>CM077598.1:17522040-19922040 GCA_039654915.1 Aquilaria yunnanensis
CTAAACCCTAAACCCTAAACCCTAAACCCTAAACCCTAAACCCTAAACCCTAAACCCTAAACCCTAAACCCTAAACCCTAAACCCTAAACCCTAAACCCTAAACCCTAAACCCTAAACCCTAAACCCTAAACCCTAAACCCTAAACCCTAAACCCTAAACCCTAAACCCTAAACCCTAAACCCTAAACCCTAAACCCTAAACCCTAAACCCTAAACCCTAAACCCTAAACCCTAAACCCTAAACCCTAAACCCTAAACCCTAAACCCTAAACCCTAAACCCTAAACCCTAAACCCTAAACCCTAAACCCTAAACCCTAAACCCTAAACCCTAAACCCTAAACCCTAAACCCTAAACCCTAAACCCTAAACCCTAAACCCTAAACCCTAAACCCTAAACCCTAAACCCTAAACCCTAAACCCTAAACCCTAAACCCTAAACCCTAAACCCTAAACCCTAAACCCTAAACCCTAAACCCTAAACCCTAAACCCTAAACCCTAAACCCTAAACCCTAAACCCTAAACCCTAAACCCTAAACCCTAAACCCTAAACCCTAAACCCTAAACCCTAAACCCTAAACCCTAAACCCTAAACCCTAAACCCTAAACCCTAAACCCTAAACCCTAAACCCTAAACCCTAAACCCTAAACCCTAAACCCTAAACCCTAAACCCTAAACCCTAAACCCTAAACCCTAAACCCTAAACCCTAAACCCTAAACCCTAAACCCTAAACCCTAAACCCTAAACCCTAAACCCTAAACCCTAAACCCTAAACCCTAAACCCTAAACCCTAAACCCTAAACCCTAAACCCTAAACCCTAAACCCTAAACCCTAAACCCTAAACCCTAAACCCTAAACCCTAAACCCTAAACCCTAAACCCTAAACCCTAAACCCTAAACCCTAAACCCTAAACCCTAAACCCTAAACCCTAAACCCTAAACCCTAAACCCTAAACCCTAAACCCTAAACCCTAAACCCTAAACCCTAAACCCTAAACCCTAAACCCTAAACCCTAAACCCTAAACCCTAAACCCTAAACCCTAAACCCTAAACCCTAAACCCTAAACCCTAAACCCTAAACCCTAAACCCTAAACCCTAAACCCTAAACCCTAAACCCTAAACCCTAAACCCTAAACCCTAAACCCTAAACCCTAAACCCTAAACCCTAAACCCTAAACCCTAAACCCTAAACCCTAAACCCTAAACCCTAAACCCTAAACCCTAAACCCTAAACCCTAAACCCTAAACCCTAAACCCTAAACCCTAAACCCTAAACCCTAAACCCTAAACCCTAAACCCTAAACCCTAAACCCTAAACCCTAAACCCTAAACCCTAAACCCTAAACCCTAAACCCTAAACCCTAAACCCTAAACCCTAAACCCTAAACCCTAAACCCTAAACCCTAAACCCTAAACCCTAAACCCTAAACCCTAAACCCTAAACCCTAAACCCTAAACCCTAAACCCTAAACCCTAAACCCTAAACCCTAAACCCTAAACCCTAAACCCTAAACCCTAAACCCTAAACCCTAAACCCTAAACCCTAAACCCTAAACCCTAAACCCTAAACCCTAAACCCTAAACCCTAAACCCTAAACCCTAAACCCTAAACCCTAAACCCTAAACCCTAAACCCTAAACCCTAAACCCTAAACCCTAAACCCTAAACCCTAAACCCTAAACCCTAAACCCTAAACCCTAAACCCTAAACCCTAAACCCTAAACCCTAAACCCTAAACCCTAAACCCTAAACCCTAAACCCTAAACCCTAAACCCTAAACCCTAAACCCTAAACCCTAAACCCTAAACCCTAAACCCTAAACCCTAAACCCTAAACCCTAAACCCTAAACCCTAAACCCTAAACCCTAAACCCTAAACCCTAAACCCTAAACCCTAAACCCTAAACCCTAAACCCTAAACCCTAAACCCTAAACCCTAAACCCTAAACCCTAAACCCTAAACCCTAAACCCTAAACCCTAAACCCTAAACCCTAAACCCTAAACCCTAAACCCTAAACCCTAAACCCTAAACCCTAAACCCTAAACCCTAAACCCTAAACCCTAAACCCTAAACCCTAAACCCTAAACCCTAAACCCTAAACCCTAAACCCTAAACCCTAAACCCTAAACCCTAAACCCTAAACCCTAAACCCTAAACCCTAAACCCTAAACCCTAAACCCTAAACCCTAAACCCTAAACCCTAAACCCTAAACCCTAAACCCTAAACCCTAAACCCTAAACCCTAAACCCTAAACCCTAAACCCTAAACCCTAAACCCTAAACCCTAAACCCTAAACCCTAAACCCTAAACCCTAAACCCTAAACCCTAAACCCTAAACCCTAAACCCTAAACCCTAAACCCTAAACCCTAAACCCTAAACCCTAAACCCTAAACCCTAAACCCTAAACCCTAAACCCTAAACCCTAAACCCTAAACCCTAAACCCTAAACCCTAAACCCTAAACCCTAAACCCTAAACCCTAAACCCTAAACCCTAAACCCTAAACCCTAAACCCTAAACCCTAAACCCTAAACCCTAAACCCTAAACCCTAAACCCTAAACCCTAAACCCTAAACCCTAAACCCTAAACCCTAAACCCTAAACCCTAAACCCTAAACCCTAAACCCTAAACCCTAAACCCTAAACCCTAAACCCTAAACCCTAAACCCTAAACCCTAAACCCTAAACCCTAAACCCTAAACCCTAAACCCTAAACCCTAAACCCTAAACCCTAAACCCTAAACCCTAAACCCTAAACCCTAAACCCTAAACCCTAAACCCTAAACCCTAAACCCTAAACCCTAAACCCTAAACCCTAAACCCTAAACCCTAAACCCTAAACCCTAAACCCTAAACCCTAAACCCTAAACCCTAAACCCTAAACCCTAAACCCTAAACCCTAAACCCTAAACCCTAAACCCTAAACCCTAAACCCTAAACCCTAAACCCTAAACCCTAAACCCTAAACCCTAAACCCTAAACCCTAAACCCTAAACCCTAAACCCTAAACCCTAAACCCTAAACCCTAAACCCTAAACCCTAAACCCTAAACCCTAAACCCTAAACCCTAAACCCTAAACCCTAAACCCTAAACCCTAAACCCTAAACCCTAAACCCTAAACCCTAAACCCTAAACCCTAAACCCTAAACCCTAAACCCTAAACCCTAAACCCTAAACCCTAAACCCTAAACCCTAAACCCTAAACCCTAAACCCTAAACCCTAAACCCTAAACCCTAAACCCTAAACCCTAAACCCTAAACCCTAAACCCTAAACCCTAAACCCTAAACCCTAAACCCTAAACCCTAAACCCTAAACCCTAAACCCTAAACCCTAAACCCTAAACCCTAAACCCTAAACCCTAAACCCTAAACCCTAAACCCTAAACCCTAAACCCTAAACCCTAAACCCTAAACCCTAAACCCTAAACCCTAAACCCTAAACCCTAAACCCTAAACCCTAAACCCTAAACCCTAAACCCTAAACCCTAAACCCTAAACCCTAAACCCTAAACCCTAAACCCTAAACCCTAAACCCTAAACCCTAAACCCTAAACCCTAAACCCTAAACCCTAAACCCTAAACCCTAAACCCTAAACCCTAAACCCTAAACCCTAAACCCTAAACCCTAAACCCTAAACCCTAAACCCTAAACCCTAAACCCTAAACCCTAAACCCTAAACCCTAAACCCTAAACCCTAAACCCTAAACCCTAAACCCTAAACCCTAAACCCTAAACCCTAAACCCTAAACCCTAAACCCTAAACCCTAAACCCTAAACCCTAAACCCTAAACCCTAAACCCTAAACCCTAAACCCTAAACCCTAAACCCTAAACCCTAAACCCTAAACCCTAAACCCTAAACCCTAAACCCTAAACCCTAAACCCTAAACCCTAAACCCTAAACCCTAAACCCTAAACCCTAAACCCTAAACCCTAAACCCTAAACCCTAAACCCTAAACCCTAAACCCTAAACCCTAAACCCTAAACCCTAAACCCTAAACCCTAAACCCTAAACCCTAAACCCTAAACCCTAAACCCTAAACCCTAAACCCTAAACCCTAAACCCTAAACCCTAAACCCTAAACCCTAAACCCTAAACCCTAAACCCTAAACCCTAAACCCTAAACCCTAAACCCTAAACCCTAAACCCTAAACCCTAAACCCTAAACCCTAAACCCTAAACCCTAAACCCTAAACCCTAAACCCTAAACCCTAAACCCTAAACCCTAAACCCTAAACCCTAAACCCTAAACCCTAAACCCTAAACCCTAAACCCTAAACCCTAAACCCTAAACCCTAAACCCTAAACCCTAAACCCTAAACCCTAAACCCTAAACCCTAAACCCTAAACCCTAAACCCTAAACCCTAAACCCTAAACCCTAAACCCTAAACCCTAAACCCTAAACCCTAAACCCTAAACCCTAAACCCTAAACCCTAAACCCTAAACCCTAAACCCTAAACCCTAAACCCTAAACCCTAAACCCTAAACCCTAAACCCTAAACCCTAAACCCTAAACCCTAAACCCTAAACCCTAAACCCTAAACCCTAAACCCTAAACCCTAAACCCTAAACCCTAAACCCTAAACCCTAAACCCTAAACCCTAAACCCTAAACCCTAAACCCTAAACCCTAAACCCTAAACCCTAAACCCTAAACCCTAAACCCTAAACCCTAAACCCTAAACCCTAAACCCTAAACCCTAAACCCTAAACCCTAAACCCTAAACCCTAAACCCTAAACCCTAAACCCTAAACCCTAAACCCTAAACCCTAAACCCTAAACCCTAAACCCTAAACCCTAAACCCGCCCTAAACCCTAAACCCTAAACCCTAAACCCTAAACCCTAAACCCTAAACCCTAAACCCTAAACCCTAAACCCCCTAAACCCTAAACCCTAAACCCTAAACCCTAAACCCTAAACCCTAAACCCTAAACCCTAAACCCTAAACCCTAAACCCTAAACCCTAAACCCTAAACCCTAAACCCTAAAACCCTAAACCCTAAACCCTAAACCCTAAACCCTAAACCCTAAACCCTAAACCCTAAACCCTAAACCCTAAACCCTAAACCCTAAACCCTAAACCCTAAACCCTAAACCCTAAACCCTAAACCCTAAACCCTAAACCCTAAACCCTAAACCCTAAACCCTAAACCCTAAACCCTAAACCCTAAACCCTAAACCCTAAACCCTAAACCCTAAACCCTAAACCCTAAACCCTAAACCCTAAACCCTAAACCCTAAACCCTAAAACCCTAAAAACCCTAAAACCCTAAAACCCTAAACCCTAAACCCTAAACCCTAAACCCTAAACCCTAAACCCTAAACCCTAAACCCTAAACCCTAAACCCTAAACCCTAAACCCTAAACCCTAAACCCTAAACCCTAAACCCTAAACCCTAAACCCTAAACCCTAAACCCTAAACCCTAAACCCTAAACCCTAAACCCTAAACCCTAAAACCCTAAACCCTAAACCCTAAACCCTAAACCCTAAACCCTAAACCCTAAACCCTAAACCCTAAACCCTAAAACCCTAAAACCCTCAACCCTAAACCCTCAACCCTAAACCCTCAAACCCTCAACCCTCAAACCCTCAACCCTCAAACCCTCAACCCTCAACCCTCAACCCTCAACCCTTAACCCTAAGCCCTTAAACCCTAAACCCTAAGCCCTAAAACCCTAAACCCTTAAACCCTAAACCCTAAACCCTAAACCCTAAACCCTAAACCCTCAACCCTAAAACCCTCAAACCCTCAACCCTAAACCCTCAACCCTCAACCCTCAACCCTCAACCCTAAACCCTAACCCCTCAACCCTAAACCCTAAACCCTAAAACCCTAAACCCTAAAAACCCTCAACCCTCAACCCTTAACCCTAAAACCCTTAAGTCCTAACCCTAAACCCTATTTGGCTTAGATGGGAGTTTAATGGGTTAAGTGAGGGTTTAGAATGAAAATAAGTTTGGGGGGGAACTTGGAGAAAATGGTGATGCTTCTACTTCAAGTTTTCATGTTCATCTTTGTGATTCTAACTTAAGTCTATTGGTTTAAAATGGTTTATTTTTATTCTTATGTCTTTTTTACCCAAAACTAATTTTATTTAAAAGATAATATTATATACTTGCAATAATTCATTGAAAATATAATTTTTGTAATCATACTAAATTTTTTTGTAATTTTTGTAATTTAAGGAATTAAAAAATAAAAATTCATAAAAATTTAACAATATCATAAAAGTTTACTTTCAAATTAAATATTATATCTATTGCCTTTCAAATGAAATTGATTTCATGTAAAAAAAATATAAAAATAAAAATAAGTTAATTCACTTAAATTAAAATGAATTTGTCCAAAGGTCGGTGGCAATTCTGGGATTTAAGAAATCATAAAACCCTTGCTCCTTCGTTCTTCCGCGCAGCAGAGAGCAGAGAAATGAGAGCTAGGCATCTTCTGCGGCGCTCCTCTCTGGTTCAAATTCATGCTGCTGTGCGATCGTCACCGGCACTGTCACCAACTGTTTCCGTTCCCACGCTACCTTTCATCGCTCCCGAGCATATTAACCGCTTGCCCTTTTACCCCAGCCGCCGCGCCTTTTGCTCAGGTGCTTCACGCGTATTATTTATTCTGGTTTATGTTTGTTTTCTCAACTGTTTCGCGTCGAATGCTCGGTCTGTGTTTTCCACCAACTTAAATTGATTCCCCTGATTACTAATATTGGCTTTTATTTGAATTGCCTGAATCTTGCCCAACGCTGACAATGGGTTTTACCTCTCTCTTTCATTTCATTCCAATCTCTCCTCTTTTCATGCTGCCTCTTCATTATCTCAAACAACCAACCTTTTCTTACTACTAATGGATCCTTTCAGCTTCTTCCAACATTGTCCCCATTCGATCAGAACATGACTTTAACGCCGCACTGGCCAAAGTTAAAGGTATTTCTCGTCTATGGTCTTGCCAAACTTTACCATATTTTCTCTCCCCAGGTACTATTTTATTCTTCCTTTTACTTTTCTGTAACAGGAGGATCTTTCCCTGCAATTTTCTATTTTACTGCTGTGTGGTGCGGACCTTGTAAGTTCTCTCATTTCATTTTCCTGCGTGAATCTGAATTTATATTCTCCTCATCTGCTTTGCTGGTCCGTTTTCTACTCTACCAATCATCCGTCTGTTTATTCATACGTGTTCATATGCCTGTGTGTGTCACAGTCCTCTTCTTTGCCACAACTGGAACTGTGTGATGGTTGGCACTCTTATATTTACTGTAGGGTATGTCATGCAGGCAGATTCATAGCACCTGTAATAGGAGAGCTGAGTGAAAAATACCCCCATGTGACAACATATAAGGTTGACATTGACCAGGTAAAGGGGAGTTTCCTTTCTGGTACGATTAATTTTCCATGTATCTGGATCTCAGTTCTCTTTGTGTGTGTGTGTGTGTGTGTGTGTGTGGCATATTCGTAACTGCTATTTCTTAAAGTTTTTGTTATGAAAAAAGGTGTTTGAATGGACATTATGCTGAAGTTATGTCATTATGTGACAAAATCCTTCCCATTGCATTGTGTGTTCTGTTCAATCACTATGGTGATTAAAAGGAAAAAATAGAAACTCAGCGAATGGTTTCTTGAATGAGGTTGAGGTAACTCGGCTTGTTTTTGTGACGAGTCTTCTTGAATTAACTTATGTCGTTAGAGTTATTGGACAAGTGCTCTAGTGTTTGAGGGATCGCTTAAGCTGATATTGCTAGCATGTATGCAGGAGGGCCTGGAGAAAACATTGAGAGACATGAAAGTTGGAGCTGTGGTAAATACATATTTGCACTTCCTACATGACTGTTATCTGATTTTTTTACATAAATGTGAACCCACATAAACACATTCACATGGTATTGTTTCCCCTAGACCCTGCACCTGCACCTATTGGCAAGCAATAGGACCTTTCCTCTGTTGGACCTATTACACCGATGAACTTCCTCCTCCCAGCATGAAGCAGAGGTGCTCAAACACACACGATAGAGCAATGTTTTTACGAGCAGTTTTGAGAAAATCACAAGTGGAGAAAAGGTGGTCTCAGGTTTCAGATGCCCTCACACAGAGGTAGCATATGCCGTTGAAAACTAATCTGATACTAGAATTTTTGGAGGACAAAAAACCACTTAATTATATCAATGCTTTGGGACGTGACAATTGCCCCATACGAGCAACCCCAATCCAATTAATGCTGCTCAAAATTTCGGAGCTGATATGCAAGATCAGTGGAGAAATTTTGCTTACAGTTATACAGAAGAATTACTTAATTCAAGTATATCAAAAAGCTTTCCCTATCCCTCAGATCCATATCCATGTCCAAGAGAAATGTGCCTTTGATTGAGCATCCTAGAGACAATCCTGTACAGATTTTCAGCAAAGGCTTAATAACGCAGGACTTGGTCCAGTCAGTCTAATTTTTAATTCCGGATCCTCCTAGGCATTTAGGGAAACTGACATCCTTGCCCAAAGAAAGCATCTGCACAAACTCTTAAACGTGTAGTATATTGTAAGTACAACAATAACGCTGTGGTTAACAGCTGTTTCTGATTGTTGCTTATGGCTGATGCTAGCATATTATGGTGCAGCCAACTCTCCAGTTCTTTCGAGATGGAATAAAAGAGGTCGAGATTGTTGGCGCTGATGTTACAGGTTTGAAGGATACTATGGAGAAACTTTATAGGTTATAACTATCCGATGTTTGCTTTTGTTCTTTGTTTGGAGAGTGCAGTAACGAGTATGGAAGCCTCATTTTGCCTGCATTGTCTCTCTTTTTGCTTTGCATGTTAGATTTGGTATTATTTGGTTGGGCGACAGCCCCAAAGTTGGTCCTAGTTTTTGCGTAACTTAACAAGAATGTTGATACCTTGCTTTAAGTTTTACTATTTAGGTGATTGCCAATTACATATATTGATTGACAATTACCAGAATAATCTGTTATCTAATTGACTCCAGGGTTTATGCTCATTTAGTTTTGCGAGTTTGTTAATCTGAAAGTTTTCCCAACCTATATAGTGCCTCCCTTCATGATACGTGTCTCAGTGGTAAGGATGAAGTCAGTTCCTTTCACTCAAAAGCATCTATAAGGAGGGGAAGAACCCTCTTACCAAAAGAGAGTGATGATTTTTCTAAACTTCCAGATGAATTTTTTCCTGGGGAATGTTCTCAGCAGCTTAATCCGTCCTTCCGTGAGCTTGATGATGAGGACAGTTTACGGTTGACCTGTATTGCTTCCAAGGAGAGTGTCTACTCAAATGGCAACAACAATACAAATGCATGCCAATACTTTAAGCCCCTTACCTACTTTGTTGAGTTTCCAAGGCATTTTTTTTAAGGTGGCAAGGAAACGTTTTCCTCAGGCTTTGCACTGAATCCTTAAACCAAGTTGACAGCTCAAGACTAGCACAACTTGAAATCAATATCTCTAATCTAAAACCCCAGCTGAAGAGATTCAACATAGCTAAGGGGTCGAGGAGAAAGAAGTTGAGGATACCATTAAATAATTGGAAAACCAATATTTAAACACCTTGCAAAAGTTGAGCACATGTAAGGAGCAACATTCTAGTTAAGTTAAAGAAGTTGAAAATTTTGGAGTACAACAATCAATCCCTCCAATAAGATGTTGATGCGCGTTCTAATAAGCCACAGCAAAGTATTCCTTCTTGTGAGACAGGCTCAATTGTTGCATCAACCTTGGACTCCACTCACACCTCCACTCTTCTACAAGCTCGTCGGTTAAGAGTTTAGGTGCTGAGTTCAGAGTGGTCATTGGTTGACTTTTCACTGTTACACCCGAAAATTTGTTAATTGATGAAGTCTCGGGTTAAGTGGATTAGTGGCATAAAAAGTTTCCTAATTTGGAAACTTAGCCAATTAAATTGAGGAGACATGGAATTAATTAATGAATGGGCATAAAAGAGTATTGGACACTCTTGGAATAAACTTGGCTAAGGCCAAGAGAATTGGTGATGAAAATGGTGGAAATTTAAGTTGAGGGACTCAATTATTCAAAGGAAAAGTTTGTGGGAGGACTCAATTGAACAATTGAAGAAAGGTGGAGGGCCAAATGAGGGATTAGACTATTTTGCATGGCATTTTAAGCCATGGCCGGCCATCCCATGATTTTTGGGTAAATTGCACGCGCTACCCCCAACCTTTAATTATTGTTTCTCTTCTAACCCTAACTTTCACTTTGTTCGTTGCGTGTCCCTAACCCGATTAAAACGTTTCATTTCGACCCCTACATGGACGGAACTCGTCTAAATGGACGGCGAATGCCACGTTAATGCTTATGTGGCACCCGAATGTCCACGCTGGCCCATTAAGTGGAGTAATGACGCCAACATGGATCTGATGGCGCGAAATTTTCCCTCCAAAAGGAGGTTTGTGATTTCGTTGGCCAGTGAAATGCTATAATTGCAGCCATCCACGATCCACCCCCATCCACAACAGAAATGCGAACGTAATGGGCCATAAATTAGGAAGAATGGAGGAACTGGTGATCTAGGGATTTACCAAGCTTTTATTCTGTTGGGGTCGTTTGTAGTTTTAATTAAGCGTAAATGGAGGGAAGAGGGCCGAGGATCTGTTCGTGTGGGACTCCTGCAACCCTGGCAACATTGTGGACAGAAGCTAATCCAGGACGAAGGTTCTACAGATGCAGCAATTATGGGGTAAGACATATTCCGTCAAATTTGTTCTTGTATTGCATTCTGATTGGGAAAAGATGTTCTGACACGATGCTTTGTTTTTTTGTTGTTTTTTGGTAAAATATGTTGCAAATGGAGCTGAGAATTGTGGGTTTTTTTATTGGTACGATTCACCTGTGTCAAGCAGGATGAGAGACGTTGTTAACGGATTGCTCAGGCAGATTCGGAGGACCGAAGAGCAGCTAAAAGAGCAGAAGGCAGTAACTAGACGGTTGAAGCTGTGGTTGGTGGTGCTTGTAGGGGTGCTTGTAGCTGTGGTTGTAAAAGGCCAGTTGGTTGATGTGTTTTTGGGTGGGGGTGTTGTATGTAGGGGGTTTTATGTGTTTTTGGGTGGGGCTGCTGCATGTAGGGTCAGATCTTGTGGGCTGCTGCTGGATGAGAATGGTGGTGTAGGCTGGATGAACTGGTTATATGTATGTTCCATTTTGGACCTTTACCTTTTAATGTGTTTCATTATGGACTCTAATTTTTGTATCATATAATTTAATTGCACCCAACGTTTTTAACGTGTTCCATTTCAGACCCTGTTTTTATGTTGTGGTTTCAAACTTAACACCAACTTGATATAACAAATGTAATTTGTACCCCTCAACTTCAGAACGTTTTCATTATTTGTTTGATGCTTCTGCGATATCCCCATAGAATGAAAATTTGTGATGATAGAACAAAGTGAAAAAAAAAGACATAATTTCATATAATTAGGAATGATTATAGATATATCAAGTGTTTGACTCCAACTTCTAAACAACCTTATCATCTCACAACCCAAAAAACATCAACTTGAACCTCATTGAACACTACTACATCATTCCACAACCAAAACAACGTCATCTGTACTGTACTAAAAAAACAAGTCATTAGAATTGTACTAAACAAACCACAACTTCTTCAGACAAAATAGAATTCCTAAATATGACACATTCTAAGCTGAAGAGCCCATCCCTTTGGCTGCTGCCTCCTTTCTTGGTCGGCCCCTTGTTTGTCTCATTGAAGGGAGCACATTGTTGTTGAGTCTAAGGAATTCAGAACCAGTTGACTGACCAATTGGCTGAGATTGTGCTCTAGTGTCATTCTGTTCCTGAATAACCCCAGTGCTGCTTGTCTCTGCTGGTTGGCTGCTTGTGTTCCTTCGAGTCTACAATTCATACAAAGTGTATGTTATGACAGTTGATCTTTTTCAAACCAAAACAGTATAGGGAGTTAGATTGTACCTGGAGTTTCTTCCTTCTTTCACCTTTGGTTCCTGCCACCTTTGTTCCCTCTCCTCGTTTGCATGTCCTTTTCGTATGACCCTCCTCTCTGCAAACACTACAATGCATTTTCATACCAAATCTTCGCATCTTAGTTGCATTTTCACGTTCACCTTCTTCCTTCCTCTTCCTCTTCTACTTCCGGCCTCTTTTAATCTTTCCCAATTCAGAGGGTTCGATAGGGTTATGGTGTTCATCCTGCCACTGCTCCATACTAGTTATAGGATTTATTACATGTGCATAAATCCTTGCACATGTCTCTTTCTTATAGCATGAATGAACATAGTCCTCTATTGTCGCTCTGTTGTTTCCAATGGCAGAGCAAGCATGTGCACATGGAATCCCACTCAACTGCCACTTTCTGCAGCTACAAGTGTGATTTGCCAGGTCAACCACAAACTGCCCATTAGGTGTGCTAACTTGGCTCTGTGATCCTCCAGGACCCACAGGGATACACCAACCAGAATGTTCCATTGACTTGTTTAACTTTTTGACTATCCTTGGACACACAACCCCTGTATAACTCTCTATTGCCTTCTTTCTATTTGCAATCCTCACCATTAATTTGGTTCTAACAATCTCTAGCATTGTTAAAATTGGTTTGTCCCTAACATCTACGATAAATCTGTTAAAACACTCACAGATATTATTTAGGAGGACATCACACTTACAATACTCTTTGAAATGTGCCCTTGACCAGTGTTTTGAAGGAACAGAAGTCAACCATTTCCAAGCATTCTCATCCGCTACCTTAATCCTCTCCATATACATGTTGAACTCTGCCACATAACTACTTGTTGCTGCTGACCAAACCAACTCTTTCAGCACACCTTCGGGGTGGACACTCTTGAAGTTGTTATAAAGATGGCGTACATAGAATCTGTGCTTTGCTTCAGGAAACAACTCATGCACTGCTGGAAGTAATCCCTACATTAAAAAAAATGCCATAATAAATATTAAAGAAAGTGATATGAGCAATCCCTATATAAAATTACCAAGATTTTACCTTTTGTCTATCAGAAGTGATGGTCCAGTCTCTGCTATTTGCTTCGCCTATACCCAATTTCTCACCCAACAGACTAAGGAACCAATGCCATGAATCAAATGACTCAACCTCCACCCTAGCATAGGCTATTGGGAAGATGCAATCATTTTCCCTTCATTTAGCACCATGACCGGCCACCCTCTTTGAATATACATTTAATATGCATTTGGAATGCATTTGAGCCTCATTTCACTCAAGTATAGCCGGCCATCCACATTTCCCCCATTTCAAACATAACACTCATCTCTCTCTAGCTCACTTTGCTCTCCTTTCTCTCTAGAATTTCGTACATTCGGCCATGGCTTCTCCAAGCTCTCTTCATCTTCTTCCTTCACTCTACCATTCGGCCATGACTAGAAACACTCATCCTCACACATGCAAACACATTTTCTTAGTGATTTCGTACTTCTAAACCCATCTAGAGCATGAATCAAGCAAGATGTTCAAGAAAACACTCTTGCAAGTTTCGGCCATATGGAGAAATTAGTGTTCTTGAGCTTCACTCATGAGCTCATGAACATGCATGGCGTTTCTAAGCCATGAGGAGCAAGAAAATCAAGGAAAACTTCAAGGAAGAACAAGCTCAAAATTCGGCCAAAGAAAGAAAAGCCCTTGAGGATTCGGCCATGGAGGTTTATGGAAGAAAGCCAAGTGTGCTTGGCAAGTTTTAAAGTCTTGGAGGCCGTGCAAGCAAAGACCATGAAGGTCACATGCATGGTGAGATTCGGCCAAGTGGTAACCTTGGCATACATGGATTTAAACCAAGTTTTCTTGGTATTTTGATGTATTTTTGAGCTAGATATTGCTCACTAATGTTTCGGCCATGTTGGATTTTTGCTAGAAAAACAAGTTGAAGTTTCGGCCATGGTGTGTTCATAGTGTTCTTGGACTCAACTTAAGAGTTCAAGGCATGCATGGCATTTTCAAGCCATGAGAAGCAAAGAAATTGCGGAGAACTCCAAGAAAAGCAAGGATGGAATTTCGGCCATGAATGTGCATGGCATGGTGAAGCTCTTTTCAAAGTGTTCTTGGTACTATAGAGCATATATGGTCATCCTAAGCAAGAATACAAGCAAAAGTTGCAAGAAAGCAAGCTTGAAGAATTCGGCCATGTTGTAAATTTGGTGTCTTGGCATGTTAGCCATGTGTTAGCCATGTGTTCTTGGCATTTTTTAGTTCTTTGATGTGTATGGAACAAAATATCAAAGAAAGAAATAAAGAGAAGTTTCGGCCTTAGTGCCATTTTTTGTGGTTATGTGTGTAAACCATGTGTTCATGGTAGCTAGGTGTTCCTAGTAAAATGTGTAGCCGAAATGGTAAAGAAAGAATGATGATGAATTCGGCCATGACACCACTTTTGTGAATATTGGTGTTAGCCAAGTATTCTTGCCATAAATGGTCCTTAGAAAACTTGTGGGACTAAATTGAGCAAAAGAAAGAAATAATGGGGCAAATTCAGCCAAGAGATAAATTTGAAGGCCCAAATTGAAAACCAAGTGTTCTTGGTGGTAAATGGTCCAGAAACTCCTAAATGGGCTATTTTGGGCCATATTGGTGAAATTGACAAAATGGGCTTCATTGAATTAGACTTGGACAAAGAAGTTGGGCCAAGTCCAGAAAAAAATAAAAGGCCAAATGGGCCTGAGAGAAAGTAAAAGGCCAAATGGGCCTGGGAGAGAATAAAAGGCCAAGTGGGTCTGAGTTCATAAAAGGCCAAGTTAGGCCTAAATTTCCAGAAAAGGCCAGGTTGGGCCTAAAGTTCCAGAGAAGACCAAGTTGGGCCTGGATTCCAGGAAAAGGCCAATATAAGCCCGAGTTCACAGAAAATGGGCCTCAGTTTACAGAAAAGGTAGAATTGGGCCTTACCTCCTTAAGTAGAGATTGAGTAAGTTAAACCAAGTATGCTTGGTAAATTATGGTTCTCTTGTTTAATGGAAAGCAAATTATTAACTTGCTAAATGTTTTGGGCTTATAGGTCCATTAAGGAAAAGATAAGTTCCAACAACAACAGAGCAAGGAAAGGCAAGGACAATGAGCAAAAGGTTACACAAATGGTGGTAAGAATCCCTATACTCACTCTCTCCATGGTATATTTTCCATGACCTTTCGTTGTGAGTATTAGTGCCCCTATGTGATGGTCAAAGAACCAAGTGACCATAGGTGTGCATGTCAGGGCTATGTGGTTGTTACTTTTTGTGAGGACTCATGATGCTTTCTTAGTTGGATATTTGGGCACATAAGTGCATAATGGGCAAGGTATTGTTGCTTTGGCAATTATGGTTTACTCATGAGTAATTAGCAAGCATTTAGGGCTAAGAATTGAGTTTGGCCAACTCAATTCCTAAGCTAAGGAGCGCTCAGTAGGTTATAAATGGCATGCCGGGATTAGTGGTATGGATTATGCTAATGCTTGCGATGCCCACGATGACATGGAACATGATGTTGTGAGGACAGTGTTGTGTGTGTTGAGTTGCGTGCTTCTCTGAAATTGTTTGTGCATGCTGACCCATATTATTATTGTTATTATTATTGTGCTATATCTTGTGTTTTCTTTGTTTTGGTGTTTTCCTTGGCAGGAACATGGATTAATTGCCATTACATTCTTGGCACAAGTTTAGGCTTTGGAAGCCATATGATGACTTTGAAAGTCATGAGTTAATTACCTCACTAGGCATTGGATGCCGTCGGGATTCTTACTGAGTTTTATAACTCACTTGCCCTACTATACCTTTTCAGGAAATGGATGGCTTGATAGATCAAGCGAAGAGTACCAGAGTACTCGTTACAAGGTGCTAAAGGGTTGGGTATGTGTATAGTGTTGCTCAATATATTCATTTGTTCAAAGTGACTTATGTGGTATAGCTTGCTTGTGAAACAAGCTAATGGTTTGGACTTCCTTGTGCAGGCTTATGGAGTCTAGAAGTTGTGGGAACAAGGTCTATTAAGGTGGAATGTGTTCCAGGTTTTTATGAATTAAAGTTTGGGTACAAATAAGGTTTTGGTCTGTAAAACCTGAACTAAACTAATCATGGACATATAGCATCCTTGGTACGTTTTCCAAGTAGATGATGCTTGTTTGATGCACATTGTGATCATGATTAGCTCTAGATGATTTTTTATGGAATGCCATGATGGATGATTATGTTATGTGTACTAGACTTGGCTAAATGCTCATGGACATATAAATGTGGTTTTCAAAATTGAAAATGAGATGGGCTTCTTTGTTGCCATGCATTGGACTAGTACACTTGATGGAACACTACAATTCCACATAGGTATTAGCTCGTTCCTGAAGATCACCCTGACAACACATTGAAAGTAATTAAGTAACAAGCTAGTACCAGAATAGATCCTGGAGTCACGCCGTAGGTGCTCATATTAATTAATAAAGCCCTTCCGTTTAAGTAACTTCCGCTACATTCCTCTGATAATCAGGCCTTGATGGGCCAGGGGCAGTTCGGGGCGTGACATTCACCTTGAGAAGAAGTGGGTAATTGGTAACAATCCTAGAAAATTTTGCATCAAAGACCATGATGGGTGCACCAAAACAATCATTTCCCAGAAAACTTCCTAAAAAGTTGTTTAGTATGTCCACAGTTTTTCTAATTCAATAATACAGAAGAAGACTTCGAATAGTTGTTGGGTGTCTAGCTACATACGAGTCAATAGTCGATGGTTGCCTCACCACACTTGACCCTTTGAAGAAGGATTTCGATCAACATACATATCCTACCACTTCAATTCAAAAACTTGGGAAAATGAAGCTGGATAATTTTGTTACCTCAAACATCTACCAAACCATGTTCAAGCATCCAACATATGACTTTCACTATAAAGTGATCAGATAATTTTACCTCTTGCTCTTCCAAGCCAGTTAAAGCTTCAAATGTCAACATACTCAATTATTTAAAATGGCATTTTCACAAGGGCTTTGAGCACTGTTGGGGTCAATATTGAGTGCTTGGATACTAAAGGAAAAACTAGATCGATGTTTAAAATCATCGGAAGTAAATAGGCATGTCTATCTAGAGGATAATCAATTGTTTGCCAAGAGCAACTGAGTGCCTTTGCATTCAAGTAGTGACTCCTCCAACTCTAATGGTAGGACTGGGTTACGAACGAGTCAGACTAGCCAGTGGCAGCAACAAATTCTTGCAAGCTATGAAAAATCTTGGTTTGATTTTGTTTCTTCCTAGCTTTTTATGTTCTGTATCATATAACTACGTCTCTTTTATCTCTCATTATCATTCTGAGTATTAAGAAAAAAATATGAGTCTCCCACTATTTTATCCATTCAATTAATTTTATTTCTCCAACCAAAGTAAAAACTTTGAAAATTTTATTGTACATGTGTTATCAACCATTAAGCTTCCAAATTATTATTATTATTATTATTATTATTATTATTATTTTAATCTGCAGCATGTAATACTTGAGGTCAAACTCTGTTCAAAAAATAAAGTGGATTTAAATAATTAGATGAAGAAAGAAGCGTCTTTCAAGATTTTTTAGAAGAAAAAACATTGCAATTATATGAAAACTCAGACAAACAAAAAAAAAAAGACTAAGCAGTAGCAGTAATATTTGCTGCAGTCAAGTGGGGATGGGTGGGAATGCGTGCAGTAAGCAGAACCCATGCGAGGCCAGGCTTCAGCATGTTCTATTGCACCGAGTACCGACATTCATACATATGGCTCCAGGGCGGCTGCATGAGCAATGGACAACAAGATCAGCACTGGTTATGGCTCCCTTCTGAAAGGTCTGGCGAGGAAAATGAAGAAAGATGCTGCTAAGGCCCTAGCAGTTGGAAGATCGGTAGTTGGCCAACCTGTTCCGTTTCGTGTGACCGCTGCAGTTTCACAATTTCGGGATCCATCTGACGACTACTGGACTTGCGTCCTTGTTCCTCCAGATTCGTCGCCAGCCATCCATTACTGATGGCGACCAAGACCATCCTCTTGATTAATCTTCTGATAGTATTACATTTAGCTTGAGTTACACGGACGGGACAGCTCCTTGTATCAATTATTGTATCAACATCTTATCACCATCTGAGTTTTGCTTTTGCTGATTCTTTTTTCCCTGGCACCATCTCCCAATGGACAGTGCACGTATCACTCTGATTGTTTTTTTCTTTTTGAAAATGAAGAGAAATATAACCATGAATTGAAATATGAGATTCTAATCGAACCTTCATCCTCCGTACCACAAAATCAAAGCAAGGTGCATGCGCACCGTCATGCGACTCTCACGCTTCTCTTGGTCGCTGCTCACTACATGCACATGTTCCATAATTGAAAAGCCCTTTCTAATTCCTTCCTTTATATACACACACTTGATGCACGTTGGCATTACAATACAAACCTACACTCTGTTCTCCTCCAACATTCGGGGAAGACCTTGTGTAAAAGTAGACAAAAAGCCTGTTAACAGGTGACCCAATTTCATACTACACGGTGGCTACAACACGTAGGCTACCATCTTCTCATTCTCTTACAACAAACTTTACACTAACCATGTCGTGGATTAACCTATTTATGTTACTATGCACTCCATACATCATCCCTACAAAAATTTGAGCACATCGTTCAAAGGCCTGGACTTCCAGTACGATGAAAGAATAGTAATATTTCCACTACATTAATTATGCTTCAAGCTCACAGCACTACGCTTCCTGTTCACTTGGTGTTGGTGGATGATCTGATACAGTGCCTTCTGATGACATTTCCTCATGATCAGGCTGTTCGGCCTGACAAGGCTCAGTTGACGTCTTGCTAGAATCCTGGCTGTCAGGCTCATCCTGCCCTACTGCTTTGCCCTTCCCCTCAATATTGAAAGGTTGGGTTTGCTTAGCCCCCCCTTTCTCCATTGCAACTTGTGGTACTGGATATGGAACTCCGTCATCAGATCTTGGCAAAGCAAGTTTAACAAGTTTGCTTGGAGATGCCATTCCAGAACCTGATGCTACGTGAGTGCCAGGCCCTGGAGCAACAGAAGAAGCTACCAGTTGAAGCACAGCAGGAGAGGGAGACAACCCAGTGCTTGTGTCATTTGGTGGAATTAAATGCGATGCTGATGTTGATGTCATCATATTTGAATGTATATTAACGAGGGGCAAGTTAGTATCTGCATATGTCAAATTAAGCTCCGGAGCTCCCGAAATTGACTGCGTAAGTAGCTCAACTTGTGGAGCCAGAGGAGCAGCAATGGATGGAGGATTGTTGCTCTGGAAATTGCTACCTTCAGCCATATCTGTTCTGACGTGCCTGAACATGTGTGATTTCCGCTTCTTTTTCTTCCTTAGATGGAGTCTTGGGTCTTTTGGTCGAGGGGGAGGCGGCCTGGGGACCTCAAATGGAGGAATAGCAGGTTTATCTTCACCATACAATACACGTACAGACTGAGCTATAGCAGACACAGCTGGGGGCAAACTAGGATCCACAGTTTTAGCAGGGGTTCTTACAGCTTCCCGAAGCCAATGGGGCAACTTGTTTTTTGACAGGCTATTTTCAGCTATTTCTTTTCCCCTCTCATGAGAAAGATCTGCGTCCTTATTTGGGTCAGACTCACTACTCACAACACTATTGTGGAAACTGAGCAAACCATGTAGTGACCTGTCAAGAAAAGTAGGTAACTTACCATACTTCATTGCACCATATTCATCCTCCCTCCTTGATAACTCGCAGCTTCCAGAGCTGTTCAAACCTATAGAACCAAAATTGCCAGCCCCAACAGAGTTGCGCATAAATGTTTTCTCCTTTGGGGCATCTGCAGAAGTCCCAGGCCTATCCATCCGCCCCAAACTTGAATGCCCAGGGAAATTATCAGGATTCCATGCTGGAATTGGTGGAAAGGACTCATTCTGCAAACTAAGTTGCTCCGATGGCTCAAAACGTGGGAGACCAGTTGCTGGATCACCAAAACCCAATTTCATATCTGTCAAGTGGCTTTGAAACTTCGGTGGCAGAATTAGTCTACTTCCCTGTAATGCCCGTGTCATCATTCCATCGGGAATGGCAGGGAACAAGGAAGATTTTATCGATTTTGCAGACTTGGAACTTTTTGCAACGTCAACAGACAGCCCATTTAAAAGCTTTCGCTGTTCCTCTTCCCACCTAGCTGCCAGCTCTGCTGGAGTTTTATATTTTAAAAATGTTAGCCTCGGGTCTCTAAGCATGGCGTCCCAGTTGCCTCTCCCATGTCTACGAACACCAAGCCAAAGGCAATCAAGTTCGTCTTCAGACCAGCTATCTACTTTAGGCCTCTTTTTGCACAGATTGGGCAACCCCGACCCAGTTCTCATCATTATATTCTCAAGTACCCTCCGATGGTTTTCAGGGAATGAAGCAACATAGGAGGGCAACTGACCCAAACTCAATGTGGGAGGTGTTTCCTTTTCTGGCTGATGATACCTGGGAGCCTCTGGAGGGAATTTCAAATTGGGCAGCAACGGCATTGTTGGGAGGTCTTGCATAGAATCTTTCACAGCATCAAGCCTACTACCCAATGACAAATTAGGAAATAGACCACGGTGTGAAGATCCCATCCCTTTGGCAGGAAGGGCGAATCCGGGCAGCAATTTCTCATCAAAAGGCAACTTAGGGAGGGACATCTTTTCCTGAAAATCAGCAAAAGTGGAGCCAGAACTTTCCACAAGATCACCAACATTTTCCCGAGAAATAGCCAAAGGATACTGCAAAAAGGTAAATGATTATGGTCATCTACAGAACAAAATATGTAAATTCACATGAATTACACAAACCGAAAAAAAATAAATAAAGATTTCAACGTACCGGACGGAATGGGAACCGAATGTCTGTACTGATGCTTCTAGGACACTGGTGTTGAACTTCTGGTGTCACATCTGGTAATCTAAACTTGTCCACATTCTCTTGAGAATTTGATTCTGTCTGAATTGCATGCCGTGATGAAGGATCTAGACTGAACGGAAATTCTGGACCACTACCTGGCCTGCCTTGTTTGCCATTTGATCGTGCAAAATTCCTGCAGCAAGAGTCAAGCTGACTTGCGTTGGGAGCACAAAGTCCAAGAACAGGCAGCAAGTTGTTAGTTGGAAGTGAGTTGCCATAGCCTGTGCCTTGACAATCATTATCTGGGAAGCCAATGTCTGAATGATTTGCATGGAGATTTAGTTTGCTCATTTTACGCTTTGATGACTTTCCAGGACTTATGAGGGTCTCATTGTTGCTCTTCAGTGCATCTGATGGTATAGCAACTTTATCATCCTCTACATCCATTATTGATGACTTCTCTTTATCTAATTGAACTGACTGGATAGATTGATCTGCATCTTTATTGGTTGAAGGCCACTGATGCGGTGGTGATCCAGGTTGAGAAACTCCCTCACTTGGATGAGATTCTTCAACTATGTTTCTCTTAGCAAGCCTTTCTTTTTGTTTTGCCCGGAGCCTACCACTGCAAAAAGGTACAATAATGGAGAAGTTATCATGATTTCAGTATCAGAGTAATTATTGTCACTCCCACACATAGTAGCCAATGCATATGTCCTATTCCAGAAAACTATATAGGCAATTCATTCAAACAGTTCCACCATTAATGGACATGATATTCTCCTGCTCAAATTCATTCTCACTTTGACTTGTTAATTTCATTCAACTTACGTCTACTGATAGTCAAGTCTGCATCAGAAATTTCAAAGGCACAGCACAGAATCATATGTATGAGCGAAAAAAAAAAAAGGGAACTCAACTTACTACTTCACTTTAAATGCTCGTCCAGCAGGGGTATATTCCCTCCCGGGCTCCGGTTCTGGCTCACGCTCATCTTCACCACCACTCTTCTTAACAGAAAAACAATTAAACACGGTGAGAACAAAAATAACATGCTTGCCACTAAATTTCATTTTGTTGAGTGTTAAAGGAACCAAGAATAGTGACAATGAGAACAATGTCACAGCAGTTGCTGTAATAAATTTTCTGCCTCAAATTCCAAATTATCCAAAATACAGTAGAGACGCCGTAATCCTAACAGCTTTATGCAAGACAAAAAAGTTTCCACAAACATTACTTCTAGTTCCAGACCCAGAAAAGCACTCTAAATCAGGAAGTAAGAAGGATAATTTTATTTTTTTTTTAAAAATAAGAAACAGAAGAATAAAATTCTTAACAGTTTATTTTCAAGGCAAAATCACATAGCTTGAAAAATTATATTAAACTGTACACAAGAAGGAAAAAAGCATCAGAGAGAGTGTCTTAAAACACAGACGCACAATAACCTGAAAGACAGAAAGAAAATGTACCTCAACCACCGTTTCATTTGGGTGTAACGTATATGCCTCTCGATAAGAAACAGCTCTTCTCTGGCGCTTGCCCCTACCCAGAGCTGCTTCCTCCTCAATCTGATATTTCTCCCACCTAATAATCCAAAAAATCAAACAATAAATTCAAATATAAGTTCGAGCAACTACTCAGTCTCATTCTTTGCATACTTCCTGCCAACTGCCAAGCATAAAGCACTACGTATGGAAACTCAGTGTCAAGAATAAATCAAATGACACCTTTGTACGAAAACAAGCCCCATACCCTTCTCTGACTTCTCATATTAAGAAATAGAAGTACATTTAAAATGCAGCTAAGACTGAAATTAATTCCAACAATGCCATGCTGAAAATTCATTTAAGAATGAGACTATATGGCCTACCCATATGTTGTTATATAAAGTTCATGCCATCAGTTTGTTCCATAACACTAGTAAAAATAAACAGACTAACCTATATCTGATCCAGATACAAATGCAGAATGAGAAGAAATGGAAGAGGAGAGAAAGTGAAGCAGAGATTATCAACTAGTTATGCAGCTTTTACATATACTCATCTATCAGAACATGGTCTCACCTTCCAACCAGCCAATATCCAAGAATATCTCTACAACAAAACAGAAAAGTCCTTGTTGGTGACAACAGATACAGAGTTAACTTCAAGTGACAGAGCTGGTTTCTTAAGAAAAATTTCCCTTTTCTATGGACTGCTCCTAAGAACCAAAACAAAATAAATCTCAATCCCCCCATCTTGATGGAATTTTCCAACCCACCAATGAAACTCATATTCCTTATGCATTCAAATCCACAAGAAACTATTTCAAAATAATAATGCTTAGCCTTAATCCCAACTAGTTGGAGTTGGCCACATGAATCATGCGCCTCCAATCAACTTGGTTGGTAACGAGCTACTCTAATGATGACGATGATGATGATAACAATCTTTTTTTGAATGGCAATGATAAATTCTATTAATAATAATCACAATCATAATAAATAATCAACTTACACATCCACAAAAGCACCTTTCCACTCATAAACCTCACAATAACAAATAGCAACAACAAATGGCGGTGGGTCTGGGGGTGTGAGAGCAAACAATAGCAATTAACATTGACATATTGATGCACTGGGGCAGAAAGCACAAAAAAGGCATGATCACCTGACACGCAAAAGCCGATCCCATTCATTTTCTTCAGTACTGTTTGGGGCATTGTCCTCCTTCTTTTCAGAACTTTGTGCAGATATGTCGTCAGCAAAAACAGGAGGTTCACCTTCTCGTTGTTCTTCAGTAGTTTCATCATTCCATTCCAAGGACTGCTAACAAAAAAAAGCGTTAATGAATTCTTAAGTAAACAAAAAAGTCCATAATCAAACTATGTAAGAACTCTTCCAAGAAATAAAACTTCAGAGCAAAATAACAAGAAAAAGATTGCACACTATCAAGTGGGAGAAACAAAGAACTTCAGAAAAATTCTACGGAATGAAAAATGTAACGTAAAGTGATCATAATACCTCACCTTTACTGCACCAAGCATATCATTCTCCATTTCCCCTTCAGCAACATCATTTATACCAGGCTGAAGGTCTGAGCGATCAAGCAATTTTAGAACTGCATTTTCATCCCAGACAATCTTGTTGCCCCCATCTGTACACTTGTCCTTATACACATCTCCCAGGCCCCCACCTCTCTTGCGATGTTTGTGTTCTATGTCCATCAAAACATCTTCTCTGCTGCTATTACTTTCACCTGTCTCCGTTCCATTCATGTTTGGAGAACTATTGAACAGTTCTTCTGTCCCCCATCGTAGAATGTCTTCCACTTCCTTTTGAGATCCGGACTTGTTGACAAAGAGTTGATCAAGCATCAACTTCTTCTTTGCAAGCTGCAGAATGCGCTCTTCAACGCTAGCACGTACTACAAGCCTGTAAACTAAAAGTCTGTTTGATTGGCCAATTCGATGAGCCCTGTTCATAGCCTGGATATCTGCATGTGGATTGAAATCAGAATCATAGATGATAACAGTGTCTGCCGTTGCTAGATTGATCCCAAGACCACATGAACGTGTTGACAACAAAAACACAAATCGACTTTTATCTTGGTTGAATCGTGCTATTGCTGCCTGACGATCACCCACAGAAACAGAGCCATCTACTCTCTCATATGTTTTAGGGCCAAATTCTATGGTCAAATAATCCTCAAGGATATCAAGAAGTTTAGTCATCTGTGAAAAAATAAGAACTCTATGACCTTCTTTGTGCAACAGCTTAAGCATGGAATGCAAAAGAGTTAACTTGGCTGAAGCTTTTATTCGCATCTCATGAAGAAACTCTGCAGAACCAGATTCAGGCTCAGTACCCGGTATGAGATACGGGTGATTGCAGACTTTTCTTAGCTGCATAACAATGTTTAGCATCGACTGCTGTGCGACCCCTTTACCAATGTTACGTAATATCTGATAGTTCTTGGTAAGCATTGCACGGTAATATTCAGCTTGGATGGAAGACAATTCAACAGGGACCATCCTTTCAGTCTTTGGTGGGATATTTTGCATGGCATCCCTTTTAAGTCTCCGGAGCATGTGTGGAGCAACAAGTTTCTTCAATTCCTCCACCTTTTGTGCAGTTGTAAGGTCATTGAACTTTTCTTCAAATGACATTAAAGAGGGGAATGATGTTGGCTGCAAGAAATTAAGCAAGTTATACATCTCGCCTATGTTATTTTGGAGAGGCGTACCAGTCAACAGAACACGGTGTTGGAAGGAAAACGTATTGAGCAAGCTGAACAGCTTACTTCCTGAATTTTTCAAACGATGACCCTCATCAACCACAAGAACTTCCCAAGGAACGCCACGCAAATGAGAAGAATCAGCAAGAACCATTTCATAAGTAGTCAAAAGAACATTGAACTTATAAGAAGCTGTTCTCTTGTTCGACACACAGGGGTCACAAGCATGCCATTCATACTGGCGAATAATGGCCCTTGCCTTTGCACACCCATGATAATCAACAACATACAGATCAGGAGCCCATAGGGAGAATTCAGCAAGCCAGTTAGGCATGGTTGAAAGCGGAACCAAGACCAATGATGGCAGATTAACTTTGAACTCAAAATACAAGGAGGAAAGAAATGCAATGGCAGAAACAGTTTTTCCAAGGCCCATCTCATCAGCAAGTATCACATTTTTGGATTTATGCCAACATTTACGCAACCAATTCAGTGCTTCAAGCTGATGGGGGAACAAAGAACCTCCCTGTAGCTCCCTCGGTTGCTCTGTCAAAGTAACAATCTCAGCCTGTTTATGGTCTTCCTTTCCCATATATTCGCCCTTTTTAGCATCTTTTTCCAATGTTTGGCATTCAAGCTGATGAAAAAGATCAATTAAATGAGAGCATGTTTTAATAACAGGTTCATCTAATCTTTCCCAAGTGCATTCATCATATGGAAGACCTGTCCACTTAACAAAAACTTCACATGAACCATCCATTGAATCACGGAGAGAGAGAACTCGCTGAGGCTGCTTCCACTTTTCCTCACAGATGTTTAGCACAGATGTTCCATATTTTGCTTTATAATTTTCTAATTTTCTTTTTGCGAGAATCTTAAGCCGGGCTTCAGAGATCCAACTGTTATGGATATGCGACTTCCCTGCCCATTTAACTAAAAATTCATAGCATGTTTTTACCCCATCAGAAGACCTGGATTCAACCAATGCTATCTTTCTTTCCTTATTCCTAGCTTTCCCATTCATCTCACTTTCTGTATCTGCCTCTTTCACTTTTTCTGTTGGAATTTCACCGATATTTTTACTTTTCAGACCAATACCAGCATCTGCTTCATCTATCACTAATTTCTCATGTCCTTCACCAAAACCATCCATCGTTGCACCAGACCCATCTTGAGGTTCACCATTTATTACTGATGAGTCCAAGTTGTTGCTATCTTTCACAAGGAAGTGTGTGGAATTTTCTTCCTGTAATTCTCTGGCCATAGCTCTTTTGTACACACGTATGTTTCCAGTTTTGACATCATTCTTCAAGGCTTCATCCTTGTAAGACTTGTTCAAATCAGAAAGAGTCTCCAAAAGATTTTCAGCAACTACTTCCAAACTATTATCACAGGTATAATGTTCCTCTGGTTGCATGTTTTGATTTTCGGGAATTAATGATTCATCTGACTGCATTTGATCCAGAAGAGCCACGGATATGCAACATGAGGAGCTCACATTATGAACTTGAACACGACATCCTAGAACCCTGTCCACCTGTAATGTATTCGTTGTAAGGTAGGACAAATGGTCTAGTTAGTAAGAAGAAAACAAATGGAAATGGTCATCTTACCTGCTGATACTCAGCTTGACGGCTAGCCTTACAGACAGGAAATAACTCAATAGCAGTTTTATTTGAATCATCTAATGGCTCCGATACCTCTGCAGGAAGGTCCTGATCATCATAGCACCTCTAGTTAGACAGTTAGCAAGGGACTTTTTGTTCAAGGAACAGTCATGATGGCAAAATTTATGATGGAAAACGTCTTCTGACAGCAAATCTTGCTGCCTGATGGAGGAGTTTCATGAAAATAATGAAATATAAACCCATGTTTAACTAATACGCAATGAATTGTTAAGATGCAAACTTGTTCCTTGCTAACAAGAATGGCTCCTTGGAGAACTTTTAGTCAGGAATAGCAAATGAGCAATTAACAAATCCAAAGCATAAGCCACCATCCCATCATGAGGACAAACTGAGAATATGTTGTGCTTTAGATATGGAGTGACAACACAATCCCCCATAAGCAGAGGGAAGAAACAATCCTAAGGAATTGCACTAAGAAAGCAGTGCAGGATGGAAAGCAGACATTAGTTCAATGATTCCATTCAGCAAGGAACTTGTGTATTTCAACCACATATGCACCTTTTTAAGTGCATATATGATCCCAAACATCTATCCTTTGCTGCACACCCCTCATGTTCACAAGATTATGGCCATTCCCATACATTAGAAACTGGTAATTGAAATGGGACTGCACGAACAGCTATGGAAGAAAAACATAAGTTAACATTGCATTTTTACAATATGCTTTTTTGCCAAAATTTAGTACAGAAATTGGAAGTGGTACATGATCCACAAAAAAATGATAACAGACAGATGGGTATGTCATATCCTAACAAACCAATAACAGAATCTATAAAACATACCTCATCTTTCAGCTGGGCACTATTGCTTCTTCCACCCTCTTTTGATGATGCAGAAACACTTCGATCAACAATTATTGGCCTTGGCTGCGTTCTACTGGCCTCATGGGTACCTCTCCTTGTTCTTGAAACATACTTCTTGGAAGCAGTAGAAGAATGCTTTCCCTTATCTGTCCTATGTTTCTTTCCGCGAGCCTTATTGTTGGCCTTCTGTCTTCGTTTTCTATCAATCTCCTTTGTGGCACCAATGGCAAGAACAACTCCATTTCTTTGACGATCACAATCGCCAGAAAGTACATGCTTGTCTTCAGTCATTTCATCATTTTGCCCCGGGTTTGCACATGTAGAATGAGGTTCAACCTCATCTTCAGGATTGATTGAATTCCTTTCTCCAGATTGAGTGAAAGGAGATGTCTCAGCCTTTCTTTCATCATGGACATTCATACACGAAGCAGTGCACAGACTAGAACCACCAGCAAGAGCAAGATCATGCTGGATGGTGGAATCCAAATCCATTTGGGAGGACTCTGGCTTTTCAGAAAGATCAGTTTGCTGAGATAAATCAGATCTTCCTGCACTGGAGGATCTTCTCCTTGCAAGAACTGAGCCTCCAAAGATGCGTGTAACGTTATCAGGAGCCAACGACTTTAGTCCACCTAGGGCCTTTTTGCTAGTAAGTTTTGATCTGGCTCGTTTAGAAATGGAATCCAGATTGCTCATTTGCTTGAGTGGATCAGTTCTCTGACAGCAGCACTTTGGGCATTGCCACTTTCCAGTTGGAATACGCTATACAATCCAGAATAAGAAAGTTAGGAATCACAGATCAATCTTTGCAATCAAGTAGAAACAATGTGAGCATCATGCAATGTAAGGTATTAGTATCATGGATCCAGAAAGCATGCATACCTTGAGAGGCGGATCAAGGCACTGAAGATGATAAGTCCGGGGGCAGGTATCACAACACAGCAAGTTACCACCAATATCACAAATCACACATTCATAGTAATACTGAAAGGCAGAAAATTTGAATGAAGTGAGAATGGCCTTGCAAGTGATCAAAGAAAGAAAGGGAATTGGTAGTTGAAAATACGTATGAGCAACTATTATTGAGTTTGACAGAAGTTTGATTTACTTGAGCAAATTTGTATTCATATACATAGAAAGCGATCCAGTGCTAAGGAAGAAGCAAAGAAGCGTAGAAAGCGAGAAATACGAGTGAAGAAAGCATTTGCGAGAAATGATTCCGCTTGTATAGGGAATGAAAGGGGTGGATATTATAATGCATAAGAAGCAAGCAGGTAGCTGGAAGGCGGCGGCGATACAGGAAAGAAGCAGAGAGAGGCAACAGACCCCATCGTTTCCTTTCTTCTTAGAAGCGGAGCGGTGGGAAGGCGAGTCAGTAGTCCCTTTAGCGGAAGAGGCAGATGTGTCATTGGCGAGGGAGGGGGCGCCTGGAATCTTTCTCCGTTTGCGCTTCAATACCCAGTTGCGGTTCATCAGTGCGCTTGCGCTGTGAGAGAAAGGCTTATCCTTCATCTTCAAATACTCGCATTGACAAGAAATTTGAGATCTGCAAGAGAGATTCGGAAGGAGATTAGGGTAATAGTTGATGAAAAAAAAGGGCTCTCGGCCCCAGAAAGGAAAAGAAACAAACTGGTGATACCAACCTCTCAGCCCCTGGCTCTGCCTGCTCCTGGCGGTGCCGGAATCGAGTTCCCTAGGGGTAGAAAGTAAGCATCTGATACGATATGATACTTGCGGATTCGCGACTCGCCGGGGTTACCTCGCAGCCACGGCCCGTCTCTCTTGTCATTACCATCTCTCTCTCTCCCTCCCTCCCTCCCTGACTCTCGGCTACCTAACCATCCAATCTCCTTCAGCCACGTGGAGGCTGATTTTTCTTTTCTCTTCCCCCGACGCCTCAAGACCGAACTCTCTTTCGCTGTCTCTCTCCCTCCCAAAATCAGGCAATCACACACACACTCAGCACTCCGCCATCCATGGATCACCTACCTTCCTCCGCCTCTGCTTCCTCCATTGCCTCCACTGCAGAAGCTCCCAACAACTGAATTAACAGACATCTGCGCCTCATCCTCTTTTGCTCTCTCATGCACATTGTGGCAGGGACATACTGTATTTAACTTATTATTAACACCCATACTCAATACAAAATTAACATCCATGCTCATCGAAAACACCCTCTCCTTACCACAATGTTTATTATTTTTTCTACTTTTTGTGTCCTGTTTATCATATTTATTTATTTACAACTTCTTTCATATTTTCTCTAACTCTCTATAGGTGAAACTTTAATAAGCGAGAGAGAAGCCGGGAAATGCGACTAAATTTTACACCCAAATAGGCTCGAAGATGGCTTATTTTTATTGTTATATTTTTTTATTAAAAATTAATATTATATAGTTGTAGTAATTCATGAAAAATATAATTTTTGTAATCTTATTAAATTTTTATAAATTTTTCTAGTTTAAGACATTGAAAAAGAAAAATTTATAAAAATTTAATACCTTCATAAAGATTTAAAAATTCATAAAAATTTAATACTTTCATAAAAATTTACTTTCAAATGAATTATTGCATCCACATAATGTTGACTTTTAAATAAAATTGATTTTAAATAAAAAAAATGTAAAAATAAAAATTAATCAGTTGATTTAAGTTAAAATGAATTGACTTTAAGTCGATCATATTTCAAAAATGTTCATTATTAAGTATAGCTTTGAAATTTCATCCAACATTAGTGTGATTTTATATAAATTTTCAGAAATGTTCTAAAATAATTATATTATTTTTCAATGATAATTTTGAAGAAGAACATGCTATATACTTATATTTCTCAAAAGTCATATATTTTAAGAAAACCTGAAAAGTAACATATATTTTAAGACGGATATAGTAACTACATTTACTTTGGTAAGTTCATTTTTAAGAAATTTAGGGAATAAATATTTGTAAATATTTCATGGATTTGTTTGTGCAAAATCAATCACCAATTAAAAGTTTCAAGGATGAGAAGAAAATACATTGCATGTGAGGATTTTACGAAAATACTTTCTGTCTCATTAGATATGTGAGGATGTACAAAGACATTAAAATATATATATCTTCGCATGTCCAGTTGTGCATGGTTATTGAAACACAGGAGATTACCAAAAAAAAAACAGAGAAAGAGAGAAAGAAACAAAGGAAATAAAAAGAGTGAGAGAGCCAGAAAAGGGGAGGTAATCTGTTTTAATAGATTTTATATGGTAAAGTATAAAAGACTAGGGGTGACTCAGGGACAAATCTAAAAAAAAATTATGATGAAATAATTTTAATTATTTATTTTTCTATTTTATTTTCTTCTGTTTTTTAAATTAATGAAATCATTTGATAAATTTCTATGGAGTTCATATAAAAATTACTTAACATTTTTTAAAGAAATTAAAATTTTTAGTGGTATTCATGGATCCCGCAATGTTCTATGTGGATCCTTGCATAGGTATAATATAGATTGAAATTAAATAAAAAAAATGAGGTTATGTCAGCTTGCACGTTGTAGCAGGTATTGTTTATAATAAATTTAGCATTAAAATAAATATTAATAACTAAATTAAAAAAATTTCACTCATAAATTTATGTAAATCAATTAAAATTTTATTTTGATTTCAATTTTGAATAAAATGATTAGTTATGATAAAAAAAATTAAGACTATGAAACATAAAACAATACGTGGTTCAAAATCTTGGATCTTTGTCATTAAAAAATAATTCACTAAAAAAATTTCATCTTTTATCAAATTATATTCCAACTATCAATATTGAGGAGAAATTTATCTAGAATAATTCACTTTCACTTTCAGCAAGCATGACCCAAATTGCTTTATTACACCGTAGAGTTTTCAAAGTAAGTAACACAAGTTACAAAACTCAATCATCAATAAGGAAAAGACATGGTCTAAACATAAAATTATGTTTAATTATATTAATAAATTAAATATTTAATTATTAACTTAATAAATACAAAAGAAAAAAAGAAAAAAAATTGACCAAGCTAAATTAATTCGAACCATACCCAAGAGTGAACAAATTATAGTTACTAAAGTTTTTTTTTAGAAAACAATAATAAAGAAAAGTAGCAAAATAATTTGGGGGCCAATAAAGTAAATGGAAAAACTTTAGATATTAAGGATTTAAAAATTGACTTAACAAATATTAAAAAAATGGTTTGCTAAAAAAAAAACAAACATTGGTGACCAAAATTTTATTTTAGAAAATAGTGTATAATAAACAAAGAAAAAAAGGATGGGGACCAATAAAGCACATAAAAAGACTAAAGTAATTATTCGTGGACCAAATGTAGGGACTAAAATGAGAAATAGAAGTAATTTAGGGATTCAAAATGCGTTTTAGCAAAAAAGGAACTTGACACAAAATGAAAATAGGGAAATAGCAACATAGGCCCTCAAAATGCTACTGTTTTTCGAAAATGTAACCAAGCTTTCAAAAGAGGCAATTACATTCAAAAAGAAAATAAGAAAAAAAAACAACACACACTGTTATCATTGCAGATAACTACTGTGTGCCTCAACTCAGACAAAGTTCTTTGTTGTATTTGCAATTTACTGTTGTTGTATGAACAATACCCCTTTCAGCAAAATTTAAGGACCAAAATGAAAGAAAAGAAATTTGCATGGGCTATAAGAGAAGTTAGACCATTACCCAAAAAAAAGCAAGAACGATGGAAAGAGAAAGAGCACTACACTGTTCATGAACATTGTTTAGATTCAGCAATTAGTATATAGTTATAATAACGATTTCAATTCTATTTTGATTATGAGAGTTGATTATTTCAATAACAAAAAATAAATAAAAATTCTTCAAGTCATATTTGGAGGTTTGGTGGGTAAGTTAACAAATTTAAAAGGGGTATAGGCTAAATGGAAGGGATATAAAAGGTTGATGGCTGGCTTTTATTAGGTTTGGGATATCTTCACTAAAATGGAGTAGTTGTACAAAGAATGGGTTAATTGCATTTATGGCTCCTAACATTTTATTATTGTATCATCTTAGACCCTAACCTCAATTTCTTGCATAGAAAATTCTTAATCTCATTTAAATATTTCATTTTTGGATCTTTTGTGGATAGAAGCCATTAAGTTGGATAAAAACTACTATTTCAATACAGTATGAGTGCGACAAAAAAAAATTAGTCCCACATGTCAACTACCATCAACCATATGAAGAAATGAAGCAAAAACAATGAAAAACAAAATAAATAAAAGACCCCTCAATCACCTCACTCTCCCTGACCCGCATCGTATTCTCTACTATCTCTCTGCCCACTAGATGACCCGCACTGCCCTCTCCCTCCTCATGTTAGAACAATACCCTAATCACATTCTTGACATCTATTTTGCTACCTCTCTCATCCCTCAGACCCATCTTGGCTGAATTTACTTTTCCACTATCACCAACCACCTTTTCTCTATGAACTTTAATCCTGCCTTGATTTAAAGAGCCAACGTATTGCCACTGAGCTCTAGAGTTGTAAAGTTTGACTCAAAGTACAAAAGCCCCATGTTTCATGGACCTAATTGATTAATTTAAGATTAGAATCAATTTAAATTTTCTAAACCTGACTTGGTTTCGATTTGGAATCAAGTATGTGTGTTTAACGTTGGACATGGAGCATCGAAAGTCGACTAGCCTATGGCAATCAAAAATTCATCCCTATAGTGGCATTAAGTTGGTTTCACATCAGGAAGAAGCCTGACCCTTAGGTCATGAAATTCCATGCCACTAAGGACAATCATGTTAGAGCTAACTTTGACCGATAGTTAGGATAATGTCTCTAAGGCTGCCAACCCATAGACAATCATGCCACTCCAGGTGGCGACAATGGCTACTAGCCCTAGTGGCTATGAAGGTTGATCAAAATGAGGAAAGAAGAAAGGACACATTTTGTGGACTGATTTTGGGCTAATCTAGTATAGGCCCTTAATTTCTTCATTTTTTGCAATTTCTTTGTGCGACTTTGGCCAATTGCATGCCAATTGTGGTGTGGGTAGAGGATTTAAATGGGATTGTTTGCCATTGTAGTTAATCATGCATGCTAACAAACTAACGCAGCATTTTTCATCCAAGTTAACAGCTTCCATCCATGGAAGGTCCAAAATGAACACTTTAACGAGATTAGGGATTTTCTTTATAAAAAATCAAGGTTAGGATTCAAAATTATATAGCAATAAAAGATTAAGAGTCATAGTGCAATTAACCCTACTCATGACAAATAGGAGTAAGCATGGGTTAGGGAAAACCATGACTTTACCCAATCTAATAACAGTGGGTTAGGTTGAGATAGGCAAAAATTAATCATTATTCATGAGTTGGTTCCACCTTTGGAAAATCATCGATTTTTTGGTTGGTTATGGTTATATATAAAACCAACCTAATGTGATGCCAACCCGATGTAATATGTATTAATATATTATAAATATATGATTTTTACATATGTAATTATTTATTAAAAATTATATTATATGGGGTTTTTGGTCTTTTAGTTCTAAACCAAATCATACGCCCTGGTTATCCTAAGCCTATTTAATAGACACATTCCTAGACCATTGTCGTGCAAGGGTTGTGGGCACAATTTAATTGAATTTGAATGTTATTATATGTATATGGTATAACTTGAAAAAATCTAGAACTAGAAAAAAAACTCATGACCATGGTTCTAGTTCTATTTTGTTCTCAGTTCTCCATTTGGGTAACAAATTTTTGGAACCAAGCTAATTTCAAACTGGTTTGGTTCCATTAAAAACCAAAACTAAGCTCCTCTGAAGCAAAAAGTACACTATCAACAATGAGAATTTTCTAGAATAAAGCCTCGACGACAGGCAGATACTTATCATTGACTATGAGATTGATGCTAATCATTGGTGGGGTAAAACGTTGATGTACTGGATCCCCTATCCATTGATGGAATTTTTGCTTATTTCCATGGCAACAATAAGAATACCAGGTTTTTTCATCTATCTATTAAGGCTAAACATATTCCTTCTCGTCTATTTGCAATAAAAATAATAAAGAAAATTGGTTATACAGAAAAGAAGATATTCTCAGTAACATACATAGTTCTTATACTAATTATTCCAGGGACCTTTTATTCAACTAGAACAATCCCAATCTATCTTTTACTCCTGTATCTTATGTGTTCTTTCAAAGTAACAAAGAGCTCAACTTTTACTCTCATTCACAAATGAAGAGATTAAAAAGGTTATTTTTTAGCGAAGAAACTTTAAGGCTCCTAGCCTAGATAAACTTCAGCTTGTTATTTTTAAAAGGTTTTAAGGAACAATGGGTAACTCAATCATAGATTTGGCACTTTTCTTTCCTAATGGTGGTATTCTTTTTCGGGAACTTAATCGAACCTTCATAACCCTAATTCCAAAATACCCAATGGTTCAAACAATTGATGATCTTTAGCCCATCAATCTTTATAGTACTATTTACAAGGTTATAGCCAAGGTACTAGTGAATCAACTGAAGCATGTCCTTGCTCATTACTTTCAAATTATCAAAACACATTTGCCCCAGGACATTATATTCAGGATAATATTATCATTACTCATAAGCTTCTTCATGCCGTAAAGAAAACTAATATTCTATTGGCCCATGTGGGTATAAAAACGATTTTAACATTCGACTTGTTAAAAGCTTATGATAAACTTCAGTAGTCTTTCATTGAAAAGGTGCTTTAAGCTTTGCAGTTTCTAAATATCTTAGTTCATCTTATCATGTAGTGTGTCTTGATTGTCTCTTACTCAGTTTTGGTTAATAGGTGCATAATAGATTGGTTCTCCCCTAAAGTTAGGGTTCAGCAAAGAGATTCACTTTCACCATACTTATATATATATTCTCTGTGCTGAGACATTTTCTAGTTATCTTTATCATCTTCACTCTTATAAATCTTTTTTTGGCTTTAAAGTCATTTGTAGTGCCCTGGTTATTAACCATCTATTTTTTACAGATAATTGTCTTATCTTCTTCAAGCCTATTATATGAGCAATGCAAGCCCTCCGACAAGTTTTGAATCTTTTTTCTGTTATAGCTAGTTAATAAGTCAATTTTCAAAAGTCCAAATGGATGTTTAGTTAAAATGTTCCTTTATTACTTAGAGAAGAATTATGTCAAATATTGCATTTCAGGCTTAACACCAGTATTGTGAACTATTTGAGGGTCCCATTTTTTCAATATATGTCCAAGTCTTCTTCTTCTTATCAATTTCTTGTTGATAAAGTTAAAAGGAAACTTGAAAGTTGGAAATGAAAATTGCTAGGATAAATGACATCCATTGTCCTTGAACTAAGATCTATTCGTCCTGAAATTAAAAAAAATGTTACATTATTCATTCTTTAACTATAAAAATATTGCACTATTCTTCCTGCCGTTAATTTTCCAGTAAAATTGACCAAAAAATGTGAAAAATAAGTTTTAACCCTCGAAAAAAATTTCATTTGCCTTAAAAACCTCAAAATTTTTACATTTTACAATCAAACTACCTTCTTCACTTTCTTTCAACCATTTAACCCCAATCCATAGTTTTCCTTCAACCATTTTCTTATTCTTCCCACCAAAACCTTATTCTGACTATATTTATTTTTTATTACTTGGTATAATCACTATATAGAGGATGTAGGATTAAACTACTTAGTATCTGTTCATTTCAAGTATAATTAATAATGTATTCAAAGTATTTAGTTTTCAAATTAAAAACTTAATAAAAAATTTACGCTTTAAAATATTATTCAAGTGGTTATTAAAAATATATAGTATTAACTTTCAAATAATATTAATTTTGTTCAAAAAATTAATGGAAAGGTGAAAATAATACATAGTATAAAAATATTATAAACTAAACAGGCGTAAAGAGTATAATTAAAGTAATGAAAGGCTTCAGAAATTACCCGAATTAAAAAGAGATTATTACAAGGCATTCAAAAATATCATATATAACAAACAAAAGCTGATTATACTTGAAATGAACAAATACTAAGTAGTTTAATCCTATGCCATCTAGATAGTGATTATATCGAAGTAATAAAAAATAAATATAGCCCGGATAAGGTTTTGGTAGGAAGAAGAAGAAAATGGTTGAAAAAAAACTATGGGTTTGGGTTAAATTGTTGAAAGAAAGTGGATAAGGTAGTTTGATTACAAAATATAAAATTTTTTAAGATCCTAAGATAAATGGAAAGTTTTTTTAGGGTTAAAACTTATTTTTCATGTTTTTTTTTTCCGTCCACTTTAACAAGGAATTTGACTTTAGGACAAATAGTGAAATATTTTCATAATTAAATGACGAACAGTATAACATTTTTTAATTCTAGGACGAATCCGCAACATAAACCTTAGTTCAATGATGATTTGTGCAATTTACCCAAATTGCTAAATGATGCAGGCAAGCTGACTTTGGCATAGTAAACTCTTTCTTCCTTACCTATCTACATCATGTCCCTCTTAAATGTTCCTATCAGACTCATTATCCAAAACCTTTATCCAATTATGGTGGTCAAGGTCTCACACATGTCAAAGAATGTATATTAAGTAGAAAATGATATTAATGCTTTTGAAATGAATAAAGGGGTCTTGGACTTAAAGATTTATGACTTTTTAATCAAGTTTTGCTCAGGAAGACATTCTGGCATATCTTTTCAAGTGATTCAACTAGGCTGGTTGTTGGATTTCTAATGGCTAAGTATAGGGCTTCTCCCTCTATATGGAAGGTAAAAAGTGGCCATAATGCTTCATTCATTTTGAAGAGTCTCCTTTATGAATGAGGATCTCTTAGCTCCACATATACATTGGCAAATTAGAAATGGGAAAAATATTAGAGTTTGGAAGGACTTTTGGCTCCCTGAGATATCTTTTAACCAACTAAATGCCTTGATGCCTCTTTATTCGCCAAATCAAATCCTAACTGTGTTGGATTTCTCTAACAATTTTGAGGTATCATGGAACATTCCTCTTCTACATTAGATATTTTTGCTCTCCACTATTACTCAGATTTAAAATCTTAATCCCCATAACCATCTTGCCAGGTTAGATACCATCACTTATAAGGGTAATACTTTTGGAACTTCACTATCAAGCAAAGATATACGCAACATCTTCTTCACCAGTCAACATCCTTGGTAATCTCTCTACATCCAGATTTAAGTAAGGTTCTGAAAAAGTTATGTGCATTCAGTATCCCTCATAATTTCAAGATCTTTATATGGAAATGCCTTCTTAATGCTTTCCCTAGTGCTTATAATCTAGCCACACATGAAGGTCTTTCTAATTCTATTTGTTCTTGATCTCACTTAGAGGTAGAATCGTTAATGCATCTATTTTGGGATTACTCTGGGATATCTCAATTTTGTGGTAACTTCTGCTCTCGACCCTCCAGTGACCATCAAACCTCCTTCAAAAAATGGTTTTATGAAATTATACTCCCCTAAGTTCCTTGAAAGTTTTAGCGTATAGCTTATCTATTTTCCTCCCTTGGACTATATGGTTGAAAAGAAATGAATGTATCTTCCACAACGCTTTGTTCCACATCGACTTCATCATTGCAAGAAAGGATGAATTTTTGTAGCAATTACGAGTGGCTTGAGGCTATAAAATCATTCACTCTCTTCCTTATATAACATTGAATCTATTGTGTCAAACTTGAGGCATAGGTAGATTAGTTTAGTGTGTAAAAGAATCCAACTATCTTTATTATCGATGGTGCTTGGCGTTCATCAACTTAACTAAGTAAGGCAACTTGGGTATAAATAGGCACTAATGCACCTCGACGACACAAAGACTGACATTTCATTCCCCATTGTTCCTCAGCTTTAGAAGTAGAATTGATCGTTGTTTTGGGAGTGATTAGATTAGCATGTTGTTTTAAGCTAAAGGATATAACAATTCTATATGATTATTCCCATACTCTTGTTGCTCTTTAAAGATTCTTGGTTCTCGGTCCTTTTATGGAAAGTCTAATCGAGCAAGCTAGAGGGTAGATGAAGACCTTTACTCACCACTCTGTGGTGATTGTCCCTCAGGAGCATGTTTATTCAGCCCATAACTCGGCTTATTCTCTATTCTATTAATCTCCTATATTTGTTTCTGGTTACCAAAACAATAGATATTTCATAATTATACCTCTCTCTATATATCCTATGATTCAATTATTTTGTCAAACATATGTACAGAGATTAAGGAAAAGAAGAAAATCTATAGTTCTTTAGAGAGACTATATAATAAGTTGTTTTATACTCTCTTTCTTTTACAAAAACTGACCCATTTACTATTCACAGTAATTAATTTATGCTTTTATTTATTACAAAAATATTACTGTTTTATATGAAAATGAAACTTTAAAGATTATAGTTTCTAAATATAATTTTTAAGATTTTTTTTCAATACATATTAATATGAATATGTTTACGTAAAAATTCAGTAAGAAAAAGGTAAAAATTGTCAATCAATGCCAAATGGATGGAGCATATTATTCTAAATTTTGTTTATTTTTTACTTAATTTATATACCAATTAAAACTCTACAATTTATGATGATGAGAAACTATTTTTAAAAATATTAAAGATTTTAGTAAATTTTTAAGTTAGGAATGAAAATAGTAAAAAATTAATTATTTCATAAAAAAAATTTATTTAAGTGATTATTAATTAGATAAAGTGTTTGCTTGTAAATGACAATGGATTTGGAAAAAAAATAAATTAAATAAATTAAATTAACAAATTTTTTAAAATCAATTATTAAATTATGAAATAACATATGAGGTGAAAACTTTGGGAAATAGAAAACACAAAAGGTTAGGAATATGTGCGTAATGTCATATTTAGACGCAATGCCTTCTTTCAAAGTTTGACGATGAAGTTGTTTGACATTATGCACATATTTAGGATTTTACAGATATTATTCACATATTTTGGACTTTTGTGTTATTTATTCCTTATTATGAATATCATTAGCACTTGTTGGGATACAGTGGAAAAGATGATTGATTTCAAAGTTAGAGGATTAAATGAAAACATTGTACATAAACTAAGGAAACATTATGTAATGTTTCCGTTCTTTCATCCAAGCAAAGAAAATGTGTTGTGACCTAAAACATCCCAATCTATAAATAGATATGAAAACAGGTCACTTGGCTAAATGGTATTTTCACATTTTTTACAAATTTTGAAAATTCTGAAACGTTGACATGTGTAGTTCCCAAATTATCTCAGGTTAACACATGACAATTTCCCAAATTACCTTTGAGGTAAGACACATGTCAACATCAAATTGGCTTTTTGTTTGGATTTAACCAATTTAAACTATATTTGCAGTATTGTCAACCTTTGTATGCATACGACACGTGTATATTACTTATTTAGGTAAATAGAATTTTTTTTTCTTTTTATAGCATTTAAACCTAAGTATGTAAAAATTATTGAGAATTTTTTATTTGCATAATTTTTTTAAGCACATTTCCCGCCTCACTTACCTTTCCCCACTTCTTTTTGTAGTTATAGCGGTAGGTTTACAACCATTTTCTATGCACCTTACAAATCTATCGGCCCTCTCCATTAATTTAGTTATCTACTATTAACTGACAGTTACAGTAATGACTATCTAATATACAGTAGTTTACATTTTCCTGCATCTGAAAAATGTACAATACATTCCTTTTACCAGCAACATCCTTAGTGAAACAAGAGCATTCTTGGTTTTCCAGCAGTAATCAAGCACAACCACCTCAAGTCTTCATTCAACATTATTCTTGCTTTTGCAACACTCACCTGTAGCAATAATTGGTTATATAAATTGAGTTTTAGTCCTTATTTTTGTAACAACAACAATACATCTAACTATTTTCTTTAATTCAAACAAGAATCCTAAATTACACCACAAACAAGGAAGTGCAAAAAGAAGGAGGACAAAATCTCAAGAGAGTTGTGAATATCTTTTTTTTCCTCATTATCCTTTTAAGTATACTTATCAACAATGGTTTACTATGCATTTATGGTAGCACAGTCAGAAAAGAAGAACACGCAGCAGAAACAAGAAAAGCAAGTAGCAAAAGTAACAGGTTTCAATTTCATTATATTGATGTCATACGTTATGTCTCTTTGCTATGTTTATATCGATTTGTTCATTTATGTTTATCCAACTTTAGTGAATTAAAAGCTACTAAAGAGATGTGTTTCTGCTAAGTAATTAGTTATCTAAATTGAGTTTTAGTCCTTATTTTGTTTAACAACAATAACACATCTAACTTATTTCTTCAATTCAGACAGGAATTACATATTAGACCACAAACAGGAAAATGCAAGAAGAAGGGGGGCAAATCTAAAAATAGGTTTGAATGTTTCTTTTTTTTCCCCCCATCATGATCCTTTTAAGTATGCTTATTAACAATGGTTTACCATGCATTCATGGCAGCACAATAAGGAAAAGAGGAACATGTAGTAGAAACAAAAAGAGTAAGCAACAAAAGTAGCAGGTTCCAATTTTGTTCTGCTGATGTCATGCACTATGCGTCTCTGTTATTTTATATCTATTGGTTCATTTATGTTTATTCAAATTTAGTAAATTAAAAGTTGTTATAGGAATATGTTTTTTTTAAGTCCTATACATTTCTCTGCCAATAACAAACATATTATTATTGGTTCCTATAGGAAAATGCAATGTAGTTCTAATTTTTCCTATCCTAATCTTTGATTTTTTTTTCAAAATAAACATTTTTTTTCTAACAAATACACTTGATGTATTTTGCCTTCAAATTCTTATTCAAACTATTTTTAACACTAGCCTTCATTTTTCAGTTGTTATGGATGTCAAAGAGATTGTCTTCATCCCATTTCTTGAAACCCTCGATCACATTTGTAAAAAAGCTATAAAAAAACCCCAAGCCTATTTACTCTAATTGCCTAGAATAAGGTAAATTTAGGGTAATGGTTAAAATTAAGCTTGGTTCAATAGGTGGGGTGAAAAACTTTGTGAAGGTGCAGGGGCCACTGTTTAAGAGGCTGCCATATGCTAAGGATTTAGCTATGGAGGCTACAATCCATAAGATAAGTATTTTCCATGGGTTTTTTTATTAATGATATCATTCATTTTTGTATGAAACTATTATTATTTTTCTGATTTTATACTTACATTTGTTACAACTTTCCCTAGGGCTAACTATGGTTGTTATTTAATTAGGCCAATTGAATATATTTAGACAAAAAACATGGACAACATTAATCAAGATTTTTAAAAACTATGTGTCTTAGTCCTTTAGAGTGTATGGCTTAGACAAACTCTAAATGGCACATGTTTTGTAAAGGAGACTAATCACTTTAACATTCAAATAATTCATTATGCAGTTAGCATAACAAATAGACAGACTAGGTATGTAACAAAAAAGTCAGATGTACTAGTGCCTTCATCCTAAGATTTCTTGACATGGTCCATTTCTTTCTCTGATTTGTAAAATTGCAGGCACAGTTGTATATCACATAACACATGAAAAGAAAAAATCACACGTTAAGGCTTTAAATTGGCATAAAAAATTAGTTTAAGGCTGAGGTTGCGGTCCTACAAACCTCAAGGTACAATTGGTTGTACTTCAAGTAGGGATGGCAAGTGGGTGAGTGAAATTCATCATCCACTAATATTCACTCATGACGCGTAGGTAAACGGATAAAAATATAAGTGACGGGGCAGACATGGGTAGCAAATCACACCCGTCTAGCGGGAACGGCCGAGTGGCGAGTAGGGGGTATCCATCATGGGTAAATCCACCCTGCTTACTTGTGAAACCCACAAGTATAAATTTCATACTTATTAATTATAATGAGATGCAACACCTACATTTAACTAATATTTTATACTAATTTTCATTGAATATTTTCTTGTATACATACTATGATTTTGTCTATTTTATGATTTTATTGTATTATATGTGGAGAATGACTTTGTATGTATTTTTTAAATTTTATTTTTATGAAATTTAAAAAATACAGTTTAAAACCACGGATTACTCGTGGGTATGGATTATCCACAGGTCGTGGACGCGAGTCAGATTTTTCACCCGCTTGTGGATACCGGTGAAGTTGCAGATGCTAAAAAAACTGCTGGTATGGATAGCGGGTAAAGGATATCCACACTCTATCCGTCCGATTACCATCCCTAGCTTCAAAGGGATAATGGGAACGGTTTTGAAAGTGATCATTCTGAGATGAGTTATTTATTACTACTAGAGGTCATTAAATAAGGTTATTTTCTATTTTCAGACACTGATTTTAGTTCGTATTTATTAATCTTTAATTCCTACAAGGACATGGTCACCTTACTTATTTTGTTTATATGAATTTATTAATATATTTCCCTTGATATGTTTTATGCCTACACATCTTTGTTAAACTTACTTACACAATCAGGATACTAAGTAAATAAGTAGATATGGTTTGACCACGGTCAGGAAAAATTAACATATATAAGTACAATATTAGTCAAAACAAATGTATCTCTGGCATGTGAAAATTTTTACAGTAAAACAATAGCATTTTTAGTTATATTATTAGTCCACACACATGCATTTTAGGAAATAGTATTTAATGACCTAGCATGAATGTTTACAGTAATCAAAACCAGTTTCAAGCATCTAGATTAGGTATACAAGTTGTATAGAAAACAAATTATGAACACTTATATTGGCGTTAATACAAGGATAACACGTTTATCTTACTATTCCTCAATTCCTATTTTAACTAGTTTCATAACCCGTCTAACGAACGGTATAGTAATTCATATAAAAATATATATTCCACTTCCCGTGTATAGAAGTCCTTAAAAATTCAATTTGAATTAAAAAAAATATAAATTATTAAATGTTACAACACCTTGTGGGTGGTGTAGTCATATATTGTAAGGAAAATCTATTTTTGAAATTCTGCAGCAACAAAAATTTATTTTAATCAACAAAAAAAACTCCTTAGTAGATATGGGTGGTATTGCCATAGATAGTGTGGGGGGGGGGAACTATTATAGTAACTGAAATGAAACCACGATATAGGAAGTTTGGATAGCAAATGTGGGCTGGAAAAAACCATGTACAATGCAAAATGGCTTAAATAAGTTATTTACACGTGTTGGCTAACTTGTGGCAACAATGTAAAAACTGTTTAAATTGAACATAACAAATATGTTACTAACATGTGTTAACTGAGAGGGGTTATTTAAAAAATTGCCACATGTCATCTTATGGTAAATTTACAAATACATGTGTCAGTATTATACAATTTTTAAAAATCTTAAATAGTGTGAAAAGACAATTTGGTCAAGGAACCTGCTTTCATCTTTAAACAACATGAAAATAAAAAAAAAACAAAATACATAAAATTTATATGTTAGACATAGAGTTAAATGAATATAGTAAATGGAAGGAAGGGAGTGCCAAAAGTTATTTATATTCTTAAAATGAAGCCCCTTTACATAAAGAAGCGCGTGTACTGCTTGCACCTTCTAGGCTACAGAGTGTAGCCCACCACCGTTCCCTTAGGTGCTTACTTCGCACATAAAGCATGCCCTAGGTTGAACAGAGTTAGAGAGTATAGAATACAACGACAGAAAGAAAGAGCTTTTCAAATATTTACTGATAAATGTATGAAAAAATAGTAGTTTTTTTTTTAACAAAATCATTTTTGATAGGTTAATAAAAAGATTGACGAATCTAAGAAGGAAAACAATAGACCTTCAAACTTGGGTTTTGAAAATCTAAGGATTCCAACAGTTTGAAACTAGATCTACGAAAACTTTTTATTTTTTAAAGAATTTGTTTTTTTATACAATAATGAAGAGGATGAGACTTAATCAGTTCTAAAAAATTTCAAATTGAAGAAGATAAAGAGGAAACACTAAATTGTAAACCCAAATCTATAAAAATATCCTAAGAATCTTAGTAATACAGTTTAGAAAAAATGATGGAGAAAAGATAAATGACTCGACTAATGGAAAGAGAAGTGCTTTCTGGAGATACTACATCGCAAAAGCGCAACAAACTCATACATACTGCAGCTATTTGCCGGCAAGTTCATTCGGCGATGACGACGCCTTGTAAACCTAGAAACTTCTACAAAGAGACAAGAGGATGAGAAAAAGAAGAAAGAAAGTTCATCTGGCGATGGCTACGCCTTGCAAATGAGTTTTATATTTGTCTTTTCCAAGAAAATTCCTATATTTTTCCATCATTTTTAATCCTCTTTTCATTTAACACCATATTTTCTCAAGCTATTTTCAATTTGTCTTCTACATTTGAAATGCTTAGGTTTTGCCACTGTACTCCTTGTTGCCAATATTCATCAAAATTATGACTCTTGGTTTAGGTTGGGCCAATTTATATATTAGTGTTGTGTGCCTAATTAGTTTGTTAGTCCTAATATTTTATTGCACATGTTTTATTGGGTTCTTCTTATAGCCCCAGATTATTTTTACAATGTTAGGTTCTTAAACTTTGAATCTAATTTCACTGTCCCCTTCCTCCTACTCTATCCTTATATCACGTGTCCCAGTTAACTCATATTTAACATTACCGTTAGATAGAAATGGAATAAAACGGAAATCTCACACTTTTTTTCTCTCTTTATTTCTCTGTCCTCTATCTTTGTTCGTCTCTGGCGCTCACTGCTTCCAAGTATTCCTTCTCGTTTCTCCTCTATTCCATTCCTCGACCCTTGCAAAATATGAAGCCGCATGCCATCTCTCTCCTGAAAGGACTCACCATAGTAACCACATTTTCGGTGTTATCGATGACGGTCTTTATAGCGCACCAGGTGGTCCCCGTAGACTATGAGGCCAAGGTTTCCCAGTGCCTCCTCAATGCTTCCCTCACCAGAGATCTCAAGTTGGCACTCGATTACCTCATTGATCCGTTGGTCGACATCAACTTCGCCGGCGCTGTTTGCTTGAAGACCAAAAAGATGAAGGTCGTTCTGCAGGACGAAGTGCCGAGTGAAGTCCGCATCAACTACGAGGAGTTCAAAATCGATGTCACAGCTCCCTTCCTTATTATCCATGTGGGAAATTTGCATCTAGCCAATAAGCTTCTGGTAATTCTCTTAGATTGTTGGGATGATTTATTCCCAATCTGAGGTTCGGTGAGGAGGTTCTTAAGAGGATGACAGAGCAAGAGAGAGAAAGGGTGAGATTTCCCTTACGTTCTGTTTTTATCTAACGGTAATATTAAACTTGAGCTAACTGGGACACGTGACATGAAAATAGGATATAGGATAGCTAAATGTGGTACAGTGGAATTGGATTCTTAAACTTTGGGCCAGCTTTTATTCTATTTAAAGAAGTGTGTAAATAATTAATTATTTATTTATCCAAACATCAATTTAATTCCATAGAATTAAGGAATTAACTATTTTTTTTAGTATTTCATGTACAACGTTCAAGAAATTAATATTTTTTTACTATTCTTATGTGCTAGGTTCCTAAATTAAGAATTTTAAGTCAAAATTTATTTTCTATTTTTTCTGTTAATGAAATAGATGGTAATTAGTTTCCTATTTTTTAAGAACATGTATTTAAGTAATTATTATCAAATACTTAATATCTGTGTTATAATCAAACACTTAATATTAAAACACAAATATTTTATCCCTTACAAGTTACTTAAAATTATTAACAAATATTTAATATTTAAATATTAATATTTTATACAAACTTTGAAAATAGGAAAAATATGAAAATTATGTTTTAATTTATTTTTTAAGTTTCCCTAAATTGATGTTCTCCATTAAGTAGGAAAAATATTAATAATTTAAAGAAACTTCAAGAATATGAAAATATTAATTTCTTTACTATTTCATGTACAACTTTCCTAGGTCAAAGTTTATTTAAATTTTTTCGGTTTATGAAATAGATGGTAATTAGTTCCTTATTTTTTTAGAAAACATGTATTTAGGTAATTATTAACAAATACTTGATATTAAAATATTTATATTAATGTTTTAAAAAAACTTTGAAAATAGGTAAATAGGAAAATAATATATTATTAAAATGTTAATATTAATATTTTAAACAAACTCTGCCTAATCATCTAAATCATTCTTTATATGTTAATAGGATCGAACTTTGTAGAGAATTGCATGTTGCTATATAATTCACCAAAATAGAATTATTTTACAATATATGACTACCCCCACTCTTGCACACGATGTAATATTTAATGCTTTAAATTTCTTTCTCCAAACTGAATTTTCAAGATTTGTTATACACAATTGCTTAAACACATAATTTTATATAAACTACTACCTTGTCTGTTAAACAGCCTATAAAACTAGTTCAATTTAACATAAGTTAACTTAATTCAAAACGCTTATTTTTATTTTTACATTTTTTACTAGAAATAATTTTATTTAAAATATAATATTATGTAGGTGTAATAATCATTTGTAAGCAAAATTATTATTATATTATTAAATTTTATGAATTCTTTAGGCATTAAAAAATTCATAAAAATTTAGTGGCATTATAAAATTTTTATTTTCAATGAATTAGTATATCTACATAATATTAATTTTCAAATAAAATTGATTCTAAATAAAAAGATATAAAAAATAATAAAATATTTTAAATTAAGTTGATTTAAATTAAAATAGATTAAATAGTAAGTTGTCTGGTTTAGTTTAATAACACTTACAGCTTGTTTGGATCGAGAAGAATGACGAAAAGGGTAGAGATAATTATCTTCCCTTCTTTATTTGATTAGATAAAAAACTGAAGGGAATGAGAAGGAAAAAAGGACCACTCTTGTCTCTTCATATACCCCCTCACATACAATTTTTTAATCCCCTTAAGTTAAGAAGATGATGGACTCTCTTCTATTTTTTACGCTTCATCCTCCCCTCCTTTTCCATTCCTTAATGAATTATCCGAACAATAGAGTAAACGAGAGTGCGGTCATTCTAATTCGGCTGGGCCTAACAGATCCAAATAAAGGCCCTGCTTGTAGAAAACCCAAAATCCAGCCATATAGAAGTAAAATGGGCCGATGGGAGCCGGTATCACGCTCCGCACCAGTCACCATCACGAGCCGCGAGTCCGCGACGCACGCAAGTCATGACTCGCTCATCAAATTTCTCTCGGGGTTGTCTCAAATCTGAACGGACAGCTTCCCGGAGAGAACAGGTCGAGGTTGCGCATCTCCGGATCTCTATCTCCCTTCTTCAGTGATGGTCGATTTTGCGATAGAAATTTTTCGCTTTCTATTTACGTGTTTAAATCTTCTTTCATTTCCGGGAAATATGAGAACCGTTTGCAGTGACTTTGATTTTGTGTTCCAAATTAGAATTGGTTCCGATCTTTCTGATGACTTGATTTTCATTTTCAGTTGTTTCGTTCGCTAGTCCAGTAATCATTTGGGGGTATCAGCGCACTAATAAACCAAGATGGTATGCGACTGCTCCTCTCTTTCCGTAATCAGACTGTTTTGTTACTCAATTCTTACATGGATGAACGGATGCTCCGTTTCTAGTCATCGGAATCTTGGCTTCGGTTTGCACCTGCTGACTAGTGTTTCTTCCTCTGATTCAGGTTGTACTGGCTGCTTCTGTCGTAAGCAAATCTGGGAAAGGTTAGTTTTCTTCTCCTTATCATTTATTTTGGTTCTTCTAGATCCAATAAATTGAGATAAAATTAACATGTGTGTTTAGCTGCTTGCCTATAGCTTCCCTTTTATCCTTCCAGGCTTGGCTATTGAGCTAACATAAATAATGTGTTTACGTTCTGATTTTATTAAGACTTTCCTGCTGGTTTGATCTTATTTTAGTACAAATGCTGGGTTATGATTAACATAGCATGCTTGTGAGATCATTATCTGCAAGTGTAAACTTTGTGGATTTTAGCATGGGTCAGTGGAGTCATTGTTGGAAAGTAGTGCTGTCGTGATGCTAAAACCACGAGACATGATTTCAAAATTTTTTCCTATCTAAAATATGCCCCCATTTCATTCAAATCTTCTCTTTTAACATATACTTGGCTGCTCCTCACTAGTTATTGTTTTTATTCCAGTCCTTCTGTCTAGGCAGTTTGTTGACATGAGTCGTCTACGGATTGAAGGTCTGCTTGCAGCTTTCCCGAAGCTGGTGGGCACCGGAAAGCAGCACACATATGTTGAGACAGAGAATGTACGCTATGTTTACCAGCCAATTGAAGCTTTGTATTTGCTACTTGTGACGAACAAGCAGAGTAACATCCTAGAAGATTTGGAAACACTGAGGCTACTTTCCAAGCTTGTATCCTTCTGTTCTTTGATGTTTGCTATCATTTTAAGGAAAGAAAAAGTTCATGGATGAGAATTGTCTGTTCTCTCAGCATACTTTAACATCATAATGTTAAGTTAAAGTAAGGTTTTTGTTTTTCTATTTCTTTTACCAAGTCAGGAGTTTGTGTAACTAAGATTTTTTGTCTCTTTGTTCAGCTTTATTTCAGATATGAATTTTTATAATCTTTTTTCAATTAGAGAAAAACAAAATCATGTTAGTCCAGAGTGGTGGCATGTGGTTGATTCCTTAAATCACTCTAGGTACCTGAGTATGCTCTATCTCTCGATGAGGATGGTATTTGCATGACAGCATTTGAGCTGATATTTGCTTTTGATGAAGTCATTTCCCTAGGGCATAGGGAAAATGTTACAGTAGCACAGGTTAAGCAGTACTGTGAAATGGAGAGTCATGAAGAGAAGTTGCACAAGCTAGTACTTCAGAGCAAGATCAATGAAACTAAAGATGTCATGAAGCGCAAGGCTATTGAGATCGATAAGAGCAAGGTATCCATAATCAATGTGCTTGGGTATTTTATTGGTTCTTCACTCAATGAGTGTATTAGGTTAGAAACTTACTTGAATTTATTTTGTGTATTTGACAGTTGGATAAGAGAGGTGACAAAGGTGGGTTCATGTCAGGGCATTCAATGGGATCTGGAAGAATTGACAGTGGCTTTAATGATCTCATCATTTCTACTGGTGGAGGTGGTTTTGGAAGTGGTCCTGGTTTTGGACTTGGCCCTGATGTTGATTCCTTCTCTTCCAAATCTAAAGGTTTGATCATTTTACACATGGGACATGGATGCCTGTGATATTTATTTCCTTTAAAATATCATGATTCCATGTGGAAATGTTTGTCTGTTTCTTAATTGCCATACATATTTTTGAGGCCGCTAACTGTTCTTTATTACGATATTATTTGGTTCAGGGATTTGTTTGCTGTTGCTATGATTTCAACTGAACTTATGTTTTCTGTAATTGTGCACTGTTGTGTCTGATGGACTGCTTCCGGATCAACTAATGAAGTCGCTTACTGTGTTTTTTTTAGGTCGTCAACCTTCTTCTGCCACTGCACCTCCTAAAGGTCTTGGTATGCAGCTTGGTAAGATCCAAAAGACAAGCCAATTCTTGGAGTCCTTGAAAGCAGAAGGTGAACTTATTTTGGAAGACGTCCAGCCCAAAGTTGGCCAGGGCAGGGCAGCCCCTACACCACCCACTGATCCCATCACTTTGACTGTTGAGGAGAAACTCAATTGCACTCTAAAACGAGATGGTGGAATCAGTAACTTTGATGTTCAAGGGACTCTGTCACTTCAAATTCTTGATCAAGAGGATGGGCTTATTCAATTCCAGGTATGCCTTTTTGTGCCAGTATCGCCAATAAATGTAAATTATTTAGTCCTAATGATCCTTATTTTCTGAACTTATATCTTTTTATTTTGGAAAAATGTTAACTACCTTTTTCAATGCAATATTTCAGATCGAAACTGGTGGTAATGCTGGCATCCTGTTCAAGACACATCCTAATATGAACAAAGAACTTTTTTCCAGTGAAAACATTCTGGGATTGAGGGATCCTAACAGGCCTTTTCCCACTGGTCCAGCTGGTGATGCAGCTGGTGTTGGTCTTCTGAGGTGGAGAATGCAAAGTGCTGATGAGTCAATGGTTCCACTGACAAGTAGGTTTCATATCTGCTGCTGATGTAACTTGTAATGCATGGTATTATTGCCTTTTTATGGTTATGATTTATATCTTGACATTTCAGTTAACTGCTGGCCCTCTGTTTCTGGGAATGAAACTTATGTCAGCATTGAATATGAAGCTTCTTCCTTGTTTGATCTTCGGAACGTTGTGATTTCCGTTCCCCTTCCAGCCCTTAGGGAGGCACCAAGTGTCAGACAGATTGATGGTGAATGGAGGTACTTTGGACTTGGTTTTGAAGATTTTACTCTTTAACAAGAGCCAAACGCTACATTCCTAGTCGATGCCCTGTTAATTTGCTTGTCCCCTGCCTAAAAAAAAAACTAAAGCCTCCTGTTGCAAAATCTTGGGCTGGAGGCACCTTTTATGAAAGTATATTAAGTCTTGTAAAGCACGAATATGCTGGTTTTCTTAGTACAAATGATGATTTTTATGATTCAAAGGGCATCAACTTGTTGAATTCATGTGGGTGTCATTTTTGTTCTTCCATTTGTTTGTAGGTATGACTCGCGAAACTCTGTGTTGGAGTGGTCCATACTACTTATTGATAACTCCAACCGCAGGTAAGCACCTGGTCTAGTATTATGTTCAGTTCTAACCCACACCTAAGCATTGTTTCCACTCTAATCATATGTCTGTTACCTATTTATTGCAGTGGATCAATGGAGTTTGTTGTGCCTCCAGCAGATTCATCTGCCTTCTTCCCTATCTCAGTGCGTTTTTCAGCAGCTAGTACATACAGTGATTTAAAGGTTTGCTTTCTTTCCAACCCCTCTTTCTCATTGGTTTATTTTACCTTCAAAACTTCATGCCTTGGTCATGTTTTTTTATAAACCATGTTGCTGGAATGTGGATTGGCTAATGCCTCTGTAAAAGGTGGTTATGTGTAAGGGTGGAAAAATGATTCTTGTTGAGGGGCCATTGCAATAGTAAGATGAAATGTCCATTGAACACTAGTATAATTGTATTCACAATGTGCGAACAATTTTTCAGTTCAGATTCAGGACTTGTCATTTAGAGTATTTAAGTATGAGTATCAGTCAAATATAGTTCATTCTAAATGAAAAAATGTTAACACAATATAAATAAATAAATTAAATTAATAAGTCTAGAAAAGAATTATTAACACGAATACAATCTCGAATTTAGGCGCTCAAATATTGTAAATGAATCTCTATGAAGATCACGTCCCATCAAATTGTCGGGAGGAAATTATGAGTTAACCATGAGATAGGTATCGTGGAACAAAAAAGGGGTTAACCAAGAGATAAGTGACCCGACCAAAAATGAAACTATGATGGATGAGATAGTGGACTTCAAATAGAAGGTTTTTTTATCATGTGTATTCTGTTATGTGAATCTGGATGCATTTACTGTTGATAAATATTATTGAGAATAGTGTTTGAACAAAAAATATTTTTACCATATGCATCCAACTAGCCTCAGTTATGCACATGGTCGCATAATTCTCTGCACCCATATTAATGATGTTCTGATCATGCAAATTAAAGCAGGATAGAATTTTTCTTGGTTCGTTCATTCTAATCGGCTTCATTTATGGACTTAGGAATGTAAGATTACTTGCTGTTGCAGGTTGTGAACATCATTCCGTCAAAAGGTGGGAACCCGCCCAAGTACTCGCAGAGAACGCAATTGTTGACCGAAAGTTACCTAGTTGTATGAATGAGGTTGGCATGTTCTCAATCTGGATTCGCTAGATTTCAGCTGAAGATCAGCATTGGGATCTTTTGATCCAATGAATTTGATTGTCTTGAATTCATCGAGAATGTATTTGATTACCTATGTTGTCAGATAAAATAGTGCCTGCCAATTGTGACTTCGTATTACGCATGGTTTGGATGTACGACAAGTTGAACTTGGATGAACACGTTAGAGTTAACAGGAACACCAGGATTGTTATATGAGATATTGCTGACAAGTGTTGCTACCCTTTTCTTGCACCGGTGCAGCATTTTGTCTCGTTAGTTTCCTAACATATATATTATGTAGGGCCCTTTGAAATTTCGTGCGGTTGAAATTATTTTTAGTGGCCATTAATCGAAAGTTAACCAGGGAGAAGTTTTTATGGTTCCAACCGCATTAACGTGCATGGAGGAAATCATTTGCAACCAGAAAGGCCACTTGTTCCGCAGCTAGAACACGGCTTGTTAAAAGTAATCTATAGGTTTGGTGCCACATTAGGAAGTCAACATACCGAAAATCTTTTGGTCACAAGTACGCCCCTGAAGCATCAAGCTACATAGAATAGCTATCAAGGTTTTAAATCTTATTCAGTAAAGTGTTACTGTTCTTTTAATAGTATCGTGACATATTAGTACTGTATCTTATTGTCTCGAATGTACTGGTTTTAAATATTTTGGGTATATTGACATATATGAAAGATAAAATACATATAAATATAACATATCAAAACATATAATATACCAAATTTTGAGATTGTAAGAATGTGAGTGTTTGTTATATGAATGTAGATTAATAAAGAGTTTTTCTCATATAAATATTCAACTATATATATTAAAACCATGATTTTTAAGGTACAAAAAAAATATACAAATTTTCTTTCAAATAATGGTAAATGTTTGTTATAAAACTAATCAATTACACATCCTTATAATGTATTTTGCCTAAAAATATAAAAAAAGAAACTAAAAGAAAAAAAAAATATTATACTTGGCTAGTACTAACATGGTACAACTGATACAAGATAAGACGACCAGTATACTCGATATTAGACGGTGCAGAGAATAGCCTTTGTTCCAGCTATCTTGTATAGTTTTTTACCCAACACCGGTACATACTGGCTATACCGGTATGATTTTAAAAACCATGATAGCTACAAGCTTTCATGAATGTGGAAGTGGAGCTTGAAGCACAAAGCTGGCCTTGGTTGGCAGTTGTAAACAGACAAAACATTCGGTGAGCTGTTCATAAACCGTTTAGTGAAAATTCGTATATGTTCATTTATTAAGCTAAACAAACAAACACAAACAAGTCCGTATTTGTTCATGAATAGTTCGATTATTATTCATTCATTTATTTGTTTGTTTGTTCATTATTTGTTTATTTATTAATTAATTTATTATGTGTAGTAATGCGTGCGTGTGTGTGTGTGTGTGTTTGTTCGTTTACGATCGTTCATTTATATTCATTTACGTTCGTTTAGATCATTCATGAACATATTCTATATATTGTTCGTGAATGAGTTCATATTTGTGTATTGTTGTTCACGAACGAACATGAACAACTCTCATTCGTGTTCATTTGATTTGTTTATAGCTCTAACAAACATCTTGCGTCAAGCAAATTTTGCCCAAATCTTGATGGCCATTAATAGACACATTTTCTTTTTTTCTTTTTTTTTTTGTGGTGAATATCAGAGTAACCTTATAAAATACATTGTCTGTACCAATACATGCACTTTTGCCCCCTTTCCTCAAACATTTCACTTTTTGGCATTTAAGTACCTAAGTTTACAAATGCAGCAAAATCACTTTAAAACAAGGGAATAGGTTACAACTTGCTCTACCGGTTATAAGTTAAGTGGTACCAAAATCGAGTTGGACCCAATTTTGGTACCACTTAACCCAATTTTGGTACCATTTTAAATCAAGTTCAAGTGATATAACATTTAGGTTCATGTGGTATGAAATTTAGATTCAAGTGGCACCTACATCAAATTCAGGTTAATGTAGTATCAAATTCAAGATAACGTGAGATTAGATTTAGGCGTAAGTGGTACCAGATTCAGATTCATGTGGTATTGGATTCAAGTTTAAGTGGTATTGAAGTTATATTCAAATTATATCAGATTCATGTTTATGTTGTATGAGATTTAGGTTCATGTGATAGTATATTTAAGCCGATATAGTATCATATTTAGATTCAAGTGGTACCGGATTCAGGTTAAAATGGTACCAGGTTCATGTGGTACCATTTTTAAGTTTATGCGGTATCAGATTTAGGTTCATGTGATATCAAATTGAGAGTAAGAGGTAGTAGATTCAAGTTTATGTGGTACTAGATTCAGGTTAGAGTGGTACCGAATTCATATTCAAGTGGCATCATATTCAAATTCATGTGGTAGCAAACTTAGGTTAATGTGATATCAGATTTAGGTTCAAAGTGGTACCTGATTCAGGTTAGAATGGTACCAAATTCAGGTTCAAGTGGTATCATATTCAGGTTTATGTGCTATCATATTGAGGTTATTATAGTACCTGATTAAGGTTAAGTGGTAGCAAATTCAAATTTATGTGATATCATATTTAGGTTAGAATGGTATAGGATTTTGGTTCACATGTTATTGAATTTAGGTTCATGTGTTATCAGATTCAAGTTCATGTGGTATTAGACTTAGGTTCATGTGGTAGCATATTTTGGTTAATGTGGTATTAGATTTAGGTTAAAGTGATACCGGATTAAGGTTAGAATGATACCAAATTTATGTTCATATGGTAGTGGATTCAGGTTTAATGTAACTAATTGAGCCGGTTAAATTGGTGCCAAAATTAGGTTCAATGGTAGCAAAATGAGATTTGAATGGTACTAAAATCAGGTTAAGTGCAACCAATGACCGGTTAATCCAGTTAAAGTGGTACTAGATTTAGGTTTAAAGGGTGTCAAAATCAAGTTATATGATATCAGATTTAGGTTCATGTGTTATCAGATTCAAGTTAAGTGGTACCTAATTTAGATTTAAGTGGTATTAGATTTAGGTTTATGTGGTATCAAATTCAGGTTAAGTGATATTAGATTAGGTTCATGTGGTATTAGATAAAGGTTAAGAGGTATCAAATTCAAGTTCATGTGATATTATATTCAAGTTAAGTAGTACTAGATTCAGGTTTATGTGGTATTATATTCAAGGTAAATAGTACCAGATTTAGGTTCATGTGGTATTAGATTTAGGTTAAGTGGTATTAGATTTAGGTTTATGTGGTATCAGATTTAGGTTCACGTGGTATCAGATTTAAGTTAAGTGTTACTAGCTTCAGGTTCATATGGTATCAGATTTAGATTCATGTGATATTATATTAAGGTTAAGTGGTACCAGATTCAGGTTGTTGTGATATTAGATTCAGGTTAAATGGTACTAGATTTAAGTTCATATGGTATCAGATTTAGGTTCATGTTGTATCATATTAAGGTTAAGTGGAACCAGATTTAGGCCCATTTGGTATTAAATTCAGGTTAAATGGTACCAGATTTAGGTTCATGTGGTATTATATTCAGGTTAAGTGGTACCAAGTTTAGGTTCATGTGGTATTATATTCAGGTTAAGCGGTACCAGGTTTAGGTTTATGTGGTATTATATTCAGGTTAAGTGGTACCAGGTTTAGGTTCATGTGGTATTAGATTCCAGTTAAATGGTACCAAATTCATGTTCATGTGATATTAGATTTAGGTTAAGTGGTACCAAATTTAGGTTTATTTGGTATCAAATCTGGGTTCATATGATATCAGATTCAGGTTAAGTAGTATCTGATTCAGGTTCATGTGGTGTTAGATTCAAGTTTTTGTGGTATTAGATTCAAGTAACATTGTATCATATTCAGGTTTAGTGGTATCAGATTCAGATTTCAATTTATTGATTATGGTTAAAGTTAGGATTTAAGGTTTAGGATTACAGATTGGGATTAGTGTTTGGTTTGGGGTTATATTTTAGGGTTAGTGCTAAGCTTAGGGGTTATATTTAGGGGATAGGTTTAGGGGTTAGGGTTTAAGTTTAGAGTTAAAAGTTAAGATTAAGGTTTAAAGTTAAGATTTAGGATTAAGTTTTAGGTTTAAAATTTAAGGTTAAGATTTAGGATTAAGGTTAGGGATTAAGGTTTATGGATTAAGGTTAAGGTTTAGGCTTGATTTAGGATTTGGGGTTTAGGGTTTAAGATTTGATTTAGAGTTTGGCTTAGAGTTTAGGGTTAAGACATGAGGTTTAGGGTTAAGATTTGGTGTGAAGTTAAGATATAAGGTTTGAGGTTTAGGGTTTATGGTTAAGATTTTGGTATGGGGTTAATGTTTAAGGTTTGAGGTTTAAGGTTTAGGGTTTAAGGTTTAAGATTGTGTTTGGATTAGAGTTTATGGGTTAGGGTTATGTTTAAAGTTTTGTATATAGGATTAATTTTTACTACTATTGACATATTTATCAATTTTGTAAATGTTTAGAGACAAAAGGTTTATAATTTCCCCACTAGTCTTTAAGCTCATAAATGATCAAATTCCCCCACCAGTATCTGACTATTAACTAGGAAGAGAAAAGTCAAAATCTAGGATTAAAATTAAAAAAAGCCTTAAAATTTTAAAAACTATATAAAAGTTTTATAAAGTTTAAGTCATATAACGTTTGGGTTTAGGTTTATAGTTTAGAGTCACACCTATAAGTTTTAAGGTTATATTAGAGTTATGTTATGGTTAGAGTTTTCATCATTCTTTAAGATATTCAAAAAAAGTATTTTTAATTTTCATTTTGAAAAAAACATGTGTTGTTTAGCTTCATTTTTTTAATTGTCATTGCGAACTTTGTTACTAATGAAACCGTAATGTAAAGTTTAAGCAATGACTTTAGCAAAGTCATTACAAAAGAAAGATTTTTAACAACAAGTTGACTGCATTACTAAATTAATTTCATGACAAATATAGTGTCATTGCTAGAGTTGGGAACTGAGTAGGACCGGCCCGGGATCGTCCGGTCCTGGTCCTGGGTCCTGAGGACCGAGCTCGGCCCGGTTTGTAGGCGAGGTGGTTCCGAGCCGGTCCTAGGGCGGGGCGGGGCGGGTTTCATTTTTTTTTAATATATATAGAACCATTATTAATTATATAAGTCATAAATATTTTTAAGAAAAAACACCACCTCCGGTGTAAGTTTTATTAAGTTAAAAAACCAAACGGTACTTACAAATAATCGGAACGGGCTTTACATTTTGAAATGGCAAAAACGTTCCGGAAATGATAAATAATAGAAACCTATGATCTGTGCTGAACAACATAATCAAATCAAATACAAACTACATGTATGATTGAAAAAAAATATTCAAGTCTCGGTATCGCATATTACCTCCTCATCCGAACTCTTTTGGTCTTGCTGCCGGAGTGCTACGAGACCCTAATCTCAGTTGCATATGCATACTTCTACCTCGTCGGGTGTCAATCTTGACCGTTTTTCTGTTATCACCCGTTTTCCGGCACTAAACGCTGCCTCGAATGAGATGGTCGATACTGGAACAGCAAAAATCTCCTGTGCGATTATTGACAAAATCAAAAATCTTGATCTCTTTTGTTTCCACCACTCCAAGATGTCGAGGTCACTTGCCTCGAACGATGTGTTGAGATAGTCATCAATATCAGTTAATCTCGATGTCATCGGTCGGGGTCGTTTGAGCATTCGGAGGGCCGAGTTGAATCTTGAAGAGATTGATCTCCTTGGAAGCTCGGTTTGAAGAGCTTTGGATCTTACCTTATCTGAATGCCGCTTACAATATAACTTGTACAAAGAATGCAAGTACTCGGACGTAGAAGCAGATATAGCCAAAACATTTATATGAGACATTCCTAAATAAGTATGAAAAATTTCTTTAAGCAGTGTTGTTGTGCCCGTTAATTTGACATATGGGTTAAGTAAAAAAGTGACTAAAAAGATAGGTGGAATGTTTTCGAAATATTGAAGCCATTTAGCCCGCATGGCTTCGACAGTCGGTTTTAACAACTTATTATCTTTAAACGGATGTAAAGCATTTGTGATGTTCACTAAATGAAACAAAACTTGATGACTTGTTGGGTAGTAAACACCAAAGAAAAATTCAGTTGCCTCGTAAAAAAACTTAAGCAATTCACCGGTTTTGGAACATTTCTCCCAAATTTCAGTTGTAAGAAATTCAGAACCCATTTTTAAATTCATGAAATGTGACAACAAATTTGCATACGGTAATGCATCTTGCAACATCAAATATATGGAGTTCCAGTGGATTGGGCAATCCAATTTAAACTATTTCCAAGAAAATGGTTTTTGATTTTCAATACAAAAGCTTTTAAATTCACAAAAAACAGTAGGTTTGGACATCGAATATTTTAATGAGTTTCAAATAGGCAAAATCTCATTTTGGAAAACTTCTAAACCCTTTTGCAGACAAATGTTCAAAATATGACACATGCATCTAATGTGAAAAAATGCACCGTTGAGAGGTGGTTTTAAGTTTTGACTCAAAAGATGAGCGGCAACATCATTATTTGAAGCATTATCAAATGAAATGTATAGAACTTTTTCAGTACAAAAATAATCACGCAAAGTTTCTAAGATGTAATTAAATATTTGATAACCGGTATGATCTGTTTCAATAACCTTAAATGACAAAATTCATTTTTGCATTATCCAATCAGAATCAATCTAATGAGAAGTAATACAATAGAATGATTAACCTATAGGTGATGTCCACATATCAGAAGTAAATGCCACACAATGATCAAGATAAGAAAAATATGCTTGCAAATTTGATTTTCCGGCTTCAAATTGTCTAAAGTTTTCTTTCCTGTCAATTTTCCTATATACTTTTTTAAATGCAGGATTTAATTGTGATTTTATCCAAGATTCTAGGTGGATATCTTCAGCTTGTGAAAAAGGTTTTTCGGTAAGCATCATCTAATTTACCATACATTCTCTACAAGATTGTTGGTTAAAACGAAATATACCTGGTCCGCTGGCACCGGTTGTATACTCAAGTTGTGTTCACCCTCCAGAACTAGTCCCGGTACTAGGGAGGACGTTAGGATGTTGATTTTCAATATACCGTTTCAGCGTTCCAGTGCCGGAATTCTTTCTATGCACCAATTTTTTCCCGCAATGTTTGCATTTCCCGTACCTCGACTTCCCTTCGTGTATGACCTCATAATGCTCCCAAACCCAAGCAGTTAGTCTTATGGATTTACCTTATGCTTGAGTTTCCTCCACGGCGGGTTCATGACTTGTAGGCGTTGGTTCTATTGACGGATTCCCGGACGTCATCGCATCCAACTCTTCCACTTCATCATCGGATAATTGATCGTTGAGACCCAAATCGTAATTCGTCATATCGATTCCGGCATCACCATCGTGAAACTCTTGAATTGAAATGCCTTTATTGGCGGACCGAGATCGGTAACGGAACAAGGCTCGGAGACCGATGTTGTGGGAAGATGAACTCTCTATTGACTTGCCCTTTCCTTTTGAAGCCATGCCTCATGTACTAATAGTAGTGATTAATGCAAAATCAAGAGGGGATTATAAAGATATTAGGAAGAGATTAGTAAGAAATTTGGAAGAGATTAAGAAAATAAGGAGAATGCTTGAGAGAATACAGTAGATGAAGAAGAGAGATTGATTGATTGTGTGAAGATTAAGTGAAAATGGCATTGGTATTTATAGGGGGAGGGAAAAAATTAGTTTGACTAAAAAGTCCTTAAAATTTAGTTGTTGGGAGGGGTAAAAATGAAAATTTAGGGGCTGAAATGAAGCAGAAAATTGTTGGAGAGCCTGCTGTGTAATTAACCCTTTTTTAAAAAAAAATTTTGCAGGTGGACGTTGCTGGCAGAGAGCCATTGGGGCGTCAGGCGGGCCGGTTCAGGCCTGTTTTGCGGGTTTATGCTAGTCCGGGTCGGTCCTTTTTGCCTCTCCTCCTCCTATTGGGCTAATACTCGGCCCATAATATAACGGGTTTTTCCGGGGCAGGCTGGGGCGGGTTTGATCGGTTTGGGCCGGGTCAACCCGACCCACCTCCCACTCTAGTCATTGCTGTAACATTTATGCAACAATAGTGAGGTATTGCAATACATATTTTGTACTGATACCTAATTTTATTATTCGACTCTTTTTCTTAGCAACTTTTATTTTGCTTTGAAATCTGAAATTTTATTTCACTTGAATTAAGATTTTAGAAATTTTATTTAGCAACATCTTGACTTGATTACTAAATTAATTTTGTTACCTGAACTAGAATTTTAGAAATTTTTCAAAATGGTATAAAAAAAATCTGAAATTACTAGAATAAGTAAATTCCATTTTGTTGATAGTTTTTTCATAGGTAATAGACAATAAATTATTTTTTATTCTATGTAAATGTACAAAATAACTATAAAAAATAAGTAATATAAATTTATTAAATAAATAGGATATACTCTTTATCAGCTTTATCTTTCCTTTACAACAACTAACAATAAGAGCACCTTCATTCAAATTTATTTCTCAAAAATTACCAAATCAACATTCCAAATCCAAAGCCAATTATCAAGAATACAAATCAGTAATAAACAGAGAGACACCAAAAAAACTTACATAAAACAATAACTATATGGCCAGTCAAATATAACTGGAAAACCTAAATCTAAGCTTAAAAAAATTGAAATTCTTGACAAGCTCATGTCTCAGCTTACTACATGAAAATAAGCACCAATCCAAAGTTCAACATGCAAAAAATTGGCTATTTTCAATTTGTCAATATGGCAACATGTCCAGTTTTCAGGTAGACTAACCATCACCAAAATAAATATATAAAAAAACAAGGTTATGCAAATCAATATCTGTAAAATCATGGACAAGCTAGACACAAAAAACTAGTTAAATACTAATTTCTAGCCAAAGATACAAAGAACATAAATTATTAGGAATTTTGTAACAAGCTATAAAAATAGAGTGACACATATGGCCAAAAAACCATAGTTCAATCATGGAATTTTATAAAACCACCTAGATTTTCAAATCATAATCGATAAAATGCTGGCATAACCAGACAAATAGGACTAGTAGCAAAAAAACCAGCATGCGGAGAAACAATATATAGAAATTAGGGTGATTTTTACAACTCAGCTGTTTGCAATCAAGAGTTTTGCTGTTCAAATGTCTTGCTTTTGTGCCATTTTTATGGTTATTTGTTTCAGGTAGTTAGGAATATTGCCTTTTATGGATAGAAGAGAGTAGCAAGAACAAGAATCTAATAAAACAGGTCCATATACACCCACTGCAATAGGGTTTTCTTTAAACCATGGTATGCTTTATTGTCTATTTCCTTTCTCCAACAAGGGGGCACACCTTGCAAAAGTATTCAGAAAGTTCCATCAAATGATAGCTTGTTGACTGGAAGACAGAAAATCACAATGAGTACAACAACGGTTAGATTCTGATACACTTTAACTAACCAGTCTTAAGGAAGGATTCAACTGCCACACCAAATTTGGCTATATGTAATGATTTCAACACCACAGATCTATCCTATGAATATGTTAAATGGAAAGATATTAGCAAAATAACAAAATTCACAAGAAAAATAGAGATAAAAAAGAAAGAAAATATCAATTTAGTATGAAAACAAAACCTCTTGGTATGAGCTGAAAATATATCCACAAGAAAGTAAACCAAATGTAGTAATCAATGAAGGATTTCTTTTCGAAAGCATGATATGTACTAATATATATCAAGGATTTAGCTAAGTGAGTAAAACAAAACCATGTTCTTGATTTTTGCGTCGACATCTATGTGATATAGTTGGCATTCATGAACCTTACCGACCTATACAATACCAGAAGTCATTGTAATCAATCAACATAAAAAAAAAAAGTAATTTTGTTGCATGCAATTAAGCAGATATAATAAGTGATACTTCAATTATGCTTTTGTACTACAATGGATAACCATTAACTGGTTTGTTCATGAATATTTGGTAGACTATTGTCTACCACTTCTGAAAAAGCTTACTTGTTCTTATTCAAACCTTAACAATGATATCTCCACTTAAGCAAAGACATCAAATGACAGAATTTCTGCTTTAACACTGGTTTTATAACATTATTTAAATAGTTAAAAAATAGTTTCACCAATTATTTTTGTAAAGCTACAGCAAGCATCTAAACTTGAACAAAAAGGTTTACTAAACTTTACTATTCTACTAGATGGACTTCAAGCCAATTGTGTGGCTTAAACCAACCCTTAACTGTAAATCCGCAAAGACCAATAAACAAATTGAAAAGAAGCTATAGGTGGGAATATGGAACATACCTAAGAGCATTGGGAAAGAAGCTTTCCCTACTGAAGGGATGAGGTGGGTTCCATCTGCCTCTTCTTCATCCATCTGCTATAGCTTATAGTCTTTGGTTTCTCCACCCCAACAACAACATCACATGGTTACTGCAAAAAACCCAAATCAACTACCTAAACCCATAAAAGACCATAAAGGCAATGATATTAACAAAAAAACAAAAAACAAATTAGAAACAAAAATTGGAGATCTCACTTAGAGATCCAGGAGACGATAAGACATCGTTATCCATCTCTACATTGGCTGACTTATCCACATTGGCGGTCTTGGCGACATCAATAACTTATGGATTAGGGGATCAGACCTCTGATTCCAAAGAACTAAACTGGATCTGGCACAAAGCCTCGGTGGAAGGACTAGAGACGACAACGTCGTTGCTGGGAAGAAGCCGGCTCATATGCCTAAACTCAAGTAAAGAAACCCTAAATTGATTTGAGGAAGAAGAACAAAAGAGAGAGAAGAGATATTGAGCAAAATGAGAATATGAGATTGATTTGAGGAAGAAAAAAAAAAGATGTTGAGATTTGAGGAAAAAAAGAAAGAAGACTTGTAATCGGCTATATAGAGCTGCCACTAAACTCCCTCTTGTTTGATCTCAATCTGATGGCCTAATAAGAAGAGAATAAATGTTTGAGAATAGAACATAAAAAATGTAAAAAAAAAAGTTGTGAAAAATCATTTAACCAAAATCTAATCTTTTTGATCGGACGATGAAGAGCTAGTACATACCTCGTATTTTAGAACATTTCAACGTTACAAGAAATGACATGTGAACTGTGATGAAAGTATGGGTCCATTTCATCTTTGGCACAATTCCAATTTTTTGACTTATGAACTGGGTTGTAGCCGCTGTACCACACACTTTACATGCTAAACCAAAATTTTGCACACTTTGCCCCCGAACATGTAGACGTCATGTGCGGAAGGGGCAAAAGCAAAGGGAAATCTAACAGTGACAGATGACAGAAGTTACGGACGGATCTGGGCTGTCCGTGACTATGGGACCCATAGTCACAAACAACCCAAATTTGCCAGTGATGTTTGTCACCTATCACACAATTCAAACTCAAAAGCAAATGGACATTTGAGACGTGTTTTGTCTCATTGACAAGCCAGCCATCACTAAAGATCGCCACATCAGCTTGTGCCTCATTCGCTGACATGTTCAAAGTCATGCCAATTTTCAAAATTGAAGTGCGAAACTTGAAGCTTTGAACGATGTTTATAGCTGGAAGAATTATGCCAACCAATGAGTCATCCATGGGCAAATGTTGAAATTGCCTATTGCCCACCGCTCCACCTACAATCGCCTCATCGCTCCACTTCGACTCCAAGTCCAACCTTCTTCCCTGCTCATTTTGTCTCTTGCGCCAAATCCCTTTACCCAATCTCATCTCATGGAGCCCCTCATCTCTAGTCGCATAACACCCAATTCGTCTTTTCCCTATTTTTCAAGGTGTTTGAGGACACAACCCAAAGAGGCAAAGATAGAGGGGTTATTATGATTGTGGGCTCCCTACAAAATTCTAAAAATAAATTTATTTTAACTTAAATCAACTTAATTTAAAATGACTTATTTTGATTTTTATATCTTTTTTGCCTAAAACTAATTTCATTCGAAAGCCAATATTATATAAATACAATAATCCATTTGAAAGCAAATTTTTATGATATTATTAAATTTTAATGAATTTTTATTTTTTTTAATGCCTAAAGCTATAAAAAATCATTAAAAAAATTAATAAGATTATGAAAATTATATTTTCAATGAATTATTACATATGCATAATATTGAATTTTAAATAAAATTAGTTTCAAGGTAGAAAAAGATGTATAAATAAATATATTATTGTTAATCCCGAATAGTTTGATGCATAATTTAAATAAAGTTCAATTTATGCATTACTTATTTGACTTGGCTCGATTTTTTTTTTTTAATTTAAGTGAATAGTTCCAGCTCAATTAATTTAAAATTCATTCATGACTCGTTTATAATATTTTAAATCCAAACAAGAATAAAACATTAAATCAATACACATTTTAAACTAAACATAATCAACTTACTATTAAATCTACCTCAACTTATTTTGAGCCTCATTTATCCCCCACATGGGCGCACGTGATGCCTATGGTGAGTTAATGGTGCAAGATGTCCCGAGTTCATATGTCACTTAAGGCATTAAATGCGTGGTACAATCAACTTAGGGATTGACATTGCCTTTAAGCTTCTCGTTTTCAGGGACTTGATTCATCAGAAGAGAATCGAATTACAGAGGTGGAGAAAGAAGGAGAGTGGGGAAATTGAAGATGGTAAATTTCATGCGTGAGGGCCAAGAGACTCACAGGTCTTATTCTCATTGTTGCCACATTCCTATAAATCCCATATTTTTCCTTGCCTTTAATGTTGTTATATTATTGTTCTCTCATCGTTAATTAATTCCCTTCACATCAATTTTCGCGGGCATCATCTTCGGTAACCAGCCTATCTATCTAATTTTCCAAGTGATGGGGTGGAGCCTCTTACCTATTATTATTATTAGTATTGTTGTTGTTACTACATGTACTGTATCCAATACCCCCAAAACCATCACCTCATTCATATTATAAATAAACGCCTTGCTTGCTTGGGTCTAATGTTGAGGTAACAAACAAAATGCATGGAGGCCTGAGTAACTCCCAGAGCTACTTCAAACACACCCCCCGGCTTCTTCTTTTCTTTTGGGAATCTGAGTGTGATTTGCAACTTTGCAAACTCACTTTTCAGACGGAGGGAGCAAACAGAACAGTACGTCAGCCCTATAGAAAAAGTTAGAGGTGAAGTTTGCGCGATTGTGTCCTACCAAAATCGGAGGATAAATGCACATGCCCAGGCAAAGGAACCAAAAGAAAATAAAAAAAGTATTGGACAAGAAGGTTCACCAATCATAAACCCAGGAAAGCTAGCTATTCAAGTCTCGGTGGAAGGAATAAATTAAGAGAAGACTGGACAATGCTCGGTCTGCCAGATACAGTCAGATAGCAAAATGCAGCTTTTGCCCTGCATTACAACCCTTCCATCCTTGAAACCTTCCATTATTAGAAGCATTCTTTTTTCAGGCTACTACCCTCGCCCAGCTTTTTTGGAATTCATTCAAATGTTTTCAGCCATTTCGTGGCTCTCTCTCCTCTTATGCATCAAGGGGTATCCCCTGTTTGGTAGGAGTCGATGGGTTGGCTACCAAACAAAGACTTCTCCCAAGCAAGTTTTCTTAGTGTCAAGACCCTTGATCAAATGTATGATTTTTGCTCAAAGTTGGAAAAGTGGCTGCAAGCAAAGATCAGCAAGAATCATGAATGTGTTGTCCTCCCATAGAGCTGACTAATTTATGAGTAAGACCTAAAAGAAGCAACGCAACATGGATATCCAGTTATATCCTCACATGAATAATTACATGTGCTGCTAGCATGGTTGATGTGAATCAAATAATGACTCGGCTTCTTCTTTTTCTAGTGATAAGCAGACTTTAATAAGCGACAATGACTAGAGAAAAAGATGTATTGCTAGTCTGGTTCGCTCTGTCTTTCGTGGAAATGTGATTCTTAGTCATTCATCCAAACAACACTACTTCATATTAAGAGTGTAAATGAGCCAAACTAAGCTCAAACACCTCATGCTTGAAACTTGACTCATTAAGCATTAACTCGGCTTGAGCTCGAGTTTAATAAATGAGGCTTGACGCTCGGCTCGGATAAGCCTCAATGTTGGCTCTGTGGTTTGATAGACTTGAAGTTCGATTTGGTGTTTGAGCTAGATCCAATGTGTGTATTCGGATTGTTTGTATTAGGTTCTACAAAGATTTGAGTGAAACAATATTGGGCTCGGGGCTCAACTTATTAAATATTTGAATCTTGAACGCAGCTCAAGTCTGGGCTCGAGGCTTGTAGACTTGGTTTAATAAATAAAAAATTGAGTTTGAGTTTTGAGTTTGAACTGTTTAATAATGGATTCAACTTGTTTCCATCTCTATTTGAGATTGATGAGGAGAAGCAGGCCCTGAGATCGCAGCTCGCGAGGCTCTTCGACCAGCACTTCCCTAGTGTGTGAGAATGTCAGTAGTTGAGAAGCCCATCGTTGGAGACGTGGCTGGCAGCAAAGATCAGTAAGAATCATGGTTTCATTGTGTTTCGCATAGAGCATGAAGTAAGACCCAGAAGAAGCAACACAAATATCTGAGTACTTCCAACATTTTTTGTGTAGCTCTATTGTGGGACAACAGTCAGCTTGATTCTTTGTAGAATTTCCCTCTCTGAGATGTTTACTGGTTGGCATTTCAGATTTGGAAATTTACAAAAGCCTCTTTAATGTTTGGCCTAACCTTACACTTACCCCCTCTTATTTTGAAAAACCAACACTTTACCCCCTTTGAATGTCATATCAGTCATTTTGTCTGTTATGCTAGTGGGCCTAATACCCTAATTGCCTAACAACATTTACAAATCATGCAAACCAACCACAATATTCATCTTATGCTACCTTAAATCCAATTTTCCTAAAATATATGATATACTTCTAATAAAATGTCTATTTATGAATAATTTATATATTTATAAATTCACTAATAATTTCTAAATCTATAATATATTTTCATGTTTATAAACAAAGTTCATGCTTGTGATTAATATTAATATTTAATTTTTAATATCTTATTTATTTTTCAATTAGTTCAAATAAAGAAGTATCATTTTTAGGATAAATTTATTTTAGCTAATTTCATTTTATTTTGAAAATTAGTTCTCACCATATGGAAGAAATGTACACATTCTATAATTTTTAGCAACATGTAATGTATGATCATGCTTTTTTATTTTATTTGTCCATGACTAGATCATGTTATTTTATTTTCTTTATCTTTATAAATTATCATATTGATTCGTGCATCAGTCTCTTGTATGGGAAAAAATCATATGAACAAATTTGTTATTTTGTGTTGTTTCTTGTTGTTTCTAATTGAACCTATTAACTACAGATCAGTCACCGGATAAGAGAAAAAGAGGGAGAGAGAGATTGATTATTGATTCATTAATTGGAATAACATTCAATAAAACTAATAATAAATCCGTGTAGTGTAAGATAAATATATGGAAGCAAAATTTTTTTATTTTTTCTTTCAAAATTTGTTGTAATTACTAGTATTACTAATTAAGCTAATTAGTTCACATTATATATACTTCCCTCATTTGTCGTCATCAACCAATTAAAACCCCACATGCTTCCACCCATATAACTAGCTCAACGTTACATCATATGGTTTAGTTCATATCAAAGGTATTCAGATAAGAAATCTATCAAATTAGTGACAACAGATGCATCAAATTAGTTAAAATATATTTTTCCTAAAAAATGACACTTCTCCATGTGAATTAATTAAAAAAAATGAATAAGAAGTTAAAAAAGTAAATATTAATATTAATCACAAGCATAAACTTGGTTTATAAATATAGAAATATATTATAGATTTAGAAATTAATAGTAAATTTATAAATATAGAAATTGTTTAGGAATGAAAAAATTATTAGAAATATATCATACATTTAGGAAAAATGAATTGAATGTGGCATGAGATGAATATTATAGTTGATTTGCACAAATTGAAAATCTTGTTGGTCAATTAGGGCATTTGGCCTGTCAGGATCTGTCACCGCTTGACCTAGTGCATCAACTATAGCCTCCCTCTTCATTGAGGACCCCAAATTGCAAAGGCAATTAGGTTGCTGTTTTGCTATGGTGGCTGTCGTTTTACTCATATAACCATGAGCAAGTAATATCTGTCATACCTTTTTATATTTATTTTAATATTAACTTTCATAATATACAATAAATGTGAATACATCAAACTTTACTTTCCTAAAATTGGAGATGTACAAATTAGATATCAGATATATACAAAATCGATATACAAAGAAAGTGAGAGTTTTGTACAAATAATGTATGACATATATACAAATTAAATCATAAATATGTTGCTAATATATTCAATAACATGTATGGATTCAATATCCTATAAAAAATAGGCAATCTTGTCAAATCCCATTTCTAATAAAAATTTGAGATATGTACAAAATTGTATAATAGATATGTATGAAATTCGATGTATAAAACAAGTTATGGATATAGAAAAAACATGTAACGTATATATACAAATGAGATCAAATAGATATGTTACAGACAATCAATTGTATGTATAAATTCAACTGTTCTAATATTTTTCTCATCAAGTCATATTATATTAAACATAAAATTAAATCATGTTAAACATATTTGTAGAGTTTATGAAATTAATTCTTAAATGGCCATTAATCCTATTGGATAATAAAATGTAAAAGAAAAAAATGCTAACATAAGAAAAATGCATTATCTGCATAACCAGAGATTTGTACAAGTATGATAATAGATATGTATAAATTTAATATATAAAGAAAATGAGATATATGTACACATTGTATGGGACATAACAAAAATAACATTAAGTATGCATATACATATTTATTATTCTTCATTTGTACAAATATACATACCCTAAAAAAAATTAGGGATTAGTTTAAAAAAAATAAAACAATGAGGGACAGACATTAGGTTTGAACTAAACTATTTGCTTTTCTATTTTCTTTTGCCAAAACTCTTCAGCTTCAGTAGGAACAACCACTTCTTTGCTACCCGCTAGATGTCACCACCACTGGTCATCTTAGCCTGCCTAGATTGTCCAACCTCATCCTTGTCTCGTGTTTCTAGGCATAGCTAACCGACGGTAACACCAAATCATCCAGGCAATCCATCCTTGTTTTTCTTTTGTTGCCATATGTACCACCACATGCTGTTAGCTTGTCTAGGGTTGTTAGCACTATCCTGTCATGACCTAAGTTGCTGCTAACTTTGCCCATTGTGGATTGAATAAGGGAGGAGGAGAAGCTGAATCATTGTGAATCGTAAGGGTGGGGCATATTTAAGATTTTTTGCTTTTAATGAGGGTAAAACAAGTAATTATAGGGATAGATCATATATACAGTATGAAGAATATAATACAATTCCTATCAGCCATGCTAACAGTACGAGTGATGGAATATCTTGCTAGAATGAACTATCTTGGCCTTCTTGATGGACATTTTGTCTTATTTCCAAAATCTTGAGGCCCAAAAGTTCAATAATGAGTTTGCCTATAAAAATAGATTAGTTAGTGACTTATAGGAGTGAACATTATTCAGATAAAAAAAAAAATAAAAAAAATCAATTACATTCTGCTAAAATGGTATGATTGTTTTTCTAGTTCTGCCAGTTCAGAATTAAACCAAATTTCATGTTCGGTTATCAAATTGTTTATTGGATTATACGCTTGAAACTGAATACTAATAAATATATTACCATTATCCACATTAACCCTAGTATATAAGTTTGTGTTTCTACCAATTTTGAACTATATATATTATTGATCGTTCTTTAAATATGGCCTACATACATATTGTTCCCTTCAACTATAGTAACCTGGATAGTTAGTCCCCTTAACTACAAAGTGGATCAATTTGAATCTTGAAGTTTGATGAATTGGTTGGTTTAGTCCTTCAACTCAGCCTGATTCTCACATGAAGGCACGTGCTCATGACGTCGTCTGCTTTTAACGGAGCGACAACTCTCCAGCTTTTTCCTCCAGTCGTCCGGCACAGTAGCAGCCACAATAGCCCCTTCCCCTGCCCCCTCCTCCGCCCGATCAACTACTCTCAGCCACTCTTTCTGCTACATACAGCCCGGCACGACCCAGCCTGTCTCTCATACCAAGCTTCAATTCAACCTTTTATAATCCCAAATTCCACTATTTGATCATCAACTAATTAATCTCTAGTGAAAGACACAGATGCTATTTGAAAACAAGTGACCGAAATTGATTCGATGATAAAACAAAAGAATTATCGAAATGAAGCTTCATGGGCATCAGCAATTACTAGTGCGAAAGCCATGGCTCCTGGCTGTGTTGGGCGCCGCCTCCTTCGCCTGCGGCCTCATCGTCATCAGCTTCACCCGGGCCCTCACCTTCTCCTCCAACCTTCCTTCTGCTCCCTCACCAACGCCGACATATACGCTGCCATATACGCCGACTACGCCACCACCCCCATCCAACTCCTCGCGATCCTCCCCTATGCCACTTTCCGAGCCGTCCCCTAGCTCTCGACTGCGGAGCTCCGCATTGCCTTTGACGTCCTCAAGGAGCTTTAGGCCACGACTCCCTCCTCTGGGCTGCTCTCAACGCACACCGCAACACCCTCTTCCTTGAGGGTGAGGTCGGTACGGTGGGGATGTCGAAGGGTTGGGGGCTCCGTTAAAGGCCTAACGGCATCCACATCACGTGCTGTCATGCAAGGTTTTCACAAAGTTCATAGTTCAGGGTTTGAGTTGGTACGGTTCATAGTTCAAGGTGCAAACTCTCCAGGTTGGTATAGTTCAGAGAAGTAATAGGCATTTAGGCCTTTAAATATTTATCTCATTGGATTTATTTATTATGTGCGCCTACGTTAGAATGAGAAATTGAATAAATTGAATCAAATCAAATGAGATGTAATTCATATAATTTAGATTAGTTCTGATATATAATTCAAATAATTTGGATATATTTTATAAAAACTAACAATTAATTGTATCAATATATTTAAATTGATTCTAAACTAGAGCTGTAAGTTTCGGGTTAGGGTTGGGACCCGAAATTTTCAAACAAGTTCTCCATTCAAAAAACATGGCTCGACCCAATCCAATTTATTGGTTGAACCCGAACTAACTCTAACCTGAAAAAAATGGATTAGGGTCTGGTTGGATCAGTTTTGCCTAAATCTCCATTCTCACGTTTGACTCGACAGCAGAGCAAGGAGGTCATAGACATCGTGGTGGTTATGTAGGGGTCTTGGCGACGGTGGGGTAGGGTAGCAACGATGGCACGAGAGTGGGGCAAGGTGAGGGAGGTGTCCTGAGTTTGGGGCAAGGCGAGGGAGGGCGAAAGGGAGGCTAGCAACGAACCAATAGTGGCGCTTGGCACAAGGGTGAGATGAGGTAAGGGAGGGCAACACAGGCACAACGGTGGGATGAGGGCAACGTGAGGTAAGGCTGAGAATCTGAGACTCAGGACAGGAGCAAAAACATAAGAGCAAAGAGGGCAAAGCACGTGAGGATGCCTGGACAAGGGGAGGGATGGGGGGAGGCAGTCGGCGGGTCACGGGTGGGCAAAAGGGTATAGGTTAGTGAGTGAGGTAATATTTAGAGTTAGGAAATTGGGTTGGGCTTGGTTTTTTTATGAGTAAGAAGTTAGTTTAAGTGTTGAGTTAAAATAGGTTGGGTTCAGGATTAAATGAGTTAGTGGCCTGGAGGCTGGAGATGGGCTTGATTAAATAATTCGGGTCAATCAGGTTAAGTCAGGTTGGACCCGAACCAACCTGATTTTTTCTTTTTTATATCGGGTCAAGTTTGGGTCAACCCAAAGTAACTATTTTCTCTTTCTTGATTTTCTTGATTCGACCCTACCTCAAAATTTTGGATGAGGTTTCAAGTTGAATATCAAGTTAGGGTCAAATCCTTACACCCCTGGTATAAACCAAATTATCCAAATGCTTACCCATGTGACTTATCTCGATGCCCAAGAAGAGTGGCACATTCGCCACTTCCACCCAAGGAAATAGATGGCGGCGAGTGGAGACAATTGGAGAGGGCGGGAAATTGAAAACATTGGAAAAGGCTCTCGTTGCCGCCAAGCTGATATCCGGTTGGTTCCTCTTCAATTCTTCTGAATGTGTGCAGGTAATATCTGTCACGTGAAAGCGTCTCTGGCAATCGGGATCGGACTCAATGGGGGATCCAGTTCCAGTTCCAATTCCAATTCCAATGCATCTGGAGAGACTGGGCAGGGAGCTTAAGTGCCCTATCTGGTATGCGCCTCCGATTCCATTCTATTATATTATGGGTTTTCGGTTCTCTTTCCAATAGTTCAATTTTTATGTTCATTCCTCTTCCTCCCTAACCCTAATTTCAGCTTAAGCCTTTTTACTTCTGCGGTTTCTCTTCCATGCAATCACATCTTCTGCAAGTAAGTCCGTTCTCTTTCTTTTTCCTTTTCTCAAGTTTTTTCATTTTTGTTTATTATGTTCAGCCACAACCGACCGATACAAATAAATATAACTTTTCCCTTTCCAGTGCGTGTATCTCCAAATCCATGAAATCGGGCTCCCATTGCCCCGTCTGTAAACTGCCTTACACCCGTCGAGGTATGTTTCCTACGTCCATTTCAATTTGCATTACTGAGTCTTCCTGGAATTGCAATTGTCCCATGTATGCTTGAGCTCAACCACCTGAAAATGGTCAATTTATGCTTCAAGATCTGACCACTCTCTTGTCCTCATTCATCCTCTCCAAATCTAATAAGATGTTTGCTCTCATTTTCTTACAATCTTTAATTGTTCGGGTTTTTACCTAGAGATTCGTGCTGCTCCTCACATGGATAACTTGGTCACCATTTACAAGAGCATGGAAATTGCTTCAGGTGTCAATATCTTTGTCACTCAGAGTCACCTTCCCAATAGGCCATCAGGTGCTTTAGCCTTTTCCTATACTCAATTTTTCATCGTTTCGTTCATGTTAGTAATATTTTATTTTCTTTACTGTGAAATAGGTAGTGAAAACCAAGTTCAAACTCATTCTAATTGCACTGATCAAGTTGTTGCTGGGGCTCAGCATGACAAAGTTGATAATTGGGGAAAGAGAAAAATACAGGTGCCAAATGGCGCTGGAGGTGGAGTCAAAACCTCTGATCTCATTTCTGCAAAGCCTGCCTTCCCTGCTAAGAAAAGGGTTCAAGTGCCGCACCATCTTACTCCGCAAAGTCCTAATCAGGGTGCTGAAGATGAAAGTAGACTGCATGAAATTACTGAAGGTGTATCAAAGTGTAGAAAGGTTCTGAAGGATGATGCTGTTATCAAACGTAATGGTGGAACACTTCTTTCACCCTTGTTCTGGCTGAGGGAGGTTGAGGAAGATAGGCCTACTCAAAGTACTAATGAGGACCAAATGTTTTGCATAACGCCACCTGAGCTACCCTCTTTCAGTGATCTAAAGGATTCAGATGATGAAGGCTACTTTATTGTAGGTTCTTACTCTCTTGGTACCTAAGTTAAAAAATCTTATGCTCTCATGTTTTTCATTGGTTTGCACTAATTCTTGATAGTTATTTAGTCAATGTTTTTACTTGTTTTGCAGGAAAAGCTGCATGGGAACTCAGATGCCATAAATCTCATTGACAGTGAGATGTTTGATTGGCCACAACGAGTTTGTTCTCCTGAACTTCTTTCAAGCCCTGTTAAGATGCAGGTATAAACAATCATGAATCCGTATTCAGCGCCGAACAATACCCTTTTCTCTGCATTCCAGCTTGTTTGGACTTCCATTTTTTTTTTCTTTGCCTGTAAGCAGGTCATGACAGTTGATCAAACTGAAGGAGAGATGGAATCAGCCTCACTTGATATAAATATGGGAACATCATTTCACATGAGTGAGGAATGCATGGTTGAACCTAGAGCTCTGACCGATGTACCTTCTAAAAGAACAAAAAAATCAAAAGCTGGTCACCAAAAGTTCAGGAAGGCCAAGGAGGCTAATCAAGATAAGAAAACCAGAAGAAATACATATCACATTTTTACAAGTCAGGCGAGCCAAAAGCAAATAGTTAATTGTGTTAGCAATACTTCTGTTTTGGAGAAGACTAACGGGGTCAATAAGAATTCAAATTTGCAAGATTATTCTAATGAGGTAGACCCTGAGAATGTCTCTGCTTCCTCAATCAGGGCAGTCACTCTCCATCCCTGCGATACAAACAAGGTTAAAAAAGTACCCACCACTCATGATGATGAGAAGAGGATTGATGCTGAAGTTAAGTACTCAAACTATGAAAAGATCTCAATGAGGAGCCAAGCTCAACACCAGAATTGTAGTCATGGTGCTATATCAAAGAAAAACAAAATGAGTTTTGTTGACACTGCAGTCATTGAGGAGGTTAACAAGGACACTCATGATATTGGTAATAATTCAGGAAAGTGTATAGAAATGCAGCCCAACTTGTGTTTGAAAACTAAGTATAGTGGAAAGAAGAGCTTCGGAGTTTCTAATCATGGCTGTCCAAAAGATGGGGTGGTGGAAAACCATAATCTGGGAGGAACGGTTGCTTTTCATGAGGAAGACACTGACAACGTTCAAGGCAGTTTTAATACTCGACTTTCAGATGCTCTGTCAACTATAGAGAAGCTTCAGGTTGCAAATCAAGTGTCCTTGCAGACATGTGATCTAGATGCTAGTAAAATACGATGTGCATTCTGTCTCTCATCGGAGGAATCTGAGGTAAATCCTTAATTTATATTATTGTATTCATATCTGATGGCTACCCTTATTGCAACGTGCATGGAAGTACGTATTACCTCTGTTGTAAAGCACCTTATAAATTGGTGGAGAAAAAAACACAGTTTTCAGGTGAAATCGTTCATTACTACAATGGTAGAGATGTTGCCCAAGATTACGATGCTAGCTTGAAGGCCATACATTCACACAGGAACTGTTCGGAATGGTAATGAAAATATAAACAAGGGTCAAGATATTGTCTTTGATATGCTGAGATTTAAATTCAGTGACCTTTCGCGCGCACACACACACACACACAGAATCCTATTAATAAGCCTACCCTAAACCCCACCACTTCCAACCTAAGCCCACCCTTTGGCTGCAAAGAGGAGACCTTTTGCACAAGCCAGGATTTGAACTCTGGCTGGCCATAAGGAATGCTGGATATCATGCCAATTTGCTAAGAAGCTGTAACCAGTAACCTTTTATATTGAATACAAAACATTTCAGTCTTCGATTTGCTTATAAAAATTAGGTTTCTTATTATATATTGTTTAAATTCTATAACTTTTCAGTAATATACATGCAGGGCACCAAATGTATATTTTGAAAATGATACTGCTATTAATCTGGAGGCTGAATTATCTAGGAGTCGTCGTATAAAATGCTCCTTTTGTGGCCTCAAAGGTGCTGCTTTAGGTTGCTATGAGAAGAGTTGTCGCAAGAGCTTTCATTTCCCTTGTGCAAAGTCAGTCGCCAAATGCCGCTGGGATGCAGTAGGTTTTTGTACATAATATTGTTTTCCACAATTAATACAAAATAATATGCAAGATGTTTGTTTGAATTCTGTGAACAGGAGAACTTTGTAATGCTTTGCCCGCTTCATGCCTCCCTTAAGCTGCCTGTTGAAAACTCAGAAGCTCTTGAGAGGAGAATTAAGCCCACTCAAAAAGGGTTAGCTAGATTATCTGTATCATGCGTTGTTATTTGTTGTGAAATTAATTCAAAGCCATTTTTACACTGAAAAATTCACTAAATGCTTTTTTAATCTCATTTTCTCCAGAAGATCAAGAAGCCTGCTTGACCAAATTGCTCCAAATCACAGCATATCTCTGCCCCAGAAGTGGGACCATTACAGATCTTTCAGAAAATTAGTTCTCTGCTGTTCAGCTCTAACATTCCAAGAGAGGGTAGAAAGTGGCTTTCATTCTCCTCGATTCAATTTTTAGGAAGGGAAAGGAAGGCTCAACTTTTCTGGTGTATACTGAACTGCAGGAAATTGTTTATGAGTTTGAGAAACTCTCAAGAGTTACAGTGTTGAAGAAATGGGATTCCCGAACCACTCATGTCATCGCATCCACAGATGAGAATGGAGCATGCAAAAGAACCCTGAAGATTTTGAGGGGCATCTTGGAGGGGAAGTGGATACTGAGCATTGAATGTCAGTATGCTTCTAGTTCTTGCCATGAACCTAATAGTATCTTGCTTCTGTAAATCTAACTGTCTAGTTTGTCCATATAACTACTGAAGGTGATTCTTACAGGTTTACGCGTGACATGTTTATGCAGGGTTGAGGGCTTGCATGAAGGCTAAGAAACCTGTTGATGAGGCCCAATATGAAGTTACCCTTGATGTTTATGGTATCAGAGATGGTCCAAAGGTTGGAAGACTAAGGCTTTTAAACAAGGTTGGTTCTTCTGCTTCAATGCCTCTCTAGGAGTATCATATGGCAATGCTAGAACTTGGTGGTTGTTTTCAACATTATTGAATTAGATGGAATTCAAAGCCGCCAGGTTTTTCACTCAAAAACCTTTGTCAAAGGAGTGACTGATGATCCTCACCATAAATTAACTCTGTATCTGCCTTAGCCAAGAACCATGAAAACTTTCTGTTAATAGCATCTCTTCGTTCTTGCCAGCTTGTGCTTGAATTGAACTGACTATTTGGGTGCTGATTACCAATTGTCATGCAGGAACCAAAGCTCTTTCATGCTTTTAAGTTCTATATGATGGGAGATTTTGTTCCTTCCTATAAGAAGTACTTGGAAGAGCTTATAATTGCTGCAGGTGGAACCATCCTGTGCAGGAAACCCGTTGTAGGGGGGCGGGAAGCTCTGTTATCAGGTTCCTCTTTCGTGTTGACACTCATAGTTTACAGCCTCGAGTTGCCCAACAATTCTGATTCTGTAACTAATAAAACGATCTTGAGCCAAAGGCAATCTGCTGTCCAGGCTCTGGCAACCTCCACAAGAGCGAAAGCAGTAAGCAACATCTGGGTTTTGAACTCTATTGCAGCATCCAATTTGCAAGGATTTGATTAGGTTTCTGTATCAATTGATGTACAGCTTGCTCTGAAAAGTTGCATGGTTATTTAGTTTCTTACCATGACTGCAGTCAACTACTTCTATAGTACGCTCTGGAATTAAGTTTGTGCTAGTAGCCAAAACATTGGTTTAAACTTCCCCTTGTTCTTTGCTGTGCTCTCTGCATCGTAATTCCTAAAGCATTCAGATGGATGCCTTAAAGTTACTTCACCTAGTTATGCATATCATTTAGCGTTGGGCTGTTAGTACCATTGTCTTGGATTTTTAGGGGTTGTTTATTATTCTCAGCTTCTAGTTTTATTCATTTCTAATAGAGGTTGTGAACTTAGTCGATAAGCATTTTTAGTATTGAAATGCTTGAGCAATCTTTATGCCATGTTTCATGATGTGCATTTCGATTTTATAGTATCGATCTTGTGATGAAATTTGATTATGACAACTATCTCAACTCATCAACTCATGATATTTTTCTACACAAGTAGAAAAAAACCTTGATGACAGTTTTAAAATTTCATTTCATTGTTTATATTAAGAGCGTTGTGTCAGGAAGGGCAAAAATTTTGCCAATATGCTTTTTTGCATGGTGAACTTGTGTTAATTAATTTTAAAAAGTTAATTGGTTCTTTGAATTTCATATTACTATCCCAATATAATTGAGATTAAGGTGTAGTATGATGAAAATGGAATGCTTGAGTAGTCTCATTAGACCTTTTGCAATGTACTTTTTCCAAGAAAAAAATTAAGGGTGAGTTTGTTTCCCATTAATTAAATTAATGAATCAAATGGTTTGGGCTGGTCAAAAAGGTGTAAGCGTGCTGGCAATGGAAATGAGGTTGAATATGGTGAAATTTACTTGTTTTTGCCACTCATTCACTCTTTCTTAACTGGATAAAACAGATGAGTTGCTTTGTCTTGTTCTCTGTCCACCATCAACGATGTGTCTCTCCACATAGTTAGCTCGTCCTCCGTCTGACTAGAGCCACTGAATCTACTCGTCTGTTTCCATTCTCGATAGTGTGCTTCTCTTGGGCCTCGTTCATGTTCTCGAGAAGCAAAGAAAGCTAAAGCTCCTTGCGAACTTAGTTACTAGTAGTGAGAATGGGGCGAGCCCTTGGTCCCATAATAGGAAGCAACTGGTGAGGCCGTTTCAATTTATCATATAAACTTCATCATATTCACCAACATCATCATATTCATTCAATTCCCAGCCGTAAATGGTTAGGATTTTGTCAGTGTAAGGATTGTTACTCCAATTCCTTTCCGTAGATGGTGTTCTCCGATCAGTGGATATTTGATGCCATCTTTGTGTTCACAGATCCCAGTTTTGGCAGCCACCGGATCTACTCGTCTATTTCCATCATTGACGTTGTTCGTTGTTTCCCATCCATAAATGATTAGGATCGCATTAGTGTGAGGATTTTGTTGCGTGCATTCTTCGATTCCTAGTCATAGACGGCATTCTTTGACTAGTGGATCTTTGATGCCTTTTTTGCGTTGGCGGTGATGGTTGTCATGTGGGTGTTGGCAAGAAGAAACTGCCGAGGAGTAAGGTGGCTAATTTCAAATAATAACCCAAACCAGGATAAAAACCTGACTCAACCTGTGATTAATTTGCCCTCGTTAATGCAGTTTAAATTGAAACGAACTCCCCCTAAGTATTTGTGAGTGTATCAAAGTAGTGTCGGGTTAGGGTTACTGCTCATGATTAATGCGTTTAGGTTGTGTTGTTGAATCGACTGCGACAAGGTATAACCGTATAAGTTGTACTTAAAAATTCAAATCACGCAGCTGGAGTGAGAAACAAGTGAAGAATGGTCTGGGGGGAAGGAAGAAAAAGAAGAAAGGTGAAAGCCAAAGCGAAGTTGCACTCAGTTGTTTGACCCAGCTCTTGCAGCTGCTCGAGCTTTAAATAAGAAGTAGTTCAACATTATCTATCAGATCCAAGTTCGTCTAACAGTTTCACTGTCGGATTGTTGTGTGTGCGTTGGTAGTAAGAGCTTTGTGCTAGTCACAGCCTTGATGTGTTGGATCCTGGGCTCGTATTGATTCCACTTCGTGCTAGCTAGCTAGTCAGGCTAGAATTATTATTTGGAAACATACATAACTTGATCTGTCCTGGTGAAATAGAGGAAGTGAGCTACGCCTACCAGCTACCACCACCGGCACTTACAGGTTTTAATAATCAAATGATGTTGGAAGGTCTAGCTGTCAGAAGGGACTGCAGGGTCTTCCAGTTGCTTGGAGATCTTTAAGTGGAGACCCTGAAGAAGGTGGTGGAGCGCTGAGATGTGATCGGAGTGCGGGGAGGGGGCGTCCCTGTCCCGGATTAATAATGGTTGCAGGTGTTGAAGGGCTTGGGCAACCTCGGCTCCGATTTCCACCATGGTGGCGACAAGGGCTTTGTTTTCCTCCCGAGCGCCCTTGTATTTCCTCTTCAAGGATCGATACCCGTCAAGGGACTTGAGCAGCTGGTCGGACAAGGCCTTGTTTCGGTCCTGCAGTGCAGCTAGATCGGCCTTAACTGGAGCCGAATCCTGAAGAAGGGGAAGGGCGGGCTTATTGGCTTGTAGCTTAGCCATCAAGGAGTCGTTTTGAGCGCGAAGATCGTCCACGTGTTCCTCCAGACCGCTCAACTGGTGGACCTTCCTGGCCAGCTCGGAGGCGATGATGCCCTTCTCTTTGCCCAGGCAGGAGCACATGGCTTCCAGGCTCTTTCGGGCGGTGACGCTGGCGTGGAGCTCTCTTCTGAGGAATTCTATGTCGCTTTCGTGGGAGGCGGGGTTGGGGGCAGGGGAGCGGAGGTCGGAATGGCATCTTCGGAGCTCAGCGCTGCGAGGGGCAGAGGAGTGAGTTGATTGGATCTTGGTCTTGAGATCGTCGAGGACGGTAAGAATGCTGGAGAGGAGCTGAGGGCGGCGAGCGTCGAGATCCTCCGAGGTGGCATGGTGGTGATCTTGGATCAATTTCTGGAGAAGCTTGATTTCGGCTGAGATGCCTACATATGTGAGCATGAATTAATGAAGAATGAACATATATGTATATTACAGAAGTTAGTGGTCTATTTGATTTCAGGGATATGCATGTAGTAGAAATAAAAGGAGGGCATGCAGGCACCTTCGAAGGAGAGGTCGGGCGGCGGTGCGACATGGAGGGAAGAAGACAGTACTAAGTTGGGCGAGGAGGAGGTCCGGCCCCAGCTCATGATTACCCTGGAAATAAATTGACCTCTCCTGGGTCTTGACGTGCTTGCGTGTGAAGAAATTTTTAGAAAGAAAGGTGGAGGTAGGGGGGGTGGTTCGGTGGGTGGGTTGGGATGGGGTTATTGATTGAAATGCAGGAGAAGGCCGGTAATTGTAGAAAATCAAAAGGAAAAGAAAAGCAGATGATAATTATCTAATACTGGCCAGCTTACATGGATGGGATGTTAAATTAGCTAGCTAGGTAGTCTCTCATCTCGATGAACTTGTGTAGGATATACGTATACTTGGTCTGGTTTGGTTCTGAGCTTCACCGGCTGGGCTGTTGATTCAACGGCACTGGTTGCTTTCGCTGTTGTTGGTGCTGATGGTTTCTTTTCCCGTGATTCTTGCTCTTCTTCTTTTGACCTTTTCCTATTCCTCCCATAGATCAGTGACTACTTCCTTCCTTCAACGCCATCCCAATCTATCCTTCGCTTCTTTTTTTTTTCTTTCCTTCCTAATCTATTTGTGTACCAGCATTCAATTTCAACATCGACATGAACATGCTCACCATCAACTCTCCACCCTACCCACTCCACTCCGGAGAGGCCCCGAAAGTTCCGCATCAACCACACCAAGCCCACTGGTCATCCAAAGTTTTAGGAAAAAGATCACTTATAGTTCTAAAACTTGTCCCACTTTTCTATATTAGTCTTAAAATTTCTCATTTTTCTAAAGAAGTCCTATAACTTGACCGCTGTTACATTTGTTAGTCCTAAATTGGATGGACTGCCACGTGGCGACGGAAAACATGATGAGTCGTCAAGTCTCCAACCTAAAACGTAATGTTGTATATGTGGGCCCCTTATAATTAGCATATGCCCTTTAATGACCCATCATTAGTTAACGGTTTCATTAATCTAGGCCGTGGCTTTGCCAATTGGGCCCTTTCTTCAAGGTTCCAGTGGCGAGTCTCATTATAGTAGTTGAACGACTTCATCGCCAAATACTAGATTATTTGAGAGAATAAGATAGTCAAGACGACGACGATCAAGCTAATGAAGATGATGGAAATATTCTCATTTTTTTCTTTATTATAATTTTTTTTGATGTTTTTCTTCACTAGTGGCGTTGTTCTTTTGACCGATTTATAACAGATGAAATGCCAATTTTACATCGTTGATCAATTGATGGACGTTTCGTAGAGTGTTTTTTTGCCTAGTCAAAGGAGTTAAGTTTGCCTCACATATCTGATGTTGGAGACTTAACGTCGCATTAGATTCGCTATCTCTGTCTATTTTAGGACTAACAGATGAGATGGCAATTAAGTTATAGGACTTCTTTAGAAAAGTGTGAAGTTTTAGGACTGATATAGAAAAGTTAAGTAAAGGTATAGGACTAAAAGTTTTTTGTAAAGCTTTAGTACTCAAATAAAAAAGTAGGACAAGTTCTAGGACTGAAGATCTAATTTCCAAGCTATTCTAGGCTGATATCAAAGCATCTATATTTGTTTGTGATAAATAATGAGTTATTTTCATTTTTAGTGATTACCTACTCAACATGTATATTAATTAACATTTTACATTTCAAGAAGCACAACAAATATTTTTATATTATTTTTTTGAGAATATTTAATCTTTTTTATTAATTTTCTTTTTATTGAGATGTATAGGCAACTTGGGACTTTAACCTAAGTTCAAATCTATAAACTAAAAACATCTCTGTCTCTTGTTAGTTATTTAACAGGTAAATTGCATCTGTAGCCCCTAACTTAACATTTTATTATTATCCTACTTTGGACATCAACCTCAAAACTTTGCATGGGAGGTCAACCTCAATTTTTTGTTTCATTTTAGACTTTTGGAGGATGGAAAATGTTAAATGTTCACGCCCTCTCGTTGCCGCTGTCGCCGTTTGTCTCCAGTGAAATAGAAGGTGGAGGAGGCGAAATTAAGGCTTAAAAGGAAGGTGGAGGAGGCGAAATTAAGGCTTGTGCGTTGTCTTTGTCTCCGAATAGGTTAGTAGGCAAAATTAAAGGGCAAGAGATTCAGGAACCAGGGGAAATCTGCAAAGTGCTAGAGATTTATGACGGTGAGAGATTCGAGGTAGCAGGAGTTTCATGATAACAGGAGATTTACGAACGGCAGATGACAAGAAAGCGGAAGAGAGGGTGGAAGGAGACTCATGATGGGAGATTCGTGAACTGCTGCTGGAGGATGTGGAAGAGGATTGCGAAGGTGGAGGCTCGTTCGGTCGACAGAGGTGATGGGGATTGGCTGCTTGTTTGATTGCTCGATTTCAGTGTGAACGGATGGGGCAGTCAGCAGGTACGGGTGGAAGAGTTGGCAGGGATTGGCAGACAAAGATGAGAGACGATTTCTTTCTATTTTTTTTTTATATTTTCTTTTTAATTAGTTTTCTTTCTCTCCACATTATTATTAGGGTTGATTCATTGTGCCACGTGGCTAATTGTCCTACGCTAACGTGCCACATCGCCAATTTTGGGCATCTGCCCCAACTTGGCATGTCATGTGGTCATTTCTGTTATTTTTAACACTTTCTGTCTTCTGAAGGTTTAAAATGGAACAAAAAATTGAGATTAAGGACGTCCCATGTAAAGTTTTAAGGTTAGAGTCCAAAATATGATAATAATAAAAGGTTAACGGCCACGGGTGCAATTTACCCGTCATTTAATGCATAAATGCATTATTTTTAAAGAAAATTACCAAAACTCTCCTGAGGTTTGCTTAAACCTACAGTTTTATTCCTTATTTTTTAGAAACCTATACTTACCTCCCTCGAAAATTAACATAGTCATTCACCAATTGCAAAAAAAATAGAATAAATGCTTAACTTTGTCCTCAAAATATTTCTTTCTTATAAACTCTACCCCAACTTCTGTATCAATATAAGTCAATCCCGCAAACAAATTAAAAGCTTCAATTAAAAGTTGGGAAAAAATAAAATAAATGGAAGCATCATGGGGTTTCATATCGCATTCTCTCTGCCGATTCAGCCGAGACCAAGAGGGAGGGCGACCGGAGCAGCGGCAAACCTTGAAGCGGCAGCGAGCAGAGGTGAAGCGCTGAGTGGCGAACCCCGGCGAATCAGAGAGAACGGCGATTTGGCGATATACCGAGAGAACGGCGAAGCCCGGCGAATATGAGATGGAATAAGAGAGAAGGGGATCGAATCGAAGAGGGAATTGTGAACGGCGAGCGAAATCTGATTCAATTTTGTTGGGCTCGGAGTTGAGGCGGGCAGCGGCGACAGGCTCGGAGTAGGTGTTGGCCAAATCTGATTCCATTTCGATGAAACAAGGGGCAGAGAAAGAGGAGCGAAATCGAGGGGCTAAGGGATCGATCTGGCCGGCAGTGATTCGTCGCCCAGTTCCACGGGAGAGGAAGAAGAAGGCCCGCTTTGATTGATCTACCAATGAGCATCAATCAACGGCAACGAGCATCAATTCAGAATCTCAGCCGACGAGCAACATTACCGAATCGGCGATTCACACGAAGCCGAGTCGTGCGGCGGCGGCGGAGGTGAATCTCAACGGGGAATCTTGGGGGCCATCGATCTCAGCCGACGAGCAACACGACCCTGCTGTGGACAAGAAGAGCAGAAGACGAGATGGCTCGGAATCGTGGCAACTGACAGAACTCGACAGTTCTCCGAAGCATCTGAAGATGGGTCCCTGTTCAAGTCCCAGGATGTTGAAGATGGGTCCGATTCGTTTGGTTAACGAATTCGTTTTCGGATTGACCTCCTATTCTCCGAATCGTTTTTCGCTTTGAAAATTCGTTTTCAGATGACCCATCTTCTTAGGTTTGATTTTCATGGTCCAGAGAAATAATGGTACTAGATTTAGTTTGTGTTTTCATTGTAGGCTTTGATAATTTGGAGGATGCGGATAGGATGGTAATGAAAATGATGATTTTTCTTGTTTTTTTTCCTCTAGTTTCCTGGTCTCGAGTGACGGTGACGGTAGTGGGTTTCACAGCGAGGAAGGAGCAAAAGAGGAAGAGGTGGAGGAGGCGAATGGGGAGGGGATGGGAAGGGGCATGATTGTTAGATGCATAAGTTATGGGCACAAAATATTTATGGATGAAGATTAGGAGGGCAAGGTCGGTCATTTTACCTTTTTTTGTATTAATTGTCATTGACAGATTTAACTTGTAAGGGGTAAGTGTAGTTTTATTAAAAATGGGGGACAAAATTATAGATTCTAGCAAACCTCATAAGGGGTTTCTGGTAATTTTCCCATCTTTTTATTTCTAAAGGTTGATTTTTGCCTATTGTAAGTTTGTTTCAACGAATTGGGTGTCTTAACACTTTCTCAATTCGTACCCAATCTCCAATCACAAAAATCTTTATTATTTTTTTTTCTTATAAAATTTAACCTTTTTCATTGTTTTAGAGTTATATTAGTTTTTTTTTTTACCCTTTTTCAAATTGAGATGTGATTAATCTATTTTCCTACACCCTAATGTGAGGATTTATGTGAGGCCATGCCAATAATTATACCCGTATCCGAAGGGATGCTGAGGTTGATGCCGCTCCACCAGGCCTATAAATCCTCCCAATCGTTGACATGATTTGAAACCCCACTACAAAATGGAGAAAAGGTTGCAGCATTCTCTGCACACCAAGGCCAATTTGCTGTGAAAAATCGAAGGTAGGGGCTGAAAGCAACAAGCCAAGCCCAAAAAGGGTCATAAGCAACCACCACGCGAAGCGCATACTGTAGCTGAGGTGGGGTTGTAGACAAGGATACCAGCTTTACTGTATGGTAATTTGTGATCGGTTACTATCTGTCAATGTTGTCATTAGGTTAGACCTTTTTGGGAAGTTGAAATGGGGAGTGGCAGGCATGGAGGAGATGGAGGCGAATAAGGTGATCACGGAGGAAGAGTAAGAGGACTAAGGGAATTCATGTTCTAATCACTATTGTTTTGCATTTGTATCAATTCAATCCCTTTTGTTGTTAGTTTGTTACAAAAAGTTAATCATGTAAGTAAGGTCATTGATAAGAGTTCCATTGCACTACGTTCGAGGGGTTGTGTGTGCCAATTTGAAGTCCAAGGGCTCAGGTCTCCATTTCGTGACTTCGTCCAAGTTCAGGGGCTAAATATGGATATTGGCCTATAATAGATTTGACTTGCTTTCTAATATCAATAAACCTGATGCTTATAATGATATAAAAACTTTGTGATCTTTGTATAAATATTTTATTTTGTGCTGCATTATCGGTGTAGAAAACCTTTATCAGAATAGTTGAAAAGTTAGAAGCCAACAAGGATCACGTGAGCAAGAGACGGCACGTGGCGTTGACAAAAAGGTTAAAGATCAGATCGGCCAATGGCAGCGTTTACGGGGCGGTGGTAACTTACTAGAAGAGGTAAAATTGAAAAGGTCATCTGAGTTAATTTCTTTTACCAAAAGCCGCGTGCCCCAAATTAACCTCCACACGTATGAGGACAAATACCCCAACAAAAGTTGTCACTTTCCCAATACCAACAGTGTCGTGTCGGTATTTAATCTGTCTCTCTCTCTCTCTGAATCGCAATTCCGAGTTGGGGCGTAGAAAGCTCAAAACAAGAAGCGCAGAAATATTAATCCTATCGCTCTTGTATCTGAATTGGTAGATTAGTGTGTCATGCGTTGGTGCTATAGCTAGCCAAAGCTTTTGTACGGACTGCTGAATCTGAATCTGATTTTGGGTAGCCTGGCTGCCTGGTGCCTGAGGGTAGCTAGTCTTTAAGTACTAGTACTATTTGCCAGCGTTTGGAAAATGGGAAAGAAGCCTGCTTTGTTAGCGCTCTTCCGCTCGTAAATGAATTCCGCATTAATGGCGGCCCCCTGCAACTGATGCCTCCTCCTCCAGTTTGCAATCAGATTCAGATTCCTTAATCACTTTCTCCCCATCCCTAAAATGTCGTTGAAGCCCGGTTGTCGATCCGGAAGCGATCTCAGTCTCAGCTCCTCCGACGCTTGCTCTTCCACCCAAAGCTTGATGAGCTCCGACACCTGCAGCCGCCCCTCCTTCGACCTTCTTCCCGACACCCTCTCACTCAAGCCCCACCATTCCTCCGACTTCGCCTTCTCCGCCATCCGCAACTCCAACTCCGACTCCCCCCTCTCCTTCAGCCATTTCCGCCTCCTCCGTCGCCTCGGCTCCGGCGACATCGGGACCGTCTATCTCTGTCAGCTTCCCCCCAGCGAGTGCCTTTACGCCATGAAAGTCGTCGACAAGGTCATCGTCGCCCTTAAGAAGAAGGCGCGCCGAGCAGAGACTGAGCGCACCATCTTGAGGATGCTCGACCATCCTTTTCTGCCTACTCTCTACGCCCACTTCGACGCCTCCCATTTCTCTTGCATTGTCATGGAGTACTGCTCTGGGGGCGACCTCCATTCTCTCCTCCACAGCCACCCCAACCAGCGCTTCCCCTTGTTAACTGCCAGGTACGTCCCAATCATTGTTTCTCTTCTCAATTTCTTCCACTACTCCAACTTGGATTCTAGGAAAAGATAGCAAATAGTGTAATTTTTTAAGTAACCTTAATTCGTCTCAGTTAGTCCTTACACATATGCTGCCTTAACCCTTTGAATTGCTTTCAGTCCTTATACATATGCTGCCTTAACCCTTTGAACTGATTTCATTTTGTCTGCTCTATTCCTCTGCATCTGCATCTCCATCTGGGCTTCTCTCCCCTGCCGAATTCCCACTCCTTGTTTTGTGTCTGTTTTCCTGTCGATTTGTTACTGTGGCTCACTTGAAAGAATAAGGAAACCAGTAGTAGTATTCTCCATTTTGGCCTTCCGTCGTTTGTAATATTTCATACAACATCCATCCTTTTGTTTGCCACAGGTTCTATGCGGCTGAAGTATTGGTGGCCCTGGAGTACCTGCACATGTTAGGAATCATCTACAGAGACCTGAAACCGGAAAACGTTTTGTTGAGATCAGACGGTCACATCATGCTCTCTGATTTTGATCTTGCGCTCTGCTCCCACGCAATCCCAGCCGTCCATTCCCCCTCATCGTCCCCGGATGAAGATGCTTCTTCTCCATCTGCCCTACTATATTCCCGTCCCAAACGCGGCCGTCTCTCTCGCCTCTTGCGCAGGCTCTTCCGCTTTGAAAAGATCAAAACCATGGCCTCCAGCAATCTGCCCTTCCTCGTGGCAGAGCCGGTTGCAGCTCGTTCTATGTCGTTCGTGGGAACCCACGAGTACGTTTCTCCGGAAGTCGCCTCAGGAGGTTCCCACGGCAACGCCGTTGATTGGTGGGCTTTCGGTGTTTTCCTCTACGAGATGGTGTACGGGCATACACCTTTTGCCGCTGTATCCAACGAGGCTACGCTGCGAAACATAGTAAGGAAGCCTTTGAGGTTCACAGAGCAAGCGCCTCGGTCGATGCTGGAGTTGCAGGCGCGGGACCTCATCTCGCGCTTGTTGACCAAGGATCCCAACGATCGGTTGGGCTCCAAGCACGGCGCCGCAGACGTCAAAAGGCACCCCTTTTTCAAAGGCATGAACTTGGCTTTGATTCGGTCGGTGGCTCCGCCAGAGATCCCCGCAAGGCTAAGAAAGCAGAGCACGTTGGAGGGGGAGCGGCGCAAGAGCCAGAAACAGTTACCGCCGTTTGATTATTTTTGAGATTGAAGGCCAGCGGCAGGTTTCACGGCACCTACCGCGAGCACTGGCCTTGGGCGGTGGCCGGCCTGTAAATAATTTGAGTCATTATTGAGCTGTCAAACAAGTTCGTCTTAGTCATGGCGATTGTTTTTACGTTGACTTGACAGAGAGAAAGTTTACTAGCACAGTATTCTAACGGAATCTAATGATGCTGTAATTATTTACATACATTACTAGTACTATTATTTAATAGATGATTAATATGGATAGTTGCTCTTTACTTTATGGCTTGCGACATCTACATCGGAACTATATCTATACCCTGTCTTGCAAATTTACACCCAATGAATAAACATAACAAAAGTAGTCTAAACTAATACTTTGTTACAAAAATAAGCCTCGGACCGTAGCCCGCCGTTTAACCTGGCAGTAAGCTTGGAATATAGTCAGCAGCTAAAATGATTGTTAAAAAGCTAAATTGCACTGCTACCCTCAAACTATACCATTTGTTGCAAATTTATGTTTGAATTAATGAACACATCATAAAAGTATCATTAAAGTAACATGTTATTACAAAAGTACCATTGACGGATGTATGAAAAGAATGACAAATTCATTACCGCCTTGTCATCCTCAAACCCCTCAAAGGTCATGAACTTTGTCAACTTTTTCCTCAAAAAGTGTCAAATCCAAGATATCAAGTTCCTATCGATATGATGCTTTCATCAAGTTATGATAGAATGAAAATAAAGATGCTTTATTTTACAAATCCATCACTCAGATTTGAAAGATACTTAACAAAATGGATAAATTGGAATTTGTTGCCATGAATGTTGTCACCCAATCGATTTGTAGCAAAACTAGCTTTGTTCTCGACAATGCCACGTATTTTTTGGATGACAAATTTTTGCCAATTCTAGAAAACAAATTGGAAAAATCAATCATTCGGATTTGAAGGGGTATTAGAGTTTCAAACATACATTACCTATCTTTCAATTCCAATGCACCCATTTTAATTGTACTTTTGTTAAGTGTTCATTAGTTTAGGTATAGATTTGCAACAACGGGTAATATCGGGGGTAAACAATGCAATTTAGCATTTTGACCATTGTCTAAGAGTTGACTGTATGCTACCACGTTAAACTTCTGTTAATGGGTAACTAATGCCTATAGATGAAGGTCAAAATTTGCAATATGTTAGTTTAATGCTATTTTTGCTATGTTCATTAGTTCAAGCTTAGATTTGCATATAGGGTGTAATTTGGGGGTAGAAGGTGCAACATAACCTTACTTATCAAATCGAAAACCTTGCTAGTTACTAGCTTGTTCCAAGAATGAAGTGTGCCATTTTGTAATTGCCTTAAAGCCAGGGGTATAACCAGGAACAGAGCCTAGAGGCGAAGGGCAGGTTGTTAACATGTGTAAATTTGTAATTAATAGTAAAAGGGTAAATTTCATCATAGGTCCCTTAGGTTATTTTTGTGTCCTAAATTGTATCATATCTTAAGGTTGTTCTATCAAAATATTTTACCTCATATTGCATGTTCTAATTGGATCATTTCTGTTAATTTTATCGTCAAAATCTGATGAAAATTACTGATTTGACATTAAATAAGACTAAAATAAATTTAAAATACCAATTTTAGTCCTCAAGCTTTTCTAATAAAAGATTCTTAACTTTAAAATTCTAAATCAACTATCTACACCCAAATTTATTGATTGGCCCGCCTTTTCCTGTTGCTCTTTATTCTTTCTTCTTTGCATCTTCTTTCTTATTTCAGATCTGTTAAATTACTTCAATCCTTCTCACCAAACTAGATATAGGAAAAAAAATTTACAAATATTTTTACTCTATCTCTTGCATTTTTATTCATTAATTATAATAAAAAAAATCTTAAAAATAATGAGAAAAAAACTACTAATGAAAATTTGATTTAATTTGGGCGAGAACAATCTTTTTCTCCCTGATTTCCAGTTAAAACACCAACATGACCAAGCTTAGTGATGGCTTAGACAAAGGCTTATTGAAAAGCAGCGTCATTAAAAGCAAAGAGATCAACAGTGGGTTTGGCTCTCAGATTGTTGGTAAAAAAATTTAAAAGGGGAAAATTATCAATGGTCAAACCGTTGGTAAATTACCAATGCGTTTGGCCATTGGTAATTTGCCCATTGGAAAATACATTTATTATTATTATTATTATTATTATTATTATTATTATTATGTTTCATAATTTATAGTATAGCATCTACTATATACATGTGTGTGTGTGTATTATCTAGTATAATGTATCATAAATTAGTATCATATTGCACCATAATATGTATCATCTAATATATTTGTAGTGAGTCTATATATATTGTAATGCATCATATATAAGAATATATACTTAAAATATATATATACAGTAAATATATGATACATACATACATTAAATAATGTATCATATGTTATAGCCTTCCTAGTTGGAAGCTCAATTAAGGAATATAAATTAATAAATCCCTAGTTTAATACCTCATTTTAAGCTCTTTTAGCAAGTTTAAGCAAGTTAGTTAAGGTTTACTTGGTTCCGAGGAAACTATGGCATCAAAAGAGGTTTGGGGGCAAAATGGTACTTTTACATCTTGAGGTGTCGAACCGAGTCCCGAGAGTCAAAACATGTTTTAAAACTTAACCCTTACTTAGCAATCAGGTATTTCATTAAGTGTTGAAGGTTCAACTCATTTTGACCAAAAGTCACTATTTGAGGAAGGGGTTTTTTTTGACAACTTAATAAAAGTTTGGGGACTATTGGAACAAAGGGCTTTATAAATTAGGAAATGTGAGGCTTGGGCTGCTACTATTCATCTTTTCCTTTTCAAACTGTGCTTCTCCTTTCCCCATTGATTTCTCATTCAATTTCTTCCTAAATTCAAGAGTTCTTGGTGGATTTCAAAGGCTTAAGAGGTATACATGCGATGGGAAGCTTGATTCAAGTAGTTTTTTTTTAATGTTTTTAAAGCTTGGAATCATGTTTCCAGCTAGCCCCTATTTTTTATGCGAGGTAACATGAGTTTTTCATGGTAGTTTCTTGTTTATTTGATGCTTTGAAACTTGGGTTTTGCTTGGAACTAGGTAGATTTTTGTGGAACTTTAACCTTGGTGAAGAGTTGGTTGATTCTTGCTTGTGACTTGAAATTAGGTAAGGGATTAAGTGTTTCAAGTTTAATTGATGCTATTGGAGTGTTGTTGCTTGATGAATTCAAGTAGTTTTGGCAATAACATTTGTTATGGGTATGCGTGATCATGGTGGAGATTGAATTTGTGATTTGTGTGATGTTTTGATACATCATAGGATGTTTCTAATGGTGTATTTGTGGCCTATGCAAGTTAGTTTCTTGGTATATGGTGATTGGAGGCGTCCCAAGTTAGCTTAGAAGCCATAAGAAGCTTCCTAAGAGGCTAAGGAAGCTTTTTGTGAAAATAGAAGATTTGTCCCTAGAGTCGTGGCGCCGTTGGCGCTGCAGCTCTTAAGACACATCGTGGCCCTAGCACCATAGTGCCATTGGTGCTGCAGCACCCAGGCATGCCTCCAGAAATCACAGAATGGTAGGCCTGTGGGGCTGCAGTGCCCTCGGCGCTACCATTCGGCAACTTTGACAGTCGGCAGTATTTTTAGCCATAACTTTTCACTCGGGTGTCCGTTTGAGGCAATTCAAGTTTTCACGCAAAGCTAAGAGGGAGTACTATCATTCCCATGAATTTCCAAAGCCTAGATATGCCCAAGTTTTGTTTTATTTTGGTTCAAAGTAAAGGAATATTTGGCCACATTAAAGCACCATTAGTTGGGTGCAAGGTTTAGTACCATCAAGAGCCTTGTCGGGCCTTGGGGCTAGAGGTTCTGATGTGGAAACCTTAGTACATCTAGGTGGGATCCAAAGAACCTAGTAAATAAGTCCAACCATGGTCATTACTACGCCACTATTGTGAACCAAGTATTGGTGGATAGGTATATACCTTGAGTGAAAGTTTAGTACACTTATAGCCTAGGCAAGATTACTTGAGGCGCAAGTAAGAACCTAGTGCACTCTTGGTAAGGGTTTAAGGTGGAAGCTTAGTACATAAGTGACCTAGGCAAGTCTAAGGACTTAAGGTACTATGTAAAGGCTTAGTACACCTAGTGAGTTCCTTGGAACTCAAGTAAGGCGCATCCGCCATGTTCACCTGCACAACAATTGAAGGGAAGGTTAAACTTATTACGTCAGGTAGTAAGCAAAGCATTACTAGGAGCGAGTTAGTGGCCAAAACTCGCTAGGCACAGAATAATGCCTCGTGAGGAGGAATAGGATGAGGAGGGGTCCTAAGGGACCTAAGTATGTGCATATATATTAGACCTTCAAGCTGTATTAGCTCACAAAAGATTATATATCCTTGTATTTATCTTGTCCTCAGTGTTTTCCTTGTAAGTTGAAGACCCCTTACTGAGAATCATAAGATTCTCAGTCCTTTAGTTTCATGTTATACAGATGTTGAGGTTGACGGACCTGAAAATCATTAAGGATTGTCATATTAGTTTCTATTATAGGTATATTGCTTTAAGAATCCTTGAGATTTTAGTTATTTGGCTACTTGAAAGTTACGCTATTATTGCACTAACTACAGTATTCTTGGTCACAGAGGCTAGCAAGCATGTGAAGGATCATTGAGGCTTGCCACCAGGATCTCACATCTAAGGTGAAAGCTAGTTGATTGGTTCTCAGTAGTACTAGTCTTGCATGTACATGATGTATGATAGTAGCCTCCAATGTATATGAATAGAGTTATGGACTCTAGGGTTACTTTTGGGTGTATGGCATAGTTAACGATTGTTAAAATGCCTACACGTAGTTAATTATGTGTAGGATTATCGTTGGCACTATAAAGGTTTTGCATGCTTTAACTTTTGGAATATTGGTTTTTATGGAAATGCCTAGGCTACATAAATGTTTTATGATTTTCTACTTACTCCAATCAAAGTAACTCTTGCATGCATAATTGCACTCCGAAGTTAAACAACTAGTAGCGTGAAGTTTAACAAGGGTGCATATAATTAATTAGCAAATTGCAACCAACATGAGACTTATTCTCATAGGCTTCTTGGGTATGGCCTAGGGCGGGCGTGTCATCATATGTATCATATTGATATTGTCAATTATATCATATTTATATTTAAATATATACGTGTGTGTGTGTGTTGTAATATATATATATATATATATATATATATATATATATATATATATATATATACTATAGTGTATAGTAATAATCTTATATAAAATTATATATTTTAGAAAGCAAAGTAATATTTTTAAAACATTTTTTACAAATAATAATAATAATCATCATATAATATTCATATATATCACATTATATATCATATTTATATACTATATGTAGAACAAAATAACAATTGGGCCAACCCATATAGAAAGCCCAAGCCAAACCCTAACTTATAACCTTATATACTCTCACAGCCGCCCTTCGTCTCTTGTCTCTCATCTCCCTCCTCTCACTGTCCGGCCTCTCTTTACTGTGCTTCGCCTGTCCATCCTCTAACAGTCCTCTCATTTCCGTCCTCTTGCCAACCCGTCCATCCTCCCTCGTTGCCTCCCCGCCCATCACCTCGGTAAGGGATTCGCGATTGTTGGCTGTTTCGCCGTTTGCCATTTGGATTTCTTCACCACATATTGTCTGGATCTCCTCCATCTTTCGTGCTCACCGTCTAGATCTCCTCCGTCCTTCGTCACTCGCCATTAAGATCTCCTCGCCGCCTGCCATTTAGATCTCCTCCGTTTTTCGCCAATTGCTACTTGCCGCCTGAATTTACTCTGTCCCGTCGGTCCTTCATTTCCTAGTTCATTTCAAACAATTTTGAATTGTGCATATGCAATTTTTGTATAGTTCCTATGATGCGCTTTTTCTAAGTTTGTGATTTTTGTATATTTGATTTTCATTGTGCTTGATCTGATACTTCTCCTTGTGCTCGATTGTTGATTGTTGATCCCGTTTCAATTTTGTGAATTTTTTTTCTAATTTTGAAGTTTTAGTGAATATAAAATATATAATTTCAGTAAGGTTTTTTTAATTTTGTGAATTTTTAGTCAATTTTTTTATATTTTTAATTTTTGAAAATTTGAATTTATTCTGAATTTTTAAAATTTTTGTGAATTTTTAATTTCTTGTTAATTTTGGTAAATTTTTATGAATTTCAATTTTTTTTTGAATTTTGTGAATTTTTGAAATTTTACTAAAATTTTTTTTATTAATAAAATCTTAGTTATATAATTTTAGTAAATATAACATATAATTTTATCAATGTTGTTAATATTAATTTCTTCATTTTGTTAATTTTATTTTTAAATTTTTTGTACATTAATTTTGTAAAATTTAAGAGTAATTTTAATATTAATTATTTGAATGTTTTCACATATTTTTTTTTTTAAAATAAAGGGCAGTTTCGAATGGTTTATTTTTGGAAACTGCTTTAATTTTTTTAAAATTTTAAAATAATTGACAATAGTCTTATGTGTTGGAAATATTACCAACAGCCTAGCACGTTGGTAAAAATTGAACTGTTGGAAAAAAGTGTATGTACTTAGGCCGTTTGTAATTTCCATTGGCCATTGGTAAAAAATTTCTCATGTGATAATTACCGATGGCTTGCTACCAACATCAACACGTTGGTAATTTTGAAATTACAATGCGTGACCATTGGTAAATCTTTTTTTTTAAGTAGTGTGATCACTAGAATCCACGTTAATCCTTGAAAGCTACTTCCTCAATAACTTCAAGATGGGCAATGGTTTCTTGGGGTCCAAGCCAATTGTGTTGTTCAGATTCTAAATATCTATTTCATTGAATTCAAAATGATCTGGTTGGGTTAATGTTGTAGCTAGACTTCCCTTGGTTGGAGAATAATAAGTCAAAATTTTCCTGAAAAATACAACTCAAGATTTATGGAGCATGTTTAGGAAGTTTGGTTCATTTTTTATGTTTTTGTGGTTGGAAGGAGAAAATCATAAGCTTGGGTTCATTCTTGATGTTCATAAAATTTGGAAGGTTTGGAATTATTGATTGAAAATTTTGAGGACCAAATTTATTATTTTAAATTTATTTAAGTCCTAATTAGTGTCATTTCAGTAATTTTTGTCCGATTTCGGTAGTCCAATTAACATAAAAGATCCAGCTGGGATGTGCAATATGAGATAAGAGACTTTAATTAGACAACCTTAACCTATAATATTAATTTAGGGCATGAAAATAAGTTAAGGGAGTTGGCGTAGAGTTTACCTATAGTAAAAAAACATCAAATAATGTCACATATAAACTCATGAAATTTGAAACTCTATAATGATTAAGTTTAATTCAAAATTTTATAACTTAAAATTTAATACAATGTTCCTTCAAGTTTTTGGAATCATTAAGTATTAAATCCAAATTGAAAGTTTGTCTAACTGCTTTATCGTTCTATTTCCCTACCCATTAGAGCATCTCCAATAGCTTTTTCATAATTTCTCTAAAATAAGAAATCAAAAATTAAAAGTTCCATAATTTTTCTACTTAAACTCCAACAGTTTTCTATTTTGTAAAATCCTGCATTTATTAAATAGCAATTAAATATTATGCATTTAAAGAAAATTCAAATCAATGACTAGTTTAATTATTACAATAATAAATATTCTATATTTGAAATAATAATATTGAGGAAAAGTGAGAAAAGTCAAAAAGTGGATACTTCATTTGCTGCACAAAATTTTTCTTTTTGGTTTTTTGGGTAATCTCGTATAAATTTGTTGAATTGCCGGATATTTGGATTGGTTATTTGGGTTTCAAATTTGAAGTTTGTCACACAAACTTCAATTGCTAAATACAATATTAATTTAATAGGGTAAAATGCACCATGGGTCACCTAGCTTATTTTTTTGTCCTATTCAGGTACCTTACCTTTATTTTGTCCTAGCGAGGTACCTTTCCTCCTATTGCGCATCTTGTTCAGCTACTTTCCGTCAAATTGGTCGTTAAATTGGATGAAAAATGATGAAGTGGCATTAAATAATACTAAAATAAACTTAAAATAACAACTTCAGTCCTCAAACTATTTCAATTACTAATTCTAACCCTTAAAATTTCCCTTAAGCCAATTCTACCCCTCTCATCCCGTTCACCGCCACCTCCCACGCTTCTCCCCCTTCATTCTCCCACCAGTCACGTCGCACCGCACACACCTGGACCATCACCAGTCCCATACTCGCCATTTCCAACAGACGCGTTCATTTTCATTTGCTTGAATTTTTCCAAAACCCAGATCGAAATCTGACCAAACCATCCCCGATGCCCACCGCTGGGAACGATGCTGCCGCCTCTGGATCCAGCACTGCCAACGGCGGTGCCAATTCGACCTGCAAGATCACCCTCATCACTGGCATAACCGACCAGGACGACTCGGTCACAGGTTGCGAAATCGCGTCATAGGTTCGCAAACGGATCTACCCCTGATTCGGTGCTCCTCCGTCGGCGAACGAGCGATCGGTGATTGGGGCTGGGCTCGTCAGTGGTGCAGCGACGATATCTGGAAGGGTAGGTGGCTGGAGACGACGATGGCGGCGACCCTTGGAGATGGAGCGGATGGTGGTTGGCAGATGACGAGATTGCGAAATCGAGTCACAGGTTCGCAAATGGATCTACCCCCGATTCGGTGCTCCTCCGTCGGCGAACAAGCGATTGGTGATTGGGGCTGGGCTTGTCAGTGGTGCAGCGACGGCGTGGGAGCTTCCTGCTGCGCACGGGCGGTTGGCCGGCGGGGTAGCTGGCGGTGCCTGGAGGTGACGAACGGTGCGACGGAAGGCGAAACGCCGGGGGAAGAGGAAGCAGGGGTGACAACGGCGTGAGGAAAAAATTTGGGTTAAATCATACAAAGAGACGTAGAGGTGAAGAATTCTGGAAGGCGAACAAACGAAGGTGGCGGATGGAGATGGGTATCAAGGACGGCAGAGGAAGGACGGGAAGCTCATTTGATTGCGAATGTGGAAGCTCATTCAGACAGAGGTGGAGGGGCGAGGTGGAAGCTTTACTACTGCTCTGAAGTCGATCCAGAGTAGGGGAGATAGAAGGTTTCAAAGAAATCGAAATTGGATCAAAGAAGAACGAAATTGAGCAACGGGAAGGGAATGGTGGGGCGAAATCGAGCAATGCCTGAATCTTGAGGATTGAAGTTGTCATTGTAAGTTTATTTTAGTATTATTTAATGCCACATCATCATTTTCCATCCAATTTAACAACCAATTTGACGGAAAGTAGTTGAACAGGATGCGCAATAAGAGGAAAGGTACCTCGCTAGGACAAAATAAAGGTAAGGTACCCGGATAGGACAAAAAAATAAGCTAGGTGACCTATGGTGAATTTTACCCTAATTTAATATAGTTAGTTGTTTTAAATTAGAGTATTTGAAATTTGATTTCATTAATATGGTTCTCTTCTTTTTTTTTTTTTTTAAGTTTGATTCAATTAATTTCAAATATTTCAAATTAGAGTAGTTTTATGCCTAGTTAAATTAAATTTTTTAATAGTTTTTTCTTCCACTAGTATTAACATTCTCACATTGTCTCGTATTACAAATATTCATGTCTTGTATTAGTAGGAATGATAAATATGAGATTAATCAACCCTAAAATTTATTTTTAAATTTAAATTTAATTTTTTATTAACCCTAAACCCTAAACCTAAACTTAAAACCCTAAAACCCTAAACAGTTACCCTAACCTAAACTATAAGGCCTCAGTCATAACTGTAAATACTATACCTAAACCTAAATCCTAAACCCTAAATACTAAACTCTAATATTAATTGAAACCTTAACCCTTTATCATTTACCATAAACCTAAACTATAATACTAACCTTAAGCACTCATTCTTAGTCCTAAACCTTAAAATCTTAAACCCTAACCATTAATGGTTAATCTTATTCCTAACCTTTATCTTAAACCATAACAATTAACTATAACCTTTACCCTAGACCTTAGTTTTCCTCTTTTATTACCTTCTACATTTAACAAGTTTTATATTTGGAGGCTTCAATATTTAATAACTTCTCTTTTTTAGGAGCATTCATATTTAGTAAGTCTTATATTCAAAGACTTTTATATTTAATAAGTTCCATATTTGAGTTCTTCTAAAATAAATAACTTCTAAGTTTAGTAAGTTTGACGATCTTAGAAGACAATTGTCAAATTACAATATTGGTCCTTTAAAATTTTAAGTATAGCATAATAAGGTACTTAAAATTTTAAAATTTTCATTTTAGTCACTATAAAATTACAATATGGGTCCCTAAACTTTTCAAATATTTGTATTTTTGTAAATTTTTTTTAAAATTTTACAGTTTAGTCACTAATAAAGTAATAGTGAACTATAGTTATATTTTGTAGAAATTCACAGTAAAAGTTGGATATCACATCAAATTTTTTGAACATAATTAAGAAATTTTTTATGAATTTTTTAATTTAACATACTAAGAAAAATTAATGTAAATTAATTGCACAAAAAAAATTTTATTTAATTTGAATTTTAACAAAAAATTGAATTAATTAAGTGATTTTGGCATATATACTAGTAACCTAAACAAACTCAACTGGTCAACCTGAGTTTGGACTAAAATTGAACCTAAAATTATTCAAGATTGAAATTGACTCAATCTATATTCCTAACCTCCCAACTTGAACTCGAAATTCTTTTAACCCAAAATCAACTCGAGTTCGAAATGACCTGACCTGGACTTAAATTTATACTAACCTAACTTAAACCTAAACCTAAATGGCTTGACCTAAGTCTGGCTCAACCCACCCAATTGTCATCTCAGGGAGAATAATAAATTTTGGAGTTTATGTAGATATAAGGAATTGACTATTCTCTTTTATCTCATTCTCTATTTTAGAGAATGAAATTAGGAAGCTATTAGAGTGAAAAAAGACTATAGTTTCAAAACAGAGAAAATCTACCAAACTAAGAAGTTGTTAGAAGTACTCTTAGCATTACATGCCTTCTAGGCCCATTTCTTGCCCATGCTTTATATTTCACATTTCTTTTTTAATTATTTCTTCAAAGTGAGACAATAATAAATGTATGTAGAGCTTACTGTTTAGGGGTTGGTAGGGATGGCAACGGGGCAGATCGAGTGCGGATGCATTGCACCCACCACTCAGTCATTAGGCCTGACGGTGAAAAATAATACTCGTGCCTGTCACCCACGGGTAACGGACTCTCCACGGATTACACATAAAACAACAAAAGTGACTAGTTCCAGACTTATCTTCTTCGTCTCTCCTTTAATAGGTGTCAGTAGCGAACAGGAAATGCAATGTTTCGGTGGTTTCGAGATGGTTGATTGGTATACTAGAAAAAAAAGTGACAAAAAAGGCAAGATGAATTTGAGTTTGAGAGAAGATAAGGTGAAGAAAATGGTAGAAGAAGAAGCAAAGAAGATGGGAGAAGAAGAGATGAAGAAGAAAATGAGAGAAGAAGGTGAGAAAAAGATGAGAGAAAAAACGGCAAATAAATTGAGAAAATGGACGAAGTAGGTGATTGAAGAAGAATAATAAGCAATGGCATAGGGTGGAAAGAATATAGGGTTTAGGTTTACATTGTTTGGTAAATTACACTTTGATCACTTGATTTGCTTATTTTTTTTATTAGTCTATTATTTTGAAAAGTTAAAATTAAGTCATTAATAGACAAAGGAAAATTGTGGCGGGTTGCAGGCGTGGCGGGTTTACCCACAAGGCAAAAGTAAAATCTATGATGAGCAGACGAATGCAATTTTCACCAAATATTCGCAACCCGTCGATTAGGTATCTACAGGTTGTGGATTTCATCCTACCCACTGCAATCCCTAGGCTAGCTCATTCCATTTGCTTGTACTATATATATATATATATAGGGTTTAGGGAACTATATGATAATTATATTCTAATAATTTCAGTCCATATGATATTTTTTAACAAATAATGGACATTTTAAATGATTAATTTTTTTTCCTGTAAATGTAAAATAGTTTATTTTTCAAAGAGTGAAGTGTACAATTGGGCAAAGTGTATATTTCTGAAATATGAAAGAAAAATTATTGAAGTAGGAACAAAAAATTATAATATTATCTAAACCTCATGGGCAAATTGTATTTAACCCTAATTAAATTTAGGAAAAAGTGCCGTATCAAAACCGACCAAAACTATAGTGAACTATTCGGTGTAAGAATAATAGGAAATTCGGTACTTTTCCTTTAAATTTATTTCCAAGATTTTTTTGTATTCAGAATTAATATTATAAGATATAAAGTCCAATAACATACATTTGTAGTATAGGGAATAGGGAAACGCTAAATTTTTTGGACTGAGAAATAACGGAACCAAATTTTAGGCTTTGTAGGAAATTGGGAAGGTGAAAATCAATCTATAGCCTGGGTTAGAGACTTAGAGATCTGTTGTCCCTTTACAGCCCAAGCTGGGTAGCGGACAAATTCTTGATACTAACTATGCCAGGGAATGAGGTTGATGGGATGAAAAATGGAAATGGTTGGGAATCCTATTCTTGTCACAAATGATTTTTACTTCTTTGGTTTATTTGTGTAACCTTACAACCCCTGATGTACAGATGTTTTCTGGCATACCTCATAGTGGTGCATTTACATATATGGGCGGATTCAAAAAGATTCTTGAGGGGGCAAAATGTAGTGGGGAAATAACTACATATTTTAAAGAATTGTGGGATCAAATTGCTCAAATATTATAAACTTATGTTTAATATGTGTAGTTTTTCCAGATAATTGGCCCTGCTCAAGTGCATGTGACGTTGCCCCTATATATATTGTTAAGTGACTCAAGTCAAGTCATGACTCATGAAAGGAAGTAAATTAGATGCGAGTTCTATTACCCGGTGCTTTAAAAAGAGGGCAGAAAAGAATAGTCAAAGGTGCACCATGTTATTCCCCTGAATGCAAGCACAGGTGCATAAACAACAACTTAGAAGAAGTAGAACTAGAACTTATCGATCAACGACAGCCCCAATCTTGGTGAATGGGCTTCCTAAACATGTCAAAACATGCTCTAGAAACATTTTTCTACTTTTGTCCAACTTATTTGCTCCTCTTGTTTTTCCCTTCACCTCTAGAGTCTAGACTACTCTATTATGGGATTCTTCATTCTACCCAATCCCCGCCTTTCAATTCTAGGTCCCTGTCTTTAGTGGTTAGTTCAGTAACTACACCCGGACACCTTGACAAAAAATTAGGGTTTGAGTGATACCGCACTTTAAAATATCAGACATTTAGACATGGCCAAATCAAAGATCCAGTCATTCAAGGTTTTATATAATAGACATTTCACTCCTTAATTTTCCTATAGCACTTTCTAATCTCTAAATTTGTAATAATTTTGAGTATAAAAAATTTTTCTAGCTCCTTTTTTTTTTTTTTTATCAATTTGATGTATAAAAAAATAGTTTCCGCTATAGGCGTTGGGATTAATCTATGCCATTTATAAATTGCTTCAAGCTTGGAGGAGCGGGCATTGCTTAATAGGAATAGGATAGGCCATCGCCTCCCTAAAATATTTATTTATTTATTTATCAAGGGTTGGTCTATATGACATAGAACTGTAACAAAATTACAGTTAGGTACTTATATGTAAAGTTTGAAGTTATTAATGAGCAAATTTATATTTTAGCCTTTTCATAAAAAATTATATGTAAAGTTTGAAGTTACTAATGAGCAAGTTTATATTTTAGCCTTCTCATAAAAAATAAAAGAACAAAACAAAACAACAGAGTGCACTCAATTCGTGATCAAAATAAGTTATAAAAGAGAAGCCCTGTGCCCACAAACTCCTTGTCTTCGTCACGCCACCATGAGCTATGCCCTTGACTGTTGTTGATTCTAAATTAATTGACCAAAGTTTGTTTCTGGCCTGCCAGTTAAAATTCAGTTTGTTTCAATTCAAGAGATCCAACGTCATTGCTGGTAGTCCTTAAACTACTAAACTAGGTTCTGCCATCCTAGGTTTTTCCATATTATTGTATTTTTTATTTTGAATTTAATCATAAAAAAGGATAGTTACACAAGGGCAAAAGCTCATCTTTCCAGGCACTATGGAAACTAATTCATTGTAAGGGCTACTAAAAAATATATTTCTTCAATTATGAAAATTGTGAAGAAAAAATTGAAAAATAAGATGGACAATGATTTTCTTGTTGATAATCTACTTTTTTAAATTGAAAATAAGACAATCAAGGAATGCGATAGTGGTGACGCATGATTAATACAATAGCAAAGTATATGGAATCATCTCATATGCATCCGACCCCTTTATGTACCCTATGGGTAAAAGTTCAAAATTATCTTTGTTAAAATCTCATAATTCTAGTCATACCCCTTTATACCTTCGTCTCTCGCCTCTTGCTCGCTTGTTATCACTCGTCAATTTCCATCTGTCTGATGCACCATAGCCACAAGAAGTTCGTCTCTGCCAAACAACTTCATCACATGTCACATTCTTCAGCGCCTCCGCCCACCGGCAATGCCAAATCAATGAGGAACAACCAATGGGAAGCACTCTACGCCATCACGTCCCCATTTCTAATCCACAACAATCTAACATCGTCATTCCCTGTCAACCTGCTTGAAAGCTATCTGGGTCATCAGAGTTGTAGCCTAAGCCATCACCACCCTTGTTTCGCTGTCCCATTGTCAAATTGAGGAAGCTCCAACCACAGTTTCACATTGTTTTGCTGGAGATGTGATTTTCAAAATTTTTTGGGCTAATTTAATTTCAGCCATCAATTTTTATCCTTTTACCTTACCCCAACTTTATTTTTAAGCTAAAATTTTCAATCATAGGTACACATGCAAAAAAAATAATGTGGAAGAAGTTATGAAATTATTCACAGACAAAATAATATTAGTTAATAGTTTTGAAATCTCATTTATACATGCGTCATAAGTTTTGTACATATCCATCACTTGCTTTATACATTAAGTTTTATACATATTTGTTATCTGATTTGTATATATCTCTAATTTTGGCAGAAAGCAGGGTTTAACGTGTTCACACCCATTTTTTTTTATAGGAGGTTAAACCCAGACATACAACTTAAAACAAATTTGCGATCTTATTTACATATATGTTACATATTTTTTGCATAGATCTCTCATTTTCTTTATACATCAAGTTTGTACATATCTCCAGTTTTAAGAGGTACGAAATTTAATGTATTCACACTTATTTTATGTTATAAAAAGTGGTATTGAAATATATATATATATATATAAGAAGTATGCTGCACGTTATACTCACCCAATGTATGTTATGACTTGTGAGAGAAAATTTAAGAGAGGGAGATCAGAGAGAGAGGAATGAAATAGTTCCATTTTCCGCTCATTATAAAAAAAAAAAAAAAACAGAACAGAAACAGCGGTCCCAATAATAAAATGGCTGCTGAATTATTGAGCGAAGGAGTTGGAGTTCCTGATTCATTTGAATCATGGCGTTGGATATATAACAGAAATAATTAACAACTACGATTTTAATAATAAGACCTAAAGGTACTTTTAAGCCCCAAAATAATTTATCCATGCTTTGTCCCCAAATTATTTAGTGCATCCATATATATTTTGCCCATTGAATTAAGAAGACCCGCAAATTATAATAATTTTGATATTTTATTCACTTCAAAATTATTATCCCAGGCAGTGAGTTTCTTTTTCTTTTTTTTGTGTGTGTGTGTGTGTGTGTAGGTTAATCACTAGTAATAAGTTTATTTTGACAAATTATTCAGGTTTTAACTGAACTTCTAACTATGCTGATTATTTTATTTTGCAATTCATAATTAGTTACCTTTTTGCTAAGCTTTATAGTTGGATTTAGCTAGAATTAATTACCTTAAAAGTCATTGTTAAAGTTGTTGTTTTTTAAGATTTTTTTGGGAATTTTTAATGGAAACAATAATTGATTTATGAATGAAATAATTTAAAGTAAGAATTTTCATAATTAACCTCACGGGAAATTTGATGCATGGAGGAAGTTGGTTTGGCTAGGTTTGATCCTTAATTAAAAAATGATTTTATTAATTTCAGAAAGAAGAATGTTCAATATTTCTGTACTAGCTAATAATTATTCTTTTTATATTGCATGTTCCTATCTGGAAAGGGCTAGACAAGAAATTCACAAATAGAAACATATGTATACGATATGTACTAATATTTTGGCCACTGCCATGAAAACATTGTGGCTATGATTCTTATTAGAAATATCCTTTAAGCTGACCTACCTTATACCTTATCTCACTTAATCTAAACCCTTCCACCAGCTACAAAGTAAATTAGAAATCTCATACACAACACTACTAAAATTGCTTGATTTAGTTACCAACGCGTATAATCGTTGGTATTTTTTTTCCAACGTGCACGCGTTGGTGAGGGTTTCAAAAAAATGTTACAGTTTTTTTTTTTTACCAACGGTCTTAGCCATTGGTAAAATTCCAACTTCCCAGCAGTTGGTATATATTTTTTTTTTTAAGGGAACTTTACCAACGGCTTTAGCCGTTGGTAAATTTTTTAGTTATACGGTGCGTTTTGATTAAATTTTGTTTTAAATCCCCCCCCTGGCGCCCGAACCCAGCATCGTCTTCTCCTTCTTCTGTTCTTCTTCTTCTTCGCCTCTGTCTCCGGAAACGTTTCCTTCCTCCCACACGCACACACAGCACGTTCATTTGACAAATTAAGGGGTGAAATTGCTTCGTTGAGCTTAGTAAAACGTGGATCTGGTCTTTATGTTGTTGATCTGTAGGTTAGTGTGAATATTTTTTCAATTTTTTTTTTCAAATTTGGATCGGTTGTTTGTTGATAATGGGTTTTGATTTTCGTTGTTGTAGCTGATTTGAAGCTATTTGGAGGTATTTGAAGCAACTGAAGTCGGATTTGAGGTATGTTTGTTTAGAACGTATTTTTAATGTTTTTTATTTTCCAAAAATTAGTTAATATTGGATTATTTCATTGTATTTTGGAGTAAACTTTGTGAAATATTTGTGATTTATTGTTGTTGATGGTTGGATGTGAACTATTTCGGTGACCCATTATAATTTAACATTTATGTGCAATTTATTAGTTTTTTCTGAATTTTTGGATTAAATAAAAAATAGAAAATAATTACTTTTAAGTAAAATGTGTGGGTAATATATGTATATGTCAAAATATTGAGTTTAATTAAAAATAGTGAAAAATTTATTGTCAGTTAATTGATTAGGTGGTATATTTAATATTTGTGTAAAATTAGTTTCTATATTTAGATATAATAAATAAGTACTTTGGAAGTAAATTATTTAGGTTGTATATTTATGTGTGAAATTATTTAGTTTAATTTAAAAAAGTTAATAATATGTTGTAAGTAAATTTATTAGGTAGTTTATTTAATTGTTGTGTAAAATTACTATGTAAGTAATCTACACTTAAATTTTTATTTGTGTACAACGTATTTTTAATTTTTTTATTTTCCAAAAAATAGGTAATATACCGATTATTTCATGGTATTTTGTAGTAAAATTTGTGAAATATTGGTGATGTATTGTTGTTGATGGTTGGATTTGAACTAGTTAGGTGACCCATTATAATTTAACATTTATGTACATTTTCTTACTTTTTTCTGAATTTTGGGATTAAATTAAAAATAGAAAATAATTACTTTTAAGTAAAATGTGTGGGTAATATATGTATATGTCAAAATATTGAGTTTAATTAAAAATTGTGAAAAATTAGTTGTAAGTTAATTGATTAGGTAGTATATTTAATATTTCTGTAACATTAGTTTGTATACTTTGTGGATAATAAATAATTTGGTTGGAAGTTAATTATTTAGGTTGTATATTTATCTGTGAAATTATTTAGTTTAATTTCAAATAGTATGGCAAGTTGGTTGAGGTAAGTTATTAAATTTTTTTAATTATCCGAATTAATTCTTTTTTTGGGAAAGAATATGTATTTATTTATTTATATTGTACTTAAAATTTTAGTATTATGACTGTTCATTCTACATTTTTCTGGTGATTTAGTTCGGTCTTTCCCATTTATGTTGTGTTAATTAATTTTTGATTATGGGTAATTTTAGTGATGTCATTAAAATGTTTTTCTTCTTAGTAATTTTCTTGGATAAAATTAGATTGTGGGATAATTTCTGTACGGATAAAATAACAAACAAAGCAGTAATGATAATAATAATACTAATTTATTATTATTACTTTTTTTACCCAATAATATAAACATGGTCATGACTTTGGGAAATAAGACATTAATAAAAATAAGCAATGAATTAAACAAAAACACTATAATTTATATTACTTAGGGTGTAATATACTTTAGGAAAATAATATAGGGTCTGGAAATGTGTTTCACAAAAAAGACAAGTTTAACTCACAGAATAGCGAAATCGACAATCGATAAGATATTTTCATGTGAATTTGTCACCAACCTTCGAAAAGAAGCAACCAAACCATAAATCCACATTCTATATCCCTAAACCCTCAATTAAACCCAAAGATGTAAAACCTTAAATTTGATATACCATTAATTAACCTTAAATCCCAAACCCTAAATACTTTCCCCAAAACCCTAAAATCATAAACTAAACCCAAAATACACAAACCCATAACCATAAATTAAACACTAAGACCTAAAATGCTAAACCCTAAGTACAACCCGTTAAACCTAAACCATTGTTAATTAAATGTAAACCCTAAAACCCTAAACCCTAGCTAAGTAACTAACATTAACTCTAAATCATAACCCTATAGCGTCATTAAACCATAAACTGTAAAACCCTAAACCCAAATTCTATATCCTTAAAACCCTAAACCTAATATACCATTAACCTAAACCCTAAATATATATCCCTAAACCCTAAATTTCAATACTGTAATATTCATAATTACAATAATCATAAACCGTTAAAAACCCTAAATCCTAATTCTATATCTCTAAACCCCATAAAAATTTGTATTCCCTAAATCATAAAAAAGTCTCCAAATTAATCCCAAATAGCCCTTAAAATAATTCCCAAAACCATAATATTGAATTAATTCAATTTACCCCAATAACCTTATGTAGATAATTTCATATACCTAAACACACATTTTAAACCCTAGACAAAATATCAAAAATATTAAACCCAAACCCTATATCCAATACCCTTAACCCTTAAACCCCTTAAATCCTTACAAAAAAAAATCGAAAACCCTTAACCCTAACAAAATCCCAATACACATACCCTAAAAAACCTTAAACCACTAAATCAATTTAGTCATTGAAAGGGCAACTGTAGTGTAATTAGGAAAAAAATGAGTAAAAAGTATGAGATCTATCTAATTTAAAAAAAATTACTAAGAACAATAAGATTGAGAATAAACTTTGTCTATCTAAAAATACTGTAAACTTGAGAACGTAAACATTGAAGCACACTTTTCTTATTTTTACTAACTCAATATTATACTTTAGTACGTATATCATTTAATTGATTGAGGTGTTTATGATTACGAACAGAATTAGGGTGTAATGGAATCCGTCCGTAGTTGGATGTACAGTAACCGTTTCTTGCCTCGCCGAACTGGTTACACACAACAGTGGGAGACCGGGGTGGAAGAATTTATATCATTTGCTGTATCCCACCCTGAAACTATGAGCGGGTTATGTATTCGCTGTCCTTGTCGGAAGTGTAAGAATTTGCGGTTTATTCAGGCTGATGAGATCAGAGTTCATCTGTACAAATGAGGTTTTAAGCCTTTTTACTTGAATTGGACCGCTCATGGTGAGCCTGATAATGAAGCATCAGATACAGCTTAGGGCGTGGGTGGGTTTAGGGAGTTTGACCAGGGGTGTTCGACGAATCCATATGAAAGGATGGTATTAGATGCCGTTGGCCCTAGTTACTCACAATTTCCGGAAGACAATGTTGTGGAGCCGAATGAAAGTGCTCAAAATTTTTTTAATCTTCTGAATTCAGCATCAACTCCTTTATGGGATAGGTGCGAAAGTCATTCTGAGTTATCTGCTGCTGTCCGCCTTCTCAACCTTAAGTCTGAGTATCACATGTCACGAGGATGCTTTAATGGCATTGCCCAACTGATGAAGGAGACTCAACCAACAGATAGTAAGATGCCATCAAATTGGTATGAAACTAAGAAATTAGTTTCCCAGTTGGGTCTGTCTCACGAGAAGATTGACGTCTGTGTGAATGATTGTATGTTGTTCTGGAAAGATGAAAGTACCGATCGTATTTGTAAGTACTGTGGGTCTGAGAGATATAAGCCAAAAAAGGGCGGTCGTGGTAAAGATTGACCGACGAAAACCATGCATTATTTACCACTAAGCCCTCGTCTGCAACGCTTATTTGCGTCATTGGCAACAGCTAAGCAGATGAGGTGGCATAAAGAGTAAACACAGGTCCCAGGTCTGTTAAAACATCCATCAGATGGTGAAGCTTGGAAACATTTTGATCAGACCTACCCATGGTTTGCTTCGGAATCACGAAATGTCAGATTGGGGTTGTGTGCCGATGGATTTACATCATTTGGACCATCTGGGAAACAATACTCTTGTTGGCCTGTGATCGTTACTCCGTATAATTTGCCCCCTTGGATGTGCATGAAAAAACCTTATATGTTCCTTTCGTTGCTGATTCCAGGTCCACGTAGCCCAAATCATAAGATTGATGTTTATCTACAACCTCTTATAGACGAGCTACGGCATCTGTGGTTTGATGGCGTCGAAACATGGGATGTGTCATTGAAACAAAATTTTATTCTGCGAGCAGCATTAATGTGGACCATAAATGACTTTCCGGCTTATGACATGCTATCAGGGTGGATGACACATGGGCGATTGTCTTGCCCTATTTGTATGGGTGAAAGTAAGGCATTCCAACTTAAGTATGGCGGGAAAATTTCTTTTTTTGACTGTCATCGGCAATTCCTCCCCCGGAACCACCCATATAGAAGGAATTGTACTTGCTTTAAAAAAGGGAAATCAGAAAAGTCATTGCCTCCTCCGCGCTTATCAGGTGAAGATATATTTGAAAGAATCTCATGGATTCCATCAGTTGGTAACGATGGTCCACAAAATCAACCGTGTGATTACAGTAAATCACATAATTGGACAAAGCGAAGCATTTTCTGGGAGTTACCATATTGGGCCACGAACTTAATACGACATAATCTTGATGTCATGCATATTGAGAAGAACGTGTTTGAGAATATATGGAATACTGTGATGGATGTTAAGAAAAAAATGAAAGATAATGTGAAAGCACGGAAGGACCTGGAAATTTATTGTAATCGGCCGGAGTTAAACATGGTTCCACTTGATGATGGTCGTTCATTCAAACCAAAGGCGAGGTTTACATTTGATGTTAACCAAAGGGAAGATGTGATCGCTTGGGTAAAATCTTTATGACTCCCTGATGGATATGCCTCGAATCTTGGGAGATGTGTTGATACAGCTGGTTGCAATATGTATGGCATGAAGAGTCATGATTGTCATGTTATGATGCAAAGGCTTCTCCCCATTGCCCTCGAAGCGCTACCCGAGAATATTTGGAAGCCATTAACGGAGTTAAGCCTATTCTTTAGAGACTTGTGCTCTCCAGAGCTGCATGAAAATCACTTGTCTGCGTTGGAGGCCAATATTCCAATCATAATTTGTAAGCTTGAGAGAATTTTTCCTCCAGGGTTTTTTGATGTCATAGAGCATCTCCCAGTTCACTTACCATTTGAAGCAAGGGTTAGAGGACTTGTTCAGTACCGATGGATGTATAAATTTGAGCGATACATGCATGACCTAAAAATGAAGGTTTCTAATACAGCTCATGTTGAGGGATCGATATGTGAAGCATACCTTATAGAGGAGACTTCCATCTTTTGCTTTCATTATTTTGAGTCCCATGTTTCCTCCATGATGAGCCAAGTACCGAGAAATGATGATGGTGGTCCTGTCCCATGTAATGGTGACTTGTGGTCCATATTCACCTTTCCGGGACGTGCATATGGTGCATGCCGATATAGATTCCTCACGGACGATGAACTTAGACTTGCAACGACATACGTTCTTCTAAACTGTGCTGAGATCAGGCCATATCTAAAGTAAGTCATCGTTCATGAAAAGACAGAATAAACTTTGATTATGTTGAAATTCATGACTACTCAACAAACAAAACTAACTGATTTTCATTGTTTCTCTTATTGCCCACAGTATGTTTGTGGACATGGTCAGGGAAACTGCACCTGAGATAACAATGTCTGATATGGACATACACATTGAAAACAATTTTTCAGCCTGGCTCCGACACTATGTACGTGTGCTTTTAGTTAGTATATATTGCAATATGTTAAGTTATAAAATTCTTCATATATATTGTCCCTAATTAAAAATGTTTTACATAGGTTGATGACCCAGGTAACAATATTGTCGATAACATCTTGTGGGATGTTGCATGTGGGCCCTCACGTCGGGTTCAGACATGGCCGGTTTATTTCACAAATGGGTACAAGTTTCACATAAGTGAATGGGGGAAGGACAAATCAACATTCAATAGTGGAGTGTGCATACACAGCACGGGTGCAAGTGAAGTTGAATGTGATTTTTATGGTATACTAGAAGAAGTCATTCAACTCGAATATCCGGGCTTCCCACATAAGAATGTTGTCTTGTTTAGGTGCAACTGGTTTGACCCAACACCTGAACGTGGAACTCGAATGCTTAAACAGTTTGGACTAGTTGAGATAAGGAATAGCCGCAGATATCAGAAGTTTGATCCTTTCGTTCTAGCATCACAGGCTGACCAAGTTTACTACACACAATATCCGAGTAAGTCACGTGAAAGGAACGGGTGGTCAGCTGTTATGAAGATAAAACCTCGATGGATAATACAGTATGCAATTCTGGACAAGGATGACGTGTATCAAGATAGTGGATCCGTGAATTGTCAAAGAATTGAAGATGACCCAATTGAGGAGTTAGCTGACCCGGGTGTTGGTGATGATATAGAAGATGATGTACTTGAGGAAGGGGGATCTAATGGCGAGACAGAGGATGAGGAGGAGTTTATATCCGATGACAGTGACACTGACGAGTCTGAGGAGTTTGACGAGAATGACAGCAGTGGGTCGAATGAATAATTAGATAACATGTACTTTGAATACTGATAACCTGTCATTTCAAATTAATGTGTAGAAAATATTTGGTAAATTTATGTACCCCTATTACTCCAATATATGTGTCAGTCAATATATGTTATGTTTAATTTACCTACTTAGCTAATAATAAATGCAGATGCCTCGTAAAGGGGATAACACCTATAAACGCCGACCTGGGAAAGAACCATTTGTGCAGTTTAAGGAGGTGATGGAGCCAATACTTAATGAACGACATCAGATGGGTTCTTCATCCCGGGCGGAGGAGGATGTCGGTGTAGAGACGCAGGGGACAACAGTGCCAACGACCCACGTCCCTTCACATGAGCACCGATCTGACGGCGGTGCAGGCACGCCATCTGGACATGGATCTGCTGCGCGCCACGTGAGGCACCCCATAGTGACGACTCATCCCTCAGATGATGACATCCCATCATCGATGTCACAGACAGCAGGCCGATCCCGGATGAGGATATCCCCACATGGGAACACGTAAGTAATAAATAGCAGAGACACGTATTAATATTAGTAAGAGTAATTTGTTTACATGGAATCATCAAGAAGTCAGTAACTAACAATTTGAACGTCGCAGATTCATTCCAGCTACGGCGACACGGTTAGTGACACCATGTTTCACCACATATTTCAAACCATATTCTGATTGGTCCTCCGTCTCTCGATCAGACCTGCAGCAATGGTGGCGTGTTTTTGAGGTATGAACAATAATATTACTATGATAATGATGTAATAATGTTATAAGAGTAAGAATTGTTTTTGTCCATGCTAATACTTTAAACATATTAACCTGTACAGAGGAGCTGTGAGTGGGATCCGATACACCATAATGAGGTGTATCGGGTGTGGAATATCTTGGGAGCACAGCATTACAGAAGCATGATGTCAGAAATTCGCCGTGTGAAAGATCCTGTTAAACGTCGAGCAAAGGCAAACTTTATGTCAGATGCTGCATATGCGGAAATGGAGGCATATTGGGCGAGTCCGGAGTTCAAACAGAAGTCCGCTAGGTTCAAGGCAATGCGAGCAACAATGACTGACGAGGATTCATAGTCTGGCTCTTGCAGCGCGACATATGCAGGGGGATCTATCTCGATGTCTGCACATCGAGAGCAAATGGTATGTATCTCAGTAATGTTCTTTCAGTCATTATTTAAGATAGTAATGAAATTAAATTACATATTAATGTTACGTTTCATTCAATTAGAGAGAGAGAGATCCTGAGAAGAAGGACCCTGGCTTGTTTAAAGTCCTTCAAGCAACACATAAAATGAAGAATGGGAAATATGTTAGTAAGCGCTGTGAAGAAGTTACTGTAAGTATAATAATTGTTTGTTCACATATTATTGATAAGAAACTTACAATGTTTAACATATAATGACACACTCAAATGTATTTTATTATGTTTCTGTAGACTCGTATCAGTGCAGAGATTGAGGAACAAACACAACAAGAGGATGGAATAGAGGCAATTGATGAACTAGCAATCATTAGTACTGCATCTGGCGGTAGAAGAAGAGGCCGTGTATTTGGATTAGGATCTGAGCAGTGTGCTATACCGGGACGCCGACAGCCAGGTGCCATCCCGCCGATCGACATCACGCAGACACCGCAATTCAACGAGCAAGTACAGAAGATGATGGCAGAGGAGAATGCGCGAAGGGATGCGCAGTACGAGAGGAAGCTCGAGAGAATTAAGAGGAGACAGAGAGCAGAGATGGAGGCTCAGAGAGCTGCATTGGAGGCAAACCGGGCTCAGTTGGAGATGATCTGTCGTTCACTAAACCTTCCGTGCCCGCCGGGTCAACCAGTTCCACAGTATCCTGATGACTCGGACTCGGATGATGAGGAGATAGTCGGGACTCCATGATGGGCGTTGACAACAACAGGTCAGCGTAATTCACCAGTTCTTGTGTTAGAGACCTTACATAATAATTTTTAGACGTAGTTAAGACTCAGTTGAAAAAACTTATGTGTTGTCCGTTGAATGTTGAATGCTTTCTTGCAGACATATATGTTGTTGTTTTAATTATGCTGTATTTGAGAATATTTTATTTTAATTACGTTTGCATACCTGTGTAATGCGAAAAATACGTATTGAAACTGCGAAAAATACGATAAAACCGAACCCTGGACCGTTTAATGTATAGTACGAACGTGCAAATGGGGAACTTACCAACTTGCGCGCGTTGGTAATTATCAACGGCCTCATAACCACTACCTTACCAACTGCCAAATTACCAACTGCCACCAGTTGGTAACTTACCTATCAACTGCCAGCAGTAGGTAAGTTACCTACTGTTGGCAGTTGGTAAGTACAACTACGCGATGGAAACCAAGCCTGGTGCATGACTGTTGGTAAATTACCAACGTGAATTTTACCAACGTGTATGCGTTGGAATTTACCAACGTGTTATTGATTGCGCGTTGGTAAATAATTTTCCAACGTATCGAATACCAACTGCCATTTACCAACGTGCAACAGTTGGTAAATTCAGGTTACCAACTGCTGCACGTTGGTAAAGTCCTTTTATTTAGTAGTGCAAGTTAGAACTCGAACCATAACCAACCACATAATGTAGCAGTTTTCATGTCAATTATGGTAAAACCAAGGTTGTTAAGATCCCTATCCTGTTTATAGGATCCTGTGATCTAATTATTATCTGAATTCATAAAATATTGTCGGAAAGTAATAGGATCAATGATAGGGTATAGGAGTGGGTAAGATCTTGATTAAGATCGTAAGACCAGTAGAATCTTTTTATCTTAATGATTCTACTAGGTATTGATTTCTGTTGGATACACTAGTATTTTAGACCAAATCATAAAGTTTAACTGATTGGGCATTTGTTGCGCAAGTTAAGTTATTTAAGTTAGTGGTCTTTTGACTTGAATTGTGAAGTAAACCTAAAATAAAAAAAGCTCATTTTTGTTTCTCATTCAAGAGATAAAACTCATAATTTTGAAGGCACATCCGTAAGTGTGTCGTTACTGTGTTAATTATGTTTGTATATACATTTGTTTCTAACTTGTGTTGGTTATTGTGTTAGTTTTATTGACGTATGCTCTATTAGGCTCGGGCTTTATATGTGCTATAACATTAATTGTGTTATATCATCATTATAACACTGAAACATTACTTAAGTTTTAATATAATTGATATTTTATATGAATTATATATGAATTATATTATTTATTATAAAGAATTGTAATATTTTAATAAGATATTATAATTTACAATTAAATCCTACAATCATGATCTTACATGATAAAAAATGATCCAGAATAAGATCGCAATCTTAACAACTTTGGGTAAAATCAATTCGCGGTTATGGATCAGTTGATATCGAGCCATCATCTAATCACCGACATTTTAGAGGGAAATCACTTTTAACATCCCAAATTGAATTGAAAAATAGTAAAGTTTACAATATAGCCAATAAGAATACAAAATATTTGTTTGAAGTATTGATTTTCAGTTACTTTGTTTAGACTTGTTACAACATCTTCTGTATTTCTAATTTTCACTTGGTTGTGTTATTAGTGACATGATACATGCTGATGTGAAAAGGGTGGGAGAGAAACTAAACTCTAGTAGGTTTGATATGACTAGTTAATTTTAAAGTATTTAATTCCTGAACCAATTGTAAGACAAAAAAAATTTTAATCATGACTTTTTTGCGTTGATTATTTGAAGAGCCACATTCAATATGAATTTTAGTTAGAAACTTGAACTATGAACATAAAATGTGAGCCAATTCACCAGCATCCGGTAAAACAATAGGTATTGCTCCCTTTGGCTTAGGGTCATGAGGTCAACTTTCCATTCGCTCGTTTTTTACTTTCAACTTGTGGGATGGTATCAGATTGGTTACAACCTAGTTCGATCACACCAGCATAAGGCACGGACAAGTTTCTCCTTGAATACCCCCAACTTCACTCGGGAGCAATAGGAGTGATCACTATTTGGTTAAAACCGAAAAAAATTGAAAAAATTCAGAAATTTGGTTTGATTAATTAGGTTTTTCAGTTTATTTTCGGTTGAAATGAAATAGAAAGAATATCGATTTCGGTTGGGAGTGTCAGTTATTTCGGTAACCGAAAAAACTAAAATTTTTTCAAGTCATATTTGAGGTTTAGGTGGGCTAGTTGATAGATTTAAAAGGAGTAAGGGTTGAGTGGAAGTAGACAGAAGATTGATGGCTTTTTTTGGGGTTTGACCATCATCTTTTACTCTGCTCATCATTCACCCGTCGCCTCCGTCTCCCCACCTACCCCCCTTGCGTCTGCCCTCCCCCGTGCTGTTTGCCCTCACCCCCGCCATAGCCCCAGCCCTCCACTCGCCTCTGCCTTCACCCCTGTTGTCTGCCCTCGCCATCACCCCGCCGTCTGCCCTCCCTCTCCACTCGCCCCTACCTTCTGCCCTCACCTCCACCCCTCCAGCATCTTTCTCCGACCCAACCTTCTCCGATAGTCGCCATTAGAAACTACACCCCCACCTCCAATTCAACACTGTCGATAAACGGCTTTTGCATTAAATTCGATGGAAGAGGAGTTGAAATCAATCTTCTGAAATCTTCCGACCTCCACCATCACTATGTTTTGCTCAACTGGGGGAGATAAGTACAAACCCTAGAATGGTTCATAATTTCTTGCTATTTAGTTGTTTAAGCCACTACGTTTCTATATGTTACAAGTGCATCACTTTGTTTGGTTGTTATAATATTTCGGTTCGGTTTTACTTTGGTCTAGAGGTTTAGTTCGGTTAATTCAGTTTCTAATCATAATAAACTGAAAAACCGAATAAATCAAAATTTTTTGTTCGGTTTAAATCGAATAAACAGAATGATCAGCCATAGGGAGAAGTAAGCAAGAGATCGGTGGGTTTTGAGTCACAAAAAAAAAGTCATTATTTGTAGGTTTTTATCTAAGTGACCTAAAGCGAGAGTTGAAGTAAGCGAAGAAAAATGGCCCAAAAATATGTTATACTTAAGAGCGTCTCAAGAGTGGCATCTATATTTTTTGTATTACGAATGATTTGTAGATAAGCATATGAAATAAATATGAACCTTAACATACAAAACTAAGTAAAAAAAATAATTTTTTATGCCCTATAATGTGTATATTGGTGCTATCAAAATTCAAAGAACCTCTACGAAGGTTTAAAAAAAAAAAATTAAAGCAACATTATGGTACAAGACAAAATCAATAATAGAAATGTAACTTGACCATTAAAATGAAAATTCAGCAGTAGAAAAAGACCCAATATAAAAATATAAGAAATAATATACATGAAAAAGACATTTAAATCAGTTATATACTAGTGTTTTTTCAGTTCATTCGATGTCAAAACATTTGAACTTCACATCAACAGAATAAAAAAAATCAGTTTGAACATGAGAAAAAAAGAAAAAGACAAATAAGCTAAGATGCGGGAAATTACGGTTTTCCCCATGAAAAAAAAAGGTTTTTTTTTCCACATTTTCTGAAGAAAACGCATTTTGAACGTCAATTCCTTCCCCAAAACAGGCCAACCTAGGTCAGCCTTTACTGAATCAACGAGACAAAGTGCGGTGATTTGCTAAGTAATGGGACAAACAGTGTTTAATATAGCCAAAAACAAAGGTGAAAACTAGCGTCTGCGCTCTTCCTGCTCTTTGTGCTATTACTACTAACAATAATATTTCGGTCTTTCTAAGTCAGTAGTACAATATTCTGAGTGAAGCTCGGCGAATTCGCGAGTTCAAGAGCAAAAGTAGAGGTACGAATATCAAAAAAGTAAAAAAAAGAAAAAAAAAAAAGAGAGAATGTAGAGGATAGAGCGCTCACATTGGTCTCAGGACTGTGTAAAGTATTGCATAGTGTTCCACAGCTCGACGAAACAATTGAATTAATATAAAAATATGGAGCAAACATAAAAAAAAAATTAATAATTTAAATGATTTTATTAACTCCAACAGTCTGTTTTGGATTGAGGGAAGGGAAGAGAGGAGGAGAAAAATTAGTACGACTTTCTTATTTGAATAAAAGAAAATCGAGAGAGAGAGAATTATTATGTCCCACTTCCCTCCTATATATATATTTTTCATCTCTCGAAATTAGGGGGAATAACTTAATCCATCTCTCCTTTTCCCTTCCCACCTCTCTCCTTGTTAATTGTATCTAAACAAACTGAAAAAAAATTATAATATGATTTAAGTTTACTAAAAACTAGTTATAAGATAATTTAAATTAAAATAAAAATTTTATGGTTTACAATTGTGTCATGGTTAACAAAGTTTGTAAAATGAGGGATAAATATGTAACATACTTTTTTAATTTTTGGATCGACAAACAATAAAAGAGAGATAAAGGATAAATTTCTAATGATAATTACAATATTTGAGACTGAGACCACTGGTAGAATTTACCGAGGGAGGGAGAGGGAAGGGGCAGCCAGTGGGAAGCAGGCGCAGGGTGGGTTGGGTTGACAACAGGAACACATGGGTGTGTGCCCATGTGACCCCTGCCAACCAGGCAGAGGAGGCAGCCCGCACCCCCCTCTACCTACCGCCTCTATTTATTTATTCTAGGAAAAGTTACAAATACCCCCCTGTGGTTTGGTCAAACCTACAGTTTATCTCCTCTATTTTGAGAAACGTACACTTTACCCCTATATTTTTTATACTGCCTGATAAAAACTTCTGAAATTATATTTAAACTATATGGTAATAATCTCTAGTAATTTCAAGATTTTTGATATTTTTTTCACAGCCAACCAACCTTTGAAAAATATTGATATATAATTATAGGTGGGAAAGTACATTTACAGAAAGGAAAAATTAATAGTTTAAAATGTCTATTAATTATAAAAAAAATATTAACCAGATTGAAATTACTGGAATATGATTATCGTATAGTTTAAATATAGTTTTAGAAGTTGTTATTAGGTAGTATAAAAAATATAGGGGGTAAACTGTAGGTTTGACCAAACCACAGGGGGGTTTCTGTAACTTTCCCTTTATTCTAATATATTATACTTACAGTCCCTGTAGCTCTACAGTAGTTGTAGTACACCTCTGTGTTCTCCAATTCCCTATCTCTCCCCCTCCCCGGCTCACGTGCCGTGCTATCTCCCTTCTCTCTATTTCCGCCGGCTCCATTATTCATGCTATTACAATTTCTCCGTGTTTGAACATTGAACGTGGAACGTCGATGCTACGCCAAGGCAATGCAATTCAATTAAACAGAAAAAAAAAAAAAAAAACTCTTAGCCCATGGTGTTAAATACTGCAGTATATTATTTATGACGAGTACACGGTATGTGGTATAAATATTTTTATATTTTACTGTGTGATATACTATATTATTTCACGTACCACTCATTTTTTGAATGTGTTTTATAAAAAAAAAACTATGGTATATCGTAAATATTGTGTGATACATAATGCCATATTTTATTTTTTGCAGTTATTTTTTTTTTTTAATTTTACATCAAAATATCATAAATATATAAAATATTAAAATATAAATAATACATATGTCATAAAATAAACATATACTTTAATTTTTTTGGTTACTTAGTTGATATAAAAATTTAATGTATGGTAACAACTTAAAAGTCCCAACATTAGTTCAATTGGTGATAGTTGTTTCATGGTGTATGGATCATATGAATATCCACAACAAATGCATGCTATCTATTCAATGATCGAAGGTTCATCATCATCATCTCAATCTTTTTCAATAATCTATTCAGTGATGACAATCATCACATTTCAGCCACAATATAGTGTTAAACAATATCTCTTAATTAGATTTTTGGTGCATGCTATCCTAACTAAATATTACTCTCATTTGTAAAATTTCTTGACTCAAAACCAAAATTACATGACGTGAGGAATATGTTGTTTTTGCAGAACAAGCTAGGAAAGAAGCGTCATACTTTGAGACATCTAAAAACTCAATGCTGTATTAGAAAATGTACTGTTATTATTAAAGTATTATTTTTTCTGTTATATCAATAAATTAGTTTTTTTAGTATTATTTATTTTGCTTTATATATAACATTTTTTATGTTTTTTGTATTAAAAATATATTATTTATATTTAAAAAATTATGAGAAAAATTAGAATACATATAAAATGTATAAAAATAAATTATTGAACAAATTATTTTATCTTAAAATAATATTCTAACATCTTTTTTTTTTTTTGTGAAAACGATAACGGTATATAGTGCGGTATACCATGTGGTATATCTTAAAAATTCGAGATGCGGTATACCTAGGGGTAATAGTATTTAACACCTTGCTTAGCCTTTACCAGAACCAACTTTTCTCCATTTATTTGAGGAAGCTCTTGAACTCGCGAAAGCTAAGCCAGCAAAGCAAAGGACCCACTCATTCACTATTTTCTATTTGAAATCATTTTTGTCATCTCTGGTTCTTTTTTTATAAATAGCTTAATTTTTAGTTTTTATTACAAATTTATCCTCAATCTCTATTTTATCATAAATTATGGTCCCAAATTTATATAATTCATTGTAAATTAGGCCCAGTTCGACTGTAGTTATTAGAACTCAGTTAACGCGTTTTTAGGGAGGAAGAAAAGTGCCTTGTGTGCATGGGTTAATATACCCAAAAAGTTTCCCATTTTTACAGTTCGGGCAAAGGAAACAGAGCACGTGATCTGCTGTTGTACGCTTTACTGTCAAAGTTGCAACAAGTGGAACTTTACTCAGCTACCATCCATGGTTTCTTCCTCTTTGAAGTACTCTCCCTCCTATTTGTTCTTATTTCGAGCATAAAGGGGTGTATATTTATGATCTGTGAGCCCTTTGTTGTCCATATTCGTTCGTGCGCTTGAAGGAGCTCTGCCGTCAGCAACTTGCATTCATTCAGTCCATCACCAGATCTTTCCCGCGATAGTATTTCAACGGGTAAAATGCCTTTACCTTGGCTAGCCAACCCAAGTACAGTTAATATGTTATCAAGCAACCCCTTCTAACTTCCCATGTTTCTCTTGTGCAGTTGCTTCTTAGACTGTTTGTGTGAGTGACTGAAGACCATATATATTGCGAATGACACTAATTTTTTTTCCCTTTTTTTACAAATTTTTTCATTTGCATTGGATGTCTAATCCACCTCAATTTGTGGCCTTAAAACTCTTTCTTGGTTATTGATAGGTTGAGTAGGAGGTTTGACTGCATTCAAAGTAAGATTCAAAAGCTCAACTCGATCTAGTGGAGAAGGATGGTTCATGACATGTTTGCCCATAACTAATAGACGGATGTTGTTATAATATGCAGTGTGGGGTGTATGCTTCCATTTGAAATCTTCCTCTGCTATTATTAGTTTTGGTATGTGATGGCTTTTATACCTTCCACCTTCTATTTACCATATACATTTATGTATATGATTGTGTAACCATGTGTGTATTCAATTACAGAAGGTCCTTTTTCATGTCCTTAGCATTTTCTGTTATTACATATGTTACTTTATAGTCCTACATATTGTCTTGTTCGTAGTTCTTGATTAGAAAAGTTTCATTTGGTTGTCATATAACTATGTCCAGGCATGTACAAAAAACAAAAAGTGATAGCGTCTTCTACTAACCAATGTGAGGAAGGAACTGATCAGGATAGGGCAAAATGGGATCATGCCTCGACTATTTTATTTTGCCACATTGTTGCTCAATTCATTAGTCTTGGTCATGTAGATGGTGGCAACCTTTAAAAAAATGGGTGGTGAATAATTTTGTCACAGTTCTGCCTCGAATCCGAACGAAATTACAATATGGATCAAATTAAAAACAAGTTTTTTGTATTGAAAACATAGTGGTGACATTGGAAACAACTTTTAGGGACAACTACCGAGCTAGGTTGGAACCCAAATACAGGTACTATCGCCGCTAATGAAGACTGGTGGGACGCTCGAATCAAGGTACATTTTAATGCTTTTTTATCACATAGTTGTTACGTCCACACTGACATTTATGTACATATGTCCATTCAATAATTAAACCTTATTTCTATATGTTGTAATGTGTGTTCATGGTCTAGTTTTTGTTTTTACTTGTGTCTGTCTGTATGTATATATGTATAGGGGTCTACATATATGCATTTTAGTTCGGTTGAATCACCAGTGCTCACTTTTACATTGTAGGCCACATTAAAGGTCGTTGTCCTTAGAAACCGAAAAATTCCAAATTGGGATGATCTTTGCTGTATGTTTGCTTCATGTAAAGATTTTTCAGCATATGGTCAGTCGTCACAGCCACCTTTTTCACAGGCAAGATCATCTGTTACTTTCCATGATGCGTCTTCTTCAGCAATTTTACCGAATCTGTCCCTATCATAGTCACAAATATGCAGACTTTCTTGCCAAATATTGAGCAATCGACCCGAGCTATTTCTGCAAAGTGGAGGGCGGCTCAGATCACCCCCCAGCTTAGGTCAGCCCCTCAGCTTAACACCGTTTGGATTTTACTCATACAAACCATGCATCTCCATTACGGTTAGTTGTTGGCCAATCTCTGTGGTTTAGTCAGTCATCACTGACCTATTGTGCAGAATGATCTTCAGCGCATCGTGCATCCCACAGTGACACACCACCTTCCTACATAGTTGGGCAACACGGTCCTTACCACTCGCCACCTGGTATGGAAGATTATGCTATCAATGAGTAGCAGTGGGTGAGTGGTGCCAAGCGGTCAAGATCATTTCATGAGCATGAACCTGAGGACACATGAAATGTCATGACAATACTAAGGGCAAGCCAGGACCATCTCAGTGAGATATCTGTATCTTCATCTTAGTCCCGCTCTGTTACCACCTCATAAAATGAGAGAATTACAAGTATATCATAATGGCTAAAAACCATTATATTGTGTAATTCTCACCATAGTGATTGAAGTGTGAGGGGTAAAAGGCATAATCAACATCTCCTCAAAAGTGTTCCAAGTTGGCAACTTGGTCCCCAAGAAAAGTCTTAAGGATTGCTTGTTTGTCAAGCAACCTATGGACTTTTTTGTAAGATTTTGGAAACTCGGGTACTCAATTGTAAAACTCTCAAGAAAAAGATTTGGAGAGTTATGAGAGGAATATGAATGGTATGAAAGTGCTATTGGAGGACCAAATTGCTCATGGAAGACAACTAAAGACAAAGAAAACACAAAAAGACATAAAGGACCTAAGTGTCCTAGTGTAAGCCTTATGATGTGTACGTTTTTGACTTAAGTCAAATGGAGCAATTTGGAGTTTTCCCACTATGGGGGAGGCAGCCAAGGCTTTATAATTAGTCAACATTGGTGGGCACATGTGTACCAATGAGTTTAAGACAAAGAGACCATAATTAATGGGAAGGAAAATGACATAAAGCAAGGTTAAGCTTGTTAAGTGTCTTTTGTGCCCTTAAGCTCATTTAAGGCCATTCAAGTGGCCAAATCACTTATCCTACTCAAGGGATGGCTGGCCAAAGCATGGCAAGAAAGTCAAATGTGGGCCAAGAAATGAAGACTAAGAAACCATGGTCTTGTAGCAAGGAAAATGACATAAAGCTTAACTAAGGCTATTAAGTGTGTTTTGTGCACTAAAGTCTTTATAAGTGGTTATCTTTGTCTTTATCTCCCACATTTGGTTTCTTCCAGCAGAAAAAAAATGTAGCTTCTCCACCCCCACACTTCTTCCATAGCCACCATACCTCCAAGATTAAAATTGAAGGCAAAAGAAAGCAAGAAAGGGCAATTGGAAGCTATGTGGTGCTAAAACTTGGGTGCACCTAGGATCAAGCTCCAATTTCAGCATACACTCAAGGTAAGGGTTCTCTTGCTCTCATGGACTGTTTTCTGTAAATTTCAAGCAACCATGGAGCAAGGGATAAGCTTGGAAGAGAGCCATGAGCTTGATGAACCAAGCTTAGTGAGGGGAGTACACTTATTGAAGGTTTTGTGACCTACTGCCAAGTGTACAAAGATGGCAGCGAAATAAGAGTTTTCTAAAGTTTCCTGGATTGTTTACTGTATTTCCAAACATCCATGAAGCTAAGACCATGCTTGGAAGAGAGCAAAAAGCTCTAGGAACCAAGTATGGGTTAAGAAGAACGAAGCATGGCAAGGTTTCGGCCTTAGTGTTACCATGCTAAAGATGGCAGCAAGAAAGAAGGGTTTCTAGAGCCCAAGTTAGTACTAACTAAGACCTAAAAGACTCATAAGGCCAAGCAAAAGCTTGAGGAGGGCTTCCATAGTGTTTCTAAAGTGATATATTCTTGTTTTAATTGAATGATTATGGACTAACCTATGGTTATTGTTGTTGCTGCATTTCATGTGTTTGTTTGTTGTGAATGGCTGCTGCATTTGGTTGCTATATCTTGTATATATGCATTGTGGTTTTTGTGTTTTAGTGTCTTTGGATGCAGGTTTTAATGAGGATCACATTACCTTAAGAAACCAAGTGCTACCCTTACTAAGTTTCTCAATGAAACTTACTCCCCTCAATTCTGTCATTTCAGGTCCAGCAGAATGATCACCTTCAAACTAACCTTTGTGGTTTGATTTTTGATCTGAAATTTCAGGTACATGAACTTCCATGTGTCTAGTTATGATCTATAAATTTTGGTGATTTTAGGAGCACATTTGGTAATTTTAATGGTGGTACTTACTGTGTTGTGCAGCAGCTGTCCAGCATCCTATTTATGGAGTCCATTGCATTTCAGGAACTCCTGTAACTTAGGGTGCGTATTTAGCTGAGTTAAGAACATATTGTAGTGCATGTATGCATGTACATGTAGTGTATGAAAAATGAGACAAGTATGTGAATATTTGAGTAATGTTTTGGCTATGTAAGTGATGTGGCGCAAAGCTGCCTAAGTGTGAATAATGGGCTGCTTACTTGTAAATTCTGTTTTGGCCACATAAAGTTGTTAAATGCAAGGGAATTTACTTCCTTTGTGTAATGGAAATATATGGGATAGCCTTGGAGGGATTTCCCCTTGTCAATGAAGTGTTTACATACCTATGAATTTTTGTATGGACAAAATGGTCCAAAAGTTGCCAGAATTTTGACTCTGGACATAAAGTTTAATATCTCCATGTGTAGAATGAAAATTGGTATAAAATTTTGACCACACCTAGAGGACATATAGAGGGTTAACTTGGATTTGGAATTTCTGGATTTAGAGCCCTGTAGCCAAAGATATGACGTTGCAAAGTTGGCTGAGTTACTGTTCATTTGGTCAGAATTTCGTAACCAACTTCAAAAATCCATAACTTGGTCCATAGGTGGGCTATTGATGTAAAACAAAATTCCTTGGTTTTCTCTAAGTCTCTAATTGATAATGGAGGAAAGAAAACATGGGGCTATTTGGCTAGAATGATACAGTTTATTAGTGAAAGTTATAGGTGCAGTAGCTGGCCACTAGAACTTAACAAGATTGCCTAATATGTGGAAGCCAAAAACTAAGACTTGTGCTAGTGTTTTCCTTCTTTGCTGTCATGGTGTGCACGCAATGTGAATATGTGTGTGATGGTTGGACCAATATGCAAGTATTTACATAGTGCCCAAGAGGGCCACTTGGGTATGCACACTAAGGGTAGTGTTCTGATGGCCTACAGAACATTACCAATCCTGGGGGTCTAAATGCATAGTTTTGGCACCATAACTGGACTACCCCGGAGTGGGTAACACGCTCAGTTGTCATAAGCATCGGGAATGTAATGTCTATGATCTTAGAGTTACCGGGTATAGTTTATGGTGATCCTACTTGGATAGCCGCATCGATGTTGATGACACGAAATGAGGGCCTTTAAGAGTAATTCGTATATGGCCGCCTGACCCCAAAGGTTAGGGTTGCTTGGTTGCATGCCAAGATAGGCCATGCAAAAGAAGCAGGCTTTTTCAAAGGGGCCTTTGGAATGTGCTTTTGATGTTGTCGTTATTGCACATTTGTATTTGTCAAATAATGCTAGTATGAGCATCGGGTTAACATCATCCCCTATTGTGTTAATGGTATATTTATGTAGTTTGATGTTTTGGACACCAAATTCAGGGCATATATGTAGCATATGCCATCTTTGCTTTTACGTTATGTCTGATTTGTTAACCTTCGAGTTAAGCGCAAGACTAATTCATAGATCTAATACATATTGTTTTACAATGCAGAAAAAACATCTTTAATAGTGAATGAGGTCCCCAATAGGCCATGGGGTCGTCACAAAAACTCCATAGGACACAACACCCTTATCACCAATTGGGTTACCACCAAGGTGTAGCACTAAAAAAAATATGTCTGTATTGGAGGAGGCTTGTAATCACCATTTCATACAGTTTGTTGCAGTTGCTGATTGGTTGATGGATGGCGACGTTCCACAAATAATGCAGGTTCAACGGGAACCACTATTCATTGGCACACAATACCTATTCCATTTAGGTCAAAATGAACGTGAGTTCTATGACTGGTTTCGTATGTTTTCACAATGCTTTTGGCAATTACATGACAACCTGTCCCATCATCATGGCTTGCAATCATCAGGTAGAATCATGTCTTGCGAGGCACTAACCATGTTCCTAACGGTTTGTACCCATTACTTCAAATACTGAGACATTTGACAATTATTCCCACATTCCACTGACACGATATGCTGATCATTTTGTACAATGTTATCGCCAATGGTTTCTCCTGCAGAAGTCAATGTACGCCCATTTGAAGAAACTTTGACACAAATTTCTCCCTTGTCATTGATTACTGGGGGTGTATTCATAGATTCCATAGGTGTAATTGATGGCATCCATGTCGGTCGTATTTTCCCTTGTGATGAATAAAAGTACTATTGTGGACGAAGTGGCCGACCCACACAGAATGTGATGGTCGTGTGTGATTGTAATATGATGTATGCACATGTCTATGTTGGCACACTGGGTTTGGCACATGATAGTAGAGTATTACGTGAATGTCACGAAGCACCTGCCCAATTCCCAAACCCCATGTGTGTGTGTGTGTCCATATGATTATATACCCCACAGTGCTATTTATGAGAAAATATATAAATGCATGATTGGTGTGTGTGTGTGTGTCCATATGATTATATACCCTACAGTGCTATTTATGAGAAAATATATAAATGCATGATTGGTGTGTGTATGTGTGTGTGTGTGTGTGTGTGTGTATTTGTATATGAAGATAATACAATGCAACTATTTACAAATCTAAATATGTGTGTGTGTGTGTAGAAATATATATGGATTTGTAAATATATAACTATTCACTGACTCACGATTTCAATAGGTCAGTACTACTTGTTGATTCCAAATATGCTAACATGGAAGTTTTTTTGGCACTTTATTGGTTAATTGACTACCATTACAATGAATTTGGCACATGGAGACCTTTGGGACAAAATAGACCTTCAAATTCGCTCATGTGGGGCTTCAAAATATAGTTAAATGCATCATTGGGGTGACAAAAATGAAGTGGAAAATTATGATGGGAATGAGTGGGTTCAAACTAGAGATTCAGGTGGACATTGTTATTGTATGTTGTCCTCTACATAATTATGTGCGGTACCATGATTAGGGTGATACAGACATCAATTGTTTCCAAAGGATGAAATATGTGCAAAATGAGACACCTTTGCAACCTACAGAACCATATGTCGAGATCTTGCATGCTGAGACACCTACAATGGCACGGGTTAAGGACAAAATAGCATGGTATGTTATAGAGTGGCGCAGACATAGGGTGCAACATAATCGATAACTGCTTACAGATGGTGACCCTATAATGGGTTATTCAGACTAATATGTACTCAAATATCTTTTATTCGACAATTTTTTGGACAATATTAGCGGATAATGGTAATAAGTGGCATTAAAAAACATAATGAAACTGTAAATGTGCTTACTTTGGTGCTTAAAATAGATGGACCACAAGCATATATAATTTTAGGCATTATCGTTAAAGAAAAACTAACTCAAGTTCCAACAGAGAAATCGGGCATGGTTAAATTGGTGCTTAACAGAAAGTGCCATTAAAATTACATAACCCGATAATAGACCAGACCATATATATGTCCATTTATGGTAAGTCTAGGAATAGACGTTTGTTCATAACTTCAGTTACCTCTTGCCTAGAAACCCAGTGATGCCCTCCATATTGGGAAGTTGGACATCCCAAAGCTGGGTGACATCAGCATTTCTCTTCTCTGCGAAAGAAAAAAAAAAGAAACTATTTAACCTAGATACAAACTTGCGTATATTCTTGAAAAATGTGTAGATAATTCCCTTTGTGTTTGACTGAACTACAAGAATATATATCTCTACACTAGTGTTGCCTTCTTTATTAACATCTGAACAACACATTTAAGGAAAGTTACGAGCAGTTAAAGGCAACTTTCCTTAGTCGACCTATACCACCGAGCATCATCAACTATTATTTTACTAGTTTTCGAATCCCAATTCTACTAAGAACTTAGCCCCATTACCATGAGAAGAGGTTCAAATTGACTCCTAAAGTTGACGAACTGATTTTTAAGCTGTTCAAGCTACCACGGGCAGTCAGTCGTCTCCATCATGCAATTATGGACATACCACCACCTGGATCATGTCAAACAGTCACCTTACTAGTCCCTACAGTTTTTACCTTTAGCAACAAACTAGATGAAGTTGTCCTTCACAGCATCCTCCCAATGTTTGTGCCGCATAAGTCCTAGTTCATCCATTTCATTCTAATTGGGGTTAAACATCGGGATGTCATCCGCCATTGAATGAAATGATTCACTGGAGTATGAGGTATCCTTAGGTGGGAACCCTAGCACAGGGCAAATATGAAATCACCAATGGATGCCGGAGATGAAGTTAGTGCTCTTCTTGGGTCTTACCTTGGTTAGCAAAAAATGAAGCCCACTTGTAAACGGAGGAGCATAATGTAATGGAGGACAATAGTCAAATGAAAAATCTGTTGGGATGACTAGTTTGTTGCATACCCATAACTTTTATGTCAGAACATAGGTGGAGAGAGGGAAAAAATCTGGTTGGTATGCATTAGTTAGTGGGCCTACAATGAAACCATGTCTATTTAATGTATCTCAATTGAATATGTAAATATTGCTATGTTTAAGGGCTTATCTAACTATATATTCCATGGGCCTATCTACAGATTTCACCTTGGTTGTGAAAATGTGTTAACCCCAATGTGTTAAACATAGCCGAATAGCATGTAGTTGCCGATTCTAGGTAAACACATAAATTTTGATTTACAAAAAGAATGAATTGATAATTTAAAGAAAAAATTACCTAGACCCCTGAGGTATAGGTGAACCTACATTATACTTTTGTCCTCCCTGTTTCAAATACCTATACTTGTGCCTTGAAAAGTTAACTCAATCATCCACTACTATGAAAGAAAAGAAAAAATACCTACTTTTGCACTAATAGATTTCTACCCTAAAAATTTTACCCCACCAATTTCTGCATTTAACAAACTAGGCCCCATCTCCTTCCATCCCTCTCTACTCCTCTCTTTATTCATCTCCACCTCCACCAAGACCTCACCTCCACCGCCATCAGCTAACCCATCTACCAATGAAGAATGGCCCTCACTGAAACCTTATCTCCGTCTCCTCCTCCACCGTCTACAATGTCCCATTTTATTTTCCAATTAGAGCATTTAACTGAAAATTCACTTAAAACTGTACAATACTTCAGCTATCTCACTTCAAAATTCAAGTTCATTTCCTTAAAGCATCATAGAATAGCTAATTAATCCAATTGAAAGAATCTTGTGAGCTAGATCAATCACATTTTGGCTCATAATTCTGTTAACAAATACCAACACCCAAAAAAATGACATACATGTTTGGGAAAATGTAAGGTTTTCTTTTAACCCAGAAGTAGAGAAACGAAGAACACTTCTTGCGATAAGTGGTTGCTCTTTCGAAGCTTAAGAAAACTATGGAAATGGATCACTACTAAAATTCTCCTGTTTACCAACGTGCAGTTACCAATTGCTGCGCGTTGGTAAACTGAAGTTACCAACGCAGAGCTGTTGGTAAACGCACGTTGGTAATCGATTCGTTAGAAATTTTTTTACCAACACGCAAAAATTAATACGTTGGTAAATTCCAACGCGTGCACGTTGGTAATTACCAATGGTCAAGAACCGGCCTTGGTTTCCAATGCGTAGTTATAGTTACCAACATTCGCTCATTGGAATTACCAACTGCCACACGCGTTGGTAATTACCAACTTCCACGCACGTTGGTCATTTCCAACTACCACACTCGTTGGTAATTACCAACTGCTACGCGCATTGGTAATTACCAACTGCCACGCGAGTTAGTAATTATCAACTGCCACACGCGTTGGTAATTACCAAGTATCACGCCCGTTGGTAGAAGAGTTGGTAATTACCAACGTGCACGCGCGTTGGTATTTACCAACTGCTACACAAGTTGGTACGAGAGTTGTTAAGGGGGTTGGTAATTACCAACGCGTGTGGAAGTTGGTAATTACCAACGCGTGCTAGTTGGTAGGAAGCCGTTGGTAATTACTAACTTGCATACGCGTTGGTAAGTATGTTGGTAAGTACCAACGCGGGTGACAGTTGGTAATTACGAACGTGTGCGAGTTGGTAAACAGCCGTTGGTATTTACCAACGTGCACGCGCATTGGTAATGTACATTTTCAGTTCCGGGCAAGGGTTGTTTCATGTTTTTCCCTATTTGAAACAAGTTCAAAACAGAGATACCAATTCCAAAGTTCCCCCACCCTTGCTACGCAATCAAAATTACACAGATATTCCACGTAATTTTCATCAAACATTCTCTAATACATCATAATTAAAACAAGTACATATATGTCTGGAATAAACCATACAACATTCAACGGTTGACACATCTCAGGAATTTCATCTGAGTCTTAGGTTTAGCAATTCTTGTCTAAGTCTAATAACACAGGAAATTATGAAATGATTTACCTGTTGAAGACGATAATCTCCTCATCCTCCGAGTCCGAGTCATCAAGATACTGTGGAACTTGTTGAGCCGGTGGGCACGAAAGGTTAAGTGAACGACAAATAATCTCCAACTGAGCCCGGTTTGCCTCCAATGCGGCCCTATTTGCCTCTATCTTTGCTCTCTGTCTCCTCTTAATTCTCTCGAGCTTCCTCTCGTACTCGGCATCCCTTCGCGCATTCTCCTCTGCCATCATCTTCTGTACTTGCTCGTTGAATTGCGGTGTCTGTGTAATGTTAATAGGTAGGATACCACCTGGCAGTCGGCGGCCTGGTATGACGCACTGCTCAGATCCTAAACCAAAAACACGCCCTCTCCTTCTCCTTCCAGATGCAGTACTAATTATTGCAAGTTCATCAATTGGCTCTAATCCATCCTCTTATTGTGTTTGCTCCTCAATCTCAGCACTGATACGAGTCTACAAAATGATATTAACACATATGATGGTAAACATTATTGGTAAAACATGGTAAGTATCTTATGAATAGTTTAGAAAAAAAGTTATAATACTTACAGCAACTTCTTCACATCGCTTACTAAATTATTTTATGTTCTTCATTTTATGTGTTGCTTGAAGGACTTTAAATAAGCCAGGGTCCTTCTTTTTTGGATCTCTCTCTCTCTAATTGAATGAAACATCAGATGAATAGGTAATTTAAGTTCATTATTTACTTAAATGTAAAATTGAAGCACATTGACAGGATATTTACCGTTTGCTCTCAATGTGCAGACATCGAGATAGATCCCCCTGCATATGTCACGCTGCAAGAGCTAGACTGTGAATCCTCGTCACTTACTGTTGCTCGCATTGCCTTGAATCTAGCAGACTTCTGAATAAACTTCGGACTAGCCCAATATGCCTCCATTTCTGCATATGCAGCATCGGACATAAAGTTTGCCTTTACTCGACGTTTAACAGGATCCTTGACACGTCGGATTTCTGCCATCATGCTCCTGTAATGCTGTGCTCCCAAGATATTCCATACTCGATACACCTCATTATGGTGTATCGGATCCCACTCATAACTCCTCTGTAAAGGTTAATATTTCAAAAGTAAAAGCATGAAAAAAACAAGTAGTTGTTTGGATAGTAATACATCATATCATAGTAATATACGTGTTATACCTTAAAAACACGCCACCATTGTTGAAGGTCTGATGGAGAGACGGAGGGCCAATCAGAATATGGTTTGAAATGTATGGTGAAACATGGTGTCACAAACCCCGTTGCTGCAGCTGGAATGAATCTGCACAGTTCAAATGATTAATCACAGTTATATGTTAATGATTCACAGTAATGTAAGTAATATTACTATTTTCAGATAGTTTGTAGGATATTCATCACTTATGTGTTACCATGTGGGGATATCCTCATCCGAGCTCGGGCTGGTGTCTGTGACATCGATGATGGGATGTCATCAATATGTATGTCTGATTCTGATGGATGAGTCGTCAGGATTAGGTGACTAACATGCTACGCACCAAATCCATGTCCAGATGTCGTGCCTCTACCGCCGTCAGATCGGTGCTGATGTGAATGGACGTGAGTCGCTGGTATTGTTGTGTCCTGCGTTTTTACACTGACATCGTCCTGTGCCCGGGATGAAGAACCCATCCTCTATCGAGCATTAAGTATTGGCTCCATGAGCTCTTTAAACTGCACAAATGGTCCCTTCCCAGGTCAGTGCTTATAGGTGTTATCCCCTTTAAGCGCCTTTTCTGCAGTTATTATTATTTAAGTAAGAAAATTAAACATTCATATATTTGCTGAACATTAATTGAATTGTACTGGCTTCACATAAATTTACCAAATATGTTCCAGACAACTAATGACTCGTGAAGACTAAACAAAGAAACTGTTATGTTCATTCATCCGACCCAGTGCTTCCAGTATCGTGAAACTCCTCATTTTCTACAGTGTCAGTTTCATCGAATTGAAACTCCTCTTCATCATCTGTTTCATCATTAAAACCCTCTTCCTTAAGTAAATCTTCTTCAATATCATCACCGACACCTGGGAAAGCTAACTCCTTAACTTGGTCAACTTCAATTCTTTGACTCATAATGGATCCACTTTCTTGATAAATGTCATCATTTTCAACAATTGCATACTAGATTATCCATCTAGGTTTTATCTTTATAATAGCTGACCACTCGTTTTTCTCACGTGACTTTGTCGAATAAGGTGTGTAGTAAACTTGATCAGCCTGTGATGCTAGAATGAAAGGATCAAACTTCTGATATCTGCGGCTATCCCGGATCTTAACTAACCCAAACTGTTTATGCATTCGAGTTCCACATTCAGGTGTTGGGTTAAACCAGTTGTACCTAAACAAGACAACATTCTTATGTGGATAGCCAGGATATTCGAGTTGAATGACTTCTTCTAATATACCATAAAAATCACATTCAACTTTGTTTGAACCCGTGCTTCATATGCAGACTCCACTATTAAATGTTGATTTGTCCTTCCCTCATTCATTTATGTGAAACTTGTACCCATTTGTGAAATAAACAGGCCATGTCTCTACCCGACGTGAGGGACAACATGCAACATCCCACAAGATGTTATCGACTATTGTTACCTGGGTCATCAACCTATGTAAAACAATTTCATATGAGGACAATATATCTGGAAGTTTAAAACTTAACATATTGCAATACATAGTAAGTCGAATTTAGCGTACATAGTGTCAGAGCCAGCTTGAGAAATTGTTTTCAATGTGTATGTCCATCTCAGACATGGTTATATCAGGTGCAGTTTCCTTTACCTGATCCACAAACATACTATGACCAAATGGGGAGAAGAGGAAAATATGTTAGTTTCTTCAGATGATTAGTATTGAACTTCAAAATAATCGAACTACTGGATGATCATTAAGGATGACTTACTTTAGATATGGCATGATCTCAGCACAGTTTAGAAGAATGTATGTGGTTGCAAGTCTGAGTTCATCGTCTGTGAGGAATCTATATCTACATGCACCATATGGACGTCCCGAAAATGTGAATATGGACCACAACTCACCATTACAGGGGACAGGACCACCATCATCATTTCGCGGAACTCGGTTCATCATGGAGGGAACATGAGATTCAAAGTAATGAGAGCGAAAGATGGAAGTCTCTTCTATAAGGTATGCTTCACATATCGATCCTTAAAGATAAGCAGTATTAGAAACCTTCATTTTTAGGTCATGCATGTACGGCTCAAATTTATACATTCATCAGTACTGAACAGGTCCTCCAACCTTTGCTTCATATGGCAAGTGAATTGGGAGATGCTCCATGACATCAAAAAACCCCGGAGGGAAAATTCTCTCAAGCTTACAAATTATAATTGGAATATTGGCCACCAACACCACAAGTGATTATCATGAAGCTCTGGAGAGCACAAGTCTCTAAAGAATAGGCTTAACTCCGTTAATGGCTTCCATATATTCTCGGGAAGCGCTTTAAGGGCAATGGGGAGAAGCCTTTGCATCATAACATGGCAATCATGGCTCTTCATGCCATAAATACTACAACTAGAGGTATTAGCACATCTCCTAAGACTCGAGGCATATCCATTAGGGAGTCGTAGAGATTTTACCCAAGCGATCACATATTGCCTTTGGTTAACATCAAATGTGAACCTCGCCTTTGGTTTGAATGAACAACCATCATCAAGATCAACCATGTTTAACTCCGGCCGATTACAATAAATTTTGAGGTTCTTTCGTGCTTTAACATTATCTTTCATTTTGTTCTTAACATCTATCACAGTATTCCATATATTCTCAAACACGTTCTTCTCAATATGCATGACATCAAGATTATGACGGATTAAGTTTGTGGCCCAGTACGGTAAGTCCCAAAAAATGCTTCACTTCGTCCAATTATGTGATTTTCCATAATCGCACGGGCGATGTTGTGGACCATCATTACCAATTGATGGAATCCATAAGATTCTTTCAAATATAGCCTCACCTGATAAGCGCTCGGGAGGCGATGACTTCTCTGACTTCCCACTTTTAAAACATGTACTATTTCTTCTATATGGGTGGTTCCGGCCAAGAAATTGTCAGTGACAATTGAAAAAAGAAATTTTTCCGCCATTCTTAAGTTGGAATGCCTTACTTTCTCCCATACAAATAGGGTAAGACAATCGACTATATATCATCCATCCTGAAAGCATGCCATAAGCTGGAAAGTCATTTATGGTCTACATTAATGGTGCTCAAAGAATAAAATTTTCTTTCAATGGCACATCCCATGTTTCAGCACTATCAAACCACAGATGCCTTAGATATTCTATTAGTGGTTGTAGGTAGACATCAATCTTATGATTTGAGCTACGTGGACCTGGAATCAACAATGAAAGGAACATATACAATTTTTTCATGCACATCCAAGGGGGCAAATTATACGGAGTAACGATAACAGGCCAACAAGAGTATTGTTTTCCAAATGGTCTAAATGGGGTAAATCCATCGGCACACAACCCCAATCGGACATTTCGTGCTTCTGAAGCAAAACATGGGTAGGCCCGATCAAAATGTTTCCAAGCTTCACCATCTAATGGATGTTTTATAACACCTGGGAACTGTTTTTGCTCCTTATGCCACCTCATCTGCTTTGCTGTTGACATTGACGCAAATAAGCATTGCAGACGAGGGCTTAGTGGTAAGTAATGCATGGTTTTTCGAGGTCGATCTTTACCCCGACCTCTATTTTTTGGCTTATATCTTTCAGTTCCACAGTACTTACAAATACGAATAATACTTTCATCTTTCCAGAACAACATGCAATCATTCACACAGACGTCAATCTTCTAGTGAGATAGGCCCAAATGTGAAACTAATTTTTTCGTTTCAAATCAATTTGATGGCATCTTACTATCTGTAGGTTGAGTCTCTTTCATCAGTTGGGCAATGCCATTAAAACATGCTCGTGACATGTGATACTCAGACTTAAGATTAAGAAGACGGGCAACAGCAGATAACTCAGAATGATTTTTGCACTCATCCCATAGAAGAGTTGATGTTGAATTCAATAGATTAAAAAAATTTTGTGCACTTTCATTCGGCTGTGCAACATTGACTTCCGAAAATTGTGAGTAATTAGGCCCAACGGCATCTAATACCATCCTTTCGTATGGATTCGTCAAAGACCCCTGGTCAAAGTGATGAAAGCCACCCACACCCGGGTCTGTATCTAATGCTTCATTAAATGGTTCTCCATGAGCCGTCCAATTCAAGTAAAAAGGCTTAAACCCCCATTTGTACAGATGAACTCTGATTTCGTCACACTCTTTAAACCGCAAATTCTTACACTTCTGACAATGACAGCAAATGCATAACCCGCTCATTGTTTCAGGATGAGAGACAGCGAATGATATAAATTCATCAACCTTGGACTCCTATTCTTGTGTGTAACCCGTTCGGCCAGGCAAGAAACGGTTACTGTACATCCAACTATGGGCTGACTCCATTACAAACTAAATCTGTTGGTAATCGTATACCCATCAGTGTCATCAAAGTTCGCTATCACGAAACTATTATTTGACAATATATCATCTTACAGAACAAACCATCATATCGTCAATAATACTATTAATAATGATTTGTACCCTTCCGAAAGATGTATCACAATGACAGAATATATATATAACAAAACACATCCTTTCAATTATCAATACTAATACTATTAGTAATTTTATTAGTATATTGTTTATTATTATTATTATTATTATGATTGTGCGGTGCATATTACTATATAATGATGTAATAATAATTATTATACGCATTACTATTATCAGTATAATTATTTATATTATTAATAGTACAATTTTATTACTAGACTAATTATATATATTTATAATAAAATATATATATTATTTGTATTTTCTATCAGTATTTTAAATATTATTCTTTTATTTTTAGTACTAGTATTATTATTATTATTATTATTATTATTATTATTATTATTATTATTATTATCATTACAATTATAATAATTATTATATACATTATTATTATCTGTATTATTGTGGGTATAGTATTATTATTAGTCAAATTTAATTACTATGGGTATTATTGGAATTAATAGATAAATTATTTTCATTATTATATATAATTAGTATTGGTAATTTTATAAGTATGGTAAATATGATGATGATGATGATGATGATTATTATTATTATTATTATTATTATTATCATTATTATAGCCATTATTCCTATTATTATTATTATTGTTGTTGTTGTTGTTATTATTATTATTATTATTATTATTATTATTATTATGATTTCCACATATTATTAATATGACTATTATTAGAACTATTACTCTTATTATAATTATTGGGTACAAACAATTATTTTTCCTATTATAATTATTATAATCATTATTGTTAATATTATTATTATTGTTGTAATATTGTTCATATTATTCTTATTATTAAGCGTATTATTACATTATTATTATTCTCATTCTTATTGTTCTTATTATTCACGTAATTATAATCATTGACCATATCATACTTAATTATTATTACTTAGTTTCATTATTATTATTTTCTAACTTACTACTACTACTATGTACTATTCTTAATTATTATTATTACTGTTATTATTTTTATATTATTGGGTACATCTTATCATTATTATTATTATTATTATTATTATTATTATTATTATTATTATTATTACACCCTAACATAATATAACCATTTACACTAAATCACTCAAACTAAACCATAACTAAACCAATTAGCATCAAAATATACAAATAATAAATTAATATAATATTCTATATCATAAAAACAAAATACCTCCTTTTAACATAATTAAATACCACAAACAAATTGCATATTCACCTTTTTCCATCACTAAAAATACACACAAACAAAAAATAATTAATAGAAATTAATTGGACAATACCAGAACTATGTTGGAACCATAGACACAATACATACATTTTCATAGTAACATAAATGATAAAAAACAATTTTTTTTCAAAATTTCTTTTACCATTTTCGGACTGGAAGAAAAAAAAATACCTCTAACAACTTCACAAGCAGAGGAATCAGCTCGGGTAACCCTTGAAGCTAAGAGATGAAGGTATGAACTGAAAAAAGTGAGCTAAAAAAACTCAATCTAAAGAAAATTACATTTATACAGAAAATCAACGAAAACTGTAAATAATGACATATACGTAAGAAACTCGCACCGGATCTGTGAAATGGAGATGAAAACACGAGTTCCAGCGGTCCCCGATGTCAGTCGCCGGCAATGGCGAGGTAAGCGGCGACAAAGAGCACGCTGGCGTTTTTCCCCGAAATGCCGGGACTGAAATGTCTAGAGAAGGAAGACGAAGTTTTAAATTACCCTTACCAATGACCTACCCGTTGGTAAAAAATTACCTGAAATGCACCGTTTAATTAAATAATTAGCCGTTGGTAAAAAAGCCCACAAAATATGGCCCATTTGCAGGCAAGTGTCCACCAACGCGTGCACGTTGGAAATTTTACCAAAGGTCAAGCCCATTGGCATTTACTAATGGCTAGGCCGTTGGAAAAAAAACACATAGCAGTTCTCAATCTCTACCAACGCGTGCACGTTGGAAAAAATATACCAACGGTCGTGCGCATTGGTATTTACCGACGGCTAGGCCGTTGGTAATAATGCCGTTGTTAAGTCCCTATATTTTTGTAGTGGATGAACATAGAGGTAACAATTCTTCTCCATTGACAAGTGCCAAATGATCAAACCTAAATGAAAAAAGGAATAATAAATTAGAAACACTTATGAATTAATGAACACTCAGATCCCATAACTGTATAGAGGTCGAGATTGATCGAAAATACTAGTTCCAAATACTGAGCTGAATTTCTTAAAAGAGCAAGGGTTGAAGTTCCTAATTTTTTCCATTGGGCAAGTCTTGAGATCATCTCGAGCCTTGAATCTACCATTATCAAAGTTCCCTGCTTTATTGTATTTGATTTTTTTTCCCTATACGCCAAAACTTGAGAAGGAAGGAGATGTGGATGTCAATGGATATCCGGTTCAATAGGCATCCAGTTGCATTTGATTTGATGGGTTAGTTTTATTTTATTTTATTTTTCAGTTGATCGGGTTTAGGTCAGATGTGGTTTTTCCTTTTTCAGCTACCAATGGATTTTAGTAGGATCTGAGTTCAGGATTCACCCATCCCACATTCGACCCATATATATTTGTGTGTATGTGTAACATATTAGTATTAGTTATGTGCTAAAAATAAAAATATAATGAATAAGTTATATGAAATTAGGAACAAGTTAGAGTTAGTTTAATATATAAGGTATAATGGATACTTCTAACAATAACAAATATATGGCTAGGTATAACATGGTTCAGCAAAATTATGGTTATGGAAGTGTAGGGGGCGGATAAGTTTTAACCAACCTAACCCATTTAAAAATGGATAGAATATGAATGTAAAAATTATCCACCTAATAGGTGATGAGAAAGATGATGGTAAAAATTGTCCACCCAACGAGTGATAAGTAGGTTGGTGGTAGGGCCTCCAAGATAACTAGTATATTGTAGGAATACCTTTATCTAATCCATTGACATCCTTAGAAAGAGAAGATGAGAAAAGACAGAAGAGTGCAGCTCTATTGAGGTCTTACCATCTATCGACCCATAACTTGTGTAAAGACTGGCAAGGAAGAATTGGGCATTGTAGAAGGTGGAGGAGACAACATGGATAAAGCTTAAGTCGAGAGAGACAAACCCAAAAAAGATGAATTTAGAAAATAAAGGAAGATAACTATGTTTTCTAACATTTGGTACGTTGGAGAATTGTAAATTGCACAAAGAAGTAATGGAGAAGGTGGTCAGGGATGAAGAGTCGCCATAAGAATAAGTTCTATAGAGGTTCAAGAGTTCGTAGACATAATCGAGGCAAAACCATAGTGATGAATGATGCTTGCAACGATGAATCAGGGATTGACTTGTATTGATATAGAAGTTAGGGGACAAAGTTTCTATGGAAGAAGGTTAGAAGAAGAAAATATGGCATTTTCAGTTTTCTTTTATAACAGTGAATCACAGTGTTAACCTCTTAGAGGGTAACTATAGATGTTTGAAATAGTGGGAACAAAAGTACAGGTTTGACTAAACCTTAGGAGAATTTTGTTTATTTTTTTGAATTTAAATGATCCACTAATTGCTAAAAAAATATGACATAATTTGAATTTATAAGAAGATAGTTATAGAGTAATTTAGATTAGAATTTAAAAAGCTGATATCAAATATTTGGTGATAGTTAATGAACTCAAATTGTTTGATAACTGTTTTTTAATAAATTCAAACAGTGCCATTATTTTTTTAGAGTTAATGGATTATTTAAAGTATTTATTTTTTCTCTCCATAAATTGAGTTTCTATGCTAACTTAGTCTTATCTAAAACTAGAGGCCAATGTATAACAAAATATAAAGATTTCAGACCAATTTGCAATAAAATACTCCATCCGTCCCAAAAGTTTTGATCCATTTGTTTTTGGCAATTAATCTAGGATTTTTTATTTTCAACATTTTAATATATAAATAAAAAATCTTTGTATATGAATGATAATTCAAGATATGTATATTTTTTTGATTTTCTTTAAACAAATAATAATATGAATAAAATTAAGTCAAAATATAACAAAAAGTCAAATGTATCAAAACTTCTAGGACGGAGCGAGTAGATGTTAAGGACGCATTTGGCAAAAGTGTAACAATAGAGAATTTGACAATGGTGGGGAGACAGTAGAGCAATTAGTAGCTCAAATAAAGCTTGATGTTGTGTTGAGCTAGTCGTTTTGAGTGTAATCGTTCTTCTCGGTGGTGGTCCATCATGTAGACATAGCCTTTGTAATATGTTCTCCATGTACAGTTCTAATTAATCAATGAATTTTTATTACCAAAAAATATAATTTTGTATGGACAATTTTATGAAATTTCAAAAACTTGCATGGACCACATATGTAATTTTCAGGAATGATTTGATAAATTGTTGAAAGATTAAGGACCGAATTATAAATCTATAAATGTTCAATGGCTACATTGTAATTTTTCAAAATGTAAATTAGGTACCTGAAAATGGAACAAATCACAAATTTAAGTGCCTAATTTCATGACTGAACAAGAACTTAGGTACATCAAACCATGACAGATCATGAAATCATATACCAAAAACTATGGCCTATCACATTTTTTGGTACATGAGACGTAACCGGTCAAGAAATTACATATCCAATCCATAACTAGACACAATTTTGGGTACTTGATTTTGGGCCTTGTCATGTTTTCAGGTACCCAATTTCGTGATTGGTTATAGTCTTGAGTTCCCAATTTTGGTATTGGTCACAAAATCATATACTTGATTGGTAACATTTTTAGGTATCTAATTTTGTATTTGAACACGTTTTCGGGTAATTGAATTTGTGACTGGTCACATTTTTTGGAACCTGAAAATGCGACCATCCACACTAATACTTGATTTTTTAATTGATTATATTTTCTAGTACATGATTTTGTCACGAGTCACGTTTTCTATTATCTAATTTTGTGACTGGTCACTTTTTTTCGTCCCTAATTTTGGGACCAGTCATATTTTCAAGTACTTTAAGATGTGACCTATCTCATTTTTTAGCACTTGATTTTGGGACAAATCCCATTTTCAAGTATTTAGCCCTTAAACTTTAAGATAATTACATTTTAAAGCCCATAAATTTTAACAACTTCTTAAAATAATGCGTAAAAGATTACATATTTTGTCTTGGACTTTTCCAAAATTTACAAAATAGTCTTTATAGAATTCCCTTTTATTTATTTTTTTTGGTAAATGAGGATGCATTAAAAAGAGGAAACAACCTAATACAAAGTTTAGCCCAACTCAGGGGGGCGGCTTGCACATAATCTTGGGAAATAAGTGATTCCCGTTGCATTAGTTTGAACAAAATAATTAACAAAATCCAGGCAATTACAAAAAACAACCGTGCCTTCCAACCTGCCATTAGCTCCTTTTTTAGCTAGTTGGTTCGCCATTAAGTTTGCCTTGAAATATATATGCTTCGGCCTTCCAATATCACTCCTCTGTAGCATGACCCTGCAAAAATTAAATAAAGGAATCAGAACAGGGTTAGAACATTTGTCAGATTCCATTAGCTGAATAACAACTTTTGAATCTAACTCGACTTGAACGGGAAAAAGGTGCATGTGTACCACTAGCTTCAGGCCTTCTGCTAAAGCATAGAGCTCGGCAAATACACTCCCCGCATTCCCAGAAAGTGGGAGAACCTTGTAATAAACTTACCCTTATGGCTCTTAGCTACTCCCCCCGCTTCTACTCTGTTGGTTTCCTTGAAAAAAGATCCATCAGTGTTCAGTTTGAATGTGTTTAGGAGGGAGGTTTCCATTTTATGTTCAAGAGATGTTTAATCAAGGTACTTATTTTAGCCAGACTCTTGGGTAGACCAGGGTCTTCAAAGACCCTTTAATTCTGGACCAGATTAACCTTCAGGCAATTAGAGGATATGTTACAATTTATGCAGAGTTTTGTAGCGTGTATGTGTTGTTATTATTAATAATTATGTGCTATTATTAATGAGAAACGTTTGGAACTTGTTAGTGCTTCTAAAATGGCTAGGAATTTGTTGTGGAGAAATTTTTGCTACAAACGTTTGCCGAATTCAAGTGGAGAATTTGAATCATCTATTTTAAGGAGTTATGTATATGTAAATGTGTGTGTGTATAAAATTGAAAAATAATTTATTTAAAATTATATATGTGTGGACATTACTGTACAAATACATAGTTAACTGTACAAATTGGTAAAAAAAATGCAAACGGAGCTTATTTAAGTCCTAGTATGTATATAATTGTACTTATTAATAAATAAAAAATTTATATTCAATGATATTTTATTTTTATAATTTATAAAATAATTTCATTTTAATTATATATGCCCACAAATAAACAAATGTACATACCAGTACGAGCATATACATTACCAAAATATTACTCCACATATAAATTCTAATTCTATTATATTGCACTATTTGATTTTAAGTGTTGACATCTTCATACAGATAAGTACAAGCAATGTATATATAAAAAACATAGAATTGTATTTGTTCGTACATAATAGTACATGAAAATTTTCAAACACAAAATTTTTCAAATTTCAATATTCATAATATTTTTGGAATCTACTTTGAATGATTTAAGTAAACATAATTTTGATTTATTATCTGACATTTACTTCGCCGAATTTTTCGTCCATGTAAATTTGTTGAAAGTTTAATGCTCCTAATTTAATGAATTTATATCCCTAGATTTCGGTAGCTATAATGACAAGTTTCCTAAATTGTTCAAGGGGTAATTTTGTCTTATATGCATAGGCATATGAAGACCGGGGTCTATGGTCAAGAGCCTCCTTATTTTACCTGGCCCGAGCGAGATGTGATCCACAGCTTTCTTGATGATGGTACCACAAATAACAGAGGGAGGAATCATTTGATTCTCAAATTTTGTTTTATTTCTACTACACTAAATTTCCCAAAGGAAGAAAGCAAATAAAGTACCTATGGGAATATCATGCCATCTAGATTTATTTCTGTCCTAACATAGGTCTTTATCCACATATTAACATCCAAGTTACCAATAACCGGGAAATTGAGGGCATCTTTCGCCTCCTTAGTTCTTGGGAATGAATAAAAAATTTGAAAGATGTCCTCTATTTCATGAACACAGAGGGTGCAGTAGAGAGACATATTTATCCCTCTATAATGAAGATGAGAGTTTGAAGGGAGCTTACTATGCATCAGAAGCCAGACAAAATGTCTTACCTTAGGATAGGTGTTGAGTCTCTATATCCAATTCCAAGATTGCTCACGATCTGCATGATTATCATTTTTAATACGATAGTAAGTGGACTTAATGGAAAATGTACCCTCCTTAGAAAAATTCTGCACAAAAAATCAGGAACCAAGGTACTAGAGTCAACCATGTAGCGTAACATTTGATCTTTAACTACATCAGGAATACCAAAGGAAAACTTATCCCAAGATCACTTATTCCCATTCCACACATTTGCCACAGTAAGCATTTTTTCACTCTCACAAAGAGGTCTAGTTAGTTTGTTTCTTAAGGCACGAGTCTCAAGCCAATTATTAAACCAGGGATTAGTAGTCAACTCATTTGTCACATTCTTTCTAAGGCCCTCTTGACATAAAGTATTACTAGTAATTTTTCTCTAGACTGGGGAATGGCAGTTTTGGGAGTTAGAACTCATGTACTTAAGGCTTGAGATTTTGCAATGTAATTTATCTTTATTTTGCTTAAAATCCCAAGCAATCATAGCAATGTAGGCCTGATTAAGATAACTAGCTTTCCTTAATCCTAACCTACCATTTCTTTTGGCTTTAGTAATAGTGTTCCTATTAACAAGATGGATTTTCCTTTTTTTTTTTCAGCAGAGGAACCCTAAATTAAATCCTTACTGATTTTATCAATCATATTTAGAGATTTTGTAGGGAATTGCCCTTTTATTCCTTAAACTTATAAAAAAAGGTACAAATATATGCAACTATTTTAACGGGGACAAATTATTCATTATTCTTAAAGTTTAAAGAATGACGCAAGTACTTAATTTCGCGATAGCTTAAGTATCTAATTTTTTGTCTGGCCTCAGATTCATGTACATGATTATCCGATCAACCCTGGATTCAAGGTTGATGGTGTTCACAAGGCGGGTTTGATTGAGTTTACCGTAAACCCGAACTGTCCTGCATAGATGATCAGGTTGCATAATATTAAACCGAACTGCACCGTATACCACAAAATTCGATTAAAACCCAAACTGCATAAAATGCAGTTCAAGCCGGTTCAGTTTAGCTGGTTTTTATTTTCTATCCTATAAAACAATTTAGGTTACTTGACAATACTTATCTTAATGTTAATACATTATCCTCAAAACCAAATAATTTTTTTGAAACATCAACAATTTAGTACTTTAGAACATTACAAGCACAAAATAGCTTTAATGTTATAAAATACAAAGCTAGTATTTGGAGTCCAAAGCTCCTGCCACTTCGGATTTCTTTAGCTTTTTATACGTAATTCCATCTTGCCACAGAAGGTTGTCGAAGTTATCCCCATAGTTTCACTACACCATTATAAGATTCTTGGTTAGCCCGAGATATAAGACAATACCTTTTACGATATATTTTAGAATTATAAAATACAAACTCATTCAAACCTGCAAAAGCAGTAAGAGGGGGTTGGGGCTAACTTTTTCATTGGTTAGCAAAGGTTGTCGAAGTTATACCCATAGTTCGGTTTTTACCGATTTCAAAATTAAGACTTGAACTGCATTACATATACATCGATTTTTTATTTTTAGAACTTAAACCGCATTGTAACTCGCATAAATCGACATAGTCACCAAGTTGGGTCGGTTTGGTCCATATGGTTTCACGGGTTGAATGGGTTGGATGAACACCCTTATTCGAGGTTACTTAATTTACCAAATAGTCCTTATAATGTTTTTTGTTTTTCATATTAGTCATTGTGTGTAGTATTTTCTAATTTCATGATTGGTTTCATATTCAAGTGTCCTATTTTTAACTAGTCTCGAATTCAAATACTTGATTATTAAACTAGTCTCGAATTCAAATACCTAATTCCAAGTCTGGCCTTTCATTTAAGAACTTAAATCTTAGGTCGATGTTTTTAGCAAGTCCCTCAAATATAAATTAATCTTTTTATGAGGTAGTCGATTCACAGGCCAATGTCAACTTGGGGTGTTGTACTGGATCCGATCTCTGGTTGTTACTACTAAAAAAAAATCAAATATTTCATATTTTAAATAGCTCAAAAATGAGGTATCTCATACATAAATTGTATGCTAGTAATTATTATATTATATTATATTATGTATATGTCTAATTAGACATACTAATCCAACCGTTAATTCTCAATATATAAGTCACTTTTTAGCCCATATTTGGCCAAATTACCCTACTCTCTTAAAAAAGAAAAAAACCATATCTTGTAGCCATCGCCTTCTGCCGTAGTTCATCCCACTCCACTGGTTGACGCTCCACATTGGACCTTCTCTGGCCATAATTCCTCTTGTTCTGCCAGTTGATGCTCTACATCAGACTTTTTGATGATCATTGCCTTCCGATCATGATGTTACTACTTGTCTGCTAATCACGTTGTTGTCCTCCTTTTTCTTCGCCCACCCAAATCTTGTAGTGTCATTGGCCTCCAAATCTCAGTGTTATCATTTTTCGGATTGAGCTACTCGTTGCTTCTGGATCGCCACAACCACTACCACCACAAACACCGCTGCTAGGCCACTCCTTCCTTGCTTCTCCTGTTGGATTGTTCGTAGAAATAACTTGTAGAACTGTCTAAGACAAATATGAAAAAAATGTTTGATATAGTGTGTAAAAGTGTCTACTATAGTATGTGGGAGTATTTGAAGTAATACAAAGATAATTTATTATCAAGAGAAATTAAAAGTATGTGAAGCAATAAGAATAACTGTCCGAGTGAATATCAAAAAGTGTTCAAATAAATATGTAAAAGCATTTAAACCAACTTATAAACAATTTGTTATCTTTAGAAAATAACTATCTGAAATAATTGGAAAATATCTTAATGAGTACGTAAAAGTGTCTAGACAAATATATAAAACTGTCTGAACAAACTTATAAACAATTTGTTATTTTTGACAAATACGTTATGTTCTTATTATTAAAATGATTGGTCATGATAAAAAAGTAGCATTGTACATATTTAAAGGTGATGGATATTTTTTTTATTTTTAAAAAATAATTAACTAAAAAATTTCTCTAATCAATTCAAATTATAATTTTTAATGTTGGTGGAAAATTTATTTAGAAAAGTTCACTTTCAATTTTAACAATTATGGACCAAATTACTCTATTAAATCATAAAGATTTTGAATTAAATAACTCATGCTATAAAACTCAATTATCAATAATGAAAATATATGATGGAAATATAAAAATTGTGTTTAATTTATTTTTCTTTAGAAAATTGTACATAAAAAAACAAAAAAAAATGGGGAGTAAGAGAGCAAACAAAAAGAATATTAACTAATTATTAAGTTTGGGGACCAAAACGTAACATGGGTCGAATTTAGTGACTTATATGTAGGGATGGCAACGGCACAGATCGGGCGCGGATACCCCCTATCCGCCATTTGCACCCGCGGGTTTTTTCATACTCGCAAGCTTGTGGATATCCGCTAACGGGTAGAAAATAGCATCCGCGCCCACAACCCGCGGATAATCTATGTTCGCGGGTAATCCGCAGTTTACGCTAGTTTTGTAAATTTCATAAAAGAAACATGAAATATTCATCATTAAGTCATAAATTACACATATCCACATCGCATCCAATAAAACAAGAAACATTCATTAACATAAATCATATTCATATCTTTACATGTGATTTATGTGGCAGTTTTTCCTATTTGTTATTTTGTTAATTTTATTGTTCAAAAGGATTAGGTGGTGAGATTATGTTGCCGGACATGTCGACTGCTTGCTATGGGAGGTGTATGTGTTTGTATGCATGAAGGTGGGGTTGCCAGCTCAAAAAGAGAAGAGTAGGGAACATCATACCGATCACATCACATTACATCCAACTTGGTGGGTTTCACGGGTAGGCAGATGCGCATTTATCCGCGATGGATACCCCATACCCGTCACCCGCCCGCACCTGCCAGACGGGTGAAATTTTTTACCCATGCCCGCCCCATCGCGGGTATTTTCACCGGTTTACCCGTCCGTTATAGGTGAATATCTGCGGTTCACGGTTTTTGCTCGCCCCATTGCCATCCCTACTTATATGGCAAAGGTTATAAATTTTCTAGGACGGAAAATGCATTTAACCACAACCAAAAGTAAAACAGGCTTAAACTGTAGAAATGGCGTCATTAGTCCTCAAAATTCTATACTCCTGCCGAAAAGTGGACTTAACTTCAAAAAAAGTCAATCTAGTCCAGGAAAAAGCAAAAATGAAAAAAAAGACTGACATTGTTGATGAATAGTGCATTTTCACTCTACTTTTGCACCATTTATCTATAGTAACTTGTATTCATCTTTAGAAATATAGTGTAATATGGTGAATATATATCTAATTAGACATAGTAGCTTAATACCTAAACCCAGTTAAGAAGCTCACGCTCTCAAGCCCGCATAATTAACAAAACTATAGTATTACCCCTTGCTTTAATACCTTAACAAAAGCTTTTTCTTTTAACTTTTTTTCGGTGGAAAAAAAGGGAATACACAGAACAACTGACAAGAACAAACTTGCTTTAAACAATGTCGGGGAGCACACTCCCCTGAACATCATCAGACAAAGTATTGTTTAATTGAGTGCAATTCAAAATAACACCAGAAGCAGCAGCCAGGGCATTTGAATCGATTACGCTTCTTAGATGATCTGGACAAGTGTCAAAGTAAAGAAAAAGACCCGCCATGTTTGCACCCAGCTTTGTCAAGCCATTAGCAGCTTGATTGGCCAATCTCGGACAATAATGAAGCTGATTGCATTTCAACATTCCCAGCAAGGACCTGCATTCAAAGATAATGGACTGTAAATAAATGTGAGACAGGGTGTCAGAGAGAATCATATCACAAAGATCCTTGCAATTGAATTCAACCTCTAGCACTATATTTCCCATTAAAGTAGCCATTTTCAGACCTTCATAGAGGCCCAAATCTCAACATGAAGTGGTGAAATTATTCCCAAATTTTTTGCGAAAACAATGACAAACTGACCTTGGTGATCTTGAATTAGACCACCAGCTCCAACTTTGCCATTTCTAGGATTAACAATACCATCAGCATTCGATTTAAAACTACTTGAAGGAAGGGGGGATCAAACAGGTTTAGGGATGTCCATCCTTATCAACACAGATGAAGTAGAATTAACTCCCAAAGCAGAAAACTCCACCACATACTCTTTAATCCTTTTAACAATAGTAGCAAGATTAGAATGCTCATTCCCAAAGATGAGAAGATTTCGATCCTTCCAAATGTTCCATAAAGCAAAACGGAACCAGATAGAGTAAAGGTATTAAACCACGTACAATGTTTAGAATTCAAAAACCTTCATTTGCAAAAAGTTTTCTAACCACTTGCAGAAATGTCCAAGAAATCCAACATACCCAAGGAAGACCAGATATCTTTACTGAGCCAACATTGAGTAAAAAGATGGGCTGGAGTTTCAAAAGCCGAACCACATTTAGGGCACAACATGGATTGAGACAAACCAATATAGGAATGGTAAGTGTTCACAGGCAATCTGTCATGCATAATTTTTCAAATAAAACATTGAATTTTTTGGTAGGTTTTAGTTTTCCAAATCCGATACCAGTCTAGAACTACTTCACTTTCACTAACAATATTCCTTCTACTATAGTAGGCCTTAGATAAATTGAACTTACCCTTATCAGCAAACATGCAAAAGAGTCTGTCAGGCATTGTTGCTTGGGAATTAACAAACACATTACAGAGAGATTTCACAACAAAATTAGGCAAGACAAAACTAATGTCCTTTTTCCTTTTAAAGAACTAACAGTAATTTCTACTTCCCCTTGTAAGAAAGGGCCGCAAATCAAACTTCATAAAGTGTCACCCACACACCAAAATGCCAGAAATTGATGCTCTTCCCATATCCTACTTCCCAATAAAAATGTTTATGCATAAAAGCTTAAGATTGTCTAAAAAATTTGAACAGGTTTGAACCATTCTTAGTGAAAGGGTTAGAACTATACTTTCCCTGAATAACATCAATCCGAGGGTATTTAGCCTCTAACCTAATTTGGCAAAGAAGTTTATCAACAAGAGCTTCATTAAAAGACATAGCAGCAAAACCCGGCTTACACTCAGATTCTTGCTTAATAACTACATCCCAGCTAACAAGATGCAGTCTTCTATAATCAGGAGTAGAACCCCAAATGAAGTCTCTACAAAGCTTATTAATGTGATTAGTAATCGAGGTAGAAAGGATGCCCAATTGCATATAGTAAGTAGGAATGGAAGCAAGCACAGATTTAGTAAGGACAACTCTTCCGACAACGGAAAGACATTCACTTTTCCAACCACTTAACTTTCTACTCATTTTGTCAAGAATAAATTGACACTTTACCTTTTGGACCACTTACCATGTTGTATAGGGAAACCGAGACACTTGCCCACCTCCTCAGTCTCTTAGAAACCCAACACATTATTGACTCTAGCCTGTAAATTATCAGGAGCATTTTTTGAAAAGAAAACTTTGGATTTTTCAACACTACAAAATTTGGCCTGATATATCACAAAATTCTTGAAGCACTCTAGAAGTGGTATTAGCAGATTTGTTAAAAGCATTAGAGAAAAGAATAATATCATTCACAAAAAAAAAAAAAATAGTAACCACACCTCTACCAATTTTAAAAGGTTCCCAATTACTTTTCTCACATTCCAAACAAATCTTGTAAGTTAAGAATGCAAGACATGAGACAAAAAAATATAGGGAGAGAAGGGGTCTCGCAGCCTAATTCCCTTTAAAGGAACAATCTCTTGAGATGCCTCCCTATTCACCAAGATAGACATATTATTAGAAGTGATACAAAACATAAGAAACACAATAGCCTCCTAGGGAAAGCCAAAAAACCGAAGGGCCTGTCTAATGAAATGTCATTCAAGAATATCATAAGCTTTATCCAAATCAAGATTGATCAACATAGCAGACTTCTTACCTTTTTAATATGGAAAATGCAAAACCTTCTGGACTTTTATAGCATTTAACATTGCTTTTCTTCTAGGAATAAATGCATTTTTCCAAGGATCAACCAACCGACATATGTTATGCCAGAGTCTTGAAATAATTTTGTACTTAGTGTTACACAAGCTAATTTGTCTAAAGTGTTTAATGGACTCAGGATTCTCTATTTTACCAAAGACTAGAATATTTAACCTTTTCACCGTCCATCATTTCAACTTTTTTCTTCTTTTTCCTTCCTATATAACCAACATTTTTTGTCAAACTTCTTCCAAACAGGTTGATAAAATAGTCACATATTTGAAAGTCATAAATTTTACTTTATAAGATGGCAATAGTATACATAAGAATCAAACACCTCCTTGTGCATATATTTTGGCAACGATTAAAATACAATCCCTACATCCACCATATATTTTCCACAAAAATATGTATATTATATGAACACATTTTCACATTTTTTTTAAATATAAATGTGTGTATAAAGATGCTTAAGTGTCAAAGACAATGATGCGAAGTGTCAAAACAATTGACAAACACTACTAAAAAACATTCATTTCAAATTCCAACTGTTAAGCAATTAAAATTTTCCAACATGTATAGCTGTTGGAAAAATGGGAGATTGTTTTCCAATGGCCAAGTATAGGAAATTTTGAGTTGATGGAGTAGTGCTTTTTGGGTTTTACTATAGTTTCCAACACCTACAGCTGTTAGAAAGTTTCCAACATCTAAACCATTGAAAATATCTAAATTTCAGTTTCTAATGACTAGACCATTGAAAATTTCCAACGTATACAACTATTGGAAACATGGGAGATTCAATCAATAAATTATGTATTTTCAAAATATTTTGTTTGAAAATCATTTTGTTTAAAAATAGTTTTTTTATATTTTGTTTAAAAATTATTAGTATGTTTCATTTAATTTGATTTAGGGATCAATTTCAAATTTAAATGGGTGATTTAAAATACCAGTATTTTTTAAAATATTTTTTATTGAGTAGGCAAAAATTTTATATTTGTGTAACATTCATATATTTGTGTACCACTCATTTTAAAAAATATTTTATTAAGAAATAGGTTAAGTAAGTAAATTATAAAATTTTCTATACAATATTTTTCTTATTCAAATAAAAAATTACATAGAAAATTTATATTATCTTGTGTTTTAAAAAACACCTAGAGATAAGTTTTAAAAAATTAACCCATATATAAGTACTTATTGGCCTAACCTGGTCCAAACCCAACCTTAAGCCTAACTTAATTCCAATCCTAAATCCTTCTCCCTCCACAGTCGTGGGCTCTTTCCATCTATTGGATCTCTCATCTCTCACCTTTCCTTCCTCAACTTCCTCGCCCTCTTCAGCCGCCTCGCTGTCCTTGCCTGCCCTTCTCATCCTCTTCTCCTTCATTAGCTGCCTTTATGAAATGTCATGGCAATGTTTTGTGATTATTACTTGTTTTGTCACTTAAGTCAAAAAATTACTCATGTATGATTACTTAATAGGTTAATTAACTGGAAGCATGAAGGTTTTAACCAATGAACACATAATCAATTAGCCAATTGTAAACTGTACGAGGCATGTTCTCATAGTTTCCTGGGTAGGGCCATGAGAAGCCATGTCACATTGTGTTAAAACAGATTGCATTTGGTTAACCATATCATTAAATATTATTTTGTTTTCAACTGGACTACTTAAATTGAATGGTAATAACAGTATATGTGTGCGATTATGGGCAATTAAGTAAAGATGGAATACCAAGATATATGCCGGAATTCAAAGGTCTTCCTATTGTGGGTGCTTTATCTTTCGGTTGATATGCTACAATAATTAAGATGATATCATGATGTTAGTGTTTTTGTAATATGATTAAAGAGAAAAAATATAGGTCTAAGTTCATATTTCAGAAATTGTAAAGCGGATGTTATGCGTGATTGGTTGTAATTGAGATATTTAATATGTTGGAATGGGTAATTATATTTGAATCACACATGAAGTATAATTCATTTGTTAGACAACGATATTATCTAATTGGTAAATGTCACCAGTTGTTCCTAAATTATATCTCATGATACTTAATCATCCCAAAACTATCAGGTGTTGCATTAATCATCCTCAAACTATTTAATAGTTGTTATCTCTTTCTGCCATCTACCACACCGTTAAGGATGAATGGAAAAATGATGCCACATTAGCAGGCACATCATTTTTCCATGCCACATCAGCAGTCACGTCATTTTTTCATCTATTCTTAACGGTTGTAATGAACAGTATGACGATTAAGTAATATTGGATATAGTTTAGGGGCCATTAACCAACATTTGATAGTTTCAAGACAATTAAGCAACATTACTATAGTTTAAGGACAACTTGTGTTAGTTACCTTTATCTAATAATAATCAAGTAGTGAAAAATTTAGATTATTACCTAATCATTATCATGCAAAAATACTATTTTTTAAAATTATAATTATCTATTTACTATTGATGGTATCAATTTTTTTTTATAATTTTATAACTTATTTTAAAACCAAAAGATTTAAGGTGTATTTGTTATCTTTCTTTTATTTCCTTTGTAAAACTAGTAATTAATAGTTTACAAACTAGCACTTAATAGTTTACATATCTAATGTGAAAAAATACTAGAAACAAATATTCCAGCCACACTGCTCTGGCACTCCCTCCTTTTGGACACATGAGTTCTGCATTCTTGTTGTTTTTGACAAAAATACACATTCTGCAATAAATAAGCATGTGTAGAGCAAGTGCTCCTAACTAGTATTCAAATGCTATAACCTTGAAGTTGCACCAGGATGACAATGGGACAAATCGGATGTAAATACCCTTATCTGTCATCTGTGTTCGCAATTTTTTTAGTACCTGTGACTTTGCAGGTATCTATGAGCATGTGAAAAATCTCATCTATACTCATGACCCGTAAGTAATCCATATCTGCAGCTAACCCAAGATTTAAAATGTATTTTTTAAATTTCATAAAAATAAAATATGAAAAATCCATACAAAATCATTCTCCATATATAATACAATAAAATCATAACATACATACAATAAAATATTCAATGCAAATTACTATAAAATATTAGTTAATTGTATGTGTTGCATCCCGTTATAATTAATAAGTAGGAAATTTACGCTCGCGAGTTTTGTAAGTAGGCAAGGTGGACTTATCCGTTATGGATACCTCTACCTGCCACCCACCTGTATCTGTCAGACGTGTGTGATTTGCTACCCATATTTGCCTTATCGTTGGTATTTTTACCTATTTACTCATTAGCCATAGGTTGATATCCGTGGATTATGAATTTCATCCATCCACTTGCCATCCCTGGCCGCATGAGTAGGTCAGAGTTGTGTTGCTTGTGGAAGTAGTTGAGATGAAAGTCACGGGGCAGTCTCAATGGCTACCAGCTCCTCTGAGGAACCCATTTTGGGAAAAACTCCCACACCTGCTGCCAAACATGGTTATTGAAGCTCCAAAGCTAGAAGCTGTTAGCCCCCACCGTCTTTGATCTCATATTTAGTCTCCACCTTTTGTCATGGGCAAGTAATTGATTTATGAGTATTAAGAATGTTAATTATAATAAACAATCTGAAGCAAAAAGGAGCAACGATTGAGGCAGATGAAATTGCAGCAACTATTTGTCCTCGAAATAAAAGAGGATCCCAAATCTTTGATTATCATCATAAATCTCCTATTTGGGGTTATTATGGTTGGATGGTAATTGAAAAAGATAAAAGAACAAAGTACCACTGGTAAGTTTTATCTTTTGTTTAAAAAAAAATACTAAGTGATTTACGGTCTGTTCGTTTTAAGTTAATGCACGCTAGTTAACATGTTAAAAAATTACCCAATTCCTAGCTGAATATATTTGGGATTCAAATTTCAAACAATTACAATATCTGCCACTAAAGCTTCTCCTCCGTTTTGCAAACTCGTGCCAGCAATCGCCCCTGCTCCGATAAGCAAATCCATACTCATACGGCCTTTGGTGAGCCTTTTTATGTATTGATCCAATCGGAAGTAGTTAGACAACACGTGGGTAGCCTCTGGTGGGCACTTACAAAATTGCTAACCCTCGACGGTGGTCTTAAGGAAGAATTTGATTGGGATGGCCTCACAATCAACCAAGCTCTTACAATCAATCATCAAAATCTTCAAGACCCATATCTTCCTTTGCTTTGTAATCAATCAAATGGTAAGCCTGACGGTGGTGCAAAAAAAACGGAGTTGTGGTTGTAAGGATTGGGATTGACTGGTTATGTGGAAGAATATTTTTCAAGAGGCAAATCCTTGGCTTGCCGGAGATGTGACGAAGGACAGGGTGAGTGGGCTCGCCAGAGAAGTGATGGAGATGAATGGTGTTGGAAAGAAGGGGTGGGACTCGGTTTGGCAGGGGTGAGGATGGGTGATTTCATAAAAGACCCGAACTCGGAAGTGAAAACGTGTTAATTTGGTTGGAAAAACGTGAAACGAACTGGCCTTAATTTTTTTTAAGCTGGATAAATTCTAGTTATTTGAAGAAAAAGTATTAGTATCATCTATTTAAACCAGCTAAAAGTTGATTACGAGAAATTTGGATTTCAAAGTTGTCAGATGATTGGTTCTACAAATGCTTGTTTAAGGGTAAAGTATCTTGGGAGAAAATGTTTGTAGTTTTTCTTGTTAATTGAAAATGTATACAGTTAAGTTACTAAAATTGCAAAGTGCATATAATTAGATTTTAATTAAATTGAATTTATTTATTATTTTTTCTGATCTATGGCAAACTAATTCTTTTCATACTATTAATTGGCAGTACTCGATTTTTATGGTAGAGAAAATAATGGCGGAAAATAAAAATTTTTAAAACTATGAAAATTAATAAAGGTTAAATTTCCACCAACTTCAAGAGTAAGACCATTTGACATAACAGAATTTTTTTTTAAAAGTGTAATGCTCAGATCGACTTGATCTATTCTGGCAAGTATTTGCATTTGGCTTGGAGTAGTGCTTGGATTTCTTAAAAATAATTATAAAGCTAAATTATTAATCTTGGCTCCAAAATTCTGAAAAAGATCTATTTTTTTTTCATTTTCTTTTATTGCAAAAAAAGAGTTGCTCTTTTGATGACTAATCTGTAGTTGGCATGTGGTTTCTGTAATTTTATACTACATAGCCTTAATTTTTTTTTTAAAAAATGTATTTAATCAAGGGATAGAAAAAGAAAAATACTACTGCCTGTGTCACAGAAAGCTTGTTTTCTTTAATATTTACAACAATTTATTCATAATTTTATTTCTTTCAAAATTTATCGTAGAATTATAAAATTTTTGATATGAAAATAGTACCTTAAAGACTTTAGTTTATAAATATAATTTTTAATAATTTTTATAATATAAATTAATATAAATATATTCAAGTCAAACTTTAATAAAAAAAAGAAAAAAAACCATCTATTATGAAACAGAGGAAGTAGTTCGTAGTTGAAACTATTTTTTTTTGTTGAATTACAATATTTGAAACTGCAAGTCTATTACTATGCTTTGGGCTTGCAGTGTTTAATGCTAAATGTACACAAAAATTAATGAGCTAATGAGCATAAAGTTACTAGAACATATGTGTTTATGTTCTTTTGTGTTTGTACAGGTGAATTTCAAAAAGTAATATTAGACATGCACATCTTATAAAAATAAGTTTGATACAAAAAGTATTTTATCATTATCATCTACTATTTGATACACTTATACCACAATTTTACAAAGCCAGAGAAAAGAAGACAAAGGAAAAAATTCTGCCAAAATTCTTCACGAAAAAAAAGAAAAAGTTCAATAATTATAATTGAATAAGCTATTATAAAGGATCTTTAAGCACAGTATTCTATAGGAAGACCTTGAGGGAATCGCTTGGTGTCTCTGCAGTAGTTATAGATCTTGAACTTCCTCTACACCCACATGAGCCACCTCTGGCTTGTTGTGTCCAACTCTTGCATGTACAAAGAACCGATGCTCATTATCAAGTTCAAAGTGCACAACAATTTCCCGTTGTTGCAAACTAGGAAACTAAAATAATAAAATACATGTAAAGGCCAAACAATCTTTCTCATGGTATTGACTTACACTCAAGTAACTTTGTTGAATCATGGGGCAAAATGTAGGTTTTGCAAAAATGAGAAAAGTATGATTTCAACTAAACCTCACAGATAACCGACAACTAACATTTCATAACCAATGATACTAAATGGAATAATTTATCTGAATTAATAAAAGTCTATATGAGTACTCCTTGTAGTCTGTAACTATTCAAAATCATACACTCATAAAAAATTATGAAATCAATTTACAATATGAACACCTTCTAATGGAAAGTGAAACTTAGTTTGCATATACCAAGTCAATTATCTACTTTTATCCCACCGCATTCAATATTTTTTTAGAAAAAAAAAGAGGCAAATGGCTTAATATAAATTAAAAAACCAATCTCCATAGAACTGCAAAGCAATAACATGTGTGATATAAAGGGCTGACAAAAAAAATTTAAGAGACAAACAATGAAACAAATTACCTTCAAAGTAGCACATCCAACTCTTCCATACTACAGTCTTTGATAAATTAGGAAACAACAATCATAACTCATTTGTTCTCATGCAAGGAAGTAAGGCACATTTTGCAACAGCAGAAAATTCATGGTACACATACACCAACATTTTGTTCATGATGTATGTCTAAAGATTCTTAGATTGAGGAGATACTACCTTTATGAGGGGCTCCTGCAGAGGGATAACAGCTCAACCACAAATGTATTAAACTGCAATTGACTATAGAAAATCAAGAGGAACAACTCATCTCTGTGATCTATTCACTCAAGACGTAAAAATATATTTCAACCAATGCCCACAGTTGGATTTGTTCAAAGCAAATATTTAATTTTGATGATGGGAAGTGTATTATATTAGTGTGTTTAATCTCATTTTATTGGATGAAAATAGATTTATTAAAGTTATGCTTAATTTTCAAGTATTTCAAGTGTTATTTCAAAAAAATATGTTTTAAGTTTATTGAGGAAACTTGTTTTTAAAGAGAAATTAGTAGGTCATCAAAATATGCTGGCATTTGAATCATGTTTGATTTCCAAATGACAAGTTTTTCTAAGTTGTTTCATGTTTAATCCATTAATAAAACAGTTTAACATGTATTTTTATCACCTAAGACTAACTAGCTCCCAAGTTTACGTTTTAATGTGTTAAAAGGCTTTAATTCGAAGTCTGAAGCTGCTGTCTTTTTTTGAGACATTAGGTAATGCATTAAACTCCGAGTTTAATCTGTTAATCGCAAGCATGAAAACTCCCGCCCAAAATCTTCGACTAACGTGATTTCAACTCAAATTTGAAATGTAAGTTGGACGAATTAAAGGACACCACCTAAATTGACCTGTAGAGCTTTTAATGACCTGTTTCTAGCCATTTTTTATCGTTGGAGGACAAAATCGAGTTTAATGTGTTAAGCCCATAACTTAACACAAAATCTGAAGCTTTTATTGCATAAAAAACAGAGTAACAGTCACCAGTTTTTTAGGATCTTTTCCAGATGTTTCCAGTAAGATTTCAACATCTCTTTGGTTCCCAAATTAGTATAAAAACATGAAGAAACGCTTTAGGAACAACTCTTGGCCATTAGAAGTGAAGATTAATCATTAAATCCAAGAGAAAGAACTTACCTTGAGAAAATTATTAGTGTTCTTGTACTTTCACTTGCATATCTAGTAAAGTGTGCTATTATGTGAGCTTGTGAGTTTGAAAACACTTCAGATGAGTATAAAAACATGGAGAAATACTTTGGGAACAACTCTTGGCCATTAGAAGTGAAGATTCATCATCAAATCCAAGAAAAAGAGCTTACCTTGAGAAAATCATTAGTGTTCTTGTACTTTCACTTGTATATCTAGCAAAGTGTGCTATTGTGTAAGCTTGTGAGCTTGAAAACACTTCAAACCTTAGACTCTCTTGTGTAAGGAGTGGTTCCTAGTAATTATTGAAGAAAACTATTGAGTGGTTTCTAGTTAACCTTAAAAAAAACTAGTATTTGGTTTGGTGTAAACCTTGAAGAAAACACTATTTTATTCTTGATTAAGAGGTAGTGGAAGAATTCTTAAGTGAGCAAGCTTGAGCATAGACTCCGATTGGTGGAGTTGAACCTCTAGAAATTCTGATGCACTCTTTTCTTTATCCTCTTTAATTTACTTGCTTTATTTGTGCTTAGCATTACTTGATTTTTTCTTCATCTTTGGTTGAGTGAATTTAGTTGTAAAATTTAATTTTGCTAAAGTTTTTAAAATAACCAACTCACCACCCTCTTGGTTGCACTTAGGCCAACAATTGGTATCAGAGATGGTGGCTGTGTTTTAATAAAATCTAGTGATTTTTATGCTTAAAGATCCATGGCAACCACTAATATGCATCTTGAGGGGCAAAATCCATCTAGTCTACCTTTGTTTGACTCTACAAACTTTAATTGGTGGAAACTAGAATGGAGATTCATATCCAAGCTATTGATCATTCTTTTTGGAGGATCATTATGGATGGTCCTAGGATTCCTACAAAAATGATTGATGAAAACCAAGTGCCAAAAGATCGAATGGAATATAAACCGGAGGATGATCTTATGTGCACTATGAATGTAAGAGAAATGAATATTATTTATTGTGAACTAACCTCAGATTCAATTTGGTTTCTTCATGTGGAGATGCTAGTGACATATGGAACAAGTTATCGATCACATATAAGGAAACCACACAAGTGAAAGACACCAAGATGTACATGCTTGTGAGGGCTTATGAGTTGTTCACCATGAAGCCAAATGAAAGCATCCACGACATGTTTAGGAGATTTAATGAAATCCTAACGCCACTCAAGTTACTTGGGAAGGAATATACAAATGAAGAATTGGTGAGGAAAATCTTATGGAGTTTACCTCCATCATAGAAGAGTATAGTTGAAGCCATCAATGAAGGAGGAAACATCAAAACCATGCATGTGGATGAGCTCTTTGGAAAGTTGTTGACTTATGAGATGAATGAGCAAGTTGAAGAAAGATTTATCAAGAAGAATAAGTCAATGGCTTTGAAGACTTAAAAAGACTACACATCAACAAGTGAAGATGGAGAGATTGATGAGGCTCTCTTAGCAAAGAAGTTTAGCAAAATTTTTAAGAAAACAAGAAACAAGAAATTCAAAAGAGAAAAAGATGAGAAGAAAAAGAAGAATGATATGATTTGCCACAATTGCAAGGAGCCCAGGCATCTATAATTTGATTGTCTATTGAACAAGAAAAAGAAGTACAAGAAGCAAAAGAAAGAAAGTAAGAAGAAAAATAGAAAGGCCATGATGACATGAAGTGATAGTGACCAATCCTTAAGTGAAAGTTCAACTTCAAGTGATTCAAGAGAAGATGTCAACTTGTGCTTGATGATAAATGAAGATGAAGCCTCCTTAACAAATCAAAGCCATTCCTATCTACGTCTTATGGCAAAGGAGAAAGATGAGGTAAACAACTACTCAAGTGACTCTTCTAGCTCATACATATCCATAGGAAATGAATACTTAGAATTGCAAAATGCTTTCAATGCTCTTTACAAGGATTCCAAAAAATTTGCTAAACAACTAGGTGAATTGAAAGCATTAAATGTTTCCTTGACTAATGAAGATGAACTAAAAAAGGAGAACCTTGATCTCACCCAATCTTTGTCTAAATTTGTTAAAGGTAAAGAAAACTTTAATTTATTGCTTAGTGCCAAAAAATTTGTTTATGACAAAATGGGTAAAGGCTATGATTTTTTACTTAAGGAAAAGAAATTTGGAAATAGGTTTATTAGTGCATCTTTATCATCCATGAGCATTTCATTTATAACATGTTATGCTTGTGGCAGAAAAGGACACTCTTATTATTAATGCATGGTTGGAAGAGGAAAAGTTCCCGTTGGCTATAAATTGGTATGTGTTTCTAAAGGAACAAAAATTATTGGAGCTAACCCTTAAGGACTCAAAGAAATTTGGGAACCAAAAATCAAAACTTGAAATCTCATATAGGGTGTTAGAGTGTGGAGCAATCAAAGAATGATTCTATATGAAGCTCCAAGCATAAGGGCATTGGGACTTGGAGCATAATGACAAATACTTGAGATTAAAGCTTTCATGTGGTAACATTGTTGATTTTTTATTGGTTAATGGTAATTATTGGTGCATTGAGCTATTTGGTTATGATATGTTGCTTAATAAGTATGTATGAGTTATTCATAATTCTTGAAAGATATGTGATGTGTTTTATGTTACCATAACCATTGTGGATTTGTTCCGATAGTTTGATGATATAATATTTTGTTAATAATCTTGCTAGTCTATTAGTTAATACTTGGCTATTTCTTTTATTTATAAAGGGGAAGAAAATTTTATATGCTTGGACTAAGGGGGCATGTGTTTTTTATAAAAACACATTAGAGTTTGTATACCTTGATTAAGGGGGAGTTTATTGCATGTTGTGGTGACCTTCTTTGAGAATTTTTCATGATTTATTTTACTAATATATATGTCTTTTTTATTATAACAAAAAGAAGGAGATATAAAATTGAAGAATATTTAATAAATGGGGAGAATAATTGTTTATGCTTATTGTTTGGATGTTATATGTATTTTTTGAAAGGTGAATAATTGTTGTTTAGATGTTATATGTGTTTTTTTTTAAATGTTGTTTTGTCATTATAAAAAAGGAGGAGATTGTTGAATTTGTTCAAAGCAAATATTTAATTTTTATGATAAAAAATGTATTGTATTAGTGTGTTTAATCTTATTTTATTGGATCAAAATAGATTTGTTAAAGTTGTAGTTGATTTTCAAGTATTTCAAGTGTTATTTCAAAAAAATATATTTTAAGTTTATTAAGGAAACTTGTTTTTGAAGAGAAATTAGTAAGTCATCAAAATATGTTGGTGTTTGAATCAAGTTTGATTTCCAAATGACAAGTTTTTCTAAGTTGTTTCATGTTTAATCCATTAAAAAACAGTTTAATATGTTTTTTTATCACCTAAGTCTAACCAACTCACAAGTTTATGTTTTAATGTGTTAAAAAGCTTTAATTCAAAGTCTGGAGTTGCTGTCTATTTTTTATACATCAGGTAATGTATTAAACTCTGAGTTTAACTTGTTAATCACAAAGCCTGAAGACTTCTGCCCAAAATCTTTGACTGACGCGATTTCAATCCAAAATTAAAATATAAGTTGGATGAATTAGAGGACACCACTTGGACTGACCTGTTGAGCTTTTAATGACCTATCTCTAGCCGTTTTTGACCGTCAGAGGACAAAGTCAAGTTTAACGCGTTAAGCCCAGAACCTAACACGAAATCTGAAACTTTTCTTACATAAAAAATAGAGTAACGGTCATTAGTTTTTCAAGACCTTTTTCAGATGTCTCTAGTAAGATTTCAACGTCTTTTTGGCTCCCAAATGAGTATAAAAACATGGAGAAAATTTTGTGAACAACTCTTGGGCATTAGAAGTGAGGATTCATCATCAAATCCAAGAAAAAGAGCTTACCTTGAGAAAATTATTAGTATTTTTGTATTTTCACTTATATATCTAGCAAAGTGTGCTATTGTGTGAGCTTGTGAGTTTGAAAACATTTTAAACCTTAGAATCTCTTATGTGATGAGTGGTTCCTAGTGATCTTTGAAAAAACCTAGGGAGTGGTTTCTAATTAGCCTTGGAGAAAACTAGTGTTTGGTTTGGTATGAACCTTGAACAAAACACTATTGTATTCTTGATCAAGAGATAGTGGAGGAATTCTCAAGTGAGCAAGCTTGAGGAGAGGACATAGACACCAGTTGGTGAAGTTAAACCCTTATAAATCCTGGTGTACTCTTTTCTTTATTCTCATTTATTTACTTGCTTTATTTGTACTTCGCATTACTTGATTTGTTCATGATCTTTAGTTGAGTGAATTTAGTTGTAAAATTTGATTTTGTTAAAGTTTTTAAAACAACCAATTCACCCCCTCTTGGTTGCACTTGGCCAATGCCCACAAAAAAAAAATGATACAATGCCTTTAATGGTCTTATAATTAAAGCTTAATAGCAAATACATGAGTATAAATTAACATGGTGGCCAATGTAACATATGACAAAACAGTGCTCATAAAAAACTAAAAATTTTGTTGACCTTTTCCTTTTGATAAGAGAAAATTTGGCCATTAAGAAAAAGAAAATCTTAAAAACACCTAACAACTCATACACACACAACTAAAATTTTGGCGTATACCAACGCGCATTTCCAGCTACTGTGCATTGGAAATTTTGAATTTTCAATGTACAGTTATTGGTAAATACGTGTTGGTAAATCGTTCGTTGGAAATCCAGTTGCCAACGGACAAAATTTAAGCCGTTGGTAATTTCCAATATGAACACTGCCAACGATCATTTGCCATATTTGTTTTCCAACGGGCGAAGACATTTACCAACACATGTCATTAGTAATTACCAATGCGTGTACATTGGTAATTACAAATACGCACGTGCGTTGGTAATTAACAACATGCACGCTCGTTGGTAAATCATTGTTGATTACCAATGTGTACGCGCGTTAATAATTACCAACGTGCCTGGGCATTAGTAAATGTTAGCACGTTGGTATGGCTATAATAATGACTATCAATTATAAATTTCTTGTTTCAATCAATTTTTAAACTTGATACACCAATTTATGAGTTACCCCATCCTTTTTACGGAGTCCAAATTACATAGAAGTCCACAGAAATAGTAATTTCATTTCAATAATGTGCGTCCTAAGTTTTATCATACATCATAATAAAAACAAGTAGATTTATGAATTCAACAATCCATACAAGGTAGTATAATGACACATCTCAGGACTTTCATCTGAGTCTCAAGTCTAACAAATTTTGTCCAAGTTTGAAGATAACATGAATCACAAAATGATTTACCTGTTCAAGACGGTAATCAATGAGACCCAGCTAGCTCCTCATTATCCAAGTTCGAGTTATTAGGATACTGTGGGGCTGGTTGAGCCAGCGGGTAGGAAAGGTTTAGCGAACGACAAACAACCTCTAACTGAGCCCAGTTCACCTTCAAGGCAGCCCTATTCGCCTCCATCTCTACTCTCTATCTCCTCTTTAGTCTCTCCAGCTTCTTCTCATACTTAACGTCCTTTCGCGCAATCTCCTCAGCCATCATCTTCTGCACTTTCTTGTTGAACTGCGTTGTCTGACTAAAGTCAACAAATAGGATGTCACCAAGCATTTGACGTCCCAATATGACGCACTACTCAGATCCTAAACCAAAAACATGTCCTCGCCTTTTCCCTCCAGATGCAGTACTAATGATTGCAGGTTCATCAATTCCTATACGAGCTCTAATCCATCTTGTTGTTGTGTTTGCTCCTTAATATCAACACTAATACAAGCCTATAGAAATATATTAACACATTTGAATTAATCATATGTGGTTTATGGTAAGTGTTTTCATAATAGTATGAAAAGGAAGTTATTATACTTACAACAATTTCTTCGTATCGCTTACTAACATATTGTCCATTCCTCATTTTATGTGTCATTTGGAGGACCTTGAACAAGCCAAGTTCCTTCTTCTTCGGATCTCTCTCTCTCTCTCTCTCTCTCTCTCTCTCTCTCTCTCTCTCTCTCTCTCTCTCTCTCTCTCTCTCTCTCTCTCTCTCTCTCTTTTTAACATATCTAATTGCCTTAATTCTAGCAGACTTTTAAAGAAGCTCCAAATTGGCCCAATAAGACTCCATTTTTCGCATATGCAACATTAGATATAAAGTTTGTCTTCATTCGACATTTAACGGGATCTTTCACAAACCTGATGTCTTCCATGATGCTTTGGGCTTTGGTAGTACTGTGCCATCAAGATATGCCATATCTGATACACCTTATTATGGTGTGTCCGATCCCATTCACAGTTCCTCTATAAATGATAATATATCAGACATAAAAGCATGAAGGATGAAACTACTAGTTTTGCATGTAATTATGATATGGTAGTAATATGTGAATTATGACTCAAATACACGCCACCATTGTTGAATGTCTGATGCAAAGATGAAGGACCAATCAGAATATAGTTTGAAATGTGTGGTGAAGCGTGGTGTCACCAACCGTGTCGCTGCAGCTGGAAGGAATTTGCATAGTACAAATGTATATCATAGTAATAATTATATGCATTATGTTCATGGAAGGAGATTCTTTCAAATATAGCCTCACCTGACAGGTGCTCGGAAGTCAAAGAATTGTTTGATTTGTCCTTTTTGAAACAATTAGTATTTCTTCTATTTGGGTGGTTTTTCTCAAAAAATTACTAGTGATAGTTGAAGAAAAAAAAAATTCCACCATACTTAAGTTAGAATGCCTTACTTTCAGCCATACAAATTGGGCAACACAACCGACCATGCGTCATCCATCTTGAAAGCATGCCATAAGCCAGAAAGTCATTTATGGTCCACAGTAGTGCAGCTCCAAGGACAAATTTTTGTCTCAATGAAACATCCCATGTTTCGATGTCATCCTCCCACAAATGGCTTAGGTCATCTATTAAAGGTTATAGATAAACATCGATCTTATGATTTGGACTACATGGACCTGGAATCAACAAGGAAATGAACATATAGGTTTTTTTCATGCACATCCATGAGGGCAAATTATACGAAGTTTTGATAATTGGCCAGCAAGAGTATTATTTTCCAAATAGTCCAAAAGAGGTAAATCCATCAACACACAATCCCAACCAGATATTTCATGGTTTGGTAGCAAACCATAGGTAGGTCCAATCAAAATGTTTCTAAGCTGCATTATCTAATAGATGTTTTATAACACTTGGGATCGGTCATTGCTCCTTATGCCACCTCATTTGCTCTACTGTTAAGATTGAAGCAAATAAGCATTGAAGACGAGGGCTTAGTGGTAAATAATGCATGGTCTTTCTCGGTCAGTTTTTACCCCTATCATCATTTTTCCACTTGTACCTCTCAACTCCATAATACTTACAACTACAACAATTACTTTCATCTTTCCAGAACAACATGTAGTCATTAACACAGACGTCAATCTTGTAGTAAGATAGGCCCAACTACGAAACTAATTTTTTCATCTCAAACCAATTTGATGGCATCTTGCTATTTGTATGTTGAGTTTTCTTCATCAATTAGGTAATGCCAGTATAACAGACCCATTACATATGATACTCCGATTTAAGGTTCAGAAGACGGACAGCAGCAGATAACTTAGAATGATTCTAGCACATATCCCATAGAGAAGTTGATGCGAAATTCAACAGGTCAAAAAATTGTTGTGCACTTTCATTTGGTTGCGCATCCATGTTGGAAGGACTTAGTGGGTAATTAGGGCCAATGGAATTTAATACCATCCTGTCATATGGATTTATCGATGACCCCTGATCACAGTGATCAAATCCACCCACATTTCTGTGTGTATATGATGCTTCAATAAATGGCTCTCCATGAGTCATCTAATTCAAGTAAAAAGGCATGAACCCTCACTTGTAAAGATGAACTTGGACCTCGTCACATTCTCTAAACCACAAATTCTTACACTTCCAATAAGGACAACGAATGTTGAAACCACTTATTGTTTCAGGATGAGCGACAACGAATGGTATAAATTCATCAATCCCGGACTCCCACTCATCTGTGTAACCTGTTCGGCCTGGCAATAAACAGTTACAGTATATCCAACTACAGCCCGATTCCATTATAAACTAAATCTGTTGGTAAACTTATAAAACACATAGACATCAAAGTTAGCAAATGAAAAATTATTATTTTACATAATATTATTTGACACATAAAACCATGGTCAAACTTACTATTAATTATATCCAGCTCATTCGCACATATGTATCATAACAACAAAAAATCTATAACAATATTTGTCATTTCTCATAAGAAATTTCCAAAAATGTCATAAAAGAGTTCTTGTCATTGATTCACATTTCTTAAAGCATATATTCCAAATATGGCGTTTGTTTTATATTTCTTGGAGCATATATTGTTACATTAGATTAGGTATCAAAATTTATAACAAGAATACACGTACTATCAATTATTATTATTATTATTATTATTATTATTATTATTATTATTATTATTATTATTATTATTATCATTAATAATAATATTATTATTATTACTATTATAATTACTATTATTATTATTATTATTATTATTATTATTATTATTATTATTATTATTATTATTGGGTACATATTATCATCATCATCATCATCATTACTTTTATTATTATTTTTATTATAACAATACTAATATAACACCACCATATAATATAATTAATTGTAACAATTAATACTAAATCACTCAAACTAAACATTAATTCAACCATAAACCATGAAAATATAAAACAAAAAATCCAAACAGCAATCTATATCAACAAATTAAAATATAAATTTTTAAACTAGCTCAAAAACATAATATACATTTTAACATAATTAAATACAACAAATAAATTAAATCACACAACTTCATTTTTTCCCTAATTAAAAATACCCAAAAATAAAAAAAAACAAAAAATTAATATAAAATACCAAACTTAAATTTTCAAGGAAATGTAGGCCGAACGTTCACAACACATAAATTTTAATGGCAAAATAAATTATAATAAACATTATTTTTCTCTACATCACAAATATTTTTTGATATACTAATTAGGAAAAAAAATACAAAATTTACCTCTCACGTTCACACAAGCAAAGGACACACGATGTCTAACCTTGGAAGTTCAAAGAAGAAACTAAGAACTGAAATAATGAAGCTCAGAAACTCAATCTATATTATAAAATTAAAAATCAATATATGTTAAAATACAAAGAAATCCGTAAAAAGGAAAAAATCCATACCCAAAAACTTTGCCACCAGGTCTACCAGCACCGATGCATTCTAATGCTAGAAAGGCGGTTGACGAGCTCTGGCGGCGACAATGGCAGCAACTGCAGCAGCGGAGGGCTAGGAAGGGAGAAAGAGAGGAGTGAGCGCGAATCTGGAAGAAGAAGAAGAAGCTGGTTGATTTAAAAAAGCATTACCAACAGCCCAAGCCTAGCAATTGAAGCCCAAACAGCCTTCAGCAGCTCCCAATGCGAGCACGTTATAAATTATTACCAATGGTCTTACCTATTGGTAATTACAAATAGTTAGGCCGTTGGTAAGTAGGCCGTTGGAAAATCACCATATTTTAGTAGTGACTTTAATCAAGTGACTTGTATCACTCCTACAACCACTCACTCTTGCCCCGTTGATTTGGCCACTTTAAACATATGCATTTGAAAAAATAAACACAACTCATAGCCCTTTCACCAAAGGCAGCATGTTGAACCTGATATATTATCCTAGTGTGTAGGGCCTACATCAATCAGCAAGACTAGGAACTGGCCCTTCCCTTGATTGGGCACACACCATGCAATGCAATAAAACCACCAACAAATAAACAACTACTTAATGGAAGAGACACTTTTAACAAACCTATTATCCCACAGTAATTATCTAATCAATACGCCTTAGGAGACTTTCCCATTTGTAGAACTAATCAATAGAAAATTAGTTTATAGGACATTGTCTACAATCAATTGCCATATACCAAGTCAGTTGTCCACTTTTATCCTAATCCTGTTGCATGCTATACTTTTTTAGGAAAAAAAAAAAGGCAAATGGATCAGTATAAATTAAAGTACCAATCTCCATAGAACTATGAAGCACAAGCATTTGTGATGTAAAGGGTAGATAAACAAAATTTAACAAAGAGACATTAAAAAAATTACCTTCAAAAGGGCACACTCCAACTTCCTCCACACTATAATCTCCAATAGATTAGGAAACTATGATGACAACTCATTTTTTCCTATTCAAGGCAAACAAAGGGATGTATGATGCAGGGAGAGGCAGAGACAGAGAGTATGAAATGTGGATAGATATATGATGCAAAGATGAAACCCTTGATCAAATATTAGTTACATCAATCCAAGACAACCACTTTCTTGCAAGACTTTATAGGAGAATCTCAAACACAGCTTAAGAAGAGTGTCCACTGGTACACCAATTCCATCTTGCCTAACTTTTATCACATCACACCATGAATATTAATTCTTTTCTTGAATATATCAAGTTTCTGCAAAACGTAGAGGAAAAGCAGTCAAACAAATAAATAAGCAAGAGAACTAAATGCCAATAGATTTTTATGATTAGACTAATTCCATTTACTTCCAAATCAAAAAGATGTAGTCAAAAATAAAAACCCTACATGGAAACAATGAAACATATATCAAAGAGTGCACACAAAAATAACGTTAGAAAATGGTTCCAGAAATTAAAAATATATGACCAAATCTGTTTGGGTAGTATTTATAAAAGAAAGGAATTGAAAGGAATAAGAAGGGAAGTGAAGGTAGCTTTGAAGAAAAAAAAATAGAGGAAGTAAGGGAATAGAAACCTGGCATCTTTGCTTCGTTTTAATAATAAAGTTGTGGAATGGGAAGGAAAGTAAATAATCGTAAGTTTCTCCTATTTTGGTTAAGTTATGGGAAGGAAAAGAGAGGATATATATAAAGTAGGAGTATATTTGAAAGGTACGGTGGACTTTTCACATAACAGATGAAATATGTGCTGATACATGATAACTTTTTCCTTTTTAGTAAAGTAACTGCATTTTTTTACACGTATTCTATCAAATATATTCCTAACTCTTTGAAGCAACAGTGAAGTGATATGTGGTAGTTAAGCCCACAATTATTAACTTTGAAAAAAACAATTGAGTAAAAAACTTAAAAAAAAGATAAGTTTGATAAACTTCTTCAATTTAATTTTATCAATATCATTATTCAAAAACTCAAAAATAAATACAATTTTGTCTTCTTTCAAATGATAAGATAATTATCAAACTTATATCCTTATTCTTTTTTCAAATAACTAGAGTTTTTCATAAATAAGAAGATTTTAAGGATAAGAAGGAAACAAAATGAACGGAGAATTTCTAGCATTAGAAAATCTAGTATTTAAAAATAATTAGAGAAAAAATAAAATCCGTAGCCTAATGGTGAGGGAGGTCATCAAAAGAAAAAAGAAATACAAAACTATGAAGACATTGAGTGGGTGGGGAGCAAGAGAACTGGGGCAAAGAGAATTTCTAGAAGATTTTTTTTTTTCAAGTTGAATTGATTGAAAAAAAAAATCATTTTAGTAAGTTCATGCAATTCTTCTTAATATGTCATTTAAAATTTTTTTAGCTAAGTAATTAAAATTTTTTTTTTATCTCTCCTAGATTTTTGACATATAACTCAATTAATATTACTTAAATAAAATTTATAATTATTTTTTCGAGTTAGATGGATAGATTGTTTTGGAATATTTCTAATGGATTTTTGGAATGACAATTAGCATAAAATAAAATTGTCGGAGAATTTGATTACTACAAAAGTAACTATCAAAAACTAACGTGCATGCTTATCGTCAATCAAATCTTAGAGTGTGTTTATTATTTTTTTAATTTGATCAATAAGTTTAGTTGTGGAAAATAAGTACATTTTCAATATATTATTGTATAATAACGAGAAATCACTCTTATTATTTTATCACTTTTCATTTATCTAATGTTATTTTTTTATGTTCTCATATTCAAATTATATTCTTTTTTTATGATTATTCATAGTGAATGCACTAGAGTGAGGGTGATAGACTATAATGTTGTTTTGCTAATAATAATTTTCTTAATAATATTTTTTATTTTGTAACATTAAAAGGTAGTTCGTTTGCCATTAATTCAATTAATTCATCTGAATTATTCCTGAATCGGTTTCGGGTTACTTGTGGATCATGATAACCACCAGATAAGAAAATGTAAAACACCCTTAAAATTTGTATTATTTACAATGCCAACCATTCACCATCACGATCAAGTCACACACACCGTCACCATCCAAGTCCTACCCACCGTCGCCATCCAAGTCCCACCCACCATCACTGTCGAGTCACACACCGTCGGTCGAAGGGTTTGGATTCAAAAAATATAAGCCTCTCGGCAGGCCAATAAACCCAACGAAAAGCTTCTTCTAACCTCAGACGGGACCCATCTTCTTTGGCGCATCAACCCAGAAAAGAGGGAAGGTAAATATGGAGGCGAGGATTGGGCTATTAGATGGTGATGGTGATGGATTTGTTGGACTGGAGATGAATTAGTGCTTCACCAAACCAAATCGTCAAGGAAAACTTGTGCTAGTTCTACTTCTTTGTCGGAGGCAACTTTTGGGGAGGCTCATAAGCAAGGAGCGAGCAAATGATGAAAACAAGATTGGGAATGACGGATCCGGTGGGAGAGGGCGGCTGCGCTTAATCAGGTGGTGGATTCGATGAGGATGATTTTGAAGAGAGGGGAGAGAACAAATCCGAGAAGGAGAGAGGAGAGAACAGAGGTAGTGAGTGGCATATGGGTGTAATTAAACCAACTTTATGTCCTAATTTCAAACCTAAATCCACCGGTTCTTTTAACCCGAATTCAACCCGGTTTTAACCAGCAAACAATCTCATCCCATTAATGGCATTAATTTTTACCGAACTAGCCCTAAATCTAATTTAAAATCCCGAGGCAATGATGGATATGTATTCTAGTTTTTTTTATTATTACATTGCCATTATACGCTCACATTATCTTTTTCTCACCTATGTTAACATAGCATGTGTAACACTATATCTGCCTTTCAGATTTTCTTGCACTCATTAACTCACTATTAATAAAAAGAGCACGTAGGAACCAATTTATCCTCCTGCATTCCAGAAGGTATATATCTTCTCTCAAAATGTATAGCCTGAGTGGTCATTAGCTTGTATCACCACTCCTTTTTCAAGTGTATACTGGCGTTAAAGTGGGCATGTATGTACATGAATAGAAAGGCTATATATAAAGCTACGTATAAGATCTGATCTTTAGTACATGAATAGAAAGGCTATATATAAAGCTACGTATAAGATCTGATCTTTATTTACCTACTACGAACGAACTATGGTGGGTAGTGCACTGGGCTAGCAAGCTATATGTATCAAGTGGAATGAAATACGTAAAGTAAGCACATGAAAAAAGCTGTAAAAAAGGGCATGTTGTCCTTTATTATTTTTACATAGCAAAAAACGCATCAATACCATGAAATGAAATCCATGTTGTAAATATTATATCGGAAAAATAAAATATGAAAATATCAAGAATGCATCAAATGAAACACGTCCAAAGAAAGTTTGAATTTGACTGACCAGAATTCCCAAACACCAAACGCATAATCATCTGCTTGCACTTTTTGTATAGACATCCAAGCAACGCCCTTAATTTATTCAGGTTGGCAATCAAGTGAAGAGAAGCATCTGATAACATGGCTCTTTAAAAAACAATTCTTCAAATAGAGCCCACATTTGTTCCTTTGTCATAGGAAGAGAATGTTTGACCCTTCCATAAATATTATTGCCTTCTTGCATTGCTTTAGCAACATCAAAAATTGCTTCTTTAATTATTGAACCTTCATCTTGACTACTTAATGTTTTACCTTTTTTAGATTTGGCTCGAGAATATGGCTGAGGAGAACCCATGAGCACAACAATATTGTCAAATGGATCACAATTCTCTAGGGTAACTTTATTGGTTGAAATTAGGTGATCAATATCATCTATGGTCTCCCTTTGTCCTTCTTGAAGCTCAAATTCTTGACAACATTTTAATTCTTTAGCGGTTTCACTCTGCTCACTTGTAGTTTTATCATTTCCATATAGTAGCACCAGCTTATCATCATTGGGCATTGGCTTTGTCATCCACTCTCGAGTTTGACGTTTATCCTGAAAAAATTAACATGTTAAATGACCACAATTAGTTGTTGCATTTTTACAATTGACATAAACTGTTCTCTCCATTTCATTTTCTTTGCTCTATTTGATTTTTTTGACTAGTTTGACCTAAATTTATTCATATTATAGTTTCTTATAAAAAAAATTAATATTATATATATATATATATATATATCTTAATTTATTATTCATATATAAAGTTTTTTCACTTATATGCTAAAATGTTGAAAGTAAAAAATCATAAATTAATTGCTGAAAGTAAATTGTGCAAATAATTTGGGATAAAGGGAGTACTAAACATCCTACTACAAAAATAATTGCTAACCTTAAATAGTTTTTCCCAAACATCTGGTTTTGTCCTCCAAAGCTTGGTAGTTGGATTTCAAGTAAATCCACTCAATCCATTTAAAGAAATCATAGTGTTTACTAAAATTGATTTTTATTGTCTTCAATGATTCTTTACCTTATTCTTATCAATTTCTTCACAAATCTTGACTTTTAACTCGGAAACAATGTGATCATATGCTTTTGCTGTCTAAGTGCCGTAGACTTTATTACCTTCATTATATTGATGCAAGAATGTGCACAAGAGCATCATTCATAGTAGGAGTCCATGCGAGTGATTCATTTTTGCTTGAATTTTCATTATCATCTTTTTTTCTTTTCGGCATCCTAACATAACAAATAGAAAATTGCAATACCCATTAAGGAACCAAACAACCCCTTGCTTTAAAAAGCACTACAATTGCATTTGAAAGTAAGACAACAGACAAAGAATACCATAAAAGAGAAATAGGCATTCAAAATAACTTTTTGCAGGCAATTTGGAAATAACAAACATCTTGTTCCTTATTCTATCACCGAATTAAAAATAAAAATAAACATTCAACTCATCATTCACAATAATTAGTCCACATTGAAACAGCTAGTAAATTCCTTATTTGTTATCCTCTTGTAGTATCTTCTTCATCACTTCTAGGATTGTAAGGAGTTCAATTTAAAATTTCTTCGTCCACTTGATCAAGAAGTTGCTCATCTAGATCCTTACCCAATAAATAGTAATGAAAAATGTAACATGCCAAGACTATCATTTATGTGTTTTGACTCCATATGTTGGTCCATTTGCACTTAAAATGATTGAAAATCTTTTCTTTAGCACTCTAAATGCTCTTTCAATTAAATTTTATAGAGATGCATGTAGGAGATTGAATAACTCTCGAGTGTTTTTTGGTGGGTTTCTTGAATATTCGTTTTGGGGTGTGAAAAATTCCCCTTTAAGCCTGATGCCTGTATTTGCAAGATAGTATTTACCTAAAAAAGGGTCAATTGCCTTTAGGAACTTCTTGAAAAAAAAATGCAATTCTAACAGGTAGTATTTTCTGAAATCTATTATATTAATTATCTTCAAAAACTTTTAGGCTGTCTCTTCTTAATAAGGCATCTTTTAGAATTCTATAGTTAAAAGTAATGCCTTCCCAACCAGATAAGACATATGTGAATTTTAGATCAAATGAGCAAGCGGCTAGCACATTTATTGTTAGATGTTCTTTCATTCCATGAAATCTTGGAGCATCATTAACAGACAATTTAACATGAACATGTGTTCTATCAATTGCCCCAATGCAATTATAAAGTTTCAAATATGATAAAAATTAAGAATTATCTATCAAGAACATTTAAAGTTATTAGAAATCATAATAATACTTGTACCTTAAAATATGGATAGTACTTATCATTGCTGAGTATTTCGGTAGGGATCATAGAACCATCGTGTTGTTTGATAACCTTATCCTCCAATGTTCGTATGGTCTTTAAGACACGATAAAAATTACGGCTTGTTGTTTCCCCGGATCGACAAAACCAAAATTGCACTTCACAATTCTTAGCATGACAAGACAAGATGTATAAAGTCTTTGCAACTTGCTCTTTCACACTTATATGCTTTGTTGGTTTAAGACCACATTCTCCTTATAATAGTTCACATAAATTTATGAAAGACATAGGATTCATTCTAACTATGTCATGACCTTCTGGACCAACAACTTGCCTCATGACCTTTTGTCTAACTCATTTCCTTTTCCTTAACTTAGCCTTATCAGGAGTAATTGATGTCGTACATCCTCATTTTCATAAAACATACCATTAGACAACTAAACATAATAATTGTGCAATTGGCAATTGATGGTGCTCTATCAATCTAAAGAAGTCATCATGCGTTTCATTTCCCTAATTATCCATCTACAATAACAAAGGAAGTTATATGATAAATTACTTAACATTTTAGTTTAAAACAATATTTCTACTTTTTTTTGTACTTACCCATGCACAAATTACATTGAAGTTATTCTTATTTAGGTTAATTATGTATCTTGGACTTGTTAGGACATTTATTTTGGTTACAATAAGCTTGGAACACAAAATAGCCTTCATTTGGGTTTTTGGGCAGCAGCTACCGCCGCTAATTTCTTCTGCTGTTGTTTTCCTTCTATAAGCAAAAAGGGACATGCTGGTACGGGAAAATGTTATGGCAATAGTTTGACCCATATTTTAGCAAGACTATTAATCCAAAAGTAATTATAACTTTTCTTTCTCTCGGAATAATAGTATATGCTTTCAGTTGATGCATCCTTAACTTTGTTGCTTCATTGTGAAAAAAAGGGTTTTGATTAAGGGCAGAAATGAGTCAGGCCGAGCTCGAACACCCTTAGACTCGATGCTCAGCTCATTAAGAATTGGCTCGGTTTGAGCTCAACGAGCTCAGAAAATGAAGCTTGAAGCTCGGCTTGAAAAAGTTTGAATTCGGCTCGGTAGCTCAATAGGCTTGAAGCTCATCATAAAATATCCAATAGTCTTTAGTTTGGGTTGAGTTTTAAAGTTTTTACTTGGCTTCAATGGTTGTCACTGTCAGAGATTAAAGCTCGAACGAAGTTCTGGCCTTGATGGTTGTCGCTGTTGGAGATTGAAGCTCGAACGAAGCTCTAGATGTTTGACAATAAGGTGACGAATGAAGGTGATTCAATTGCTTGGCAATCACAAGGCGATTACTAGGTGCTTAAACAAAGCTTGGTGGTCACAAGCTAATTGACGATGAGACAAAAAGATGACGGGTTGCGTGATGGTGGTGTGTATTGGTGGGTGGTTGGTGTCGTGAGGTGGGCGCCAGCTGATGGGAGTAACAGTGGTAGACGTGACTTTAGGCTGAGATCTATCAATTGCTATTACTCTAAAGTAAGGGAAGGTAAGGTTTTGATGTTCTGAGAAAGAATGAATGGCAGATACAATTGGGTGCATAAATTTTAGGGAATTAGGGTTAGATAAATTATATTATATTAATTTTCTTACCAGGCTCATTAAGCTTGATAAGAATTCGAGCCGAATACTACTTGGCTCAAAGCTCGGCTTTTTAAGGATTCGAACTTATTTTACGGCTCGAAATTTAGCTCGAGGCTTGTTAGGCTCAACTCGATAACAAAAAAATCGAGCTTGAGCCTGAACCGTTTGTTTGGCTTGTTTTCACCTCTAGTTTTGATATTTTATTTTTAATGGTTTTTGTCGAAGTGGAATTTTTTTACAGGTACAATGTTTGCATGTCTTAACCAAATCCTTATATGCTCATTACTTCATTCTTAGAAGGTGCTTAAAATAAGTAATGGTTCACCTCATTTTTAGCTTCTCATTTTGCCCAGTTAACATAATGCACTGCTTGACTACAATTATGCATTTATCTAGGGTAAAGTCCACCAGGGGTATCCTAGCTTTTATTCTTATCCAAATGGGTACCCAACCTTTAAATTTGTCCTATCAAAATACCTAATCTCATATTGCGTGTCATAATCAGACACTTTTCGTCAATTTAACAATTAAAATGGATGGATATCAATCACATGACATTAAATAATATTAAAATAAAATTTTAATATTAATTTTGGTCCTTAAATTTTTCCAATCAATAATTCTAACCCTTAAACTTATAAACCTACTCTTCCTAGCCTAAACTTCTAATTTTCCCCCTAAAGTAACCTCTCAATTGATCTGCTGCCACAGCAACCGCCGCCACCAACCGAGCCACGATTTTGTTACCCTGCCTATGTAGGCACCGCTGTCGCTTACCTCGAATCATTGCTCTCCCCACCTTTGTCGATTGCTCATTTCTCCATTCCGTGTCCTAGCCACAGCAAGGCTTGTCCGCCGCGATTCGATGCGTTGTCGGCCTCTCAACCCAACCTGATCCGCCTTGATTTGCTACCTTGCCAGTGTAGCCGCCGCCACCACTTGCCTCGAATCCTTGTTGTCCTTGCCTCTGCTGATCGCTCATCTTTCCATTCCATGTCCTCGCCACAGTAAGGTCTGTCCGCTGTGATTTGATGTGCTATCTGCCTTTCAACCCAACCCAACCCACGTCGATTGCCTTGATTCACTACCCTGCCCGCATAGCCATAGTCATCGCTCACCTCGAAACCGCTGATCTGCCTCCTCTGCCAATTGCTCATCTCTCCGTTCTGCATCCGTTCTCCATCCTCGCCGTCCGACTTGCCACAACACTCCCTAGCGTGGAAATAAGAAAGCCCCTTAGATGCAAATTAATCAGCAACAGTGACCGGGTAGCAGCGGCAGATAAAGAGGTTAGGGTTTTAAGGGGTTAGAGGAGGAAGAGCTAAATTGATTTTAGTGGAAGTTTAAGAAGTTAGAATTAGTGATTAGAAAATTTTAAAGATTAAAGTTGTTGTTTTAAATTTATTTCAGTGTTATTTAATGCCACATCATCAATTTTCATTTATTTTAACAATTAAATTAACGGAAAATACCCAATTAGGATGCACAATTGAGATTAGGTATTTCAATAGGACAAATTTAAAGGTTGGGTATCCATTTGGGATAAGAATAAAAGCTAGGATACCCATAGTGAACTTTACCCCATTTATCCACCTTTCATTACTCTAGCTATTTTATTTAAACACTAAACTACTGCAAGCCACGCATTTATTTAAACATTAAGGGCCAATTCGTTTCGTCTAAAGTCAACTAACTTTTTTTAACTTTTTCATCTTTTTTACGTGAAACCAATTTCATTTGAAAGTCAATGTTATATAGATGCAATAATCAATTTGAAAGTAAATTTTTAGGATGTTGTTAAATTTTTATGAATTTTTCTTTTTTAAGACTTGAAACTAGAAAAATTCATAAAAATTTAGTACGATTATAAAAATTATATTTTCAATTGATTATTGTAGCTACATAATATTGGCTTTTAATTAAAATTAGTTTCAAGTAAAAAAAATGTAAAAATAAGAAAAAGTCATTTTGTAGTCAATTGACTAAAGTTAAAACGAATTGGGTGTAAACTGCTACAACTATGCATTCATTTAAACACTTAACTACTGCAAGGAAGGATCAGAACTTTGCTTTAATGAAATTAGTTGTATTATGAATCAGCTAAAAGCCTAAATCACAAGATAGATGTTAGCAACACTTCCTACAGCAAGGACTTTAAGTTGTCTAATTGATAATGAACATCACTCTTTTACTAATACAACTGTAAATTTTCAAATCTTTGTTTTGAAGTATTCAACTATTTAAGCATGTTAGGAAAGAAAATCTAATTGTTGCCAATGCTTATTGGTGACTTGAACAAAAAGTGGAAACAAATCATACTGAAAACCTCAGTTTTTTTACTTAATATAATGGGAGTTTCATTAGGAGTAAGTAGACAATTTCTTCTCATGGTATATTAGAACAGCCAACGACGAAACATTGTGAGTGGCTAAACAATCTTTTGATGGAAGTTTGACCAAACTACTTGAACCCGAATCTTTCATTGAGGTTCCAATCAATTGTTGAAGTGAAAATCCTTTATCTTTATTTTCATGCTTCTTTGACTTTATTATTACTTGAAAAGGGAATCTTTAGTTCAATTTTTGTGGCCCTGGTTCCTTTTGAATAAGTTGCAATGAATTGGTTACTTAACCAAGACATAAAATCAAGAAAATTCCTTCAGGGAACTTAGTATACTTCCGGTTATGCCTAGGTTTGAAGTGACTTGGAGACAAATTTACAATTGTTTTTACTTAACCAAGTAATAAATTGGTAATTAACATCCCTAAACCATAACATACAATCCCAAATAGAAAAAAAAAATAACAAATCTAGAACACAAATTAAGAGTGAAAAAAATAGAAATTAAAAAAAAAAACAACCACATGAAGATAGAAATTTGTTTCTAATACCAAGTGAAGACAAAACAAGGCAAACTAAGAATTCCCAAACTGAAGTTAAGATCAAACAACAAACAGAAGAAGAAAAAAGATCCATAGCTGAAGTACCAGGACCCGACATAGATAAAACAAAAGAACAACATCAACATCATATGAATGACAATGAAACAAAAAAAAAAAGGAGAATAATGAAAAAAAATCAAAAGAGCAGTATAGGAGAAGCGTACCATGCTTTTTGCTTCGCATCACAACATAAAATCTTCACGGGTAAAGAAACTCTGGTGTATATGTAGGTTTGTATATAATAGTATTTAATTATGTTGGTGTAAGGATATAATTGGTAAAAAACAAACAAAAAGAGATAAGTGCTCAATCTGTTCGTTCCAAATCCGTCCAATTTGAAAGGATGAGAAAATTAGCTTTTTTAAGGATTTGAAGGGAATCCCTTGATTTACTCTCTTTCATTTTTTTTTTTTTTTAAATTAAGCCAAACAAGAGAATGGTGCATGGCATTCCTTCATCCCCTTATTTTCTTTTAAAAAATTGCAATCTAAGTAGACTATTAAAACAAAAGGCAAAACTATAGCTAGAAATACTTTAAACATCTTGTACATGTAAGCTTTAGGACCACTAGAGAATGCCACAAAAACTACCATACATGTTTAACTCATGCAAACATAAACAAAGTATTTAATGAAGTTATCATTTGTTGACAAAATAGCCATACATTTGCCTTGTAATCTGTATAAATTGCAGCAACCATGGACTCCACATCACATGTAACATTAAGATTAAAGAAAACCTCAAGAAATCATATTAGAAAATAAGAAAAGCTTAGTAAATAAGTAAATTATACTGACCTCCATTAGCTTGCTTAGAATAACATATGCAAAATACCAAAAAAACAAAAGAGAGTAACATATGCAAGTGACAGTGCCTTATTAGGATTAAATATGCATAGATAGGAAAGAAAATGATGTGATTTAATATAGCAAAACAGGATCATTTCAGTAAAAAATCACAACAAAAAAAAGCAGAAGTCAAAAAGCACTCTAACCATGATAGCCACTAATGTTGCAAGTAAATACACTAAAAGAAAATGAAAACTACAATATATATATATATATATATAGATAAAATGCCAACCCCTTTTTCTTCATTATTGCACGCACCCATCAAAACATAATTTCCTAAAAAATCACCGTCTAATTCTTTGTCATTTCCAAAATACAAAAGATAAATATTTAAATCCTACATATTCATCCATGGATATATCAAATCAACAACCAATTTCACAATGGTAGGCCTTGACCTTCTTTGTATAAATGTTCCCAAGAACACAACTACCCGAATTAGCTTTCACAATGGTGTCGATGGCCAAGAACCTGATCTTGTTGATCAATTTATCCACAAAAAATGTCTCTTCATGAGCAATGCTGAAGGCTTTTCCTACACAATGCGCACCTAAAGTGGCAATACGTGGTGGAGGATTCAAGGTTGGGGAAAGATGGAACAAAGAAATCGAAGAAAGAATTATACGCCATTTGTTCTTGGTGAAGAAAAGACGATAATGCAGGGAAGGAATGGCTTAGGTGAGAAGGAAGAGAGGGCAAAGTGGGCGGAGGCTGATGGAGATTAAAGAAAGAATAACAAACGTAGGGTTTTAATTTGTTTTCTTTACATTTATGTGATTTTTATTAGGGGTAGTTTTGGAATCCTAGTGTAAAAAAAATGTTAAATTCTTACCTAAAGTATCTAATGTGCCATTTGTCATCTTCATGTTGCTTTTTTTAAGTGAAAAGTTTGATTACTCTTTAAGGGTATCTTGTGTGTGTGTGTGTGTGTGTGTAATAGATTTTGACCTGATAAACCCATTTATAGAATCGCTCGGAAACCTACCGTTATTTATCTCTGGCCTACCAGAATCCTTACTAATTGTCCACCATTATTTAACTTAGACCTATTGGAATCCTTATTAATTCAAAGCCCATTTAATCTTCCTACATCCAAACTTAATGTTGCAACCCTATCAACTTTAACCTGGTTACAATTGTTGTTGCCAGGAACTTTTCTGCCCACCGCTTCTTTGTTACCTTAAAGCACTTGTCTGCATCTATTAGGAGCACCTCCAACCGTCGTCACCTTGTCACCCTCATACCTAGTCAAATGACTTAAAGTCTATTAATCTTCCCTACCGAATGACCTCTTTACCTTAATGGAAGCACTTTTTGTCACCAAGTCCCGAATACCAACCTTTTCTCGCACTGACTTCTTATCTGTGTGCCTTCTCTCCTACACTGTGACTCTTTTCAAGCCCTAACTCTCTTTATTCCATTTTTTTTCTTTTGGATGCCAAACAAACCCATACTTGCCATTACAATTGCACTTACCATCGTTACCACCAATTCTTCAACTAATGTCTAACAAAGAACCAAGCAAATGATGAACTCGACACCAACCCTGTGAATTTACTTCTTCTGGTATTACTATACTTGAACAACCTGATTTTTAGGCTTACACAGTTACATGGCGAAATTAGCCCTTCCCCAACGATGTCATTTTAGTCTTGTGTTTGTTTCTATATTAGGCTCTCTCTTATATACCTTGTAAATTACTATTGTTGAAAAGTAAAAAATGAATGATATTACTCTCCTGTTTCTCATTTGTTGCCCCTCATCTCTTTCCTTTTAATTTATTCTCTAGGGGTAAGTCTATCATCACCTTGGGATCTATTCTTGGCATAATCCCCTAGCCAAAAGTTGCCATTACTCACACGTTGCCCTAGTGTTCACACCCATCCCATATCATCATTGTTCATCTTAGCATACCTCGACCACACACAAATTTGTTCATCTCGACCTCCAACCAGAAACCTCATGATTTTGGTTTTTGTCTTGTAACATCAGCTAATTCTAGAAATATCTCCATGTAGTTTTCTTTTAAGTGATAAATACATGTCTTGCCCAATCAATCACTGAAACATTTGCCTCCCTTTGCTTTATTGATAATCACTAATTTTCCAACAAGAAATAAACCACTTAATCTCTTCCCCATCGAAATCAATCGAACTCCAGCACTAATGTCCATTTTCAATGATTCTTATAACATCTTCATCTTTTCCCCATTTAATAAAAACATTGATAGATTTTCTCTCAAAGGAAAATTGAATTTCAGCATTACTCTTTTCACTCTAGAACACAAAAGTCCCAGTTAGGGGATATGTCACACACACACACACACATAAAAAGAAGTAACCTAATTAATTAAAACAGATACGATCAGAGATCTTTCTATTAGTCATGCACTACAAATACACAACTTTCATCCACCATCTACAACACTTGATCTCTATTTGGCAAATGATGTTTTTTGCCGTTCCAGTAGAGGGAACAATTATATTACAACCATGATGCTTATTGTTCTTCCAGTCAAGAGATATTGTTTGAGGGGTGATCGGGGGTTTAGGTCAATGATATATTACTATATTACATAAGAGAGCTTATAAATTACTAAGGCTTTAATGAAAACATATTTTATCTTCGGATAGCTATTGGGTAAGTGAAATCCATGATTTGTGGATATTTGCCAATGACTGATGAGTAAACAGGTAAAAAATCCATGATTGAGTGGACATGGGTAGTAAATCACATCCGTCTAACGGATACGAATAGGTGATGGGTATGAGATATCTATCACGAGTAAATCTGCCTCGTCTACCAGTGAAACCCACCAGTATAAAGTTCATATTTATTAATTAAAATAAAATGTAACACCTACACTTAATTAATATTTTATACTAATTCTTGTCAAATATTTTCTTATATGTATGTTATGATTTGTTGTATTTTATGATTTTGTTATATTATATGTGGACAATGACTTTGTATGTATGTTTTACATTTTATTATTATGAAATTAAAAAAATAAACACAGTTTAAACTGTTGGTACAGATTACCCACGAGTCATAGGCACAAGTGAGATTTTTCACCCATTTTGCGAGTACTCACAAAGTTGTGGGTACAAAACTAACCACGGGCACGAACGGCCAGTAAGGGGTATCTGCGCTTGATCCACCCCACTGTCATCCCTGATTTTATCTCTATTTGTACTGGAAGCCTACACTTTACAACGAAAACTAAGAATGTAAATTCAAGTTGATGGATTTGGTTAGGGTTAGAACCCGAATTTACAAGCTATCTAGAACTAAAAAATGGTAACCCAAATAGACACTAACTTCATGACCAACCTGAACTGACCTTAATGCAAATATTTTTTATTTTAGGTTCACTTTTGTTAGCTTTAAGTAATTGATAAAGCACATCATTAAGCCATTGGCTAGGCACGCATGAGTGACAATCGACAATGAAAGCATGAGTGAGGTTGCAAGTTGCAATAGCCTTGATGAAACGATTGAAAGAGTAAAGGAGTGTGAATGGCTTTATGGGTATTAAGATTCAAAGGTTAACCACCCTAGTTGTAGGGTGAAGTAGGCGACACTGAGGTGAGATGGTCGAAAGGTAAGGGTCATTGTCGAGTTTGTTGACTGAGACTATAGGCTATAACTACAAGTGTTTGTGAGTGTGTGTTATCTATATGCGAGTGTTTAGGAGTAGTGAAAAGTAGGCCTAGGCTAGTTTTAGGGTACAGGATAGATATTGGGCAGTGGGTTGGGTTAAGGATTCATGCATACAAGCCTCATAATTTTGTGTTAAACCCCCTTAACCTACTTTGCAAGCCTCAAATGTGGTTTAGATTGGTTTAACCCAAATTAGCTTTTTTTTGCCTTGTAACCCAAACTAAACCCAAAAATTTTGAATTAGGTTCTTGTTTGGTTTCGGGTTCCAAATTAAAATTTCACCCCTAACCAAAGCTCTACTATCATTAACACTAGCAAAGAAAAGAATAAGTATAGATATTTAAGTTTATACTTGGAATTATTAAACAACTCTCAAACTATTTATATATAGTTTACATTTATTAAAATAAAGGTGCTAGATAGTTTAACTTAAATTTTGAAAAGTATATTCAACTAAGAGGTCTTGTAAAAAGAAGTGTTCGCACATGGGGTAAATTATAGATTGGCAAAGCAAGAGGAGAATATTATATTTATGGCTGAATCTTGGGAGGTTTGTTTACCTTTTCCCTATTACAAGAAAAGAGATAAAGATATATAGAGTAAATTGTATCCGTAGCCTCTAGCCTTTTATTGTTATACCTTTTTGGACATTATCCTACATTTTTTGCATATGACGTCTTTAACCTCTTAAAAGTATATCATTTTGGACCTTTTGTAGACAAAAAATATTAATGTGGATGGAAAATGCCATTGTGGAATGCCAGCGTGTGCGATTTGCTATAGTGACATAACAATCAACTACTGGCGATGATGTGGAAATGAAAAAATAAAAAAAAATATATAAAAAATAATAATAATAAAGTAAATAAAATGAAAAGAAAAAGCACAACCACCTCTATTGACCACTTCGTTCTCCACCCAAACCTCTCCTTCCTCCTCCCTCTCCCGCCACCTCCAACAATCCCCTGCCGCTTTTAGGCTTAGCCTCAGCCTTCAGACCTAAAGCTTATTCACCGCTCCTTTTCCCCTCCCCCTCATCTGCCGCTCCTCCTCCTTTCTTTCCCTCATCTGGCTATCAATTTCCCTAGTCCTCTTTTGATGAGTGGATATATGACCAAATTTTCTCTGGGTTGCAAATTGGTCTAATGCGTGGATTTCTCTCATCTTCTTTTAATGCATCAATTTCTCTCTAGATGTTGCTCTATTTACAGCATTCACATTGAGCAAAAGAAGTAAATGGTGGCAGATTCAATAGGAGATGATTCTAGAAATCGATTGATAATGCCTTAGAAATCATGAAGGGCAAAGGTTGGTCACTTTTGGAAATTGATAGATAACGCCAATTAGAACCCTAGGCAATGGTGATGGGCGATAAGAGGAATGGTGTCTATGGAGGTCGGACAAACCAAGAGAGAGAAAAGGGAGATGTGTGATTTTGAACTAACCTTATATATACCTTACATTTCTTCATTTTTTGCCATATAGGCTCTAAATTTCTTCAATTTTTGTAATTCTTAGCCCACTGGCTAATTGCAGGCTAGTTCTGATGTAGCAAGGGTGCCACCGTGGCAAATTGCCCATGTTGGCATGCCGCGTGATGTTTTCCATCCATATTAACGCTTTATGTCATCACAATGTCCAAAATGGAATACTTAAATAAAGTTAGGGACGTCTTATGCAAAAAATGCAGGTTAGGGTCTAAAATAATACAATAATAAAAAATTTGAGGCCACGAGGGCAATTTATCCAAGATGTAGAAATCCATGGCAAGAAAAGACCTAAATCTGTATTTGTCCTTAAACTTTGTCAACTCTAACACATAACCCATTCAAATTAAACTTGGTCCAACTTAGACTTAAAACTTCACAAAATGGGACACTTAGCTCCTTCAAGTGATGGTGTAACTTCTCTTCATTATTGAGAGTGACCCAATTGAAATAAGTTAGTTGAAATTGGTCCGTACTGAACATGCAAGATGGATACAGACTTGGTAAGTAATTAAACCCTAAGTGAGTGTTCTCTTATGTTTGCCTCTCTAAACACTAAGGTCTCATCTCTACCATCAATTAAGGTTGCCTAACGGAGCCTAGCTCCTTGTATTCTTGCATCAATTTCTGATTTAGGTTTAGTTATTTGTACGACCATGGGAAGAACCTTTCAAGTCAAAATGCCTATAAATGACATGGCAAATACAAAACAAATTCCCCATAATGGTAAATTTCATTTGATACATCAATATGAATAAAAGTCAGAGTAGATTCTCTCAACAAGTAGCATAAATTTACACTCAGGACCAAAAAAATACTATTCTAGATTTTCTCCCTTTTCTATGTTGGGCCACATCCTGCATAGTGAAGCCCAAAGAATTGAGGACCATAGATCATCTATGCATCCCAAATGCATATGGAAAAATCTAAGTAATTGATGTGCCTTTTTCATTGTCTTTATCATATATTTGTTATCATCAATTAGGTAAAACAAGCGGTCACTTTTTCCAGCGAATGAGAGTTCTCAAAAGGCATCATCTTGCATATCTAAAGCAAGTAATCAACTGCATCCATGTTGAATAATTTTTTTAGGGTCCTAAGTTAAGGAAAAAATGATACACAATTTTATTTTCACCTAGCAAAGCCTAGTTCCTTGCATTATTTGACATTTTATTAATAAACATTTTTGTGACTTTAGCGCTAGATATGAGAGTTTGGTGCTTGGAGAGATGAACACAAGAAAATAAATACTTATGAGTTTAGCTACTTACCAAGTCTGTATCCAGATTGTATGTTCAATCTAAATTAGTTTCAGCTAACTCATTTTAATTGGGCCACTCCCAATAGTTGATAAAAATTACAACTTCAAGCGGCAAAGTGTCCCATTTTGTGAAGTTTAAGTGCTGAGTTCAACCTAGTTGAAGTCGAAGTTGACAAAGTTGAGGGGTAAATAATGGATTAGGCCGCAATAAAACGAAAAAACCACCGCAGGCGTAGTTGATTTTCAATCTGAGATCTCTCGCTCCACAGCTGGTTCACGGTCTCACCTCAATTGGAGAGGTACTTGTGCTTGGATCTGAATCGCAGAGTCAGTCGGGTACGGAAACGAGAAACGACACCAAAATGGATAACGGGGACATCGAGGAAGGCGGCGGCGACGCATTTCCCAGCCGTATCGGCCGCAAATACCACCCGGTGGGCGCCCAGGACCGTGCGATCCTTGAAATGTCCTCCATCGATCCCTCCACCTCTTCTTCTTCACAATCTTCTCTCAAGTAAAATCTTCTACTAGCATACTCTTACATTTCTACTTCAACTTCTTGATGCCAATGCATTTCAATACTGTTGAATCTTCTCGCTTTCTCAAGCATTCAACTATTGTTGATGGGCAAGTTTTTGCCTGATGATGGAGATGGAAATGCCAACCCCAGCCTATGTAATAACATATTCTGTGCTATGCTCTGGTCCTATGGAGATATGCTCTACTTGTATGGGCGCTACTGGCTTGATGACGTTGAAGGTGCTCTCATGTTTGCTATTGTCCCTTGTCAGGAACATAAAAGCCAGCACTAAGGAACACATGGGTTCTGATATAAATGAAAGACCAATTCCTGATAACGCTGAATCCAGTGGTCCGCAGAGGGAACATAAATTGGAATTGTTTGGTTTTGACTCATTGGTCAATATTCTTGGACTTAAAAGGTGAGCTCTTACTTGTTCGTCTAATATATACTCTACTTCCTAGTTGCATGTTGGCTGGATATTGCTCCTGCAGATTTAACATTCTGTATATGCTATTCCATACTCTAATCTTGGTTTCGTATCATGTTTTACACCTCGTTTGGTGAAATTGCATTAGTATTCTCATGTCATTGCATCAGACATGTCATGTTTCCACTCCCTGCTTTGTCCTGCTTTGCTGTTTCAGTTTTGTTTGAAATACACGCAATTTCCTTAGGAGAGATAACTGTTATAGAGTTCACTGATTTTTCTATCCCGTGGTTAATTTTTTTATGGCGTTTGGTATCCCTTTGGTGCCATTTACTTTATACTTTTGGTTTAGAAGAGGAAATCTTAGATGGCTAACTCTCAACTTATTATTTTTTATTCTCCAGTATGACAGGAGAGCTTTTTCAAGCACCTCCAAGCCCTCGAGATGGTGAAGAAGTTTCCATAACTGATGGTCGCTCAAAAGTACACTATCCCTTCATCCTCTATGTTTAACTGTCATATTAATTAAAAGCTCAAGTCAACAGATGTTCTGGAGCTATTTGCAGAAGTTGGCTTTTCCTCTTGCATAAACATTTTTCTTGGACATTGCTGGATTCTGATTTTCTCACCCTCATTGTCATCATGAACATACAGATTTTTAGTTGTTTTTTATGTATCCTAACATATATGCATCTTGCAGCCTTCAGATGTCAAACTAGGTACATTGATGGGTGTCTTTGTCCCATGCTTGCAAAACATATTGGGAATTATCTACTATATCCGTTTCTCTTGGTAATCCTCCTTCTTTCAACAGTTTTGAAATTTTGTTGGTCCACTTTGGATTATTTTATGTGTGTCGTGTGTTTAATTGATAAATGATTTAGGTGAATGTGTGGAATTACGTCTTGCTGAAAGCGCTTGACATTGCTCATATAAGTCATATCTTCTGCTTGCTTACAGCCTTATTTTCTCTCAAAAGAAAAAAATTTTGGTTTGTAACCACAGCCCATCTAGTTTTAGTTTAAAAATTGATAAACTGGCGAAAGGCTTTCAGTTGTTGTTTTGGGGTTGTATATCAGCTTCTGTGGTTAAGATTAGTGGCTTGGTTTTTTATTTTTGGCAATTTAGTTTTCTCAAAAATCACAGTTATATAGATCCACACCCCCCCCCCCCCCCCCAAAAAAAAAAAAAGCAAAAGTGGAATAGAAGTTTATTTGGATACCATACTGCAAATCCCACTTCCCCTATTCCCTTTTTCCCTCCCTTGCTATTAACTAAAATGGCCATTTTCTACTTTCATTTGTTCTTCCTCTTCTATTTCTTAAGAATTTAAATTTTTGGTGAATGATCTTATGAATCGTTAAATGATAGGATTATTGGCATCGGTGGCATAGGCGAATCTCTTTTACTTGTAGCTTTTTGCAGTTTATGCACATTCCTTACTGCAATATCATTGAGTGCCATTGCGACTAATGGTGCGATGAAGGTAAGATTCATATGTACCTAAATCACCAGTTTCTGCAATTCATTTAATATATTGTTGAAATGTATTAAATGCTCCGACACTAGATGACACTGCAGATCAAGGATAATTAGATCATACAATTAAAAAGAGTAATAATTTTATATACAATTAAGCATCTAAATTTTGAATTTTTTGTAGCTTGTAATTCAACTGAGCATTTGACATCAATTGAATATTGGGGTAAAATATCTAGTTTCAAGTGCACTGAGGAAGATGCAGGCATTGTTACTAAGGACCTGTGGTATAAAAGTCCTGTATTAGTTACAGCCAATCAAGAGGCCATTCTATTAAAATTTAGACATGTTGTAATGTGCTTACCTGGAGAAACTTTTAGATTATGAGGCAAAGTGAATGTGTAGCAGTTTTTACACTTATTTTACTTGCAGGGTGGGGGTCCTTATTATCTTATTGGCCGTGCCCTTGGTCCTGAAGTTGGTGTTAGCATTGGATTGTGTTTCTTTCTTGGAACTGCTATTGCCGGAGCTCTGTAAGTTTCTTCACTGCAGCAGTTTCTAATAGCACTTTGATTATGGTATAGATGCTCATAGTATGGGCCCAATTTATCTCCATGGGTCAATATGCCTATCTCTTGAATATGGTTACAGATGTTATTCTAGCATGCTCATTTGCTTCTCATGTTGGTTCTAGTTATGTATTGGGAGCTGTAGAGACCTTTCTAAAGGCTTTGCCTGCTGCTGGAATTTTCACTGGTAATTGCTGATTTTTGCGGCTATTACTGGCTCTATTTTCTTTGATGGCTTGAATATCTTGTTTTTTAATTGTTAGGCTTAAATATACATTTGGCCCCCGAACTTGCACAACTCATGCAAGTTAGTCCATAGCTCAGTACTCAGTGAATGTTGGCCCCTAAACTTTGCAAAAGCTTGTGACTCACTCCATTTGTTCAGACATGTTGATAGAAAAATTACAAAATTCCTATCCATCTATTTTAATTTGCCATAAGAAGAATTCTTATTTTAGAATCATCCACATAACCCTTCCCTCCTCCTTGTCCTCGCCCTCTCCTTTCCAAAATTTGTTTTGACCACACATTGTCATCAAAGGCCAAATTGTTGTACCGATTTTCCTACCCTGCTCTCTACTGTGCCATTGACTCCTTTACCCTTGACTGCCTTCTTGGCAAGGGTGGCTTGGCTTCGTTTTCTGGGCACCGTGCAGTAGATGAACAGAGAAGCCGCTGTCAAGGTCATGGATGCTGGCGCTCTTTAAAGGGAGCCCGAGTTTTCGAATGAGCTGCTCTTTGCATTGAGAGTCAATTCACCGCTCATCATCTGGGTACTCAGCTTCTCCTCAAACAGGAAATGATGTTGTATGATCTTGGTTTACCAACTCATGCTTAACGACAACCTACAAAACGCTCTAGTTAACTGTAAATGGCCATAATGAATGCTCTAGAAGATGAAATTTTTTATTGTGGTGTCGTCAAGGGAATCGAATATCTCCATAGGTTAGATCCGACAATAATTCACGATGAATTGAAGCCAAGCAATGTTCTATTGGGTGGGGCTCTATTTGCCAAGATTAGGAATTTTTGACAAACGAGGTTGAAAATGAAGGGGAACCCCAGGTGGCTAAAGTAGAAGCTGTTGAGGTTATAGGTCATTTATAGAAACAAAGAATGTGACCACTGCTTTAACCAGTCAAGTTAGGGATGCACTAGCCTCTAGAGATTGTTGAGGTGGTGACGGAGTCACCCTGTTCCCAAGGAGGCAGTTGGGAAGAAGGAGGCAATAGCGGTGTGGTGTACAACAACAAAGTGCTGTGGTAACAACAAGTTTTGTGAAAGCAGAGGGAGAAGGCGAGGAGGATGGAAGACTTATTTGAATGAGTCTAGAATAAGGGTGCTTCTTATGAAAAATTAAAAGAGATCAAGAGTGCTTTTGTAATTATTCTATAAATATGTCTGAGCAAATGGACTAAGTTGCAAGCTTTTGCAAAGTTCAAGGGCCAACATTTACTGAGCACTGAGTTGTGGAGTAACTTACACGAGTTGTCCAAGTTCAGGGGCTAAATATTTATTTAGGCCTACTTTTTATTTTTAACTTAGAAAGCTCATGAAGTGAGGTGTGTCATGTCTGCTTGTTTACATAGATGGACCCTTCATTTTTGTGGTTCTGACTAGTTGGTGGTGATTTTTGAGCAATTAGTAGTTGTTGCTGTCACAAGCAAAATCCGCACTAATCTACTGTAGTTTCTTTGTGATTAATGCAGAGACTACTGTAAGGGTCAATGGAACTGTTTCAGAACAAATACAGAGCATAAATGTTCATGACTTGCAAATTTATGGAGTTGTTGTGACGATTCTCCTATGTTTCATAGTGTTTGGTGGGGTGAAAATGATAAATCGTGTTGCACCGGCTTTCCTTATACCTGTTTTATTCTCAATATTTTGCATATTCGTTGGGGTTTTTCTGGCAAAGATGGATGATCCTGCAAGTGAGTTTTTATTTTTTATGTTCTTTATTCCTTTTCTTCAGAGTGTAGTTTCTTACTCTGCTCTTAAGGTCTACACTTCTTTTAGCATGGCCATTATAGACTTTTGGTCAACTTTTGTTAGCTGTTGATAAGCATTTGATCAGTTGCCTCATATGATTCATTCTATTAGCTGTATCTGGGCCTCAACTTCATTCTATTAATAGGCTTTTTACGTCTCCTTATGCACATTTCATGTTTGGTCAGGCTCCTGAAACAGCTTTTCCGGAAGGCTGGCCAAGTAGCATTTTAGCTTCTCTAAAGGTTCCATATAGAAATTTAAAATAGACACAGCATACAATATTTGGAGCTTTTGCAAATGATGGTCTTCAGGAAAAGTTTAAGTCAGAAAAAAAAGATCATTGTCTTGTTCAAAAGATAAACTATTGATGCCTGATCCCCTTCTTGCAGTTGGAAGTTTCACAAGTTTGAGTTAAAGACTTGCAGAGCCAAGTGACTAGCCCTGCATGCTTAAGTTATCTTATTTTCTTGTTGCAGCAGAAATAGTACTCTGGTAAACTAGCAGTGATTCCATTAATTGTTTGCAAGGATCAACCTGACTTAACTTGCTATCCTTTAAAAGGACTAGTTTTTAATGACCATCTTATTCTCCAAATTGTGAAGGATGGGGATTTCTTGGAGAATGAGAATGATGGATACTATTCTCCGAGTTGAACCAAACGGAGGATTTTAGGATTTTAACTTTCCAAACAAACTGGATTCTCAGAGTCCTTGAACCAAACACTCCCCAAAGACAAAATTTTCGAGTTTTAACCTAGCGGCAGCAACTCACACTCTCAAGTATCTGGAAAGGTGACACTGATGTTAGCCTTAATGACTCCATGGTTGAGTTCTGTCTTCATTGTTCTGATTTGCATACCAGAGGCCACAAAAAGTGTTTGATGCAGTCTTACAAGGCACAGGCTGTTTTAGTTTATTTTTTCTTGATATTTTAGTAGGAAAAATGGTGCCTATTTTTTTTTCTGTCTGTTAAACAAGCGTGTTGGTTGTTTCATTCGTTTGGAACTTTTTCCGAGATAACTTAGATAATAAAGAATATAATGTTTCATGCAGAAGGAATTACGGGCTTGAGCTTGGGAAGTTTCAAAGAAAACTGGAGTTCAGATTATCAAACTACTAATGACGCTGGAATTCCTGATGGCAATGGAGATGTCTATTGGAATTTTAAGTGAGAATTTTGTGTAATGCTAATTTACATTGCTGGTGTACAGGTCTGCTAGAATTTAAAGTTTCTAGCCATGCTATAATTCCAGCTAGGCTAAGCAAGCAGCAAAATGTGTTTCTTTCATTTTAGGCACTTGTGGGGCCCAATTCTATTTTTCTCACCTGGGGTTTGCAATTAATATAACTCCTTATGAAGAAATTGTTATTAGTCATAGGTGATGATACTGAATCTCAAATCCCAATTCTTGATCATCTATGTATTTCATTGGAGAGAGAGCTGGCTTTTATGATTCCGTTGCTCTATCTACCAAACTTCAATCATACGAGTCATTCAACTTTTGACGCACTACGTCTTTTCCTGTTGCAAACATTACTTCGGAGTACTAAACATTGCACTTCTTATGAGGCCTTGTCATGAGGCCATGTAAAATGGTTAAACTGTATATACTGTTTTCCTAATTCATGTATGTCCTTTGAATGTGTTTTCAGTGCACTGTTAGGGCTCTTTTTCCCTGCAGTAACTGGAATTATGGCAGGTTCCAATCGATCAGCATCTTTGAAAGATACACAACGCTCAATTCCTATTGGAACATTGTCTGCACATCTCACAACTTCTGCATTATATGTAATATCAGTCTTGCTTTTTGGAGCTGTTGCCACTAGAGATAAACTTTTGACAGACAGGTATCATTATGCAAATTCTTCTTACATTGTGTTGCCGTTACTTTGGGAACTAAAGTTTTGAACGGATTCCTCCCACTAGTTCATTGATGCATATTCAACTGCCTACTTTTCAAACAGCAAAATAAGGATTTTGTCTCTTTTTCTTCATTATTGTTGGTGATCATTGTTTAAAGTAGCTATACAGTTTTGACCAACTCATTGGTGCAGGCTATTAACTGCTACAATTGCTTGGCCTTTCCCTGCAATTGTTCACATCGGAATTATCCTTTCCACCTTAGGTGCAGCTCTTCAGAGTTTGACAGGTGCCCCGTGGCTTCTTGCTGCTATAGCTAATGATGATATTCTTCCCATTCTCAATTACTTCAAGGTTGCGGATGGAAGTGAGCCTTACATAGCTACACTCTTTACATCATTCATCTGTCTCAGTTGTTGCATCATTGGGAATCTGGACCTTATCACACCAACTGTGACTATGTTTTTCCTTCTTTGTTATGCCGGAGTGAACTTGTCTTGCTTTCTCCTAGATCTTCTTGATGCTCCAAGTTGGCGTCCTCGCTGGAAATTTCACCACTGGAGCCTATCTCTTCTTGGGGCAACACTCTGTATAGGTAAGCTTCCAACTATGACTTAATGCTTAGTCTGATCCAGTGGCTGTAGTCTTTGTATTTTCCTCTCAATGGTATCACTTATTTGCTTCTGCTTGTTCTGTATATGCTGCAGTGATCATGTTCTTGATCTCTTGGTCATTTACTGTTGTATCATTGGCACTTGTAAGCCTCATTTATTATTACGTGTGCTTAAAAGGAAAGGCTGGGGACTGGGGTGACGGTTTCAAAAGTGCATATTTTCAACTAGCCCTTCGGAGTCTTAGATCACTGGGAGGTATGTCTCAGTCGATATGTATGTGTTTTCATTTCAGGCCTGCAAGTAGTTGTACTTATTCTTCTATGAATTGGCAGCAAGCCAGGTGCACCCAAAGAACTGGTATCCAATCCCGCTCATATTCTGCCGGCCATGGGGAAAGCTGCCAGAAAATGTTCCATGCCATCCCAAACTTGCAGACTTTGCTAACTGCATGAAAAAGAAAGGCCGTGGAATGTCCATATTTGTGTCTATACTAGATGGTGACTACCATGAATGTGCTGAAGATGCCAAGGTTGCTTGCAAGCAGCTTGCTACCTACATTGAGTACAAGCGTTGCGAAGGTGTTGCTGAGATAGTTGTAGCACCAAGTATGACTGAAGGCTTTCGTGGAATCGTCCAAACCATGGGCCTTGGCAATCTTAAGCCCAATATTGTGGTGATGAGGTACCCAGAAATATGGCGCCGTGAAAATCTAACAGAAATACCCGCAACCTTTGTCGGAATAATCAACGACTGTATTGTTGCAAACAAGGCCGTTGTCATTGTCAAGGGCCTTGATGAATGGCCCAATGAATATCAGAGGCAGTATGGCACAATTGATTTGTATTGGATTGTGAGGGATGGTGGTCTCATGCTGCTTCTGTCTCAGCTTCTTCTCACAAAGGAGAGCTTTGAGAGCTGTAAGATCCAGGTGTTCTGCATCGCAGAGGAGGATGCAGATGCAGAAGGGCTCAAAGCTGATGTAAAGAAATTCCTGTATGATCTTAGGATGCAAGCTGAAGTGATTGTTATAACCATGAAATCATGGGATGCTCAGGCAGAGGGTGGGTCTCAAGATGAATCCCTGGAGGCATTCACTGCTGCACAGAGGCGGATTGCAGGTTATTTGGCAGAAATAAAGGCAGAAGCTAGACAGAAGGGTACTCCCTTGGTGGCTGATGGGAAGCCGGTTGCTGTGAATGAGCAACAAGTGGAGAAGTTTCTTTACACGACTCTTAAACTAAACTCAACGATACTTAGGTATTCAAGGATGGCGGCGGTTGTGCTGGTGAGTCTTCCACCGCCTCCTCTCGACCATCCAGCATACTGCTACATGGAATACATGGATTTATTGGTAGAAAATGTTCAGAGGATGTTGATTGTGAGGGGTTACCGGAAAGATGTTGTAACCTTATTTACATAGTTGGCGAAGGTATGCATGAAACAGACTGGAATTAGCTGATTGTTCATATACTCGCTTTACTCCCTTTAGGTTTACTGAGTGGAGAAAATTAACGTTGATTCTTTATTTTGGCTGCCATCGGAATTTCTTAGAGCCAACTTTGTTGTGTTATATACCTGTTTTATAGTGAAACATCCACGTGCTTGATGATTCGTTCATCATCTTTCTTGTAGTTGGAACATCTATAATCTGTTTGTCACGGAAATGATAAATTTTGATTGTCACGATCCCGCTCATTTCATATTCCATGCGGTAAGATATTTTTCTCTTGGTACATATGACAAGCGAGCGGTAATTGGGGAGGAGAGTTGAACTTAGATTAGAGGTAACAACTTGAACGTTTTTACCGTTTGGATCAAATTTGAGTTATTCGTATAGTTGATGTCCTTCCTCCCTTTTTTCCAAATAAATAAAATTTGAAGTGCCAAGAAATACATTGGCCAACTGGTGGCATCTGATTTTATTTTCGTACTGTCGTTTGGAATGCATTGGCCCCATGGCACCCTACTTGCAATACCTCAGAGCTTGGATCTCAGCATTAAGGAATATCGACGAATGGCCACGTCTGGGCTGATCTGTCGCCTAGAGTTCCCTGTTCAGCCAGCACGTTGCAAGTGAGGAATTAACTCCTTCAACTCAACTACCAAAACAAGTACTAATAAATCATTCATATTCATAATTCAATTTAAATCAGCCACCATTAATTTTCTAACCCAATAAAAAACCAACGTATCAAAATAGACCCAATCACCAAATCTATGTGAAAATATTTACAAAAGCCAAGATTACATTTTTAATTGGCCCAATAAGAACTCTCTTTATTTTTTACAATTAAAATAAGAACTCTTAAATCAAATAAATCAAGATAAGTTATCATTCTCAACACACACTATGATCCCTCATCGATTCAAGTTGTTTCGGTTTCCACTAATACCATCGTCTGTTGCCCTTTAGGTTGTGGTTTACCACTGGGTGTAACCTAGTCCACATGTTTATTTTTCTTTATGAGTAACTCTTGCATGAAACAAGTTTATGTCATGCGTTGTCCCTGAACAATTCAAGGATTGTCATTTTGATCCTGCTTCTTAGAAAGTGGGCAATCATGCTTGTTATATGGAACTTTACTAATCTCTTTTCTGCAAAATTCAGGCAAACATCCGGACTGGGCGGGGTGTGCTTCTGTTTTTTTTTTTGGAGGGGGGGGGGGTGTTGGGCACCTTCTTTTATTTTTATTTTTCTATTTTCTTTTTCTGGTTTTATCCTCTTCTTTTTCATTTTTTGTATTGTTGTTTTCTCTTTCATATTTCACTTTTATCTAATTTTTTCTGAATTTTATTCATTTTTTATTTTTGTTTTATTTTATTTCTTCTTGTTCTTTTAAGCAATTTGTCTACCTTTTTTTCATTTTTCATTCTTTATTTTTCACTTTAATATCTCTTTTTGGGTGGATTTATGATACAAATATTCTCTTACATTAAATTTGAAATAAGACAATATAAAGTCTTTTTTCTTTGTTTAAGCAAGAATTGATAAAAGAACAAACTGAAAAAGGAACAAACTGTTACTAATAAAAATATAAATAGGTACTAATAAAAATAAATAAATAACTTGTTTATCTAAAAGAAATAAATATGATTTGACAAAAGAACAAACATATACAAATAAAAGCACCAAGCTACTAATAAAGGAAGAAAAAGCTATTAATAAAAGAACAAACAACTAGTAATAAAAGAACAAGAAACTAATTTTTCTAAAAGAAAAAGCAGAAAAATTGATAAAAGAACAAATTTTAACTAACAAAAATACAAAATAGCTACTAATAAAATAACAAATAACTAGTTAATATAAAAAAAACCAAACATGAATTGATAAAAAAATCAAACACATACAAATAAAAGAACAAACATGAACTAAGAAAAAAACAAGTACCTACTAATAAAATAATAAAGATCTAGTAATAAATGAACAAACAAGTAGTAATAAGAGAACAGAAATTTAGTTCTTCTAAAAGAACAAAAAAAAATTGATAAAAGAACAAACTGTTACTGATAAAAATATAAATAACTACTATTAAAAAAACAAACAAAAATTGATAAAAGAACAAACTGTTACTGATAAAAATATAAATAACTACTATTAAAAGAACAAACAACTAGTTTACATACCCAACATTACATCAGGGGGATTCCAAGGTATATTGAGTATAAGAGAATAATATATACATAAATGTTATATAAATATTATTAAGAAAAATATTATTGTTGAAACAATAATTAAAAAGTACCATAAAAATATGGTAAGAATGAAAACAAAATAAAACAAAAGATATAGTGGGCTGGAAAAAGAAAATGAAAAAACATTTTGGCTGGTTAAAAATAACCGTGAAAAATGTAAACAAAGTTGAGGGGGAAAAAAAGAAGAAAAAAGGGCAAAAAACTGTTAAGAAATGAAAAAAAAAAAAAGGGAAGAAATGAAAATAAAAAAAAACTAGAATGGCTAGCTGGGATTTGAACCTGAGCAACCCCAGCCCCTGCTAACTTTTATTGTGCATTTTACCATTCTGCCAAAACTGATAGTTTGTCTAAAATTGACCAAAAATAATATAAGTACTAAAAACTAGAGGCGTTTGCTGGGCCGTCCCGGCCAGGCCGGGCCTAGGTCTGGGTTTAGTGGGCTTAGGCACAACCTAGCTAAAGGTGTGCCGAGCCTTACCCCGGCTTAGGCCTGCCCTTTTTAATTTTGTTTTTAAATTTTTTTATATTTTTAAAAGATTTTGACACAATGAAACACACTATTGGTGTAAAAATTTATTAATTTTAAAGTCAAATGACACATATATAACATGAAACGGACCTTACATGAGTCAATGGCAAAACGCTCCACAAAAGTAAAATTAAAATAAAACCTATGATCTATACTGAACATCAAAATCAGATCAAATACAAAGTAGGAAAATAATAAGCAAATTGTAGATTTAAGTATTCACCTCATCGGGGTTTTCATCGTCGGAACTTTTGTGGTCTTGCAATCTTAACACTGGAAGACTCCAATCACAGTTGCATATACAAACATTAACTGTATCCGATGATAATCTTATTCATTTCTCTGAAATTACACATTTTCCGACGCTAAAAACTGACTCAGATGTAACGGTTGAGACAGGAACAACTAAAACTTCTTTAGCAATGATAGAAAGTATTGGAAGTTTGTTGCTTCTTGCTTTCTACCATTCTAGAATGTCAGTCTCACTATTCTCCCAAATCAAGTTGAGGTATGCGTCTACTTTAGTAAGATCGGAGGTTGCAGCCTGGGGCCGTTTGAAGAGTTGTTCCGCCTGATTGAATGCAGATAAGCACGATGATGATGAACACCTGATGATAGAGGAAGTAGTGTTCCCTACCTTATCCTTCTGCCGGTCAGCATAAATCTTAAATAACTTCTACAAATGCTCTTCAACAGTGGCAGTTATAGCATGAACAGAAATATGCAACATTTTTAAGAAATTATAGTAACGACGCCTAATGCTGTAAAAGAAATGGATCTGGGCTGTCATTGGTAGGTGAGAATGCATAGATCTTCCGATTTGTACAATGGACATCTAACCAAACAAGACTGCAATCTAACAGCATTGAAAGCTACCAAGGCGGTAGATATGATACACAGGCGTGTGCCAGACAGAAGGGAAAATCTCAACCATCGAATGCACGCTTCATCGTGTTTTAACTCTAGCTCCAACAGGGCAGCAACAGTGCTGACAACAAAGTGTCTTGCTTCGAACAAACAAGAAAGACATTGTTAGTAATGAGTAAAGTGCTTTGACCCAAAATTGTAAATAAAATGAAAACTTGGGCCAGTTTGCAGTGTAAATGCAAGTAAATAGATTGAGGGTATATCACTGAAATATAAAATCCATTTGTCTTTCGTGGCCTTCACCGTATCTTTTAAGAACTTGTCATCCTTGTATTGGTTAAAAACCCATATAATATTAACCAAATGCATTAAAACCTTGTGAGTTGTGAGATAGTATATATCAGAGCAAAAAACAGTGGTTTCATAAAAATATCGTAGCATAACAGCCACTTTTGACAGTTTATCTCACATTTCTTGCTTCAAAATCGTTTTCTTTTCTTTCACATTTGTAAAACAAGTCATGTGTGCAGAAAATGACATCACATCCATCAACATCTCATAAGTTGAGTTCCATCGGGTAAGGCAATCAAGTTTAAAACGTTTGCAATTAAATTTGAGGCTATTTTCAAGACAATATGCCTTAAACTCTTTGAAAACTTTGTTCTTTAACTTTAAATAATGGATTGCCCATTGAATGAGAATAATTTCAGTACTCAAAACTTGAAGACCTTTTTAGATAGCTAATTTTAAAATATGACATACACATCTAATATGAAAAAATGTGGCATCCCAGATAGGTTCTAATGATTCTTTCAATGTCTCCGCCGCGACATCGTTGTTAGATGCATTATCAAATGTTATGCTAAAAACCTTATCATGACAAAAAACCTCTTTAAAAGTATCTGAAATAATTTGGAATATGTTTCAACTAGTATGATCGACCTTCATTCACTTAAATACAATAATACGCTTTTGACCGACTCAACTATCATCAATCTAATGTGCAGTGATATAATAATAATCTTGTCCTAGTGGTGAAATTTACATGTCATTAGTAAATGAGATAGAATGATCAAAAACAGAGACATACGCTTGTAGGTTTGATTTACAGACTTCATAAATTTTAAATGTCTCCCTCCTAGCAGCACTCCTAGATGTTCTTTTAAAAGCAGGGTTTAATTGTGATTTAATCCAATTTTTCATATGCCTATCTTCAACGTGCCTAAATGGTTTTTCAATCAACATCATCCATTCTTCCAAGCATTCTCTACAATTTTGTTAATTAAATCTAAAAATACCTGATCCGCCAGTAGTACTCCCAAGCTATGTTTGACTGCCAATACTAGAAGTTGCCTTCAGACAGATATTCGGATGCTTATGTTTCATGTGCTGTTTGAGTGTTCCTGTGCCGAAGTTCTTCTTGTGTGTGAGCTTTGTCTTGCAATATTTGCAATTTATGAACCTCACATCGTTGCATGACCATCCTTCTTGAAAACTTGGTCAAAATGCTTCTAAAACCATGTGGTGAGCCTTGATGTCTTACCTTGTGTTTGAACTTCTGGCTGATGGCTTGTCGGGTCAATTGAGAACCATCTCCTCCACTAAAATTCTCTACTGGCATTGACTCCACCTCCTCAATGTCATCATTAGAAAGTTGATCGTCGAGCCCCAAGTCGTATTGAGCCATATCAAATTGCTCGTCGTCGTCGGTCTGTTGGATTTAAGCCCCACGGGTCACCGGTTGGGAAACGTTATAAAAAAATACCTCAAACCGGTGCAGGATGAAAAGCTTGAGACTTTTCCTTTTCCCTTTAATGCCATTTGTATGAGAATAAATTGAGAAGACGAAGAACTTTGGAAGTAGTTAAGGAATAATTAAGAAAAAATGAAGAAAATAAGGTTGAGAGCTTGAGGAGAATGAGAGAATGTATTAGAAGAGAATGAGAGATTGTTAAGATTGGTATGAAGAAATGGTGGAAATGGCCTCCCCATTTATAAGGGAAGGCCTTTTTTTATTTTGGACTAAAAAGCCTTAGAAAATAGTTGTTAAGGTTACAAAAGTAATCCTAAGGTCCAAAAAAAATATTGCAGGCCATTACAGTGACCTACAGTGTAATTATGCCTTTTTTTGAATTAGGAGCTGTTGGAGGTTGGTTGACCGTTGGGACTGAACCGGGCCGAGCCAGTCCCGTGTCAAGCCCAATTTTTCGAACTAGGCTGTGCCAAGCCTACTTCAAGCCTCATTCTTCTTTAGGCTCATAACCACCCTTCCCTCTTCCATGGTTTACTCAGGCCCGTGCCAAGCTAGGTTTGACCTGGGCCAGTCCCAAGCTGGGCTGGTCCTGATCCCCCTCTTTTAACGGCTCTACTAATAACTTGACAAGTCCTGGCGCTAAACAAGCGTAAGCCTAGCGTTTTTTTATTATGTTGTCATTGTTTGACTTGAGTATAGCGTGAGCCTGTAGTTGTCTTGCCCCAACTTGCCGATTTATAACTATTTTTGCCTTTACTGAATCTCAATACTGTATCCCTATATCTAGTGTCTAAATGCACCATCCATTATCTCTGATGAGTAGTTATTATGTACATCTGCGTTAAATTCTAGGCTAGGACTTTTAGTTTTCTTATTTTTACAAAGAATGACCAAAAGTTTAAAACATGCAACAAAAATAACAATTCTTGGCTTTGATACCAACATGCCCAGGTAGTTCAATTTCAAGCATAAAAGATGGCATAAACCCAAGCATAAAGATGAACCAAAAATGCATTCATTTGATTTATTGAAATACAAACTTACAGAGAACTAGTGAAAACTAGTTTACCATACATACTCAGGAATGATTACAAACTTGAATTGCTAAAGTAGAATGTTGAGCATCAACAGGATTGACACCACTATAGTATAAGTACAAGCACACCACTTAAACACTAAGCAATAAAATGCAAACTCTGGTGGAAATAATAATGGCGTCCAACACATGGATTACAAGAGTAAGAAGGATAGAAATTTTCGGATGCATAGACTCTGGAGAAAGGCCTCCTTAAATAGACAGAACTCTTAAGCCTTTGGTGATAAGGCTAGTAAAATTTCTCCAATAAAAAAATAAGAGAATTTAGGACAACCAAAGTTAGTGGCCGGATAGTGCTCCATTATTTGGTGCAGGCAATAATTCTAAGCAACTGATTGTTTTCTTTCCTTGTTGGTTTCTGCCAACACTGACTTCCTTTACATGGAAATCAAGGCACCAACTCACAGATGCCTTTATTAGGTCCCTGCTGAGTCATTTTTGTTGGATAAGGATCGAATGCTTTCTTGATTTTTCTGAACCAGTTGTTTCTGGATAGACTTTAAAATTTTTTATTTCATTACAGAGATAAAAATTTGGCTATCTTTGAATTATCCTCCTTGATAGAATCAATTAAGCATGACATCCAGGAAATCTTCATGTGGGTTCTCTTCTTCATCAATTAAATTAATTTTATCAAATTTAATATCTCAGGATTTTCTAGATGGACATGATGCTGAGCTAGAAGGGCTCTAGTTAATTCTGCGTCCATCTCCAGACAACTTTCTATTTTCATCATATCCTCTTTGGTTTTCTGGCAGGCAATGACTTCATTTTTCTGATTCAAATTCTTTGTCATCTTATTTCTCCTACAAAAATTCTTTGGTTAAGAAATCAAGTAGAGAGTTAGTTTCTCCTACAATATATTCAATACCAAAATCAAAAGTGGATAAGATAGCTTGCCATCAAGCAAAAATTTTCTTAGAAGCTAAATTTTTAACATCTTTTGCTGTCTTACGGTCCACATTAATTAAGAATTTCTTGTTGAGGAGATCCTCATCAAATTTTGTGACGCAATGCACAATTGCTAGAATTCCCTTCTTAATAGTGGCATAATTCTTTTAAGCTTGATTCCAAACTTCTGAAGTGAATCTAACTAATTGTTCTTTTTCACCATTTTTCTATTTTAATATTCCACCATAGCTAATGTCACTAACATATATTTCAATAATTTTAAAAGCTTATGGGTTGGAAATATTAACACAAGAAATTTTTTTTATTCTTCTTTTAACTAGCTAAACAGCTTTAATTTGTTCTATACTCAAGTTGGGAGGATTCTTCTTTAGCCAATCAAACAGAAGTTAACAATCCTTTGCAAGATCTTTATAAAAATTTGTGACATAATTTAAACTTTCCAAAAATCTCTGTGATTGTTTCTTATCTTTAATTTCATCATGAAATCTATTAGTAAAACTTGTTGATCTATCAATAGGGTTAATTGTTCCTTTATGAATTATATGGCTCAAAAATCTAATTCTAGTTTGGAATAATTCAATCTTCTTTGCTGATACTACCAATCTTGCATCTTCTACTATTTTTATAAATTTGTTTAAGTGCTTCCAATATTGATCAATCCATTAGGAAAACACAAGCACATCATCAATGTAAACAATAGTAAAAGAATTACAAGGATTAAAAATTTCATTCATAATTTTATGAAGTTCTAATGAAGCATTCTTCAACCCAAAAAACATAACATTCCATTCATAGTGATCAAATGGGACATTAAATCTTTTCTTATATTTATCTTCTTCAACAATTTAGATTTTCCAGTATCTTGGTTTCATATCAAATTTTGAGAATACCATGATATTATGAAGTCTAGATAAAAAATTTCTTGTTAGATATTGGATACCTAATTCATCTAAGAACCTTATTAAGAGGCTTATAGTTAATTACTAATCTCGGTACTCTTCTTTCAATTTATGAATTCTTAATCATATAGAAAGCATAATAGCTCAATGGTGAAGAACTATTTCTAATCAATTTCTTATCCAATAAATCTTGAATTTATTTTCCATAGTGGGTCATTAATTCTTCATTCATTTAGATTACTCTAAACCTTATATGAATGATTTTCTTATCAAAGTCTGGTTCATAAGAGAGATTTACAATGTGTTTCTTTTTTTGTCAAAAGGCATTAGGAACATCAGCACAAACTTTGTTGGCTAAAACTCCCTTAAAGTGTTCTTTTTTAATCTTAATTCTTGGTCTTTTAATTTCTCTTCAACGCTCTTGTGTTTTACTTCTTCTAGTAAACACATAAGAACATTATACTTTCTTCTTAAATCTATACTAAGTTTTTCTAGTAATGATCTTTTAGGTGGTTCAGTAAACTCAAAAGTAATTTTCTTTCCAAATTGTTTGATAGAAATTTCATTCATAGTTACCTTAATGGGCATGATTGCAACTAAGAATGAAGTTCCAAAAATTATTTCTTGATTCATGTTTAAAACTGTAAAATGTTGTTTAATATAGATGTCTTTATTTCACACATCCATAGTTGTCAGTTTAAACGGTATTGGTATAGTTTTCTCATCAGCAATAGTAATAGATCCAAAGGACTTATCAAGATATTGGTAAAGAATAATACTCCCTCTGTGCCATATTCTTTGAAACACTCACTTTTTAGCAATTAATCTATGATTTTTTATTTTCAATTTTTAGTATATAAATAAAAAAAATTTGTATATAAATAATAAATAAAAACCTATAGTTTCCAAATATATTTTTAAAATTTTTTTTCTAACAACCAATAATATATATAAATTTAAGTCAAACTATGGTCAAAAGTGAACTATTTCAAATAATATGGGACAGAGAGAGTATCTTATTTAATACAGTTTTTATCAGCTCCTGAATCTACTAAGACTATTGTTGTCAATTTGAATTGGTTTATCTATCACCAAAGTCATTCTACTGGTAAATCTATGATTTGACATAGAATAGACTTTATTAATTTGTAAAAGGTTTTTCTTGGGAATATTCTCTTTCTAAGTCTTTATTTTCTTAGCTGACTTATGGAACATTTTTCCTTCTTTCTTTCTATATTGCCTTAAACCTAAATTCTTCCATATCTTCCATAACTAGTTCATCTTTTGGAAGATTTTGATATTATCTTTTAAAATTTTGAAGTTCTAAAATCTCAATTATATTCTTAAGATATTTTATTTCTGAAATTTCTCCTTTCAATTATGCTATTGTAAGTTTTTTATGACCCTTCTATATCTCGTCTATTCTCTTAGTGATTTCATTTAAACTATAAATAGACAGTTTGGTTAATTCTTGTATATCAACCTTCTTTTTTTAAAGAAAATTTCTTCTACTTTGATTTTTTTGATTTTCTTGCCTACCAACTTTATCAAGATATTGAAGAAATTTTGATTTCTTAATTCTACATCATCAATTTGTTTAGCAATTTCGAGGATTCTTTCATTTTATTTAGTAATATCATTAACTTGAATCACATTTAATTGCAAATTATCAAATGCATTATATAATTGGCAAGAATCACAACCATAATTTGAACCATAACTTTTTGACTCATATTCTAAACTATCTAAAAGACCAATTAAATTTATTTCTTTAGAATTTTCAGAAGGTATTTCTTTTTGGACTTCTTTGGGCTCATTATAACTATTTAATAGGATTTGCATTAAACTCTTTTTTAAACCTTCATCTATCTCTAAAAAGTTTATAGTTTGTCTTGTTTTGCACTTATTGGCAAAATGTCTTGGTTTTCCGCATTTCCAGCAAACCCTTTGATCTTTTCTAATTTTTCTATTTATAAACCTTTTAGAATCTCCTGGTTTCTCTTTTGATCTTTCAAATCTTCTTCTCTTATATTTTTTTATAAGATTTGTGCTTCTTTTATTTTTTAGGTTCATATTCAGAATATGACATTGAGTGGGGGTGTAAATAAACAGAACGTTCGGTGAACTGTTCATAAACTATTCGATGAGAGTTTGTTTATGTTCATTTTAAGCTAAATGAACAAACACAAACACAATTTTCTATTCGTTTATTTAAATGAATGAACACGAACAAGCCTATATTTGTTTGTTTATTCATTAATATAGATATGTTCATTTGTTCATTTATGTTTTTTTAAATCGTTCACAAACATATTTTATATATTGTTTGTGAACACATTCGTGTTCGTGTATTGCTGTTCATGAATGAGTTCATTTGTTTGGTTCATTTTTTGTTGTTCACGAACATAAACGAACAAACATGAATAACTATTTTACACTAAATGAATGAATGAACACGAACTATGTAGTGAAATTTTGAAACCACTATCCGCAAGTGCACGGTGGACGTGTAGATGGGGTGAGTGAGTATCGTTCTCACGAGGATTGATTAAATTAATTGTCAAGTACCACTACTCAAAGTAAACTTTAGCTAAATAATCAAAGTTGGATGGAAATGTAGGCAACTTAAACAAGTGACTAAACTTAGCTAATTGGAATACTAATAACCTAGAATGCAAGTATGCAATGTAAACAAAAATTGTAGTTTTTATCAAATTATGAAAGAACACTTCCTATGGGTTCACTACTTGTCATGATTTGTTGATGAACTTAGGTGAGTGGGTTAATCTCCAATGTATGTTGGTAAAGTTATTCAATTAAATTCTTACTTTTCTAAGTGAAAGAATTAATCCCTTTAATATCAACTTAATAAGGATTTTCATCCGATTACAAGCTTAGAAAGAGGCATTAGAGCTCAATTTACCTTTACTTAATGACTTAGACTAATTTTCCAACAAGCCTATAGCCATTAAATTCTTCTCCTGGGTCCAATAGCTTCTAATCTTTTTGAAGAGTTTGGAGGCAATTTATAGTGCAACCAATTGTGGCCATCAACTAGCCAACACAACATTAAGCTCAAAAGAAGAATAAACATATATTTAGTAGAAAACTAACATCATATAATCATGAATTCATCCAACATAATCAATCCAAGTAGCTACATCCATAGAAAGTGCAAAAGAAAACTACTCCATAACTAAATAAAACATAATCATGAAAGTAAACATAATAACATTCATGAAGAACTATAAGGAAGATGAAAGAATAAACCCAAGATGGCTAGAAGATCTTGAATCCAAATTCTCCAAGCTAGTCTCCTTGAGCACTACAAGCAATTTCCAAGCTAGCTCCAATGGTAACCAAGGAAAATTAAGAAAAGCTAAAATTACTAACTACGGTGGATATGGAAGAACTAGTTCCAATAAGAGAAGATGAAGATGAAGCTCTTTTCTTTTGCTTAGTTCCAGATCCTTCTACCCTTTGGAGGTGTCTCTTTCACTCACCAAACCAATTGGATAGAAATCCTTGGTCAATAGAAAGCTTGAGTTCAAATTTGAGGTAGGAGACCACTTTCCCGGGTGACTGGCGCCTAGGCCTTAGGTGGGGGTGCCTGGGCGCCTAGGCCCCAGAAGGGGGTGCCTAGGCGCCTAGGCCTCCAGGCTCGTAGGTGCTTGGGGCCTAGGCCTCCAGGGTGCGTTTTTTAGGCAGAGAACTTTTGTACTGTGGCGCCTAGGCCTCGCTCCTGGGGCCTAGGACTCACAGTTATAATTTTCGTTGACTTTTACGTTCTCGTTTTTTGTTCTGCTCGTCTCGGTGCCATTCCAATACTATGGTCCGCTTCTCCAACCTACAAAATGAAGGATTAAAGCAAGAATCGGCAAAAAATATTGAGTGGTAAGGTAGAAAATTATGGTCAAAGTTGACAAAAAGTCAACATGTTTGACCACAAAATTAATATTTATCAAACTACTCTCATTCATGTTCGTTTATAGCCCTAGCCTTGAGATATCATAACCAAATTCGGAGCAGAATTTATTCATTTCTTTTATTCCTGCTAATTTCTCTCTTTTCACATATTTTTGCCACTTCATTTTATGACATATTTTTAAACCAGCTTCTTTAATTTCTATTATGATTTGACCATAGGTATAATTTTCTAAATTGAGGTCACCTTGATTTTTCTTTTTGATGTAATCCATGACTAATTGATCAAAGTGTTTAGGTAAATCTTGTATGAATTTTTCTTTTCGAATAGAGGATCTACAATCTTCTCTTTCATAAACTCTAGTAAGGAAAGTATCTCTATACCATTCTAAATCTAATAGAGTTCAATATCTCAGATTTAACAGTAATTCACCATTTATAATTTTTTTACTTGCTGCATCACCAACAAAATGAGAATAAATTATACACAGTAAATTATTTACAACATCAGGTTCACTTGTTTGAAGTAATTGGTTCACATGTTGTACTGTGAATATTTTTCGTGCATTTTTTTTAATCTTTTGTTTAGCTTGTTCAGTTAGACACTTTTCCCACCAGTTTCTTAATTGACCTATAAAAATAGTTATGATCATTTCTGCTATATTTAGGTTTGAATTATCAACTCATTTTCTAGCAGTTATCCCAAACATAATCATATGTTGGATAGTATTTATGATATGATATTTTGACAAATCATCTATATTTAATTCTCTTATTAAATCTTCTTTATATTCTGCAAAAGTATAAGACTCAAAATAATTGTTTAATCTTATATCCACTAGAGATGGTTTTTGTTGGAGTATAAAGATGAGACACATTCCAAACTTTTTGAAACATTTCTAATTGGACCTCCTCTCTCCCTTCAAAATGAAGATAATTTAATTCTAAAGTTTCATGTTGTAAGTGATGAGAATCACTCAATTCTTGGACATTTCGATTTTCTCCAATAACATTTATCTAAACACCCTTTTGTTTTTTATCTATAGTCTCTTTTGGTTCTTTAGATTTAATTATTAATTTGGCTCTTTGATCAACTAAATCAGTAAGTTTATCACTTGGTTTTAATTTGAGTTCTGAAAGTTTCTTAGGAAAATTTATTGGGGATTTTGATGTTTTCGGCTAAAGTTTTTATTTAAAGACTAAAGCCTTTGTGAGACCTAACTTATACTTATCCAAAGATGTTTCAATTATATTTATCTGTTTACCTATAGATTATAGGTAAAGATTTGTATAATTATTCTATTTAATGATATTTTGGAGATCTTTCTTATCCATAAGTTTTTCGGCAGTTTCAGGGTTTTCTGCATAAAAAACTTTGAAGGGGTGAAGTAGATATTTTAGTTTCTTCTCCCATTATGATTGTAGTATTTGGTGGATGTGAAAATGTAATTTCTTTTTCATCTTTAGTCTTATATGTAGACCAAGTTTCTTCCAACACATCTAATGTAGTTTCTTCATCTAGCATTATGGCTAGAATAAACCATTCAAAGAATTTCAAATTATTCTTAGTTCATATTATTCTTTTATACCAAATGTTTAATCTCTTTTTTATCTTTTTTGGTATAGTTGTCAAAAAACCATTTTCACTTAATTTCATTTCTTTCTGAAAAAAATCTTTATTTAAACTTTGAGAGTCAAACCTAAATGGTTCTATTAAGACATTTAATTAAAAATTTGAAAAATTAGGATTAGAAAATCATATGGATACAGATTTTATTTCTTCTTGTTATTGTCTAGAACTGTTTCTAAGACAACTAGATCAATTTTATAGACAAGATATCAAACTTGTTCTATGGATTCTCTAACTCCTTCTACAAGTTTCTCATGTTCAAATTATGGGACATAATAGCATGAAGCTTTGGAAGGTTTATAGGCAATTCTTGATGAAAGCTTTTTGGTTCCAATTCTAAAAAATCAATTTTTGTAACTTGTTCTTTGCTGAATCTTATCTCAACCTCTCTATTTTCATATTCAACTATTCTTTCTAATTCTTGAGGTTTTAAAGATTTTATGGGTTTTTCATTTTGGAAAATCCATTTTTTCTAGAAGCTTGATGTCTCTCCATTTAATTGGTTTTAGAATGACAACATGACTTTTCTCTGTATTGGCTTTGAATAACAAAGTTTTTTCCCGTGTATCAAATTCTAAAGTTTTAGGTTCAATTTGTGTTGTCATGACCTTATAGTAGATTCTATAAATCAAAGCAAGATTCTGGGATCCTTCTAACATATCAAAACCAGATATCAAGATATTTGCAGTTAAAACTTTCATGATATGAGGATTTTTCAAAGAAATAGTGAAGTTTGGATGATAATTAAAATAAATTGGTCCATCACACAAACTTGATTCTACAATGCCTAACAGAGAATCAGAGAATTTATTTTGTCTACAATCTCTTAAGGCAATTATCACATAAGTGTTTAAACAATTTATCGTTAAAGGTTTAAAGCAATTTGCACAAGTCCAACATGCAGATAGTTATAATGATTTTCTAGAAGATCCTTGATCATGTATTTTGAAAACAATTCAAATTTATGGTCTTCTTCCATTATTGGAACTGTCTTTTCTACTATTTTAATGGCATAAATCATTCTAAGATAAAAAATTCTTTTTTTTATAAATATATCATTTATCCATTTTAGGAATATTCCAATTTCCTAATTTCTTTTCAACATCTCTAATTAATACAGCTTGCGAGTCCTTCATTTTTCTATTAACCATAATTTCCTCTTTCTCTTGTCTTTTTAAAGCAGACCTAGCCAAATTTCTTAAGATTTTATATATTAGTAACTATTACTTAGTGTTAATATTTTTACTTGTTATTTGTCAACGTTTTATACAATTTTATTGCCCTTCCACTTCAACAACGGGTCTTACAGTTGCTACGTAACATTGGTGATAATCTGAAATGATTTTAACAATAATCCTTAATTACTAGTAGGAGAAAAGTTTTGAAAATTTGATTAATTTTTGAATCAAGGAAAACAAACTTTAGGGACTAAAATGCTCAAAATATGAAAGTTTGGTGTAGGTGTATCACATACACCGGCGGACAAAAATTTGCCATCTCTGATTACATTGTGTGAGCATCAAATATCAAACAGGGTCGTGACCTAATTGCATGTGATACAAACTCATAATTTTTTGTAAATTGAGGAAGTTACTTAGGATTAGAGGATAATTAACACAAAATAAATTATTTTATACATTTGAAATTGAATATTCTACTAATTTATTAAGTGATAAATAATTTTATCTAATTTTAAAAAAATATTATTTTTAAGTTATTTAAAAAAAATATTTTACTCAAATAAATAATACCAATTTATTTTAACTTAATCAATTTAATCCAAAGATTTTTTTTTTTACATCTTTTTGCATGGAATCAATTTCATTTGAAAACAAATATTATGTTGGTGAAGTAATCTATTGAAAATAAAAGTTTTACAAGGTCATTAATTTTTTATGATTTTTTTTAATTATATTGATATAATAATACATTAAAAATAAAATCTGTACAATATTTTTTATAATTTTTCCCTTTTGAATGCATAATTAGGAAAAATTTATAAAAATTTAATAATATCATAAAAATTTTACTTTTAAATGGACTATTAAATCTACATGATATGATATTAGCTTTCAAATAAAATTAATTTTGAAATTAATTTTATTTGAAAGCTAATATCATATCATGTAGATTTAATAGTCCATTTAAAAGTAAAATTTTTATGATATTATTAAATTTTTGTTCAGATAAAAAAATTAAAATTAAAAATAAATTATTTTAAATTGAGTTGAATAAAGTTAAAATAAATTAGGTTATACTTATTTAAGTAAAATAAAAAAATAAAGATTTTATTTGTAATTTCTGCCAAGTCCGTCCTGCCTGCCTTTTAGTTTTTCAGCGCAAACCCAAAATATCATCGTCCCGATTTTCTGATCGGCACACAGGAGATCATCGTACCTCCCAAATCATAAACTTAGGGCATGAGTTTTTGACAGACAAACACCTACCAAAACGAGCAATCACACAAAACATCAAATGGAGGACTCGGAAGGAGTTCTCAGCTTCGATTTCGAGGGCGGCCTCGACTCCGGCCCCGCCGCCCCTACTGCCTCTATGCCCGTCGTCAACTCCGATACATCTGCCGCACTCAACAGCTCTGCTGCGTCTGGACCGGCATCTGCGCCGACCGACCCTGTGTCTGCTGCCAGTGGTGGACCGGGGAGGCGGAGCTTCCGACAGACCGTTTGCCGCCACTGGCTTCGTAGCCTGTGCATGAAGGGCGAGAACTGCGGCTTCCTCCACCAGTACGATAAATCCAGGATGCCAGTCTGCCGCTTCTTTCGGGTCTATGGGGAGTGCCGGGAGCAGGATTGCGTATATAAACACACCAATGAGGATATCAAGGAGTGCAACATGTACGTATTCCTATGTCTATATCTACTTCATTTGACTAAGCCTGCGTTTCTTGGATTCTTGGAATAGGGGTATTTGGTTTTGAACTTTTAAAGGCTCAGGCGTCATGCTTAATTGGGCAGGAATATTTGGTTTGAACGTTTTAAGGCTTAGGCGTCGGGCTTAATTGGATAGAAGTATTTGGTTTTGAACTTTTACTCCGAGAGGTGAATGGATTGATTGTAAACCTCTCGTGTTCTGTTTGCGGTTTGCTAAATAAGTAAATATTAACTTGAATTTGTATTTCTTACAGTGGAAAATTTGGTTTTTGTAGGTACAAACTTGGCTTTTGCCCTAATGGTCCAGACTGCCGCTATAGGCACGCCAAGCAGACTGGTCCTCCTCCTCCAGTTGAAGAAGTTCTTCAAAAGATCCAGCAATTATACGCTTATAACTCCCACAAATTTTTTCAGCAAAGGAATACCAATTTTTCTCAAAACACAGATAAACCTCATTCACAAGGAGTAAACACTGTTAACCAAGTTGCAGCTGGAAAGCCTTCGGCTGCTGAGTCTGCTAATATGCCTCATCAGCAGCAACAACAGCAACAACAGCAAATTCAACAGCCCCAGCAAGATGTTAGCCAGACCCAGATGCAAAATGTTTCCAATTGCCAACCTAGTCATACAAACAGGGCAGCTAAACCTTTGCCTCAAGGAATATCTAGGTGTGTTTGGAGGCCTAAGGTCTTTAATTGGACAGAAGATATGTAATTTATTTTGGATATAAGTAATCAGGTGTCTTTTATTTTCTGCAATTTCTCATAGGATGTCTGCTTTCATATGATATGATATTTTGAGCTTTAAGCAAATGATGACACTGTAATGCTCAGGTATCAAGTATTTATATATGGATCATTTTTTCTTGTTGGTTTTACTTGAGGCTTTGTTTGCTTTTTCATCCAAGAAAAACATGGAATTTCTTTTTCTTTCTATCTTTTTTTGTTCCTGAATTGATAGTGCGTTTAAGTATTGAACCAATCATGTTGGGGTTAACTTTTATGTTTTCTTGGGGTCTCCTTTGGGCTGCACCAAAAGAGCATGACCATTCTGGTATTGTGTGGTCAGTTGGGTTTCAGCTGGCATATAGAAGTACCTCCAACCCTAGAAAGTTATTGGCATTTGGTATACTATTAGCTTTCTTAAAAAAGGTTGCCTTGTTTCCCAGCACAAGGGAACTTGGGCCCTATGCGTGATCATTTGACTGAACTATGAGGGAACCCTCAAATCATCTCTGCCTTTTTGGCACTTTATCATCATCTTGTTAGTTTCACGTTATAAGTTGTACTCATAAGAAATGTGCCATGATAGTTGTTGATGTCAAGGATTGTGAACCATGGTTTCATATTGATCTTACTGGAGGGAACTTGTTGATCTTCTTTTTCATTTTAGGTGGATCCTAGGTCACTTGGGATGGGGGATGCTGCAAACCTATATTAGGAAGTTTTTATGCTGATTTTTATATGTTGGGGATATAGGATGATGCAATTTAGCATCTTTGAAATATGGCTGTACTTTTATATGTGTTGTTTTATAATAGATGCTAGTATTTTTTTTTTTTAAACCTGATAGCTGTAGTATGTTTTTATCAAGTAAATAAGTTGATTTATGTCAAAGTCTGAAAATGTCAGAATTAAATTGGAAGTCTATTCAATTTATTGATGCAGGCAGGTGAGTTTCCCCAGTTAAAGTTTTTAAGCTTACGGAAAAAGCCAAAGAAAAAGAAATTCTATCTAAAGATGGATGTAGGAAGTAAATTAATGTTAGATGCAGTAAATATAAGGTACTATTTACCCAGAAATCAACTTCTGAGTTTTGTGCTACTGTGACTATAGTTGTTTTCAGTTCAGTCCTTTTCAAGACACAGCTGATTTAAAGTTTGACAAAAAAGGGAGCAATCTTTTTCTTTTTCTTTTTCTTTTTGGAATATTTGAGGAATAATAATGTGTATGTAGGTATCATGCACATAGGATTGATCATGTTGCATTGTTCTGTTAAAATGACCTAGAATGTAACGTGAACTTTGCTACTTGCTATTTTTGGACATTCTGTTAGAGCAAGTCTGTTCTGTTTTCTAATTTATGTAGTTCATTTTGTCGACAAACAGTCAACAACTGTACACATCAATCATTATTTCAGGAAGTCATTTTGTTACTTACACATGGTTAACTCAGCCAGACAGTTGTAACGTGGAGTTATATGATGGCACAAAATATTTGTAAGATTCAACATGTAATCATGCAACAGTGATCTGTGTTGGTACTACATGTTTATGTATTCTGAAGCTTGTTGCTCCATCTGGCAAACTCTTGGATATTAATATTCTTGGAACAAATATTTGGTCAACTCACCTCTTTTCTATTTCCAAAAGAACTCTGTCTCAGCAGTCTCTGTTTTAACTCTATTGAGGAAATTTTAGGAAATGTGACATGTAAAGTTTCTCAATTACATTGATTTGTGGTTAGGAGTTTGACAGTTCTGCTACTAGATTCCTTCATGGTTATTTCTGTGAAGTATGAGTACCTTTAGTTACTCTTTATATGCAATTTCTTGTGCCTGTAGAACTTCCAATGCCCTCTTCTGTTTCTTCCCATATGAATAATGTGGATATATCTGATCTTTTTTTCCCATTCTTTTACATTAGGTACTTTATTGTGAAAAGCTGCAATCGTGAAAACCTGGAATTGTCTGTTCAGCAAGGAGTTTGGGCAACTCAAAGAAGCAATGAAGCGAAACTCAATGAAGCTTTTGAATCTGTTGAAAATGTGATTTTGATCTTTTCGGTCAACCGGACCCGGCATTTTCAGGTGGTAAAGGGGTCAGATACCCCTTCTATTTTTATTTATGGTCAGCGCCTCTGTTCTGAATAAATTATTATTTTCATTCTAGCATACTGTCAAGGACTGTCAAGCACTCACATGTCATTCTCTCATGACATTTCTGATGTGTTGAGCAAAATCATAGGGATGCGCCAAGATGACATCCAGAATTGGAGGATCAGTTGGTGGAGGAAACTGGAAATATCAACATGGCACAGCACATTATGGCCGAAATTTCTCAGTTCAATGGCTAAAGGTACAGCATGCATTCACCCTTGCGCTTCAGCTTTCTTTTTCAACAGAAATACACATCATACTGTGCAGAAATCTCTGAACTCATAATTTTTGCCTGACTAATGTCAGTTGACGGAGATGATCTAGAAAATGAATAAAATTTTCTGATGAAAATTTCTTGTGGTAGTTAATATGAAGGGTAAGATTCCTGCCTGCTTGTTTTGCAGGGATTTAATTGGATAGAAGGAGTCCAATTTTTTGGTTGATTCGTAGGCCTCTTGCAGATATGTATGTTCACAATTGAGTGCATTGACATTGTTGTCACTGATTCTTTGTTTCCCTCTGTAGCTATGTGAATTATCCTTCCAGAAAACACGCCACTTGAGAAACCCCTACAATGAGAACTTACCTGTGAAGGTATGTCCTTGGGTCATGAATCAAGGTTTTGTTCCGGAATTTTGTGACTTCTGGTGGGGCATTTTATTTCTCAGCTATTTTGATTTCCTTCATTTGCCGTTATATATCTGCAAATAATGGTATGCCCTTGATTATTAGATATGATTCTTGGTTTTCTGTGTACTTGCAGATAAGTAGAGATTGTCAGGAGTTAGAGCCCTCTGTTGGTGAGCAGTTGGCTTCCTTGCTGTATCTCGAGCCCGACAGTGAGCTCATGGTATGGTCTTCTGTGTTTTTGTTTTGTTTCTTATCTTTAATCAGTAAACGAAATGCTAATGAACAGAAATTATGAAAAATGGAAATAAAACGAAAGTAAGAAAGTGTGAACAGGGACAGACACTTAGCATTACTGTGTCTTGGTTATGCCTTGGCTACACGTTCCTCCTTTTAATTTAGGACGTGAGTAGTGGCTGGAAATCACCAGTTGAATGACCTATTCACCTGCCAGGTTTTTTTTTTTAAGTGTATGCTATTGATCTGGCCGTCTTTCAGTTATCAATATCCAGAATGATGAATCTGTGTTTGGTACTTCTTCCCTAATTACAGGCAATTGCAGCTGCTGCAGAAGTGAAACGAGACGAAGAGAAAGCGAAGGGATTCAACTCCGAGAACAGAGTAGAGAATCCAGACATTGTTCCGTTTGAGGACAATGAAGAAGAAGAAGAAGAGGAAGAGGAGGAAGAAAGTGAAGAAGAAGATGAGAGCACTGGTCCTGCTCCATTGGTTCGAGGAAGGGGCAGAGGAGTCATGTGGCCTCCTCTCTTGCCAATGGCTAGGGCGCCTGGGCCTATTCCTGGTATGCGGGGTTTTCCACCGATGATGATGAGCAGTGATGGTTTCCCCTATGGACCTGTTACACCCGGGATGCCTGATCTTTTTAGTGGTCCCCGTCCTTTTGGTCCTTATGGTCCAAGGTTTTCTGGTGATTTCAGAGGCCCTGGGATGATGTTTCCTGGACGACCTCCGCAACCAGGATCTATATTTCCTGGTGGACTTGGGATGATGATGGGTCCAGGACGAGCACCATTTATGGGGTCCATGGGCCCTAATGGTACAAATCAAGCTCGAGCTGGTCGGCCAATGGGCATGACAAATGTTTTCCCCCCAGCGCCAGCACCTCAAAATCCAAGCAGGGCTGTCAAGAGAGATCAAAAGACGCCACCTAATGAAAGATATAGTGCAGGATCAGACCAAGGGAGGGGCCAAGATATGGGTGCTAATGGAAGCGGATTAGAAGATGAGGCTCGGTATCAGCAAGGAGGACCCAGGAGTCATCTTGATGACCAATTTGCTGGTGGGAACTTGAGAAACGAGGAAAGTGAAAGTGAAGATGAAGCACCAAGGCGGTCTAGACATGGTGAGGGGAAGAAGAAGCGTAGAATTCTGGACGGAGATGCAGCTACAGGTTCAGATCACTAGATGTGAACGGCTGTTTTGTTTTTTTTATGTTGGGGTGGCACAACCATAACCAAGCTTCTGTCTCAATTGGTAATGTCTTGTGCAATAGGTGATTGATACAACGTCAAGAGTTGAAATTGATGTAGGATTTACCGGCTGTACTAAATAATTAGTGATTGTCAAAAAGAAGCGGCTCGACCGCAAATCAATGAAATGGAACTGCTGCTTTATGACGGGAAGAGTTATTAATGTCCCTCTATCACCGACATGGACTATGATATAATCCGAATGCTAGTTAGGTGTGCTTTTCATACTAGTAAACACGAACTGATAACTGATTCTTTACAGGACCATCAAACTGTTGCAGCCTCTTGTGGCGTTACTGGCCTCATCATGAATTTCTCCCAGTTTGGCTCCTTGATTGATCCATCAATGGAGTTAGCTTTTGTCCGAAGCCAAGCTGGCTTTTTGTGAGCATGTTACAGGTACCAAAATCAATGATAAAAATGGACGCAAGTGCAGCATTGAGGAAGAGACTGAACATAATACATTGGCTTCTAAATCGTCTTCAGGTTCCATGGGACTTGCAAACTGCTGGTTCCGGAAATTTGGGAGATCTGTGTCCAGCACCTGTGGCCCTTCCAGGTTGGTAACATTAATAGACGAATCTGCCAGCCCTAGCGATCGTTCACCTTCCGGCTTCCATTTGTTTGTCAAACTTGCCAACTCATAGCTGGATTGATTGTCGCCGTTACCTTTGCGGCTTCACTTGATCCATCTACGGACTATGCCATTCTCCCCTAATTTTGAATTACAATTCTAAACAATCTTAGTTTAGCATGTACATCAGTTTTTTGATGATTGATGCCGTCAATCAATCCACCCTCTATTGAGTTTATACCCTGACGGCCAAAAGTCCAGAACCTCCCAGGGTTACCATACGATCCACCACCCCTTCCGAAAACCAAACTTTTTATTCAATATTTTCTCACAAATTGCTGTCCTTCTAATGGAAAATCATTTACTGCTTCTGTTAGCATTTCATCTTGGTTTCCTTCTTCTCTTGGATAATAAGTAACATGCAAAACTAAGAGAACTCGTATTTGCAAGTCGTACCAAAAATTGGTGATGACATCTAGCGGTGTGTGTACAATAGGGGAGGTGATTGTAATAGGTAATAACCATCGTTGAGATAGCTCACCATTTCATCTGTCTGGATTACGGCATCTATGACAAGTGCAAATACAATGGAAATAGAGCAGCAGAAAACCATCCAATAATCAATTACACTACACACCTCTTGCATCTTTTAATTATGCAACATCCTCTTGCAAGTGTAGTCAAACATCACCTGCAAAAGACTTCTTGATTCCTGCTGCTCTGGCAATTTCAGAAGCCTAGCAACTTTGCAGAATCCCTCATGCTGCCTCAGCAGGGAACTTTCCTTCACTTCCCGTTTCCTGTCCTGCTCTCCAACCTTTGGTCTTGTTAAAGCCCATTGCATTGCCCATATGGCCAAAGGCCGCATATAGGCAATTGATCTGTACTGGTCTATTGTGTTCCAACCTTCTGGTGTTTGGAATGAGTAACTGCAACCAAACAGCAAACTGTTGGTGACACAATTCACTTCCAAGGCATTTTAAAGTTAAAACTTATAAAGTATCCAGAAGACGATCAATAATTTAGCTTGTATGACTAACAATAATTTTAAAGTGCTCATGTATGACTAACAATATACTTGATAAATAAGCCGCTTGTATGCTGCAGAGCTTCAAGCACACACCCACACACATACACACAAAATACAGTACAGAAGATACATCAAAAGAAACGCCAAATGAAGTGACCAGATTTTATCAGTCTCACCCAAGTCCTCCTTCGGACCATGCAGCTTCGTGAACTCCACTTGCAGTATGGAATGCCATATCCACCATATCTTCATGGATCATAGCTGCAGCTACTCCATATGTGACTCCAGACCATATTTCTCTGGATTGCATGGATGACATATCAACTTTTCCATCAGGCAGCATCCCATTTACTGCCCCTCGCTTCCCATTGTTTACCTTCAGGACATTGTAATTGTAAACCGTCTCAAGTGCCCTGCTTGCTTGAATTTCATCAACAATTGGCAAGAGACCACAAGCCCGAGCATACCTGTAACCACTTCCAGTCCATTATCATCTCCATTAGTAATGAATAACAATCGTCGATAAATCCATATTTCCTGTCAATCATTAGAAAAAAAAAAACTCATAGAAGTGGAGGCAAGAAAGATTTGGATTGAAATGATTTGAAAATTGGAAACACCTCATATCTCAGTAAAGCAGAAACAGAAACAACTGAATAATGAAAAGAAAATACATCTATGATTACAGACCATTGCCCAGCCAATTGATCAGCTTGAATAGATGTGCTATTACTACTTCCACTGTCATCATAATTGAAGTAAGAACCATTCCACAATTTCTGGTAGACATCTTTTGCCTTCTGAAACTTGTCCCAAAAATAATCTTCAGAGTCCTTGTCCCCCACTGCATGTGCCAAAGCAGATGCAGCCTGCAATGCTGCAACCCACAGACCACCACTGTATGCACTCACCCCAGACACAGACCAGGTGTCATATGTCTGATCAGGGAAGCCTTCATTCTCAATCATCCCATCACCATCCTTGTCAAACTGGTCCATGTAAGCCATGGCTACATAGACCGAGGGCCAAACAGTTTCTGCAAACTTCTTGTCTCCCGTGGCAACCACATCCCTATAAACTTGAAGGACAAATTTTGGGTTCAAGTCTTTCCATCGATCCGTGTTATAAAGTAAGTATCCATTTACCTCAAACCATGGATCATCGATCCCAATATCATGAGGGACGGCTCCAAGAACCTTTCTTGGGACCCACTGTCCATCATCTAGAAGTTTTATTTTAGTAGGATCGTGCATCATTACAGCAGCTGCAAAATCTCTCTGGATGCTGAGTTGCAGCTTTGGGAATAACAAAATTAGTGCAAACGAAGCATAAAAGTGAACATCATAGGTGTTCCACATCTGGTATTCAATCCCTTCAAAATACAGGAACTGACCAATATTTTCTTCCCCTTCTTGAAGCAAATTAGTTCCAAAAGCAGAATTTGAAGCAAGTGGAGTGTTTATTTGGTCCAGTATCATAGTCATCCTTCCTAAAATATCAATGGCTGTATCACTTTGATGTTGTACATCAATAAGGCTTTTCAAACCTATGCGTGACTGATCAAGGGAAAACTTCCTTCCTCCAATGCTCACAAGACTGTGGACGGGCGGTAATCCATCTGCACTAAATATGGAGATTCAGAACATGAGCTTCTTCACGTTGCACCATGTCGAAATTTGAAATAAAAATTAAAAAAAAAAAGGAAAAAAAAAGCAAGTCACCTGTCCAAACAGTTCCCCCTGCATTAAGATAGTAGAGTTCATTGAATAAAGTCATAGGGTACCTGTTGAGCATAGCATAAATTAGAAGCTGAAAGTTCCAAATGAATGCAATTAATCACATATTACCATTCAGGAAATCTCTTGTCCTCGATTACAGGTCTCTGCCATGACTCAATAAGTGATTCCCAGTATCCATGCTCTATTAGAACCAAGATCAGTTCTGTTAGCCATTTAGAACTTGGCTTAACTTAATAAAAACTAGTTCCAAATCCCACAAAAGCAAGATGGCCAGTTAGATAAGATTCTATTTACAAAACTTGGAAACTTAAGATCAAATATGTTTGGTCAAATTGACACCATACCAAGGATGGCATCATGAGCAATATCTGCAGCAGCATTGCCATTAGTACCATAAAATTTGGTATATCGCCTGTTGAAAAGATTTCTTCAGCATGAGATGATTTTTAGTAGTATAGAATATTTAATAGTTTGGATGCATTGCCTGTGATAAGCTTTTCCACTCCTGAAGGGGATTTCAGGACAGTCCCATGCCAATGAAAAAGTAACAGTACGTACAGCACCAGACAGAATTTTCAAAGATGCTGCAATTGCTGCACCTATAGATGATCCTGGGGCTGAGGGTGTTGGTGCTTCAGTGGAATGTTGATGGCCAAAGGATCCACACTACAAAAGCACAAGAAAAGTGTAGAAGTTAAACAGTGTAATGATAACTAGCTCTCAGTATATATTGAGTTCTCCACTGTTTGGCTCAGAAAATGTAAAAATTAAAGACATTGTACAACAAAAGGGATTAAGGCTTCATTTATCTATTGATTGACCATGTGTAGGAGCATTGCTTCATTGCTTTTTTGCTACAAATTCTATAAGAACCTGAAAATTTTTGCAAGCTTCCTTGCTAATAGTTCCCCTAAAGTTCAAGGTTGATAACTAAATTCTATCAAGTGTTGCTCATGATGCTAATGGCATGGATTATATTGCTTGAGAGTCTAGTGGCTAGCACTCTGGCTTGTAAAAGACCAAGTTCATTCAAGTTTAACCTGCAGCAGAGAGAACTAAGCCCTATCTTAAAAATGAAAGAAATTTCAAACCTATAAGCAAGCTCAGTTGCATGTTTCCTGGTTGTCAATTTGAACACGGCAATAGAAGGTTCACAATTCATCCCATGGAACAACTCATAAAAAACACTGGGGAGAATGCTGCTAAATCTTGAAAAGAAATGAGAATTTCCATCGGAAGTCAAATTTGGTCAATGAAGTGACAGTATGATTTACTTGTGTTGAGTAAACAGGCTATGCAAAGGTACGCAAAACTTAGAAATACCATCTAACCTCTTTTATTTCTTGCCACATGTCTTTCGCATTGATGCCTGGGGGGTCTCCAGATATTACAAAACAGGGACATTCAGAAACATGAACATCATTAGTTGCTTGTGCTGCAACCGCAAAAGTAACTGGCGGTAGTCCACCAGCAGTCCTGTACCAACAAATACCAGATGAAGTACTTAGACCATGTGTCTAACCATGTGTCTAATTAGATAAAGTTAGAATTTTCTTTTTAGTTCACATATCTGGATAAGAAAACCTTACTTGTGATGTAGAAGTACAGCATGCACCCCATCCTTCATCCTAACATGATCCATCAGAAATTGGGTTAACATAACCAAGAAACAATCATCAATTGCAGGCATATAGAATACCTAAAACATATGATTGAAAAGAGAACAAAAAGGATTCTAGGAAGACTTAAAGAGTTCAAGCTAAAACGCAAAGAAAAATAATTACAATATCTTTGAATTGGTGTGATGACCAGAAAATTCAGAAACTCCACCCACGGAATTCTGAGCAATAACACCCAAAAAAGAAAATCATGTTAGAACTGCTATCAATTGTTTTGGTGTTCCATCGGATGAACCTGTTAAAAACTCTCTAAAAAGGAAGAGGTAGACAGTAGCAAGAAAATAACTCACTGCCCAAGTGAAAAGCAATGTGACATCTGCATCAGTCTTTCCAAAATTATAGAGCTGAAGAATATTACAACTCAGTTATCAATACTAAACCAAAGTGCAGTAAATAAGCAGTGGAAATGTGGAATGATATCATCAAGACTGTTTCCCACCGTGAAGGTGAAAACTGATACAGGGAAGCTGCTTTCTTTGTAATTATGGGGAATAATGGGTGAAATCTGTCGACAAACAATTTTCAGGGAAGGGTCAGGTTCACCTACATTTTAAAACAAGTGGTCACACTATCAAAACATAAAACAAGTGCTGACAGACAGTTAACGTACTACTTATGACAATTAGATCATGCAATCAATTCTTTATCAGTTGATTATGTAAATACCATCATATACAGTCCAAGCCCTTGGGTACAAAGCATGATATGTAGATTTATCCCCCTTCAGATTCCAGTCCCAAAATTCAATCCCTGAGACTGTGCTTCCTCTGACAGAAAAATAACAAATCAGCCTTTCTAGACATCTTTTGATTATAGAAACTGTATCTTCTCAATTTGAGTCAACAAAACATCTAGTAAGTGATGAAGCAGTAGAATTTCAGCTTACTTGGAAGTCTCTGGGCTGCTTGTGCACAGTACACTTGAATATTTCTCACCATTTGAGCGTGAAACAAAAACCTGAATATGGTGTAAACTTCAAACAGGGTGACATATCATTCAACAAGGATATACTCAATATTCTGATTTCTAAGAATGGATGTCTTCACAAGAATGTAATATATGACTAACAAATAGTAATTCCCAAGGGTAGGAACAATAGAAAGTAACAGCAAATGCAGGCATCAAAATGGAAGTTATGCCTCTCTTTCTTCTAGTCCTGCCAAGATAATACTACAACTTACAGAAAATTGGTTTGCTAAAACAGGTTTCTCTTCACACATTCTAGGGAATAGTTGCCAGCGCTGGAATTCACCTTTGTAACTTCTTCCAATGCTTCCTGCGCTGAAGTGACCAGATATCCAAAGACCAGCAAATTAAGACAAGCATTAGACAGATGATCAAAGAACCAAAGTTACAACGGAAAAATGGATTGCAGACACATGGAAATGACATTTCAATATCCTCACTAATTCTTTTTAAGGAAGATCTTGCAACATCTAAATCAACTGCAAAAGCAGAAAGAGAAATATTTTAGAGAAAAAGCAGTCTAATGAGATTCTGTTAAACTAATTTGGTAGGAGCTGTCCACCATTATATCTTCTATGACTTTGAATAAGATATTCATAAGCATCTGATCTGAAAACTAAAATGATAGCTATAAACCTGAGAGCAGAACATCATTCGAACAAAGAAATTAATTTGACATTCCATTAAGTTGACCTACCCAACTCCACCTAAAGGAGCGCCATGACAAGTTGATATAAAACGCTTAGCAAATGGGTTGATGAAAACATCCTGTGAAAGAGTAAATGTCAATAAGAGGATAATCAAACTTTAATAAGATGATATTCACTGGTGTAACTGATACAAAGACCAGGCAGGAAATCAAGGATTGAGAAGATTACCCTTTCTTTGGCTGACTGTTCTCGTATATGCCTCCATAGCCTTACACCTATTGGGGCCTAAGATGACAATAAAAAAAATGAAAAAAGGAAATGAAAAGTCATGTAGTGGCCAGAATCTTTGGAGGCATTTACGTTCAAACTTTTGAAGTTACCATATGAAGCTTCTCAAGGAAAGTTAGGGTGAACATAGAAAGAGCTTTCTCCACAGTATTCAGCTTTCGTTGCCAAGTCAGTGCTGCAGGTTTCCCTGGGTCAACCTTAATCCAGGTAAAAATAGAAGTGGTCAGAGTTCGTGAACATAATAACTTGCTAACAGCTCACCAGACATGATGAAAAGACAAAGTAGACAACGTCATCAAATTAAAGTCATATATGTCAAAGAAACTCCGTTGTGCTGCCCTTACTGTATAGATTCCAGGTAGCTAAACAAGGGCTGCAGGTCAACATGGTTAAAGTTAAGGAATCAACTTGATATTTAGTGGTGGTTATGGAAATGAGAAGTTCCAAACAGTTGGCAATGACCATCTGAAAGAAGATGCGTTTGAAGGGCAAAGAAAAGGAAGTACAGAGTTACCTTATCCACAAAAGAATTGGATGGTTCCCACTCTCCTTGATCGAAACCATTCTCCGAGATGTTTTCCCCGGGCATTTTCCTATTAAATTTGGAAAATAAGTTGATTGATCAAAAGAAATCAAGCAGAGCACACGAAATAGATAGAGTTAATAAGGCCACGGTTGAATGAGGATTATGTATGTATGTATGTAACAAGGAGTAGGAGATTGAAGGTGAATTGAATTGTATGGCAATTAATTTTCTGTTAAATCATGAATGTAATAATCTTAAAGGCATGAGATGGGGGAGACGAAGCAGGTGAAGAGGCTATGCCTGGAAGCATAGAGAAGAAATCATGGTTAGGGATGGATGAAAGGTCAGAAGAGAACAGGGTGCCAAAACAGAAGTCGAGGAAGGGAGGGAGGGACTGGTCTGCGATTCAAAAGGGCATTGAGGATTAGGACTGTTATGAAGCAATTTTTTTTTTAAAGAAAAAAGTTGGATCAGATGAAATACTCCAGGCAAGATACCGGGAATGAAACGATTAGCTTCAGAATGAATGAGACCTGACCTGGACAGCACCGCACAGGAGAAAAGAGAAAATGAAATCCGATCGACCGCCGGAAGCGAGAGGAGAAGAGAAGAATACAACACAATTCAATGCATTAGAATTCTAGCAAGGAAGATCAGGGTATGGAACTCGGTGGCGGTGGCGGTGGCGGTGGCGGTGGCGGTGGCGGTGTCAGTGGCAGTGGCAGCGACAGCTCGACCGAACCAAGGCCGTTTTGTTTGGTTTCATTTTATTTTTAAGTAGGGCCAGCCAGACAAAAGGATAGGAACCAACCAACCACCAATGGCAGGGGAAGGGATGGACGGCGACTTGGTCTACGTCTGCACACTGGACTGTACTAAATATTTTTTCTTTAATTTTTTTTTTAATTAAAGAGACTAGACTAAATATTGATGGCTGCTTCTTCTGTGTGTCAGGCACACTTATTTATATATGTGCAATTATGATATATTTTTTAATAATTACAAGTTTTTCATTATTTATACCTTTTTTTTTGTTGTTTCTTGATCTAACTTCTACCTCGAAAATTAATTGCTCTGTTTTTTTCTCTTAGTTTTCCTTAAGACTTGCGGATTGCCTCGATTGTTCTTTGTTGTTTGTTTAAATTTTATGTAGTGCATATAAATTTTGTTTTCTTGTTTTTAGTCTCATTTTATCGATTTATGTTATGGTCGTACACTTTATTATTTTTTTTTTAACTTGTGTTTTTGGAAAATCTAAGTTTCAGAACTCTTGTTTTGTCATATTATAGTTTTTATGAGTGGATTTCGATCTTAGTTTTCTTTTTTCTTTGCTGTTGAAGGAAGTATTTGCTTGTGGGGTGTCATGGATCCAGATCTGAATGTTGTCCTCCATGGTCGTCTGACATTCTTTGCTCTGTTAACTTATGTACGAACCAGTTCTTAATATTTATTTGTGTTTCGTTTGTGTAGATCATATTTAGATTGGCTTTTCATGTTAGATTTGTTTTTTTTTTTTATGTTAGGCTTAGATCATTTTGTCTCGGTTTCTGGTGATTTAAATTGTGAAGTAGATATTTAGTTTTTGATATCTACCGTTGAAGGATCTGATTTGGGTGCTTTATCTAATTCTTTGGTGATCCCGTGTGATATTCCTGTTGAATGTACATGTTCTTTTTTATAGTAGTATATGTTCATTTTAAGAATACTGTTTGTTCTTTTCTATTTTAAACAATGTTATTTTTTTATTTTTTATATTGGCTTTATATATATGCTTTTTGGTCTAGCTTGTTTGCTTTTATAAGTTGGCCTTGTTCTTTTTATGGTTTATAGTCTGTTTTTTTTACAGAATTGATGTTTTGGGCTTTTATGGCTAATGTCTATATTCTTTTTTTCATTAGTGTTTGTACCTTTTTACAGAACTATTTGTACCTTTGTGCTTTAGACCTTGTTCTTCTATTTTTCAATATACACTTTTCCAATATACGTTCTTTTATACGTTTAGCCTTGTTCATTTATACTACAGAGTTTGTTCTTTTAAAAATGCATATGTTCTTTTATGTGTTAGACTTTGTTCTTTTTGTATGTTGTATATGTTCTTATAATGGAGCTATATGTAGGTTATTCTGAAGATGATGGATTTGAAAGGATTAATATGACTGGTATAGAGTTTGGCAGTCAGGATAAAGTACATGAGTATTACAAGAAGCATGGTCTTAGCCATGGTTTTGATGTAAGGAAGACTAGGCTCCGTCGTCGGGCAAATGGTTCTTGTTGTGAAATGGAGTTTTGCTATTCTTGTGCTGGTGAGAAACATAGTTCTATTATTAATGGGAGTCATGAAAAGGCCAATTTTCATTCTAATTGTAGGGCATTTGTGAGGTTTAAAATTGATATGAGTGGTACTTGGAAGTGTGATAGACATGATAAACAGCATGGTCATCCATTTGTTTCACAATATCAGACTTATTTTTTGAAAGTTGCGAGGCATATAGATGAGAGGAAGAAGAATATGTTGATGTCTTTCATGTAAATTGGTATTTGAGCTATAGATGCATGCAGGATAATGTACTAAGAATGCGAAGGTATTGAGTCTGTTGGGTTTATGAAGAGAGATTTATACAATTTTTTTACCCGCGAAAAGTCGATTCAGATTGGGAGTGCTGATGCGCAGTCATTGCTTGATTGTTTTAAAGAAAAATCTATTTGTGATGGCAATTTTTATTATCAATATCAAGTTGTTGATGGTCGTTTGGGTAATTTTATATGGAGAGATTTACGTATGTATGAAGATTATCAATGCTTTGGTGATGTTGTTGTTTTTTATACAACATACAGAACAAATATGTATGGTCTCATATGTGCCCTATTTGTTGGAGAGAACAATCACAGGCAGATTGTTATTTTTTGTTGTGGCTTCTTGATCAACGAGGAGAATGAGACATGTGGGTAGTAGTTTGATCGATTATTGGAAAGTATGGGAGTTGTTCAACCATCAAATTTTATGACAGACCAAGATGCTGTCATTATGTTTACTATTGAGAGACATTTGCCTAGTTTTAAGCATAGGTTATGCTTATGGCATATTTCACAGAATGCACGGAAAATATTTAGGATGGTTAATGAATAACAACAAAGAATTTTTTAGAGCTTTGACTCGATGTTTTTATGGTTGTATTACTATTTAGGAGTTTATTGAAAGGTGGTCAAATATGATTTAAACATTTGGTTTATAAGGTAATAGTTGGCTGGACTGTATATTTGTATTGCAGGAAAAGTGATGCCCTGCTTATTGCAGAGACGCCTTTTCAGCGGGTAATTTCTTATCTCTTAATGTGTCTGTTCTTTTACCAATTTCTGCATGTTCTTTTATGTAATGTTGTTTGTTTTTTTATATTCATTTTCGTTACCTTGTGTTTGTTTTTTCATGAGCTAGTGCATGTTTTTTTATGTTTACTTATATGTTCTTTTTGTATTATGATGTCTGTACTTACTTTATATTCTTTTACTTGCTATATATGTGTGTTGTTTTATATATTGTTGTATGTTCTTTTGTCAGTTAGTGCTTGTTTTTTCAACGAAATATCTACAATTTTTTTGTTACTGGTATATACTCTTTTATGTATTAATGCATATTCTTTCATTAGTTAGTTAGTGTTCTTTTATGAATTGATGTCTATTCCTTTTGTAGGTATATTGTCAACCCAGAAAAGTGAAAGTACAAATTACATGTTGAATGGGATTTACAACAACCAGACATCACTTTTGTCAATGTTTCATTCGATTGAGTAGAGAATTAGAAAATGGAGAGACTCTGAGGTTGGCGAAGATTTTTATAACCGAGGGTCATTAAGTGTAAAGTTTCGTTGATCGCTTTTGAAGCATGCTGCTGAGGTATATACATTTCATATCTATAAAGAGTTTGAGGATGAGCTTGAGATTGGTTCTTTTGCTGATTACAAGTTGTTAAGCAATGTTGATGGTATTTTCTGAGTATGAAGTTGCAAATCAAGATTCTGAAGGACATTACTGCCTGATGTCTTTTACAAACAGTGATTCGATTAAGGCAAATTGTTCATGCAAGTATTTTCAAGAGATTGTGTGGTTTTATTAACATATCTTCAGAATTTTTAATATGAGAAATGTTACAACAATTCTTACTGCGTATATTGTTAGAAGGTGGACAAAAAATGCTAAAGCTGGTAAGTGTATTGATACTGAGGATGGTGGAACTACTGATAAGTTCGTTAGCATGTTTTAGAGGAACAAGTTGATGAAAGATATATATGATGTTAGTGATTTCATGTCAAAAAATTGAGGAGGCAAGGCATTTATGTGAACAGTGGGTCACAGATTTAAGTATAAAGGTGAGAGCTTTGTTTGAGTTCAAACCAAGTAATGGGTCCTAGCACCAGTTGTATCTCTGGGGTTGATGAGTCTGGAACACAGAACTCATTACCTGTTAAGGCAAAAGAGCGCAACAAGAAGCAAATTTAAAGTTGTGTTAAAAACCAGTCGAAGAAGTAGTTTCATTTATTTCTTTGTTCTTTTATAGTCAATAATTTGTTCTTTCATAGGGAACTATATATTCTTCTATGAAACTGTATATGATTGTTTATAGAGGAATAACATTTTCATACAAGTATTATGAATATATAGTGAAAACAAATAGTATCAGCTAAAAGTACAGACAAGTCCTGATGTACAAACAAAAAGTTACATTGAAATGAACAGTTGTTCTTTTCAATTTGGATGTTTATTTCTTTAGATAACACTATATGTTCCTTTTCATATTTTATGTTTGTTCTTTTCCATATAAAAGGAATGAGTAATTTGTAAAATAACAGAATGCTATTTCTAAAAAAATAAAGAGGAAACTTGAAAAGAGCAAGTCATTTACAATAAATAAAAACTTAGAAATAGCTAAAATAAGAAATGTTAAGATCTAACACAACATGAACTTGTACCAAAAAGAATACAGAAAGACTACTAAAATAAAAAATCAAGAAAAGAAAAAAATAACTAATATCTTCGAAAAGAACATACAGTATCTAGTAAAAGAACATAGAAGATAACATGAAAGAACAAAAACTTCATTGCTAAAAGAACAATAATTTCTCTGATATTCATATTTCCTTCATAGAAGAATATACATAATCTGCAAAGAAACAAACAGTATAGATCAAAAGACCCTGCACATAAGTATAACAGGTGACCTAAGAGTTTGTTTTTTCTACTGTCATATGGCTTGAAGCACTTGATTTCAATACGTTATCTAGTCTTAAGTCATAATCAAACTGCTTCCCCTCATAAAGTTCCATGTGTCTACATGTGAAAATTCCGCAGTCAACTCCGTTTAACAGATATTTATTTTTCTTGCCAGCTTTACACATAACATCTTTCCAAAGTAGCTTCACATGTGAATGTTTGAAGACTATTATTGGATGTTTGAGTTTGATATTGTTTACGTTACATTGGGAGTTGAATATTATCATCCGAGACAAGAAGAAAAAAAGCACAGATTTTTCAGAATAAAAGAACAAGAGGTAACACATAAAAGAACAGATAGATGGATCAGAGATTGAGCGACTTACGAGTGCACTTCTTATCTTCTTGTATCTTGCTTGTACTGTTTGGAAGTTGCCAATTGATTTGACTTTTCTAGCTTTCATATCAAATAGTATAATGAATAAGTGTTCGTGTTGGATGACTGGAAAAAATATCTACATCAAAGTAAAATTATACTTTAGATAACAATAACAAATAATATATGCTAACATACGTGGAATAAAAATAACAAATAAATTCAACCAATTCATATTCTTCGAGTGGCCATAAATTCTAGCTTGCAGTCCAGTTTGTCAATGCTTTAATTTTTGTTTATTTAATCTCCTTCAATAATAGTTTTTTTATTCTTCTTTTGCTTTTTAGCATTATCTAGGATATTTAGGATAGTGTACTTGTGGAAATGAGCAGAGAGACACAAAAGAATGAGCAAATGAAACTCAGCCAACTAAAATTAAAAACAGCAACATACAGAAGGACAAACAGAAGCATAAAGATGAACAAATAGTACCATGAAAAGAAACAGACAAGAATATCCAAAAGAGCACACTGATAAATGAACATACAAGAACAAACACTAATAGAAGAAAAAACAAACATAGAATTCTAAAAGAACAAACAATAACATATGAAAAAAATCAAGTCAAACAGTGGTTTAGGATTATTGATAAGAGAGGAATGATGAAAGCTCTTTTATTATGAGGACTCTGGTTTTCCTTATTGTTTAGTAGAGTTGTCCACACATGTACAATTTGTACTTTAATGCAACTTTCACCAAGCAATGCTGCAAGTGTGTCCCTTGGAACCGAATCACTAGAAATTTGAATCAAAGTTGAACCGCATATTATAAATCACAAGTAATTTATGAAAGGTATTAAAAGAAGAAACATGCCATTCTGGACGAACAAACAAGACTTTCGAAAAAAATAAAAAACAAACACATAAAAAAAAAAAGACAAACAGTGCCTTATCAAAAGAATAAATACTTAAGTAACAAAAAACAAACAATGCCTTCTAAAAGAACTAACACGAAGACAAAGAAAGAACAAACAATGCATTCTCAAAGAATAAACAATGCTTTTTAAAAAAACAAACATTCTTTTCTAAAAGAACAAACACCAAGGGACAAAAGAACAAATAGAGTCATGTATAATAACAAACAAGGCTGGTTTTAAAACTTGTTTAATGGTATATTAAATTTGCAAGTTTAATACCTCATTGAAAAGGCTTTATCTGTAACTTTAATTTAGAGGTCTGTAAGCTTTTCATTAGGTGCATATGCAACATACTTTTTGATGAATTCATTTTGAATGAAGCTTATGTCTCTTGTAGGCAGCGTAACTGCTTGTGGTTCATTAGTTTGTTCATTCAAAGTATTTGCTGGAGGCTTCAATATTAGCTCAATCAGGAGTTTTGATATGGGAGAGTTGGCAACAACATTAACAGTTGGAGAGTCTAACAGCAATGTGAAATATGACATTTCATCAAAGTAATTCACAAGTTTTGCAAAGAAAATGTAAAAGATCATGTGTAATGCAAAAAAGAAAACAATCATTAACATATATGAAAATTAATAGTGAAAGAATATAAACAAACTATTATTTGTCTCTGCTTATTTCTTGGTCTGAATGGTAATCCATTCTTGGTTTGAATAGCGATTCACAGTTTTTCCAGCATATTTATGTTCATATGGTAAAAGAACAATCAGAGAAGTCTAAAAGAACAAAAAGTAACATATAATAGAATATACAAGAATGTAAAAAAGGATAAACAATGAAGTCTAAAAGAACAAAATGTAACTCATAAAAGAACATACAAGAACATAAAACAGAACAAATAGTGATAAAAAAAAAGAACATAAAGTAATTTTTTTACCAGCCTTATCATGATGTGTTTCATCTTTTTTTTCCTTCATGGCCTCCATAAATTGATTCATGTTGTTCATTCAAAATATTACCAGGCTTGTGTAAAAAGATGAATGAAATCTTCTGTGTCTTTGTATGTTTGTCTTCAATTGGTTTTTCTAGAGCTTGAACTAGGTTAGAAAAAAAAAAAGCAAACAAGAACATAAAAAATAATGAACACTGATACAAGAAAGAGCAAACAAAGAAGTCTAAAAGAACAAACAAGAACATTAAAAAGAATAAACACTGATATAAGAAAAAACAAACAAAAAGGAAAAAATGGTAATTTATTTATTTCTATCAAGCTTTTCATGCTGTGCTTCAAATTTGTTTCTTTCATTGCCTCATTGCTTCCCTTATTACTCTACCTGCTGATAACTGTTTTCATCGTCATCACTGCCATTATCATGTTGCTGGAGATCATCAAAACATAAATCTCCTTCACTTATCTGATTATCCTCTTCTTCTCCATCATCATCAAAGCCTCCGTTTTGCAGTACTGATGACAAGATGTGTGTTTTGTTGCTTTTACTTGTGTGGTTGTGTGAATCATTCTTTTGCATGCTCCTAGAGTTGTGTCAACTTATGAATTTGGTTGAGGGCAATTGAATTGAACTGAAAGTCAGATGACCCTTTTAGTGCGGGTGTCCTCATTGCCATGTATTTAGCAGTAATTGTTGTCTGATCAGGGTAGGCATTCATGGCATCTTTCATGGCCTTAAACAAATTCCGATTAGCATCCGCAGCCCTCTTTGCATGCTGTAACACAACATCAATAAGTTTCTTAAATCTTTCAACCTCTTATGAGGCTGATTTCTCCCTGTGCATGTTCTTCAGCCTCTCTAGGTGTGTTATGCAAGTTTTCCTCCCTTTTTTGTCTGAAAATAGCAACTAGTGGATCATCCGTTGCCTCAACATAAAAAATAAGTGATATAACAAACAAAAAACATAGAATTATAAAAGAACAAAGAGTAATATGTAAAAGAATATACAAGAATGTGGAAAAGAACAAACACAGACACAATAGGAACAAACAACAAAATATAAAAGAGTAAATGATATAACAAACAACAAACAGAGAATTCAAAAAGAACAAGTAAGAACGTGGAAAAGAACAAACACTAATACAAAAGGAACAAACAGCAAAATATAAAAAAAAAAGTGATATAACAAAGAATAAATAGAGAATTCTAAAAGAATAAAGAATAACATGTAAAAGTACAGACAAAAACATGGAAAAGAACAAATAATGATACAAAAGAAACAAACAACAAAATATAAAAAAACAGGTGATATAACAAACAACAAACAAAGAATTCTAAACGAACAAAGAGTAACATGTAAAAGAACAGACAAGAACGTGGAAAAGAACAAACAAAAAAGTCTAAAAGAATAAATAGTAACATGTAAAAAAATAAACAAGAACAAACAAGTCTAAAAGGACAAACAGTGTCACCTTTTGTAATCCAAAGGAACCTACAACTTTCTATTTATTGATTCTTTGGATGATTAATTGTTGTCCCATCTAGACATTCTTGGAATCTAGCTAGGAATAGTTGGTTGGCCTTTCATCCAAAATTTGTCAAAGTATAGTTGCTGCAAATGAAATTTTTAGAATTAGTTACACCCAATTCGTTTTAACTTAAGTCAACTTAATCTAAATGGCTTTAAATCTTTTTCACCTAGAACGAATTTCATTTGAAATCCAAATATTATATAGGTGTAATAATCCATTTGAAACAAAATTTTTATTATATTATTAAATTTCTATGAAAATTTCTTTTTTTAATGTTTAAAAAGAAAAATTCATAAAAAAATTAATAGTATTATAAAAATTTTACAATCAATGTATTATTTCACTTAAATAATATTGAATTTCAAATAAAATTGGTTTCAAGGAAAAAAGTTGTAAACATAAAAATAAGTTATTTTGAATTAAGTTAGCTCAAGTTAAAACGAATTGACCCTTAATTGTAACAATAGCAAGCTAATAATGTTATGACATGATGAGAGGAATACCTGAAGGAGAAGGATGCATCCACCAATGTTGGTTATTGAACTTTTTCTCTTGTATTTTTCAATTGATAAAACAAGGGAATCAATCAAGTACTGAGCCTAGTTCATATTCTTAACAACTGATAAATCCTCCGTTGTTTTCACAGCTTTCCATGTGCAGTCATTTGCTTTTTTCTGTTGGAGCAATCAAATGTGTAACAACAAAGACAATAAAGTTCCTCTTCAAATTCTCTCTTCGCTCATTGTCTTGAAGAGTTGCTTCCTTTAGTTGCCTCAGGTGTAGGGATTTGCCACCAAATTGATGTGCCCAAGAAGCAAATAAAAAGGCTCAATCAGAATTTGGCATGAAGAACATATCATATGTTTGCACAGTGATCTGCCCAAAGGGTATCCTAAATAATACATGGGCATCAACAATGTCAATCTCAATCTCCCTATTGTTTAGAAAAGATAGTGTCAATGAGTTGCAGTCAAAGGCGGAGATTAAAAAGTTCATTAGCTCCTGCCTAATAGTGATCTCGGGAAGATGGAAAAGCCTATCAAACCCAAGCTCCACTATAGCATTTTTCTGTTCGGGATTGTGTGATATTATCTGTATAAGCTCATGAACTTGGAATGCAGAGCACCTGGGTGTAAGAGATGACCTGTTGCAAACAATGAAATAAAGATTTACTTTAAGAGAATGAACAAGTAGGAAAAAATAACAAACACAAAGGAAAAAAAAAAACAAACAATGTTTTCTTAAAGAACAAACATGCTTTTCTAAAATAACAAATATACCCTTCTGAAAGAACAAACACCAGAAGACAAAAGAACAAGAAGTTTACAGAAATAGGGTCATGTATAAGAATAAATAGTGCCTTCTATAAGAACAAAAACTTAAGTAAAAAAAATAAACATGTAAAAGAAAGAACAAATAATACTTTATAAAAGAACAAACATGCCATTCTAAAAGAACAAACATACCCTTCTGAAAGAACAAACACCAGAAAATAAAAGAATAAGAAGATTACAGAAATAGGGTCATGTATAAGAACAAACATGCCCTTCTAAAAGAACAAACATACCCTTCTGAAAGAACAAACACCAGAAAACAAAAGAATAAGAAGATTACAGAAATAAGGTCATGTATAAGAACAAACAATGCCTTTTATAAGAACAAACACTTAACCAACAGAAAATAAACATGTAAAAAAAAGAACAAACAATGTCTTCTAAAAAAACAAACATGCCCTTCTAAAAAAACAAACATACTATTTCCGAAAGAACAAACACCAGAAGACAAAAGAACAAGAAGTTTATAGAAACAAGGTTATGTATAAGAACAAACAATGTCTTCTATAAGAACAAACATTTAAGTAACAAAAAATAAACATTGTCTTATAAAAGAACAAACATGCCCATAAGTATAAACACCAAAACATAAAAAAAAAAAAAAAAACAAGCAATTTATGCAATACAGGAAAATATAAAAGAATAAACATGCCCTTTTAGAAGAACAAACAAGGCTTTCTAAAAGAATATAAAACAAACACATTACAAAAGAAGACAAACAATACCTCATCAAAAGAACAAACAATGCCTTATAAAAGAACAAACACAAAAACAAAAAAGAACAATTAATGCCTTATAAAAGAATAAACAATACCTTCTAAAAGCACAAACATACACTTCTAAAAAAGTAAACACGAAGGGACAAAAGAACAAACGGTGCCTTTTATAAGAACAAACACATGAGTAACAAAGAACAAACAATACTTTCTAAAAGAACAAACAAACACTTCTTAAAGAACAAATACCAAAGAACAAAAGAACATTAGCTCATGATCTTGTAATAGCATTAGCTAAAAGAAAAAAACACACATAAAAAAAATGAGATCTAAGAAAGACAAACAGTGCATCATCAAAAGAACAAACACATTCAACTTTGAAGAACATAGAAGAATATACAGATACTGTTAAAAGAACAAAAACGAGAGATACCTTTGATGTGTGATTTCTTTTGGCTTATTTCCAATTCTTTTGCTCCTCATAGATGCTTCTAGTTCATTTTTGGCAACCGGTGCAATTTTCTTTCATTTTTCTTGTTTTCCTTGTTCGGGAGCTTTTCTCTTATTTCTTACTCTAATTATCAACATTTTGCATGGATTAAAAACATTTATGGTGCGGAAGAACGAACAACAATGGAAAGCGGAACAGGTTAGAGGGACAAGATGACAAGTACTTACAGTTGCTCGCTAAGTGTTTCTATATCCTACGGTCTCTTCATCGTTGTGATTCTCCGATGTATACCGGAAATCAGTTTATCCTCGGCTAGGTTTTTCATGACGAAAGTTTAGCAATTGGAATGGAGATTTTGCCTGGTGTTTCAACGAAAAACGGAGTTGAGCGGCTGAAGGTAACAATCTGTCGACGACGGTTACCAGAAGAGAAACTTTTCAAAGAAGTTGAATAATTTCAGGTTTTGCGTTACAGATATTTATCGGGTGGCATGAAATGTAATTTCACAAGTTTTCGATGCGGTGGCACACTCGTAATTTCATAGAAATCATAGTGCATCTACTGGATGATAGTTTTTAATAAGTAAGGGTTGAAGTGACAGTAGTTATATAGTCGAATGAAGGTTTATGACATAAGCCAGGTTTATGCAATCAATATTCAATACTAATAGCGAGGATGTGGATAGGACGTGCCAGTAGTGGGCCCCAACATAAATTAAAATTTCATTTTTAACTTTTTCACTAGTTTTCTTCGTACATGGTACAAAGGAATGGAGAGAAACTCACTTAGGCTTGACTTTTTTTTTTGTACTCATAAAGAAGAATGAAAGAAGTAACATCATGAGTAGGAGCTACACACTGATGAGGAACCACATTCACTAAGCATTAATTAAAAGATTATATATTTCATCAATCCTCGAACAGCGATTAAAAGATTATATCATCAAACATATTTGACAAACTAGGGGAACTAGAAAAGTACTAAGGACCATTATACCTCATAAGGCCGCCAGCACTTATGAGTAAACTGTTAAAATAGCAATATTAGGAAAATAATATATAGTGGTTGACCACATGACTCCTTGAATAGTAGCAAGCTCAGCTTCAAAAGCCAAAGAATAATTGTGCCAGCCAAGGCCATCAGGATTATGAGGATAAGCATTAACACCCATCTATAACCAAGCAGCAGCTCTTAAACCAAAAGACTTGCACCAAGAACCATCAGCCATATAAAGATATGGATTATATAGCTGACTCGATGTTTTTTGCTCCATAAGTAACATAGAGGGTTGGGGAGGTTAGCTTTAAAACGAGGGATGTGACATTAAAATCATTGTGACAAAACATAAGTTCATTCTAACTTAGCCAAATTATCTAACGAGTGGATACAAAAAAGAATAACCAATCCAAGTTCCATATTTTGAAGCTGCCATCAGTTCCAAAATCTAAATTTCAAATGAAAGAATGTTTAACAACAATGGAGTAACACAAAATGGACCCCAAATATCTCTTGAGTCGAAACAACCCCAAAAAAATATACAAAAGAAGGGGCTCATCTGGCCTTGGTTGTTTCAATGTTGGGAGTTGTCGTAAGTACTTATTAATCTTTTTAAAGGCTTTGCAACACTCTTTTGTCCATTCAAATATTGCTTCTTTCTTAAGTATCTGAAAGAAGGGTCAGCAGTGGTCTTCAATCAAGACACAACGCGTCCTAGGGTGGTTAGTCTTCCTGGTAGCTTTTAACCATCTTTTTTGTTCTAAGGGTCAGGCATCATCATTATTGCTTTGATTCTGTCCAGGGTGGGGTTGATTCTTTTTTCAAAGACCATAAAACATAGAAATTTCCCCACCCCAATTCCAAAGTGCATTTTTTAGGATTTAATCTCATATTAAACTACCTAATTTGCTGAAAGGTTTCACGTAAATCTTCAAAATATCAGTCTATCATCCTATTTTTTATGATCATATAGTCTACATAGGCCCCCATATTTTGCCTTAAATGCTCAGAAAAGACTTTGTTCATGAGCCTCTGGTAGGTGGCTCCCACGTTCTTCAAGCCAAATGGCATCCTTTGGTAACAATACACTGCTTCTCCCTTAGTGAAGGGCGTTTTCTCTTCATCCACAGGGTCTATCCAAATCTAGTGGTAACCTTTGAAAATGTCCATAAAGGATAAGATTTTAAACTCTACAGTGGCATCGACCAATTGGTTTATGGATTGCAACAGATAGCGGTCTTAGGGCAAGCATCGTTCAGGTTCGTATAGTTAACGCACATGCATCATTCCCAATTTTCCTTCCTCACAAGTACCACATTGGTGAGCCATTCGGGGCAAAGTTGTTAAAATCGCGATCCTGATTGTACGATCGTACGATCCTAACATAGAAAACCTTGTCAAAACGTTATAAGATCGAATGAATGGTAGGATCGTAGTAGGATCGCGACTAGGATCGTAGGATCGTAGGATCGAAAGATCCTATCGATCCTACCCGGTTAGTGATTTTTATTGGGGGTAAATTACATGGATGGTCCCTAACATTTGATTTTCATTCTGTTTTCATCCCTAGTTTATTAAATGTTCTCTTTAAATCCTAAACCTATTAAAAACATCCTATTTTGGTTCCAAATTTATTAAAAACATTTCATTTTAATCCCCAATTGGACGAAATTTGTTAACTTAAGGTAGCTGTCTAATAAAAACTTTTTAAAGCATAATTTAAATTATAGTAACTGTCTTACTATAAATTATATATATATATATGTATGTATGTATGTATGTATAATGTAATAATAATAATAATATTTTTTACAATTAATGGATATTCAAATTACCAGTTTTTCCTATCTGTAAGTTGAACTTATTTCATCAAGAAGAAAAAAATTACTAAATTTAAATTATTTACATACTGTAAAAAAATCATTATACATTTTAAATTTATTAGAAGTCAATTATTGATATTTAAATTATGGACATTGTACTCTTTTCTATTTGTCAATAATGCGTTTGTTCATGAATTTTTTTCAGACTTAGATTAATTATTTTATTGATTATGTTGATGTATACTCTATTAAAGTTTAAATTTTGCTTGTATTGTATCAATAATTAGGTTTTACCATTACTATGACACTAAAATTTTACTTGAGTTTTTAATATAATTGGTCTTTTACATAAACTATATTATTTAGACAAGAATTTTAAGTTTTTTGTAGGATCTTATGATCTACGATCCGATTTTACGATCCCAATCTTGCACTGCAAAAAACGATCCTTGGTAGGATCCCGATCTTAACAACCTTGATTCGGGGTATCGTACCTCTCAAATGATTTTTGTTTTTAATCTTCCCTGACGAAGTTCATTTTCTCGGGTGTCATGCTTCTTTTGTTGGACTAACTAAGCGGATGGGTTAAATTGCAATTTGTGAGTGATAATTTCAAGGTCTATTCATGGCATGTCATTAAGGGACCATGCAAAAACATCCATATTAGCCCGCAAGAATTCAATAAATGATTGCTTTACTTTGAAAAAAAGATCCTTTTCGATCTTCACACTTTTGTTAGGGACCAACTCTATTTCTTCCATATCCTTAGATAGGGACGCATTTGGCTCAATGTCATGAGACTACTTCCTCCTCCTTTTTTGGTCTGACAAGACCTATTTGTCACCCCTTAGTCCCTGCAGGTTGGCCACGTAACTTCGTTGTGTTGAGACCTGGTTTATATATATAGTTACACCTTCTATAGGAGTTGTAAAAACCATCATCAGCCACTTAATGTCTAATCTAATATGGAATTGTACCTACATCAGTCTTTCAAGTATAACATTGTATGGTGTTGGTACGTCCAAGATTAGGAATTTTGATGTATGAGAGTCATATATAGTTCTTCCATCCTGGCCAATACCTATCAACATGAGAGACAGCTTGACCATCCAAAGTGTCAGCACCTTATCTCTTCCAACTCCATATGTGGGCCCCAAAATGGAAGTCAATGAAGATTTTTTTACTCTGATTTTCTCCAACAGATTAATGAAAAAGACATTAAAGTTGGCTCTTGTGTCTAAATTGTTGATTATTGTCGCTATGACAATTGGGTCCACATGAAGATGAGAACATGAGACCCATCAGATGTCATCAAGACATTACTGGAATAAGCTACTTCCAACTGGGCGATTTCACACTCTTGATGCTTATGGGCCACATAAAATTCTCCCTTGGTAATCACATGTATGACCATTGACCATTGTGGGAGATCTTGGGATTCTGCAATCCCTATGGGGCGACCAGGGTCTTTCCTATTGCTAACCCATGTCACAATCATCTTCATCATCCTTTCTTCGGGGCCTCTCCTTCTGTCTTTGACAAAGGGACATTAGCTTGACCAAGTACTCATTCAATTTCCCAACCTTGATCATCTTTTCGATGAGCCACATCAACTACGAACAATCTTTAGTATCGTGCCCTTTGTCTTTGTGGTATTGATAATATTTCTTCAAGTACTTCATGTTTACAAGCCTTATCAATGGGAGCCACTTGGGCATTTGGTTCTTCTTTTCAAGGAATATAAAATGTTTGACCTATATCCCTTAAAGGTGGCAAAACTGGGTCTAGTCATGACAACTCCACACCTCTGCTTTTTTTTTTCTTTTCTAGGGGCAGGCCTAATCTTTCTAGGTCTTGGTTGTTCTTTTTGCATTATGGGATGATTGAGCGCATTTGCATGCATGTACCAAGTAGCTTGATCAAGAAACTCTTCTATACTTTTGATGGGGTTTTCACGTAAGTCGTATCCTAACCTAGAATCCTTTGATAACCCTTAGGTTATGGCTACCAAGTGTAGCTCTGGGATAAATATTACACTTGTATTAGTTTGGTATTAAACCTTCTCACAGCTCTTAAAGACTTATCGCTGCCATGTTGTATTTTTAGCAAATAAGCCTTTGTCTTAGAGGTCGGTTTGTTTCCTAAAAAAGGGGCAAATGAACGCTTGAGAAAGATCTTTAAAGGAATGAAAGTGCCCCTTGTTGGTTCTGAATTAGGAAGCGGCTGCTCTTGTAAGCATTGAACTGAATGCTCTATACATAATGGTGTCCAAGGCTCTTTCAAGTCTCATGGAGGTGACGTACCTTTGTAGATGATTAATAGGGTCTGTGAGGCCATTGCAGAGGTCAATCTTCTGCATCCTAAAGCCATAAGGGGTTGGGACATCGATAATCTCATCTGTGAAAGGTTAAAGTCACATGTATTCAATATCAATGGCAAGGCTAGACCTTCCTGGGAAAGGTTCAGATGCTCTCATGCACTACTCCATCTAGTCTAGCCTCTGCAAGATCACACCTATCTCACTGCTAGCAGGTCCATTAGATCATATCAATTATGCTAATGGGCCCTCTATGTGGACCTTTTGGGCAGATTGCAAGGTGGGACCTGATAAGGTTTATTAAGCGCCAACTAACTTTTGGGCTTTCGACACCCTTGGTGGGCCCTCTGTATTTCCCACTGAACTGTCATCTTTAACTACTCAAAAAGGGCATGTTCAAGAGCCTAAAATTGGTCACCATTCAAGGCAGCATGCTCATTTCCCTTACGGAGATCCCTTAATGATGCCAGAGGTTCCTCTCCTTTTACTCCTTGGGTAGTCCTTTCATCTTGGGGTCCTACGGACCCTCCCTGGTCATTAGTCAGATCCTTTTCAGTGACTCTCATGCTTGTTTCCTAGTAAGTCTTAGTTATCCATGTAGGATCTCCTAGTGTCCACCATTTTCCTAGAGACAGCTCCAAATTGATAGTTAAAGTAGGATCGTGTAGACCAGATAAAATTAACCTAGAAATTTTGGGGTTGGAAAACCTGAGATCCTGCAACCAAAGACACTGTTAGAGCCCGGGGGGTTTTTTCCTAGGAAAACCATCCAACGATCGAGTCGATTCTCGATAAGAAGGTGGAAATGGAGGAATGCTAGGTGAAATTTCATACCTTGGTATTGGTGAGTAGAGTTTGTTTATATAACCGGGGGAGGATCTGAAAGAATCACTTTTGGATAGAATTATACCGTAACTGGGGCATTCCATTTCCATTTTCTTTGGGTTTCCTTTCTGATTCGCTTAAGGTTGGGCTTTTTGCTATGGCCTTTCTTAATTGTGGGTTTTGTTTGATGTGGCCCACATGATACCTCAAGTAAATCCTCATTCCAATTTTGACCCTGATGGGAGGTAAAGTCCATCATTGCTTTAAGACTTTTACTCCATTTTAACTTTTTTATTTCCTTTTTTTTTTTTTTGTACCTCCAATTAGAGGTGGAACCTAGGCCAGGTTGACCTGGCCCAAATCGGGGCTAGATTGAAAGTCAAACCCGGCCCGCCCCGGCAAAAGCCCGCTAAGATATGGGCCCGAGAGGAGGAGGAGGTGCAAAACGGACCACCTCAGAGCAGGACCCACCCCGCCCCGCCCCGCAAGACCGAACCGAACCGGTCCGGGTCTGGTGCATAACGGAAACCTGATAAAAAAAATTAAAAATGGGTTAATTACACAACAGGCCCTCCAACGGTTTTCTATTCTAATTTAAACCGTCTCATCTGAAGCTGCGTTTAGTGCCGGAAAATGGGTAATATCAAAGAAACGATCAAGATTGACACCCGACGCGGTAGAAGTGTGCGTGTGCAACCGAGATTGGAGCCTCGCAGAACTCCGGCAGCAAGACCAAAAGAGTTCGGATGAGGAGGTAATATTCGATACGGAGACTTGAAATTTTTTTTTTTTCAATCATATATGTAGTTTATATTTGATCTGATTATGCTATTCAGCACAGATCATAGATTTCTATTATTCATCATTTCTGAAACATTTTTTCCATTTCAAAATGTAAGGCCCGTTCCGATTATTTGTAAGTGCCGTTTGGTTTTTTAACTTAATAAAACTTATACCGGAGGTGGTGTTTTTTCTTAAAAATATTTATGACAAATATAATTAATTATGCTTCTATTAAAAAAAAACTCCAAACCCGCCCCGCCCTGGAACTACCTCAGGACCACCGCCTGCGACCCGGCTCGGGACCGCCCCACTTCCGACCGGGCTCATGACCCAAGACCGGGACTGGCTGGTCCAAGGTCGGGCTGACCTGGTTCCCACCTTTACCTCCAATTCTTTTTTAGGGGGGGACACCCCATAAGAAACAAAATATATATTACTCATAAGCTTTTCAAGTTCAAAAAAGCCCAACCTTTCACAAACCCACAAATGCCCTTATACTTACTTATAAAAACCATTGAGTACTAAAATAATAGGAAAAAAAATATTTGCATGAAATTTTTGCATGTACTAACTGATAGCATTATGTTCCTAGACCAACCTAGCCCGAATCCAAGAACCAGCACCATATTGCCGAATGACTAGATTTAGGTAACAGGAAGAGTCATTCATGTGCAATGCAATGCAAACTCCAACAACTCATTTCATCAATCAAACTAAGGGCATGCCATTTCCAAAATGCTCATCATAACCTTAATGTATGGTTCTAATTATACTTGTACGCTTTTACTTCCCAAAGCAAAAAACAGCACCACATAGGGTACAATTACGTCCACGTTATAAGAATATAGGCCCTATTTTTTACGTAAAAGGGGTTGAAAAAAATGTTTTAATTTAACAAAAGCGGCGGGCAGACCAGGAGGCCGGGTAAAGGGTGCCGGGTCGAGTCAATTTTTTCGATTATGAATATAGGCTTGCAAGTGTAACGTATTTACACCCTATGCCACTCAGTAAAACGTAAGTCTTCTATCTTCCCTGTTTCCATTTTCGGCCGCCATTCTTATGCAGTAACCTCTCTGCTCCTCCACTACCAGTCCATCGCTGGATTCTTCCCAGTGTGTCTGATTTCCTGGAGCTCATAGATCAGGTCCTATTGCAACTCACGCCACCCAAGGTCAGTAACCGCACTCATCTAATTTGTAATTTCTTCTCTTCTCTCCCATCTTCAATTTTCACTCTTCCATTGTCAGCTCTAGGTCGTGTCTCAGCCCCTCATCCTCAACCCGAAGCCAACTCAGTTGAATCGTAGAACAAATTTATTCTTCTGCTCTCCCTCGTCTTTTTTTGACTCTCCGATTTTGATTCAGTTCACGATAAACACCGACTCCCATACGCCGTCTCTATAGCAGATCTGCCTTTGGTTCACTAATGGATAAACCAGATTGAAACGGAACCAGTCTATGATTTTTTATTCCTCTCTTTGCTCGAATCTGTAAGTCTTGTGTTTTGTTACTCTACTTTTTCACTTGATGCCGACTGGATTGTCTATTAATGTGAATGCCACTAACTTGAACTGAACATTTCTTTCTGTGTTACTTAGCATTAGAACTGACTTCCACAAAATTTGATGTTTTGAATGAATCTTGATGTAATTCGTATAATGGTTCTTCTTGTATAATGGTTATCAATGAATCTTGATGTGGCTTGTATAATGTTTCGTTTGCTGGAATTCACCAGAAAGTCAAACTAAGGGAGCTCCTTATATGTTTATACCTGCTAGTAGCCTACCTACAAGAAACTGAAATTAAAAATTTATGTTGAGTAGTACCCAGATAAGCAATATTGAGTTCTTCTTTGTCGTAGTGTTGGCAATCTTGGGATGAAGATGTTTTTTTAATTTTGATTCACATATCTTTGTCCGGCTATATGTCATTGGTGTATCACTAAAACCAATTGAAATATGGTAGTCCAATTATTGGGCATTTCCTTGGGAAAGGCAGAGTAATTTCAAACATGATTTTTTAGGTCCCTGGATTATATTGTTAATTCTAGTGTGAATGAATATGCTTAATGGAAATGCATTGTGGTATGTGCAACCTTGTGAGGCAGGTCAATGTTTCCTCTCATTCATAATTGTTCGGCCATTGAGTACTATTTCTACATGGAAATTAATTAAATCGAGTACATTAGGGTTTAAATATCTCTTAGGTTCTATCTGGGTCTTAGTTGTTCTTGGAGGCAATTGAACAAATGTTATAGTTTTGGGGAAAAATTGTAACTAGGGGTATTACTAAGAATGGACTATAAGAACTGAACTACTTGATTAAGCACTTTAGCTACCAGAGTATACAAATAAGCATGAATTGGGGGATTAGGAAGAAATTGACTCCCATTATCTTCTTCTTATTCAAGCTCGAGCTTACATAGGGTTAGGGCATGCAAATATGGTCAAAACCTTGATTCCATTGTCTTTCCTGAGTTTGTACGTGTAACTTTCGATGAGAGATTAAGCTCGGGAAATTGAAAAGTTGAGTCAATTTCGTGCAAGGGTAGTTGCTTAACAATCAAGCAAGAAGCTAAGCAAACTACTGTGTAGTGCATATCAGGGGTTTTAGTGGCTTGGTAAGAGTTCTTATGCTTCATTTTTTTTTTAATTAATATGCGTCAGTAATCTATATTGTTTGATTGTGCATTTGTTTGAAATGAAAGCCAAAAAATCTGTGTCTGATGATTTTGATCAATGGATCATAGTTTTGACAGGGTTACAAATTGGAACTTTTGGAATTAATGTATTTTTGCATTCTAAGCTAGCTTTTGGAATTTTTCTAGCCTGATGTGTATCCTGAACCATGTATGCTTAGTAGTGTCGTAACAGAAGTTGTTTATGTAACTCAAACAAAGTACCATGATTTACTAGTTCTTATGTTATGACTTGTGAATGACTTCTTCAGTAACATAGCCTACATGATTATTGTTGCTTCTAAACTAAATGCACTTATTTCCTTGTATAGCCCAAGATTGTACTTAGTCGTCCAAACTAATTTAAGCAGTATACTTCTGCTGAATTTACAAGTTTAACCATATAATTGACTTTCTTCTACATGTTTAGCTTTACCTGTTTGGCGAAATAATCATGTTCCATGATTTCAAACTTGTAGGATACCTGTTTTCAGCTAAACTATTGATAATTAGTTCACCCTTAGGTAGAACCTCAGAATTCAGCTTTCCTTTTCTGCCTGTGTTTTGTGTTTCGCTGTTTGTTTATTGAAATATATTTAAAGATAGTACTTGTATTTTGATTGTACCTCCGTATAGTATGTTCCAATTTGTAAGAGGGTGTAGTGTCCAGTGTTATATTTGAAATAGTTGTTGGCTTGAAACGGACTTTTTCTGTTTTTCTTCGCCGTCCATTTCATGTTTCCTGAAAGTTGCAAATTTAGTATGTGATTTATGAACTTGTTCTCTTCCTACCCAAGTCTATGTTAAGCATTTAACCATTTTGTCAACCCTCTCTGATAAGTTCTGATGGAGTACAGGCATTGCCACATCCATACAGAGAAAGCAACACTTGTATTTTGAGTGGAACTTGATATATTAACTAGAATGTTTGTTTGTTTTATTGGATCTGGTGTCATATCCTCTTATAGTTTTCTTTTGTGGGATGTTTATTACATTCCAAGGGTTAAACAAAATTTGGTTCCCAAGTACAATGTGCAGCTTGATGAAGCCATATTCCAAGATCAATACTGCTAGACGGTCTAGCAGTTCTATCCGTCAGCATACTTGTGCTGTCAATTTTGGCCTCAAACATCCCACCTGGTATGTTAGTGCTATGCTTTTCTAAAGCTTTTTATGACATACTTGCATGTCCAAATGGTGAACATCAAAGTTGATACAATGATTTTTCTTTCCCCGTTTCTCTGTTACTGCATATACCTGTATATAACCATGGTTTATCACTTATTACGGTAACATAGTTTTGGAATTATGAGTTTGATGGAGTTGTTTCAGGCAAAAATACACTGAAACTATATGGAGTTATGCTTTGAAGGCAAGTAGTAGAGTTGGAAGGGGTAACACAGAAGCACACAACAGTCACTGCGATCAAGTCAGGACTGCTTTTACTTATTGCTGTTATGGCACTGCTGTGTACTGTAATGTTGAAAATGCTTGTTGTTTCAGTGTTGTTGTATGAGTACTGAAAGTTTCCATCGCCAATTATGTTGGATTGGCATTATCCTAGCAATGGTTACGCTTCTGTTGTACTGGGATTTAAGATAATGTTTATTATTAGTACTTTCATAGCTATTCACTTCAATAAATGCATTTCACAGAAGCACTTATTATGCCAGGTTCTTAGGGAAGAAGAGCAATTTAACAGAAAATTGTTAAACAAAAATAACCAGCAAATACAGAATTATCTGAATTTATATTCACCGTTATCAAACCAGCAAGTGTAGATAGAAACTGATGTTAAATGATTAAATTGCTCAGATGGCACATACAGAGGTCTACATGTCCACATTATTGTCTACAAAAATGCTGCTACATACATAATACCAACATAACGCCTGGTTTCATATAGGCTGCACGTTGTATAAATTTCTGATTAAACACGTGGTTATGTCAACTAATGCTATGTTGTCCTTATCTGCGTGAGTGTTGCCGTCGCATCCTTATCCCTTGATTTAGTGTTCGTGCAATTTCATCCCTAACGCAAGCCATTTCATGTCCATCCAAATGCAACTCATCAAATGGTATTGAATCATCTGTTCCCACGTCATGTTGCGCTTACCTCCCCTAAAGGGCACTTGCAATATCTTCATCATCACCATTGTAGTTCCGAATGAAGTTGTGCAACGCAGCAGTGGCAACAACTAATTTGACCTGAATTGTGGCATCAAATTCATGCATCAGTCTCAAAATTTTCCATTTCTTCTTCCAAACGCCTATTGTTCTCTCTATGATATTTTGCAATGATGCATGATAGTAATTAAACTCCTGCTCCATTACCGCCGGTCTTCTGCCGTTAAAGTCTGACAGATGATATGGAGCTATCTTATATGGAGCCAAAAACCCAGGGCTATTTGCATATCCGGAATCCACAAGATAGTATTTTCCTGGTTAAGTGGGAATAAACACTTTTATTATGTAATAAAATACATATATCACATGGAAAAATAAATTTGAATTTCATTTAACAAAATATGGCAAAAGTAAGCAACATGTACCTGGTGGTGGAAATGGGAATCCAAAAGTCGAGTTGCCAATACTATTTCGTAGAACAGCCATGTCGTGTTGCGAGCTGGGTGTGCCCGCATACACATGTGTGAACCTCATGTCCCAATCACACACGACAAGAACATTTTGCGTTGGCTCTCCCTTCCAGCCAATGTAATGGTGTCGTAGATCTTCGGTTTCAACTATAGTAGGAATGTGCGTTCTGTTAAGAGCCCCTATGGCATTAAAAAACTGTAGGCATCTTGTCATCATATATTCCAATACAATCGAGAATGAAGAATCAAATGGTCTTATAACATGCTCAGCCATTTTACATACAGCTTCCAAAATGACTTTGTACCACACATTTATTGTTGACGCCGAATGTTCGTACTAGCGACCAAGTCTGCGTTGTTTGTCTTCATGTCCGCACAAGCTGAGGAATATAGCTAATGCCTCATGGGTAGACATGTTATTTGATCCATAGAACCCATAATGTTGCACTAATGTATTATGCAACTCCCAAAAGCAAGGCACAGTCATTCGATATTCATAAAAAAAATCATCAGGCCTTTCTGTTAATTTCCAAAACAATTGTTTCCCTGTTTGAATGGGTTCTCTATTTTTTTGTCGCTCTGATTCATTATTGCTTGACTCATCTGCTATAATCTCCTCAAGCACCGCTCTTGCTATTGTCTCGTTCTCTGTAACTGTTCTTTTACCTAACAATGTTTTAAGTCATCGTACAATGTTTCGCATTCTTCTGCTTTTAATAACCCAAACATGTAAATGTTAGAAGGAAGGCTGTATATTTCAGTGTGAGAAACGTCACACCATAAACCTGAAACGAGTGCGACACATGACTCAATTATCATATGGCCGAAACTTGTAAAGAAATGGAACAAATGCATTATGAATTGTGCATGGCTCATGCTATTTCTGACATTCCTAACGCGTTACAAACAACACTACTCTCAACTAATGTAAACATTTGGAAGTGACTGGATCCTAACTTCCATTTGAATAAAAAAACAAACTCAGGTGAAACGTCATTACGGGAATCATCCTAACTGGTCACAGTAACAAGCAATCAGTTAATACTTCCTAAAACAACATTACGCTTCAAACAAACATAATGAACCTGGAAGGAAATCAGGGAACATTCTCTACTGCCACTCATGGGGCTAACAGCCAAATATATTGTTTCTCAGATGGCCCATCCCCCTCTTTTTTGGAGCTAATGATGCAGCCACTGCAGCTGGACCTTTGTTGAACCACCACAACCTCAAAGAAACACAGCAATGGCTTTCTCATTCTCCATGAAAAAATAACAGGCTGCCATCCAAAACGGATCCCCATAACTAACCCCTGGTAACTCCGCAACCGCATTCATAACTAGTCCCATGTCATTTGGATCGGACATTGCTTGAGCAAGCTCAGTCAATTGTTCTTTTCGGCCTGTGGTGAGGTAGTCACTAATTTTTTAAAGCATTTCCGTTCGTTCTCGCTCGCTTGACTTCCACTTACGGCCGCTAGATTTTCAACCAGAACGGGGATCCTTATGTGAAATGCCCACAGAAGGCACATGAGAAGGGCTGGCAGCATGGAATTGACTAGAATTCTGAGCTGACCGTCTTGGGAACCCATTACTCCTACCTTCTGGATGGTCTCTTCTGTTCATGGAAACATTGGGGACATGATGGATAGGCTCTTGGGTATCGGTATCCCCAACATCTTCAGCATAAAGTCCGCTGAATCCCCATTCAAGTTAGGGATGCATGGATTACCACCCATGTGTGCAGACCACCCAAAACCTGACAAATCCTAAATCGGAGCAAACATCCTTTCCATGTCAACCAAGTTGGGAATCCGTTTACCCCTGAGTGTAGCTGCCAATGGGTTTTGCTGCATTACAAAGTCACAGGGACATGTCACTTTCCAGTTATTAAAAAATGCACGAAGTATAACAATAGACGTAATATAAAATGACCAGCAATATATTAGTTACCTGAATGCGAGCCTCCCACCAATCTTCATCTACTATTATGGTTCCTCGCTCAAGATCCCACCCTAGGCCAGTCATAGACCCCAGAAGTTTTTTTGTCTCCTTGTACGTATTCTTAAGTAGCCTCTACTTATTTTTAATCTGAACCTTTGTATACGACAAACCAGTTTCCTGCCAGAAACCATTAAAAATGTAGGTCTAGCCATTTTTCATTAAATGTCCACCTTTCATTAAGTTCTTGTCAGCCGCTTCTATATGCCACCGACAGAAAATATGGGTGGTTGTCGGGTCCCAATCAACCCTTGGCCCTCTAACAACCTCCTCTAGATCCCCATTATGACCACAAACATTCATGCCAAACATTATAGTTCTTGTCCTCAACTGCCAAGGAAACCCACATACATGTGTGTCACATGGCATACTATTACGAAAACAGCATTACCCAACATGCCCACATTAATTTCCAACATACATATTCTAGAAACTACGATGTTACCATGCAGCATGAGAATGTATAATGCAATGATGAGTCATGGATATGAAAAAACATCAAAGCAAAAAGAAAGGAATAACATTGTGAAATTACCCAGTAGCCTTTGACAGAAATGTGAGTGGGAAGAGAGTCTACAACTCTGTTACACAGCTTCATACAATACGTCACACAGATCCTAGTCATGCTTATGCTTGCGCACCCTATCCAAGAGTTAAAAGAGAAGCACCTAAAACAAAAACCATGGTTATATACAAGCAGCAGGCATGTAATTTACAGTTATAATTGGTAACCACTATTATGCACTCATGTATAATACATCCAAAGAAATGCAATTAACACATCTTAAACAATTACTGTAAACCATGTAGCATTCACTGAGCAACAGTAACTGATAATACACAAAACAGCTGCCTTAGGTAGTTGTTTAACGTACATAACTAAAAGCGTACATCTTTACAAACAGCAATTAAAGAGAAGAAAAACCATTTAAATTCACATTGTCAAAACAATACCAACCGAAAGAGAGAACCGGCTACTTAAATTCAAGCTGCTTATCCTCTACGAAATACTTAACATAGACCTGGGTAAGAAGAGAACATGTTCATAAATCACCTACTAAATTTGCAACTTTTAGGAAACATGAAATGGACTGCGAAGAGAAACTAAAAAAGTCCGTTTCAAGCCAACAACTATTTCAAATATAACACTGGACCCTCTTACCAATTGGAACATGCTATACGGAGGTACAATCAAAATACAAGTACTATCTTTAAATATATTTCAATAAACAAACAGCGAAACACAAAACACAGGCAGAAAAGGAAAGCTGAATTCTGAGGTTCTACCTAAGGGTGAACTAACTATCAATAGTTTAGCTGAAAACAGGTATCCTACAAGTTTGAAATCATGGAACATGATTATTTCGCCAAACAGGTAAAGCTAAACATGTAGAAGAAAGTCAATTATATGGTTAAACTTGTAAATTCAGCAGAAGTATACTGCTTAAATTAGTTTGGACGACTAAGTACAATCTTGGGCTATACAAGGAAACAAGTGCATTTAGTTTAGAAGCAACAACAATCATGTAGGCTATGTTACTGAGGAAGTCATTCACAAGTCATAACATAAGAACTAGTAAATCATGGTACTTTGTTTGAGTTACATAAACAACTTCTGTTACGACACTACTAAGCATACATGGTTCAGGATACACATCAGGCTAGAAAAATTCCAAAAGCTAGCTTAGAATGCACAAATACATTAATTCCAAAAGTTCCAATTTGTAACCTTGTCAAAACTATGATCCATTGATCAAAATCATCAGACACAGATTTTTTGGCTTCCATTTCAAACAAATGCACAATCAAACAATATAGATTACTGACGCATATTAATTAAAAAAAATAAAGCATAAGAACCCTTACCAAGCCATTAAAACCCCTGATATTCACTACACAGTAGTTTGTTTAGCTTCTTGCTTGATTGTGAAGCAACTACCCTTGCATGAAATTGACTCAACTTTTCAATTTCCTGAGCTTAATCTCTCATCGAAAGTTACACGTACAAACTCAGGAAAGACAATGGAATCAAGGTTTTGACCAAATTTGCATGCCCTAACCCTATGTAAGCTCGAGCTTAAATAAGAAGAAGATAATGGGAGTCAATTTCTTCCTAATCCCCCAATTCATGCTTATTTGTATACTCTGGTAGCTAAAGTGCTTAATCAAGTAGTTCAGTTCTTATAGTCCATTCTTAGTAATACCCCTAGTTACAATTTTTCCCCAAAACTATAACATTTGTTCAATTGCCTCCAAGAACAACTAAGGCCCAGATAGAACCTAAGAGATATTTAAACCCTAATGTACTCGATTTAATTAATTTCCATGTAGAAATAGTACTCAATGGCTGAACAATTATGAATGAGAGGAAACATTGACCTGCCTCACAAGGTTGCACATACCACAATGCATTTCCATTAAGCATATTCATTCACACTAGAATTAACAATATAATCCAGGGACCTAAAAAATCATTTTTGAAATTACTCTGCCTTTCCCAAGGAAATGCCCAATAATTGGACTACCATATTTCAATTGGTTTTAGTGATACACCAATGACATATAGCCGGACAAAGATATGTGAATCAAAATTAAAAAAACATCTTCATCCCAAGATTGCCAACACTACGACAAAGAAGAACTCAATATTGCTTATCTGGGTACTACTCAACATAAATTTTTAATTTCAATTTCTTGTAGGTAGGCTACTAGCAGGTATAAACATATAAGGAGCTCCCTTAGTTTGACTTTCTGGTGAATTCCAGCAGACGAAACATTATACAAGCCACATCAAGATTCATTGATAACCATTATACGAGAAGAACCATTATACGAATTACATGAAGATTCATTCAAAACATCAAATTTTGTAGAAGTCAGTTCTGATGCTAAGTAACACAGAAAGAAATGTTCAGTTCAAGTTAGTGGCATTCACATTAATAGACAATCCAGTCGGCATCGAGTGAAAAAGTAGAGTAACAAAACACAAGACTTACAGATTCGAGTAAAGAGAGGAATAAAATATCATAGACTGGTTCCGTTTCAATCTGGTTTATCCATTAGTGAACCAGAGGCAGATCTGCTACAGAGACGGCGTATGGGAGTCGGTGCTTATCATGAACTGAATCAAAAGAGGAGAGTCAAAAAAAGACGAGGGAGAGCAGAAGAATAAATTTGTTCTACGATTCAACTGAGTTGGCTTCTGGTTGAAGAGGAGGGGCTGAGACACGACCTAGAGCTGACAATGGAAGAGTGGAAATTGAAGATGGGAGAGAAGAGAAGAAATTACAAATTAGATGAGTGCGGTTACTGACCTTGGGTGGCGCGAGTTGCAATAGGACCTAATATATGAGCTCCAGGAAATCAGACACACTGGGAAGAGTCTAGCGACGGACTGGTAGCGGAAGAGCAGAGAGGTTACTGCATAAGAATGGCGGCCAAAAATGGAAACAGGGAAGATAGAAGACTTATATTTTACTAAGTGGCACAGGGTGTAAATACGTCACACCTGCAAGCCTATATTCATAACCGACAAAATTGACCCGACCCGGCACCCCTTACCTGGCCTCCTGGTCTGCCCGCCCCTTTTTTTTAGTTAACAGATTTTTTTCAACCCCAATTTTACGTAAGAAACAAGGCCTATAGTCTTTACCACAATCACACAAATTCATCAAACATAAATTAGCATTAACAGACTAGCCGAGCCACCAAAAATCAATTTATTCTATTAAACATGCATTACAATAAGCTTTTTTACAACAACAAAACCGAGCATTCACCGTAAACACCTATTCTTCCTCACTTTTAAAATTCATCAACTTGTTTTGTTGCATGACAGTAGGTGTATTGGCCAGCCCACAAAAGCCTTTTCCTACTAGAATTGTATCTTAGCTAGTAGAGAAGAGGGTCAGCTCCACAAATGACCCTACTGATGTTCCACCTTTCTTAATGTCTGAAATGAATAGATCCATGCCTCATAGAGACATTGGAGTTCCTTATAAGGCTAATTCCAACTCTTTCTTCATGGTTATGATGGTTAGCAATAAGAGACATAGTATCATTATGATTATCCAGGGCTATTCTCCATGCCTCCAAATTAGGGATATTCCGTAAGGCCAAACAATCTGTAACTGGGTAGTACACAAACAAGCAAATGCAGGCTCCCCTATAGCTTAGTAAAGTAAAAAAAATGCTATGAATGCCAATGTTTCAAAAAGAAAATGCTCTGGTTTGAACAATACAGATAAACCAAGCAATAAAATCCTTAATGAAAGGAAACTTAAAATTGAGAATATTAAAGTGTAGACTCTCTGCTGCAAACCCTTATTGATCACCAATTTCAGAATCTGCCTTCCCAGCCAAAATAGGCACAAAGTCAAGCATGTAGCGAAAAGCCCAAGAAGGATAGTGTTCAACAAAGAATAAGTGCAGAGAGCAATATGGTCAGAGTTGTATGTCATGAGTATAGTTGTCATTATGAAGAATGGTCAGAATTCTTTAGCAGAATTTGTATTGTTATGTAACCTTGGTGCAATTAAAATCAAAACAAGCCTTACTATTTTCCCATTCCATTTCTGACTCAGAAGTCCTGTCTCCATTTTCTGCAAGGGTGCAAGAAGAAAAAACACCAAAGTGCGGAACAAACAAGGCTCTATAAAGCCTAGATTAAAGATGATGTATCTTTTGTACATTATTTCTAGCCATTTCAAATTTAATGCATTCAATGCTAGCTCTTCCCTCCTGTCCCAAAAAAATTCGCCGAACAACTTCACCACAGCCCCACCAGATTGTAAGGAAGATGAATGTGATCCCGATGATCCAAGAAGTGCTAAAGTTGTTAGAATAATTAAGTTGCAACAATCACGAACCACCAGCAACCCGAGGCGTGTATACACTGTCCTTAAGGATTATAGTTCGTGACTCTCCAAAACGTGCAGGAAAACAGGTCTGGGAAAATCCCTAAGATACAACAGGTCTTTCGGGAAGTGTGGACTCACACCCGGGATATTCTAGGAATCAGCAGAAACACAAGAACCAGCGAGAATCAGAGCATGAGGGGGAAAGAAGAGAGAGCTCGAAAGCCGGGTAATCTGAGAGTGGAGTGGGAATGGGTATTTATAGGTAGCAGTGGTCCGAATTTGAATGTTGGGGTAGTAATGTTGGGAGTTACAAAATTAATATCGGTTATGATTTTGTACGTTGAGCCCGTTTTGATTTCCAATATGTGAAAAACAAGTTTTCTAGGTAAGGGTAAAAAAGTAAATTCAGGAAAATGTAAAAACTGACTTAGACCGGGCCTCATGATACTTTGCGCGCAGAGGGGGCAAATCGGGCTCTTTCCACTATTTTGGCCCATCTTGTGCGCGCGAACCCATTACTACTTTCTTTCTTACCTAGCTTACTTGGGCATGGTAACTTATAAAGTCTAGAAGCTCTCCTTGTCCAAGCCATGTAGGATATGCCTTTTGGAATACTTGACAACAATCCCCCACATATTTCAAAAGGCATTACTTCAAAGTTTCTTGCTGGCTTCAAGCTCAAGAATGCAATGCATCGTGGTTGGTGTCTATTAGACTATGAACCAGTCATAGAGCCAATGATACTTAATTTACAGAGTACTTGGTGAAGCATTTAGTTTCTATGAACCAAATACCCTTTTGTAATTTAAGTGATTCATTGATCACATTACACCCCCATAATGTCTACTGTTCATCGCGGTGTTGCGTTTATCAGCCATGGGCATGTCCTGGTTTTCATGAATGCTTTAGAGATTTTGCCACAAATCTCATAAGAGCGGCTTCACTCCTACACCCATATAGGTGATTTCATCAAGTGTATACTGCATAAATACACTACCCATCATGGCTTATGTAAATCATTAAGAGCTTTTTGCTCATCCTCTAGTAAATGCAGTATTTGCATTATCTACACCATATGAGGGACCTTTAAGGAAAAGTTTCAATAATGCTTCCAGGTCTAACAGTGACTTGTTATTACCCATATGAACCTAATTCATGGGATCTCCAATCACATAGGTTGGGTTACCATCACTATTGACTTAGGTTGGCAATAGTCTCATTTCCCTCGATGTTTCATATATCATTTTTCCTTCCCAGAGGTTTAGTCAAAGGATCGGTCAAATTCACTTTTGACTTTACATAATCGATCAATATAACAACATCATTAAGCAGCCGCTTTACAACATCATGTCTTAATCCAATGTGTCTATTTTTGCCATTGTAAGTTTTATTTTTTGTAATTGCTATTGCCGCTTGGCAATCACAATGCATAGACACAGAAGGCATTAGCTTTATACCCAACGGTATATCTGCTAATAAGTTTTTCAACCACTTAGCTTCACTTCCAGCCATTTTTAAGGCTATAAATTTTGACTCCATAGTGGATCTGGCAATGATGGTTTGCTTTGAAGATTTCCAAGACACAGCTCCACCACCAAGAGTGAAAATGTATGCACTAGTAGATTTGGTTTTATCAGAGTCAGAAATCCAATTAGCATCACTGTACCCTCCTAGTACAGCAGGAAAACCATTATACATGATACCACATTTCATGGTACCTTTTAGATATTTCATAATTCTTACCAAAGCATTCCAATGTTCTTCATTCGGATTTTGAGTATATCTACTCAATCTACACACAACATAAGCTATGTCAGGTTAAGTGAAGTTCATTAGGTACATCAGACTTCCAATAATTTGTGCATAATCTTGTTGAGCAACACTTTCACCTTTATTTTTCTTTAATTGTGTGTTTGCATCATAAGGAGTGCTCACAGGTGTCACCTCAAAATAGTTAAACTTCATTAGAAGTTTTTCAACATAGTGCTCTTATGACAACATTAAGCAACTTTCTTTCCTTATGATTTTAACACCCAAAATTATACTAGCTTCCCCTAGATCTTTCATGTCAAACTGTGAAGATAGAAAGCTTTTGGTGTGTTCAACTACTTCAAGAGTAGTTCTAAAAATGAGCATATCATCCACATAGAGGCTAATTATTACACATTCACCACTTTCAAGTTTTGTGTAAACACATTTATCAACTCCAGTAGTTGAAAAGTTATTACCTAACATGACTTAATCAAATTTCTCATGCCATTGTTTAGGTGCTTGCTTTAATTCATACAAGGATTTTCGCAACTTGCACACCTTTGTTTCTTGTCCAGAAACAACATAGCCTTCTGGCCGGACCATATATATTTCCTCTTGTAGATCCCCATTTAAGAAAGCAGTTTTCACATCCATTTGATGTATAATAAGTTTATGTACAGAAGTCAAGGCAAATAAAACTCTTATTAAAGAAATCCTAGAAACTGGTGCAAAAGTGTCAAAATAATCAATATTTTCTTTTTGAGTAAATCCTTTTGCTACCAATCTTGCTTTATATTTGTCAACCGAGCCATCAGGCTTAAGTTTTCTTTTGAAAATCCATTTACAACCAATGGGTTTAGCACCAGGTGGTAAATCTACCAAATCCCATGTTTGATTTTGTAAAATAGAATCTATTTCATTTTGAATGGCTTCTTTCCAGAAAACAGATTCTTTCGAAGAAATCGCCTGGTTAAAAGTTATGGGATCATTTACAAGGTAGGTGTAAAAGTCATGTCCAAAGGAACTCTCTTTCCTTTTCCTTTTACTCATTCTCAAATCTTCCACTTGATGTTTAGGGATATTTTCATTAGTGGGGGCACGAGAAATCTTTTCCTTCTTCAAAGGAAAGATATGCTAAAAAAACTCAGCATTTGTTGTTTCGATTATAGTGTTGTAGTCCAACACATCACTTCTTAACACTAAAAATCTATATGCAACACTATGCTCTGCATATCCAATAAACATGCAATCGGATGTCTTTGATCCAATTTTACGCTTTTTTGGTTCAGGAAGCATAACCTTTGCAAGACATCCCCAAACTTTTAAGTACTTTAAGGTTGGGGGATAACCCTTCCATATTTCATATGGAGTTATACCAGTCTTTTTATAAGGAATTTGATTTTGCAAATGACAAACAGATAAGATAGCTTATCTCCAAAGATTATCAGGAGCAGAAGAATTAACAAGCATGGCATTCATCATTTCTTTCAAAGTTCTATTTTTTCTTTCAGCTACACCATTTGATTCAATAGAGTATGGTGGAGTTAACTCATGAATTATCCTTTCTTTTTCACAGAAATCATTAAATGATAAAAACTCACCTCCTCTATCTGATCTAACTCTTTTAATCCTTTTGTTCAATTGATTTTCCACTTCAGACTTATACAACAAAAAAATATCAAAAGCCTCATCTTTGTTTCTTAACAAATAAACTTTGGTGAATCTAAAGAAATCATCTATGAAGGTCACATAATACCTTTTTCCTCCTCTAGTCATAGTATGTTTCAAATCACCAAGATCAATATGAATTAAACTTAATAATTCTGATTCTCTTTCAATTGAAGCACAAGTTTTCTTTGTTGACTTAGTTTCAACACATATTTCACATTTATCAAAACTTGTGTTACTAGGCGGTGTGATTAAACTTAATGATTGCATTTTTTTCAAATAAGATATACTCACATGTCTTAATCTAGCATGCCATAAATCAAGAGACTCAACCAAGTAAGCAGAAGAAAATGCATCATTGTTATTGATGATATTTGAAACACTCAGCACAAAGAGACCCTGGTTACAATAACCCTTGCCCACATAATTATTGTTTCTAGTCATGACTATCTTGTCATAATCAAATGTGACCTTGATGCCAGTCTTCATCAACAAAGACACGGAGACCAAGTTGGCCCTTATGGTGGGTACATACAATACATCACTTAGAGCCAGTGTCTTTCCAGAGGTCAATTTCAGAAGTACCTTGCCCCTGCCCAGAACTGGTGTACCTCGGGAGTCACCAAGATACATTGTTTCAACGCCTTCTCCTAGTGGAGTATAGGAGGAAAATGCATTTCTGTTGCCACAAATATGCCTGGTGGCACCAGAATCTATCACCCACTCTTTTGAATTAGCAGCAAGGTATGCTTGTGAAACTATCATAGCAATGATGTCATCATTATCATCCCCATGAGCCAAATTTGCCCTTGGCTTAGGAGCTTTATCAAAGTGCTTTCTTTTCCGGCACTGTCAAGTAAAGTGCCCATTTTTTCCGCAGACGAAGCAAGGCGGCACTTCTTTGTCATCATTATTGGCTGGCATTGGTCTTGGCTTGAAGTTATTGTTGGGTTTCGGTTTTGGATTGTACCTCTTGGAGTTGACGAGATTGGCACTGAAGGTCAATTGTTTCCCTTTGGCTGTGCGTTGTTCCTTCCTATTAGTGTCCTCGATGATAATGTGAGTGATTAGGTCGGCCAAAGACAGCTGCTTGTGCTTGTGCTTGTGCTTTAGTTGTTGCTTGTATTCTCTCCATGATGGTGGCAGTTTTTCAATCAACAAGCCAGCTACGAACTCTTCTTACAGTGTGATCTTTTCTCCTTTCAAGTCCTCCAGAAGCTTGTGGTATTCATTGATTTGTGTTTTTACATCCTTCTCATCTTCCATTTCCCATTAATAGAATTTCCCGATCACGAACTTTTGCTTGCCCGCATCCTCCGCTGTGTATTTGAGCAGCATGGACTCCCATATTTCCTTTTCTTCCTTATACTTAATGTAGACATCAAATAACTCATTAGATAAAGTTGAAATTATTGTGTGACGACATACTTTATCAGCATAAGTCCAAGACTCCTGCAGCTTTGGGTCAGTCAGTTTGGACTCATTCAGTGTGAAAGCAACTCCATGCACATCTAGCAGCATGTAAATGCGTTCTTGCCATCTCTTGTAGTTTTCTCCACTAAACACTTCTATCTTTGAAATGTCAGGGAATGACTTTGCTAATGTCGATGGAGGGGTTGGAGGAACTGGCATCCTGGCATTGGATGCAGCTTTCATGTAGAAACGAGCATCAGCGAGCGCCCTATCGCAAGCAGCAGCAAGGTCGGGATCTTTCTCTCGATCGATTTGCACAATTACAGTTGCAAAAGCTTTCTCACAGTTGGCAGCTGCAGCTTCGATATCAGCAGGCTCTTCTTGGACAATGTCCAAAGGATCAATGATTGGAGCACCATTGTTGTGGTTCGGATTCATGTTATATTCCTTGAGATTGTTGGAATAATTGAGTTGCAACAATCACGAACCAACAGCGACCCGAGACATATATACACTGTCCTCAAGGATTATAGCTCACAACTCTCCAAAACGTGCAGGAGAACAGGTCTGCGAAAATCCCCAGGATACAACGGGTATTCCGGGAAGTATGCACTCATACCCGGGATATTCTAGGAATCAGCAAAAATACAAGAACCAGCGAGGGTCAGAGCAGGAGGGGGAAAGAAGAGAGAGCTCGAAAGCGAGGTAATCTAAGAGTGGAGTGGGAGTGGGTATTTATAAGTAGCAGTGGTCTGAATTTGAACGTTGGGGTAGTAATGTTGGGAGTTACAAAATTAATATTGGTTATGATTTTGTACGTTGAGCCCGTTTTGATTTCCAATATGTGAAAAACAAGTTTTCCAGGTAAGGGTAAAAAAGTAAATTTAGGAAAATGTAAAAACTAACTTGGACAGGGCCTCATGATACTTTACGCGTAGGGGGGCAAATCGGGCTTTTTCCACTGTTTTGGCCCAACTTGTGCGCGTGAGCCCACTACTACTTTTTTTCTTACCTAGCTCACTTGGGCATGGTAACTTATAAAGTCTAAAAGCTCTCTTTGTCCAAGCCATGTGGGATATGCTTTTTGGAATACTTGACAACAAAAGTAACCAAATTAAATAAACCCTTGTTTACAGACATGAAAGGGGAAATGAAAAGAAAAAGCAGTGCACACTACATTATGAAGAATCAGTAAAGAAACCAGAGAAATAGTCAGCATACCTAGTGCGTTGGCAAAATATCTTGTTAGGGACATTATCTCGAAGCACAGGTTCCATGCATGCTCTTTGTTAGCATGGGTACAACAGAGCCCTGCTACAATACTAGCTTCCTTGGGGAAATAATTAGATGCAATACCCAAAAATATGGCCAGATAAAAAACAAAATCTATCCAACAAGATGCATTGGCCACACTATCAACATTTGTCAATAATCATCTGTCGATCTCATCAATGCCATGTACCAATGTAGCCAAATCCTTATGACAGTCTTCAACCTTCTACTTTAGGACAATAACCTTGGTCCTCTATCAATGTTCATTTGCTAAGCACCTATAGACAAAAAATGAGAGGAAATTTAAAAAGCTTTAGAATAAGAACCAGCTGAAAAGTAAAATTTAACCAAGGACTTGCAATCATGGAGAAAACCTTGAATAAGCAATAATTCACATGCAAGAGCAAGTCTTTTTGAAAGGTTATGAATATATAAGATAACCACGGATTCAAGTATGAACAATTTGGAACACAAGATTGGGTTATTCAAAACAAAACATTTAAAACTGAAGCCAAGTTTGATGCTTATCGTACACATGTGACACGTCAGAGAAAATTGCCTTGTGCTAAAAGTAAATTCATAAAGCAAGATACAATGAATGAAAGTCTTCTGTCGCATTCTTTTGTCTCATTCCTCTGTTGCATCGTTCTCAGAATGCCATGTGTCCATTTAACCCTGACACTAACAAATCTCTTAACGACACTGAACAATAAAACGAAATAAAGAGAAAAAAAAAAGTTAATAAAACAACCTTTATGGGTCCCACCTATTTTTTTTCTCTTGTTTTGCAGTAAAATGATGATTTCCATGATTAACCAAAGTAGACTAAAAATGAAACCAAAATCCCATAACTCTCTTCTCTGTTGTTCCTTGCTTTTGTTCGTCCTCTGTTTCTTCGGTCACTGCAAGCCAAGCCGAGCACTTCGGCCTTCACCTGCCCTTCAAATCCAGTATCTGCATTACTCCTTATTTTCTATGAGACTAGAAATCACATCAAGTTGGGCAAAAAATCTAAACTTGATTGGTTTTTATATATTTTCTTTCATGTGCTTTTCTATCTTTCCTTTAATGAATTCAGGTGATTTTTTAAGTGTACAAGCCTGATGCTGTGGCTGCCGGACAAGGCAACCAGAAGAGCTGAGTTGTTTGTGAGTTACGATTGAAAGCCTCGCACAAAATACTCCAGCTCAGTCTTTCATTGGCCGAACATCAACCTCTACCTTTACACTTGGGATAGAGGAATCTTCGGAACATTGAAAGGTTAGTCTGGAAGGACCTAGAGGAGGATCATGGCTACCCCCAAAGATCGACACTGTTAATATAGAATCGAAGACCAATTAACAGGCTAAAGTTACAGAACCAACTGGAAAAATACTGGAACGTGAGTTCTAAATCTCCCATCAGTTCAATGAGAGAGATTTTTAAAATTCTCGTGAAATGTCTGTAAGTAAATATGTAAATGAAATTTATCCAAGGATCTAACCAATTGGAAAGTTGGGACCAACCAACAGGAAGCCATGACTGGTTTATCCGGAGTGAACAAGAGAAGAAAAGATGATGGGACCCATATCAGTTTTCTTCCTAATTTTTTTTTGGTCTATTGTCATGTGCCGTCAAGAGATCCGTTAGTATCTTGGTTAGATGGACACATGGCATTCTAAGAGCGATGCGACAGAGGAGTAAGACAGAAGATTTTCGTTCAGATACAACAATCCTAGAAATTCTTGAATCGGCATAATACATAAAATCATAAGACTGCATCAATAACCATGAATAACCAAAAGACGAGATGGTACAAATCAGTCGCTCTCAGCACAACACTAGAAGAGGACACTGGACGTGTTTCATTTGTTAGATAAAATATAGTAAGAGTACTTGAGGGACAGTGAAACAACAAATTAATGAAGAAGGACAGCATCTACTAACATTTCTAACAACAATAATAGAATGAGTACATATATTTTAAGTGGGGGAACATAAAAAAAGCCAAAATTTAGGAAAGTATTCGTGGGTCGCTTTGAAATTCCATTGTGCGCCTCTATCTCTCTTCCACTTCTTACACATGTAGCCAAACACAGAGACGTATTTATTAATACTCATGTTGACCTTCATTTTAGTTGTCTTATGCTAGATTAGATAATTATTGGTTAATTAGTATGTAGAGACATTTTGGTCTTTTTATAGCCAAAATTGTTGCGTCATGTCCCAAAATTTGTATTTTGAGTCTTTAAATTTTGTTTAGGTCTTAATTAAGTTATTTTAATTTTTTGTATCAAATTTGAGTCATTCAAGTAATTTGGGTTAAAATTGTGCTTAATTGTGAAAGTTTGAAATTTAATTAAAATTTTCAGAAAGCTTTGGGCTTTAATTAAGAATCTTGCAAATTTTCAGGCTTAATTGCAAATTTATAAACTCTTTGTGCTCAAATTAAAATTCTATAAGAAGTTTGGGCTTAATTAATGATTCTATATTAGTTTGGGCTCAGTTGAAAGTTATGAAAGAATTAGGAACTAAATCTATAATTATTGAATTTCCTATGATTCTAGCATAGTTTGATTCATATTCTATCATTTAATGATTTTCTTTGGCTTTAAGGACCTGAGTACATGTAAATATACTTTAAAATAGTGAGATTAGGGGGGGGGAGGTGGAACTCAAAACCTAAATAAAAAATTCAAAACCTAAGCTCGTAGCTAAAAAAATGGAAAGTACCTTCAACGTGACTCGGTCACAACGAAAGTACCTTTAATGTGACCCGGTCACATTTTTAGGTTACCTTCAAAGTGACCTGGTCACACCTAAGGTACCTTCAACGTGACCCGGTCACATTTTTAGGTTACCTTCAAAATGACCCGGTCACACTTAAGGTACCTTCAACGTGACCCGGTCACACTTAAGGTACCTTCAATGTGACCCGGTCATCTTCTTAGGTTGCCTTTAATGTGACCCAGTAACAACTACGGTACCTTCAACGTGACTTTGTCACATTTTTAGGTTACTTTCAATGTGACCCGGTTATAATTAAGATACCTTCAACGTGATCTGGTCACTTTTTAGGTTACCTTCAATGTGAGCCGATCATACCTTAGATAAGCAATGAAAATTGTTGTTGCTTACTACTAGGGATATATAGTCACTTCGAAGTTGGAACTTGAAAGTTGTTTGGGTTCTGCTTTGTAAGTACATAAAGAGAAGAGATTGCTGGGTTATTATTATTATTATTATTATTATTATTATTATACGCAGAAGCATATAGAAGATACATGTATACTCGGTTGCACTATTATTGCTCAATCTTGGGTTTTGGACATTTAGCATTAATTTAGTGTATTATTGTATATTATTTTTATAAAAGGAGATTATTTGCCCAAATTATAATTTTATTGATAATTTGCACTTTAACAAGTCTAAAAATTAATTTTTACATTTTTTCCCAAATTAATTATTTTTTGTAAATTTTTAACTTAAATAAATTAAAATGATAAAAAAATTTACAAATATTTTTTTTCATAGAAAGTGTAAATATTTTTTTGGGCTTCTTTAAGTTTAAAATCTTAATAATTTGGTTTTTTCTAAATAATTATTTTATATCAGATTAATGTATGATAATGAATTAAAATTACTACATAACAAACTGTATTTAAATTCCTTCCTATGTTACTATTTATTTGTAAATTACTTTTCATTTTCTTTACTAAGTTGATCAGTATACACGAATTTTATCTTTTAAGTATCATTTATGTATTTATAAAATAATATTTTAATAAATATATTATTTAAAAAAAATATTTTTTCCTACTCTATTTGTAGTATTACAGAATATATGTAAAAATCTTAAAAGTTTGAAACATCATTTATGTGTAGATAGTCTTACTCTAAGGTACTTAAATTAATTACAGAATTAAGATTTAGACACTTGAATAAAAATTAATAATCTCCTCATCAAAGAGCTACATTTACAAATCATCTATAATTCTTTTTTTTTTTTGTTTTTTGATAAAATTTAAAGTGAAGAATTTGATTTTTGATGCAATGGACACTACAATATTTTACTTCTCTTTAATTATTTTAACAAAAAAAATCATAAAAATATAAAATGCTATTTCTTTTCAGGTATCTTTAAGATGAGTCGTGCATGTTTTTAGGTTATTTAAAATGTGACTTAGTCACATTTTTAGGTTACTTAAAAAGTGACACAGTGTGACTGATTATGGCTTTATATATCTACTTTTATGTATTCAATTTTATGAAGTCTCTTACATACCCAAATTAATAAAAGAAAAAAAAATCATGGTTTAGGGTTTATGGTATGGTTTAAAGATATGATTTAGGATTTAGCTTTTGGTTTGAAGATTGGTTTAGGGTTCAGGCTATGGTTTAAAGATACGATTTAGAGTTTAGGGTTAGTATATAGGTTTTGAGATTGGGGTGAAGGGACGGCGACATGGACAAGTGTAGTGGACTGGCAGACAGAAATGAGAGATGAGAATGAGAGGGTTGAAAGATATGAGAGACAAGTAAAGAAAAATGGAAGTAGAAGGGAAGTAGTTGGAGTGACTGAATTTTGTCAGTTGAGGTACCTTACTATGTCACTAGTACTTTATAAATTCCTTACTTTGTAAATAACTTGACCTGGATCCGAATTCATGTTAAACCAATTAAACTTGAACTTGAATAGTCCGAATTCATACTTTAAGTACCTTTAAGGTGACCCGGTCACCTTTTTAGGTTACTTTATATGTAACCTGGTTACACTTTAAGTACCTTCAAAGTGACCTGGTCGCACTACAATAATTTTACTTTTCTTTAATTATTGTAACAAAAAAATTTATAAAAAAGTAAAAGGCTATTTTCTTTTTAGGTATTTTCAAGACGAATCGTTCATATTTTTAAGTTATTTAAAAGGTGACTCGGTCAGATTTTTAGGTTACTTACAAAGGGATGTGGTGTGACCGATTATGATTTTATGTATCTAGTTTTATGTATCTGGTTTTATAAAGTTTCTTCCATACCCAACTTAATAAAATAAAAAAAATCAATAAATAAAACTTACTTATTTGGAGAATTTTATTTTTCATGTTCTTTTTGAGTTGAATGGGCAAGAATTTTTTATTTGTATAACATTTATTATATTTTGTGGCATTCCTTTTAAAAAATGTTCTTAAGGATCAATTTAAATGGTGATCGAGTCACCTTCAGTGTACTTAAAAGGTTTTTGGATTTTTTTGGGCAAATATGAAATCTTTGTAAATTTAGAGTCAAAGTTGACATAATCAGAAAATGTTTGGTACAAACCCTGTAATATTTAAAGACTTGTTTGAAAACTTCATTTAAAATTGATAAATCACATTTTTAGTCGCTAAGAATTGTTGGACTTGATTGAAATTTCAACCAAGAAAGGAAAATGTATGTTCTTAGTCCCTTAAGTTGCATAATTCTTACTCCAAAGACCCCAGCTCTTTCTTCCTACGGCCCTTCACTGCCCAGTACACAACCACGGCCACTACTGTCATTCAGCCTCTCCCAACACTTCCACATGATTTCTGCCACAATTCCACACTTCAACAATGTAGACAAAACTAACAAATGTGACTATTTGAGTGGTAAAGAGTAATTTTTCTACGAAAAAAAAGGGCAAGATTAGGTTAGGCCAAATGCTAAAATGACGAAATTGATTATATTTTCTATGATATTTGTTTAATTTAAATTAAAAAATTAAATTTTTATGTGATTTAATTTTGGTTAATTTTCCTTCTTTCAGCATGTTCAATTAAAAAATTATAAAATTTTTCTTAATTATGTTATGAAAAATTTGCTACAATTTCCTTATTTTACTATAAAATGTAACTTCAGTTCACTATTATTTATAATGACTAAATTATTAAATTTGAAAATGGAAGGTTACAATTATCCCCTTGAGGTTTACCCCAACTCACAGCTTGTCCCATTTATTTCTGAAAACCGACAATTTGCCCCTGGTTCTTTTATACTGTTCGATAACAACCTTTGAAACTATAATTTAAATATACGATAGCCATTTTTCAGTAACGCTAGCCTCTCCAATTTTTTTTTCTACTTAATAGACATTTAAATTATCAATTTTTCCTTTCTGTCAATGCATTTTTCTTCCGATAAAATGTATATCAGTATTTTTTAAAGGTTGGTTAGCTATGAAATAAATATAAAAAATCTTGAAATTACTTGAACATAATTATCAGATAGTTTAATTTATGATTTTGAAAGTTGTTGTCTGGCATTATAAATAAAGTAGAGAGTAAAGTGTAGGTTTTTGAAAATAAATGAAGCAAAGTGTAGCTTAGATCAAACCTAGCCTTAACTCTAGACCTAACCTTAATAGGACATAAAAAGATGTAAAATTAACCCTAAATACATATGCCAATGGTACTCAAAATATAAAATTTCTGTATATTGATTAACTTAATAAAGCAAATGAAAAGTATTTTACAAAGTAATAGTAACATAGCAAGGAATTTGAAATTGAGCACCTAATAGTATATATATGGTTAATGTGCAATGTTAAAAGAACAATAAATTTTACTAGTGACCAATTTTGTAATTTTTTTGATGTAAAAAAATTAATAATTTAAAAATCGGGTACCTTTATATTTCTTTAGATTTTTCGTATACTCATTAAAATGTTACTTATGATTCTAAAAAATATATAGTTTAGTATTAATTAGGAATGACAATTAGGTAGATCAGGTCAGGTTTGCGTCAGGCCATTTAGGTTTGAGTTTAATTAGGTTAACATGAATTCGGATTCAGATCGAGTTATTTAGATTCGGGTTGATTTTGGGTTGAGTAGATTCATTGCTCGAGTTGGGTTGGGTCGGGTTTATTTGGGATTGGGTTTTAAATAGATTGAGTGAATTTCAATCTCCGTTAGTTTCAAAAGGATTCAGGTTGACAGGGAGGTTGACTTGAGTTATTGGTGTATAAGCTGGAATGACTAGATTGATTATATTTTTTAAATGATTTTTGTAAAAATTAACCTTAAAGAATTCAATGTTTATGTGATTTTATTTAGGATATTTTTCATTCTTTTAGAATGTTTAATTAAAAAATTCATAAAAAATTCTTAATTATGTTTCAATAAATTTACTACAATTTCTAACTTTTACTATTAAATGTAAATCCAATTCACTATTGTCAATAGTACTAAATTGTTAAATTTCAAAATTTCTATGTGAAAATGTAAAAATTTTAAAAGTTTCGAGACTCATTGTGTAATTATTACAGGTGGTAAAAAGAAATTTTTTAAAATTTAGGTGTTTTATTACACTACACTTAAAAGTTTATGTATCAATATTGTAATATTGACATTTACCTACCAATATCATTAAATGGTCCAAGATCATCAATGTTTTGGAAGAACCCACAAACCCAAAACTTAACATTATCCCTAAACCTAACCTTAACTTTAAATTTTGGAAAGTCCAAAAATTTTGTGAATACTTTTTATAAGAATAAAATATATTTTTTTACTAATTTTTATACTTTTGGGTTAGTTAAGTTGAAAATTTTACAAAAAATATATACTTTGGACAAAAAATATCTTAAAATTACTTTTTAGATTTTTTACTATGCAAATTATCAATAAAACTATATTTTGGAAAAATAATCACTTAATATAAGAATAACATACAATATTCACTTCATATGTCTAATTAGACATATGTGTATAGTTTAATAATTATAAACCTCATGTCTTAACCCTAACTCTTAAACCCCTAAATCTAACTCTAACCCTAAACTTCATACCCTAACCCAAAACTCCAAACCCTTAAAACTTAACCATAACCTAAACCCTAACCTTAAACCATAAACTTTAAGCCTTAATCCCTAACTAAACCTTCAACCTACTTTAAACCTTAAACCTTAAACCTAACATAAACTTTAAGCTTAAATGTTAACCAAAACCTAAACCCTTACCTAACCCTAACCTTAAACCTTAAACATAACCTAAACTCTAACCTTAAACCTTAAACCATAACCTAAACCCTAACCTTAAACTTGAACCCTAAACACTAATCCTAAACCTGAACCTTAAACACTAACCCTAGACCCAAACCCTATACACTAACCCTAAAGCATGCAATATAGCTTTGCATATATCTCAAAGAGTTTTGCTAATTTTTCCTATTATTTCTAATGTGATTAAATGGTTTCCTCCCTAATATTATGAGATTTCTAATAAAATTTTATGCCAAATATTTGTGTTTTTTTCATATGAAAGAATATCATATTAGTTGTAATTTGTAGGAGCATGATACAGTAGTTTTTTATTGGAACTTTTAAGTGTACATGATATCTATACAATGTGTAATTTCATCAACTATTTAAAAGAAAACAACTTATTTCATACTGTGTTTGTTTCTAATTAAGTAATCTTACATCTATTTGCATCATTTTCATTCTTACTTATTTTACACTCAAGTTGTATATCCATTGAAACTTTACACTTTAAGAACCTAAAAATTATATTTAAAATAATTAGTAAAAAATTATTTATTTTCTAAAAAAATTATTCAAGTGATTATTAAATGAACAAAATATTAGCTTTCAAATAATATTGATTCTAGAAAAAAAATCAGCAAAAATAAAATTCATGTGTTAAATAATGAATTATTTAAACTCAAAAAGAGAATGTAAGTTTAGCATTTTAACAAAGTATGAATCCATGTAATAATTTAGGGGTACATTTGGTAAATAATATATTTCAAAATTTTCAGTAAAAAAAAAAAACAAAACGTGTACTGTCTTCAAACCCGAAATATGGGTAAATGCTGGCCAAAAAGAGAAATATAAAGAAATTAAAACAAAATTCCCTCGTAAACTCCACTTGCTTTTTGCTTCTGACTTTCAAATTTTTGCTCTCTTTTTATTTTCTTGTGTCTGCCGCTCAAACAAGTTGCCTGTAACCAATCTAATGATTGATTGGAGTTCACTTGAATTCAACGGCCCAAAAAACACCCAGTACCGATACGCCCTTTTTCCCGGGGCATTGTAGAAAGGTCCTGAGTCTAAGCGAGTTCAACTATTTTGTGTTAACTTTAAGATGTTTTTACTTTTTTTTTTTCTTTTCCCACATGGATGAATAAAAGGTGTAAATAAGATTCTGAGGCTATTAGCTTCTGCCTTTCAACAAGAAAGGGTGAGTTGTTGGTGTGTGAGTTTTTTATTCTGTTTCCTCATCCCACATGGATGAAGAAGGAGAACGAAACAAGGAGTTGAAGTTATATGATGCAGGGTTGGATGCAGCTGTTAATTTAAGCTTTTGGATATCTTTTAAGGTTATTGAGGTTGAGCCGTAGTGACCTTGACGATTTAGTTTGGAAGATATACTACTTGTTTATCATCGTCCCACAAAGTACTAGGTAAAAAGAGTAATTGGAGCCAGGTAAAGGCGCTGCCACGAGTTTGGATGGCCGTAAACTGAAACCGAATCATTCCCATTGGGTCGGGTAAAAATTGATTATGGTTCTCGAGTTGGTTCCACATATAGGAGAACCAACGATTTTTGGTTTGGTTCTGGTTCCATATGGAACCAACCCGAGGTGGAACCGAACCCGATATATATATATATATATATAGTATTACTAATATATCTACATACACACACATTTCTTTGAAATATTATTATAGTTATTATTGAAACAGTATGGAAGTTATGAGATCATTTACGAAATTTCTCCATATTCACTTAAATTACTTTACTTCATAGACCCACCACTCCTAAATCATTTTGCTTTTGATCTTTTATTCCAGAATACTTTTTACGACATAATTATGATATTTTTTTCATTTGAGTCATGTAAAATTAAAAATTTATGACATTGACATATTTTAGGTTTTGATACTGAAGGAGATGGTCTTAAAAGCTCAGTTTTCTATATTGAATGTCATACCAATATTAGAATTACTGGAATGAAGTAAACTAGTTGAGATAAAAGATGCCCCACAAACAACTCTTTTGAACCATTTTTGTAAGAACAATATTTTAAACTCTTTTGAATGTATCTAAGTACGTATATTTAAATATTAATTTAATTGTATATTATGTTAAATATGTCATAAAACTGATTATGGATGTAGATTTATTAAATTTTGGTGTTGTTATAGGTATATGATATAAACCGAAAAACCCGAGAATCAGAACCGAGAAACCCAGAACTATGGTTCTGGTTTTGTTCGATTCTCGGTTCTGGGTTGGGTAGAAAATTTTTGGAACCGAGGTCATTTTGGGTTATTCGGTTCCACCATAAAACCGAACCAACCCGACCCATGCTCACCCCTGGATGGCGGTGATGTTTTGTTTCTTTCTCTTTTTCCCGCATGGATGAAGCAAAGGCAAAACAAGGATTTGAAAAATTATATAAGGCTTTGCTGGGGAGTGTCATCTAATTCAGGCTTTTGGGCATTTCTTAAGCTCAATGAGGCTTAAGTTTTTCGTTGAAAATTTTTATTTATGAAGTACTTGTTGCCTTTTTATTGAATCGTACGATTGCACATTTTAAACTTTTTTACTTTTCAAGTGACGTCTCTATATGATTTCATCTTTAAATACATTTCTATTGTGAATTTAAATCAGTTTTAACCTCTTAAGTTATAAAAATGTACGTTCCAAACTTCAGAGAAACGTTGTGAGTCAAGTTTAGGAACTTCAATATTTTTGAACCCTTGTTTTGTTTTAAGGTATGGAAATTGAAGGTTTGAAGAATTTAACAAATATGCCTCTTCTAACTATGAATTGGTCGCACAGTTTATTTTTCCAACTCTGTTGGCAATTTATGCCATGGTGTCGAAGTTATGCGGGTGCATGTGTGTGTACTGTTTCCTGTCATTGATAGAAAAACTCATCCTATTTTTGAAAGTTTAAGGGTTCTTGTACACCCTTGTTCCAATTCAAAGACTAACTCGTCGTAGTAGCAGTATGAGGGCTGGTAGCATACATTGGCCTTTGTTTTATTGGTAGAAAAATTAAGGCAAAATCACAAAACGACCACTATTCTTTGTACTTTGGCCCAAATTGGCCACTATTTTTTTAGTTCAAATATATCACTTTTGTTTCTAAATGTGCCAAATTTGCAACTATTTGTTAAATCGTGAGAACATTTTTTTATGAAATGGGTAGATTCTATAAAAAAAACCCTGCATGATAATATTTTGAGTGAGATAAGTGTGTTTATTATAAACTGGGGAAGAACAAAGGATTTGCATCTCATTGAACGTGTTAGAATTTTAGTAGAAATTGGATAATATTGTAAAAATTAGTATGCAAAAATTAAAGAAATGCATTCTAAAAATTATTCATTACTGCCACATATTAGAAGCAATAATTTAACATTGAATTAATAACTAAATTTAATAAAAAGTGGCCAATTTAATCAATTTTAAAATATAAGTGATATATTTGATATGAAAAAATACAATAATGGTCAATGAGATGATATTGGATTTGGGAGTCGGACTAGGACTAGGAGGTTGGAAGCAAACGAAGGAGACGCAGCGCAAACTTTCCCTTTCTCTCTAGACATCTTCTCCTCCTTCCCTCCATCCAATCATGGGCACCGAATAGTAAGACCTTGTAATCTTTCTCCAGTTTTTTCTGTTCTGAATGTCTCGCTTTCTGTTGCGCTTTTAAAATGCAAGAATCTAAACTTCATTTTCTCTGAAGCGACTACTTGTTCAAGCTTCTGCTAATCGGCGACTCTTCCGTCGGAAAATCCTGCCTTCTTCTCAGATTCGCTGTGAGTTTCTTTTTATCACTCTAACTTACCTGACGGTTTAATGGGGCCTGAATGATCAACAAGCAGGTTCCATTCACGGCCTCTAGCCTCTAGTTAGGGTTGGGACTTAGGACCTTGTGCTATTCCATTCTTTTCTAAAAAATTCCAGGACGATTCTTATGTGGACAGCTACATTAGTACCATCGGCGTTGATTTCGTGAGTTTCTAATCTCTTCCCAAGCCTTTTTCTTTCTGTCTTTATCATAATGTGCTTCCTTCTATGCTCGCGGATGTAGTTATTTAACAGACTCCTCAAGGCTTTCATCTTCCTTACATTTTAGAAAATTCGAACTGTGGAACTGGAGGGCAAGACAATCAAGCTGCAAATTGTAAGTGGAGCTCCTATTTTCGCATTTGGTTTTTGGTTTCTTGCAGCGTAGTGCTAAAGTAGATTACTTTCTACCAAGTTAATTTGGCTTCCAAACCTTATAACCTTGAGTAGTGCTGTTAATATTGGAGGCCTAATTGTCGAAAGGAATATTGAGTGTATATGTTTTGTTTGTAATTGTTGTCAACATCTCAAGCATGCTGCATTGTGCCTGGTAACCTAATCCTGTTCTTGAACGGATGCAAGGGCTTGAGAGCTTTCTGTTTTACCCTTCATGAAGTGGTTTCCCTAAACTGAATAGAAAGGAAACACTTATTGGATGGTCTTCTTGCTGGGATTCAACCTAAATACCGAGGTGTCACCAATGGCATACCATGGCTATTGTAAATCATCTTCAAAATGAAATTACGTCTTCGGGCTTTAGTTGTAGAGAAATGTTTTCATTTCTTCTCCAAGTTTTCTTTAACTGTGAAAACCTTATCTTCTACTAGAATTTTAGAGCACTCTTTCTAAATTCTATGATTCTCTTATTCCAGAGAACTTGAAACAAAGGGCTTGGAATCTAAAACATATGATACTTCATTTTCGTACACTCTGCTTTCTAATAACAGCCGGAAAAGAAAAATAAGAAGAATAACCACAATTAAACTGGTCCTTAGGCTTTTGATTTGGGAGAAATCATAAACTGGTAAGGTAGCAAAACTTTTGCTGGAAAATTTCATTTTTCAAAGGTAGCTGCATATCTGTCAGTTAGTGTCTGATTAGAGACCTGATAAAAGTTGTTCCTCCCCTCTTCTTTGGTCTCCTTTTTATCTTTTCTTTAGTGGGACACTGCAGGACAGGAGAGATTCAGGACCATCACTAGCAGTTACTACCGAGGTGCACATGGGATTATAGTGAGTAACTGAACTGCTTGCTTGAAGAGATTCTTGACAGTGTTGGTTTTCTGGAGTCTCTGACAACCATGGCATTGTCTATCACTTGAAAACTTTAACAGATTGTGTATGATGTTACTGAGATGGAGAGCTTCAATAATGTCAAACAATGGTTGGCTGAAATTGACAGATATGCCAATGACAGTGTTTGCAAACTCCTAGTGGGTAACAAATGTGATTTGGTCGAAAACAAGGTAGTTGACACACAAACAGCAAAGGTGTGTTCCTAATTTGTAGCCTGAGCTGGTTTATTCTTCTCCCATCTGTTTAAATCTAGTGTTGTAATTCCTATGAATTATTAGTATAAGTTTATTTCAATGCTGTATTCAGAACATGAAAATATATCACATGGTGTTTGCATTCAGCTTGGGAAGTTTGATTAATGCAATCTTGAAGAATGTTTAATAAATAATGCTGAGAACATCAGCATCTTGAAGAGGACAATTAGGTGGTTCTCTGATCCTTCTTTCTTGACATTCTATAAAATGAACTGCAGGCATTTGCAGATGAGCTTGGGATCCCTTTCCTGGAGACAAGTGCTAAGGATGCAATCAATGTGGAACAGGCTTTCCTTACCATGGCTGGCGAAATCAAGAGGAAGTATGTTTTTTTCATGCTTCTTTATCCTTAATCTTATGATCAATCAACTAATTGTTGGCTATGTAGTTAGGTCATTTTTCCTGCATCATAGTTATTAGTCTTTCTATTGACAATCGAATGACTCTGAATAGTACTACTGCCTGCTAGGACAGTCAGTCAAGTGTTAGAAACACTGTTTGTGTTAATGTTTTTTCCACAAGTCGGATAATGTCTCAAGTCATGACATCTGTGATCTTTACCCGCCGGGCCAAAAAAAAAAAAACAAACAAACAAACAAACAAAAGCTTTTTAAATTCTGTTTTATTTGGTGTTAGCATGCTTAAAGATATGTTTGTAAATATTTTGTAGCATAGTGGAACTGCATTTCGGGAACTGAGGAGATTTTTTTTATTCGATGTCATCAACCCAATTTCATGATCTTCTTTCGCAGAATGGGGAGCCAACCAACTGGTAACAAATCAATGGGAACTGTTGAGATGAAGGGGCAACCTATCCAACAGCATAAGAACTGCTGTGGCTAATTAATCCTTGTAATATTTACCGTCCACCTGCCATGGGCTCTGAAACTGTGTTGCGTAACAGCAGAAGAATGTTTAAGAAGCTGTAAAATATTTGTTTGCCGAATGCTTATTTCATGGAAGTGAAACTCATGCTGCTCGTCTACTCGTGACAGTTTGGAAGTTGCTACTTCTAATTACATAAATATTGCTGGACTTGTGGTGCTGGTCTCAAGCGAGACTGTTCTGCTAGAATGGTACACCACACGTTTTAATTCCAGACAACAAAGCCTGAGAAACAAAAGTTAAGGTGGTGTTTGGTTATGGAAAACAGTTTTCATTTTCATTTTCTGGTTCTAATTTTCATTTTCTATATACAATTTTCTGAAGTGTTTTCTAGAAAATATGTTTAGTTGTTTTAAAATAATTGAAGATTTTATATATATACACACTGCATTGAAAAATGCTCAGTGCCTTAGTTGAATGTTGAAAGAAAGTTTGGGGAATATAAGTGCACATTTTACCAAGTCTATCAGCTTCAAAAGTAGAAAATGAAAAATTTCAAATTCTACCCCAATCTTTTTTATCTCTGTTGTTTTGGTCCCAACTTTTCTATCCCTTACATCTGCGCCACCATCTCCGTCATTCCCATACAAGTGAGACTTGCCGCCCAATTCCGCTGTCCAATAGCTTCGATGCCGATGCTGTTGCTTCCGAAGGGTCGATTCATGCCTCGAGGCCAGCTTAATTGCCTTAATCGAATTAGAAAATTGGGGATTTAGGGATCTGTCAAAAAGAAGCTGAGAGCACAAGACACTGGTCGAGAGACGGAAGATTTCCACAAGCTGGTTGGGCGGCAGAGGCGGGGAGGTTGGTCGGTGGCATTAAGGGAGACGCTGTTCAACGGTAGCGTCAAGGGGAGGTTGATCGAGAGAGAGAGAGAGAGTCGGGCAAGAAGTTTGCGAAGTAGCACAGCGTGAGAGATGATTGGAAAATTAGGAAAACAACAAATTATTGTTTTCCAAATCTTCACGTAATGGAAAACTATTTTCCAAGAAAACTGAAAATGAAAACGAGTTAAATAAACATGTTTTGTTTTTATTTTCTAATTTTCAGAAAATTTTCCAGAAAATTCAAAAAATTCTGCGGAACTAAACAGGCCATAAGCTTTTGCCCCATCTCTTAGATCTGGGGTTAGTTTTCAAGGCAATCAGTTGCCATCTGCTTGGAATAAGTTTTCCAAGTGTTGCATGAATCCAACAAGTGTGCATGTATTTTTAACTGTGGTACATTTGTATAATCATTAGAGAGCTAGAGGTTGAAATGAAGTCGAGCCTTGCTACACAAAGACGAGCTTGGAGTAGGCGAGGCTTAAGAAAAAGGAAATTAAAGTAATGTCAATCATGCAGCGAAGGCCCTGATCATTTACAGGCCTGATTTTCACTCATTCAAATGATACCAGTGAAGTCCAGGAAGCGAAATAATTCTGATAATTAAAGCGGGCATAGTAATCCAACAAAAATTAGGAACAAAACAATATCATCAACAAAGCTTTTGGAGGGGAAGCGAGTAAACAAGCAACACCAGAAGCAACAAATAACAATTAGGATGAGGCGCAGCAGGCCTTGTTTGCAGGGGGTTCAGGTCCTCCCACAACAATCGTCCTCCCCTCCTTGATACTCATGGTTGCAGACTCGTCAGAGGACAGGGACTTCTTGCTAATGATGCGGTATATCTCGGACAGAATTGTCTGGAAAGCCTTCTCAACGTTGGTAGCTTCAAGTGCGGATGTTTCGATGAACGAAAGGCCTTCTTTTTCAGCGTAACTCTGAGCATCCTCGGTGGCAACTGCCCTGAGATGTTTGAGATCGGTCTTGTTCCCAATGAGCATGATGACGATATTGGAATCTGCATGGTCCCTGAGCTCCTTGAGCCATCTGGTGACGTTCTCAAAAGTGGTAGGTTTGGTAACATCATAGACTAGAAGAGCCCCCAGGGCGCCCCTGTAGTAGGCACTGGTGATGGCTCTGTATCGCTCCTGACCGGCAGTGTCCCATATCTGAGCTTTAACTGTCCTCCCCTCCACCTGGCAGATAAAAGGCAATTCAATTTAGCAGTGCAAGGGAAACATGATGATTAAGTAGCGCAGGGTGCAGTGAGTAGTATGACTTAAACTGGAAGGGCGCACACACACACTAGGTCAGCTACACCAACCAGCATCTGATCTGCCTGCACAAAGTCAAAGATGGCCAGTGTCGGCTCGAAATGACACCCAGAAAGACCAGGCAGACATAAAACGACTTAGTTCCATAGTGTTTCTGTTAGCTTCATTTGCTGGAATTCACTTCAGTGTGCAGCCCAGACGCAGAGGGTTGCCATTATTAAATATGAGTAACTAATAAAATTCAACTTCTATTCTACCAAGTGAGAAAAGGAGCAGATCGTGTTAGCTGCGAGGAAAACAAGAGATAGATCATATCATATCACACTTGCGAGTCAGTCAGTCAGGAAACCCAAACATAACGAAGTACTGTAGCAAGTAGAACAGATCGAGAAATGCCCTGCTCTGCACGAAGTCACAAACACAGGCTGCAGCCAGCGGGTAGCTCGACAGGGGGTGGATTCGGAGCAAAGGCAAATTAAGCTGGCCCTGCCTAGTTAGATGATCGCGCATCCGGAAAGAAAGAAAGAAAAGTCTAGCAGTAGACTATAAGTATTTACTTGGAGAGTACGAGTGGCGAATTCGACGCCTATGGTGGATTTGGATTCCAAGACGAACTCGTTGCGGGTAAATCTGGAGAGCAGATTAGATTTCCCGACACCGGAATCGCCGATTAACACCACTTTGAACAAGTAATCGTATTCCTCCTCCGCCCTCCTCCCCATCTCCACTATTTCTCTACTTCCCCCGCGAGTATCTCCAATTATCGATTCGAATCTACTCGACTCGGCCTCTGTGCCACCGCTTCACTAGCCTCGACGCCTTGGCTGCGTTGTTTGTTTCACACGAATCAACATACGCGACGCCACCTCTCTGTCTTCGGACTTGGGTGGAAAACTGAAGACCAGAAAAACAAATGCAATATTGAATTTGAAAGAATCCAGGCGCCGCGCAGCTCCCTTTCTCCCTCTTTTCCTTTCTCAACCCAATAATATTGATTCCAGTTCCAGCCCGACAACAAGTATGACAATGCGATTTGGATCCTTCAATTAATATCAATTAGTTTCATAACTTCTAATGAACGAGAGAGTTCATATTAAAATATACCTTGAACTCAATGTATACAAATATCCTTTAAAAATTGAAAATAATATGCTCACCGCACATTCATCACACAACTTAGAGTCATCAATCATGTAATAATTAACTCTTAATCTAGTTATTCACATGAGGAGCTCCAATAATGCGACAAATGCATAACCCATACTGATGATGGCGGATTTTTGGATTACAACTTCATTGAAAAGATTACATTTTTGTAATCGTCATCTATTTACGATCATTGTAATTATGTAATTAGCTTAACTTTGAAGGTTCTTAATAACACTTTCCTAACGTTTGTCATTTTGTTCTTTTAATGTATGGATGTACTTTATGCTATGATCATATAGGCCGGACCAAAAAATACCCAGGAAAGAATAAAGGTACTTTGTCAATAAGATCTCATGAATAGATGCGATATAGATGAAATACAGTCACTCATTAAATAATCCATACTTGAAATAAGAGAGAAGGTCATGCACAAGTAAAGCGATAAGATGACCTACATATCTTAAAGTGGTGAATTTGGGAGAATCTCTATTCGCTGACCAACCATAAATGATACTTGAAACGTCTAGGGAATTGTACATAGCTATGTAAGTGAGGTTATTACAAAAGTGGGGTGCACAAATGCAAGATTTAGAATCTTAAGGTCAATCAAAAAGTACCACAAAGAGAATGAGGGTAATGAGGCCATGACACAAAATAATGTCTGCACAATGAAACTAATCATATTTGGGAAAATAATATACATAGTTGTAAGAAAAGTAAGACGTGAAAACATAAATGAGAAGTGAAAGGACATGTAACATTTAGTAATAAAAGTTTGATTAATGCTATATGTGACATGTAGATGTAAGGAGAACTAAATAATGTATTGAAGTAATAAGTATGCCAGTGTAGGGCTGTTACATGTAATAAGTAATTGGAAGTTTAAAAAATATCATATAAATTAAAAAATAATTTTTTTAAAAACAGTAAAAAGGGAAAAAAATTTGAAAATGGACAAATTAGAAAACGGACGAAAGTCCCTGTGTGTGTGCATTAGGATGAAGCGACATATTTCAAATGATAGTCAGCTATTTGCCAAAAGGCATCATGTTATTTTGATGAAAGATCCTCTTGATGACACTCCTTTCAATGCTTTGCGTCCAAGTTTAGATCAATTTCATGCTTGTCAGACAAATCAATGGCAAATGCAGGTTCTTTCCCAATTTCAGGGATTCCATTGTGATTTAGTCTCATTGTTTGGAGGCTATGGTTTGTAGTCACTTTATTTTCTCTTTGTATTATTTATTCCTCTTAATACATTTTTTAGTATTAAAAAAAAAAATGAAAACGGATGAAAGACAAAAAAAATGAACTTCTGGACAATCATACATGGTACAAAGCCCAATTAATTGGAATATGGGCCAAGTCAAATGCTGTCTATCAAAAATTTGAAAGATAAAATTATGTAATAAAATTAAAAAGATAGCAAACACTTTGGTGGAAATTTTAGAAAAAAATTAAAAAACCTCCCCTGTGGTTTTATCTAACTTACATTTTATCCCCTCTATTTTCAGAAACCTACACTTTACCTCCTTTTTCCTTTACAGTACCTGACAACAACTCCTGAAACCCTAATTTAAATTGGCTAATATTCATGTTTCAATAATTTCAAGTTTTTTTACATTTTCTTCACAACTAACTGATATTTAAAAAATAATTATATGCATTTACAAGAAGAAAATTGCATATACAAAAAGGAAAACTAATAAACAATGTAAATTAACTATAAAACAATATTGAAGAGATTGAAATTATTAGAAAATGATTATCGTACAATATAAATTATAATTTTAAAAGCTGTTATAGGAAAGTGTAAAAGAAACAAAGGACACAGTATAAGTTTTTAAAAATAAAATGGGTAAATTATAGATTAGAGCAAACCTCATGGGTAGTTGTAAGTTTCCCGAAATTTTAAACCATATAGGCCAATTAAGTCACAAAAAAGGAAGAAAATTAATAATCTAAACCACTGGTGAAATGATTTTAATTTTAAAATGTGAACTTGTGGCCCAATTAATTGAAATATGGGCCAAGTTAGATGGTACATGGGAGAAGTAAAATGATATATATTAATAATTTGTAAGTGATAATTGTTTAATAGTGATAATTATTTAACAAAATTAAAAACATAGCAAAAATTTAGCCCAATGAAATCCATATACACGAAAAAAATGAATTTAAATTAATAATATAACACATAAAACATGGATGAAATTATTTAAATTTTAGAATTGCATGTATTTAATGAGTCAAAAACGGGGAAACCAGGGGAAAAAAAACTTTGGCCCTAGTTCACAAGAAAAGTTTGAAATCATTAACAGGAGTGGCTAGAATTTAACAGTTCTAACGTTGGGGAGTTTGGGGCAGTGGCTAATGAGATGTAAGGGATGTATCATGTATGAGACAAAAAAAAAAAAAAAAGAATAGGGACTTTTGTGCAATTAATCAGCGTTAAAAAAAAAAAATTAGGGCAGCTTCATTTTCGTTCAGTCACTCACTCACACACTCACACACACACACACACACACACACACACACACACTCTCTTTCTAGTCCGTCCATCTTTCACTTCTCTCCAAAAATTCTTGGCATATTCTAAGGTTATGTTGTAAGATTGAGGGAGTATGAATTTCCCGGTTGTCCACTGCCATGATCATAAATTTGCCAGCCAACAGTTGCTGACGGAATGGATACTAATTGTTTTTAGATTTTTTTTTTTGAAAAAAATACATCATTCAATAAAGTTATATTTTTTCCCCCTCTTTTACTTTCTCTAAAACACTTTTCATAAAAGACTAATTGTTTTTTGCAGATCGGGCTTCGAAGTGTCAGGGGTGGGTTTTGTCGGAGGAAACCTAAGATGTTCGCATGGTTTTGCTCATCTTCTTTCCTCCTTAATCTCTACCTAAACAATTTGTTGGAAAAACAAAAAAAATTTAGAAAAAGTTTGGCCAAGATGTAAACCCTAGGTTTTTTTTATTTCTTTCCTCGCTTTCCTCTTTCCTTTCTCAGACTATTCCGTTTGAAATTAACTTCTTCCATTTGTGAAAAGAAAGCATCAAAACACCAGGGGGTCGAGTGCTTCGCCACCTTGACGACGCGTGTCTGTCGCGCTCATCTTTTAAGCGCCTGGGCTCGTACTTAGGAGATAGAACGGTTCTGTCATTTATTTTTACCGTACATCTGAGTATATTATTTTCTATGTTATGTGTTAATGTTTTTCCTCATTTTTTTATTTTCATCTACTACATGCTAATTGAGAGAATTCTGAACTTGATTGCTAGGATTCACAAACAAAGCATATACATGGATGATAAGATGACACCAAGAGAAGTGCTCAATGTGTTTTAACTACTTCACAATATATATATATATATATATATATATATATATATATGTTTGTTGCCTGATATCATTTATGTTAAATACATGTTTTTTTGCTAGTTAGTCAATAAGTAACATGCATGTAAGTTCATTTATAATCATATCAGATTTAGAATTTTTAATAACCATGGGGAAAGACACAAATGCATAGTATTGCAGTTAGAGTAGGCAGGCTATAGCTACTTTTGGGATTTTTTTGTAACAGAAATAAACAAAACAGAGAAATATAGTACATTATATTAAAACATTAGTAAATTAGAACCCTCAATGTTTGGTTGTTTCCTGCTCGTCTTACTAATCTACTGTGCGTGATAGTAGAAGCTGGGATTTTCTGGTTGCCTGCAGTGAATGAATATAAATATAAATGTCTACAAACAAAAATATACTACATTTCAAGAAGATATTATTAAAATAAATCCTGGTATTTGTTTGCCGATATGTTTCGCTTTGCTATTTTTTTATTGTGGTTGTTTTGAAAGTGGAACTTGGGCCTTTCTGCAAATGGAAAATGACATGGGCATAAACGAAGATGGGGAGAAATTTTCGTTTGTGAAAATTTTGATTATTTGTTCATAAAATTGAATAAAAAATTGATTGTGGCAGGAAATTTTGATTTCGAAAGAAGTAATGGTTAGCTTGAAAAGGAATTTGTGTATCCGTGAATGGTTAAAAACAATTGGGAACATTGCATTTTCCCCATCCGGAGTCCTACATTTATTAGTTATGGTAGGTGTAAGCAGATTGAGTAACAGAATTCATAGGATCGTAACAAAATTCATAATTTGATTATTTTCACTTGCCCACACAATCACAACAGTAAACTAAAAGAAGGTAAAACCATAATGAAAGGAGGCAAACAAACAATTTGCAATGAAATGAAAAAAGGTGGGCACCATATGAAGCCTGGTTGGGTGGGCAGAGTAAATTGGAATTGTTGCTTGGGAAATCCGACTTCCTGGCAAAAAATTATGAATGGTGGAAAACTTGAGTTAGTATAATGCATTGTGTGCTGTATGACGTAGATGATAGTTCAAAATTCGAAACATAACCTTTACAACAATGTCGGGGACACCAGTGAGCTGTAATTCTGCCTTTGTAATTATGAATTCCTGTTGAAAAGTTTTCAATGGTGGAAAACCATAGTTAGTATACTATATTGCATGGTGTAGAAATTATTTGACAATTAGAAACCATAATAATTTACTGTCTGACTAAATTTGGATTACAACATTTCATGAACCAATACATAGCTATTGCAAAAAATTAAAAAAAACAAAAACAAAAGTACACGTATCAAGAAGGGAGAGTGACAATTAAGGAAAAGATCAAAATCTCCCTAAAAATTGTTCTACTTTATATGTATATATTAGATGGGAAGAACAGAATTGGGGAATGGCTATGGCTTATGTTGGTCGGGTTTTATAATATCTCTGGCGTATATTGCCATGGAAACATTTGAAAAATTATTCATTTAATTCTGGTTAATTTGTAAATTGAATTTAAGTAAAAGACTTGCAGCTTGGCACAATTTTCCTTAATTTGTTAATAGACATTAAGTGGATTCCTTACTTATTTCGTAGTAGATTTTGCTTACTTGGAAACAACTTAAATTCTCCAATTTTTGCACTGATTTATTCCTTGACTTTTGCTCATTGATTTATGGTTAATCTTTTGACATGGTAATTAATTCATGTTTGGAAGATAGGTAATTCTATCATGGAAAATAACAAAAAGAAAGGAAAGTAACTAGATCAGAGGAGAAATCAATGGAGGAAAAAATAGTTAATTAGGAAATGGATTTTTGATGGTTTGTCAAATCAAAATGGAAAACAAATTTGGATTTTAATAACTTGATTAGAAAATAGGATTATGAGTATACTTAATTGCGGTATAATCAGATTTTAATTGGATCCCAATTTCCAAATTTAGCAATGTATTCCAATTCAACTACAAATCTAAGAAGTTGACTCTATAGACCAACATAATTGCTAATGATCGATAGATACGTTAAATCATTTGTTCCAGTTACTCATGTGTTTCGTTAACACCCTTAAAGAAATTGTTAAGTTTAATGAAGGGTAATTTTGAAATATTACATTTCAGAGATGAGACATGCATGGTAAGAAAGTTTTCAATTGCCACATGGCATTCCATCATGACCTGAATTAAGGAAATTACCAAGACTTCCTCTAAATATATTCTGCTTTATATATATATAATTAGATTTCATGTGGTGGCTTTGCATTTTTTCTTCCAATTTATTTCATTTGTGAAATGACAGTTTTATAAATTATTATACTTTTTATAAAATAGATATTATACTTTTCTTTTAACGATGTAGGAAAAGACATTATCATTTTTGTCAATCGTCATGAAATAATTTTTTCTTAGGAGGAATGTTACATGAACCCTCTCAGGTTTGGAGGTAATTATGGTTCACTCTTCTTGTTTGAGAATTAGTCCCTTACCTACTATATCATATCATCAGCTTCATCCTCCTAGGAAGGGTGTAACAAAGTAACAATTGAAACCTGAATTTTAATAAACCTTAAAGAGTAAAAACTTATTTGATATGTTGAACAAATTTTAAATAATTATCACTAACTACATTTTAATTACGAAACAATACATAAATTTGTTACACGAATAATTAATGAAAATTCTGAAAAGGGAAAAAAAATAAAAGAAGATAACTCAAGTAATTGTGTCATCAATAAGGAAGGTTGCAATTTGGTTGTATCCGGAATATCCATCCAATAAATAATAAAAAGAATGACCCGCCAATCTATCCAATATTTGATCACTAAAAAGGAAAGAGAAATGATCTTTCTAGTTGGCCTTGTTGAGCTTCCTATGATCTAAACAAACTCTTCATTTAGTGACCAACCAAGTAGAAATCCATTCATTATTGGCATTGCCCACTACGGTTGTTCCACTCTTTTTAATCACCACTTGCACCAGACTAACCCATTGGGAGTTTGAAATAGGGTAAATAATGTCGGCCTTGAAAAGCTTCACAATCTCTTCCTTCACCACCTCTTTCATCTTGGGATTCAGTCACCTTTGAGCTTAAATTGATGGCTTGTACTAATCTTCTATCGATATTTTGTTCATGCAAGTGTCGGGACTAATACCCTTAATATCAGAAATAGACTAAACAATTGCACTTTTGTGCTCTCTCAACATTCTCATCAATTTCTTTTCCTCCAAGGTAGTCAATGATGAAGAAATAATCATCAGAAAGGACTCTCTATGTCCAAGGTAGACATACTTTAAATCTTTAGGCAATGGTTTCAAGTCTAATTTAGGTTCCTCTTTGGTTTCACAAACTATAAGTTGCTCCAAACCTCCCATTTGAGCTTGTAGCTTTTCATGAGAATCAAGGGTCCCCAAGGTGATCAAAACTTCATAGTCTTCCTCACCACATAAATTCTCACAAACAAGTGCCATTCCAAGTGAGTTCTCCATGAGCAAAACATCTTTCATCTCTTTAATGCAAGACTCAATCACATCCACCATAAAACACTTGGGCATCTCATCATCAATAGATTTCATAGCTTGGGCAAAATTGAAAGTAATTTCCTCATTATTAGCCCTCAAGGTGAGGTTACCTTTTTCCACATCAATGATGACCTTCCTGGTAATAAGAAAAGGTCTCCCAAGAATGATTGGATGTTACAATCTTCTTCCATATCCAACATCATAAAATCTGCCAAAAATATAAATTTGCTAACTTTTACCAACACATCCTCCAACACACCCTTTGGAAAGGTGAGAGAACTATCCACCAATTGGAGAAAAATCGATGAAGGCTTCACATTTCCAAGACCAAAGCTCCTACAAACATACAATGGCATTAAGTTAATGCTAGCTCCAAGAGCACATAAAGTCTTGTCACAATGAAAAGACCCAATGTTCAAAGGAATAATGAAACTCTTTGGGTCTTTGATCTTTTTAGGCATCTTTCATTGAATGATGGCACTTGCTTCTTCTTTCACCAAAATGAGCTCATTGTCAAAGGACTTCCTATTTTTAGTGATCAACTTCTTCAGGAACTTGTCATATGAAGACATTTGATTTATCGTTTCTAAGAAGGGAATGTTAATCTCCAACTTTTTAAATATTTCAAGAAATTTCTTTAATTTAGCATCTTTCTTCTTGGGCTTGAACCTTTGAGGATATGGGAGAGTAAGAACATGCTTCAATACTTCCTCTTGAGTAGGCACATTTCTTCCATCAACCTTTGAATGAGCTTCCTTATCACTTGGGGGCAACACTTGAACATCTTTAACATTTTTTGGGAGGTTGGGTCCTTGAAAAGGATAATCTTTTTGAATAAGTGGCTCCTTTGGTCGAGTCACTACATTCCTTCCGCTTCGTAGAGTTATCGCTTGACAAGACTTCATTAGATTAATTTCCGTATCACTAGGTATAAACTTCCCCTTTTGGAGTTGTCTCATGAAAGTAGCTAATTGACCCATTTATGTCTCCAAGTTTTTGATTGAAACTTGGGTATTAACTTGCATTGTCTTCATCTCTTTTTCCAATGTACTAATATTTTGTTTTGTCCACTAGCCATTCCTTTTATTTCATACATGAACTCTCTCATCATTCCCTTCATAAAGTCCTTTAAAGAGATATCTGATTCATGTAAGGTCTCCCCTTATAGTTGCACAACACCCTTTGGATTTGCATAATTGAATCCTTCATGTTGATGGTTCTTTGGGAAGTAGTTGCCTCCTCATTGCTTTGGTGGATAAGGATTTCGATAACCTACAAAATTCACATCTTTCATATTTTCCACATCTTCACTTGCCATAGCTTGTTGAATCTTTATCCTATCTTGATTATTGGCTAATTTGGATACCATACTTTTGAATGCCGAAAGTTGAGCTTATAAGGAGGTGTCTTTATTAACTTCATACAAACCACTCCCTTACCTTGAAGCCCCTTTTGCATTAAGCTCAAGACTCTTGGCCATATTATTTAGCAGTTCGAAGCACTCCTCCACATCTTTCAAGAGAAGAAACATACCGGTGGCAACATCAACTTGTAACCAAGTATTTAAACTTAACCCGTTGTAGAAGAAGTGGAGTTGATAAGTTTGATCAATATCTCGTGTTAGAACCCTCTTCATCATCATTTTGAAGTGCACCCGTGTCTCCACAAGTGCCTACCATTCATTTTGTTTAAAGGCCAACAACTCATTTTTAAGCTCAAAGGCTTTTTGAGAAGAGAATAACCTCCGAATGAAAGTATCATATAAATTTTGCCATGTGTGAATCGAGGTAGGCTCTAAATTTTCAAACCACTTCATAGTTTTATCCATAAGAGAGAATGGGAAGAGCCTCATTTTTTTCACAACTTCACTCACACCCTCTAAGTCAAATGTGTCGCATAAACGAACAAACCTCTTAATGTGGTTGTTCGGGCCTTCATTGATAACTTCACCAAATGGATGCACCTCAACTTGTTGGAGAACATGGCTAGGAATCATGAAAACTCAGCCTCGAAGCAGCACCAGCCTAATCATGTCGTCATGATCCTCCACCTTTTGAAGACGAAAGTAATCAAACATTGGTCTACCCATTCTTCTTGCACCATTACCATTAGCTCTTCTTTGTCCGTTGTCTATTACCTCTTCATGGCCTTTGAGGTCTAAAGGATTTACATTTCTTTCTTTTCCCAAATTCCTCATGTTATCTCCTAGATTTTTCGCTATGTTAACGGAATGCGAAGCACTAAAGCCTTTTTCCTGAACAACCACCTTGCTCCTAACATGAAGCTCCCTTAAGCTCCTCTGAATTTTTGGATCAAATGGCACTAAATGAGAGGAAGAGCTCTGGGTCATGCACTAAAAGAACCTACAATAAAAAAGTAAAACACAACTAAATACAAAGAAAAAGAACAAGTAGACAAACATAACCAACAACTTGATATCCAAAGTAAAAATTAAATCATTATTCCCGGCAACGGCACCAAAAACTTTGTTGTGATCACAAGAGCTTTAAATTTATAACCCCTCTTCACCTGCAAGCATACGGTGTCGTCGTGTGCAAAGGCAAATATGGATATCGTCCCAAGAGATAGTGTGATTCCACTAAGATTTGAATGTTAGCTACTCAAACTACCTAAACAACTATGGAAAAGAAAGCAATTGAAACAACTAAGATTTAGGATTGATTATGTGGATGTGTGTAAGAAAAGTATCGAGCTAGAATGAATGAAGTTACTAATTAACTAATGAAATATAAGAAATTAAGCTAAATAAATGCAAGGGTTACTAAAGAAGACTAGACTAAGGTGCTCAAAATGTGAAGGTTATCTCCTTAGGATTCCATTCTTTTTCTTGCCATCCAAGTTAAGTGAAGCTTTAGGATAATCACCCATTGTGTGGTGTAGAGGCTAAATGTCTAAAAACTCTCTTTCTCAAGACAAGTTTTGCTCACCCAAGATTAAACAAGGCATTTCTCAAGCTCATGTTTTAACCTAAGATGGATTAAACTTTAACCCCCATCCTAACACCTAATAAATTCATAGATTATCTTTATCTATAAAACCCATTATGCTCTATTCTTCATTTCCACCCTCTTCTTTCTCTTTCAAGAACTAAGTGGGATTGTGATTTGTGTGAAGCCGCCATTCAACACACGAGCATTTGGCATAAGAATAGGTAACACAAAGTGATCAATATCCATGAAATGAACCTCAAATAAGTATTAGATAGCCAATAACAAGAGTTTCATCCGAAGGAGATAGATGGATCTACTCAATGTCCATTATAGCAACAAGCATCAAACTTAAATCCAAACAATCCATGAAAAAGTATAAGAAACAAAAAAGGGGAAGAACGAACCCAAGATGAATCCTAGATGCCTAGATCTCTTTGGCTTCCAATCACTTCCTTGGCACATTCAACAAGCTCCTAGCTTTCCTCCAATGATGGCTCACAAAAGATGAAGAGGAGAAGAGCATGGAATGTAGAATGTGGCTACCTTTATTGATTGAGGTATTTATATTGAAAACCTTATTTTTCCTTTTTTCCTATGTTCTACATCCCTTAAAGGATAAAATCTCTACCTTCTGGATAGCTTGCATTGAGGGAAAAAGTGGGGGACCATAAAAATACGATGAATGAACGAAACATGGGAATTTACGGTGATGCGTCATGGCATTTCGAGTTGGCAGCGACGCGTCACCAATGATGCTAAAAATTGACAAAGCATTCATATCATTGGTGACGCGTTGCCAACGCCCTTTTATTCAGCTTGATTCTTGGACACCTAACTTTTGTTTCGCTCGATCTTGCTTTATCTTGACGTAACGGTAATGTAATCCCACCTACAGAACGGTGAAATAAAATAAGAAAAACTAGAGACGTGGGAAGAAATGATAGAAATTGACGGTTAAAGTTACAAAAAAGTCAACAACTTTGACCGTTACATTATGCACTTATCAATATTGGTGTGCATATTATTAATTTACTTGATTAAGTAATTTACTCTAAAATAAGTTGTAGTTTGTGATAATTTAGTCTTAAAGTTAGTAATTTGTTTTTTTATTTCTAGTTAGTATTAATTTCATTTTAATTAAATGTTAATTGTGTGAATTTTCAGCCATGGACCACGATGATTAAAGTGATGATTAGGTCAATTAAGATGCCGCTGATCCATTCTTCTGATAAGTTTAGCCATTTTGTTATCTAGGGTTTATGGTAATTAAATTGTATTAAATTGATGATTTATATTAATAAAATACTCTCTTCGTCCCAATTAAGTTAAAACATTTCTTTGGGCACGAAGATTAAGGTGTATGTAATTTATGTTAATTTTTTATGTAGTAAAAGTTAAAATAATGATTAAAAAAGAAAAGATTCTTTTTTGGGTTTTGTTCAATGAGAGATTGAGTGGATATTAAAAAAATAATTTTTATTGGGTTTTGTGTAAAAGGATTATTTAATTATTTAAACTTTTCCAAAAGATGAAACGTTTCAACCTTTTGGGACATCCAAAAAAGGAATATGTTTCAAGTAAACTGGGACGGGGGGAGTATTATTTTTTCTATTTTTTGTTTTCATTGAATTTAGAAACCACTGTTAATACTTATAATAATTATTTTTCATTTAATTTTACATATTTTAACTAATATATAAAAAACTAGTTGCATCAATTGAACGACTGAATATTCAGTGGCTTCAAGAGTGACTAAACTATTCTGTTGCTCCAATAACAACATGTTAGGAAAAGAGCAACTGACCTAGTCAATCACAGCAAACAGTTACACGTTAGTCGCATGATGTGGAGCAACTATAAGTTCTACGACTGAGCGTTTCAGTCGCATTTTAGTCGCATCATGCCTAAGAAATAGAGACAATCAAACAGAAGAATAGTTTCAAGGAAATAAATAACCAAGTATAAGTTTGGGAAAGAAACTATAAAAAAATTAAAAATATCTTTGCTAATTAAAGAAATTTTTTTGGTAGGCAAAAGTGGTACAAGTAGGGTTTTTGAGAGAGAATGAGTGCGTTTGTTCTATACAATAATGTTCATTTTAGTAAGATGTGTTGTTCCATTCACACATTGGTACACCAGGTGTATTAGATAGCTAATAATAATAATAATAATAACTTATTAGATATAGGAAAAAGATAGATTAAATTCTTGAATTTGGATTCTAACACAAGCAATAATTTGGGGTTGAGAAAATTAGCCATTATCTTATAAGAATTTGACTTAAAAAAAGTATATGAGGAAGGTAATATCTAGGCAACAGGGCTACAGGTGGGCTCAAGGCATCAACAAGTTGAATTAGGGCAATTAGGTGTAAGATTGGTGGAATGACGACCCAGTTAGTGGATGCCAGGTGGTTGAACAAGGAAAAATTTTGGTTGGATAACGGAAGGATGATGAGTAGGGGTGGTGGGATTATGGCTCCGTTTGGGAACAATTTTTGTCATTAGTGTTAGAATTTTGGATAATTTATTTAATAGTTGAGATAAAAACGCTGAAGCTAAAAGCTAATTTTAGATAGCTTTTTCAAAACTCTAATATTAATTGTTGACGCTAATGCCAAACAGGACCTATAAAAGGGCATGGGGCAATGGGTGGAGTGGAGAAACCCTCTAGCTTAGATTAATGGAGGCTAAATGATTGAGGGTTGATTGTTAATAAGTGCAACTTTAGAGGGCATTCAAATTTGCATGAAAATGGGTCACGTACCCAACCCATTAACGTATTAACACTTTTTCATTAATTTTTACAGAGCTACCTATTTGTAAAAAATTTGATGATTTTAAGTATTTTGAGTTTCTTATATGTTGTTATCTATCACAACGGTCGCTTAATGGTTAGACCCAAATAAAAATGAAATCGATGGTCCACTTGAAATTTATTTCTCTTGCACGTCCAGTCTACATGGAAAAAGGCACTAGGGTTATGAACTCGGGATTCTGTGTTCAATTCTTTTTGCCATACTATGTCATTCGGTGTTAATTTGATTGTCTTTTAGAGTTCAAATAAGTGGACAACTTTTTTATTATAATGTAACTAGATATTATATTATAGACCTACGTTTAATTAAACATACTAATCTATCCTTAATTACCTTATATATAGCCCACAACCTAGTCAAAAAATTTACTAATTTACCCCTAGACCAAAACTGATATTCACCTCTTGAATATTACCTCTCTACTACTGCAACTTTCGCTGCCACCGCCATTGTCGCCATTGTTTGCTCTGACGAACCGTCACCGTCTCTAAATCTCGTCATCATCGTTCACCATGAAAATCTCATAATTATTCACCTCAGGATCTCGTCATTGCTTATTGCCCTTCACTTCCGGATCATCACTCGGCTCCTTAATCCAGCTTCCTCGATAGTCCACGATCGTTGTGCGTATCCGGATCAAGCCCTCTTTGCTAATCTACATATTTGTCACCCATGGCTCCAAATTGCGCAATAGAAAGAAATTGGAAAAGTGTTAACAAGAAAATGTAGAAATTTGTGAAGGAAAATCTAAAAGTGTCTAAATAAGTATGTAAAAATGTATGACACAATATGTAAACATTTTATTTCCTTCAAAAAATCTAGAAGTGTAAAAATGTTTAAAGTAATAAGTCAAAATGTTTATATTAATATGTAAAAATGTCTGATGTAAAACATGAAAGTGTATGGAGTAATATGTAGATAATTAACCATCTTAAAAAAATAAAAGTGTTCGAAACAATAAGTTAAAGTGTATAAATGAAAATAAAAAAATGCCATAAAAAAAATATTAAAGTGTTTTAACAAAAAACACAGACAATTTTTTTCTTCACAAAATGGTCTGAAACAAATAAGTAAAACAAATGTCTAAAAAATATCTAAAAAGTGTCTGAATAAACATAAAAAAATTTCTAAATAATATCAAAAAACTGTACGAATAAACAATTTTTTCCGCCTACCTCCCATCTTATCTGTCTCCCATCGTCTCCCTTACCTCCCGTCGATTGCAGCTTCGTCTTCGATCAGTGCCATGGAAGGAGCCTCTGCTCAACATCGTATGAATCGATCTCTCCTTCATCCTCTAGTCATTCAATTGTTGCCTAAGCTTCGTTTGACCATCGTCTGCTAGAACCACCCCTTTTCAGGCGATCTTTGTCTCTTCCGAACCTCAACTCAAATTGCCGCTTATTAGGCAATCTTTGTCTCTGTTGAACCTCGGCTCAAATCGCCACTTCTCAGGTGATCTTTGTCTCCACCGAACCTTTGTTCAAATTGCCGCTTCTCGCGCGCTCGTTGCATTGCCTCACCGCTGAACCTAAGCTTGAATCATCCGCCGATTGTAAGATCGAATCGTGTTATTTGAGCATTATTTGCCGAACCTCAGCAGTCAACTCGAATTGCCACTTCTCACCTTACATCAGGCCATCACTGCCGCATCATGCTGCCTCTCGTCTTCTCTTATCTCATCTGGAAACCATGGATAACTATGGCAGAAGATAGAAGCGTGAAAAAAATTTTAGAATAATAGGGGGTAAAATTGTAAAATCAGCACTACGTTTAAATAGACATATGTGCATTATATCCATTGTATAATGTAACTACCTAATTTTGTAAACTTGTAATAGTCTGTAGCATGGTTATTAAAAACCCGTTTTGACGATTTTACGTCTTTAGAAGTGAAAAATGACTTGAGTTGTACTAAAAACATAAGAGATTGTAGAAACGGTGTAAAAATCCGATTTTACCGGTAAAGTCATAAGAAATATATGATTTTACAACTTCAACTAAATGAAACTTGATGGGTTACATGACAATCCCAAACTTGGGCTAGAAGCCCATTAACCAAACAGGCCACCTTCATAAATTTTATAAGTGAAATTGGCGAGACTTGCAACCCATATAATCCATTTCATTGCTTATGTTTCCCTCTTTAGCGCCCATGTGGGATATATATACATATCGTCCCTCTCATCTTTGTTCCCTTCATCCATATTTGTAACAAAAATGGAAGAGCCAAGTTTGAAGCCCATACGGTGGTCTGACCACGTTCGTCCATCATGCAACTTCTTCTTCCAGAGAATCAGAAATCTCCAAGTCATGGAGCATCTTCGCCCTTGAAATCTTTAAAGATATAACACCTTACAGTAATGATATCAGTGCTACCATAATCACTTTCAGAGCCACAACCAATTCAACCACCAACAACTCTCTTTGCACCACCACGTCGCAGGGAGATAGCTGAAAAAAAGATGGGTACCCACTCAATTAGTTCCCTTTGGCTTCCATTAACACCACTTCACAACTTGTTGTCGAAGAATCAGTATGGAAATTTCTAACCTTCACATGTCCAATGGCTAAACCTCATAGAAGTTATCCAAGTTGTGCTTCATTTCACATCAGCTATCAACATTTTTTAATTTTTCAAAAAGACCACCTAAAGTCTCTCCACTCTATAAAGATTCTTTCACTTTCAATTGAATTGACAACAATACATTTAAATTTGATTCTTATATTGTATGTGTATAATATTACACTTTTTTTAAGGTATTGAAAACTTAATAAGTTAAAAATTTTGTAAAATATAAACTTCCTAAGTTAAGTTAGATAGTTTTATTTTTTTCATCTTTTCTCAAAATCTCTTTGATAGAATCTTACAATTCTATAACTTTTTACGACTTTAGAAAAATTAAACCAACTCTAGGTAGAATCCCAATTTTAATAACCTCGGTCTGCAGTAAAAACCAAAAAAAGGAATTTCTTGCGTGTAAGTAATAGGGAAAAAAAAGAAAAACAGTAATGGCAGAGCTTCAGCGAGTAAAGCCCATTTAGAAGTTGAATTTGAATACCTCGAGAAAGGAATTATCTAAAGACAGTCGTTGTCGTTGAGACTTGGGAGAGCTTTGTCCGGGTTCACTCACCTCACCCAGTTTTGATTTGCTGGTGTGGAATTGAGGCTTGGGGAGGCCTCCTCCTGTCGTAGACCAAAGAAACCGAGTTCAAGGCTCAAGCACGTATCAAATCAGGTTCAGATTCAGATCAGATCAGATCAGAAAGGATTGGGTTGGGTCGGTTTCAAACTTGATTTCAGCTTCGGCTTTGTTTCTGCACAATTATAATATATAGAACGGATACGAAAGCTGCTTCCGATCGAACTTCGGTACTCCAAATAAAATGCAATACGACTCCGATCCTCTTCAAGTTTCCAGCTCAACAGTTGCAGGTGAGTGCCACCGCCACTGAATCTAGTATCCTCTATTCAACTTTTAACTCTGCTCCAATCCATAATTCAGTTCCCTAGCCAACTACTCCTCTTGTAAAAATTGTTTCTTTGCTTGCCCTATTTTCACAGAATGTTCTGAGAAATTGAGCTACACACACACCGCTTCCTTTTTTGCATGCTCTACACTCTTTCTTCCTTTTTCAATTCATCTCTCATTTTTCTAAGTCGAATCATACCACCAGCTCCGCTGTTAATGGATATTAGTGTAGAATTATAAGTTGTTACCAGACAGAATCGGTGTCCTGTTCCTACTCGCTCAATTTTGTTTCTTCACTCGTACATGACAAACAAGACCCGTATCTATTGTAATTTCTACTCTTGATCCCTTTTATTTCTACTTACACCCTGTGGAAAGCATCGGTTCTCACAAAGTTCCCTTCCTTTCCGCGGATGAATTTTTTTATGCCTTAAGTTAACAGAGCAGTTATCTCCCGTTGGATACAGGTCCTCATCCCTTACTGAGAATGTTTTTGCATTCTTGCTGATTTTTGTGCATCAATACGGTTGTTGTTTGGAGCACCAGGCAGCTGGAGCCCAAACTTTTTCACGCCAAGTGAGTACTAGGACCTCCCATTCTAACCACATACATGGCATCTGCCAGCATAGGGAATCGGGGTGTTGGTAGTTCGAGCTCAGCCAATGGCTTAAAGCCGTCATCTGCTTCGCTTGATTGGCTAGGAAGAGAAATGCTGGAGATGAGGCTCACAGACAACTCCGACTATGATGAAGACAGGGTAAGCACCTTCATTTTAAATTTTCCTTACCTTTTGGGCTTTCTAATATAGCTCATCAAGTATCCTCCATGACACTGGTGAGCAACACCTTCCCTACATTAGTCATTTTACCTGTGCTCCTATGCTATCTGAAAATTTAAATGCTTGACGCAAACTAAATTGAATGGAAGCCTTCAGGCTGCGCATAAATATTGACCACCATGGATGATATTCCATATTCGAGCATTTTGCAGGAAAGTGAACCTGACATAGTGGCTGGAATGGGAGCAGAGTCAGGACATGTGATTAAAACCACCATTGGTAGTCGCAATGGTCAATCTAGGGAGGTTTGTTAACTGTGGAAAATTCAAATACTCCAAGGACCTCTACACATTGTCTTACAAGATTGGTGTTGCTTTCTGAATGTTTGTTAATCACAATATCTTGTTTTGATTGACAGAGGATCAGTTACATTGCTGAACATGTGGTTGGGACTGGCTCATTCGGTGTTGTTTTCCAAGTGAGCATGCGGTTATACTTTTTAAATAATTGCAACATCACCATGCTACAATATTCACGTCAGTGGAAATGTGTCGGTAGCTCTGATTCAAACTCTCATGCTGGAAAAATAAAAATCAATTGATCCATGCAGGCAAAATGTAGGGAAACTGGTGAAGTCGTTGCCATTAAGAAGGTTCTTCAAGACAAACGCTATAAGAATAGGGAACTCCAAATAATGCAAATGCTTGAACATCCAAATATTGTTGCCCTTAAGCATCATTTCTTCTCAACTACAAACAAAGAAGAGCTCTACCTGAATCTTGTTCTTGAATTTGTACCTGAAAGTGTTAGTCGTGTTGCAAAGAGCTACAATAGGATGCACCAAAGAATGCCTTTGATATACGTTAAACTCTATACATATCAGGTGATATGCACTTCATTCTCTTCATAGACGTGCTATATTTTCCTATAAAGATTACTGTGGCCCTGATTATATTATGAGCATTATTTTTCTGTAGTTATTATTATTATGACGCAATTCTCCAAGCCATCAGTCATCATTTTTTGTCTTTTAAGACTGAATGCCTTTGTACCATGCAATATGCAATTCATTAAATTCATGTGATTCAAGTTTGATAATCAAATCTGCTTTTTGGAATAGATGTGCAATGAAGCTATGCATAGCCAGTTCTAGACTATTTTTCTTCTTATTTTGTGCTTTTGTTATCCTGTTGTTTTCTTCTTTCTGGGTGGAATTTGTTCGGGGATGTTATTATTTCCTGTGGAGAGGCGATAATGATCAATGGCTGGCTTTAAAAAGAAACTGTGTTCTTGTGATATATTAATAGCAGTTTCTTCCCTGGAGTGCAGATTTGCAGGGCCCTTGCCTATTTACATAACTGCATTGGTATTTGTCACCGTGACATCAAGCCACAAAACTTACTGGTAAGATATTTTTTAATACTGAGCAGCACGTAACAAAGCTTGCTTTATTGTGTCTCTGTTACTTGCCTGTGTTCCCAAGCAAAGACAAGTGAATCTGTCTAATATTTTATCATCAGTGTTTCCATTTTACTGTCATAGATGGGACCATGTTTTCAGAGTTTTTCATGTATATTGTGAAAAATATTTGGTAGAGAGTGTGGTGCAGGCTGTATGTGTGTTATGTTGTCATCTATTTGTTGAGATTGAAAAGCCAGTATCATATGCAGGTGAATCCGCATACGCATCAGCTTAAAATTTGTGATTTTGGGAGTGCAAAAGTGCTGGTAAGTGTGTTCTAATTGTTGATTTGTGGAGGTTGAATGACTTCCTCCCTTGATTGTGGCTGTTCTTATTTTTCAGGTAAAGGGAGAGCCAAATGTTTCTTATATTTGCTCCAGATACTATCGAGCACCTGAACTCATTTTTGGTGCCACCGAATACACTACTGCAATTGATATATGGTCCACGGGTTGTGTGATGGCTGAGTTGCTGCTTGGGCAGGTGGTTTTTCCACGTTTAGAAAAAGAAAATCAGAGTATCTTCGTTCACTTCATGCTTGCATCTCCTTGTCAACTTTCTCACTGATTCCTGTTGTGCATATACGAACTTATTTTACAGCCTTTGTTTCCTGGCGAAAGTGGTGTCGACCAATTGGTTGAGATCATTAAGGTATTATTGTATTATTGATGTCTTATGATTCTTCTCATCAACACACGTTCAAGCTTTATTTTGGCTTCCACTGTTTATGAAACTCCATATTATGGGTCTCAGTTATGTGTTTCAGAGAAGTGGTTAGTATCATTACTTTCCAGAAAATTTATTTATGTTAGGATAACAGGATTTTAGGAGCAATTATATGTAAGTGGTTATTTTGATGTTTTCAGTCTTTCAGTAAAACTACTAGTTTTGTATGCCGGTCTCTCATTTTCAGTGTCACTTATTTTACTAACATGAAGAAAATATGAGCTAAGAGCTGTAAGTTTTACTGTCTTTGAATTCATATTCCCAATAAGTTAAGCAGAAAGTTACCTCATTATTCCTTGCTGTTATATACTGAAGGGGGGAAAAAAAGACTCACTATTGCTATTTTCTTTGCTAGAACGCTGGAACACATGTGAATATGTTTCCAGAAAATGGTCTTGTCTGCTAATTTCAACTAAACTATTTAGGTTTTGGGGACACCGACCAGGGAGGAGATAAAATGCATGAATCCAAATTACACTGAATTCAAGTTTCCTCAGATAAAAGCACACCCATGGCACAAGGTATGTAAGTTCTTGCGATTCCTAGACCGAAATTAACCTTCTGTTACCACACACACAAAATCTTCTGTTAAATATGTTAGCAAAAAGTCTGCGGCAGGCTGCAGCTGTCACCAGTTGAAATGAATAGTTGTTAGTTGTTGCTGGTTGTAAAGATAAAAACATGAACCCTACACCTGAAGATTTTTCATCTACTCAGAGCTGGCTATGATATCTGTTGGACAAATACTAGAAAGTGAATTTGTGGTTTTGTTTTGTTAAACTTTCAGGTTTGGCCAATCCTGATTTCTGATTTATTCTGTGAAAAAATGAAGCATTAACCATGTTATAGTAGTCAGCCAACCAAATACTGAAAATGAACGAACCATGACGGTTCTTCTTTATAGTAAGTTAACCGAATTGTTTTGGTTGATTTTCCTGGGTGGCTGTTTAAATGATCATGTAATCATGAGTAAATTTGGTGAAATGGGTAGAACAGTATCTGGTTCACGGGTGAGGACTGCCGGTATTTCCTTTGAGTGAGTTGTCATAACCGTTGCAGATTAAGCCTATTTGTCATGTCTCTGCTTTAGTTATTTGCACAGTGGTGCATGATATGCCTCCTCACTTTTAACCTTTTCATTTCCTGTTTTTTGCTCTCCTTTGGCGATTGCTGTTTGATGCAGGGAAACTGTAATTCGCTGTGAATACTTGTTCTCATGCAGTCTCATTGACAGGTTTTTGGAAAACGCTTACCGCCAGAAGCAGTTGACCTTGTCTGTAGGTTTTTCCAATATTCTCCAAATTTACGATGCACTGCTGTAAGCAAATAAACCCACTTTTTCTAGACTTCAGTTTATTTATAACATTGTAATTCTAATAATCAAAATGTTATGCTCTTGTTTACCTCTTCATTATGACCATGATACAAAGTTGGAAGCTTGTGTTCATCCTTTCTTTGATGAACTGAGGGACCCAAACGCTCGACTGCCCAACGGTCGCCCGCTTCCACCACTTTTCAATTTTAAACCTCAAGGTACGCATCAATTGTCTTGGTTGCCTTCACTTATGAAAGTGCAGGATGTCTTGACGAAGTTAATGAGGGTGGGAAGTTAACTTAAGAAGAATGCCTGTGTTTTTGAGGAAGTGGGTGCATTGTGTGAAATGTTTAACTAACTGAGCAATGTGCAAAGAAATAGGCTGCACATATCCTATGATTGGAAGTTTGATTTGAGGGGCAAGAATTTCTTTATTTTATATGTGACGGGAAAAATTAAATTCCTTGAATGAGCTATAGCTTTGTAACGAATTTGTCTTTGAACCTTTCCCTTTTTGCTTAATGGCGTTTAAGATGCAACATAACCTCCGTTTATCCGGTGGATATATATATATATATATGCTGGGTGCCTTTTAAATATCATGATTTGTCTTGTTGGGGGGACATATGGCATTTGGTAAATACTGAGCCTGCATTGCATTAAGTGACGCCCCATTTAACCTAAGCTGGCAGAGAGCGATTGTTACGTTGCATCTGTACTTGTACTGTATGTGGCTTCATCTTGTTATAATCTGTTTCTTCAAACAGAGCTGTCAGGCATCCCCCGAGACATGGTGAATAAGCTTATCCCTGAGCAGGCTCGGAAGCAGAACTTATTTATGGCGCTGCACGCTTAGCGAAGGTGTTGAATGTGATGCTGGGGGATGTCAAAGCGTGTGTGGTGCTTGGTCCTCTGAAAGGAAAGGGATGAGAGCAAATTTAACTATTCAGGCATGTATATTTGTATTTAAGAAATGAGATGATCGAAAATATGAGAATGTATTATGTGTTATAGTGTGCAAGAAAAGTTTTTTTTTTTTTTTTGTTTCTTCTTCTGTGTGTGTGTGTGAAAACTTTCCATGTAATGAGATATAGTAGTTTGGCAGCAAACAGAGTTTGAAAATTTCAACGAGCAAATCACTTTTGTATAAAAATTATGTATTTTTTATTATAGATTCTTGCTCTATTTTAACTACCTACATTTACTTCCCTCGAGCTAATGGAGGGTAGGGGATGGAAAAACCATTCATGCAACTGATAGTTTGTGGACGACTTCACTACATTTACTAGTTTAGGGATTATTTTGCAATGGAGGATATAATTCAAGGACTAATAGTGCAACTGAAACTCTTTTATCGCTACCGCTCAACATTGAATTAAATATCATGATATACTGTTTACTGCGGATACGTGGTATGCAGTATAAATATTTTTACATTTTGTCATTTTACCGCGCAGTATTTTGTGATACGTACCGTGGTATTTAGTTTTTTGCTCTTATTTTTTTTTTCATTTTACATAAATAAAATCATAAATGTATAAAAAATTAAAATATAAATAATACACATATTATAAAATAAACATTTACTTTTATTTTTTTTGTTACTTTTCTTAATTAATATAACAATTTAATTGATGGTTGCAGCTTAAAAGCCCCTATGAGGTTAAACAATATCCCTTAATTGGATTTCTGGTGCATGCTAGCCTAACTGAATATCTTCTAACATATATATTTTATTTATATTTGACAATTTATGATGAGAAAAATTAGAATACATACAAAATGTGTAAAAATAAATTATTAAACAAATTATGTAATCTAAAAATAATATTATAACATTTATTTTTTGTGGTAACGATAATGGTATGCAGTGCGGTATACCATGCAGTATACCTTAAAATTTTGGGGTGCGGTAGTAACGGTATTTAACACCTTACCGCTCAGCTTAGCCTTAGCAGTCTCTTCCACAACTATGCCGTATATTGCTTACACCAAAACAAATGTTTTTACATTTTATTTTTTTTAATGTGAAATACTGATATTTCACAGTATTTTACATACTGATAATTTTTTATATACATTTTGTTAGAATATCTCAGTATATTAATACTGTGAGGTACGTACTGCTGTATCTTATTTTTAAGAGGACATGTGAGATATTTTTTGTCATTTTACATCAAGATATTACATATAAATATGTAAAATAGTAAACCAATTTATACTCATAAATATGTAAAATAGTAAAATGTTATACATGGAATGAAAATGTTACTTTTGCAAAATAAGTTAGGATAAAAGCGTCATACTTTGAACTATCTAGGAACTTAATGTGGTATTAGAAAATATTGTTATTATTAAAGTACTGTTTTTTTTTTCTCATGGATCAACTAATTAGCTTTTTTTTTTTTTTGCTTGGTAATATTTATTTTGCTCTACGTATAATATTTTTTTATATTTTTTTAATAAAAAATATTAACAAATTATGATGAGAAAAATTAGAATATATATAAAAATGTGAAAAAGAATTTTATTTAATTTATTTTATCTTAAAATAATATTCTAATTTTTTTTTTTAAAACAGTAATAGTATGTGCTGTGGTATACCTAATGAGATACTTTGAAGTTATGAGGTGCAATATACCTAGTGGTAATAATATTTAATACCTTACCTCAACCAAATTTGTTTTTTTTTACAATAATAAGGGAGTTTGTTTTGCGTTAATTTTTACATATAATTCTACTTTACTAACTAAGGTGATTATTTATTTATTTGTCAATTTTCTCTTTAATAAGTTTAAAAATAAATTTTAAGATATTTTTTTATAAAAAATTAATTTTTTTATTAATTTTTAACTTAGCCAACCTAAAAGAAGAAAATTAATAAAAAATATTTCATCTTCCCAAAAAATATTTTAAAATTACCTTTTTAGACTTGTTAAATTATATATTTTCAACAAGTCGATAATTATTTTTAGATAATCAATTTATATAAGCAATGCACAATAATACAATTAAATTAATGTGGCCCAATCAACTGTATCTTTAGTATCACTGTAAGCCTCTATTAAGTGCCAAGTTATGTTTCTTACGTCCAAAATTTAATCATTCACCCCTCCATAACCACCCTCAAATATACTAAAGAAAAAAGTGGACACTAATGTTGTAGCGTTAGAATGAAGAAATATTGTTCCCTACCTCAACATATTTTATTTCCAGAAAGAAATTAGTAAACTAAATCTTTGGAAAAAATGCACATGTGGTCATCCAACTTGATAAACTCGAACGATTTTGTTTTTTTTGTTTACCTCAGTGTAAGTTAGTGCTCTAACTTTATAGGTTTAGCGTGTTAGTCCCAAAAGTTTGCTAAACTAAACGATTTAGTCTAGCATCTAATGGAGAGCGTCCAGCTCGAACACCTTTGACTTAACGCCATCTTCTGGGTGAATAGGTGGACGATTCTCTTCTCCACTGTCACAATTGCAGAGTGATTTTACCTTCATAATATTCTTTTATGGAAACGTTACCCCCTCAACTTTCAGAGCAATACAAATTAGATACACAACTTGAAATTCCTCCTCCTCACCCCCACCATCAGCCTCGTCTTCTCTCGCTACCATGTCGTCATCCTCTTCACAGTTGCCCAAATCCTAGAACATCGCCATCGCCTCCACCTACGCTCCCCACCAGAATCTCTATTTCTCTGCAAACTGACCAATTTCTTCCCCATAAACCATATAATCACATAATCAGACCCAATAACATTTTCCCCAAACCTTTTCAAATCGAACACAGTAACAGTTCCTAAAAATTTCTTCTCCAAACAACACATAATCATGAGGCTTCAATCTAATCTCCGTCCACTACCTTGCTTGAAGAATGAGGCTTCACCGCTAGCGACAGCTCTTCGGCTGGGACGAACTGGAGTTGGGTGGGATTCATCGAGCAAGGCCCATTGGATCTATCGATTCATCCGTTCATCACTTCAATTTCCTTTGGTCGATTTGATTCCGCTTCAATTCCTCTTCGATTCCTTTGGCTGATTCAATTTCACTTTGATTTCCTTTGGCTGATTGCATTCCACTTTAATTCCTTTGGCTGATTCGATTCTGTCACTTCAACCTAATCATGGCCAATAACATGCATTCTATCCGCAGCAATCAAACTTGGCAAACAAAAAGGTGAGGGAGACGGAGACGAGGCGAAGGCCACTGAAGGAGATGCGGGATTCGGCAGGTTTTGCAGCAGGATTCGACAACAGCTGGATTTGGCGATGGGATTCGGTAAGGATCCGATTCGAAGAATCTTCGATTCAACAATTCATCAAGGATCTGATTCAAAGATGAGGCGATTCATTGATTCAAAGCTAATGGAGATGGACGTGATTCGAAGATGGGGAGCTTCGCCAAAATAGACAAACGATAAGAGTGATGAGATGAGATGATGTGGAAAACGGGCTGATGTGTCAAGACTGGCTCAACACAGCTCCACGCCACATCAACAAGATATTTAACTCTATTTACCGTCCCATGCAATTTGGACAAACTCACTAAATTTTGTAAAGTTAAGGGACTAACATGCACTAAGTCAAAGATAAAGCACTAACTCATTAAAGTTGGCCAAGTTGAGGAACCAAATGCGCATTTTGGCCTAAATCTTTTGATATATTCAATCATTTTTTTATTATTACTCAAAAGTACTTGTACAAATATATAGCATTTATGGCATTTAAGAGGATGTTCAACCACTTTGAATTCCAACAAACAGCATTTTTTTTAGTAATCAGAACAATACATAGGAAAACTAAGAAATGAGAGATGTAGCAAGTGATGAGCAACATTAACCGTTTGCTTGGGCATCACTACCATTGAACTTCGTGAAAAGGATCCAAGAAGATGAAGGATTTGGTTAATCATGTGATAGAGGGATGTGCCTGGATCAAAGGTATTTGTTAGAGCCTACAAAACCTAAATACAATCGATTAGCACAGTGATCGAGGAGAGATGTTGGTCAGACGCAAATGATAAAGCCCTAAGAACAGTTCAAAGTTTAGCCTCCAACGCAGATGCATTAGGATAGATAATTATCCCTTGATGTTGTTGAGGAGGGTCATCAGTTCTCATCTACACTCAGGCCGTAACTCCTAACTAAGATGTACGATGTCAAGCTCCATTAGTAATCAAAATATTTGGATGGGAAATGAAAAACGAATTCCTTTCATGACCCTAAGTACAACATAAGGTAGGAGGTGGATTGTACATGTCAAAATGCCATTTAGATTAAAAATCCATAGCCATGGTAAGCTGATCCATTGGGTTATCCCATCTAACAATCAAAGAAGGAGCATAAAAGGATGCATTTCGGAATGTGCACTCATTACTACTAATCTAAATAATCTAGGGGGTAGAAACCAGGAATCTAAACCAACCCAGTAGATAATGCTGCTTGTGTCTCAGAAGTGAAGTAAGTCGTTCCTCAAAGGACGAGTAAAAAGTAGATGAAGGATGATAGCAAAAATTATCCCAAATATCCATTAAGCATGGCACTGCAAAAAAAAATGGAACATCATTTCTGGAGCAACATGACAATAGGGGTAAAGAGGAGTAGCCAAACCACCATGTGTAGCTAGGTTTTTCATTGTCTGCAACACTTTCAATAAACATTTCCATAAGAATGTCTTGAACTTTTGGGAAATGTTAGATGCCCAGATAGATTTGATCACATTCAGAAAGTCGAGATGAGAAGAACACTATAATGAAGTACCTATAGAACTTAATAAGGCCGCCAAGTTCTTCCAAAGTTCAAAATTAGATCCTCGCTTAACAGAGATGGATCTTGAAGAATTACCAAGCCAATGTATAAAATCATGATGATCTGTATCAATAATGGGAATAATATTCAAAATTAAATCAATAATTTGTGAAGGGAAAAGATTCTGGATAAGTGATAGATTTTAACAACATTCCTAGTTGTTGAACATATTCGAAACATAAAGATTGAGATTCTTGAATATATCCCCTCGCAAGCGAAGATAGGTGAGTTGGGGAAATGCCTGGTATCCAAGCATCTTCCTAAACTCTAACAGTAGAACCATCACCTAATAATCATTGAACATGGTCCTAAAGTAGAGATCTTCCATAGAGAAGACTTTACCAAATTGAAGATTCATTCCGAGAAGGTTTAGCTATCTAGATCAAGTGAAAATGTCCATACTTCTCCATAAGAACCCGATAAACCAAAGAATCAACACCACTTGTAAAGATATGCCAAAACATTTTAGTAAGCAAATTTTGATTAAAGAGCCTCAAAGTTTTAATTCCAAGTCCTCTTAAGCCTTTCGAAATATGTAGGAGCTCTTGTTGCTACATATGGATACTATTTTTTTCCTGAGACCTCGACTACCAAAATCAAATAAATTTTTTTGATAGATTGTCCAAGAGAGTCACTAAAACTTTCAACAATGACATCATATAGATCGGGACAGGAGATAAGGTAGATTGAATAAAAGTGAGACGGCCAGCAAAACTCAATAGGTTCCTCTTCCAATTGGCAAGATGTTTGTCAATTTTATTCACAGAATTGGGATGAGGAGTGTCTGGAAAAATCCTGGGCAAATGAAAGACCTAAATAGGTTGGAATCCCTTCATTGACCGGAATAGGAAGAATTCCTAAGATATCAATCTTCAAACAACTAGACACATTGTGGCTGAAGAATCATTCTAATTTTTGAACAATGATATGTTGGCCAGCTGACAACTCAAAATCTTGAAGTGTTTGACTGAGAGTTGGTAAGGTTGGTTTGAAACAGATCAGGCAATCATCGACAAAAGAGAGATGACTAATCTTTAGGCCATTCCTGATGGCTTGAAGACCTTCAACAATTCTCTAAGACTGGAGTTTTAGAAGCGTACTAGAGAAAGCCGCAATACAGAGGATAAAAATATAAGGTGATAAAGGGTCCCATTGTTGGATCCCAGCCGTTGGCAAGAACCACTAAGTAGTATATCAATTTTCTAAAACAAAATAAGAGATTTTCGTCACACATTTCATAATAAGATGAACCCATTTAGTGGGAAGCCGCATAACATGAAGCACATTTTCAATGAACGACCACTAAAGACTATCATATGCTTTCCAGATATCCAATTTCAGAATAACTTTGGAGGCTTGTAAACCGATAGCCAAGAAAGTTCTAGAAATAGCATTTAGAAGCTCATGGGCAATAATTATTAATTATGTTATCTTGTATATTATGGTCCGAGACAAACGCATTTTAATAGAGGGAGACTAAAGAATGCAAGACTAACTTTAGTCGGTTGACCATTACTCTGGCAATAATTTTATGGAAAGTGTTGCAAAAGCTAATGAGCTAAAAATCCTCCACAGTAGGGGTTAGATTTAGGAATGAAAGTAATAAAAGTACAATGTACCTGCTTAAGTATAAAACTACCATTGAGGAAGGATGAAGCAACATTCATCGCCCATCACTCATGACACCCCTAAAGCATTTAATCACAAAAGGCTGAAGACTATTTAGACTTGGTGCCTTGAAGTTGCCCTGGTCAAAAGTAGTGTTTTGAATTTCTTCTTTTATAAAAGGGGCAAACAGTGTAGCATATTGTTGAGTAGATAAGGTTCTAGTGACGTCTGCATAAACTACACTTTAAATTCAATGCAATGTATGTATTCATAAACAAGTCGTATATTCTAAGTGGTGTCCTAAAGGCGCTTCTCATCTTTCCAATAAGATTACCAATGATGTATGTTGACTTAATGGTTAAATAATTGTTAATAAGAAGAATTAATTAATAGTACCAGTAAAACTACTAATGTCAACTTATTCCCATATATGTGTGTGTGTGTGTGTGTGTGTAGTCATAAACCTTAAACAATGGTGTATTATACTATACTATTCCTTAGAATAAGAATGATTTATCATATTTATTACATATTATTTTGACCTAACTATAAAAATATATTTTTCTCTTTCATAGTTTTATACATGTAATGCTATTTAAAAGCTAATTCTCTATCTATCCATTATTGGGTTTGAGAACTTTTCAAGACATACTGATTTTTTAATAAAATTTCAAGTTTTCTAGAATAAAAAGAAAAAAAATTAAAAATTATATGCCACTACACACACACACACACACACACACACACACACATATATATATATATATATATATATATATGTATGTATGTATGTATGTATGTATGTATGTATTAAAAAGGGTTATTTGGTGTGAGAATGGGTTGTGTTGGGTCAAGTCAGTTTTATAAAGGAACCATACCCAACCTGAAAGTATTCATGATTAACAAAAAACAAACATCTCAACCTGAGAATTGAGAATAGAAAAGAACCATATTCATGGTTTTTTTTTTGTTCTGGTTCTCAATCCTTTACATTTTCATAGACATACAATAATTACAAATCCAATATATTTTCATCAAAAATAACAATTGGAAAGATGAAATAGATGAATCCATCAATATTCATAACATTAAGAAATCTCTAGTGCAATCCACAACTATTTCTAATTCTAAATACACATGTAATTCGGGCTAAGGAGGCAAATTAGGAAAGTTAGCAATAGTAAGTTAAGTCATGTCTTGTGTTTAAAACTTAAAGACAAAAACAGTATTAATATCATTTTCCATAAATAAATATATGAATAAATATTTAATTTCATAAATATTATAATATATTTACATATATATCTTCGATTCGGTTTTATTTTAGGTTAATTTCATATGAAACTAGAACTAACCAAAAAATTGATGAATTTCCCAATACTTAAACTACCTCGATGACCATCCTTTACCAAACCCTAACTAACTCAACAAGGGGCGGTTTAAGTTGTTAGGGTTTTACCAATGCATATGCTAGTTTTCAAAACATCAAAATATTATCTTTCAACTAGTGCATAATTGTGTGTGTGTTCAACCAAGTTTTTGAAACATCAAGAAATTATCTTTCGATCAATGTGTAATTGTGCGTGTTTATTTTAAATCACTTAAGATATAAGTCTTGCCAGATCATTTACATGGCACTCCCCCAACCCTAAAAAAATAAGCACTGCAACATAGATGCAAAATCGTGATTAAAAATGGCAACTAAATGTTAGTCGCTAAACAAGCCAATCGTTACTTAGTGGGAACCAAAAGGGTGCTCTTTTACACACGACTGGTGGGCGACTAAATACTTCCCTCATCCAATTAGCAGTCGCCTTTCAGTTAGTAAATTTTTCCAAATTTGATTGTCATTGCCTTTCAGTTAGTTCCTTAATGTTCAATTTGACTCTAGTCGCCCTTTCAGTGGTTATGTTGATTTAGGGGTTTAGGGATTTTTACGGTTTTGATTTTTTTAGAGTTTAGGGTATATGTATTAGGATTTTTTTTTATTTAAGATTTGGGACTTTTTTTAGGGTTTAGGAATATGGAATTAAGATTTAGGGTTTTTAATGTGGTAAGGGTATTGGATTTAAATTTAGGGTTTAGGATTTTTATTTAGGGTTTAAGATTTAAAATTAGTGTTTAGGGATATGGAATTAACTAGATAGGGTTAGAGTATTGATTGAATCAATTCAATATTAAGGTTTTGAGAATTTTTTTTAGGTTTATTTAGGGTTAATTTGTAGCTTTTTATGGTTTAGTAATTGAGAATTTTTGTAGGGTTTAGGGATATAGAATTAAGAGATAAGGTTTTTAAAGGTTTAAGGGTATTTAATTAATTAAGTATTAGGGTATTAAACTTTAAGGCATGGGGTTTGTATTTAAGGCTCAAGGTTTAAGGTTAATGGTATAGATTAGGTTTAGGGTTTAGGGTTTAATTAGAATTTGTATTTAGGCTCTAGGGTTAATGGTAGTTACGTTTAGGGTTTAGGGTTAATGGTATAGATTAGGTTTGGGGTTTAAGGTTTAATTAGGATTTATAATTAGGGCTTAGGTTTAGCATTAATGGTAGTTAAGTTTAAGGTTTAGGGTTTAATTAGGATTTGTATTTAGGGTGTAGAGTTTAGGGTTAATGGTTGCAAGGTTTAGGGTTTAGAGTTTTTTTATTAATTAAGTATTAGGGTATTCAAATTTAGGATATGAGATTTGTATTTAGGGTTAAGCGTTTAGAGTTAATGGTATATATTAGGTTGGAAAATTCTGAAATGCACATATGTGCATATGTAGATACTTAATGGCGTTAGAGGGAGGGACACTTCTGTTTGGTTTGGATCATTTATGGTAGTTATTTTTGCTAAGGTTGAAGATTTGATTGGATTCTAATTAAAATATTAACTATATTTAAAATTTTTAATTATGAAAATTTAGTTTTAAATTTTTCCTTATTTGTTTAATTCTAAATCTTTATTTCTTCTTCTCCTTCATGAGTTTCAATAGATTTTTGCTCTCTCTTTTTTTTTTTCCCTCAATTGTTCAAACGTTAACGGTTTTATTATGGAAACTTTATGAATTTGAATTCGTTTGGAAAAATAATCTTAAGTAAAAAATAAAGATAATCTAACAAATATGGTAATTATTTGAAATAATTTTATAAATATTCAATTTCATATAATAGAAATTTATTTTGTGTAATATGTCATTTTCTCATGAGATAATTTTGTCATACAGATTAATATATTTTACTTCCAATTTAATATGTTTCACATACAGTCTAATAAATAGCTCACACAGTTAATACAATTCACTGTCAGTTTAATACATATTTCACACAGTTTAATACATTTTACTTTCAGTTTAACACATATCCCACGCAGATTAATAGAATTTACTTCCACTTTAACACATATTCCACATAGTTTAATACATTTAACTTTCAGTTTAATCACTTAGTATCCAATTTAATACATATCCCACACAAATTAATACAATTCACATCCAACTTAACACATATCTTGCCCAATTTCATACATTTCCCACATTGTTTCCAGATTTATCCTCGCTCTGATCCTTTTGCATTATAGATTTGCTAGCACTTTTTTTCTTGTACTCATATCACCACAATTGACAAGCTTGTGAGAGGTATCCTACATAAGTATCCTCCCATTTCATTGCCATATCTGCACATTCTGTTCCAAAAAATTTACTTAAGTCCACACAAATAGTTCATAATACCATATAAATAAATCTTAATTTCATACAACTCATTTCTACTTTAATACAATATCGAAACTTTAGACTTAAAACTCATACAAAACAAGAAGCATACAAATAAAGCCCATAAGCATACAAATAAAACCCAGAATCATACAAATATTTTATTTGTATACATATGTAAATATACATATGTATCTTTGTTCTTTACAAAATTAGAAGCATACATATAAAATTCAAAAGTATACATATATATTTTTGTTTTTATGGACACGAGAGCATACATATAAACCCCAGAAACATACATATATGTCTGTGTTCTTTACAAAACTAGAAGCACGCATATAAAGTCAAGAAGCATACATATATATTTGTGTTTTTACAAACACAGAAACATACACATAAACATCAGAAGCATACATATATACACACAAACCCAGATGCAAATCACACAAATTAACCTAGGTACAAATATCCAAAACTCAATCGTAATAAACAATATATTTACCAAACCATACAAATTGCACACACCGAGTTTTCTGACCACCACACATATCACACATACCCACATACTAATCACACACAACCACACACAATTTATCTGAAACAATAAAATTTCCATATGTTACAAGATTTGCAAACCCGGGATCACACCTTTTCTTCTTTTCCAAAACCCACTGCAAGCACCGTTGTTGGCAGTGGATCAGAGATCCTCCTTCATACAGCCTGCCACATGCACCATTCTCGTTCTTCCTTTTTCTCTTATTACTGGGGTGCTCCTTCTTGTGGATCGATGCTACTATACCGGCATGCTGGTCTCCAAGTGCCTTCTTCCCAAGGTTTTTGATGTCATCCTCCATCGCCATTTATGGAATCTAGAGCGATTGTGAAAGATGCAGTGTTTTTGGGGAAGAGATGAGCATGGCTACTTTTCTGCTTGCTTTCGGAAGGCAACAAATAGGAATGGGAGAATGGGAAGAAAAACGGTGGCTAACAACAAATAAAATTAGAGCCAGCAATCCTAGGGATAAATACACACACACACATACACGTACACCAAGAAAGAGAGAGAAACGAAATCCGTTATAGAGTTATTATGTGTATATACAAACATGTGTATAATCTCATATCTCTATAGGTTTAGGGTTTAATTAGAGTTTAAAGTTTAATCAGAGTTTGTATTTTAGGGTTTAGGATTTAAGGTTATTGGTAGCTAGGTTTAGGGTTTAATAAATATAAGACAGAGGATTAGGGCTTACACTATTAAAAATACGCTTATTTCCAACTGCCATTTCCAACGGCCGGCAGTTGGAAATTTTAGGTTTCCAATGGCTAGCCGTTAGAACTTTGGCAGTTGGAAATCCATTCGTTTATTCGTTGGAAGTTTTACTTCCAACGGCTCAGATCTTAGCAGTTAAAATTTCCAACTGCCAGCCGTTGGAAAATAAGCAGTTGGAGAATTTCCAACGGCTGTAATTATAATTTTATTTTTTTGGTGTTCCAACGGCTTCCAACTATCCAGCCAGTTTGGCAGTTGGAAAATTTCCAAACTGCCCATCTCCAATTGCCTGGGCAGTTGGAAAATTTTCCTTTTTCCAACTACCCAGGCAGTTGGAAAATTTTTTCTTTTTCCAATTGCCTGGGCATATTAAAAGTTTCCAACGGCTTTGGCCATTGGAATTTTTTTTCATTTATATTATTCATCCCTGTACTGTTCATTCCAGTTGAATGTTTAGTTTAAACGTTAACCTGTTATATTCCAGTTAATTATATAGTATATATATAACGACATTAAAACCTACACAATTCAAATTACTAAGTCATGATATAAATGTACTTATAAATCCACATAAAAACATTTATACTAGAAATTACATGGTTTCATTCTCCAACTAAGTGTTTGTTTGTTAATAAACACACATAGTAGCATGATATACCTGATCTATTCTTAATCCGATCCCGAGGCATCATCATCATTTGTAGGAGGCGCGGGCGGGGGAATGCCAATTGACTTACATATGTACTCGAGCTCAGCTCATTGTCTCCTCTTCAGACGCTCTAGCTTCCTCTCATAATGTGATACTTATTGTGCAGTTTGCTCCGCTACGACTCGCTGTACTTGTTCAGTGAACTCCGGAGTCTGCGTGACATCAACATGTGTTGCATGAGTAAGCCATGGTCGTCGTCGTCCAGGCACAACATGTTGTTCTGATCCAAGGCCAAATACACGCTCTTTCTTCCTGCCCCCCGCAGCTGCACTCAATTTCAGCAGTTATTATTGCTTTCATAAAAGGTAAAGATAATTTATTAGTAACAAGATCAGAAATATTGGTTGTAATTATGAGTCAAATAATTACCGCAACTTCTTCACTCTGCCTGTTAACGTATTCCCCGCTCTTTTTCTTATGAGTTTGTTGCATCACCTTGAACAAGCCAGGGTCCCTCTTCTCCGGATCTTTCTCACGCTACATTGGAAACATACTAACATTAATTTTATTACAACGTAAGTAAGTTGAATTTTGTGTAAAAGAGAATGATAATTTTACCATTCGTTCTCGGTGTTCAGTAATTAAAACCGAACCTCCTGCATAAGTAGCACTACATGCACCTGTGGAGTTAGATGACTACGATGATGAAGCTCGCATTGTCTTACCCCTTTCCGATCGCTCGTTAAACTCCGTTGTAGCCTACCATTCATCCATTTCTGCATACTGTGCGTCAGTCATAAAAGATGCCCTTGCTCGCCGTTTTTTCGGATTTTTCTCTCGGCGGATGTCAACCAGCGTTGATCGGTAATGATTAGCCGCCATCATATGCCAAACGTGATAGACGTCATTATGGTGAGCTGGATCCCACTCACATAATCCAGATTTTAATTATTTTTTGAAAAAAAAAATTAAAAATACGTATAAACCAACTTACCTCAAATTCGAAAGTTTACTTCCTTTAAATGCGTGGAAATACCTTCAAATCTGCCACAACAAGCAAAATCTTCAACCCATTATCAACAAAGAACATCAAAGAACGAAAATCCATGAAAAAATAATGAAAGAAAAACCAAACAAAACCAAAAAACCTACAGATCAAGGCAAATGACACCAGATCCACGTCAAAATAAGCTCCAGGAAGCTGATTAAGCCCTTAATCGAAGATACGAATGTGATGTGTGTGCGTGTGGGACGAAGAAACGAGAAGAGAGAAGATAGACGAAGTTCTGTGGTTTCCCCAGGAAGAAGACAACTGGTTGGGGGGGATTTAAATTAGAATTTTCCAATGGCCTTAGCCGTTGGAAAAAAAAAAAAAAAAAGCAAAACGGTTTGTTCCATTAAATGATATTCCAACGGTTGAAGCCGTTGGAAGTTGGAAAATGCCTTAATTATTTTCCAACGACCTAAGCCATTGGAAACCATGACATACAAAATTAAATGCAACTATTTTTTCCAATGGTTAAAGCCGTTGGAAATAAAAAACATAAATCCATAAATTACTGAAAATCCGTAAATTTGTAAATCAAATTAACAATTTGATTTAATTTCCCCTAAAAAGAAAATTTTTCCAATGGCTAAAGCCGTTGGAAATATTATATATATTTTAATTTGGAGAAAATTACTTCAATTTGCCCTCATACTATATATTTTTCCAACGGCTAAAGCCGTTGGAAATATTATCCACTTTAGTTTGCAAAAATTCACCCAAATTTTCCCTCATACTAAATGTTTTCCAACAGCTACAGCCGTTGGAAATATTATATATATATATAATTTGCAAAAATTCACATCAATTTTCCCTTATACTAAATGTTTTCCAACAGCTATAGCTGTTGGAAATATTATATATATTTTAATTTGGAGAAAATTACTTCAATTTGCCCTCATACTATATATTTTTCCAACGGCTAAAGTCGTTGGAAATATTATCCACTTTAGTTTGCAAAAATTCACCTAAATTTTCCCTCATACTAAATGTTTTCCAACAGCTACAGTCGTTGGAAATATTATATATATATATAATTTGTAAAAATTCACATCAATTTTCCCTTATACTAAATGTTTTCCAACAGCTATAGCTGTTGGAAATATTATATATATTTTAATTTGGAGAAAATTACTTCAATTTGCCCTCATACTATATATTTTTCCAACGGCTAAAGCCGTTGGAAATATTATCCACTTTAGTTTGCAAAAATTCATGCAAATTTTCCCTCATATTAAATGTTTTCCAACGGCTGTAGCCGTTGGAAATGTTATATATATATAATTTGCAAAAATTCACATCAATTTTCCCTCATACTAAATGTTTTCCAACGGCTAAAGCCGTTGGAAATATTATCCACTTTAGTTTGCAAAAAATAAGGCAAATTTTCTCTCATACTAAATGTTTTCCAACGGCTGTAGCCGTTGGAAATATTATATATATATAATTTGCAAAAATTCACATTAATTTTCCCTCATACTAAATGTTTTCCAACGACTATGGCCGTTGGAAATATTATATATATATAATTTGCAAAAATTCATATTAATTTTCCCTCATACTAAATGTTTTTCAACGACTACAGCCATTGGAAATATTATATATATACTCCTAAATTTAATGACGTAATATTTCCAACAGCTTAGTCATTGGAAAAGGTTTTGTCTTCCCTCCAATGGTTTTGGTAGTTGAAAATTTCCAACGGTTTGGTCGTTGGAAATAAAGGCAGTTGGAATCTTCTGCTTTTTTAGTAGTGTTAGAGTAAGAAGCTTCCGCTTCTTCATCTGAAAAATTTTTCAGCCTCATGAGATTTGATGATGCTAAAAATCTTATTTCAATTGAACAAAAATATTTTAATCTATTAGTTGAGTATGGAAATTCTAAAGATGTCATCCGTATTATTGAATTTGGATGTCATTTCCGGGGCTCGATCAATTTAGCAGGTAGTGAAATTCGATGGTTCTTATCAATTTGGAAGGATTTTGTCGGAAGTTCATCGGGGGAGAGAAGTCGGCAGCAACCTTATTCAGACGGCAGAGCCTTCTCCTTTGGGTTAAAGAAGAGTAAGCATGGGAGATTTTTGAATTGGCGGAATCGAAGAAACTCAGTCGAACGAGTATTATTTTTTCGGAGGGAAGAAATTCGCTAGGCTGGTCGAGATTTTACCGGCTGATGCGTCTATTTCAGGAATTGATTTGGAGGAAGGCTATCATCGTTCTTCTCATGGCCCTCTATTAGAGATGCACGTTGGTATTTTGCAAATGTGGGTTTGGCGGATTAAGATTGACCCAGGAGCAACAGCGCGACACATCCATCCTCTGAGATTATTAGTCTGGCGCCTGGAGAGGAAAGATCAGGGCTTTTTGATGAGGCAGAAAGTAACAGGTGTTCATCGATTTCAGGAAGGGAAGCAGTAAAATGGGGGAACTTGGCGTTACTGGGTGATGGCGGCAAGGAGATGACGTTAAAGGTGTTGGCCGGCAACGATGAATCTGATGCTAAGGTGGTGGCTGCGACTGTATCGTCTGGAATACAAGGAGCTGAAGAGGCATCGGTGTGTATGAACGGGATGTTGGCGGCGGGCAACCAAGCCACAAACAAGTTAGGGTTCCTCAATTAACTTTTGACGAGATGCATGGAGGTCACGCGTTACGGCATGATTCATATGATCATTGCATAAATTTGTGGAAAGACGTAAAGGTTTGATATAAAAAAAATATATACATTCAAGTTTTAGCCATTATAATTTTGAAGCAAAATAATATTTACACCTTACTAAGTAAAGGCTAGAGTAAAAAATGATACTACTAGAAGCATAAGAGAAGCAAATCATGGTTAGCAATATTTTGCTTTAGAAGAAAATAAAAAATGATAAAAAAATTCGAGACTAAGAGAACAAATGGAAAGGTTTGGTGATCCACACATTACAGTGGATATTTTTTTATAATAAATTTTAATAATAACAATGCAACACAAAAACAAGTTACATACTTCGAAACAATGCATATTTGGTTTGTTAATTAAAAACAATCGAATAAAAATTTTCAACTCTGATTAACACAAAATCTAATTTTTAATATTGATAAAAAACTTACTCTCAAATTTAACAATTATTAACCAAATTGCTTTATTAAACTATGGAGCTTGAAATAATTAATTGATGCAGAAAATCTTAATAATCAATAATGAAAGAATAATGATAGAAATTAAAGCTTCATTTTAGAAAACAACAATAAAGAAAATCAATAAAAAAAAAGTTAGGATCAAGACAAAAAAAAATGGAAAAGCTTTAGGCATTTAGGATTTAATAATTGATTTAATGAAGATAAAAAATAATTTAACTAAAAAATAAATAAATTTTAACTAAAAAATAAATAAATTATAGTTACCAGCATCTTACTTTATAAGATAGTACATAAAAAAAACTCGGGGCCAAGATAACAAATAGAGGATTTAATTAAATAGTTATAAAATTTAGGGACTAAAATGTAACACAGACGTAACTCAAGTCTAAAAAATAAAAAATTAGAAAGTTAGAAAATGAAATCGTGTTTTAACCGAAAAAAAAAAGTTAGACAGACAAAAACTGGAAAATTGTAACCTAGGCCCTCATAAAGGCAAACACCTTATGAAATGAGATAAAACTAAAAAAAGAGCAAATCGTATCCTTAGAAAAGAAAAAAAAAATTGAAAGCAAACAAAAAAAAACCTGCTGAACCATGGCCTAAAACTGAGTTATTGTTCATCTAACAGTACTAATATTGATATTTAGAAGTATAGTGTAATATGAGCCGGTTAAACACTAGTGGTGAGATGGAAAGGTGTAGTGTGCCTGGTGAACCTAGGCACGAGATGGGCGGGCTTGAGATGGAATCTCCAATTGGTCCTACTAGGTCAAAATCTCCATCAAGTAATGAGACTTGTGTTGGTCTAAAAGCTTCTAAAGATATTTTGATAATGGGGTGGAGGGAAATAATTCTATAGATGTTCCTTATTTAATTTTTCCAGAGTACCTCCAATTCTAAAATCCGTGGACAAGTCTTGGGGAGAGGGAGTTTTGAGTTTTGAGCTGCCCATACAGAAGAATAAGCCAGGTGAGCAAGTTTATGTGAATTCTAAGTTGACTTCAAAAAGCTTGAAAGTGGAAGGCGTTGATGTTTTAGGTCGAGACAAAAATTGTATCAAGGGTTTAGTTGCTTGTGTTATTTCTTCCAAGGTGTCCTTAGATTATTGTGAGGAATTATCATTGGGTATCTTAGTAAATCTTGATATAGCTAAGGCTCAAAGGAAGAGGAGAAAGAAAATTGAATTACGGCCCAAAGAATTGACGTTGCTAAATGAATTGAAAAGATTGAAATAAGAGATTAAAGATTAGGTTCTTATGTTACTTTTACTTTTGGGTTCTGGATGTTGAGTTTTTAGGGCTTTGGTAAATTTTGTTGTTGGCAGGGAGCTTTGATTTTTAAGGCCAGGGGTATTTTTTAAGGTCTTTGGGGTCAAATAATAGGTTATGGTTTTATGTCTTGGGGGAGGTTGTTAGGGGTGTTTATGTAATGTGGGAGTTTGCTAGGTAAATTTTATCAGTATCTATCTGAATTGGGATGCTTGTATTCTATTTATTTTTAATAAATTTTTTATTTTACAGTTAAAAAAAGGTTGAAGGTTTAAGGTTTAAAAAAAGGTTGAGGGTTTAAGGTTTGTATTTAAGGTTTAGGGTTAATGATATATATTAGGTTTAAGGTTTCGGGTTTTTGTGTATATACATATTGTTAGGGTTTAGGGTTTATGTGTATTGGATGTAGGGTTGTTTAGGGGTTTTAGATTTAGGTTTTAAGGTCTCTCTAAATAATTCAATACCCTAATTAAATTCCAAACTTTAATAATCATGGATTCATAAATTAAGCCCCAAACCTGAAAAATGTAAAACTCTAACCTTAATTGATCCATAATATATAATTAACCCTAACTCGATTGATACCTTAAACTCTTTATAACGCTTAACCCTAAAAGTATTGTAATAAACCATAAAGATATCATTAATTAACCCCTAATAACTCCTTGTATGTGATATAATTTCTTTTTAAATTTTAATTTTTTTAAATTATGTATATGAAGAAAATTTCATGAACTTATATATATATTTATGATTGTACCATATATATAATTATATTCGTATATAATTACACCCAATATCTTGTATCCCAGTATCTCACTTTGGATAATTACACCCGTTTTCTTTAGTGTTATTTTATGTAAAAATATTGTACTATGTTGACTTTTATACTTTGATATGTATGTTGACTTTTATACTAATCTAAATGTATTTTATTTCAATTTTAATTTCATTATTTAATTATTTTATTATTATTAATTAAAATGCATTAATATTCATATAAATTACTGTAACTATCAATTAAATAAAAAATGAAATAAATAACCAATTAAATTAAATAACAAATATATTAAATAATAATATATTTTAAAAAAAAAGATAAAAGTGAGAATACAACGACTATTATAGTCAATATAGCGATTGAACTAGTTAGTTATAAGATATAGGGTGGCCCACAACATTCTCAACTAATTCTTGAATGAGTTTTTCAGTCACTTGCTACAGTTAAGATTCAGTCGCTAACTAATTATGCCTTGACAAAATGCTATTGCTTTTTGCAATCATTAATTAATTGATTTTATTCTCTACAGTGATTGAAAAATGATCGAATTTTCAATTGCGATATTGCAACTCTCTTGTAGTGAAACCATATTTCCTTTTGAGTTGTCCTAAAAAGGTTGAACCATTTCTATTTGGAGAAAGTTTTTAATATCTATTTACTTGAGTAAGCTCATTTAAACTATCACCTCATAAAACCAAAAAAATATTTTCTTTTCTTAATCATCATTCAAGGAAATGATATCAATCACAAGGTGTATATACTCCACGTTAAGTTTCCATTAAGTCTCTATTAGTTTTAGTTAAAAGGAATACTGGGAAATCAAGTGTGACTTGGATTAGTTAATGGATTTTGGGGAATTTTGTTTTAAAAGTCCACGTAACTTTTTTTCTTCAAAATGATAAATATGATATAAGATAAAGGAGATTTTTCAAAATGATAAATATGGTAATTATAAAAAGTACTCCTTCCGCTCCAGTTAGAATGCAACGTTTTCTTTTTGGGTTGTCTTAGAAAGAATGAAGCGTTTCTTTCTTTAGTAACATTTTATGCTCAATTTCCTATTTTGCCCTTTAATATCTTACATGTATATGCATTCTCCTTCATCTGTCACACACATCATCTGTGATTCCTCATCTCTACCCCCTTTCCCTGTACAATCATCGCCACCATTGCCCATAACCTTCACCTTTTCCTGCAAGGCCACCACAATCACCTTTACCATAATCACCTTTTTCAGTGACAAGTCTACTTAAATGAGGTGCATCAGGAAAGTGGTTTAAATCGATCATCAACTTAAAAAATCAGGGCAAGCCAAATAATGAAGCATCTGGAAAAGTTCATGGCAAATTTGATGAATAAGATGAACTAGGTGCGGGCAAAATCAAGGCCTTACTTTAAAGTCATTCGGCAACGTTCATGGCAAATTCGAGCGAAGATTCAAGGGAATCGAATGGCCATTCTGTGGAAGATGAATGCTCAGTGCAAGAACAGAGATTTGATGGTGGGGACAGTCGAAGACGATCGAGGGAGTTGCTGGAATTGTTAACGGTCAAAGACGATTGGTGGAAGAGTTGCTAGAATTGTTAGTGGGCAAAGACAATTGGTGAATTGACGATGAGGCTGATCGAAGACACTCGATGAAGAGGACACAAACATTGGCATCAGAAAGAATGGCGACATTGGTGTCGGAGATCCGCCGCCTCTTACAACTTACAGACGGCTTCAAGAGAAAAATAGATGAAAGGGCAAACTTGTTCGAAAGTTGAACATTGTTGCTTGCCTAAAAAATCAGGCTAGGTCAAATGGTTTAGTTAAAGCAAGACAATGGGAGTATATTATTTGGGAGATTTTTTCGTCTGATGCTATGTCAAAAGTTCAATTTTCATGCAATGAGAATCATGTTTCATACAATAGGAACCTAATTTGCATATATCAAGAATGTAGTTAAATACAATAAAAACCTAGTTACGTTCAACATCTAAATCTTGCACATCATAAACCCAATTTTATACATTAGTATCATAATTCCATACAATAAGAACTCAATTTAATATAACATCTAAATTTCATACAAATACAAAGTTTATAATAGTAATCACAAACAAGGTCATGATTGATTTCCTTTCGCTACAAGCAATTGTAGAAGGAAATTTTCCCTAGACACTTTGAGAAATGTTTAATTTCATATAATATGGAACCTAGATTCGTACATCACCATTTCAATCTCTTACAATAAATACCTAGCTTCATATATCAATATTTCAATTTCATATACTAGGAATCCAACTTTGTACAATACGAATCTAGTTTCTTATAGAAGCATCTCAATTTCATACAATATAAACCCAGTTTCATGCATCCACATCTCAACTTCAAACAATAAGAAGCTTTTCTCATAATTAATACATTGAGAGCCTAGTTTTGTATAATAACAATTCAGTTTCATACAATAAGAATACACACACATAAACAGGAACTCAGTTTTGTATAATAGGAACCAATTTCATTTCTTACAATAGAAACATGTATTTATACAATAACAATCTAAACTCCTAATCAGATTTCGCACTTTCAAGACCACAAACTTTTACACTAGCACCCTCATTTTACATATATACAAATCCACCTTGTTTAAACATATGTGCCACTTTAAAAACTCCAAACTCATATAGTAGGTTCCCAAATTCATACAACAACCAAACAAACTAAGGTTCAAAATCAATCAATGATTCACACTACAAAATCAAACTCATGTAAGAAACTCAATACAAAATGATTTTTTGGAAGAAATGTTTGAATCCTAACCCTAACTTAAAGAACCCAGCCTCTTAACTCATCAAATAATTGAATCTAGTCATGACTTGATTCATGCATGACATAAAATTAAGGAATTGAGTGACGAAATCACACCACAATTGCAAACTTACAGTAGCAAACCCACTGGACCTTCTAAATGAGAAGGCAAGGATGATGAATGAACCCCTGTAGTGGACCCAATCAAGCATATGCATGAGAATGAAGACTGTAATTAGGAAGCAAGAATGAGAAATGCTAGGGAGTTAGATGAAGAGTAAGAAAATAGTTTATTTAACGTTATAATTATTATCCTAAAGAGTTATATGTGTAATGGAACCACGGGTCTTGTCATTTCTCGTGGCTGGGCATATGGAGGTGAACAATGCCTATCAAAAAACCATCAAGTGATAAGTATGAGTTAGTCAAAAGGGTTGACTGGCCCACTTAAACAAGCTTGAGGGCTAAGTTGGCCCAACCTCAGGTTTAGCGAAGTAAGTGTCCTAGTCAACAGAGTTCAGGGGCTGAAGAGATATTTTGGTCTAAGAATACGAACTTAAACCCTAAACTCCGTAGGAGTGCGTTTTCTCGACGAGAGCGAGGCGGGGGTCGTCATCTGAAGCAGAAGAAGGATGTCCAGCTCCAGCACGCCCCCAGCTCTAATTTCTCTCTTTCCCTATCTTCATCTTGCCAACTCCTCCTCTCGATTTTCAATTCCCTCACTCTCTTCTAGCTCTGGATTAGCCTTCGCCGTCCTCGCTTCGCCCGCTTTCACCCCCCTCTCCTGTCGCCGCCTTCATACCTCCCCCACTGCCTTCGCCTGCGCCGCCCAGATATGGCAGCCGGTTCAGGCTCTCGCCAATAGCACCGTCTCCTGTAAGATAAATGCTATTTTCTTTCTTCTCCCTCCGGCTCGCCCCTGATTTCTTTTTCTACTGGCCCATGTCTGATGTCAGGCCTGAAAAGGATATTCCAGTTTCTTTTGATTTGATTCTTCAGCCTCGCAAAGGCTGTCTGCCCGTTTTCATTTTTCTTCCCGAAATCGATTCTTGCTACTTCCCTTTTGTTTTCCTAAACTATCCAATGTGGAGCAGATTGCGACTTCTATGTTGGAAATTATTCATCTTTCAGTTTGATCTCCCTCCTCCTCCCTCCCTCCCTCTGTGTCTCTCTTACCGTTGCTCCTTTCGCTTGCAGCTGAGAGGGTTGTTGTTTTGGTTATTGGTGGCGGAGGAAGAGAACATGCGCTTTGCTATGCCTTGCAGCGCTCGCCCTCTTGTGATGCCGTCTTTTGTGCACCTGGCAATGCTGGGATTTCCACTTCAGGGGATGCCACTTGTATTACCGACCTTGATGTTTTAGATAGCCCCGCTGTTATTTCTTTCTGCCTCAAATGGAATGTTGGGTTGGTCGTCATTGGACCAGAGGCTCCTCTTGTTTCAGGTTTGGCCACTCATTTGGTGAATGCTGGAATCCCTACCTTTGGTCCTTCAGCTGAAGCTGCGGCTTTGGAAGGCTCCAAGCACTTTATGAAGAGTTTGTGTGACAAGTACGAAATTCCCACTGCTAAGGTTTGTTGCATACAGCTTCTCTCCTGTCCTCCGTGGGTTTTCTCTTCTTTCTCTCAACATTTTTGTGCCTATCTTTGCATTTTTTGCGCCCATTCTTTAGGTTTCTATCTCTACTTAAAGTAAGGGAAATGTTGGATTAGTGTTAATTTGCTTTATATTTTTAGCAGTTAGGAATCATTGCCCTTCCGCTTAACACTAGAAACTTGTCTTAATTTGTTGTCTTAGTTCGTCTATTAGCACATTGTCCTTTCTGATATATTTAGTTCGTTTTGTCCTCCTTCTGACTATAGCTTTTCCTTGGTAAGGAAGCTTGAATTAGTCTTTTTGGGATGCTAGAATCAACTAGTTGAACACATCAATATTTTGATTCTCATTTGCTTTGCTAGTCAATACTTACTTTTGCTGGTGCAGTACCAAACATTTACAGAGTCATCAGCAGCAAAAGAGTATATTAAGGAGCAAGGAGCACCTATTGTTATCAAAGCAGATGGTCTGGCTGCCGGTAAAGGTGTAATTGTTGCTATGACACTTGACGATGCATATGAAGCTGTTGACTCCATGCTTGTCAAGGGTGTTTTCGGTTCTGCAGGGTCTCGTGTCATTGTAGAGGAATTTCTTGAAGGAGAGGAAGCTTCATTTTTTGCCTTGGTGGATGGAGAAAATGCTTTGCCTCTGGAATCTGCACAAGACCATAAACGAGTTGGAGATGGTGATACTGGTCCAAATACTGGAGGGATGGGTGCATACTCTCCAGCTCCTATCTTGACTAAAGAACTTAAGTCTTTGGTCATGGAAAGTATTATCCTTCCTACAGTGAAAGGTATGTCAGCAGAGGGATGCAAGTTTGTTGGAGTTCTGTATGCTGGTCTAATGATTGAGAAGAAGTCTGGCTTACCTAAATTGATTGAATACAATGTTCGATTTGGAGACCCAGAGTGTCAGGTCTGTTGTTTCTACTTTTTAAACTCTTAGTTATTATCTTTAAACTTTCTTCTTTAATGACGAAACTAAGGAGGACAAATAGGTCGGAAAAGAAAATGTTTGATGCAGCATGATGCAAGACAACTGTAGGATTAGGTTAATGAGATCTCTGTAATATACATAGTGTTATTAGCTATGCATATGGCTATGATCTAGATCTTGAAAATGGTGTCTGTGGCTTGATGCACAGGTTTTGATGGTTCGTTTGGAATCTGATCTTGTGCAAGTCCTGTTGGCAGCTTGTAGAGGAGAACTGGAGGGGGTATCATTAAACTGGTCCCCAGGGTCTGCCATGGTTGTGGTGATGGCGAGCAAAGGCTACCCTGGCTCCTACGAGAAAGGATCCATGATTCAAAACCTTGAAGAAGCTGAACATGTCGCTCCTGTTAAGATATTCCATGCTGGGACTGGCCTTGATTCAGATGGCAATTTCATTGCTGTTGGTGGGCGTGTTCTCGGGGTTACTGCTAAAGGAAAAGATCTTGAAGAGGCGAGGAAGAGTGCATACCAGGCTGTTGAGGAAATTAACTGGCCAGGAGGGTTCTACAGGTGGGATATTGGATGGAGAGCACTTCGTCAAAATCAATTGTCTCAGTGAAGGTCAGTGGTCAATTTGATGGATGTTATACGTTTTCCAGAATTGTTATTGTGAACTTATTTGAATGATAGAATTCAGAGGGGGACAAGAAATGTCGTCTCGCCAAGAGTGTCTTACACATTTAATTCATTCTTGCTCATGAAAGTTCACAAATGTAGGCTGCTAAGCTGTTCCTTTTTATAGTAAGAGTTTAAAGATTTTCAAAAAGACCAGCAATAGTAGTTACAAAAGAAAGAAAACCAAAAGACTAGTGGAAATCTAGTACCTAGTTCTTTGACTGACTTGTTTTTGAAGACTGCTAAGATAACACGACTAATAGACCACCAGGATTTTGTGGCCACAAAAACATCCACAGATCTGACTTCAATGCTGGAACAGGGCTTATATACATCCTGTTTTGATGGGTAAATCATCCTCTTCAGACTTAAACCCTAGGAATGCAAAATGAAAGCACTTAATCTGCAAGCTTGCCACCATGTCACCTACTTTGGGAGGCTTAACTGCACTACTGATGGTTACATAATTGGTAAGAAAGAGAAACAATGGGCAAAAAATGGGGAAGAAAAGTTCCACATAGTGTTTGAGTACACGGCTGGGTAATAGATAGTGGCCCCAGTAACATCAATGATACATGAATACAAATTGAAACCTATCTTAAAACACGCTAGGTTGCTGGGCCTTGTGGGAGCACCTTTGTCACTTTCACTACCATAAACTATGCCATTATCGTTCAAGCCATAACTGTTAATTTCTCAGTTTGCTGATCCATATCTACCTGCAGCATAGAACTGGTTACCACCCATTTGGAATCTTACCAAATCATGCGATGAAGCTGGGGATGCCCTTTCGGCATGATAATCTTGGGGAGGTTTTGGAGAAGGTTGGGGATGTGGAATATGTGGTATATGGTGATGGTTCTGGTTATGATGGAGGTGAGATGGATAAGCATTCTGATTGCTGATGCTGTTTGTTTGGGAGAGGTGATTGTTGAGACTGCAAAGGCTGGGAGAAAGGCTGGGAGAACTCTGAACTCTTTGCATTGAACGTTTAGAAAAGCATGGCTCCAATACATTTGCAGAGTCGAGGTTTTTCCTTTCAGGAGAAATGGATCGTGGAGAAGTGCAAGTGGAGATGCTGAAGCTAGGGCGGCCTGGGCCGATGTTGGTGGCCCTTCCCTTGGTGGAAGGACGAAAGATACCATTAATGGCTTCAACATAACGCAGTTGCAGCGCAAGAGGGTCAACTAGGCCCGCCAGATTGTCGAGCACGAATGGGTTCATGGGAAACAAGAAAGCTCGCCTGTTTGGAGTTGCTTGAGTTCCATGGCGACTGAAGTCATCGAGCATGAGCCTGAGATCCTCATCTGATCTCACGGAAACTAGAGCATCCAGATCCTCAGAGCTGGTTTGGTACTTGAGAACCATATCCCCATCGACTAAAGCATCAAGCCTTTTCATTAGTTCTGCAGAATGAAATTTTTAAATAAGTACATTTATTGGAAATGCAGGGGTATTCCAGGTTTAACAGAATGAGGGACGATGGAACCTGAGAAATTGATGTTGGAAGGGACAGCGATCATGCGTGTCTCCCCGCCGACGTACTTGAGTTTGCCGTCTCCTAGTCGTGGCAGTATTATCCCGCCGTGGCTGCACATGAATTTCACCATGGTTGTTGATCGTGGCTCGTCACCTCCGACTGTTATTGCGCTGGCCATGGATATGGATTAATTTGCTTGTTCGTTTGAAGCGGTGTAGTGCTGATTAATCGGCAACTGGAATCTTGTCACGTTTTCTAAATAACACGTCAATAAATACATTACCGAATTACATAAACAGACGACATGAAAAATCCCATTGCCAAAGAAATGCAACCCATTTCCGATCAGTCACAAGCTCACAATGCCACTGGCACATGAAATCGATCGTCCCAACCCGGTGCTCGTTGAGAAACAAAAATCCCAGGAAGTGGGAATTCAATTCAGATTCTCGACTTGTCGCTTGAGCGATTCGAATCAATCAATTTATTTATCGAAAACACTCATTAGTCATTTCTCTCAATTTTGTGGTTTTTTTTTTCTTTTTAATTCGGGGAGATCAAGAATTCTCGAAGAAGTCTTCGCAGAATGCAAGAGTAGGACATTGAAAAAATCGTTAAGACATTGAAAAAATCATTAAATTTAGGCAAAACAAAGCAAAAAAAAAAAGTGGGGAATTACGGAATATTTAGAACCAATGAGATTGTAGGAACTAAACTAACCGAATGAACTAGTGTTGGTAATGAATGATGCAAATAAAGTGATGCATGAATAAAAATAGAGAGAAAATGAAGAAGGTTTGCAAGATTGGTGATCCTTTACCTTGAAAAAATGAGGCGGAAGAGGAAAGGTCAAAGGTCAGCGGTGCATGTAAAGGTGGAAACCAGTGGATTGGATTGGAACGGTTTGGGAGGAGGTTTAGGAGGGCTAATTAGTTTGCTGCATTGATTTAAGTAAAATTATGATTTTTCTTTTATTTCATAGATATATGCTTTGGCTTTTAGAGTAAATTGCATAAATAGTCCATAACCTTTAATCATTATTTCCTTTTAGTTCCTAACCTATTGAATATTCTGTTTTGATTCTAAACCTATTAAAATTATTTCATTTTGGTCCATCACCAGATGAAATTCATTAACTTAGAATAATTGTCTGACAAAAAATTTTGAAATTATAATTTAAATATTTTTGTAACTATCTTCTAGTAAATTTAAACAGTTTAATAGTTTTTACAGTAAATAGATAATTTAAATTAATAATTTTTTTCTGAATGAAATAAGTTCAATTTAGGAAAAAAATGTGATTTAAATTTTTCATTACTTGGAAAAAAATTATTATACATATTAAATTTATTGTAAGAAAGTTACCAGATAATTTAAATTATGATCTAAAAATTTATTATCTAACATATACTTTGAGTTAATAAATTTAATCAAATTGAAACCAAAATGAAACATTTTTAATAGATTTAGGACTAAAATGAAGCACTTTAATATGTTTAGAACTAAAATAGAACATTTAATAGCTTAGGGACTAAAATAAAATAATGACTAAAGGTTAAGGACCATTCATAAAATTTACTCTTGCTTTTCATATGTGACATTTTCTTTTATTCTACAACTTAATTTTCTAATTTAATATAAATATAAAAAATATTATTACTAATGTATTAATGTAAGTATATTCAAATCAAAATTTAGTATTAAAAAATAAATGACCAACTAATGTGAAACATAAGAATTACTTAAGTGACTATATTAAACATCTTTCAAATACCTTGGTTGCTGAATAGTGAATAATATAGTACGCTACTCATGACAATGATAAGTTGTCCATCACAGAAGGCAAATGCCCTTTGTCACCAATTTCAACTTCGTGCGGATGTCAGACAATTTCCGGCACATGTTAATTAGTTTCATTTATTTTTCTCATATAAATTTTAAATTAATTTATTTTAAAACTCAATAATATTGTACTACTATTTTATTTCCACTGTATTTCATAACACAAAACATACCAGCATTATAAATTAATTACAAAACCTGTCTCATGCTGTCTAGGTAAAATAATAAAGTGTAGGAACGCGGGCTCCCTTCTACCCACTAGTCCTAGGTTCCAACCTCCACTATAATTTCAAGTAAAAAAAAAAACAATTACAAAAACATCATAGAACCTCACCATAAATTAATCAATGTACGTCCATTTTCATCACCTTCATCCCCTATTGGCCAAGCGAAAATGTCAATCACACTAGGTGGTTTGTCATTCTTTCATAACAGTTTTGATTTATTTGGTAGACCGTAGTTACTAGTATAATTTTGAATCAGAGATGGATCGATCATGGTGATGAGCGGTGGGGCTAGAAGAAAGATGCTATTGCTAGCGATGTCAGCCCAGAAGGTGAAATGAAGGTAAGTTGTTGAATTGTACTTTGAGTTGGGCTAGAGGTTTGCGACCTCAGCGACCTCAGCACCCTCTCTCTTGGGAACAAGGAATAAACATAGGAGGTTAAAACTTAATTCGTTTTAACTTAACCTAACTTAATTTAAAATAATTTATTTTTATGTTTATATTTTTTTTTATTTGAAAAGTCAATATTATTTAAGTGAAATGATCCATTGATTGTAAAATTTTTATAATACTATTAATTTTTTATAAATTTTTCTTTTTTAAAAATTAAGAAAGAAAATTTCATAGAAATTTAATAACATGATAAAATTTTTGTTTCAAATGGATTATTACACCTATATAATATTAGCTTTCAAATAAAATTGATTCTAGGTAAAAAAGATTTAAAACCATTTTAGATTAAATTAACTTCAATTAAAACGAATTGGGTGTAAGTCTCCATCCTCAGCCAGTACGACCGAAAATGTTACCCACTCCAGGGTAGTCCAGTTATGGTGCCAAAACTGTGCATTTAGACTCCCAGGATTGGTAATGTTCTGTAGGCCATCAGAACACTACCCTTAGTGTGCATACCCAAGTAGCCCTCTTGGGCACTATGTAAATACATGCATATTGGTCAAACCCTCACACATATATTCACATTTCATGCACACCATGGCAGCAAAGAAGGAAAACACTAGCACAAGTCTTAGTTTTGACTTCCACACATTAGGCAATCTTGTTAAGTTCTAGTGGCCAGCTACTGCACCTGTAACTTCCACTAATAAACTGTATCATTCTAGCCTTATAACCCCATGTTTTATTTGCTCCATTATGAATTGGAGACTTATAGCAAACCAAGGAATTTTGTTTTACATCAATAGCCCACCTATGGACCAAGTTATGGATTTTTGAAGTTAGTTACGAAATTCTGACCAAATGAACAGTAACTCATCCAACTTTGCAACATCATATCTTTGGCTACAGGGCTCTGAATCCAGAAATTCCAAAACCCAGTTAACCCTCTAGATGTCCTCTAGGTGTGGTCAAACTTTGATACCAATATTCATTCTACACAGGGAGATATTAAACTTTAGGTCCAGAGTCGAAATTCTGGCAACTTTTGGACCATTTTGCCCATACAATTTTTCCAAACCATGCAAACACTTCATTCACAAGGAGAAAGCCCTCCAAGGCTATCCCATATATGTCCAATACACATATTAATTACATTATCTTGCATCTAGCAACTTTATGTGGCCAAAACAGAATTTACAAGTAAGCAGCCTATCATTCACACTTAGGCAGCTTTGCACCACATCACTTACATAGCCAAAACATTACTCAAATGTTCACATACTTGTCTCATCTTACATACACTACATGTACATACATACATGCACTACAATATGGTCTTAACTCAGCTAAATACGCACCCTAGGTTACAGGAGGTCCTGAGACACAATGAACTCCAAAAACAGGATGCTGGACAGCTGCTGCACAACAGAGTAAGTACCACCATTAAAACCTGCATCCAAAGACACTAAAACACAGAAACCACAATGCATATATACAAGATATAGCAACCAAATGCAGCAGCCAAACACAAACAACAAACACATGAAATGTGGCAGCAACATATACCATAGGTTAGTCCGTAAAACATGTAATAAACTTAACCAAATCACTATGGCAGCCCTCCTCAAGCTAATGCTTGGTCTTAGGAGGATTTTAACAGTAGTTAGTACTAACTTTTGGGCTCTAGAAACCCAGAAATTCACTGCCATCACTGTGCACTTCACACTAGGTCACAAAACCTTCAATAAGTGCACTCCCCTCACTAAGCTTGGTTCATCAAGCACATGGCTCTCTTCCAAGCTTAGCCCTAGCTCCATGGTTGCTTGAAAATACAGAAAACAACCCATGAGAGCAAGAGAACCCTTACCTTGATGGGTATGCTGAAATTGGAGCTTGATCCTAGGTGCACTCAAGCAATAGCACCAAATAGCTTCCAATTGTGCTTCCTTGACTTCAATTGCAAGTAGTTTTGAGTTTGAAGGTATGGTGGCTATGGAGGAAGTGTGGAGGAGAGGGCTGGCTTTCCTTTTTCTGGTGGAGGCCGAAATTTAGAGAAGCAAAGGTGGTCTTGACTACTTAAATAGTCAAAAGTACACTAAACACACTTAAGTAGTCTTAACCTTGTCTTATGTCATTTTCTTTGCTACAAGAATATGGTTTCTTAGTCTTAATCTCTTGGCCCACATTTGACCATCCTTATCTTCCTTTAGCAGCCCTCCTTGTGTGGGATAACCCCACAAAACTTCCATTTGACTTAAGTCATAAACATACACATCTTAAGGCCTACATTAGAACACTTAGGTCCTTTATGCCTTTTTGTGTTTTCTTTGTCCTTAGTTGTCTTCCATAAGCAATTTGGTCCTCCAATAGCACTTTCATACCATTCATATCCTTCTCATAACTCTCCAAATCTCTTTTGTGAAAGTTTTGCAATTGGGTACCCGAATTTCCAAAATCTTACAAAAAAGTCCATAGGTTGCTTGACAAACAAGCAATCCTTAAGGCTTTTCTTGGGGACCAAGTTACCAAATTGGAACACTTTTAAGGAGGTGTTGATCATGCCTTTTACCCCCCATACTTCAAACACTATGGTGAGAATTACACAATATAATGGTTTTTAGCCATTATGATGCACTTGTAATTCTCCCATTTTGTGAGGTGGTAACAGAAAAGGAATAGGGAACTATTGGGCTCTGCAAAAAGATGACTCAGAGTGAAAGTGGACCTGCTTCAGGGTAAGGACAAAATGGTCTAACTACTGGACTGTCAAATTTCTCTGATGGTCCATTGACCTTTTCTTCCAGTGGTGCCGAGTGAAGACTGCGATGCCCTCGTCTTTGTCGTCCAGTCTAGTCCAAGGCCTTTTCTTCAATGCTTATTTCTTGGGGTATGTAATTCTTACGGCCATCATCACTCACGTCTTCACTCCATACCACTTGATTGCCTTCTTATTTCTCAATGCTAACCATAACATACTCATATGGAAACTGTAGATTAAGGCTCTAGACCTTAATATTCTTATTTTCAAATCTATAGAGTTATAACTATATCCATGTCCAACCAACAATCAGATATATAGTTTTTCTTCACAAAAATTTACAGTTTAAAATAATCTCCCTCCTTTCATTGGTTGTACAGTAGCAATCAATTTTAGTTGACACTAGTTGTAGTAGTCGCGCATTGCTGTGGCATGCTAATGTTAGCAATAGTATGTTATAATAGATATTGATAGAGTTTGATGCCATATGGCAGCTGTTAGAGTAGTAATTGTAATAACGTGATTTTTAGGAGTCACCACCAATCAGTTTCACCTAGGTTGATTGGATACCTATTATGGTCTGCAAGAGATTTTAAGATTGTGAGTCGGTTAAGCTAAAATAACCTTATTAAAGCGCCCGAAAATTGATACCATGGGGTTTAGTTTTATCTTTTTTAAATCTTTGCTTCTTAACCTAATCTTTGATTGAAAATAATTTTTATGAATTTTATTTTGATTTAATTTTTAATTCCAAACCGTGAATTTTATCAAACTAATTAGATATGGATTCCTAATCCTTACTATTTTATTTTTATTTATTTTATGAAAATTTTGATATTTCCAAACCATGGATCCTATCGGACCACTTGAATATGAAACCTAAAAACTTAAACTATTTCTATTTTTTTATCTTTTAAATATTTTGATTGAGTATAAATCCAAACCATAAATTCTATCAGATCATTCGGATATGGATATTAAAAATTATTTTTTTTCTTTACTTTCTTTATTGTTTTTAAATATTTTTAAATAATTGTCCAAACCATAGATCTTATCAAATCAGCTGGATTCGAATGAATAATTCATCTCAGAATTTTATCAAATCACTAAGAACGGATCATTAAAATTTGTTATGTATTTCATGATTATCTTAATTTGATTTCATCCTAATTTCTAAAAATTCCAGCATAACAAATAATTCTTATGTGTTGTCGAATTTAAGGTGCATCATGAGAACCAAATAAAGAGAACAAAATCAAACTATCCTAAAATTAAAAGACAATAAAGATAAATAATGAGATAAAAAATAATAATAATAATAAATAATAATGAAAAAATAAAAATCCTAGGTCGTACCCCTATGTGAAGTTGATGGTCGAATCCAATGCATGGTCAAACAAATAAATAAATAAAGCAAAGAAAGAAAGGAAAGAAAAGAAAAAAATATCTGAAAGCTTGCTGTCAATGACTAATCTGCAAAACAAAAGAACGTTAGTGACTTTTATGAATGAATATGAGAAGATCAAGGGTTAAGGAGGAGTTTTACCCAGCAGAGTCGGATCTTGACAAGTACGGGTCGGGTTTGCGGGTTGAAGATTGGATTTGGTTTCGATTCGAGCATTCGGTGGCGATTGGCACGATCGGTGACCAGGGCTGGGCTCGTCAGTGGTGCAGCGACGATCTCCGGAAGGATGGGCGGCTGGAGACGACGATGGCGGCCACCCTTGGAGGTGGAGTGGACGGCGGTTGACTGCGAGGGCTGGAGGCAGCGACGGCGTTGGAGTTGCCGACTGCGCACGGGCGGCTGTGCGGCTGGCGGTGCCTGGAGACGACGGACGGCGCGACGGAAGGCGAAGCGTCGGGGGACAGGGAGCAGGGGTGACGGCGGCGCCAGGAAAAGGTTTGGGTTTCTGGGGATGAGGGAGCAGAGACAGGGGTTGAAGGCTGCCGTTTAACCTTTTTTCACTAGAGCTTAGGGTTTCGAATTTCTCCTCCCTTTCTCGAAATTTGGACCCCTATTTATACTATTGGGGGCATGAGATCCCATTAATTAGGTTTTCCAAGTTAAAAAATTTTCCAAGTTTAGTTTGAACAGGTTTTAACCTAATTTGGTCGAAATAACAGTTTTAGTCTCCTATCTCTCATAGCTTACTGATCTCTTCCCATCTTTTCACGAAATTATAATTTTGCCCAAATTTTTGTCTGATTTGTCAAATTAGCCCAAAGCTTTGCCAAAATCACCAGATTTTCCTAGAATTTTTCAATTTTGACAGATTTACCTCAAACCTTGGTTCCTGAATAGTGAATAATATAGCACACTACTCATAATAACGATAAGTTGTCCATCACAGAAGGCAAATGCCCTTTGTCACCAATTTCAACTTCGTGCGGACTTCAGACAATTTCCGGCACATGTTAATTAGTTTTATTTATTTTTCTCATATAAATTTTAAATTAATTTATTTAAAAACTCAATAATATTGTACTACTATTTTATTTCCACTGTATTTCGTAACACAAAACAAACCAGCATTATAAATTAATTACAAAACCTGTCTCATGCTGTCCAGGTAAAATAACAAAGTGTAGGAACACCGGCTCCCTTCTACCCACAAGTCCTAGGTTCAAACCTCCATTATAATTTTGAGTACAAAAAAAAAAAACAATTACAAAAACATCTTAGAACCTCACCGTAAATTAATCAATGTACATCCATTTTCATCACCTTCATCCCCTATTGGCCAAGTGAAAATGTCAATCACACTTGGTGGTTTGTCATTCTTTTATAACAGTTTTGATTTATTTGGTAAACCGTAGTTACTAGTATAACTTTGAATTAGAGATGGATCGATCATGATGATGAGCGGTGGGGCTAGAAGAAAAATGCTAGCGATGTTAGCCCAGAAGGGGAAATGAAGGTGAGTTGTTGAATTGTGCTACCGGTTTGTGACCTCAGCACCCTCTCCCTTAGGAACAAGGAATAAACACAGAAGGAGGTTAAGGCTTTATCCTCAGCCAGTACAACCGAAAAGGAATAGTGAATTATTGGCCTCTGCAAAAAGATGACTCAGAGTGAAAGTGGACCTGCTTCAGGGTAAAGACAAAATGGCCTAACTACTGGACTGTCAAATCTCTCCGATGGCCCATTGACCTTTTCTTCCAGTGTTGCCAAGTGATGATTGTGATGCCCTCGTCTTTGTCGTCCAGTCTAGTCCAAGGCCTTTTCTTCAATGCCTATTTCTTGGGGTATGTAATTCTTACGGCCATCATCGCTCACGTCTTCACTCCATACCACTTGATTGCCTTCTCATTTCTCAATGCTAACCATAACATACTCATATGGAAACTGTAGATTAAGGCTCTGGACCTTAATATTCTTATTTTCAAATCTATGGAGTTATAACTATATAATGTTTGAGAAGCTAATTAATATATGATGAGTCCATGTCCAACCAACAACTAGATATATAGTTTTTCTTCACAAAAATTTACATTTTAAAATAATCTTCCTCCTTTCATTGGTTGTACAGTAGCTATCGATTTTAGTTGACACTAGTTGTAGTAGTCGCGCATTGCTGTGGCATGCTAATGTTAGCAATAGTATGTTATAATAGATATTGATGGAGTTTGATTCCATATGGCCACTGTTAGAGTAGTAACAATTTTAAGCTATGTAACAATACAATAAGTAACAAAGTTGCTTTACATATACATACTAATGTTGTAGCAAAAATGAGTTTAAATTTATTTACAAAATAGGCTGTGTGCTGGTAAGGACACTCTATCTACAGATATAGTATAGATTTCAAAATAGTGGTTGTTTTAAACCATCCAGTTGAGCAATCGGCAAGATAGCCACTTTATATGTACATGTAGCTGTTAGCTAAAAAAATAAGACCTATTTACAGGATAGCCTGTACAATGGCAAGTGTGCTTCACTTACAAATGCAGTACAAAATGCGAAAATAACATATATAAGGTTCATAAAGAATTCAGAAATTTGCATGAGCATTTGACTAGAGTTTTTTTTTTAAAAAAAAAACATAGATCAACATACATGTTAGAGTTGTCGCACAAAGAGGATTGGAAAACATAATTATATTTCACATGTTTTGTCATATTGATGGCAATTATCATGGCGATGCCAAAGTCAAAGAGCAAAGTGCAAAATTCGCAAAAAAGTACCATATCATCTACCTTTAAAGTCAGCCATATTTTCACTTACAAATTCAAAAATAAAGGCAAAGAATAATCTCAATAAGAACAACACAGGAGCAAAGGAAGTAAACCAAAAAATAGCTCATACTCTTGATGGAAAAGTAAAATTTGAAACATAGTATAGTGAAGTCAAACTCTTGCAAACATTAGTAAAGCGGGTATTAGATTAACTTTGAGAGCTAATTTTAGTGGATACTAAAATTTTAAAAATCTTACAAGCAAACCATTTTATATTTTTCTTCATAACTAGAACTTACAACATCAAGTGTCAAAAAATTATCAGAATAGATGATCATTTAACAAGATTGGTGATCAATTTATTTCAATAAAAATCTTCATCTGCATAATGCAATTATGTTTCATAGTGAAGTTTTAATACACCAAAACACACACAATGAAGAAGAAGATACTTGCAATTTATCTATTAAGTTGTTCATTTTTGCTTTTGTTTCCTTGATCCTTCAACTGAATGAGTAGCTATTTCTGGTAATGCTGCGCCTACTATGTATGTTGGATTAGTGGTTAACAATACATAGAACAAAATAATGTGTTCAATTATTAATTGTAGGTATTACCTTCCTCCTCAAGCACGCCTTTTTGTACATGAGCTACAAGCATTTGTACAGATTGGTGTGCTAGTGCAGAAATTAAAGTTTGTGGTGCCATTTGGTGTGAAGTGCTTACTTGTGGTGTGGTTGCTATTACTGGAGCTGATTGCTGCTGCACAGGATTTTCAAACATCTGTTGTTGAGGGGAACTTTGATCATCGTTCATTACTTTAGTTACAATAATGTCATTTCTACCTAGAATGCTTCTGTCACTAATTGTGACTTGAAATATTTTTTTCTCACCAATTAGACTTATAAGCGATGGTGGAAAATTAGCAAGATCGTGGTAGCATTCTTGTGTGACTATGTCTTGGTAGCTCATGTGTAGTAAAGATTCAGCTCATTTTTCAAAAACCGTAATGATAGCGGTTGATGTAGAATTAGTTAGCTGAGAACAAAAGTGATACCTGAAGTGACATTGGTTAATATCAAGGTTCGATATTTTATTTGTCATGCAGTAGAGCAAATGATTGTCTTGTGCATGCCTGAATTTTGGGCTATCTATTGGTATTCCATCGTCAAGACATGTGTATTGTCCTCTTTGTTGCCAAAGCTCCCTATTACATGTACTTTTTTGGCAAGCTCTATAATACCATTTGTTTGGGGTTCTAATCTTCGTTGAAGTTGCTCTGCATGTGAATTCTACCCCCTATAACATGAATTGATCTAGAATTAAATGACATGAGGATGAATTTGAATGATCATTTGTTGGTTATGTAATGGTTTACCTTGAATTGTCTTGCATGTAATGCAAGCAAGTCTACAATAGTGATCCTGTTTCTATAACGTTCTTCCTCTTCATCCATGAATTGTCATTCTTGAATCTTTACAGGTGTCTGCTGAAAAGGCACATTTTGCAATCTGCATAGTTGTCTTTGTTTATTAGAGAAAATCATTCATAATTATAAGCAACATTATTTGTATTGAATATATTTAAAATACAACTAAAGAATAAATTGACATTAATATCACAATTGTGAAAGGTAATAACGATTACTACAAGCAATATAGTTGTCCAAATTTCTGTAGAAGCACTTTTGTTTCATATGTCTACAAAGATTGTTAATCACTATAGTATTTTTTCTAGCGAACTTTGCTTTGTTAATTATTTTTCTGTATGACAGATTTTTTTTTGCTCTAATATTACCATGGCTGTACAAGATCCATCATACCGACATATTTTTTTTTCTTAAATAAGAAAATAACTTTGTTTCTTGTTGATTGTTTCTTAATTTAAACAACTACTTTATGATCCTTGTACTGTAAATGATCATCTTGACTTCCTTAATTCCTAAAAGTTTGCAGGATTTCCTTGGATAAACTTCTTTGCTGTCCTTTTCCATCATGTTCAACTACTTTAAAATGTAATAATTAATATATGGAAATAGGATCTGTTGTAGGTAAGAATAAGGAGTCTAGACTTTGCCTTACACATTTTTATGGTTTTATTTCATGTGTTGAAAAGGAACTATTCCTAGCTAAATATGAATTTACATATCTTTTGGTTTTTCTTTTCTCCAGCATTCATGTTAGCAAATATTTTGTCAATTTCACAAATTTAGGATTTTTTTGGAGTTTAGAAATCTAGAGGTTTGTATGTCACTTTGTTATCCCAATAAAAATAAGAAGACCTTTTTAATATGTTGATTTGTGCTTTCGTCGTTGATAGCTTATAACATTTTACTAATATCGAGCATCCTGGATGAACAATGATAGGTTAAATAGTCTAGCGCAAAATGTTATCAGCTGCACATATACTTTTTTTGTTTAAATGAGTTTAGAATTAGGAGCGAGTTAAAAGTTGATAAGGAGGAAAAATATATAGAAAAAACTTTATTTTTGTGCTTACTGTCATTTTTTACGCTACTATTCTCATATCAGTTATCAATTTATGTTTTACAGGCATATGTAGACATAAAAAGGGATAAAAAGGACTATCGTAGAAGAATGTTAAAAAAGAAAGAAACACATGGTACAGATAAATGACATATAGATAAAGTGAATACTAGTTAGACATAAAAAAGTACACATAGATGACAACTATATCATAATGCCCTTATCAAAGACATAGAAAAAAGTATGAATTTTTATTGGTCAATGGTCGTATACTGTTACAATTTTTTCTGTAATTAATAAATTATTATTATTCAATAAGAAACATGAATAACACATAAGTAAAATATTGACAATTTTTTTTTGGGAAATTAGGTTATTCTTTGTCAAACTTAGCTTAAAGAAATAAAATTATTAATTTCATTATTTTTTTTGTCTAGTCTGTTAAAACTATGAAATTTAAGAAGTAGAAACATGTTTTTTTTTTAAATAGTAAGAAATTTTATTGGTTGGTGGTCCTATTTTTTTTAGATTATTTTTTTACGATTAATAGATTAATATTACTTCCTAAGAAACACAAATAACATAAAAGTAAAAACTCTCTATGCAATCACCTCTGTGGAAAAAAAAATTTTCTTATCTTAATCTCTATAATACGTCACTATATTATCTTTCAAATCAAATACACCAACAATCTCTTGCATCAACATTTTAGCCAAATTTTATTTGTAAGGGAGAACATAAACCAATAACAAAAGTTTTACTCTTAAGTGTAAACAATTTTCACTCATTATGGTTCTCACTACATAACAATCCCAGAGGAGTCAATTATTTTCATTAAAAGTGATATTTTTTTCCCTTGTTGACTCATTTTTGTTAGTAAAATTAATATCAACTAAAGAATGATATTTTATCTACTTAACAATTGCTCAAGTAATTTAAGGCTTATGTTGATTATTGTGAGTGAAAGGAGACTATAATGTCTTAAATGAACATGTATGATATGCACAAATGATCTAATATATTTTAATAATATGGGGAAGATAAATAAATTCTTGCAAATTTGAATGTAAAATTGCAGAAATAATCATGAAGTTAGAAGTTATACCTTGCAACATAGCAATCCAAGTCAAGGATCCATTATTGTAGATAGTATTGGGTAGCTGGAGTGCTACACAGCTATATAGAACCTACAAAATTGATAATACCATTAGTAAATAGGAAGACATTGTTATCCACCATAATATGCTTAGACATTTATTTTCACCAACAGTTGATGATATGGCAGCAATGATTATAAGCTGTGCCAATCGCTCAAAAGCCTCTTTGTCGAAGGAGATTGTATTTATATGCCAAAGACAAAATTCAAGCTCATACCCACTACAAACATATGAGAATAATAGTTAAAAGTTTTGTTTTGTTTAAAGGTAATAGATGTAGATTAATGATTACCTGAAAGTCCGCATATAAAGTGTTTTTTGCATCCTTTCTGGCCCGAAACTTGGTTTTTTATTAGCCAAATCTGTGAAATAAAATTCATTGGTTATCGATGTCCACGTAAGTAATAAATTATGGCAATTATGATATCTATTATCACAATCTTAATAAAATTATGTTTTTTATTACCTGTAAGATGTTCGTTGTTGTTGATTCTTAAATGAAGATTTGCATAATCAGTAAAGTTGAACTTGTTTTTCGGCAAATTGGTATCCTCAATTTGCTGGAATTTTGTTACTTGCCCTAGTTCGAGGATTGTTGGGTGGAAGAGTACTTTTTGTTCCCATCTATAATCTTTGCATATATGGTGTGATATTCTATATGCTTTACTGACTTCCATTGGTTGATGAAAATAGTCATTGTCTAAATATATCATCCACCCTTAAATAGTTGTCTCCTATAGCATATTAATGTATTAGACTAATTTATCATACTCATATGAAATATACTTTAATGTATTCAAATACTGACCTGTTTGTCAACCAAGAGGCAACTATATGAAATATTAATTCAATCTCCCATTTTGTAGTGTGTTCATTTACAACAAACCTGAACTTCTATTACACTGTCATGGTCATCTGGCAATAGGTCTGCTAGCATTTTGGCTTCCATCATATAAGAAAAATGCAGGAAAATAAGGTTAGTAAGTGCTTTTTCAAGTGTAATCCAAAGTACCTTTAACTGAGTTATCTTATATAGCAATCAAGATTAGAAAACAATGGAATAGCTAACAGAACATAAATCCAATAAATCATACCGGGGAAACAAACAAAATAAACAAAGAGAAAATAAGAAATACCTAACAAAAACAAACAAACATAATCATAATAAAAAAGCAAAAAAAGGGCCTAGCATGGGAAAGATCAAACATGAGAAACGACAACATCCACTAATTTTTCACAATTACAATAGTAGAAAATACATGGGAAAGCAAAAAAAAATTTCACAATTGCAAAAAAAGATCATATCTTGAACACCTCAATGCTACTAATTTGTATTTAAAACCGTATAGGAAAAAGGGCGATAGTTGGCTTGAAATCATTCCAATTCCTCAAACTATTGATTATTTGTGTTATATTTCAAATTATAAAAGTCCATAATTTAACTTTCTAGCTAACCATATCCCTGTTTACAAACTGAAAAATAAGAACAGGGAAAAAACCTCACTCAAAACAAAATAGGAACAAAATTACAATTGGAAAAAACCTCACTTAAAACATAACATAACCAGGCAAAATTCACACAAACATTGGTGAATCAGATAGCAGAGAAATATAGTTATGTTGAAATATGTTATTTGCAACAAAAAGGAACATAGTTATTGAGTAACCTACTAGTGTGAATTTTTAGTTTATTGTAAATATTCTAGTGAGAAATTTGTTATCAAGATTTTTAATCCATTAGAAGATTATGCTCTTGATAGTGCAATATACAGTTGCCCGTGTGTGAATACTAACTCTGGGGGATATATTCCAATCCTATTCAATGATTGTCCTTGGCTTTTGTTTATGGTCATTGCATAGTAAAGTTTTATAGGGAATTGTCTTCTTTTAAATATGAAATATAAGTTGTCAACTTTTTATGTTAAAGACACTTTTGTAATGTAAACTTTGCGGCCTGTTTTTTTCCTTGTCATAATTTTTTCTTTAATGATTTTGGTGGTAAGTTGTGTAATGATCATTTAAGTGTCATTACATAGACTTGTTGTTGAATTTAAATTTCTCATTAATATCACTGGAGCATATATTTTCAAACAGAGTTCCTGGCAAGGCAAACCATTGAAGTTAAGGCTGTTTAGATATTCTATAGGATACAATGTTTCAATTTCTTCATGATTCCTTGCAAGAAAAAATGTAAAATCTGAACTATAGTACACCGACCATTCAAATGGTACAAATAAGAGCACATGATCATTAAGTGAATCTACAATATCGTTCTTAAGGCAAACTATGACTCTATCACATAGGTGTTGTGGATTTGGGTTGATTAGTGAATCACCATCATAAATGCAACTGTATTAATTTTCTGATTGCATCTGAAATCAAATATTGTTTAGGACTTTGAATCCATTTACAGTTTGCATCATTACTGTCATCGAGATCTTCAGCAGTTCTGTCTCCTATCATCAAAAGCCAGGAAGAAAAGCTTTGTACAACTGCCTTATCGCATTCTAGTAAGTGTGGCTACTGTAGTCTCATATTTTCTTCTAAAACATGAACCTTCAATGAAGCCCACAATAGCGAGACGACAATAGAAGCAGATATGATCTCCTCTTTTGTTGCTCTTTTTTTAACATGCCGTGTTTGTTTAAAATTGCCTCTAAGAATGACTGACTTACAACCAAAAGTTTGCTCTGGTTCATCTAGTATGTCCTTTAGCGTCCTGTCAAGTGTTTCGAAACACTGGCAATTATTCATTAGCGTTTTATCCCACACTACAGAGTTATTTTTTCAAGCAGTTTCGCTAGTTGCGTATTTTTTTTTATGTTGCAAATTCAATTTTCAATGAGTTCCAAAGGTAACTTGAATCTAGAGTAAGCTGTTCTACTTGCTGGTAATAAAAGAGAAGCGATGCTAAAAGATGCAATAGTAAGCACAATCTCACCATTTGCTCTAAGGCCATTTATGATTGTCTTCTAGAGAAAGGTCTTTCTAGTCCCTCTATAACTGTACACAAAGAGCAATTCTTGTTTCCTTATTTGGCAATTGTAGATAATGGTTTCATAGATCTGCCTTTGCTTTGTGTTTAGTTTTGTTCTTAACGTCATGTGCTCAGTAAAAAGAAGTTCACAATCATAGTTTTTTTTCTTCCATGAGGACTTTATTTCTTAAGTTAGCCATCAGGTTGCCTGAAAGTAAAAAGAGTCCGAAGTTGGTTAGTGTATTTGATTACGCATTCATCATACCTTCAACTTCATATAAGATGTAATTTTGAATATCTGAATCATTAAGATATGAGTAGGAAGTTGACGCTTGTTTATTCATATGGTTTATTACATCGTCTGCCATTTTTTGCTAGTGCTGGTTCCAGAAACTTCTGGGATTAGATAGATCTCAAAATAATAGCATGTTGACAAAGAGTAATCTAAGTTCAGACGAAGTTACCCATTCAGCTACTTCAAGAAAGGCCAAAACCCATTCTTTATCATTTCCCAATAGACCCATTGCTTTGCAAGCAACACAATATGTTGGCATAACTATACCATTGACTTTCCTGACATCCTCAAATGATTCACAACCTTTTTTTATGACAAAGAAGCATTCTAAGATAGAACAGCTCACCAGCATAAGGATGTATATAGACCACTCAGCGAATTGAACATCTCTACTTTCTTTTGGTCCAAAATTTTCCATCACGATGCCAAACATATTCTTTAGAAAAGTCTGTACTTTAATTTTTTGGCATGTTCATATTTTTTGTTCATTACCATCCATTCAGTTAAAGTGGTTCTGTTTTGTAGTCAAGTTATTCACAACAGATTAAAGACTTTGTCTTCTCCTAAATGTGACTTGGTGTTGGAGTGGAAAATGAACAACAAGAACCTAGACTGGAGGATCTCTATAATGGATGTCAAATTCAAATATTCTCCAAGATGTTTCATGTGAACGAATAAAGCGGTAGTAAAGAAAATTTTGTATTTCATTTATATGATTGAAATTGTCATTACATTGTTCACATGAAACATCTTGGTCATAATAGGTTCAACTCCTTTTGATATATATTTAAAGAGATACTTGATCAACATACTATGTCCACAATACTCTATGTTCACATGTGTATGGAATGCAAAAGATAGTTGTCTATTGTATGGGACGATGAAAGAGTTGTCTAATTTAATACCATTTTTTACTACATGATTTCCATCATCCCTTCTTCTGTACTGGACGAAACCATTGCCGTCACATGATGTTGATACATGAAATGGTTTTGAAAACTTTTTAGTGCAAGTTTCTTACTTCATGGAAGGTGAATTAGGACATGCAGGGCCACACAAACTATGGAGCATGAATTCAGAAACTACCTGATACCCTTCTGGATCCACATTTTTTTCAAGTATCTCAGCAGATATTATTTTATCAATATGCTCAGGCATACCAACCATTGTCGTAGAATCAATCCATACCAAAGTATGACAATGAGGAATACCCTTTTTTTGGAACTTTATTGTGCATAGGACTGGTAAAAACAAAGGTGAAAATAGCTCATAATAAGGTTCTTAAAAGAGAAAGATCAAAGATAACTACTAAATAGACTCGAGTAAAATTAAGGATACCTACAACAACATCACTTAATGGCCTCTTTTTTTTTCGAATAAGAAATGAAGGATCTTGTTTTCATTTGAAATACTCTAGCAATTATGTTAGGCCTATCCTCAGGATTGAGGCCATCAGATGAACTGAGATATCTCTTTATTTCTGGCCACTTAACATTACAGGTTAAAGTAATAAAAAATTGAGGATTTTCATATTCTTTGCATATGGCAAGAGCATCTTGATAATGGTAACTCATGTATCGTGGGCCATCTGTGAATGTTGTAGGAAGTATGGTTCTCTTTGTAATTTTGTCTCCACGTTCATCTCCATGAACTATAGCATCATGAATTCCTTGGTAAAATTTACAATGCAAATTATCTTGTTTAGATTCAATGTATTCTAACCTATCATGCTCAATATAAACATATGCATTGACGACATATTGTTGAAACAATCTACCGACATGTGTGATAATAGAGTACATGTTTAGGCTATCATGAAGCTAATAAGCATAAAACATTCGCATGCTAATTCACTTATGAAAATTTGTAGAACCGGGAGGTAGATTCAGAGGTAGATCAATTGCCAAACTAGATTGACCATATAGAAAAATTAACGAATAATGAAGTGACATAAAGAATGGATGCAACCTTGAAATCGTATTAAAACCACCACCTCTGTATTCCATAACTATATCATTGTCACTATCTTCTTTAGGACCAGGTTCTATAACTAATGCTCCAATATCACTTGAACTTGGAAGATCATATTCGTGATGGTGTATGTCTTTGAATAGTCAAATCTTAAATTCAGGTATGGCTTCCTACAAAGATTTATCCTTAGCAGTTCTAAACAATCTGACAAGCCTATTATTCTCATCTAGGATTTTGGTAGGGTTGGCTATAATTTTGGCATCTAAATCAGAAATGTCATCATGATCAAATGGATGTAATCTGTTTGGAAGTTCATTTTGGGTATCGAAGGCATAGAGTTGTAAAAATTTTGGTTGCTACCCTTCAGACAGATAGAATGAGCCCATCTTGTGAAAAATTTGACCGAACAATTTAAAGACATATAGACTAGAACCAAGATTGATAGCAAGCTCGATATTTGCTTGAAAAAGTCATAGCGAAGATAGAGTTATAGGCTATAATATTATTTCTAAAATTTCTACTTCGCTTACCGTTAAATGGATCCAGTAAATCAATTAGATATTACAGTGATGGTTGTGTACTTTAAAGTTTAACCTTTCCACTAGCACAGCATGAATTTTATTTTGGCCTACCATAAATGGTTGTCTTAACCCGCTCTTGTGGCTAGAATCTTGCTTGACAATATTCACAAATTTCATTGCAATCACCAAGTTCTAAATATTGTTTGGTGACATCTGAAGTTGTAGGGACGGTATGAGAAGTTATAACATTATATGAAACAAAATTTAATAGAATAGAGTGTCTAAAAAAGCACACCTGGAAAATGAAAATGATGAGTGGAATGATCTTCGTCAATAGGTTTCAAAGGTGACTGAATATTGTCTGATATTCTTGAATGATAATCATGATCACAAATATTATTAGGTCCCACAGATGAGTTCACTTCATTTATGGATGCCGAAGTAGAGCAAAACCGCGTAGCAAAAATTTATTTGGTAGAAGATCTCTTATGTTTTCGAACTTGTGTTTGGAAAGATATATCGGGACAATAAAAACTACCAGAACTATGATATAATATAGAGGTAAGAGTACTATGTCCATTCATTTTAGATGCAATTTGATCTGATACTATATTTGGCTGTGTGTGCAACTCTGTCTCCTATGCAAATTATTGTACGATAAGGGGTGAGACAACACTGAAGTGTTGAATAGAAGTTGTAATTGGTGGACTAGTTTTTGAATCAGAGCAATAATCATTAGCCAAAGCAACAACATCATGACATGGAACTTGATCTATATATGCTGCTTCATTATCTACAGGTCTCATACTGTCAAACTTTCTCTTGGTTTTCATTTCAAAGTTAAATTTGTATGTCTTTTTCTTCTTGTTATTTTCCTTATATACATAAGGTGTAATCAACATTTTTTTTAATTAAGAACATTAATATCACACATTTTTTATTATCATAAATGACAAACATCATTCAGTAAAAGAATATAGAAAAAGTCATACAATTGTACATAAGCATCAATCTTAAATTCAGTAAAGAGAAGCAGAAATTGAATAACTTACTCATTAACTTAGCTATGATCAACAATGGAGAACAAACAAATTGTTGCTGCACTGGTAAGCAAATAATGGTTCGACAAACTAAATAATGAAAATAACAAACATAAATTTAATTACATATCAACTAAGTCATTTATGAAAATAACAAACATAAATTTAATTACAACTCAACCTGGAAGGATCCAACAGCAGATGACAGTAGCAGAATCTCTATCAGCCTAAAATAGTGACACAAACTAATCACTAGACACAGGAAAAAACTTTGGAAGTGGGGATAAAAAAAAAGGCATAAAGTAATAAGTGAAATAGGAAGTCAAAACAACTTACCATTGGAAGATCTGCAATAATGATAACCATGTTCACTTAGTCGACAAAAAGTCCCTAAACAAATTAATTCCAATAACATTAATGTTATCCCTTGTTAATGATAAACTATTTTATCATTTATATATCACATGTCATATAACATATTTCACATGTCGACTAGACATTTATTTGTTTAAATAATTGTTGCAGGAAATGTATATAAGTTTTTAAGTGTGTTTGGCTTAACTCATAAAAGGCACAACATTTTTTTTTTCTAGCACATTTTTTTTCAGCTAATGCTTATTTATTCTGTCCAAGAGTGTTTGTATGGAACTTCTTTTGTCAATACTATTACTTCCAATTTTTTTAAAATACTCCATGAAAAAAAATATTGAAAGAAACTGAGTGTTTTTGGAAGAAAAAATTGCACAAGCTCATGCACTAGAAAAATTAATTGGTGTGACAAATTTATAAAGAGAATTGTGATTTGACTATCCACCTTCTACAAACTATATAGTTTGGCTTGACTTAGAAAAAGCTCTTTGATTTTCCTCCAAAATCCTATGTAATTTGAAAAATCTTTGATTCCACTAAGAGATCATAAGTTTAAAGCAGAGAAGATAGACAAAGAGGACAACAATCCAGGAAAGTAAAAGTAAAAAAGCAAACAGAGATAAGGAAAATAAAAAAACAATCAAAAAATAGCTACTATTGCTAAAGATCTCAACCATGTAGATGTTCTAATTAAAAGGTATATTATCCTTTAACAGTTTTCTCTGAGTCTTTGGCAAAAATCAAACATCTACTAACAAAGAAATTTTTTCCTAAACATTTTCAGAAAAATAGCAAATGATTGTTTAGTAGTTAGACTCTAAGGCCGAGTTACCAAGGAAAAAAATTCTTGTTGTTGTAAGGATTAGGGATTGTTAATGGTATGAATGTTGTTTCTTTCATTATTTAATGGTACAAATGTAACTCCCAATAACTGCCTATAGTAACTGTTTTCAATCCTTCTTAGCTACTATCGCATATATGTTTCAAGGCATATACACTTGCAACTTGAAAAGAAGATACATAAATAATCAAATATGCCAGTAAAACAAAAATTCCCTAAACAACTAACGTATACTATGAATTCATTTCAATTTGAATGCTTCTATATATCTATCGGGAATGTAAAACCATTCTAGTATATCAAAGAAGTTTGGAGAAAATTAAAAAGCAGATTGAATTAAAATGAAGAAAGAACTATAAAATTGTATAGAGAGAGAATTGGTTCCGCTAGCATTAATTGTAGAGCTTCTTATTAGTTAAGATAAAACTTGTTATTTCTTTAACGTAGTTAATCTTATACTGGGTAATGAGTGAAAAAGTTAATTTGCATTAAACTATGAAGGAATTTACTTCCCTTTAGTTGTAACATCTTTTCATTTTTAAAGTAGTGTAATCAACAGCCGTATGAGTTTCATCTAAATGCAATTAAATAGATATCATGAATTTGCTATGCGTTTAGGTACTACTATTGTCAGATAAGTGCTATAATGGCAGCCTCTGTTAATGATTTACTATTTCATCATTTACATATTACATGTTAGATAATAGATTTAACATGTCTGATGGAAACTTTTGTTTGTTCAAATAATAAAACATACACCAATTATTCTCCAGTTGCTAGAGATCTCAACCGTATAAATGTTTTTATTAAGATGTATATTATCCTTTAATAGTTTTCTCTGAGTCAATGCAAAAATCAAACATTCACAAAAAAAGAATTTTTTTCCCAAACATTTCCAGAGAAATCCCAAATGATTGCCTAGTTGTTAGGCCCTGAGACCGAGTTATCAGGGACAAAATTTCTTGTTGTAGGAAAGATTATGGATTGAATGTTGTTTCTTTCATCATTTAATGGTACAAATGTAACTCCTAATAACTGTTTATGGTAACTATTTTCATTCCCCTTTAGCTACTGCTGCATATATGTTTCATGGCATATAAACTTGTAACTTGAAAGAAGATATATAAATAATCAAATATTGCAATAAAAGAAAAATTCCCTAAACAACGTATACTATGAATTCATTTCAATTTGAATGCTTCTGTAAGTCTATCGAGAATATAAAACCATTCTGGTAGATCAAAGAAGTTGAGATAAAACTTGTTACTTCTTTAACGTAGTTTATCTGAGACTGGATAATGAGTGAAAGAGTTAATTTGCAGAAAAACTATGAAGGAATTCACTTACTTTGAGTTGTAACACTCTTTTAATTTTTACAGTAGTGTAATTAACAGTGATATGAGTTTCATCTAAATGCAACTAAATAGATATCACCAATTTATTGTGCGTTTAGGTACTGCTAGTATCATATAAGTGCTATAATGGCAGCCCTAGTCAATGATTTACTATTTCATCATTTACATGTTACATGTTAGATAACAGATTTAACATGTCCAATGAAAACTTTTTTTTGTTCAAATAATTGTTCCGACAAATGTATACATATCTTTTAACTGTCCTATGCTTCACTTACAAAAAACACATATTTTATTTTTTATTTTTTCTAATACATTTTTTTCAACCAATGCTCATTTATTTTGTCTAAGAGTATTGGTATAAAACTCCTTTTTTCACTACTACTATTTTCAATTTTTTTTAACCTTCATCATGAAAAAATTATTGAAGAAAGTGAGTGTTTCTGAAAAAAAAAATTGTGTAAGTTCATGCTTTGGGGAAATTAATTGATGTCATAAATGTATAAAAAGAATTTTAGATTTGACTGTCCACCTTCTATAAACTATACAATTTGGCTTAACCTAAAAAGTAATATTTGATCTACAGTCAAAACATTTACAATTCAAAAATTCTTTGATTCCAATCAGAGATCATAAGTCATAGCAGATAGACAAACAGAACAAAATTAAGAAAACTAAAAGTGACAAACGAAATAGAGATCGGGAAAAAAAAAATAGAATGAACGATGAAGCGAATGCTAACAGAAAAAGATGAAACAATTCACCATTAAAAGATCCAATAGCAAATGATAGTAGTAGAATCTCTGTCAGCCTAAAATAGTAGCACAAACTAAGCAGCAGACATAGAAAAGAACTTTGGAATTGGGTAGAAAATAATAGCATAGAGCAATAGGTGATAGAGTAAATCAAAACAACTTACCGTTGAAAATCCTTGCTTACTTTTCACGATAACCACGTTCACTTAGTTGACAAATAGCCATTAAACAAATTAATTTCAATAACATTAATTTCATCCTTTGTCAATGATCAACTATTTTATAATTTACATATTATATGTTACACAACATATTCCACCTATCCATTGAAAATTTTATTTTTTCAAATAATTGTTGCAGGTAATATATACAAATCTTTTAAGTGTGTTTGGCTTAACTTACAAAAGGAAAAACATTTATTTTTTTTACTTTGTTCACAAAACATTTTTTTAGCCAAAGCTCATTTATTTTGTCTAAGAGTGTTTGTACAAAACCTTTTCTTTTTTGGTATTATTGTTTCCATTTTTTTTACTTACTTCATAACAAAAGTATTGAAAGAAAATAAGTGCTTTTAGAAAAAATTTTGAAAAAAGATTATGTAAGCTCATCCTCTGTAGAAACTAATTTGTGTGACAAATTCATAAAGAAATTCTAGATTTGATTATCGACCTTCTATAAACTATCTAGTTTGGCTTAATTTAGAAAAGGTTCTTTGATTTTCCAGAAAAATCCTATGCAATTTGAAAAGTCTTTGATTCCAGTTAGAGACCATAAGTTTGTAGCAAAGCAAATATATAAACAGGAAAACTATCCAAGAAACTAAAAGTAACAAAGAAAACAATGATCAGAAAAACATTAAAAAAAACAAACAAAAAGAAACATAAAGCGAGTGCTCAAGGAAGAAGACGAAATAACTCACTGTTAAAAAACCCAAAAGCAGATGACAGCAGCAAAATACCCCTCAGCCTAAATCAATAGTAGAAACTCAGCACCAAACATAGAAAAGAACAGTGAAAATGTGAAAAGAAAAAAAAACATAAAATAGTAAGTGAAAGAGAAAGTCAATACGACTTACCCTCAGAAGATCCAAAACCAGATAGCAGCAGTACTATCTCCATGAGTCACAAAATAGCAGGATAAACTCGATAACACAGATAGAGAAAAGGTAGATGTAAGAAGTCAGTCTATCAGAAGAAACAGCTAGAAGTTAATCCTTCATAAAAAAGAGCTACGTGGCAAGAACTGTTCAAAGGTGACTAATCACCGTTTTGATGAGCCACAAGGATTAAAAAAATATAAAAAGTATAAATTATGCACAATAATTATTTTAGGATAAACACAATTTTTTAAGGATAAACACACTTTATTGATAGTTGTATAATTTAAAATATCCCAAATAACTTATCATTACCCCTTTCAGTAAAAGAGATCATTATATTTGGTAGACCACCACAACTTGTAGTTATTAATCTAAACATAAAGACAAAAAAAAAAAAACAAACTACAGTAACCAAAAAGAGATAACCAGTTCAAAGGAATTATGAACACAAAAGTACCAACATTTCATATCATCTAAATGTTAATGCTCCATCAACTTAATAATTAGGTGAAAAAATATTTTTAAAAAAGTACTTTTTCTCGTACACAACATTAAAAGATAAAATTCTCAATTCTATTAAATTTCTTAACTTGTATACCAATTAAAATTGTACTATTTAAGAGTAAAATAATATTTTTATTTTTTAAGGAACAATTAAGAATTTTTATCAATTGGTTGTATTATATTCCTAGAATCTTTGCTGAAATTAAAAGATTTTAAGTGCATCTTTTACACACATAGCTGCTTACGTGTTGATCGCATATAGGGACACCACCAAGAAAAATAAATGAAAGATAAAGATTGAAGATAAATTCCTTGTCACCATAATCTCATCCTAGGAAAGTATAACAATAAATTATAAAAAAAAGTAAAACAAAATTCTCAGCAGTACCTATCAAATTTTACATCAATAGTAAGTGGGATAAATACCAGCAAATCATTTTCAAAAAGAATTATATGAAAATGGCGATGATTAGGTAATGCCTCTGTCAATAAGGAAATGAAAATTAGAAAAGTTCATTGTATTATCCTAAAAGTACAACAATGATTTTTTCTTTTTCCTTGTTACTAGAAAAAAAAACTAAACAACTATATTTTTTGGTAACTTGGGGATCACATAGACAAAGAAAAGTATAAGTTAATATTTGGTCTTAATTGACATGTTTAATATAAAACTCTATACACAAAGACAAAGAAACAATTTTCTAGACCTACCAGCTTCTTTCAGGCTTTATAACAAACATATGGTAGGTGGTAGACAACTGGGTCAGCCAATACACCCATAAAATGAAAGACCTCAAATACACTTATCATATACCTTTCCCCACACATACAAAAGAGTAAACAAAAATGTACCTTTCTCCCAACAATTTTGCAAGAACACCTGCCCATACAGGGAGTATGAAATGTGGATATATTTCTGGGACAACGTCCATGCTTATTATTGCCTGCTTGGTCGAAGAAACTAAATGAAGCGACAAATGAAATAAACAATAAAACACAACTAGATGAACTAGAAGTGGTCTGCGATGGGACTAAGGGCGATATGTCAATGGAATTGAACAATAAAGCACAAATGGACAAACTAAAGAATAATTGGTGTTGGTGCCGAAAGGGGGCAGCATCACCCGACAGCTGCAGGTCAGAGATTATGGAGTGATGGAAAAGAAGAAACAGATCAGGCAAGAGAAATATGAGAAGATCGCAACCTATTTGGCAAGATGATCAAATAGACAAAACGATATTAGAATCCGGGGAAAGGGAAAAAAAATAACTCACTGTTAATGTACAATAGAATTTATCATAAACAAATAATACAAATACTAATTTCTTCTAGAAGTAAGCGAGATATGTGGAGACCTATGTAATAATGCAAGTTATTGATAGAACAATATAAAAAGATACGACATAATTTGACATTAAATAAAATCTGAGTATAGATAATTGTATATACACAGAATAGCTAAATGAAGATATATTTACATTTTGTCAAAAAAGCATTAAAGATAACAAACAAAAAAATTGTCAAAGCAGTTTCATTAACTAATTCAAATGAAACCATCAAGAAAAAGAAAAAGCTTCTGATATTTATAATGTATAATAACATTGCATAATATATGCATAAGTTTTTTCAGATTTTTACTTACAAATGAATCAATGATAAAATGAAACTTTTTAATAATCAATCACTTATACATAATGTAAATTGTGCACTGTTTTAACTAATCAAAACTCTAAATCAAGCCCCATGTAAAAGTACTCGTGCATTCTACAAACTGTGTATCTATTTCAATTAATCAAAATTTTGAATCTAACTTATCTAATTAAACCTTTGAATAAAAACATATAAAAGAAAAGGTTTTTGGTATTTAATATGGTTAATAAAATCATGTCTCTCATTTTCATTTTAGACTCCATCATTTTAAATTTAAATATACCATCCAATTTTTTTTTTCTAAATTTTCCAACAAATTGCAAAAGTTGGGAACCACTATGGCAAAATTTTATATTAAGGGGACCAAAAGAGAGGTTGTAACATTCCTTTGGAATGCAAACAAAAGAAAAAAAACCTTGAAACTGATGGGGACTTACCATAAAATGGACAAATATATTCAATCCCTAAATTATTAGTTTCTTCAAGTATCAATACCCATACTTTATTATTTGTTGATCTTACCATCATCAACTAGGGGTGAAAAGGGGCCGGGTCTTTTTTGGGTAGCTAGAGCTCGAGCTCGAGTTTAGTCTTTTTTAGTCCGGTTTTTTTGAACTTGAGCTGAAAAATTGGCTCGAATAATTTTGGGGCCAAGTTTGAGCCTCATGATATTTGGCCCTAAGGGCTCGAGGGCCTTTCGGGCTCGAAAGCCTCATGATATTCGAGCCTTTCCTTTGCTCGGTCTATTAGGTTTTAAGTCCTTAACACCCTTGCTTCCTTCAATTTGAGCTGCCCTTGGAGCTGCCGACCCATGCACCAACCAGCCACCACGGCACCACCAAGATCAATGGCAGTAAGCACGACGACGATACCAAAGATCAACACTGATCTCCACCAATTTCACAAAGATAGTCGGTCTTCCGCTAGTCACGTCTATGTTTTCAGCGATGGAAATAGCCGTTCTCTGATCTATTGATACCACCTTCGTTTGTTCGGCCTCTCCCACTTGAAATCAGAACCACACTCTGAATAGCTTCCACCCTATGACACTGCCAACAATCGCAACTCCGATCGCACAATCGACTTGGGAATCAGTTGCATCTTCTGATCACAGATTTCGATTGCAGACTCCAATCGCAGATGCTTCGGTCTTGTGGCACTAGGACTGGCTGAGGGATGAAGCTGAAGCGGTCATCCTAAGCCCAAGATTCGACATGACAACAGATGACGGATTGCAGTGGCTCAGTCGACATATTAAGGAAGATGATGGCTCATTCGTCAAATTTACAAAATCAGGGTAGTATAGCAAAAGATTAAAAATTTTAGGAAAGGTTATAAAATTTTTCCTTCTCTCATTATCTATGTAAAAACTTACAAATTTAGTCTCCATATTTTATCTAAATTATAATTATGATACCTACATATCTATATGTGTCATTTGAGCTTGATAAGCTTTCAGGCCGAACTCGAGCCCACTTCGAGCTTGAAAAAATTGGGCTTGAGCAATTTGAGCTTGGGTTCGGGTAGTACCTAACTTCAAAAGGGCTGAGCTCGAGCTTAATGGACTCAGATTTGGCCTAGCCCATTTTCACCCCTATCATCAACATCCATCCTTCACTCTATCTTGTGACAGAAGGAGAAAGTGAGGTATCAATATGACAAATATAAAATATTCATAGACCAAAATAGAGGCTTTATCACAAAACTGGAAAAAGCAACCAAAAAAAAGCGCAGAAATGGGTGTGTTGATGAATAATAAAAAAGCTTCGTTCTTTAGAATACAGTGTAATGTTATATAATGGTGAAAGAAATACGATTTTAGTCATGTTAGAAAAAGGTAAAAAATTGGATTAAAAAAAGGCAGCACTGGCTTGGCTTGGCTTCCCCCTTTGAGTCTGACTCACGCGGTCACGCCCACCAACCGGGCCGTCATTAAAGTCCGACTCAGTCCGTCGAATCTTTGATTTGGGTCAAACCCAGACCATACTTTGCCTTTTTTGGTTAATTCTTCTCCCTCTGAGCTAGGGTTTCTCTACCCCTTCCGCTAATCCTTCCTTGATCCATCCCCACTGCCTCCCTCCACCATCCACCATCCTTATCCGTCCCTCTTCTTTGCCAAACTCCAATTACTAGAACCCACTGGCAATTCTGCTTCAGTTGAATTTGCTTAGCTTTCTATTCTCCCTCCCTGCTAAATCTCTTACCAGGAGCTCCAGATTTGCGACAGACAAGTTAAATGTAAGAAATTTCTTTCTCCTCAACCGAATTTCATGGTCTATTTACATGTGCCCCGGAAACTAATCTTCTTTCTTTCTTTCTTTCTTTTTCTTTAAAAAATTGTTTTGGTAATTTGGAATCATCTTATTTGAATTCAGCCAAATTGTCAACTTTATTTTTTGTGTTACGGTTTTGGATCTATTTAGTTCGTGAAGATGCAGGACATGGTGTTAAACTAAGCCGAATTTATCAACTTCAGCTGCTGTAACGTTTGTTAACGTATGTTTGATTCTCTTTCCCTCCATTCAATGCCAATGGACTTTATTACTCGTCTCCAAGCAAGTAGTTGGTTTTCTCAAATAGTGAGTGAAAGCCGCTCGTTTTATTTGTATCCTGCATATCTTCACCTATTTATCTGGTTTTGGAGTTTAAATCCTAGAAATGTTTATGAAGCTGGTTCCAATTTTATGTATTTAATCATTTTTTTGTGCTGATTTTTTTTTTTGTGGGATTTTGAGTGAGCTTGCATGTGGTTTTCGCTGGACTTCTTAGTTCGTGTATTTTCAAATACTTTCTAGAGTTTAGTTTGGGTTTGTCAAAGACCAAGTGATGTTCTGAGAAATGGCACTTAGAGCCCCGGCCCCTGAGGCAGCTGAGGTTGCAATCGGGTCTATTGGGCGTGGATATGATATCGCAACAGATCTGAGGTTGAAGTTTTGTAAAGGAAATTCAAAAGATTCACGCCTGATTGAGATTGATGAAAATGTTGGTCATGAGGTTGTTCTGCCTGGTGGAATCTCAATCCCTAGGGTGTCAAAATCCATAAAGTGCGATAAAGGAGAGCGTACTCGTTTTCGATCAGACATTCTCTCATTCCAGCAGGTACATATATATGTATATATTCCAGTTCCTACGTTTTATGATGTCAAATGATACAGCTTATTAGTTTTTTCCCCAAAACCATGTAATTTTCATATTTTCTGCATGACGTTTAATGTAGTGAAGCTGGCATAACCCCGCCACACAAAAATGGGGGAAGAAAAGGCTGACACCTGCATTATAGCTTATAGCATCTTTTCCATATTTCTCTTAATGTGCTTTCTCTTCCAGAATATGTTTTGATAGGATTCTCTCTCATTATTTATTTGCTTCAGATGTCAGAGCAGTTCAACCAGGAGATATCTTTGACAGGAAAAATTCCTTCAGGCCTCTTTAATTCTATGTTTGAATTCTCTGGGTGTTGGCAGAAAGATGCAGCAAATACTAAGACCTTAGCTTTTGATGGAGTGTTCATCACCTTATATACAGTTGCACTGGAGAAATCTCAGATTGTACTCCAAGATCATGTTAAGAAAGCCGTTCCATCTTCATGGGAACCTGCAGCATTAGCAAGGTAAAATACTGTTCTGATATGCATGTATCAAATAATAGAGCAACTAATTTATGCAATAGGATCAGCCTTTTGAGCATGCAACTCATTTGTCTGAGCATAACATATTAGGAGGTGATTGTTGCACAGATCTCTATGATGTATGCTGTTCTTAATTGATAGTATTAATGTGAATTTTCTTGTTTTCATTGTATAAGAGAAATCCTACTATCATCTCTATGCTTGTTTTTCCCAAGGGTCTTGTGTGCAAGTTGCTCATGAGTGGTAAATTCATTGCAGTGCAGTTGATTAGTGAACATCCTGTTGTTTTAGTTCTTGTGCACTAAAGCTCAGTCTTATGTTCAGATTTTGCACATGGTTTTCAAAATTTTTCTTTTTCAGGTTTATTGAGACATATGGCACACATATCATTGTTGGTGTGAAGATGGGAGGGAAGGATGTAATCTACATGAAACAGCAGCATTCCTCCAATCTCCAACCAACTGATGTGCAGAAACGATTAAAAGAGATGGCAGATAAAAGATTTATGGATTCCAATGGACCATATGGCATGGCGTCTGAGCAACCATATCTTAGGGACAAGGTTTTTTTGCAGATATTCTTTGTTTTTACTCTTGAAATCCACTCTTGAGTTTTCTTAATGTTTTCTGTTTTTTTAATTTTTGTTGCTCTTATCCATATTATCTTGTTGTCTCTTTTGGTACGAGGAGAACATGGTGAATGCCTTAGGTTGCAACATTATCTGTAGTATAAGCGTGAAGTTTTTATAGAATTTAGTCAGTCGTAGTCATTTCCGGATGTCCTTTGTTGAATAGTCAGATGTGTCACTGTGTTTACATGTAATGTTTTATGGGAATCACTGTGTCTATCATTATGTTTGCATCAGCTTATTTGTAGATGTTGGTGTACAATATAGTGGAACTTGCTGCTGTACTTGATGCCCTTTGTTGCATCTCTTTCATTGCTGTGGTCCTTGTGGAGTTAATTTGCATATGTTTTCCTGTAACTAAGAGAGTGTTCTAGGTTTATGTAACCATGGTACCAATTGTCTTAAAGAATTATGAATAGCTACGTATTGAATGGATAATTCAATTTTCTCTTGCACAAATTGAACAAATAAAGCTGGCAGTTTTCATGCTTAAGAAGTGATTTGAGTTTTCTGTGAAAGCAACATGGTTTATTTCCTCTATATTCATGCATTAGGGTTATGTTCTCGTGCATCTATCTAATCATTTATGTTTCAGTTTGAAATCAGGGAGCAGCGGATAAGGTTTGCAAATAACAGTCCATCAAGTTCATATGCTTACAAAGAGGTTTCTGATTTTTTTTCCTTCTCTTCTTCTTCTTCTTCTTCTTCATGTTATTGGTAGGTTCGTGGCTAGAATAGATTGAACACTCCCCCCTTCTGGCTCCCCCAAAAAATAGTTAAAATAAGGTAGATACTTGTAATGCAGGATATTGTAACCATTTGCAAGCGAAGGGGCGGAAGTGATAATAGATACCTTACACACCATGACTGGCTGCGAACTGTTCAGTTGGAACCTGATGTGATCTCAATGTCCTTTATTCCAATTACTTCTCTGCTGAATGGAGTTCCAGGGAGTGGGTTTTTGAGCCATGCAATAAATTTGTATTTGCGATGTGAGAATCTCTTCCTTTCCCTATACATCTTTCAACTTGCAGTTTTTTTTTAAGGAAATTGTATTATTTGGATATTCTTTTCCCTTTTTGATGAATTTTTACTGCATGTTGTTTGGTTGTACGCAGAACAATAACATTGTCTAGATTGTCTAATTTTGTGAATGGTTGTCAACAAGATATGCCTTCGACTATTGCATACTGTCCATTCTTAGATAGTAGTGTGTTCTGGATATTGTTAATCTTGTGTTTAGTGGCTGTCAAATGAAAATGTTTTTGTGCTTTAGAATTTATATTTTGTATTGAGTTGCTTTGCTAACACAATCCAGTACTGAGGTAAACACAAGACCTGCTTTATGAACTTGTGCATGTCCCTCATATTCAGACCACGATGTCTGCAAAACACAACATTTTGATTCTTTGGCTGTTTCTTTTGCAGATAAACCGCCAATTGAAGAACTCCACCAGTTTTTGGAATTTCAGCTTCCAAGGCAGTGGGCACCAGTTTTCAGTGAGCTTCCTCTTGGTCCACCACGAAGACAGCAAAGCACAACATCTCTGCAGTTCAGTTTCATGGGACCGAAGCTCCATGTTAACACAAGTCAGGTGAAAAAATCAAATTATTATGTCTATTGAAACAAGTAAAGAGTTTTTAGGCTTTCCTTGATGCCTTGTTCACATGTTCTCATTCTTTACATATCAGTTCTGATGTCCATGTGCTAGTTGAACTGCATAGCTTGAAATGGTAGTTATGGTTTTGGACTCTGCATTCTGAGGAAATTTTCGTTTACTGGGCTATTGATGCCATCAGAGGCCGACTTGCTGTGTGGTGCTGTGTCATTTTCCCAAGTGTAATGTTTGGTTTGGAACTGACAATAGGTTGATGTTGGGAAGAGGCCTGTCACTGGTTTGCGGCTTTACCTAGAAGGGAAAAGAAGCAACTGCCTGGCAATCCATTTGCAGCATCTTTCATCACTTCCGAAGATCTTTCAACTTGAAGATGATCCAAATGGGAACTTCTGTCGAGAGTCATATGATCGGAAATTCTACGAGAAGGTTTCTTGGAAAAACTACTCTCATGTATGCACTGCTCCAGTAGAGGCTGACGAGGATCTTTCCATTGTGACTGGAGCCCAGTTACAGGTTGAGAATCATGGGTTCAAGAGTATTCTATTTCTGCGGCTATGCTTTGCAACTGTGTCAGGAGCCATTGCTGTTAAGCATCCAGAGTGGGATGGATCACCTGGCGTGGCTCCCAAGTCTGGGCTGATATCAACACTAATCAGCCACCCATTCACAAGTGTTCAGAAGGCTCCTCCAAGGCCAGCTGATGTTAACATAAACTCTGCCGTTTACCCTGGGGGACCACCTGTGCCAGTTCAAGCTCCTAAGCTTTTGAAGTTTGTTGACACGACAGAGATGACAAGAGGGCCTCAGGAAAACCCTGGGTATTGGGTTGTCTCAGGGGCAAGATTAGTTGTTGAGAGGGGCAGGATTTCCTTGCGGGTCAAGTATTCTTTGTTGACGGCAATATTGCCTGACGAGGAAGGGATAAATGAATGATCACTAGGCAGATGCTCTTTTAATGCTGCTTGGTTCCCGTTCGTTCCTTCGTCACCCAACCCAACATAGAGAGGCTACCCTGGGGGATGTTTCGAGAGAAGCAAAGCAGAGAATGGGATGCTAGGTGTTGATGAGCAACACCTACAAGAACTTGCTGGTGATGCCAGAGCGGTGAGAGACGTGGAGGAATGATTGGGATAACGCAATGAGGGATGGTGGTTGTGGTGTATTCTTTCTTGTATTCATCTTCTCTCCTCTCCTGTAATGTAAGTTTTTACATTTGATGTAGATTTATTGCATAGCATTTTGCAATCTATAAAAGGCATTTGACTGTGATATACAATTCGAGCTTAGCGAGGGGATTGAATCCCGTGGGAAGAAAAGGATGGTTCCATTCTGCGACAATTAAGACTTGAAACAGGTCAAAACAAAACAGCCTCGCGCTCCCCATCTCCGTGCCTTTCAAGATTCTACAAGCTCTATTTATACATGTGGACTAGCATAGCAGCATGGATAGTGATGAAGGATCAAGAAATTAAAACCAAAGGGAGAACACACGAGAGGAAAGAAGAAAACCAGAGGGAGAAAAGAAGAAAATCCAAGGGAAGATGCAAGCCAAATTCTTATTTCATAAAAAACTAAAGTTAAAATAACATATGAAGTTTATATAGGCATCTTAAAACCTAAAACTAAACCTAGAATGACTAATAAGGGAAACCAAATATTTATTGATAGAACCAAACAATAGCCATAAAATAATTATTATTCATAAAAGATACAGATTTCCCTTGATTACATAAATCACGAAAACCCCAAAATACAACAATTATCCTAAATAATAATTAACTTCTGTTATACTATATCATTCTCCTCTTTGGAGAAAACACGTTCTTGAGTTTTTTAATGCTGAAAATGAGAAAAATCACTCAAATGTCAACATGCTTCAAGGAGAATGAGCAGGCGGCGAGTCTCTTCGTTTGCCTTGGCGAAAGTTTTTGGTGGCACGGTATTGGTAAAGGAGATTGAGGGAGATGGGTTAGGAGGCAGAGGAAGAGGAAGTGGTAAAGGAGAGGTAGAACACAGTTCTGGTTGTGGTTGATGTAGTGGTGGTGATAGAAGGGGGAGTACGGGTGGTCAAAGAAGGCAATTTGAGGAAGAGGGATCGATAGCAGTGGAGTTTGAGGGGAGAGGGCAGCCACCAAAGAAGAGGGATTAGTGGTGGCGGACCTTAGCCTAGCTCCACCCAAGTCTTACTCCACATTAGCTCTAAAGGTAATGCCATACATGTTCTCATCCATCCAAAGACTAACTCACTACATTTTCTTAAGTTGAGGGACTAAGAATCAATAAGTTTACTAGAGTTAGAGAATTTAGGGGACCAAAAGTGTATTTAAACCCACATTTGCTCCATCAACTTTGCTAACTTAAGCAAGTTAGCTCTTGAACTTTGACTTGGTGCAATTTAGTTTCTCAACTTCGAAAAATTGAGTTAGTCCCTCATTGTGCAGAATGGCAGACAATGTTAATTTTACACATGAACCCTCAAATCCTTGCCATCATCATCTTCCACCTATCTTCCCTTGAACCGTCGGCCTCCATTCTTCATTTGAGAACCAGAATTTGGATAAAAGCAATGGCAGAAGAACTCAAATCAAGAAGTTAAATCAAGTTTCCCAATCACACAACAAAACCCAACTTGAATTCAAATCCATATTTTGAAATGAATATTCAAACATTCCAAAAAGGCTTAAGTGTCTAAATTTTCCTCCAACTTTGATGAATCGGACGAGTTAGTCCTTCATCTATGACTCAGTATGATTTGGTCCTTCAACTACATAAGTTGGACACTTGAGTCCTACAACTTTCAAAAATTAGGACAATTAGGTCAAGCCATGGAATAAGATAATGTTTTCCGTCAAAATGGACGGGCATGGCGTTGACGTGGTGCTTTTTACCCCATGTTTAGTTGCCGTCCGGTTTTATCCCTAAGCTTTGGTTCTCTACTCCATCGAACTTATTTCCAATTATAACTGCCCCTTTGATTTTATCAAAGATTCCACAGTTAAAAACCTCTACCGACACCTAGGTGGCTCCTGAAGCTAGATAGGACGTATGATCATCAACTTTGCAAGTTGAATTTGAACAAACTCGATGTTTCCACACGTAAGCTTTTCGTTTTGTTTAAGCCGGAGAAATCAGAATTCGATGAGAGAGGAGACTGAAGAAAAAATCTGAATTTTTCTTTCAATTTGACGGCTCTTGCCTAAAACCCAATCTAGGCTTCTACCAGAGATTACTTCAGTTCTCCATCATCTTCTTATTTCTAGGTCTCAGTTTTTCCGCCATTAGCATGTAAACGTGCTTCGATTGTTTTCAAGTCAACAAGTTGTTGAACGACATCGTTTAAGGAGATGAGGGCGGTAGGGTTAGGCCTAACAACAATTTTGGTCACATGCGGCTCAACAAGTCCTTTTTGGATTAGATTTTACCACTAATCAAAGTAAGAGGACTAAATCGAACTGATCCTTAGTTAGAGGACCAAACTGTCCGATTCAACAAAGTTGGAGGACCATTTAAACACTTAAGCCTTCCAAAAAACAAATTTAACCTTCAATCAATTGGACGGCTCAGGCCTATTCAAATTGGAAAATTATGGACAATCTGATTCGCAGGGAGGAGCGAGGAAAATGCCTTCAAATCCACTCTCACCATCACCGTCAAATCGCCTTTGCCATAGGTTGTTCAACTTAGTCCTCGTCATTGTCGGTCTCTCTGAAGCCACCCTCTGTTTCTCACATCGAATCCCTTCCCCAGCCCATCGAATCCGGCTCACCGCCGGCCTCTTCTCCCCAACAATCAGCCTCTCTTGCTCAGCATCGTGCGTCCTCTTCTCTGTTCCAATTGCCCTCTACTTCTGCCTCCGATTTCGTGCACCAATCACAGCTTTAGCTTGCCGATGAACCGAACGTGGCAGGCGGCTGTTGTTTTTCCAATTGCTAGAGCAATTTCTTATGTTTCCAATTGAAGAAGAGAGCAGTTTGGTCCTGGCTTCTTCCTTTGTCTCTGATTTCATTCCAATTGCTCCACCTCCAGCTCCAATTTCGTATGTTCCGATTGAAGATGAGAGTAGTTTCGGTTATTTCTGGATTCACGTCAAGTTCAACGCAAGCAACTAGAAACAAATAGTCAGAATTTCAAGGCGACCAAGATCATCACCTGCACTGGGCCCTCGATTTAGAAGCCGAAGGTGTGGAGGGGGCGTCAAGGACAACAGTCTTGTTTAGCGGCGAGGAAGACATGGTTAGATCAATGTGACAACGAATTGGGGATACAAGGAGATTATGTGCAGTTATGAGTAGGTCGGTAGAAACACTGTCGAACTCACGTCACAGCCGTACAACAAGGGACTATGGCGCTTACTTCGGTAAAGTTTAAGGACTAAGTTATTATGAGTCACATTAAAGGAATAACTCGTATGAGCTTGCAAAGTTAAGGGATCGGCCATGCATTTAGGCAATTACTAATCCTAAAAGAAATAGGCAACTACTCCGCCAACACCCCAATCAATCATAAGCCTTGTAGGAATTGGCCATCTCTACAGAGAACTGAAGTCCTTCCAGGTGACTGGACATCCTATTACCGGTCGGCTTAGCCCTATGGTCTAATTTTGTACATAAAACAAACTGTAAAGACATTTTCTTTTGTGGTCTTTAATTTCCTGCTTTTTTTTTCTTGATCATTTTCCTTGATTAAGATAATTTATCCCTCCAGACAAATAAAAAAAAAATACATATGCATATATGATGGTACCATCAGTTTTGCAAAACATTCTAGTGATATTTGTTTTACTCAATTATAGAACTAGGAAATACTAAGAATGTAAGATATGAGCTGATAAGCTGCTCAACTTCTTACGCCCCTTCACCACATCATCCACGAAGGCCTTAGCTCATCCCAATGAGAAGGCTACTTTTGTTAGATCCAAAAGTTTTGGCGCTTACGCTCAGAAAGAAAATGTAGAAGGGTAGACTAGGTGTTTTTCCTTTGGCTCCCAATTCCCAAGTGGGTAAAATCTGCTGTAAGCCGCCTGACTTATTTTGTTTTTTTATCCTAATTGGGTTTTGTAACCTATCTAAGTACTTTCTGTTTACCGTTACATTGAATGAAAAATAATAACATAATATTAATTAACATTAAAATAAATATAAAATAATAATTTTAGTTCTTAAACTTTTTCAATCAATGATTTTAAGCCTTCCAAAATTTTTGAACAACGATACTAAACCTAAACTTTTAAATTTTCTTCTTACAGCCATAAAAACATCAAAACATCAAGAACCAACCTAAATTACAAAACAATTAACTCCAATTCCTAACTTTTCTCAAATCTCTTCCCTTCAACCCATCGTTCACCTCCATGAACCCATTTAACGTTAACATAACCAAAAAAAGATCATCAGTTCCCAAGCTCAATTAATTGCCATACCAACATTCCAAGAACAAAAATGAAGCAGACACATCATTAACACCTTCATTAACCCCTTCATTTCCACACAAGAACGAAGCAAACGCAACAAAGTCTTGGTTGTCGATTTGCCGCAACTCGCTTGGGTTTCCCACGCCAACCCAGATCGTTGTGACTTGCCACCAATTCGCCTAAATTTTCTGTCAAATTTTCAAATTCACCGTCAAAGACGCTTACGAAAAGATAGGGGTATCGACTTTGGCAATCTACACAATCAATGTCAACGTCAGGGTTGGCAGCTTGAGGGCAGTGGACGGCTGGGCTGGTGGTTGGGGGTCAATCAGTGGCTGGGTTGGTGGCGGCGGTCGATGGCTGGTAGCTAGGGATTTGAGTTGTTTCGCAAGCGGTGGCTGAGTTGTTTTTAGGCTGAAGGGTAACCGACAACAGGGTTGGTGGCTGGACTGGTGACTGGAGGGCAAACAGCTGCTCGAGAGCTGGGTTAGCAGCTGGAGAGCTAGGTCGGTAACAGAGATGAAATATTAGAGTTTTGGGGTAGAATTAATTTAGGTGAAAATTTAAGGGTTAGAATTAATAATTGAAACAATTTGAGGACTAAAGTTGTCATTTTAAATTTATTTTAACATTATTTAATATCACATCATCATTTTTCATCCAATTTAATAATGAAATTAACAAAAAATACCTGAATAAATCACATAATAAGAAGAAATATAACTCATTAGAACAACATTGATGTCAAGTACACAATTAGGACAAAAAAAATAAGTTAAATAACCCACCATAGATTTTGTCCGTTTACAAGCAAAAGAATTCATAAAATTTAATTTTTTTAAAAAAAATATTATTCAAGTCATTATTAGATTTGTATAGTAGTATTAATTTTCAAATAGCATTAGCTGCTAACAAGAAAAAGAAACATGATACTATATTCTTAAAATGAGGAACAAATTGGCCTTAATTTCATTATTCTAACGCATCCAAAACATCCTTTATTTTGTCTTTCTTTTCTTAAGAGGGAAAAGAAAACTAATATGTTATGCACCAGGCAAGGCAAGTGAAGTGATAGATACATTTGACTTACAAGCACGTTTGCAAAGAATTTTGTAGTAATACTCTAGCTAGCTAGCTGCTACCCTAACCCTTAGTTGAGTCCAAGAGCAATCTCAGGCTGCATCAGAATTAGATTCACCATTGCCTGTCCTTTTCCTGTGCACTTTCTTCTACTTCTATTACTTACTACTACTGTTTCTACTTCTGTACAGTGACAAGACTTACTTCCCTCCTACCAACTTCCTTCAACTCTTCCCAGGCCCACCTCTCTCTGCTTACCTCTTCCTGGCAGTGGCAGGGCAGCGCCCGACCTCCATTCCTAAAAGCTTCGCCTGAATCATTCATAAATTAAAACATGTTCAAGGCACATGGAACTCCATTTGTATGGCCAGCTGTGTTTCTACATCATACAAAAAATCACTCTTGATAATTACCTTATAATTGAGCCTTCCTTAGGGGAGCCACCTTCAAGATTATATCTCCATAAGGTTGCTGTTGTTGCACGTCAATCAGATCATGACTCTTCAAAACCTGCAAACATCACGCAAACACTTTGATTCAGTTCCTTCTTCTTCTTCTTCACTCAAGTACCACCCTCTCATTCATTTGAAAGCAGAACCAAGTATGAAAGGAGGGCAATTGTAATAACCCTTGATCAACAGTCTCCAGCCAGCCAATTTCAACCAATATTATGGCCCAAGGCACAGGTACCCCAACAGAAACTTCAGGCTTCCAACTATTTATGCTCCATCTTCAATTTATGCAGGATTGTTTACATATATTGCCAATACGTCTGGTATTAGAATTTAAGGGACCAAGAGTTAACCTAAAAAGCCTAGGCCTCAGTCCTTCCGCTTATAAACAGTGTAAAATGCAGAAACATGCACATGGTACTAGATCAGCCCTCCCACGTATGGTGAAACAAGGGGCCTAGCTGTTGGCTCGGATGTTATCTACTTATCTTCTGCTCAATATAAGTAACTTACCAATGTCTCAAAGAACATTCGTGCACATAACTTCCTCGGTTTTCCTTCCAAGATGTCATTCAAACTGAGATCTCCAAATGGATCTCCTGAACTTGGGGTAATAGGAGAAAACTTTTGCAAGTACTGAGCAACAGCCCTGCAGGACAATCGTGTAAAGGGAGACTATTTTGAGCCCAAAATGCACAACGTTAAACACCTTTCGTGCATAGAGCAGATAATATTACCTAGTTCTTACAGACAAGGAATGTCCTTGACCTGCCAGGGATCCTGCAAAAGCTATAAACATCATGTTCTGCGCCATGCAAAGGACTTTTGACATCATACTTGAACTTAATTTTCTATGCAAAAATACTAAACATTATACAGAGACAAGAGGACTGAAACTTGAGCTCAGCTTACCAGATGGCGTATTGTCATCTGCTGCAAGAAAGTTAAGATCCTGCAATGATGATCACTGTAGTTAGATGCATAAACAACAGATGATGCTCTATAATCTATAAATTTCCCCTTTTATGTCAGATGAAGTAGAATCATCGGTATACCACAGTGCACGAGATGTATTATTACAGCCTTACCCTCATTATACCACCTATTTGCTATCATTAGAAAGCAGAGCCAGGTACATATCTATTCCTAAACCATACTAAAGTAGACCACAGCATAGAGATGCTAGCTTTTTATATAAAAGAAGTACCAGAGAACTTTCCATTGGTGTTCCATGCTTAGATCCATAAGTCCCCGCAGATGCTGCAACATCTGGTGTCTGCTGCTCATCAGGCACTGCTTGCTCAGGTGACAACTCTGATGCTAAACTGCCAGGTGTGAAACTGGTAAAACCAACCCCTTTTGGAGAAGGAATGGGCCTAGATGGCGAATGCAGAGGGGACACTGGAAGTATAGTCTTATAAACACCTACATCATCTCGAAGATTTTCCATTCCCATGTCAACTTCGGGCACCGAAGCAGTAGATTGATCAGCACCAGAAGGTGGAGATTGTGTCTCTCTGAGTTCTGGCTGAGCTTCCTCCAATACAACCAAATGGCGCTTGGTAGAGATGTACCCTTCTTTAAACATTTCACATATATCCAAACATAACCCTAGAGATGCACAATATCAATATTACCAGGAAAAACTAAAGCTCAAAATGAAAACAAATCAGCAACATAAAATCTCCAAAAAGGACTAGCATACCAGTTATAGTAGGTTCAATGAAAATCCTTTCATTTCTTAGACTGTGATTCAACTTCCACGCACCCAATAGCGTGCCAGATAGTTTCCTTCTCTTCTGGACTATATCACCAGTATCTTCAAGTGCCCGTTGGATGAAACTGTTCATGTTTGCATGTCAGTGACTAGCACGAAAGCAAATAGGATACATGTGAAGCACAGGCGTACCTGTTGGGCAATACGATTCTCTGATCAAAGAAATTTCGTCTTCGTTTGCGTCTCTGCCTTGGCTGCTGTACAGGTGGAGATTGTTGGATGTCAAAATTCAGTGTTCTATTCCCTGACACAAACACACAAGAGAAGTGGTTCATCTACATCGCAAAAGAACTACCATTTTAAGACTTCATGACTTTTGTAGCTGAAGAGAACTTAAATACAGGCACTAACCCAAAAAATTTTTATCTTGCTCTTCAAAACCAACAGCAGGAGAGTGAGAACGCTGCTGAGACGTTACAGATGCTCCGCCAGAAGGCCCAAGACTTGGGGTCTGAAATTCTTTGCCATTCAAAACTTGCTCCAAAGAAGCAGGTGGTTCAGTTTCATGATCTTTCTCATTTGGAAAAAGAGACTCAAATTTTCCGGGGCTATCATTGCGGGGGGCATCGCGCATAATTTCACATGGTGGAACATCTCCAGAGGGATTAACATTGCCTGTCTGATTGCTAAGATCAAGGCCCTGTGAATCCCTGGCTGCAGATATTCCTGTACTATTCAGACCAGGAGCCTGCTCTCTCACATTCAAGCCATTAATTCCTGTCTGATTATCTGGACAAAGTACTTCTGTCCAAGCGCTTGGGCCAGGATCCAGCAAACCCACTGTTGCGCCACCTATTTCTGTCTGACTAGATGGATCAGTAACTTGCAATGTTATTTCATTCTGTGGTTTGCTTTGATTGGTGTAACCACCATGTTCAGGGACCATACCACATTCCACGTGTAGTTGATGACGGATGCTGTTAAAGCCAAAGGAGAAAACATAGCATAAACAAGCTTGCACCTGCATAGTGTCTCGTACCTCTACAGAATAAGCTGATTAGAGTTTTTCTAATTAAATGAGGGACATACTCCTCCTCCATTCGAATTGCAGAATCAGGAACTAAAATTCGCCATGTATCCTCCACCTCAATATCCTTACAGAAATTAAAAGGAACAGAGTGAACCAGTATTCTACTCTCAAACTGTAACCTCAGGACCTGATGACACCTTACAGTTCCATGGAAAAACAACGGGGAATAAGAAACAAAACCTCATCAAAAGTTATAGCAACATAAGTATCTCTCCCAGTTGGAATCTGATCTGCAAAGCAGGAAAGTTCTTGTGTTTTCAGCATACAGATATTGGATAAATGTGCATATGCACATACAGACAGGTTTTTTTTGGAGTTGATTTGATTCTCAAACCTGTGAGTGTAATATCCTCCTGGCTCCTGAGATGATTATCTGGAGACCTGAAAGTTAAAATCCTCCCATCATGTTACAAAATCAGGAAGCACAACAAGAGTCCAAAACGCTTGAACAAAGGAGTGAAACCTGTCATGGTGGAAATCATCATCCAGCTCCAGTGCTTCAAGATCAAATGTCTCAGGTAAGGTGATAGCTTCAACTGTGGCCTGACTTGCCTCCTCCGACAAATTAACTTGTATGGAAGTGCAGACTTTGCTCAACTCAGATAATGCATTGCGGCAGTCATGGAAAAGATAATCGACTTTTTTGGAATATATCCGAACAACACCTAGTAGAAGGTGGCCTGACATTCTCAGAGCGATGGGGACTTCTGGGAACATAATGCGATCTGAAGAACAAGTCCCAGAAGCAAATTATCAATCACAGAGGCACCATATATAGCCATCTGCCTGCTGCAGCTCTTGTTTCAGTTCAATACGAAACTCTACACTAAAATCTCATCCTCTTTCAACGCGAGTTGAGTTAAAATTACCATAAAACAAAGAGACTGCCTATTGGAAAAGGGGGACAATCAAAAGATGGACGCTTTATTTTCCAAAAGAATCTAAAGGTGCGGAATTTAGTTTGATGCCCATAAGAGGAGAGAGAGGCCCTTGAAATTTCGTTCTACAGTAGTAATGTAATGCTATTAATTAATTGATTGCGACAATTGAAACAACAGAAAGAAGTAGAAATAAAAAGAGATTAGTGGGTGGGAAGGGAAAGGCGCACCAACGGTGGAGGGAATGTCGGTGGAAGCATAGTGAGACTTCTTGAGGCGGTTCTGGAGATGAGCGGCGCACCAAACAGTCCCAAGCGGACCCTTTCGAGCCAGAAATGTCTGCGAATAAAACATCCTGGGTTTGCGTCCACCCAATCGCCGCCTAGTAACCTAAATCCAGATCTCCTTTTCCCTGTCTTTAACTTACTGCAAGATCCTATCTTTACAGGCCAGGCCGAACGGGTTAGAGAGAGTACGGTTAAGTTGCAGCATTTTCGGCTTCTTGAGTTGAGGTTGAAGAGCGGGAAAAGAGCAAGAGGCGCCAAATTTTTTTGGTGTTTTTTTCTTACGGAAATGCTCAAATGTCGGAGTTATTTACGAGCACTGCCACGGTTCTTAATCTCATACCAACAAAATATTAAATACCATTACCGTTAAGTATACCGCACTTTTTATTTTTAAGGTGTACCATTAAATATATCACACTGTATGTTGTTACTATTTTTGTAAAAAAATAAATGTTAAAATATTATTTTAAATTAAATTAAATTAAATAAAAAAATTTACACATTTTTATATGTATTCTAATTTTTCTCATTATAATTTATCAAATGTAAATATAATGTATATGAAAGAAGATACTTTTTATAAAAAAAAAATATTATATATAGAGCAAAATAAATATTACGTAGTAACAAAACTAATTGAGTAGATTTCATGAGTGGTCCCTAACCTCTAATTATTGTTTCCTTTTAGTCTCTAACCTATTGAATGTTCTATTTTAGTCGTGAACCCACTAAAATGTTTTATTTTAGTCCTAAATCTATTGAAAAAATTTCATTTTGGTCCCAATTTGATGAAATTGGTAAGCTCAAAGTATTTGTTTGATAACAACTTTTTAGATCATAATTTAAACTATATGGTAACTGTTTTGCGATAAATGTAATCTATATAATAATTTTTTTATAGTTAATGAAAAATTCAAATCACTTTTTTTTTCTCTCTATAAATTAAACTATTTTCATTTAGAAAGAAAAAACTACTAATTTAAATTATCTATTTGCTATAAAAAAATATAAAATTGTTTAAATTTATTGGAAGACAGTTACCGAATATTTAAATTAGAATTTTAAAAGTTTTTGTCAGACAATTATTCTGAGTTAATGAATTTCATCTCATGAAGGACTAAAATGCAATAATTTTAAAAGGTTTAGGACCAAAACAGAACATTCAATAGATTAGGGACTAAAAGGAAATAATAACTAAAGGTAAGGGATCATTTACACAATTTACTCAAAACTAATTTATTGATACAAGAGAAAAAAAAAACAATACTTTAATAATAACAATACATTTCTAATATCATATTGAGTTTCTAAGTAATTCAAAGTATGACGATTCTATCTTAACTTGTTCTACAAAAGCAACATACCCATCCCATGTCATGAAATTTTGGTTTTAAGTCAAAAAATTCTACAATTATATTTTACTATTTTACATATTTATGTATGATATTTTAATGTAAAATAAAAAAAATACTCCCTCTAACCCAAAATAAATTAAACGGTTCTTTAGGTATGAAGATTAAAGTGTATATAATTTATATTATTTTTTCAATTTTACCCATAGAACTAAAATTAATTTTTTTTGAATTTTATGTAGTGAGAGTTTAAATAATGATTAAAAAATAAAATATTCTTTTTTTGGGTTTTGTGCAGTGATTGATTGAGTGAAGATTAAAAAAAGATTCTTTATTAGGTTTTGTGAAATGAGAATTTAAATGAGGGTAAAAGGGTAAATTGATTGTTTAAAATTTTTCAATAGAGGAAATGTTTTAACCTTTTTAAGATATCCCAAAAAGGAATACGTTTCATCTAAATTGAAATGAATGGAATATCTCACATATGTCCGCAAAATATAGAATACTGTGGTATGTACCTCATACTGTTTGCAATACACTGTAATTTTTTTACAAAATATACATTAAAAAATTGGTATGCAAAATACGGTGAAATATAACAATATATTGTGATATTTTGTGTGAAAAAATAATAAAATGTAAAAATATTTATACTGCATACTGTTTACTTGCAGTAAACGATATATTGCTCCATATATTGTGATATTTAATTTCATTCTTGCCAATACGTTTTGTTTTGTTTCGTTTGTACCTCGCTCAAACAGCTGAGTGAGTGAAAGGTGTCGTAAAAGCCAATAAAAATTTACGGCTTATGTTGCATGCTCATCCCCAGAATCATAAATTATGAAGGCTTAAATTACTTTAGTCCCTCAAATTCTATTAACTCGCCAAAAAGAGTCCATGAACCTTGACACGGTGCAACTCACTCTTCTAATTATAAAACATGATACATTTTAACCATTTGACTTTATATCCGTTAATTGACAAACCATAGGCAAAAAGAGAATTGTGTGTCGTAACACCTGGCTTCTTTTTTCTACTTTTTTGTACCTATACTTTAGTGTCTACCACCTATGCCCTTGTCTACCAACTCGACTTCCTCTCCCACCTCTACGCCGCCTATCTCTGCGGTCCGCTAATCTTAATGCAACAACCCCCCAAGCTCTCCTTCCATGACCACGACATTCCCCTATCTCAACCCAACCATTCCATTTTTTCCGATGGGGGCCCATCCTCTTTTTGTGGGTTGGGAATGGTGGCTTCAGGATGGGGAAGGGAGTTGTCGATCAACGCAGAAATCTACTCGGTGGTGCCGTCTTTCTTGGTGGAGGTTAAGAAGAACGAAGATGATACAGTGGAGTACAATCAGTTCTGCAACAAGGAGCTTCGGCCAAACCTGAAATTATGTGGACGTTGGGGGTGGAGAAACCGGCCCCTGCTTGATTGGTTGGGTATATATGGTAAAGATTAGCCCTCCATTTTGTGTGTCGCTAGATGAATTGTTGGATGGTGTTACTGGAAGTGTCATTAGTGGTTGTTTGTTCGGAGTTGGAGATTGGAATCAGAGAAACACAAGTCTTATCCTTCTGGTCTTCAATTGTTCATCGCTGTTTTGGTTTTGGGTTTTATTGTTTGTGTAGTGGTGTTGCCACAAAAAAATGATTTGTGATCATGTCCATGTCCTGGTGCTTCTGAGTTCTGTGTCGATCTGGTTAACTTCGTTTTGTTATTTTATTTTTCAGATCTTTTTATTTTAAAAATGGTATTTCTTTTATTTGTACCATTTTATAAGGAAATGAAAATGAGAAGAAAATATTATTTACAGAAGGTATTAAAAAGTGATTTTAATTATTTTTAGCATTATGATTATTTACGCAACTTTTTTTTAATAAAAATCATATACTTTAAGAAACTCAAAAAATAGTTTAAAAAGAGTTTTTGTAATAAGTATTTTTATTAAATTTTATTTTTTTGAGGTTGTATAAGAGAAAACATTTATGAAATTTAGTTGCCTAAAGTGAAAATATTTTCAAAGTCTCTCTTTTTCTTTTTCCTTTTTAAAATATTTATTGCGTACAAATATAATTATCATTCAGCAAATTCCCTCTAATAAATTGACATAGGTTTTAGGGTGTGTACTGAGAGATTTTGAAAAAGTGATTATTTGAAATATAATAATTATTTGTTTAATTTATATTTTTACTTAAATTATACATTTTAAAAAAATTGAGAATATTTTTAAAAGATTTTTAAAACAGTAAGTGTTTTTTATTAATTTTATTTTTTTTATGTTGGGTGAGGGAAGAAATTTCATAAAAACTAGTTACTTTAAGAAAATTGTTATTTAAGTTATAATTTGTGCACAATTGTTATTAAATGTTTAAAGTTATGAATTTTTGTAATTCAGGGCCCATAGCTTTAAAATCCCATAGTCAGGTGACCAAAACCTTAAAAACTTGATAGAGTTAGTGCCATATGACTGCACATAAAGGGTGTTAACGAGTTATATGAGCAAAGTATCCAATAGCATATAGTTGGAGGACTAGCTAGCCCTAGGTCATGATCCTGAGATGAAAATGCTAGAGTCAACATAGTTTGACGGACCAAAAATGATTTAAGCCAACTATAAAATGTAGCATCATTGTCTTGAAATTATTAATAATGTTTTAATGTTCATCCTCCATGACCAAACTAAACATTTAAACCAAAATAAAGGTTCAAATAAGTAATTTAGCTACATATATAAAAATTTAAGTTGGCTTCTATCTTTCAGTTAATTTAAATTACTAAATAACTTTTAAATATTTAATAAATAGTTTGATTTACTAATTTTTTTTTCTAAAAGCAACAAAGTCTTTATTCTATAATGAATCTGGTAATTTTTGTCAATTTTAATTTTATATTTTGGATTTAATTGTTTTCTTAGACCTTGAATTTTGTATAAATATTTAGTTTAGTCATAAATCATGAATATTGTAACATTATCAATAGTTCTAAGACAATAGTGCAACAATTTATAGTTTGATGATGAACATGCAATGTATGTGATAGCTGCAAGATGATTGGTGCCATTTATCCTTATTATGATATAAAGTGATTATTTGTCCAAATTATCAATTTGTTGAAACTTTTTCACTTAAAAAATTTTAAAATATAATTTTAAAGTGTTATTTGAAAATAAAAATTTTTATTTATTTTTTAACTTATCCAACTAAAATTAAAATAAAATTAATTAAAAAACCTTGATTTAAGAAAAAAATATTAAATTTTTTTTTAAACTTATTAAAGTGAAAGGTTGTGTAAATTGATATTTTAAACAAATAATCAATTTATATATTAATAATGCAAAATAATGCAACAGCTTTAATTTGGAACCAACTACCAAAAATTTCCTTTTTCCTTTTGGCGAAAGCCAAAACAAGACAAAAAAATTTAGAGAAAAATAACTTTCCCACTTTTTCCGCCGGCCAGGTTCATAAAATTCGTTTTAAGGTAATACAGATGTGTTAAAGCATCTCCAACAGCTTCCCCATTTTGTAGTTTTTCTCCGTTTTGAGGAATATGAAGTCATTTTTCACTCCAACAATTTCCCCATCCTATTCTCTAAAATGGGGAATGAGATGAAAGAGAAGATTTCATTCCCTATTTTTGCAGAAACTCCAAAAATTTTTGGGGAATGAAAAATAACATTCTCCCTTTTTCGTAAAGGTTTTCCCATTTATTATTCACAACAATTAATTCATAATTTTATTTTCTTCAAAATTTCTAATAGAAATATAAACTTTTTATATGAAAATGGTATCTTAAAGACTCTATTTTAGAAATTTATTTTTTAAAAAAAAATATAGTACAAATTAATATGAATATTTTTAAGCCAGACTTTAGTTAAAAAAGTTAAAATAGTCATTTTTTGTGAAATAAAGGTAGTAAATTTTTATATTTTGCACAATATTTAATTATCAACAATTATTTCATTTTTTTTTCAAAATTTTTTATAGAATTATAATTTTTTTTTATGAAAATTGAACCTAAAGACTATTTTATAAACATAATTTTTAAAATTTTTTATAATATAAATTAATATAAATATATTTAAGTCAAATTTTAGTAAAAAAGGTAAAAGAGTCATTCTTTGTAAAATGAAAGGAGTAATTTTTTTACATTTTTAATAATATTTAATTATACAATAATTAATCTAGTCATTAATTTGAATTTGCTTTAAATCCATAATATTTAATTGCTATGTAATAAATAAAAAATTCTACAAAATAGGGAAGCTGTTGGAGTTTGAGCAAAAAAATTATAGAGATTTTACTTTTTACTTCCCCATCTTATAGAAATTTTGGGGAAGCTGTTGGAGATGCTCTTAATGTGTTATTGGGTCTGGGTATACAAACTAGTTCTAAATTGCCCTTGAAGTTGCCCCAATTTACAGGTGGGAAGTCACCCGCCATGCCCGGCTCTATTTCTTAACAAGCCGCCGCCTAGCAACAGACCCGATACCTCATCCTGGCTTCTAGTGACCTTCCTTTGATTAGCTGGCCGGACAACAGGGTAGAGGACTACGATGGCTCGGGCTTTGACGGAGACAACTGGGGCGGCTCCTTGGAGGACGGACGGCCAGCGGAGATGTCAGCTGTGATGTCGAATGGAAAGAAAAGGAAGTCATGGTGCGATCTTCCACCAATTGGCCATTGACGGTAGAATAGAAGCTAAAGGGAGGAGACTTGACCAAGTCTGTAAGATATGAAGCTAGGTTCTGTGAGGCCACCAGACATAAGGATGGGCTAGCTCCTACACGGCAACGACTAAGATCCAACAACGACAACAAGACATGAAGAGGATGACGATGACAGAGATAGCTTTTACCTTGGCGTTCACCTCGTCCTAACTTCTGGTGACCTTGGCTTCGTCGTGAGGTTGGACAGGATTGGGGAGGGTGTGATCGGAATGGCGGGATCGGGAGGTCAGATGGGATCAGGAGGCCGCTATTGGAAGGGCGAGATCGAAAAGGCGATATTGGGAGGTCGAACGGAAACAGAAAGGTGCGATCGGCGATGTGGAGAATCGACAAGCAAAATCGCAGACGAGTCAACCATAGGGTTTTGGGAATTTGGGGAAAATGACAAATGAAGGTAAAAAAGGAATAAAATTATGTGCCTAAGACAAAACACGTTAACACGGTTGGATTAATTCCAACGTTAACACGTTAACACGGTGGGATTAAAACAAAGGCTCTATAAGTTCAAAATTTTTCCTACAGTTTGGTACAAACTTACAGCTATCACCTTTCTACTTTCTAGTTAGATTAGACCTTTGTCTTTTCAAGTTTCTCTATAAATTCATTAATGCCATTAATTAGATTGGTACGACTTGTAATACTATCCATTTTACATGTGAGACCCAGCTGCCATTAGAGGTGTTCAGTGGGCCGGTCCTGACACGGCCCGGCTCGGGACCGGTTCGCTTGGAGCACGGCCCAGGTCCGCGTTAAGACCGGCGCCATGTGGGCCGTATATGGGCCTGGAGGAGGGGGGAGGGAGGTGGGCTCGGCACGGCCCAGGGAGGGATTGGGCTCTGCTCGGCACGGCGGACGGCACGGGACCGGCTCGGGACCGGTGCGGCGCAACGGCAGGATGCAGTCCAACGGCCAGAATTTTCAAAAAAAAAGGGCAAATGACAACTTAGGTCCTTTTAACGGTTGGCAGCGTTTTCTGGACCCCAGAATTTACATTTTTGCCCCCTCCAACAATTATTTTCTAAGGGTATTTTAGGCCAAAAAAAATAAGGCCTTCCCCTATAAATAGGGAGGCCATTTGCACCATTTCTTCACACCAATCTTAGCAATCTCTCCTTCTCTACTCATATATTCTCTCATTTCTTTCAAGCAGTTAATATTATTTTCTGCATTTTCACTCAATTCTCAATTACTTTCGAAGCTTGTGTTTTGCTCAATTTTGCCTCACACAAATGGCATCAAGAGGAAAGGGAAATGCCTCAAGCTCTTCATCCCGCACCGGTTTGAGGTCATTTTTTCGTGGCCTTTCTCGACCGGCGACCCGTGGGACTCATATCCAACAAACTGACGATGACGAGCAATTCGATATGAGTCAATACGACTTGGGCCTCGATGATCAACTTTCTGATGACGACGTTGAGGAGGTGGAGCCAACGGCAGCAGGGAATGTTGGTGGAGGAGATGGTTCTGAACAAACCCCGACAAGCCATCAAGCCGAACTTCCGGCAGAAGGTAAGACGGCGAGGCACACTGCATGGGTTTGGGAGCATTTTGACCAAGTTTTTGAGACTGATAGTCATGGAAACAATGCGAGGTTCGCACAGTGCAAACACTGCAAGCAAAAGCTCTCGCATAAGAAGAACGCTGGCATAGGAACACTAAGACGTCACATGGAATCAAAGCATTCGACTTTATGTCGAGATGCAGCTACGAGTTCAGGCGGTCAGACACAGCTTGCAAGCACTGCCGGCGGATCAGGTATTTTTAATTTTAATCAAAAAGATTGTAGAGAAGGCATGATAGAATGGATGATGTTAACTGAAAAACCATTTACACAATCGGAAGATAGACACATGGAAAAATGGATTACAACACACTTAAACCCTGCTTTTAAAAAAACATCTAGGACCACCGCTAGAAGGGAGGCATTTAAAAGTTATGAAGCTGGTAAATCAAACTTACAAGCATACTTCTCTGCTTTAGATCACTCTATCTCATTTACTAGTGACATGTGGACTTCACCACTAGGACAAGATTATTATTGTATAACTGCACATTGGATTGATGATAGTTGGGTTATTCAAAAACGTATCATTGCATTTAAGTGGATGGAGGTCGATCATACTGGTTGGAACATATTCAATGTAATTTCAGAATGTTTTAAAGAATATTTTTGTCATGACAAGGTTTTTAGCATAACATTTGATAATGCATCAAACAACGATGTCGCGGCTGAGACATTGAAGGAATTACTAGAACCTGTCCGTGATGCCGCATTTTTTCATATTAGGTGTATATGTCATATTTTAAACTTAGCTGTCCAAAAAGGTCTTCAAGTTTTGAGTAATGAAATTACTCCAATTAGGTGGGCACTCTACTATTTAAAGTCAAGGCCGAAAGTTTCTAAAAAATTTAAGCAATATTGTCTGGAAAATGACCTCGAATTTAGTTGGAAACGTTTTAAACTTGATTGCCCTACCCGATGGAACTCCACTTATGAGATGTTGATAGATGCCATGCCATTTGCTGCATACATGACATGTTTTATAAATGTCAGAGAAAAGAACACGATTTTGAAACAAGAGATGTGGGATAAACTGTCAAAATTGGCTGCTGGGCTGCGATATTTTTATGATGCCACTGTTTTTTGCTCCGGTGTATACTATCCCACATCGCACAAACTTTTAATGCATATGGTCAACATTGCATGGGTTTTGAACCAATACAAAGATGACGAGTTTTTAAAAGACACAATTAAGGCCATGAAAGATAAATGGATTTCATATTTCAGTACTATACCCCCAATCTACTTAGTTGCAGCTACACTAGACCCGACCGTAAGAATCACAGGTACGCAACAGCTACTTGAGGGTTATTATAGTTTCTTAGAAATGACACATATTTCTGTTCATGTTATAATTGCCTCTATTGATGAGCACTTGCGAGAGTTATTTAAGATATATGCCAGTCCGTATAAGGATAAGGTTGCAAACACTACTTCATCTACCATCGCGTCTTCATCGGTCTCATTATCATTCAATCCGGCTGAACAACTACTCAAATGGCCCCGTGCTGCCGCATCCGGTCTTACTGAAGTGGACGCATACCTTAACCTTGTTTGAGAGAATGGTGAGACCGACATTCTAGACTGGTGGAAAGCAAGAAGTAACAAATTTCCAATACTCTCCATCATTGCCAAAGAAGTTCTAGCTGTTCCCGTCTCAACCGTTGCATCGGAGTCCGCTTTCAGCGCTGGAAAGCGTGTCATTTCAGAGAGACGCACAAGGCTATCACCAGATTCAGCTGAAGTTTGTATATGCAACCGTGATTGGGGTCTTGCAGCTTGCAGATTACAAGACCACAAAAGTTCTGACGAAGAAAACCCCGATGAGGTAGATGCTTAAATCCACTACTTGCTCATTATTTACTTACTTTGTATTTGATCTGATTTTGCTGTGTAGCACAGATCGTACTTTTTATTTTGCATTTAATTTTATGGAACGTTTCACTATTGAGTAATGTAAAGCCCGTTCCATGGTATGTAAGTGCCGTTTGGCTTTAATATTAATAAAAGTTCACACCGGTGGTGGTGTTTTGCTCTTAAAACAAGTAATTATACAAAATATAAAGATAACCTTAGAATAAATATTTATCTAGTTTTTTTGTCATTATTTTATTTATTGTCTTGTAAAGTAAAATCTTGGTAATCATGGTTTGTTTATTTAACATAAAGAAATAACAATAAATGGTTTAACTCAAAATCAAATATATCAAAGTTTCCAAATTTTTTGGTCAATTTCTTACCTTTAACGTTTGATTAATTTAAAAATCTAGTAGAATTGAAGATGAAGTGGAATTTAAGATAAACTAGATTATAAAATATCACTTAGATAAAAACTCTCAGACTCTTGTTTTTATTAATTTATTTAAAAGTGAAGACTAAAAAGTGGAGACTAAAAATTAAAAATAAAAACTAAAACTTAAAATTAAAATTAAAATTTTAAAAATTAAAATTTTACGGGCCAGCTCGGGTTCGGCCCAGGACCGGCACGGGACCGGCCCGTGTAAACACGGGCTGTGCCCGGGCCCAAATTACTTAGGCCCAGGACCGGCCGGTCCGGTCCGGTCCCGGTCCGGGCAGCCCGTTTGTGCATCACTAGCTGCCATGGCCCATGGCTCCAAAAATCTCGCTATAAGTAAAATCCTTGGCATTTGATGAATTTTTTGGATTAAATTCTTGTTAAAACATTAATATATTAAAATGGCTTAATTAGATGTTCTTAGTCAATTATTAGGGTTTGAGGAACAACCAGGCTTTCACTTCCATGTATGGCGAACAAAACTGCAGCTCCTCTTCCATTAACAATTCAAGTCAATGGTATTTAGCACACACCTTCAACGCGGTGGTTTATTTGCCCAAATAAAAAAACATTGATAGCATATTTGCATAAAAAATATGTTAATGGGTGGTTTGTCCTATATAACCTAAGATGGGTGACATAATTGCTCATTTTTGTTAAAGTTAAAAAAGAAAAGTACACAAATTGATTTTTTTATTAAAAATTTTACTTAGTAAATAGTCAAATGAAATCACAATTACATGATCTGGGCTTATAAAAGTTCAAAACTAATAAAACCAAGAATATGTTAACTCAAGGACTTGTCCATTACTGAGTTTTTAAAATTCAACGTTCAAATATCTATGGGCTTGAGTGGGCTTAGTTCCATAAAACAACAAATAATTTCAACCAAAATAGTTAAAGCATCTTTGAGAAACAATGTTTAATTTAAAGTTAATATTTTAAAATTTAGGTTATCCATAAATTTATGCATTTGTATAGATCTGTCATCGATTTTTATTTCAGTACATAACTGTTTAAAGAATAAAAAAGGCTTCTCCTTATATATAGTTTTAATGTCTTTTGTATGTTATATTGAATTTTTTTTCTTATGTTATCTAATTATATACTACTCAAGAGTTTAATAAAATTAGAAGATGAAACCAAAATATTATTTCTAGATTTGAATGTAATGCTCTTTTAGTAGGAGATCAATTTCTTTAAATCAAGTTTCTTTAGAATCCTATATCTTCGAGTGTCGTTTTTGCTTGTCTCTTAACTATTGTTTTTTTTAAAGTTCTCATTGGGAATAAAAAAGGGCTTCATGTTCCCTTCCTCCAAAATGAAGAAGTAAATTTTATGAATGGTTCCTAATCTTTAATCATTGTTTCTTTTTAGTCCATAAGCTATTGATTGTTCTGTTTTAGTCCTAAACCTATTAAAATGTTTCATTTTAACCCTAAATCTATTAAAAACATTTCATTTTGATCTCAATTTGATGAAATTCATTAACCCAAAGTATTTATCTGATAACAAATTTTTATATCATAATTTAAATTATATGGTAACTATTTTACAATAAATTTAATTTGTATAATAATTTTTTTATAATTAATGAAAATTTCAAATTTTTTTTCTCTCTGTAAATTGAACTTATTTCATTTAGAAAGAAAAAAAAACTATTAATTTAAATTGTTTATTTATTGTCAAAAGATATTAAACTATTTAAATTTACTAGAAGACAATTGCTGAATATTTAAATTATAATTTTAAAAGTTTCTGTTAGACAATTATTTTTAGTTAATAAATTTCATTTGGTGAGAGACTAAGATAAAACAATTTTAAATGACCAAAATAGAATATTCAATAAGTTAGGATTTGAAAGAAAACAACGACTAAATGTTATGGACCATTTATGCAATTTACTCCGATATTGGCACTTTTCAAGATCCAGAGCCAACTCACTAATATTGCCTCGGATCTACAAAAGTGATGTGATTAGAAAACATCTAATGATAAAAGTTAGAGTAAAGTAAACAGCACCAATGGTCCCAAACCTTTGATTCCCTTGCAAATGGATCCCCAACCTTCATTTCATTACAATTTGGTCTCAAACTATTTTAATTTATTGTATATTGATTCCTAGCCCTAGGTAGGTACAGAAACTCAATTTACATAAAAAAAAATTAATAGTTAAAATTTCCATTAACTATAAAAAAAATTATGGCACAATTTGAATTTATTGAAAATAACTACCGAATAGTTGAAATTTATTGACTCTCACATATTATCTGTCACTAACTTTTTAAATTCTAATTTAAATCATTTGTAACTATTTTTACATAAATTCAAACTATGCCATCATTTAAAAAGAAACCTATCCATTATTCTTAACCACTTTTATTAGCATTAATTTGAGATCTTATTTATATTGTTGTAAAGTTTTGCCTTCATATATCCATATTAGAGTATTTCACCAATTAAATGATTATTTTTACCCACTACCTTTTGTGTTTTTGTTTTATACCTTTCTAACTTTCATCTTCTATACAAAAAAAAAATTCATTGCATTTTAATTCTTATGTTATTAAGTTTAGTGGACACACTGTTGATCAAATTCTAGGTAAAAAATTGTAAGATCAATTCCCAAAATTTATCCATTTAGATATCTTTATAATAATTTTCTAGTATTGGAAAATATTCTCCAATCACATATCACGTATAGCCAAAACAACAAACATAACTTTGCCCTTACTGCTTACGTTAGCTTACGAATCCCCTATATACTACCAATAACCTCAAAATATTATCCCCACACACTTATAAGATATAATAAAAAAAATTCATTCTAACCCCCTCCGACCTTCGAATTTATCCTCCATCCTAAAACCTTAACATCTTGTCTCTTCATAATAATTGGTTTTTCTCTCATACTCAAAACCCTAATATAACAAAGTCTTTTTATAGGTTAACACAAATCCAAACCATATCAAAATAGGAAAACTAAATCCTAACAAATAATAAAATTAACACCAAATCCTAAGCAAAAAAAAAATTATAAAATTATTGAGTTTGAGCCAAGAAACCCAACAATCTCCACATTGGCTCAAATTCTTTACCACGAATATAAACACTAAGAACAACAACACAAATATGAGTACTACGAACACACAAATGTGAACACCATGAACATCGTGAAAACGACTATGAACAATATGAATATGCTTCCAGACATTAACATCACGAACATAGTAAAAAATGCAAACGACTATGAACAATATGAATATGCCACCAAACACTAACATCACAGGCATCAACACACATAAACAAAATATTCAATTTTTAAACTTATAACAAGTAGTTGGTACCACGCCACAACCATTATCGAATATCCCTATGACAATTCCCCAATACTTTACCAAACAATTTAAACACTCCACCATGCCAAGCATCAAACTATATGCTTCACTATGTCGTGACCAAACCATAAGTTCTAATATCACTTGTTGGGAAAAATTTTCAATCACCTATCATGCACAGTAAAACAACAAACATAATCAAATAAGTATATATAAATTTAACGTAATTTGACTCTTAATTAACCTACATTCATTGATAAAAAAAATTCACTCGAACAACATATGGAGATTATAGTAAAGGAATATCTCTTAGTGCTCACTCTGACGTATGGATTCTCTACACACTACTAATAACCTCAAAATCTTGCCCTCATACAATTACAATATATGAGAATCATAAAATACTTTTCATCCTAACTCTTTCTAGCCTACAAACATCTTTTCCTTCCCAAAACCCTTATATCTTGCTTATTCACAATAATTAGTTTTTCTTTCATACTCAAAACTATAATACAGCAAGCCTTTATATAGGCTAATACAAACCTAAAATATATCAAAATAGAAAAACTAAATCATAAACAAATAGGAAAACTAACATCAAATTTAAACAAAACCAAAATCTTCAAGCTTCTTGATTTTGAATCAACAAACCCAACACATAAACTATTTCATATAAGGCAATTCTACAATTTTTAATTAATTTTAAACTGAAATAATTTAAATAAAATTGATTGTTATTTAATTAGACACAAATACATAACTCATTAACTAACTCAAAATATCACACATCTATTTGACCTATGTATACGTCAACATATACTTTCTTCAAAAAGAAAAACTCTTATATATTATTACAGTAATTGACATGATCATTTTCAATCTTTTTGCCTCAAATGTCTTTGATAAGGTTATTGCTAGACTATTGATGGATTTTCTTATGCTATGAACATAAAATACATTCTAACTCTCAAACTTTTTGTTGCACTTGAACTTAATTTATATGTTTGGGTAACCTATAAATATATACTTACTTATATGTCTTTCTTTATTCCAAAATACTGATTGTAAGACATTTAATTGTTGTGCCTTACCAATAAATTAAAAAAGTTGAAACTTACTAAGCAATAAAATAAATTGTAACCTATGTAACAAGCCACTTATGTCATTAAATGTCTTTATTTTTCAGATCAATATATCATTATCATTTGAAGAGAACAAAATACTATAAAAGGGCTTACACCTATGTTCTCTTATTTTTTTTCCTCTTCCTCATATATTTTTTAGTAGAGTTGTTTTCCTTTTTTTTCTACAATATATTTTTATTGATATTCAGGATTTTCCCTAAAATTAAGTTAAATATTTTGTTTTTGTTTTTTATTTCATAAGTTAATAGTTATTTTGCACAATTTTTAAAATTTCAAAATGAAAATGTAATAATAACTTTACACCAAATCCATTACTCCTGGATTGTTTTCTTTTATGATCATTTTGTTGTCACGCTTTAACATGATTTATAGAAAAAATATATTTGCTAACCTTTTTTTTCTGGTATTTAATCTATATATATGAGCTTTTATGTGGAAAGCTACTTGGTTACTCCAAACATAAAAAATTGCACATATCATCATATTAGAAATCAAAGAATAAATTATTTCTTGGGTTGCGTATATGTGTCATTTGTCAAATACAATGAAGTCTAGTAATATTACTTTTATTTTTGTAAATTTTTTTTATTTTTTCCTATGATTATTAGAGAAAATTTTTTTTTATGAGAAACAAATAATCCACTATCATAAGTGAAATCCTATAAATTAATTAAAATTTTTCATATTTATAAGCATTTGTAATTTTTAATACTATTTATTTTGGTGCAAGAATGAAATTTTATTTTATTAATTTAATTACTAAGCACAAAACACATATGTCATGTTATTCTAAGCATAAAACACATATGTCATGTTATTCTTACATTTGGTCAAAAATATTATTCCCTACATATTTTCTCTATTATTTTTCATCATTTCGTTCTTGTATTCCGGAAAGGCGGATGGTCAAGGACAAGAATAAGAAGAAGAAAACGTGGAGGGAACAAGTGATCGGAGCAGGGATTGAGTGGGTTGATCTTGGCGGAGGAGAGGAAAAGAAAGTGGAGGGATCTAACGACAAGAACAGTGATCGAGCATTTCTCATACTCCAACAAACGAGCAATTCAACAGGTGGCTTTAAAAACTTTTCAACTAGCGATGGCTCAGCCATCACTATACCTAGCCAGGGCAAATCATCACTAAGTTAGTGACGTCTAGTTGTCGCTACCTCTAGCCATTACTTAGTGACAATTAGTTGTCACTAAAACATTTATTTTATTCATTCATTTTTTCATAAAATGAAGTACAAAGTTTTTTAATCATAAAATAAAATTTAATTTTCAATTGTAATCTTTATTTTTTTATACACACACAAATCTATTGGTCCACATATCTTAATAAAAAAATAAACTAAAAGAATTGGAGTTGATCATTCTCAAAACAAACAAAAAGGAAATGAGAGAAAAAATTCATCATAATTTAGTGAAGGTTAGCCATATACAATTAAACAAGTGACATATAAAAGCATAATTGCTTTCCTACAAGTAGATTTAACATAAACAATAAGTAAACTTTCACAAGGCTTACATAGTGACAAAAGTCTTAGAGTGACTAATATAAACATATATTCAACAAAGGCAAGCCGTTGATAAATTAGCGAGGGCAAGCCGTTACTAAATTATTATCATTAACTTAGCGAGAGTAAGTCGTTGCTAACTTAGCGAGGGTAAGTCATCGCTAAATTTAGCAACAGTTAACCGTTGCTAAATTAGTGAGAATACACTATCGCTAAAATTAGTGACATGTAGCTATCGCTAAACATAAAATGTAAACAGCTCAACAGCACATAAGTAATTGATAGCTTAATTATTTTTTTTAGAAAAATAATTAATAAGATGAAAGAAATTTTTAATCATAAAATTATCCTAAATTATAATCTAATTTTTTTTAATAGACACATAGATCGATTAATCCATATTTTTAGCCGAAACTATACTATGGCAAACTAGTGAGGGCAAATAGTCACTATAGTTAGCTACTAATAATCGTCACTAGACCTTGGGCAACTAGTGATTGTTAACCATCGATAAATTAGAGAAAGCAAGTCATCATTAAATTTAGCCAAGACTTAGTGATTGTTAGCCCTTATTAATTTGTTGGATTATAGCGATAGCAGCCCGCCACTAAATTTAGCAGAGACTTAGTGACGGTTAACTGTTGCTAAATTAGCGAAAGCAAGATGTCACTAAATATAGCCAAAGCTTAGTAATAGTTAACCATCACTAAATTAATGAAGGCAAGATGTCGCAAGCTTAGCGAAGGCTAACCGCCACTAAATCAGTGAGAGCAAACCATTATTAAATTCACTAAATGTAGTTGAGACTTAGTGACGGCTAACTGTCGCTAAATAATCATCGCTAAATTAACGACGACAAACCATCATTAAATTTTAGCGATAGATAGCCGTCGCTAATTTTTCACTGGACTTTTAGTGATTGTTTATCATCTTAGCAACGGTTTTGGCCATCGCTAAATCACCTTTTTCTAGTTGTGTTTTCACTTATCAATATGGAAAAGAAAATTTTCAAATATATCACTCAAATGAGAAAGATGCAAGGATTTTGCTGAGAAGCCTTTTAGACAGTTATGCTTCTATTTTATTTTTTAATTTATTTACTCATAGTTTATTCATGACTGTTTATATTTAATAGTTTTCTAATTCAATTCAAACAAAATATAATTCTATTATATAAATCAAACCAGAATGCTCTATTATATTCATATTAATAAGATAAAACTCATTTTTTACAACTTTAGATAATCATTATTTGTATGACTATTATATTTATTGCTTTATAACAAATAAAATAATTAAAGTCATTTAAATTTTCATTAATGTATAAATTTTTATTATCAAAATTTATTTGTTTTTCTATTACTGTGAAATAATTGCATATGTGTAATTAAAATCTATAAAACATCAACAAGTACATTGTACGAGAAAAAAAACTAGTTAATTCAAAATTTTGAAAGTTGTCCCCACCATTTAGTGTAATAGCAAAGGAAATGGGATGATGGTTCAGAATTCAACTCCAAGGGTCCATCGCTTTTCGTTATAATTAGGGGTGTTTGCTTGAATGGATCAATTTGAAACTGATTTGTTTTTGGTTTTTATATAAATTGGTTCAAACCATCTAAATTACATATTAAATCCATCTGAACAATCTAAATTATAATTAAATTTTTTTATTTTTATCCAAACCATCTAATTTATAATTTGGTTTATCCAATTTTTATAATTCAATTCTTTTTTGTTAGAATTAAACATATGGTAATTGAAAAATATATATATAACTTCAAAAAAATATGATAAAAATTGATAGTATTCCATTTTATACCTAAAGTTAGGTGTTGATCATCATTTATGGTACAAAATTAAACAAAAAAGACCTTATATATGTAGGGCTAACAGGTACAATTATAAAATATGTATTACTTTTTCATTTTTTTCGTTTTGCTTGAATTTAAGTTTAAGAACCTTTGATAACTAAATACAAAATTCAATTTTGATTCAATCTGAATCAAATAATTGAACCATTTTTTCCAATTGAAATAAGAAATTCAATTTGAATTATTTGATTTTATTCAAATAATGAACATCCCTACCTATAATGCCACAATTGCTTATTTGGTAACCTTTTGAGCCCGGAAAAATAGCATTCAATGCTTCCTTATACTAAAGAGGACTTGTTTGGAAACATTTTTTGCAATTAGTATTAGAGTTTTGAATAATTTATTCAATAGTTAAAATAAAAACGCTAAAGATAAAAACTAAAAACTACTCTTAGATAGTTTTTTAAAAATTCTACCTCTAATCATTGGCTTTAGGGCCACAGTACTTGTATCATTTATAAACTTATAAAGATGCCTTTGTGTATCAAAAAAATTAAATGTTTGTTGAAGATAATATATTTTATTTTATTTTAACTAGTAGGTTGAATTAGATTTTATTTGAACAAAATTTGTAATTATCTCATCATCTGCATCAATCTTCTTCTGCATTGCCTTCAGGTTTTTACTTTTTATGTTGTAGAGTGGTTCTCATTGCTTCGGAATATTTGCATATGCTTGGGATCATTTACAGGGACTTGAAACCATTAAACTAGAGAACGTCTCATTTTTTCATCACCATTAAACTAGAGAAAGTCTCATTTTTTCATCCTTCCTACTCCATCAGCCATCGCCCAGGAGCCAGTAATTCGACTGCGTTGTTATAGATTTCAGCTTCGTCCGACTTCCTCCACATCTAGCAGATCTCTAGCGACCACTCTGACATCGACCTGAAGTTCCTCTAATAGAAACAAAAACAGTGAAGTCCATGGCCCTTTTACCTCATTCGATTGGAACGAGGCAAAGTCAAAGCAAATCAAGACTTCATCAATCAACACGAGATGCACAATTTGGGTCATCGAGTACGAAACTCCATGGACACCCAATTGATCATGCATGACAAGTTTACGACATCACTGAGGCAGTGCTGGGTTTTTGCGTCTGATTTCCTTTTCTGGGTTGCTTGTGTGCTGCGATTGGGTTCTTTCTTTATATGGTGTTGTTCGTGAAGGACAAGGAGTTTCATGCCTTCTCTGCCAAGGGTTGCATTTTTCTACATTGTTTCGTGGCAATTTGGCAGCTTTGGTTTGAGAGACGGGTCAAGGATTAGGCTTGGAATTGTCTTCGGGCCTTCGGCAGATGGTAGGCGATGTGATTTTGGCCATCTCTTGGGTGTTCTTCCTAATATACACTTGAAGAGAGAAGCATGCATGCTTAGAGTGAATCAAGTTCAAACTTTTATGATTTTTTTCACTTTTGGGTACTTCTTTTATGCCATTTTTCGAGCAGTTGCTGATCGCTACTGCTATTATGTAATCATGGGTGTAAATTGGGTGCTGTGATCTGATCTAAAGTTAAAGCTTTTGACTGCATGTAAAAAAAGATCAAATTTATAGTAATTCATTCACACTATAGGCAGTGGTTCCAAATTCAATTCATTTTCCTTTTTTCTTCATTTGTTTTTTTTTTTCTGAATTCTTTATTTCTTTCATGATTGATTGTGAAGATGGCTCTGCAAGGGTTTTATTACGGCCCTCAAGGCAATGGGCCTACTTATGGCCAGTAAGATTTTTAATTGAGTCAAAATCCATAGTTTAATGTCTTAATTAGTTTGAATTAGTAAGTTAAACAAGTTTAGAAAGAGTTAGATAGTTCCTAGGTTATTATAACACCTAAGGGTCACCCTAAGATGACAAGTTTGGTTTTCAAGCTCATAAATTGTTCTTTTTGACCTAAATGACAAAAGACCATAGTGTGGGACAAAATTGCCTAAATCTTGTGGCATTATTTGAACATGAGATCTTTTTGGGAAAATTAAAAAGGTGGAAGGGCTAAAATGAGGAGATGGCTTTTTAAGCTAATTAATTTGGAATATTTAGGACTCCACTATTCATCATCCCTAACCTTTGAAACCCATAACTTTCCTTATCATCTTCAATTTTATGGCCAAATTTTCACAAAAACATCAATTCTTGGTAGAAATCAAAGTCTCATGAGATACTCACGCAAAAAATAGCTTGTTTTTTTTCATAGCTTTGTTATGGGAACTCTGGATGGCATTTTTCTTACTTGGAGGAGCTTAGATATGTTTTGCACATGTAGTTTACTTGTTGTTCTTGGTTCCTTGAGGTTGTATGAGCTTAAGTCTAGCTTGATTAAGCTTGAATTAGTGTCATTTATGTTGAATTTTGCTAGAACCCTAGGAACCCCCTTAGAAGAGCCCAGATTGCTTGGATTCGCTTAATGATTACCTATTCTCTTTGATTGAGGTCAGACATTTAGCTATTACATTCATTTCATGCATATTTTAGTTGTTTGCTTGATGGTTTCAAGTATATTAAGAGATATGCTTTTTATGGTGAGGAATTGCGTGTGATGAACTAGGTAGAATCAAGCTTTTGTGTAGAAGAATTAAATTCTTGTTGCTTGATTAGTTTGGCATAGAATGGTCTTATTGTAGTAGCTAAATAAATCTGGAGTTTGTGAAGGCATGACATGTAAGTTTAGGCACCTATTGGAGCCCCCAAAGAGACTATGGACGAATTTTGTTATAGTTGGGTTCGAGGCATTGGGGCTGCGGCCCCAGAAACAAAAGCTGCGGCTCTGAGGCACTCTAGTAGAACTCGAGACACCAGGGCTGTGGCCCCTAGTGCACCAAAGAGCCAATTTCATCTAGGAAGGCTCCGAGGGAAAGGAAAAATGGTTCCTACGGTGCCTAGGGGCTAGGGAAGCCTAATAGGACCTTGGAACTTCCAAGATTCTCGTTAGAGCTAGGCAAATTTCATAACAATTTAAGGAGCCAAAATGGCCATTAAGATGTGAAGGAATCACAAAGACTACAATATGAGCCATTAGGTATGCTAATGGGGTTTAGTGACTATTGGTGGCCCAAGTAAGCCTTAGAGTTCAAGGTACCAATGTGAAACCCTAGAGTACATGTAGGGTTTTTTGGAACCAAGAAAATGAGGTCCATCTGTGGCAACGTGGGGGTTTTTGTGAGTCGCCACCAATCAGTTTCACCTATTTCACCTAGGTCGATTGGACACCTAAAAATGATCTACAAGAGCTCGAGGGTTCAGGAGTACGGTTACGTTAAAATAACTCTATTTTAACGCCCAAAATTGGTACTTTAGTTCATTTTAATTTTGTTTTGCTTGCTTTTAAATAATTTCAGTTAATTTTCAAACCAGAAATTTTAACTGAATCATTCGGATGTGGGTTTCTAAATTAATATGGACTTCTAAATTTTGGTAATTAATTTGTATAATTTTTTTATAATAAATTTGGTATTTCCGAACCATGGATTTTATCGAATCACCCGGATACGAAATTTAATGAAAATTTAGTTTTTTTAATTAATTATTAATCCATATCATAAATTCTATCGAATTATCCGAATATTAATTTTTTTTTATCTTGGTACTTAATTTTTATTCACTTTTATTATAAATTTGATATTTTACAAATCATGGATCCTATCGGATCACCCGGACATGGAATTTAATAAAAATTTTAATTTATTGTTAATTATTTAATTAATTATTATTTTTTGTCATAAATTTTTACCGAATATGAATTTTTAATGATCTTAATATTAATTTCCTTTTTATTATTTTTTAAAATTTTATTTTTCTTTTCATTCTTTTTTGTTTGATGAAATATTTTTAAAGTAATTATCGAATCCATATATCTAAAAATATACTTAAAAAATATTGATTTTTGTTGACTCGTTTGGTTATGATTTTTTTTAAAATTTATTTTTATTTAAAGAAAATAAAAGGTTAAATTTTGTTATTTAAAGGAAATAAAAAAAAGTAAGTGTCTTAATATCCCAAATAATGTTAAAAATGATGGACAAAAAAATGGGGGCTTTATTGTAATAGGAATGATAAAAAAAATAATAAAATAAGGAAGTAAGATGGGCATCTTGGCCAGTTAAAAAAAATGGTAAATAAATAAAATAAGGTTAATCATCCACATAAAGAAAAATAAAATTGCGGAAAAGTAAATAAATAAAAAAGTAAATAAAGTGGGGTGCTTAATCATCCACGTAAAAAAATAAAGTGCAGAAAAAGTAAATAAAGAAAGAAATAAGTAAAGTGTAGAAATTAAATAAATAAAGAAATAAATAAAGTGCAGAAAAATAAATAAATAAAGAAAAGTGGGGCGCTTGGCCATTCACACAAAAATAAGTGCCGAAAAATAAAGAAATAAATAAAAAATAAAGAAAGATAAATAAATAAATAAAGTAGGGCGTTTAGCCATCCACAAAAAAATAAAATAAAAAGTGCATAAAGTAAATAAACGTAGAAAATTAAATAAATAAATAAAGTGGGGCATTTAGCCACCACTTAAAAATAAAAATAAAAAGTGCATAAAGTAAATAAATGCAGAAAATTAAATAAATAAAGAAAGTGGGGTGTTTAGCTATCCACTTAAAAAATAAAAAGTGCATAAACTAAATAAACGCAGAAAATTAAATAAATAAAGAAAGTGGGGCGTTTAGCCATCCACTTAAAAAAAATAAAAAGTGCATAAAGTAAATAAATGAAGAAAAAGTAAATAAATAAAAAAAGGTGGGACGTTTGGCCGTCCACTTAAAAAAAATAAAAGTGCATAAAATAAATAAATGCAAAAAAGTAAATAAGTAAAGAAAGTGGGACGTTTGGCCGTCCACTTAAAAAAATAAAAGTGCATAAAATAAATAAATGCAGAAAAGTAAATAAATAAAGAAAGTGGAGCATTTAGCCGTCCACTTAAAAAAAATAAAAGTGCATAAAGTAAATAATTGCAGAAAAGTAAATAAATAAAGAAAGTGGGGCGTTTGGCCGTCCACTTTAAAAAAATAGAAGTGCATAAATTAAATAAATGCAGAAAAAAAGTAAATAAATAAAGAAAGTGGGGCTTTTAGCCATCCATTTAAAAAAGGTATGAGGTATAACCTTCCATGAAAAAAAAATAAAATAAAAAAATAATAATAAAAGAACGAAAATAAACATCCAAAGTTTTGCTATTAATGGCCTATCTGCAAAATAAAAGACAATTAGTGACTTGTATGTACGAAATAAAAATGTCAAGGGTTAAAGGGGAGTTTTTACGAAAAGGAGAGGCTGACTTGGGTCCGATTCAGACGGAAGCGGGTCACGTCGGTTTCAGTGGGCGACGGCAGGGGCTAGGCGGCGGCGATGGTGGCGTTGCTAGCATGGGAGGAAGGAAGGCAGCTGCAGGCAAGGTGGCGAGGAGGTAGGAGGAGGGAGGAGAGGGAAGCAAGGTGGCGAGGGGGGCGGCGGCAGTGAAGGGAAAGGCGAGGGAAGCAAGGTGGCGAGGGACGGTGGCGACGGCGGCGAGGGAGACTGGCGGCGGAGACGAGGGCATGGAGGAGGAAGGAGGGGGTAGCGAGATGAAGGAGAAGGGAGAGAGGAGAAGCGGTAACGCGGACGGAAGGGAGGAAGGAGAAGGGAAGAGGGACGTGACGGGCAAGGGGGCGACGTCGGGGAAGGGGGAGAGAGGAGGGAGAAGAGAGAAGGAGAAGGAAAAAGAGATGGGGAGGGGCGACGGCTGGGCAGGGAGACGGCGAGGATGGCGGTGGACGGTGATCGGCGTAGGAGAGGGAAGATAACGGGAAAGAGGAAGAAAACGGTGAAAGACGGAGAGAGAGGGGAGATTCAAAACAGAAGTTTAGGATATTTTTGGGTGTGGGAGAAATAGCCAGGGACTGTTTCTACAGTTTTTACTTTCTTAATTAGGAGCTCTAATATCGATTTTTTTCCGTCATTTATTTGTATTATTGGACCCCTATTTATATATGAAGGATAATTGGATTCATTAAATTTAAAAAAATTAGAAATTTAATTAAAAAATAATTTAGTCAAAATGACAGTTTTAGTCCTTCATCTTTCTTTGACTACTGGTCTGGTTTCAGGTTTTTCACGAAATTACTGATTGGCCCAAATTTGTCTGTTCTGTCAATTTGGCCCAAAATTAACTGTTTGGCCCAAAAATCATGCGAAAAATTACCAGATTTCCCTGGAATTTCCATATTTCGTCATATTTTTCCCAAACTTATCAATTTTATCAGATTTACCCCAAACTTTTTATTTTTGTCAAAAACTTCCCCTTTTATATTTTACATATATATATATAAATTTACTATCTAACCTTACGAAACAAAAATGCCCCCCCTAAACTATTTAATTTAATTTTTTTTCTTCTTTTTTTTAATTAATTAATTAATAATAATTAATTTAATTTAAAAAAAATTATTTTTTTTATTTTCAATAGTCGGACGAAATTGGGTGTCAACACCATCCATAGTAAATCTTACCATAATATGGTGAATCAAGTAATGGTGGATAGTGGAGCACTATGGATGAAAGCTTAGTGCACTTATGGCCTAGCCAAGTTGTGACTTGAGATACAAGTGAAAGTTTAGTGCATCATTGGTAGGTTAAATCGGTAAGGCTTAGTATCTTGGTGATCTAGATGAGCTTATTAGCTTGAGACACTAAGTAGGAGCTTAGTGTGACTAGTTGGGTGGAAGCTAAGTACCATATTTGCCTAGGTGAACAAATGGCTTGAGGCACTATGTTGGAGCATAGTACACCTAGTGAGTTCCTTAGAACTTAGACACTAAGCATCCACCATGTTTACCTGTGCAACAACAAAGGGAAGGACATTTAGTGAGCTTAGCTCACTATGACATCAGTAAACCAAAGCTTGCTAGGAGCGAGGTAAAGGCTATAACTCGTTAGGCAAAATGTGACATTTGTGTGAGGATTAGGAAGAGGTAAAGTCCCAATGGACTTGGATATGTGCGCATATATTAACCCTCAAACTATACTGGGCCCGTAATAGATTTCATATATTATGTATATATGTGTGTCCTTAAGTTTCTATAGGCACCCAAATCTCTTACTGGGAATCTTCGGATTCTCACTCATTTTAATGTTGTTGTATAGATTTTATCTGTAAAGAGCCAGTGACCATAGATGATTGTTGAGTTAGTGTTGTTCATGCATGTAACAACCTAGTGAATCATTTATTGATTCTAGTTTTACCGGTTAAGTTATCTATGCTAATTATAATTGTCTTGCAACCTTGTAAAGGTTAGTGGCACAAGGAAGGATGTAACGGCCAATGGATCTCAATAGTTATTTTGGTACACATATGTACGCTAGGTAGCCTCCAATGTCTTTAGGTCAAATAGTATTTTAGCTGCTTTTGGACATGTGCATAGTTTTTTCTTTTGTAATGATGCACGTGCATAATTATTACCTGTAGTTAATACACTTATGTTACTTATTTATATTTTATAAGAGCCATGACAACATTTTTTATTTATTTTCTAAATACAAAAATTCAAGTTGAAACAAGTGCATGCATAGTGCATTGTAGGTTAATAACTAAATGCATAAAAGATTTTAAAAGGAGACAAGTAATTAATTAGTCAACTACAATTAGCGTGAAACTATAATTCTATATTATTCCTATGAGGGCCACATTCGGGATAGGATCACTACAAGTTTGGCATTACTAAAAAAGTTCATGTAAGTTGATTGGATCGTTAGAATGGAACTCAAATGCGAGCAATTTGATTATGGAATTCGTTAAAGAAATACATGTACCATTCTCCCAGTTTTGATGAAGATAAGTGCTCTTTATTATATATTTTTACTTGAACAAGCTCATAAGCTAGTTGTTGGAATTCCTCTAAAATTTCATATAAACAAGGGGGGAAAAAATCCACTCGTGAGAAAGAAAAAACTGCAGTTATTGGCCTGGGACCAGAAAATTTTGCTTATCAATAATATGAAGAAGGTTGTGTCTTTGCTTTGTCTGTATAGATTGATTTGAGTTATATGTGTTGGAGTCGGGTTCATCAATGATTCATGTTTTTTCATACTTAATTTGGATTTGAAAGGATATATTTTTAGTTCCACTACTACTACTACATGAGGCTCGAAGAATGTTTGTCTTATTAGTTTGAGCTCATGGCTAGAAGAATGTGACATCAATGTATCTTTTTGTGATTATTCATCCACTGAAGCGGAAGCTATCATTTGGCCACATAAATAATTACTGATTTTTGTTTTTTTTTATTATTATCCCACCATGTTTCACTTCTTTCCTAAACTGTTGATGTTCTTCATCATAGTAGTATAGTACCCTGGTGAATGGATAGAAGAAAATCAAAGGGTTGCTAATTTTTGTTCATTCTTTGTTAAGCATTTGCACAAAAGATTATCCAGCTCATTTCAACTTAAATCAATTAAATTTAAAAAGTTTTATTTTTTTTGCATCTTTTTTATTGGAACTAATTTTAATTAAAATTTATTATGTAGCGGCAATAATCCATTGCAAATACACTTTTTGTAATCTTACTAAATTTTTATAATTTTTTTTAGTTCAAGCATTAAAAATTAAAAATTCATTAAAATTTAACAACATCATAAAAATTTACTTTTAAATGGATTATTGAATCTACACAATATTTGCTTCCAATTGAAATTAATTTCAAACAAAAGATATGTAAAAGTAAAAATAAGTCAGTTAATTTAAGTTAAAATGAATTGTAGGTTAAGTATTTGAGTGACATTAAATGATATTTTGAAGTTCCACTATTCATGCTGTATGACTATTGGACACACCTTTGAGTTAACTCCTGCAGGTTTGGACTCACCACATTATTTGATTTTGGCATCAAAATCTTTCAGTTTTTCCCCATAACTGATGCAAGTATGATTGGCCTGAAGATTGATTTATTATTAAAATAATTTCCATCATCCTCCATATTTTTTTTTGTACACAATTCATGGTGAATACATCATTGATTTTTTGGTTTTAAAACGATCAATTCATTTTAACTTAAACTAAATTAATCCAAAATAAATTATTTTTAATTTTTATATCTTTTTAACTCATAATTAATTTTATTTGAAAACCAATATTATATAGGTGGAGATGAAATTTTTATAATTTTGTTCAATTTCTATGAAATTTTCCTCTTTAATGGCTAGAAAAAAAAAAACATAAAATTTTTGCAATCAATGGATTATTATATCTAAATAATATTAGTTTTCAAATAAAATTGGTTCTGAGCTAAAAAGATACAAAAATAAAAATTTTGGATTAAGTTAGCTTAAGTTAAAAAATAATATAACATTTGAATTTTTGAATAGTTTGACTTGATTTTTTTCATATTATATATATATATATATATATATATATATATATATATATATATATATATATATATATATATATAGAGAGAGAGAGAGAGAGAGAGAGAGAGAGAGAGAGAGAGAGAGAGAAACTGTATGTCTATATTTATCATTTTTTATATAAATATTTTTCATTTATATACTGAAATGTTAAAAATAAAAATTTATTGATTAATAGTTGAGTGGTGAATATTATAAAGAATATGGGACGGAAGAAGCATTTACTACTAGAAATATAAGATTCAAAATTTGGCTTCCATCAATTTGGCTACATCTATGGTCGATGAATTCAAGTGAAGATGCATTAGAAAATGTTACATATGATGCAAAACCTAGATTATTATAGCATAATTGATTGATACATTATATTTGCCTTTATAAATAATAAAATTACCTTTACTTTTAGAATAATATTTCTATCACAATTAAACATACATGCTTTTTTGGAACTTAATTCAACTTGTAATCCCGTCACAACTTTGGGTATATGAATTAGTCAATTAATTTCAGCCGGTATCCTATTTGATCAAAATTAAACGTTGGTCTTATATCTGTTCAAATTTTAGAGGGTTAAAAAATTATATGTGAAGAGGATACGGAGTACAGGAATAGTCCCTCCTTCCCTCCTTCAGTTCGCTTTTCCCTCATTATATATATATACTAAATGTATAAGGTAAAAATACTATTCATTGAATGATGCCACAAGAAACAATGTTTTATTACAGTTTAGATTCTCTAAGTTTTAAGCAGTAAACTCCTTCACCTCATATATTTAAGATAGTTCATTCTTATTCCTACTCTTATAATAGATAGATAGTAATAAATTTTGATTACGTTTTTTTAACATTTTTTTATCAACATTGATACATTTTACTTGACTGAGATTTTTGCCTAATTTAATAGTATTTTTCCCTCTTTTTCTCTTGTATATATTAAATGCATAAGGGTTATTCAATATTTAATAAATAATGAATAAAACAATGTCATTTTATTTTTTATTTTTATGTTTTCCTTGATTCCTTTTTCTCCACGAGACAATCATTTTATTTTTTTTTAGCATTGATCACTTTTTGACTAGGTAATCACTTCCACATGGTCCTATATTGTTACTTTCCACGATTGAGCATTTTCACATTTTCTTTGATCTAAATTCATCTCAGCTCCTGATTTATTAATTTTTCTCATTTAAAGCACCAAATGTTATCTATTTGTCATTTTGGTCTCTAAATTTTCCCATATTATTTCTATCTCCTAACACAAAACTTTGTCATTATGAACTATCTGGTTTTAAGCATAGACTAAGCTGTCACTAAACTTTATTTTAACTTTTAGGTCATTCATATATTTTTTAAAATTATGTATTTTTTTTTTGTTACTTTCCACGATTGAGCTTTTTCACATTTTTTTTAATCTAAATCCATCTCAGCCCCTAATTTATTGATTTTTCTCATTTAAAGCACCAAATGTTATCTATTTGTTATTTTAGTCTCTAAATTTTCCCATATTATTTATTTCTTATAAAACAAAACTTTGTTATTATAATTTATCTGATTTTGAGCATAGACTAAGCTGTTACTAAATCTTATTTTAACTTTTAGGTCATTCCTATATTTTTTAAAATTATATATATATATTTTTCCCGTTGCACTGCACTGGTTAAAAAGCCTAGTTTCCCTCTATCCAAACAAGCTCTAAGCTCCCGGCCGGAGGCGTTGGCCTGCCAGTTTGCGGGCGTTGTTGGAAGGTGGCGAAAAACAGAAATGAGATGTCGGAGGACGTGAGGCACTCTGTTCTGGAAACAGTTGAAAGGCCTTCAAAGATAGCAAAAACCCTAGATTGCAGCGAGCAGGAAGAAGACGAAAGAGCAGATGCAGCAGAATCAAGCATGAGACAGAGGCCTGGCGTCCAGCGTTATTTAGTAGCTATTGAGTACATGGGCACCCGCTTTTCTGGCTCCCAGCAACAGCGAGATTGTCGCACCGTCGTCGGTGTACTAGAGGTTAATGAATGTCCTTTCTGGTGTATCTCCTCAGAAAGTCAAGTCTGCCCTCTCTATATTGTTTTCCGGAGAATTCCTTCTTTTCTCTGCATTGGGTTCATATTTGAACTCTGTTATGTTTGATCAGCAAAAGGATGTGACTTCTTGCTTGTGAATGCAAAAGGGCCTTTATTTCTGGGCCGAATATGGTGAACTGCACTTTTTTTTTTTTAATCTGTTTGCCGGTGGATTAACTTTGGCTTCTTCATGTTCTTATAGGAGGCTTTCCGCAAGTTCATTGGCCATCCTGTTTCCATTTTTTGCTCAAGTCGCACCGTAAGTTGCTCTATGGTGTTCTACTTTGGCCTTTTGTGTCATCTCCGAGCACACACTCACATATTTGCTTATTGGAATAAAAGCAGGGGGGATTTTCCTGGTGATGAAATATTCTTTTAAAGAGGATTGCTTATTCCAACTACTAGAATGATTATGACATTTGAGTATATTCTCTCCCAAATTATCCAATCTGTCTTGGTAAAATATTTTGAGTTGTCAACTTAAGTTTATAACAAGTATTATGTTTTTTGTCCAAATCTTGATGTATGGAATAGCTTTCTGTCTGATTTTTTTTTTGTCTATATAGAAAATTATGCCGTTGAACACTCTCATGTATGCATAGAATTGATATCCTCATTCCTAATGCCTGTTATGCTTTTTATCTCCGTCGCTTCATGTCTTCATTATTAACGCACATGCCTATCTATATAGGCTTTGTCTATGCTCTCTTATTTTCTAGCTATGCACAGGATGCAGGTGTTCATGCTCTTTCAAATGTCTTCCATGTGGACGTTGAACGTATAAGCAAAAGGAAGCCTGGTGAAGTGGTATACTTGTACTCCTTCACTGAAAGTATATTTGCAATAGGAAATTGTTGTTTCTCTTGATACAACATCATATCAACTTGCTTGTGAGAAATGACCCACTGTCCCTTACATTGTACGATTGTCTAGCTAGATGTTGAGAGTTGTGACTCAGTGATGTAGAAGGGGAAGCAACTTTGGCAGATATAACTACCCCAATGGCTAACAATGGTCTAGTGGCTGATATACAGTTCTAATGCTTTTAACCATAGCTAAGGTTTATGTTGCTGCCAAAAGTATGGTCTCTTCAATGAAATTTCATTATTCGTCTTCACACAAAAATAAAGTTCCATGCCATATTTCTTTCTTTTTCATGCTTGAGGAGAAGGTTGAGAGTTGAGTCGTTATCTATGTTTGACATTGGTTTTCCAGTCTCTCATGCTTTCGCTTACATCTGATATTGTTGCTCATATGACGTAGACAAAGGTGCAGTGCAACTGATAGGTAATTAATTTTTTTCCTGTACTTTAAAAATGCAGTTACCACCTCATGAGCCTGCTGTGGTGAGGAAAGCTGTCAACCATTTTTTAAAGGTGTGGCTTCCCGTAATTGTCTTCAAAATTAGTGGATTACAATATTCATTGGTGCTAAGTTTCTCCTATATTAACAGCCAAGCTGCCAAGGAATATTTAGTTAATGCTTTTATTTTTTCTAAAACATAAAAAACAAGATACAAATACCAGTAGTGACTAGTGACACGAATTGAATTCTGCCTATCCATTTGCGTGACATGTTTCCAATCATCATTATCATCATACTGCACCTTAATTGCAATTCGGATTGGTGGCTTGAAGTTAATGTTAATTAACTTTAAGGGGGTGTTTGGTTCAAAGGTTCTCAAAATCCTCAAAAAGTGAGACAGGAGAGCAACATTTTGGAAAGTAACAATTCCCAATTTTTAAAGCATAAAAATGATTTGAGTATCAACAACTGGAGAAAGAATCCAAACAATATTGCGTTTGGTTAAATTGTGAGGATAATATTGTTTGTTCTCACTTTAAATAGAGGCCATCCATTCACAGTTTCTGGAAAGTAACTTTTCTAACTTTGTAACTCTAAATGTAAGAAAATTATTTTCTAAAAAATGATGAATGTAACATCAATTTTGGAGAATAAGGGTAAAATTGTTTTCTTTATCTAACCAAACACACTGTTGTTTGGATTCTTTTCCCCACCATTGATACTCAACCATTTTATGCTTTAAAAGCTGTGGATTATTAATTTCCAAAATGTTACTCTCCTACAATCTTACATTACAAGGATTTTAAGAATTCTTGAATCAAACGCTCCCTAAAAGTCACTTTGTCACTGTAAATTCATGCAAAAAGCAAAGTCACAATGTTTTATGTTGATGCCGTTCGTAATGTAACCTTCTTGTGGAGGAGTGATAAGGTGACACTCCAAAACTGTCATTATCATAGGTTTCCTCCACTTGCACGGAAAAGTATCATGAGATGATAATGAGTCAAGATAGTTACTATAGTGTTTTTTTATTACAAAGTTGATTTTTTGGAAACATTGTGAAAGAGGAAAGATCACCTAGGATGACATGTTCAAAAGACAAATGTTTTCCTTCTTACCATGCCATGGTAAGAAACTCCTTGCTGCATATGTGGCAGTTTGTGTGCCACTTGAATGGAAAAATTAAATTAATACTCCCTTCGTCCCAAGTTCTCTGCTTCATTTGTGTTTGGCACGGAGATAAAAAAATGATAAAAGTATGTATCTTTTGCCCATTTTACCCTTGGTCCCACCTTTCTCCTACCTCATCTGCTACTGCTACTACCGACTACTATTCTTCTCCAACTTCTCTGATCTCTTGTCGTCCAATCTCTGATCTCTCGTCATCCCGACCTCCTTAGCTCGTCTTCGCCTCTGATTGTTTGCCATCATTCGCATAAGATCTTCTAGCCCCATCGCCAGCTGCCTGCTGCAATGACCTCCTCGCCTCGATCTTCTTGCCCAATCGCCAGCCACCTACAGCCCTGACCTCTTCACCCCACCAACCGCCGCCCTGACCTCCTCGTCCCGTCATCCACAGCCCTAATTGTCCGTCACATTCGAATCTCTCGCTTGTCGTCCATTTTTGTCGGCATTGGATTGCCTCCTCTCACTTGCATTCGATCTCTCGCGTTCGATCTACCATTGCCATTGTCTTGTCTGATCTGCCACCGCCATTGTCTCATCGAGGAAATGGGTTCACGATTCCAGTGACAATGACGGAATACAGAGAGAACGGCGTCGCAACGGCGACAGTCGCTGGAGATCAGAGAAGCCATGAATAGTATATCTGTCAAATTAGAGTGGCATGGGAGGGGTAAATGTGTAAAATTAATTGGTAAAACTTACTAAAAATGGAAATGATGCAGAGAACTTGGGACGGCCCAAAATGGCAAATAGAGCAGAAAACCTGGGATGGAGGGAGTATTATTTAAAGTTTTAATGAGAACTAATAAATTTAATCCAGTGCATTAATTCAATGCCATGTATGTTTCCTCCTCCTGGTTAGGAGGAAAAACATTTGTCTTTTCCAACATGCTTAAGATATTTTGTTATTTGGGTATATGTCTTGTATGGGAATTTCATTTGTACGTTTCTCTTCTGCGAAGTTTTACAAGTGAGAATTCTCTTGCAATTGCAGCCTCTGTTTCTCCATGTGTTTGCCAGTTCCAAGATTTAATATGAAGGTTGCAGCTTGCCTTTTCACCTTAAAAAATTGATAAACTGTAAATCTTGCTCTTGAAACATGTACATCCAACAGCTTTGGTTGAGGTTCTAGTATTCTTTCAAAGAAACATAAAGACACAATCATTACGTAAAGACACAATTATTTATCTTACTTAAAGATTGTATTTATGTTACTTAAAAGATTGTGTTGCTAGAAATTGGAGGATAAGTCAGCTAGTTAATCTAGATCTCTACTGATAACAGTTACGTTGTCTCAGGTTGAGTTTGTGCTGACTTATGTCTTAATGAGTTCTGAATGTTTGAAGCATGAAGGTGATGTCATGGTGATTGATGTCCGAGCTGTGCCGAGTAATTTTCACTCGAGATATAAAGCTCTGGAACGCACGTAGGTATTCTTAAGTCTCTTATTTAGAGATTTCAAGCAGAGTTGCTCTAGTTTTGCGTCATATTCCCCTAAATTGGAACCAAACCAAATTTTAATGCACCGTCCCAGTTTCTTTTTTTTTTTTCCTCTCTTGGGGGGGGGGGGGGGGGTATGCTTCCATTTTCTTTCCAGTTAATATGAAATGGAAGCAGCTTTCTACGGTTTCCCCTTATCTTAGTAACTGAAAGTGTACATGAATTTGTTTACTAATTCTTTTAGGTACTTCTATCGCTTGCTATCTGGCCCTGACCCATTGTCCATCTTTGAGAAAGACAGAGCATGGCATGTACCTGAAGAGCTTGATCTCCGTGCAATGCAGGTGGGCTGGAGATCGTGTCTGCCCTATTTTCTCCTGGCATTGATTCACCATACAAAAGGAACGTGTTTATTTTTTTTTTTGTGCAGGAAGCATGCAAGGTTCTTGTTGGGTGTCATGATTTCAGTTCCTTCAGAGCAGCTGGTTGCCAGGTCATTGCTTTGTTTGCCAGGAATTTACATATGCTCACTTTTTGTATTTATGTGCCTACACATGCGTCACATGATTCCCTATTTCTCTATAATATGGATTCTATTGTCAGTAAGGATCTCATTGACAGAGCCGCCGTAACTGTAGGCCTCATCACCAGTCAGAAGTTTAGATGAGCTTACTGTTTCTGAGGTACCATCACCTCTGTTTCTTCCCTCAACCATGGAGAGGCAACTTAATAATCTAAATTCAGAAAATGTTCATGAATGCTGGAGAAAGTCTGAAGATGACCTACCCGTGAGTTCCCCCTCTCAGGGTGCTAAAACAGCTGGCTCCAATGGTCAAATTAATAAAAAATTTGGCATGAGGCAAGGGCATCACTGCTATGTTGTAACAGCACGTGCACGGTCATTTCTTTATCACCAGGTTTGTCTTATGATCATTATAATATTATTAGTTGCTGTCTAAAAAGCAACATTAGGAGGGGAGTTTAAGGGTACTGATACTTCTAAAATCACTGCAAAGACCAGAAGTTCTATGATTCATGGAATTGAGTTAGCTGAATCTTTGGATTATGTAAGTATGTAAATAGCCTTCAAGCATTCTCTTAATGCCTCCATGAAATTTATTTTGTTTTAATACTGCCATTTGAACTTAGCAGTTCATAATCTTGTTTGCTTCTTTTGTTGCATCCTCTTTGCAAATAAGGACAAAGGCTCTCTTATTGTATCTTCATGATGACTATCCATTTCTTGATGTTATTTGAGAATCTAGTTCAAATTCTAGTTTGGGGTCATACTTCAATTTTATCTCATCTCTGATCTCACTTCTTAAAAACATAACAGTCTCATGGGAACAGTTTTCTGTTTATTGATATCTTGTTAACTTTCTTTATATGTCTACAAATTTGCAGGTCAGACTGCTTGTGGGTGTTCTCAAATGTGTTGGTAGCAGACAGTTGACAGTTTCTGATGGTATGTCATTTCTAGCATGTGTGTGCATGTGTGTTTGCTGCTTGTACATGCATGATACCATATCTAAGCTGATTTTCAAATTTTCTTGTGGTGTGTGTTTTAACCAACCTTTGGTATTTAGCATTTGACTTGAATGAATTTGTTGTAGTTCAAAGAATTCTAGATGCAAAAACTGTGACTGCAGCAAGTCCAATGGCACCTGCATGTGGACTCTACCTGGGACGTGTGAAATATGATCTACCTGAGACGTGTGAAATATGATCTACCTGGGACGTACCTTCCTCCCTGTTTCAAGACCACCAACTTTCATTCCAATGTGCTGCTTATCGCTTCACATGGAGTTGGTATCCTGACAGTTCAGGGAGGTAGTACACCGGTTCCCTGTCCTTCCGTTCTGTCACTACCACAATTTCTTGGGGTCAGTTGTGACTCGTTACAGGAAATGAAGAGATTGTAAATTTCGGTGTCATTTGCACTTGTAGCTCACAATCATTGTCTTCGTAGTATGCTTTAATCCCAACTCATTGGGGGTTGGAAGCTTGAAATGAGTGAGATTTCGTTTCAAGGCCGAAGGGGCCTCAAACTGGAGATTGCTGGATGCCATGCATCTACCAAACGGCCTAGATTGCTGGAGGGAGGGAGCTAAATTCTTGATCTGTGTAAAGACCGCTGTGGAGAGAAAAAGGCAAGTTGATCTTAGGATGTTATGGTCTATTTATGCAATTTTCTGAAGTTGTATGGCTTGGATTATTTAGTATTACTCGTCCCTAGAAATCGTTTTGTTCCACAGTTAATGATACTTGTGAGACATTTAAAAAATGTGCGTATGTAGGAAAAACGCGACAATGTACATTGAAAACAAAGATGGGGCACAGCATTTTAACCAATAAAGCTAGGGGATCTTGCCCATACAGAAGGAAAAAAGGGAGATAGTATGTTGATTTAACCAATAATTACCCGTTGTCTATCATTCCCCGGGTAAAGAGATCATCTGAAAACCTGGGATTAAAGGGAATGTCCTAGATCATTGTTGTATCCGAAGGGTGCAAAAGGGCATCTATATCTCTTGTCTTCCATGAAAAAGTGCTTTGGTCAATTAGGTTGACAACTAAAAAATGGGCTAGGTGTGGTAGTGGGAAGTTGTAGGTTTTATGTAAGGCCCCAAAGTTTAATTATCATTCCACACATACACCACCACACCCTTGTCATTCTTCATAAGCCTTTAGCGTGATGACATCTCAACCCGCAAAAATGCTTTTCCAAACATTTGAAAAGCTAGAAAGTCGAGTAGCGTGCAAGAACAAGGTAAACGGAAAATATTTTCCTCTGAACACTCAATCCACCATGCTTGTTGGATTACAGATAAAGTGCCAACATCACGCTATTAAAATCCGGGGTATCCTGGAAGCCATAACCCCCCGGGCTATCCAACATGCAAAGTCTATCCCATAAACACCACAGGATCTTTTGAACCTTTGTATCTGTAAACCAAAAAAAATTGATAAAAATAGATCTCAGCTTGTCATAGATCTCAATAGGCAGTAGAGTAGGCATCAACTAAATAATAGCCTTAATTAATGTTCCTCGGCCTGCCTATGAAAATAGTGAAGCCATTTACTGTGCTAACTTACCAGAAACCTTCTTAACAAGATACTCAAATTGTTAGGTCTTCTTTTTGCCCAAAAGCCACGAAAATCACAAATAATGATCATCCTTTAAACAATTGGAAATATAAAAAATATGGCATAAGCCCCATCATTCATGTAGCGGGATATTTAGATTAAAAAAGATAGAGGACTTGCTCATGTTTGGTTTTTATCTCAAGGCACACTCGTAAAGTTGAAGGATAGCTGGTAGGTGCCTCACCCTTTCTTTTTTAGCCCAACGAAAAATAATGCTATTATCAGCAAATAATAGGTCAGATATCTGCAGGCTATACCTGCTTATTGCCACCCCTGCAATAAAATCCTGTGCCTCAACACTATGTAGAAAAGAATAAAGTCCTTCAGCATAAATGAGAAACAAGAATGGTGAAAGAGGATCGCCTTGGCAAAGCCCCTAAGAATAAAAAAAACACTTAAAAGGTACACCATTAATCAAGATTGAAAAAGATGTTAACTCCACACAACCTATTACTAACTCAATCCACCTTGGTTAAAAACCCAGCTTAGCCAAAATACCCTGTTGAAAACACCATAGGCCTTAGACATGTCAAGCTTGATAGCCAAGGCCCATTTTGAGTGTCCGTACATTGAATTTATGTGGTGGCAAGTCTCAAGATCAATTAAACATTACCAGTCAATAGCTGCCTCGGCACAAAAACATGTTCATATATAATTGAATTCAAAATAGGCTTAAGCTGATTGACGAGTACCTTTATGGCAATTTTGTACATGATGTTGCGGAGACTAATTGGATAGAGTTCAAACAAATCCCAAAGGTTCTTACTCTTTGGAATCAAGACAAGATATGTGAAATTCAAATCAGCAGGCACTGAACCTTCATTCAAAAATTGCAAAACATAGTCTGTGACATCCTTACCAATAATATGCTAGAATTTTTGGAACAATAAAGGTTGGAGACCATCTTGATGCCCTAAGGCATCTTCGTTTGCTGTCATGTTGACAGGCAGAGAGACTTCCTGAGGAGGCAAGCGCCTGGAGCTCTGGTTTCCCAGCTGAGCGTGCCTGAAAAGCTCAAAGAAGAGGTTAGGAGGTCCCCGGTTTGCTTTTCCGGGGAGGACCCTCCGACGCCCAAGTCAGTTTTCTGAGTGAAAGTGAAGGAAGAACACTAAGGGATCAAGTGTCTTGCCTGTTTTGTGTTTTCTCAGAGGGAGGAATATGCCCATCCTTTGCCCAGTCCCATTTCCTAGTATTTATAGGAGTAGCTGGTCCGTTCAGATCATGACACGTGTTCGGTCGGATTTGATCTGTAGTTTTGGACCTAGGGGACAGGCAGCCGTTTGCAGCCTCCTTTAGCCTTGGACCCGGACGGGTTGTGTCAGGACGGGGGCGGCTGCGGCGTGTCAATTCGCCGTTCAGATGTGACGTGTAGGGCTTGTGGGCGACATGTCAGAGGCTCCTTAAATGCTCATACCGTACTCCCGAGGTCCCCTGGGCGAGGTCGCCCTTCGGTGCGTGCACCCTCTTCGGATTCTATCCCATAGTTCTGGGAGTTCCCTTGATGAATACCTTCTTCGGGACTCACACCCATAGTTAGGGGATACCCTTGCTTAGGTGTTTCTTGTTCAGGGAAGATCCTCTTCGGGGCCTCTGCCTTCGGGGAGATTCTCCCATGCTTCAGAGAGATGGCTCTCTTACCCGGGGGCAGTCAGTTTGGCCCCTCGATGGAGACGGTGTTGTCCTCGGAATTCCTGACGAGCTAACCGAAGTCTCGAGCTCATAGTGTTTGACTTCGCACCTTCCGAGGTCCGTAAAAAGATCCTCTCTTGGGTGACGTCAGACTCCTCGGCCAATATTCTGGCAGGGAGTTACTACCGAGGAGGCAATAGCCTTTGGCTATCACAGGCCCCCCTCCGAAAAGCCGAAGTGAGAAACTTCGATTCATCGGTTCTCGGGTCCTGTGGTTGATATGTCTGTGCCGAAGACGCCTTCTTCTGCTTGTACCGATGGGCAGCATTTTTGCGTCCTCGAGGCGCGAGAAGATACACCTTCTGCCCGAAGTCACAGGCTGTCTCTTGGTGTCCTTGTGGCAAGGGAAATAAGATAACCTTGTACCGAAGATAGACGTTTTGCCCGAAGTCACAGGCTGTCTTTTGGTGTCTTCGAGGTAACCTACTTTTTGCCTTTATAGGTCTGCTCATGCGTCGCGTCCTGTATCCAGCGGAGTCAGTTTAGGGTGGCGCCTCTAGACCAAACGGTGTCAGAGGGCGTGCTCGACGTGATGGACGACACGTGGCACGTTTGCTGCGCGATGACCGACACATGGCACACTTTTATTGGGTAAGAATGCACTGAGTACGGCTGGCGCGACTTTTCAGGCGCCCATAGCAGTTATGGCGACGCTTCGCCTTCCGAGGGGTACTAATGACGACGGTTCTCCTGGCCTTCTCGGCCTATATATATCAGTCCTGTCATAACCCTCTTTCTTCTTCTGCTTTTGCTTTCTTTTGCCTTCCAATTCTCTCCCGATTTTCCGCGGCGGTTCTCCTTTTTCAGGCATTTTTCCGACCACTTTTCACGACGGCTTCCAGGAATCCAGATTCCGGCAAGACCTTTGGTGGGTTTTAGTCCTTCTGCTTTTTTCAAAGATTCTTCCTTGTTTTTCCCGAACTCGATTTCATTGTTTTTCCCGAACTCGTTTTCATCATGCCTGTTCCTGAGAGTTGGCAACCTCTTCTTTCTCACCCCTGCTGCACTACTCCGGCAAAGCTAGCGAAGTGGAAGAAAAAGTTTTTCTTACCCTCTTATTCTGTGACGAGGTTGCCCCGTCCTGACCAATTTGCTTTCTCCAACCGAAGTGATGAAATCACAGTTTTCCGAGCCCAACTGAAGGCCGGACTTCGGTATCCCCCCCCGGAAATGGTTAGCGCGTTCTGCAACTTCCATGGCATTGCCGTTAACCAACTCCCACCGAACTCGTACTGCTATTTCAACGCCTTCCTCTGTATGTGCGGCGTTTTCAAAATAAAACCTCACTTTGTAGTTTTTCTTCAGTACTACAAGCTCTTCGTGGTCCCAAAGGGTGGCTTCTACTTCATGCTGCCTCGGGGATCCGGGAGCAAAAAGTATACGTTCACCTTCGCCACCAAAGACAGCTGGCGAGGGTGGCAACAAAAATTCTTTTTCCTGAAGAAGTCGGAGGCTTGGTCGCACGTCCCGACCAAGTGGGCTCAGGGGAGGCTCAAGATGGATGTTGTTGACCCGAAGATACTGCTAGACGCCGACGTAGCACCTATCTTTGAGGACTTCGACAGGCGCATCCGGGCCGTCTCTGACTGGGCTGCCGAGGTCTCTCCTCGTGCCCTTTACCCCTTTCCGATCAACTAGAGGCTCATGACTGAAGAGGTCCTTCGGGAACTTAAGGTGGTAAAGGAGCACGTGACAGACCTCAATATGCCGAAACCGGCTTCTTCGGGGAAGGACTCCTGGCTCGTGAAACTCCTTCGGAAGAAGGAGACTTATGAGTCTTTTTACGAGAGTAAGTTACCTTCTCATTTTTTTCTTCATAACTTCATCTTGGACTTACACTGATCTTCTTTTTTCTTTTTTCAGAGATGGGCGACGACGCGGCTGCCTTTTACAAGGCTCTTTTTACCGGGCAGGCCCAGAGGGGCGAACAGATAAAGAAGGCCGCCTCTCGGAGGCGGAAGCAGACTTCGGGCGGCCCTCCCCCCAAACGGGCAAAGAAAGCTGCTCCTTCCTCTCTTCCGCAAATTCCGGAGGAGGCAGGCGAGGAGCCCGAAGACCTTGCTGCCCCTTTGCCCGAGGTTCCTCCTGTTGACGTCCCTTCTTCCGACGTCCTTCCTCAAAGCCCCACGCCTTCGCATACTCTTCTGGAGGGCGATGGGGAGGAGACCCCTTCTGCCGAGGAACGGCCCCGAATAAGAGGCAAGGGGCTCTCTACTGAGGTGACGTCTATTCTTGATGATGACGTTACCGAGGTGCCAGCAGGTTTGTATTTTGTCGAAGAACCTTTTTTCTCTTGTAAATCCTTAAGACTTTTCTGGGCTTAACCAATTTTCCTGCCTTGTTGTGCAGCGGAGGTGGCCGCTCCTGACTGGGTGGCCGAACACGCCCGCAAGAGGGCCCTTCGGGATGCCCAAGTCCCGGCAGGGAAAGTTCCGAAGGAGCCCTTCTGGACGTTCACGGAGGACATGAATATGTACTCCGAGGACTGTCCCGAAATGGCCAGGCAGATGTGCAAAGGGGTTTTTACTGAGGCCTCTTACAAGGCCCTTACGGAGGCTTACCCTGGCGACATCTCTTTGGCCGCCAAACTCACTGAACATGCCGCCCAGGTATGCTTCACTGTTTCCTTAGTGCTGATTTTGCCTTTGCTTTTTACTTAACATCATTTTCCCTTTGTTTTGCCTTTTTTGCAGCTGATAAGGTATTCCGTGTTGCTCCGTGTTCGGGTAGCGCGAGAGACAGAACGGAGGGCGTCACTCTAGGACCTTTACACGAAAACGAAGGCCCAGTGTTCAGCGTTGGCTGCCGACAATGCTCAGCTAAAGCAGTCTTCGGAGAAGGAAATTGCTGAACTTCGGGAGGGGTTCATAAAAGAGAAAGAGGAACTTGAGAAAGACTCCTCCCAAAAACTTTCCGACATCGGCTCTCAGGTGGCGGAGCTGACTTCGGCCTTAGAAGCGATTCAAAAGGATAAGTCAGAAAGTGACGCAATCCTTGCGAAGACGCTCGAGGAAAAGGCCCAGCTCGAAGCCGAGGTCGCATCTCTGAAGAAACCTTCAGAAGAGAAGAAGAAGATGAAGGCATTGAAGAAAAAGCATAAGGATCTGGAGAAGGATTACGCAGATCTGGAGAAGGACTATGCAGATTTGGAGGTCAAGAAGTGGGAGTCCGACGATATGACGAAGTTGGGCTTTCAAGACGGCTTCTGTCTTGCTCGGCACCAAATTCTGCAGAAGTTCCCAGATTTCGACCTCTCCTTCCTCGAAGGCATGAACATCCCGAAGGAGCCTCGGTGGACTTGGTCCAAGATTGAGCACTTGAAACTGCCTCCTTCTTTCTCGGCACCGAAGGCTGCTGACAAAAGCACCGAGGCTGGCAGTTCTCAAGACGCCGAGGTTCCTTAGTTTGTACTAGGGCCTTTTGTCTTCATTTTCTTCTCCTTTTTTGTAGTCTTTCAGCAACTTTCTTCTCTGTAAGCACTCTTTGGCTCAATAGATAAAAATTTGGCTAAGTATTTTTTGCCAGATCCCTTTGTTTCCCTTTGTCCCGAACATAATTCGCTCGAGAGACCTCGGAAAACCATATTCTTGCTTTCCTTTGCCCCGAACATATTCGCTCAAGGGACTTCGGAAAACCATACTTTTGCTTTCCTTTGTCCCGAACATATTCGCTCAAGGGACCTTGGAAAACCATACTTTTGCTTTCCTCGGCTATTGCTTTCGTGAGACTCTTGTTTTGTACTTCTTCAGAACTTTTTACTTAGACAAATTTGTCCAACTTGTGCAATACAACTTTCCCGCCAAACTTTTTAGGCATAGAATTTTTTCAAGGCCTCTGAGTGCCAAGTGTTTTTTAATTCTATGCCTTCGGCATCACCGAGCTTATAAACTCCTCTTCGTACTTCGGCAAGTACCAGGTACGGTCCTTCCCAATTTGCCCGAAGTACCCCGTGGGACGGCTTTCGGGGTGCGAATTCAGCCTTTCGGAGAACGAGATCTCCCTTCTTTATTCCCTTTGGCCTGGCGCGTAAGTTTATGGCTGCTGCCACTCTTTGCTGGAAAGCTTTTCTTCTCAGCTCAGCCACTTCTCTGTGTTCGCTGACGAGGTCGAGCTTGGTTCTCAGGCCGAGGTCATTTCCTTTTTCATCGAACACTTGGACTCATATTGACGGTTGTACTACCTCGACAGGGATGATGGCCTCTGTACCGAAGACGAGTGAAAAGGGCGTTTCCCCTGTGGCTCTTCGGGGTGTTGTTCGGTAACTCCATAACACGCTTTGGAGTTCTCCTGGCCATTTCCCTTTTGCTTCTCCCAATCTCTTTTTCAGACCATCTTTTATGGTCCTGTTAGATACTTCTACCTGCCCATTACTTTGGGGGTGAGCTACTGGGGCGAAGTGCATTTTTGTCCCGAGGTCGCTAATGAACTCTTGGAATCCTTTGTCTATGAACTGGGATCCATTGTCCGCTACGAGCACCCTCGGTATGCCAAATCTGCATACGATGTTTTTCCATACGAACTTCTGCACTTCTTTTGCCGAGATAGTTGTCAGAGGTTCTGCCTCGACCCACTTAGAGAAATAGTCAACTGCTACTACGCAGAACTTTACGCCTCCAGGCGCCGTTGGGAGTGGCCCAATGAGATCTATGCCCCAAACTGCGAAGGGCCAAGGATAGTCTGCCGAAGTCACGAACTCCGAGGGTGTTCTTTGGATGTTCGTATGTCTCTGGCAACTACCACATTTCTGGACGAACTGCTTGGCGTCCTTTCTCAGGGTAGGCCAGAAGTATCCTTGGCGAAGTATCACTGCTGCCAGGGCGTCGGTTCCGATGTGCGAACCACAGGCACCTTCGTGAACTTCTTCGAGGATCATTTCAGTATCCTCTTCACTAACACACCTCTGTAGTGGATTTGCATATCCTTGCCGATATAGTTCTTCTCCAATTAAGAAGAAACGTCCCGAGCGCCTTCGCACTTTTGCGGCTTCGCTGGGGTCTTCGGGGAGTGTGTTGGTTGCGAGATACGTTTTGATTGGTTCTTTCCATCCTTTCCCCAAGGTCGCTATGCTTAATACTATGATGCTGGGGTGGCTTAGCACCTCGGTGCAAGTTCTCGACTTCGCCAAACAGTCTGCCTCAGCATTTTCCCGTCGGGGTACGTTCTCGATTTTCACGACGTCGAACTCCCGAATAAGCTTTGTTACCAACTCATGGTATTTCGCCAAGGTCGGGTCTTTCGCGCCATAGTCCCCTGCCATTTGTCGGACCACCAGCTGGGAGTCACTGTGGGCTTTCAGGTTTCTCACGCCAATCTTTCTGGCCAGGAGTAATCCTGCTATGAGGGCCTCATACTCGGCCATGTTGTTGGTGGTGTTGAAACTAAACTTGATGGCCTTCATTACTTCTAGGCCTTCGGGGCCTCTGATAATCACTCCAGCTCCCTGGTGTTCGGATCCTGAGGCCCCGTCAACATATAATGTCCATTCTGGCTCGTCTTCGCCCGAAAACAAATGTCCCTCCTCGGTGTTTGGAACTTCGGCGATGAAGTCTGCCAAAGCTTGAGCTTTTATAGCTTTCCGGGGTTCATACGTGATGTCGTGTTCGCCAAGCTCTATACACCACTTGGAAAGCCTTCCCGAGTGATCAACTTTCCTCATAACATCCCGTAGAGGCAGGGTACTTCGGACGATAATGGGGTGAGCCTGAAAGTATGGCCGCAGCCTTCTCCCTGCAAGCACTAAGGCGTATATAGCTTTTTGAAGCAAAGGGTACCTGACTTCGGCGCCATGCAGGGACTTGCTGACATAGTAGACCAGCCATTGCTTTGGCCCTTCTTCTTTCACGAGAACCGAGCTCACAGCTTTTTCTGTGACGGCGAGGTATAATACGAGGGGCTCTCCCTCCCGAGGTTGCCGCAGAGTCGGCAGGCCGGCCAAGTAGACTTTGATTTCTTCCCAGGCTTTTTGGCAATCTTCATCCCAAGGATGACCATTCCTTCCGAGGTCGCCTTCCATCTTTGCTGCCTTTGTGAGCACTTTAAAGAAGGGTCGACACCTATCTCCGTACCTGGAAATAAACCTGATCAGAGAGGTTATTCTTCCGGTGAGTCTTTGCACGTCTTTGACTGTGGCAGGAGTTCGGAATTCGAGCAGAGCCTTAATCTTCTCGGGGTTAGCATCGATGCCTCTTTCGGATACCATGTACCCAAGGAACTTTCCCGAGGTCACCCCAAATATGCATTTCTCAGGATTAAGGCGGATCCCGAAGGCTCTGAGTTTTTGGAAGGTTTCCTCTAAATCTTCAACGTGGTAGCCAGGCAGTTTACTTTTGACTATCATATCATCAACATACACCTCCATGTTCCTCCCCATTTGGTCTTTGAAGACTTTGTTCATCAGCCTCTGGTAGGTGGCTCCTACATTTTTGAGTCCGAAGGGCATCCTGATATAGCAATATGTTCCTCCCTGAGTGATGAAGGCGGTTTTCTCTTCATCTTCGGGGTTCATCCTTATCTGATGATACCCACTGAAAGCGTCCAGGAAACTTAGGAGCCCGTACTCGGCAGTTGAGTCTACCGGTTGGTCTATTGGCGGAAGAGGATATGAATCTTTCGGGCAAGCATCGTTCAAATTTCTGAAGTCGATGCACATCCGGAGCTTACTACTTCCTTCTTTTGTGGCAATTACCACGTTGCTTAGCCATTCGGGGTAGTTTACCTCCCGGATAACGCTAGCGTCTATCAGACGCTGGACTTCGGTCTTGACGAAGTCACTTTTGTGAGCTGAGATGCTCCGTTTCTTTTGCCGGACAGGTTTTACTTCCGGACTCGCTTTGAGGCTATGCTGGATTACGCGAGGGTTTACCCCTGGCATGTCCTTCGGCGAGTAGGCGAACAGATCTTTATTTGCAAGTAGAAAAGATACAAGTTTTTCCTTGTCTCCTTCGGTCATGCTTTTCCCTATTCGGGTATTATGGCCTGGGACAAGCTCTACTTCTTCTGTTTCCGCTTTTGTGGGATCTTCTGCCTCGCCCCTTTCCAGCTCTTTTGCTTCTACAGCAAGTGCTAAGTTGCTTGCTGGAGCCTTTCGTGCTCTGACGAACACCTTTCTCACCTCGCCTTGATCAATGAAGATCTTTGCGTCTCCTCCTTTGGTGGCGAAGGTGACGGTCAAGTACTTTACATCAGGGCGAATGTGCAAATTTCCCTGTGTCTGTCTACCGAGGATGGCGTTGTATGATGAAGGGACGTCCATGATTATGAATCTTGCCATGGTAGAAGCGAACAACTCAGCACTTCCTTTCTCCGAAGTTCCTTTCATCATCAAGGGGAGGTCGATCCACCCGAGGACAGGTAGCTCAGATGGTCCTACGCCGAACGTGGTTGAAGTAACAGCCTTGAGGTCACTCCTGGATACGCCCAAGCTTGGCAGCAAATGTGAGAACAAGACGTCTGCGTTTGACCCATCGTCCAGCAGTACCCTCTTGACGTCCCAGTTTCTTATCCTCGCCATTATCAGCAATGGATCGTCATGGAGAAATACGATGGTGGAGCCATCCTCGCGGGCCAATTTTTTCGTTGGGCTCTGATATTCCATCACCGCTATCTCTCTGGCCCTTCTTTTTCGTTCCGAGGATGGAAGTCCGGTTGTGATCGTCTGTATTACTCCTGCTGAAGGTGGGGGACGCCTTCTCGGACTTCGGTTCCTTCGCCTGTCTGAGTCGTAATCCTCGTCATCGGGCTTTCCTTCTTCCTCCTTTTTCCCCTTTAGGGAAGGCATTCTCAAATAACGCCGAAGCTGGCCCTGCTTTATCAGTGATTCGATGTACTTTTTTAGCTGAAAGCAGTCTTCGGTGTCATGACCGTGATCACGGTGAAACTGACAGAACTTCTTCATGTTCCTTCTGTTGTCAGCAGTCATACCCCTCGGTCGTTGGATTTGAGCCCCCTGCTTTTCCAACACCATGAGGACGTTAGCCCTCGTGGTGCTCAGAGGTGTAAAGTTTTGGGGTTTCCTTCCTCCTACTCGCGCTCTCCGAGGTCGGCCTAACTGTTCCGTTGGACACCGGGCTTGCTGGCTGGACCCTTCGCCACGAGCGTGAACATGGTCAGCCTTTGGTCCTGTCATTCTCAGCTCTTCGGCTGTCATATGTTGCTCAGCCCTTCTGTAGAATTCTCCCAGCGTGTCCGGGGGATCTTTGGAGAATTCATAAAACAAGTGCGAATCCCTCCGGAGGCCCCTTATCATGGCGAGGATGCGGATTTCGGGACGAAAGTCCGGAACACTGAGGGCCTCTCTGTTGAACCTCTTGACATAGTCACGGATGGTCTCCCCGTTTCTTTGTGCTATGTCGAACATCTGGACGGGCATCTTCACCGTCGGCTTGCTCTCAATGAACTGTTGGGTGAACGCTGTGGACAGCTCCTGGAACCCCCTGATGTTTTCGGGAGGCAGGGAATTGTACCAGGCAGTTGCTGGTCCCGCGAGGGTGACTTCGAAGCACTTGCAGAGTGTAGCATCATCAGCCCCGTGTAGCACCATGCTGCGTTTGTACTTTGTTAGGTGGGCCTGGGGATCAGTCCGACCCTCATAGGTCTCTAGCCGAGGTAGCCTGAAATCACTTGGCATGACCGCCTCGACCACTGTTCGGGCGAAAGGAGTTTCATCTCCAGAGACGGTTTCAGTTAGCCTGGCCCAGACAGGCTTGCGTGCCACCTGCTGTTCCACTCTCTCCAGTCTTGCCAAGACTTTCTCCAGGAGGAGTGTAGCACTGGGCTCCTCTTCTTGGTGCTTAGAGGTTTTTCGGTAAGAGGACTGTTGCTGTCTCTTCGGGGAGCGGCTTCGGTACCGGGGTGAGGGGGACTTTGCCTCTGGCGACAAACTTCTTCTGGACGGGACTTCAGGTCGTTCAGACCTTGCTCTTTCCGCCAGCCGTGCCCCGAGGGGCAAGTTATCTGTCGAGGACTCTTCCCGCGGCTCCCCATTTCCCGAGCTATGATGGGTTGCCCTTGGGCTTTTCTCCCGAGGTCGTGCTGGCGAAGTGGGTTTTTGCGCCTGGGCTTGTTGCGGCCACCTTCGGTCTATCTGTTGTGTCATTTCAACCACAACGGATCTCTGAAAGTCTCGTAAAAAACCCATGGTGATGACAAGAGGGCGTTCCTCTTCAGGCAAGGAAGTCTCTGGGGGACTTTGTTCGGTAGCTGGTTGGTTTTCAGGCGCGGATGGGGACTTCGGGAGTCCTTTGTCCTTCGAACGCTGAGTTTCGACAACAGCTACCTGGGAGTACTTTCCCACAGACGGCGCCAAATGATGCCCCAAGGCATCTTCGTTTGCTGTCATGTTGACAGGCAGAGAGACTTCCTGAGGAGGCAAGCGCCTGGAGCTCTGGTTTCCCAGCTGAGCGTGCCTGAAAAGCTCAAAGAAGAGGTTAGGAGGTCCCCGGTTTGCTTTTCCGGGGAGGACCCTCCGACGCCCAAGTCAGTTTTCTGAGTGAAAGTGGAGGAAGAACACTAAGGGATCAAGTGTCTTGCCTGTTTTGTGTTTTCTCAGAGGGAGGAATATGCCCATCCTTTGCCCAGTCCCATTTCCTAGTATTTATAGGAGTAGCTGGTCCGTTCAGATCATGACACGTGTTCGGTCAGATTTGATCTGTAGTTTTGGACCTAGGGGACAGGCAGCCGTTTGCAGCCTCCTTTAGCCCTGGACCCGGACGGGTTGTGTCAGGACGGGGGCGGCTGCGGCGTGTCAGTTCGCCGTTCAGATGTGATGTGTAGGGCTTGTGGGCGACATGTCAGAGGCTCCTTAAATGCTCATACCGTACTCCCGAGGTCCCCTGGGCGAGGTCGCCCTTCGGTGCGTGCACCCTCTTCGGATTCTATCCCATAGTTCTGGGAGTTCCCTTGATGAACACCTTCTTCGGGACTCACACCCATAGTTAGGGGATACCCTTGCTCAGGTGTTTCTTGTTCGGGGAAGATCCTCTTCGGGGCCTCTGCCTTCGGGGAGATTCTCCCTTGCTTCAGAGAGATGGCTCTCTTACCCGGGGGCAGTCAGTTTGGCCCCTCGATGGAGACGGTGTTGTCCTCGGAATTCCTGACGAGCTAACCGAAGTCTCGAGCTCATAGTGTTTGACTTCGCACCTTCCGAGGTCCGTAAAAAGATCCTCTCTTGGGTGACGTCAGACTCCTCGGCCAATATTCTGGCAGGGAGTTACTACCGAGGAGGCAATAGCCTTTGGCTATCACATCTATACCAAGGAATTTGGTTGGGTACATTTGGAAAATTGCAACATGAATTTCATCTAGATCATATATAGAAAGCAAATTTTTATTCATAGTTATTGAAACAATAGGTTTAATTGAAAAAATAAGTTAATCAATCCTTAACAGATTAAAAGTTTTAAAAAGACTAGAAAATAAAAAGCACCACTTCCCTTTGAATATCTTCCAAGGAGTTGACTTTATTATTAGCTTTAGTAACTAAATGATGAATGTGGTTCTTTTTTTTTTGCCTGATACTACCTGGTGGAAGAATTGAATGTTCTTGTTTCCCTCATTGAGCCAAATTGATCGGGCACATTGACTCCAATATTAATTCTCTTTCCTTAGCAAGTCATTTAGTTTGGCATCAAGCTGTTTTCGGTCCTTTCCAACTTTCGAATTTGTTTATGCATACCACTGATTTCTTCCACTTTCCAGCTAGACAAACCAATTTTGCATGCATTGAGCTTCTCATGCAAAGAAAGGCGTCAATTATTGGACTAAGTGCTCTTTAAAATCTTTTTACATTTGCCTTTTGTTGTTCAAATAGCTCCAAACCACCACTTTTTCACTCTAAACCCATTATGATTAAAACAACATAATACAAAATTACGGTCATGGGAACAAGGGACTAACCCCTTTCAAGAGGCAGAAGCTAAACACCGATCCAAAAGTTCTTGCACAAAAACCCATCTTGTAACAACATGCTCCCAAATAAATGGATACCTACTGGAACCAATATCATTGAGCCAAACATAAAAAATAATATCCTGAAAAGCCACCATCTAAGCTACCCTAAGAGGTTGGTTACCCACCTTCTTATGGGCCTATAGTATTTCATTAAAATCACCAATGATGGCCCGTGGCAGAAAGGACCTTGTCGCAAACTATGCAAAAGTGCCCAAGACTCTGAATGAAGATTAACCTCTAGGTGCCCATAGAACCCCCTCAATCACCACTTAAACCCCATGGCCTAAACAATAACATCAATATGGAGCTCAAACAATGAAAGCAAGGTTATTTCCTAATCCCACTACCACAACAAGGGCAAGCCACATTTGCAACCCCCAACATAGCAAATGGCCAAACACAACTAGAAACCCGACATCTTTCAAATTGACTCCATCTCAGCTATGGTCTTCCAGGTTTCCAGCAATAAAACCATAGTTAGGACCTTTTTCTGAACTGCTTAATGAAGGGCATGAACTATTAGAGCCAAATCTAGCCCTTGGCAGTTTAGGATGAAGAAACTTATGGTGACTAGCTCAACCCAGCTAGAAAAGTCTCCTCCATCCCATCATTTCCATCAATCTGAGCCAACTATAGCAATGAGGCTCCACCTCTTGTAGTCCCCCTCTTATAGGTACCCTCTTCCATTAGAAGTAGCCTCTTACCATTTTCTCAAGCCATCACACGAACTTGCCAAGTTCTGGTGGATGAACGAACTCAGTGCTGGCGTGGTGGACTGCTTGTGCTTACCTCAACCCTGAACACCCCATTTGGTAGTTCCAAACTAATAGGGACATTAATAGCTCAAAAAATTCCCTATGCCTCATAAATGACAGGAACACTAGCTGACCGAGGATCGGGTACACCATCTCGATCAAAGTATTATCTAGAAAAGTAGAGGGAATGATAGTGTCTTTCTAACTAGGGCAATAACATCTTGCTCCCTTGCATCAATCACGATTCATGAGGTAGACAGACCATTCCCCAAGTTTGGGGTCTTAGATGTAAAATTAGTAGAAACAGCCCGACGTCTTTGGTCAAAAGTAGCATCCCAATCATTTGGAAAGACACAAAAGTGCAACCACTCCCCATACTGTTTCTCTCTTTCCCATCCATACCAATTAAACATTCATGCATTCCTGTTCTATATGGTCCATTTTACCACACAAATAACAAAAATCAGGCAACCATTCATTCTTTAGATAGAATCAAGATTTCCTATCACTATCTTCCACCTAAATTCCTCTACAAAGAGGCTTTTGAATATCAATCGAAATGTGAACCCATAGAGAAAACCCGGAGTGGTGGACCCCCGAAACCATACCGATATGCCCCCCAAGTAGTTGACCCATGGCCACACTCAACTGGTTGAAGGGAATGTCCAAGATGTGCATCCAAAATAATATTTATTTTTTATATTTTTTCTTAAAAAAATATTGTAGTTCATATATATATCTTGTTTAGATTAGAAAAATTATGATGAGAATAATTAGAATGCATATAAAATGTGCAAATATATATATAATATATTTGTGAAATTGGCAACGATATGTGGCGTGGCATATCATGTTATATAACAAATGATTTATGTGGAGCAGTACAACTAGTTGTAACGGTATTTAATACCTTGGATTGAATTAGTGTTCTGGAACAATGCAAACGAGTCATCATAGGCACATTTTTTTTTCTTTTGGTTTCTTAGAAACATTTCTTGCTTGGATTAATTGTTTGGTGGGTTCTTTTCATTTTCAAGTTTTAAGTGAATTTTTTGAATATTTGATTTTAATATATTAATTATTTCTTTTAGCAAGTCAATTTTTTTTTAAATATTAGAAAGTCATAATATAAATTCTTAAGTTATTTTACATCAAAGATGTGAGTTTTCTCTAACAATAATAATACTTCTAAAATTTTGGATTTGAATATTTGATCTTAACAATCTTGAAACTTAATGACCGATGGAAGCATTCAATTGGCCATCCTGGTGAGATGATTCATACAACTGATGTTTTTATGGGGTAAGTATAGGTTTCGTAAAATAAGGAATTGTAATTGTAGATTAGACCAAATCTTGTAGGTTATTTTTTTGCAAGTTTCCTTTGTTTTTTTAGTGGAGATCTTTTTTTTTTTTTTTGTTGAACTATGAAGATTATTTTTTAGTGATTAATGATGTTTATGCATATTTGTTTTATTTTTAAAAAATGCAACAGTTGAAGCATAAGTGTCCAATACATCCATAAAACCTTTTTTCCTTTATTTTCTTTTATGAATGAAAATTTTATAAAAAAAATTATTTCCAATAAATATATTTAGGTAATAATCAGAAAAATAAATATTGATATGTACATAAAAATAAATGCAATAATGATTTTTTACATGTGCTGAATGTACTTTAAAATAATGTCTCAAAGAGAGTTCTTATCTTAATGTGTATTTGGAGGAAAAACTATTTGGTGACAGGTGCCAAGTGCATCTGCACCATCTGTTACCATGAGCCTCAAGTGGAACCCGCAAATGTGGACAGTGCAGATGCATCCATCGCATCCGTCACCTATTACCTAAGTTTGCTCCCACTTAGGGAATATTATTGATAAGTGATTACCTTTAGATTATTTTGTCTAGTTTTCATCCGTTCAATGCACTAGTGAGTTTGTTTTTATATTTTGCATTTTTATATAGTAGACAAAATTTGAAAGTATTTGGTATTAATAATCTTAATTAATTGTCAATAAGATTTTACTTTAGGTTTCTTGAACTATTGAATAATTTTTTACTCGTATATGGATATTGCCCTTTGTAGACGCTTCTCTGCATGTGTTAAAGTTAATGGTAAAAAAATGTTCATCTTTATATGAGGTTTGTCCGAATTATTTATTGAGGACTCGGGCCTTTTTAGATGGGATCTTTTTTACAAAAAAAAAAAGGCCCCTCTTGAATGAAGCCTAACTAATGGAGAGGCATTTTTTCAATTTCAAGCTATGACTTACGCAACAATGATAAGTTTTTGCTATAAAGAACCCGACACTTCCATGAGGCTATGCAATAACCCAATAACATACCCCTAAAGTATTCTGGATTTCAAGGATTGGTACCAACTTATTACGCATAACCTAAAATTTAGGCATAACTTAAAAAATAATATACTCCCTCTATCCCTAACTGATTGAAATGTTTGACCTAGCACGATTTTTTAGGCTAGTAACAATTTTTAGCTCTTGGACAAATTTACCCATTTCATCTCTTTTTTTCTCAAAGATGTCCAAATCTCTGGCACTGATTGTCGATTTCGCCCAGTCGTCCTCTTCGGCACTGATAATTGATTTCACGCAATCTTTTTCTTCGGCACCGATTGTTGATTTCGCCGAATCATCCTCTTCGACACTAATTGTTGATTTCTCCCTTGATTCTAGCAACACCCCTGACCATTTTCAACTACTCTACCATTGAATCGCTGCTCTTGTGATGAGTCTTCCTCTTCGACAGAATCACTGCTCGATTCCATCAAATTGCCAATTGAATCTCCGCTCGGATCCCTCTCGAGTCGCATCTCGCTGTGATCAAAGATGATTGAAGATGATCGATGGACACGCTGCACATAGACGATTGGGATTATTTAGAAGCGAGAAAAGATATTGAAGATGAAGAGGATGTGAGGGAGTTTGAGCTAGCGACGGTAGGAGGATTAAGAGGAGGTGGTGGAGTAGGGTGGAAGGACGGCGAGGGTTTAGGTTGGGTAGTATAGTAAAAAAATAATAAAGAAGTTACCATAAATAGAAACGTTTCATTATTTTTTGGGATTACCCAAAAAAAGAATACGTTTCATTCTTTTTAGGACGAGGGAGAGTATATTACATCATGTATAAAAATTTCATCATTAAAACCAAATATCATCATAATAGTAAAGCATACAAAGTATCTTTCTATAGGCTTCCCAGGTACAATATAGAGTCATACTAACTTGCTCGGGGCCAGATGAGGTCATGCCCCAAGTCATGCTGAGACAATTCTACCTTCAAAACATGTAGTTTAACATTTTTTTATTTCTTGAGACATGGGGGAGCATGGCTTTCCTTGAACCCCTTCTTTGCAATGGATTAGAGATAATAATGGGGTGGATTATACACGAATACTTCTTACCTACCATTTGAACCCATGATTTTTTATACTCGTCACTTCATGGGTATCCTTTAGCGTGGTTGAAAAATCTCACCCATTCTGCAATTTGTGGGTAATTTGTACATCTAGGTAACCTGCAATTTAAGTTGTTTTTTTTTTAATTTTATAAAAATAAAAATGGAACATTCAGTTCCATGACAAAAAATTCAAACATAATATCTCATATCACAATTAGCACAATAAAATGGTTTTATAATTAATTAATGAAGGATTCTCGAGCTTTTTCTTAAATGAATTTTCTAAACCTTTCTCAACTAGCCAAACTATAAAGGAGGATAAAAAAACCTAAATAGAAAGATAACGATATGATTACTGTCCTAGTTTTACATAGATTCAGTTTTTAAAGTGAAAAGTAGCTAGAATTGACCTCATTGTCATTACATAGAGGAACCTCAGCATAAGTCAACAATGCCTTTGATTTCACCATTTAAATTGCTTCAAGCAATTAAATTGATGAGTTGTTGTTGTTGGGAAGCATAGATGACGAGTTAATGATGGCTTGCTGAGAGCAATACTTACAGTGTTGGGGTTAGATGAGAATAGACAAGAGTTTGACTTAGGTTAAGGTTTGGGGAATGATTCATGAATTCAATCTAAAGGCCGCGACTAAAGGGGAAGGATTAAGTTTAGGTTAGGTGTCCCAGATTACCTAAAATTACATATGTTTTTGCCAAAATTCACAATTTCCCACATTTTTAAGGAAATCATGAAAAAAAATCATGTTTTATTACTAAAAAACATAGATTTATGTGAAGAAAGAGAGAAAGAAATAGCAAAAAAAGTTAGAGACAAGATGAGAGAGAAATAAAATAAATGTGCTAGAAATGAGAGCCCTTACAACCTTACTAATATATAACAAAACATGTGCTAGAAATTAGATGAGAGAGAGGGAGAGAGATAGATTGATTGATAGATGAGATGAGAGACAGAGAGAAGGAAAAAAAATGATAGGTCTGGGCATTGCTGGTCTATCAGTTGCACTCACATTAAAGGAAAAAAAATGAGGAATTAAGGAAATAAAGTGAAAAAAAAGTTATTGAGAATAAATTTGTATGAGCTTCAACTAGCTAAAAAATTAAAAAACTATTAAAGAATGAAAAATGAAAAATTATTAGTTTGTGGTAGTTCTTTTTTATGGAGACAATAGCTCTTAAATGGGATAAAAACTATGAAATCGTTGTACTAATTTTTACGCCTCACAACTATAGTTTAGGGATGCAACCCACAATTTACATGATTTACTCCTAACTCAATAGGGGTGAGGGTGGGTCGGGTTGGTTCGATTTTATGGTGAAACCAAACCAACCCGAAAATGGCATTGGTTCCAAATTTTTTTTACTCAACCCGAGAACCAAGAACCGAATAGAACTAGAACCATAGTTTTGGTTTTCGAGTTTTTCGGTTTATACCATTTACCTATAATAACATCAAAATTCAATAAAATTGCATCCATAACCAGTTTTATGAAATATTTAACATAATATACAATTAAATTAATATTTAAATACATGTACTTAGGCACATTTAAAAAAGTTTAAAATGTTGTTTTTACAAAAATGATTCAAAAGAGTTGCTTGTAGAATATCTTTTATCTCAACCAATTTATTTTACTTCCTTCCTCTAATTCCAACATTGGTATAACATTCAATATAAAAAGCTGAGTCTTTAAGACTATTTTTTCAGTATCAAAACCTAAAATATATAGATGTCATAAATTTTTAGTATAGTATGGCTCATAAATGAAAAAAGAAATATGATGATTGTGTCATAGAGAATAGCCTGGAATGGAAGATCGAAAGTAAAATTACCAGGAGCAATCGGTCTAGGAAGCGAAGTGATTTAAGTGAATATGAAATTTTTTTGGAAATAATTCCATAACTTCCATATTGTTTCAATTTGGGATATCAGTTTAAGAGTTTAATATAAAAATACAAAATGACCATTATAATTTTTCAAAGAAATATATATATATTAATTTTTATTATATAATTATATATATATCTCGGATTCGATTCCACCTCAGGTTGGTTCCATATGGAACCAGAACCAACCCAAAAACCGTTGATTCTCCTATATGTGAAATCAACCTACGAACCATGATCAATTTTTATCCAACCTAACCCAACCCAATGGGGGTGGTTCAGATTGGATTTTAGGTTTACCCAACCCATGCTCACCTCTATAACTCAATATGTTCTTTTGTATTTAAAGTATATTATTTTAAAAATTTTATTTTTCTCATTCTTTTTATATGTTCAAAATTTTAAAATTTTCTACAATAGATGTACTATAAAATGCATTTTGATGCAATCAAACACAGTTTAAACACAAAAAAATTCCACTAAAAGGTGAAAACAAAACAAATAAATAACAATACTTGAATCAAAGAATAAAACAATATAGTATATTCCTTCTTTTTGTTTCACCAGGGTCGTTCATCGGAAGGATAACCAAACTGCAACTTCGACACCGAAGGTGTAACCCGTAGATCTGGATGACCAAACCTGAATTTTCTGAGAACTTGGTTGTCCACAAAATTTAGAGCTCTCACCATGGCATTCCAACAGCTCTCTCTGGTGTACGTCTGATTGTGATCCCCACTACAAGGCTCTATTCGGTTATGAATAGCCTCGCTGAGCTTTGGACCGGGTCGTCACCCAAATGCAAGAACTCTTCGCTAAATGCGGCGTATTGCTTACTCACAATCTCGGCACCATGATCACGGTTCTCTTCTCTTTCATCAGAAAACCAGAAATTCCCAAGCGAATGCTCTTGATGTTTAATTCAAGAAATAGAAAAAGAGAGCTATGTTGACGCACCAAGAAGAAATTAGGGGTGCCAACGGCTATTTTCTTCCACTATTCCCTTTCGGTTTGCTGGAAAATGAGAAATTTCTGACAGAATTTAGGAATCTGGGAGTATAATCCGAAGAAGAAAAGGCGTGGGGGCTATGCAAATCTATTCGGTTTGTCTGGGGATGAATCGAGAAGAATGTGACAAGTGTGAAAATGAATGTTTTAATCACTCTTGTTTTTCATTTTGAGCAATTCAATCTCCAAACTTTCCAATCAGATAAAAATGAGTCAACAAGTCAATATTTAATGACCGTTATATGCTGCATCATCTTTTCCATCTACCACCTAAAGAAATATCCAAATTAGGACCAATAAAACTAACGATTTCATTGTTTGAGGACTACATTGGTAAGTCGATGATTGTTAAGACTAAGTTGGCAAAACGTAAAAAGTTTTAGAACTGACTAATATTTTATCCTGTTCTTAAATAAAAGTAACATACACTTTTTAATTAAATTATACAATACATGTAATTTATTGACTTTAATGTAAATAAAATTTAATATAAATAGTAATTTAATGAAGATGCATTTATGACGTTTACACACACACACACACATGACATACACATAGATATACAAACATTTTATAGATAGATATTTTCTCACTCCCGCTCTCAAATTGAGACACTTAGGGTTTAGGTATTGATAATTTTTAAGGGTAAGGAATTTGTAACACTTGAAGGGTTTAATAAGTAGACAATATAGATTTACCCGTCATTAGGGGCAGAGACAAGAGGAGCTGGGGGGTGTCTTGCCTTAACTTCGTAATATTTTTGCATAATTATATATATATGATGTGTATTTTATGAAGTATTTTAAAAAATTAAATAGTAAAAAAAATATAAATAACAACACAAATAGTAAAGAAAGTAAAAAAAATACTTATTTTTAACATTTTTATGTAAAATTTATACCTAATATTAATATATTAACTTTGGTTTTCTATTTGCAGTTGAATTAGTTTTTGGATATTCTATTGCCACGTAAGTCAAATGGCTTGTTAAAGTCAAATTAGAATTGGCTTAGGATGTGAGGAAAAGACAAATAGTCATATTGGCTCACATATAAAAGCCACATAGTTTATTTTTGGAACATATGAAATCGAAGTAAAGAAATCTAACAAAACAAAAAAAAAAACTTGCAATAGTAGAGAGTCGTAAAGCATCAGGTAGCAATTTGTATTTTTATTCTTTTATTTTTTGATTTGTATGTTATTGATTTTATTTAGTGGGTTCAATCATGATTTTTTTGTTCGTGCAAACAGTACATAAACCCTACTACCGCATTTGATTCAAAAGAGTGCCACTGTTGTTTAGGGGTAAATATGGGTTGGGTAAACTCGAAACTCAACCCAAACTACCTTCTATAGGGTTTGGTTGGGTAAAAATGGATCATAGTTTGTAGGTTGGTTTCACATATAGGAGAATCGATGATTTTTTGGTTGGTTCTGATTCCATATGGAACCAACTCGAGGTGGAATCAAACCCGAGGTATATATATAATTATATAATAAAAATTATAATATTACTAACATCTATATATATATGTATGTATGTATGTATTTTTTTTTTTTTAGAATTATGATTGTCATCTTGTGTTTTTATATTAAACCCTTAAATTGATGGCCCAAATTGAAATAACATGAAAGTTGTGCGATCATTCATGAAATTTTTCTATATTCACTTGAATTACTTCGCTTCTTATACCAACTATTCCTAGGTCATTCTGTTTTTGATCTCTTTACTTTAGACTACTTTTTACAACATAATCATCATTTTTTTTTCATTTGTGAGTCATGTGAAACTGAAAATTTATGACATCAATATATTTTAGGTTTTGATACTAAAAAAGATGATCTTAAATGCTTAACTTTCCATGTTGAATGTCGTACCAATGTTGAAATTACTGGAGGGAAGTAAATTGGTTAAAAAATTTTTTTAACCATTTTGGTAATAACATTTTAAATTCTTTTGAATGTGTCTAAGTAAATATATTTAAATATTAATTTAATTATATATTATATTGAATATTTCTTAAACTGGTTATGGATGCAATTTTATTGAATTTTGATGTTGTTATAAATATATGGTATAAACAAAAAAACATGAGAACTAGAACCGAAAAACCCAAAACTATGGTTATAGTTCTATTCGGTTCTCAGTTCTTGGGTTGAGTAGAAAAATTTTAGAACCGAGGCCATTTCCGGTTAATTTGGTTCCACCATAAAATCGAACCAACCTAAACCATACTCACCTCTACTGCTATCACAAATTTTTTTTTTTAGTTGGACCTTGCAATTATAACTTCTTCATTTTCCATGCATCCACTGCCCAATTTATGTGACTTATTCTTCTAATTTTTTGTATTTCTTTATTTATTTTTTATTTTTTTATTGATTTCAGTAAATTTCATACTAAAATCACAACATGACTATGGAGATTAAAATTAATAAATTTTAATATTTTTAATCATATGAGATCTAATTATAATTTTAGTATTTTTTCCAATGAAGTTATATATATATATAGTTTAATTGCATATTTGGTCCCTTAACTTTATCAACGCAAATGAGTTAGTCCTTGAACTTTGACTCAATGGGAGTTGGTTTTTCAAGTTTGCAAAATGGTGCGACTTAGTCCAATGACTGACAGATGAGTTATAGCATTAATGGCTTGCTGAGGTAAAAATATGCTTTTAGTCATTGAATTTTATTTGTTCATTTACATTTGCCCTAATATATTACATAATTTGCAATTAGCCAAAATGCACATTTGGTCCCTTAACTTGGTCAACTTTAATTAGCTAGTCCTTCATCTTTAACTTAGTGTGAGTTAGTCCCTTAACTTTGCAAAATTTAGGAAGTTTGTCCAAATTGGATGGAAAGGTAAATGGAGTTAAATATCTTGCTAATGTGGCGCAGAGATGTGCTGAGCTGGTCTTGACACATCATCCTTTTTTCCACATCATCTCGTCTCGTCTTTTTCATTGTTCGTTCATTCCGACAGAGCTCCCAATCTTCAAATTGCCACCGTCTCCTTTAGCTTCGAATCAACGAATTATTGAATCGACGAATTTTTAAATCAATTCCTCACTAAATCCTGCCACCAAATCTAGTCGTCAAATCTTGCTGCAAGACCGGTCGAATCCCGCTGAAGTTGATGACTTGGTTATTGACCGGCGTTTCCCATCACTGCAGTGGCGGCGGAGAATGAAATGACCCCAAAGCTGGTGAAAAGAAAAAGTAGACATTTGAGCATAGCCGCCGCATATGGATTCCAAGTGGCATTTGACTGGCTATCTCTTCTGGTAAGAGCTTTCTCACTTCACCTTACTATCTCCTCCGCATCTGACTAGCTATCTTGATTGCACAGAACAGAAAACATTCTCAATTGATAGATGTGGCCTGTAAATTGCTTTGCAATTGCAATGGCAGAGAAGAGAATTGTTCGTCTGTTCACCTAAAAGACAATGTTAAGTCAGAACGTGTCCAAGCTAGACACTTTTCATTAGACATTGGACTAAATCATTTAGTTTAGCAAACTTTCAAGACTAACACGCTAAATCTGGAAAGTTAGAGTACTAACTTGAATTGAGTTAAACAAAAAGGACTAACTCGCTCGAGTTTGTCAAGTTGGAGGACCATATGTGTATTTTGGCCTTTGTAATTTGATCACAAAACATGAAAACAAGTCATCAGGGGCAGAGGCAAGTTAGCTCTATGACCTCCTATTTTTTTAGCCATCACTATTGTTTGGGCTACTCTCTCTTTCTGTATTGCCAAATCACCAACTCAGCTTCCATGGAGGTTTTGTTGGTCAAGCTCCCTAATCCTTAATCAACCAAGAACCATAGTCACATGATTTCTTGCACCATGTCAACCTCTGATTTATCTGCTTCATTATGTAGGTCATTTTCTTTGTACTCAATTTGGGATTTTGAAACAATCAATCTCCAAGGACTTGTCTTTGCTCTTGCTCGCTAGTTCCTTCTTGTCCATCACTTTTGTTGCGAAGATAATGCTGCTATCATTATTCCCCTTGTTGCTTTCCGACAACGAGGATTTGGGTTCGGCGAAGTAGACAAAGCCGATGCTACTGTTACTGAGGCAGATGAAAAACCGTAGGTTCATGAAGAAAAGGGGACGCATGGGCTTGACAGAGAACGAGTTGTGGGGAAAAACATTAAGTAAAAAGGCCGATACGGATCCACAGCTTATGCTCCGATCAATTGTGGTACTGGTCACAGAGGTGGACGTGGAAGTAAAGCTAAGGCTCTATAGATCGTCAGCTAAATCGTCGGCCTATGGCTCCATCAAGAAGTGGCACTAGAGGTGGGGCATTGGATGAAGCAACAAAACTTGAGGCATTGGATCAGGTGGAGCGATTGATGAAGAATATAAGCCAGGCAGAGCTTGTGAAGTAGATGCAAATCAACACCGTCAAACTCATGTGACATCACGTGCATGCTTTTGGTCCAACAAAGTACTAAATTGCTTCATTTAACAAAGTTTGAGGACTAAGTTGTAACAAGTCAAAGTTCAAGGACTAACTCATCCAAGTTTGTAAAGTTGAAAGACTGATTGTGCATTTAGGCCTATTATATATATATAAAGTTTCTTAATCCTGCCTTGATGAATACCTCTATTCACCACCCATCTATATCCGTCAAATGAATATGGTCCATCCGTTTCATATTAATTGGCCATTTAAAAATTTTTTATTAAAGTTTAATTTGAACATATTCAGATTAATATATATTGAAAAAAATTCTTAAAAATAATATTTAAAAACTTTAATCTTTAAAGCTTAATTTTTATATAAAATATTTATATTTTTATAATAAATTTTTAAAATTAAAATTATAAATTAATTACTATAAATTATAAAAGAATCAATTTTTATGAAATGGAGAGAGTAATTATTGAGTATACTCTATGTCTCTATCGGGTGTTTTTACCCATTTATTCATCCGCAACCAGCAAACATTCACAGCTCACAAATTTCGGCCGCCCAACTGCCTGGGGCCAGCGGCCCTCCCTGAGGCCTGAGGCCTTCTTTAGTGATGTTCGTTTTATTTCCTTGAGGTCTGCGACCGTCCCTGGGGCCCTTCCCGATTAGTAGTCCGACTCTCGTCTTCGTGTCAACTGACTCCTCTTCTAATTCTCTCGGTTTTTAAGACAAACACAAATAATGTGCGACAGCGGCGATTCGTCGGCGCCAACACAGATCCCTGGCCCCAACAGAAAGGCCGAGAGGCCACCGCTCCTCAAGAAATCCAAGACCATCTCCGACGACGACGCCAGCTCCACGCCGCACTTCCCGGGCCCACTCCTTCCCGCCGTCCGTCGCGTTTCCACTCTCCCTCTCTCTTCCGATCTCCGTCTCTCCCTCAACACCGATGCCTCCGCACACCCAACCAGTACCACCAACCACATTGACTTCAGAAACTTCTCGGATAGGGATTGGATGTTTCCGTCCTTTCTTGGTCCACACGCGGCTAGAAGTCGGGCCGTCGCGGACAAGCCCCCAAAATCCGCAAGTCAAGCAGGAGGACGAGGGGTGCCGGGACTTCCGGGGATCCGAACTGCGGAGAAAGAGGCTCTGAAACAGAGGCAGCTGACTGGCTCCCAGACGCACCGTTGTGAGACCAAGGAAGAGGAGTCCAAGAGCGTGACGAATCCAGCTCTTACAATTCAGTCCACACCCCTGACTCAGTTGAGCGGGAGTAGATCGAGTTGGAAGCGTTTCTGTAGCCTGTCTTTGGTATTATTTCCTCTTTCGTTGCTATTATTATTGTTTGGTACACGGGACTATGATGAAATGGAAGAAATCAATGGTATTTAAGTCTGGAAGTTGACATAAATTGCCATTTGATGTAGGAATGCGAATGTATATGACAACTAAAAGCAGTCCGTTTAACTCAACCCTTGGTACGGGTGTAAGTTGTATGATCGAATATAATTACCAGATCATCTAAAGCCAAGTTTTTGTACAAACCAGAATCAAAGAAAGGGTGGCTTACATGCATCAACTTTCGCTGTCTTTCCTGTATCAAAAGTTTCGGGTTATAAAATTTATATCTGATAACTTTTGTTCTTCGTTTCTCTTGCAGTTGTTTTCAACTTATATATTTTTTGCGTGTTACGCTTTTTACCTGAGGAGCAAAGTTGTGAGACTAGAGGTACGTGACTTTGCCAGGTTACACTCCTTTTTCTTTTTTCTTTTTTAATCCCACCCTTAATTCTCGTAATTTAACATAAACCTGTTGTTCTGCCCTATGTTTTCAGGAAAAGAATCTTAGCCTTGTTAGAGGCTGTGGTGATAAAGCTGTTGCTGGTAGCAGCAGGATTAAATTGTTGCAGCTTGAGAATGATAATTCATTTTGGCCTCTTGGTAGTACTGACCGTAGAACTATTGCACTATACACTGTGGTGGTGACACTAATTATGCCATTTGTGTTGTACAAATATCTCGATTATCTTCCACAATTAAAGAATTTCTCAAAAAGAGCAAAGCCTAATAAGGAGGAAGTTCCATTGAAGAAGAGAATTGCATACATGGTGGATGTGTGCTTCTCTATATATCCTTATGCTAAGTTGCTTGCACTTCTTTTTGCAACCATATTTCTAATAGGCTTTGGGGGCTTAGCTTTGTATGCGGTCAGTGATGGTAGCTTTGCTGAAGCTCTTTGGCTTTCATGGACATTTGTTGCTGATTCTGGAAATCATGCTGATAGGGTTGGAACTGGTCCAAGGATAGTTTCGGTCTCCATAAGTTCAGGGGGAATGCTGATCTTTGCTATGATGCTTGGGCTTGTTTCAGATGCCATCTCAGAGAAGGTTGATTCACTAAGAAAAGGGAAAAGCGAAGTCATTGAAAAGAACCATATACTAATTCTAGGATGGAGTGATAAATTGGTACGCAACTCTATCTGGGCGAGTTCTCTTCTGAAGTTGTTCTTGACATTGAGTTTGGATGCCAAGTTATGAACCAGTAATAAATAATTATATGGTTGGTAAATTGTTTGATCTGATACTGTTGAAGGTTTTTATATTTTCTATTTCCTAGAAAAATAAGGCTAATAATGGTTTGTCTTTTGTAGGGTTCACTTTTGAAGCAACTAGCCATAGCTAATAAAAGCATTGGTGGTGGTGTAATAGTGGTTCTTGCAGAAAGAGACAAGGAAGAAATGGAAATGGATATAGCAAAGCTTGAATTTGACTTTATGGGTACATCTGTCATATGCAGAAGCGGCAGCCCTTTGATTTTGGCGGATTTAAAGAAGGTGTTTGGTTATAGTTGTTGTGGCTTATATTCCTGTTTTCTTTTAATTAGCTTGAAGATATTGTGGTTCTTTTCTAACACCTAACATAAATACAACACTTCTAAATTAGTTGCTGCATTCTAGTACATTCAGCTTTTCTACCTTGTTCGGTTTCTGTGCAGCTTCATCTGCATTCACTTTGTTTCGATTTATAGGTCTCAGTATCAAAGGCACGTGCTATCATTGTGTTAGCAACCGATGAAAATGCTGATCAGGTGGCCAATTCTTTTAGTTCTTGGTTTACTCTGGTTCCTAACACGTGCTTATTTTATCTTTTTCTTATACTACTTTTCTTTCCATCTTCTTGACAGAGTGATGCACGTGCTTTGAGGGTTGTGCTTAGCCTAAGTGGAGTGAAAGAGGGTCTGAAGGGTCATGTTGTGGTAGAGATGAGTGACCTGGACAACGAACCCTTGGTGAAGCTTGTTGGAGGAGAGCTCATTGAAACAGTTGTTGCGCATGATGTGATTGGGCGCCTAATGATTCAGTGTGCTCTGCAGCCTGGATTGGCACAGGTAGTAACACTCATATTTCCTAGGCATATAAATTACTTTTAGGCTTCCTTATCAAATGAGAGCTTTCATAAACTTGTAGTTTTTCCCTGACATCAGTGTACCTTTCAAATTGTGAGGTTTAAAGGGATGGCTTCCTTGTTGTTCACTTACACATTATGGTTAAATGTGCTTGGGCCGAAAATCACAATTAGCCCTACTGTTCAAGTTGTTTGCATTTAACTGAGCCAACAAGAGTTCAAATCCCCATTGCCCTCTGGTTGTGCTTCTTGTGTACCAGAGAGAAATGTGCTTGGGCCTTCTTAACATGCATATCAATTTTGGGCTTCGTGAGATAATTTTAATTTTAGATTGTTTCTTACCCAAATGTTAACTCTATCGACTCAATGCTCTAAAGAGAATAAACACTATCTGTATAATTAGTTCAAATTTTTCTGGTTTTAATTATAGCTTGACCATGTGGCAGATATGGGAGGATATATTGGGATTTGAGAATTGTGAGTTTTATATCAAAAGGTGGCCTCAGTTGGATGGTATGAGGTTTGAAGAAGTACATATTTCATTTCCTGATGCAATTCCTTGCGGGATCAAGGTTGCTGCAGAAGGGGGGAAGATAATCATAAACCCAGATGATAGTTACTTATTAAAGGAAGGGGATGAAGTCCTTGTCATAGCAGAGGATGATGACACTTATCTTCCATGCCCCCTCCCAGAGGTTCTTTTCCTCTACATCTCTGTAGCACAAAGAAGTATGTACTACAAAATCATACTTGAAGATTTTGCAGCTTGAAAAGTTCAGGCTGACAGCTCACTAATTTGTCAAAATATTGTGCATCCTTTTTTCTTTATTCCATGAGAAATCTTTTTGCCTCTCCTGAAATCACAATGGCATCCACTTTCCTTCTTGAAGTTATTAAATTATTTGTTGTAATAAACAAAAAGAATGTCAGCGTTTCTAGTTATTCCTACTGTCCCTTGCTAGTATGATTTTTGCTGGCTTTGACTGCAGGTTTATCGGGGTGTTTTCCCAAAAGTAGCTGACCCTCCTAAATATCCTGAGAAGATATTACTATGTGGCTGGCGCCGTGATGTTGATGATATGATCTTGGTAACCATGAAAAACTTGCTCTCAGGGTTTAGTAATTAGTTTTAAGTTATTTTTTCTTGGAATGTGTTGGAGCAGGAAAATTAAAAATGGAACGATTTTGGAAATTTTGTTGATTAAACTATCAGATGCTTCTTCGTGTAAGCTCTGGCCTGATTTTGCAATCTAAATTTTAACCTTTCAGGTTCTAGAAGCATTTCTTGCTCCAGGTTCGGAGTTGTGGATGTTTAATGAGGTTCCTGAGAAAGAAAGAGAAAAGAAGCTAACTGATGGTGGACTTGATATTCATGGGTTGTTGAATATACAACTTGTTCACCGGGAAGGAAATGCTGTCATTAGACGGCATTTAGAGAGTCTTCCTTTGGAAACTTTTGATTCTGTAAGTTGAGCTACTCTTCTCTCTGAGAAACAAACTTATTGCTTAATTCTATCTTAAGATGATGAATTACTAACTCTAACTCTAAACGGGCAGATTCTAATTCTTGCAGATGAGTCCCTAGAGGATTCAGTTGTTCATTCGGACTCCAGATCTCTTGCTACCCTTCTCCTCATTCGAGACATACAGGTTAGATACCATCTGACTTGCATGGTTGGTACATTATCCAGCAAAAGTAGATCTATTATTGTAAGGGTTAAATCATGTATGCAACTGATGCATGCTGGTGTATGCTTCTATACTTCTCATATTAGAGAAAGAAATGTAGATTTTAAAAGTTGCAGGTTCTTTTTGTTCAAGAACTGGCTGCAGTTTCTGCCCCTCTTCTTTAATTGTTGCCCACTTTGCTTTGCAACCTGCACGTGTTTAAATTTATAGCTGTGGTAAGAACTCTGCCTTTGCTTGTTAGTGCAGTCTAAACGCCTCCCCAACAAAGATACAAAGCCCAATTCTTTACGACACTCCAGTTTCTCTCATAGCTCTTGGATTCGTGAAATGCAGCAAGCCTCAGATAAATCAATAATCATTAGTGAAATTCTGGACTCAAGGACAAGGAATCTGGTTTCAGTTTCTAGAATCAGTGATTATGTGCTATCGAATGAATTGGTGAGCATGGCGCTGGCCATGGTGGCGGAAGACAAACAAATAAATCGGGTTCTCGAGGAATTGTTCGCAGAGGAGGTAAATTAGGTGCAGTATGTTTAAGGTTTTATGAGGTTGATACACTTTGGTAATTATCATGTATTTATATACATGCATGGTGAGAAAGAACTAATGTTGCTGCTTCTGACAGGGGAGTGAGATGTGTATTAAGCCAGCGGAATTCTATGTGTTTGATCAGGAAGAGCTTTGTTTCTATGATATTATGATCAGGGGTCGCCAAAGACAAGAAGTTGTTATTGGATATCGCCTGGCAGATACTGAGCATGCCATAATTAACCCGTCCAATAAATCAGAGTCAAGAAAATGGTCAATTGACGATGTATTTGTTGTCATTTCAACAGGTTCATGAACACGGAAAACTGCTGAACATTGTGCTGATTGCTAACCGGGTGGGTCAATCACATGCTTTCTGTAATCTTGTAATTAGAGCTTCAAACTTGAGGAGAAGGTCAAGTATAGGAGTCTTGTAGCTAGGGCTAGGGCTAGGGCTAGGCTCTTGACCTTGTGATTTAGCATTGTCGTATAGCACACTAAGCACAGGCAGATGTTTTCCCAGGATGGAGGAGGGGCTGCGTCGTCTTGTTCCCACTTCTTCCCTGTAACTCTTACATAGGTGCTCCATGGTTGTGCCCATGAAAATGTTCCTTTGTGCGCAAATTGCAAGAGTGGGTGATGGTTGTCTCTGAAAAGACAATTGATGGAAGTGGTTTATGATAGTATGAATTATCGGCGGTTGTTATTGGAGTTGAGAGGGGGATCTATCGGTTGTTATCTGTTTTTGTCTGGGCTCATCTTCCTCTTCCGTCGAGTGGCGGCTACTTCGTTCAGGGTCATTCTCCATTCTGTCAAGTGTGACCATGGTGACTGGAGATATCAAAATCATGGATGTCAAAAATGCGACTTGATTTGTAAAATCGTACATTGTACAATTTTACGATTTGATTCCCAAAAAATGAGTTGAATTGGGATAGGATCACATGGTGTGGTGAAAGCCGTACGAATATACATACGATTTTGGTCTCTAAAATCTTCAGGAGTTGAAAATTTCATTTGATGGTTTAGAAAAAGATCTGTTTGGGAGGGCAAGCTTAAGCACCGAGGCCATGGCAACGAGAAATTTCAGAATGGAAGTCTGGAACCAGAAAATGTCAACAGCTCCGGGGAGCAAGTAAATTGTTTTGGACTCCTGCGAGACACGAACTTATTCCATCTCTCTTTGTCAAGTATTTCAAATTTGGATTTCTCACGTTACAAGTTATTAATTACTTCCAGCAACATGAGTTATTCACAAAGAGATGGAAGCATTTCTTGTTTTATTTTTAATGCATTTATCAAATTCCTTTTAACTCTCTCTAGAATTAAATATGGTTTGCAATTATATATATATATATATTATCAATTGCTAACTTATGTGAATTGAAGTTATTGTCCATTGTTGACGTTGAGTATTGTTGAGAAACCTCCTGTGTATTATTTTTGTTAGTTTTAATGTTAGATCGGCCTATAATTTTAAAAGTATTACGGTAATATTTTTCTAGCTTTTGTTTTGGTATAATCTTACAATTCCAATTCGATTTTAGGTTCATCAAAAGATCAAAATGATTTTAGATAAAATTGTGATTTTAGAGTATTTGTATGCGGAAAAGCCGTCATAGCTCAGCCGTGAGCTGATACCATAGTTTTGTTTTACACACACATATATATAAAGTAGGAGCATCTCAATAGGGTAGGATGAACTTTTCATATAATTGGTGAAATTTAGAGTTAACATCAGGCAGATTTTTCATTTTTGGTAAGTTAACTGCAATATTTTGCACGTGTTTTACCGAAATTATCCTAAACTTCTCAATCAATATTGTGCTACCACATGACATATTTGAGCCTGATTCAAAATGTGATAAATTCATAATATGTAAGATTCCATGGAATCAATTTCAATTTCAAATAGCAAATGACTTTAAAATGACTTATTTTATTTTTACGTCCTTTTAACCCGAAACTAATTTTAATTAAAATTTAATATTATGTAGCTGTAATAATCCATTGAAAATATAATTTTTATAATTTTACTAAATTTTTATGAAATTTTCTAGTTTAAGGCATTAAAAAATAAAAATTCACAAAAAATTTAACAACATCATGAAAATTTACTTTTAAATGGATTATTGCATCTACATAATATTCACTTTCAAATGAAATTGGTTTCAGGTAAAAAAAATGTAAAAGTAAAAATAAGTCAGTTGTATTTCTTATATTTCAATAGATTTTTTTTTACTTTCAAATGAAATTGGTTTCAGTTGTATTTCAATAGATTTTTTTTTATCGTACTTTCATCCAAAATTTAAAATTTATGATAATTTTATCTGACAAAAAAAGAAAAAAAATTATTTAACTATGTATTTCTTCTAAAAAACCAGCAATCATAACCTATATAAATTAAAAATTCATTTCCTAAAACAATTCATTTGTCAAAGTGATGGCCGCTCCGTCCTCATTATCACTGATACTGGCATTGTCACTGGGAATGAACAAGATAAAGACTCAAGCAAAAACACTTTATCTATAGAGTTTTTTCAATTTCATGAAGGAGAATGGGTCGGTCACTTATTTGGTTGGTGTAAGTAATTTGTCATAGGCGTCGTTGTCAAGATTGAAAGAGTGCTTTCTTAGGAGGCTACTTGTAAAATATTTTCATTATCCACTTACAACATCAACTTCTCAATTTATTTTCATTATCGACAACTTTTTAGCATAAATGTTTTTAAGGTGATAGAACCGGTAACATCAACTTCCTTATAGTCATATTTTATGAGGCTACCTCTTATAAATTTACCCCTATTATTTTTCTATTGCTATTTGCCGTTCTTGGTTTTGTATATTTGCATATTTTCAAGTTTTCATTTAGTTTCATTTTTCAATTTTTTATTTTTACAGTTACATAGTGTAGATCGAGTTGGGTGGCTACTTCCTTGAATAGAGTTTTAATTTTGGCATTCTTAGATAATGTTTCTAATTCATTGTTCCATTTGATGCAGTTTATACTATTTGATATAAAGCTTGCCATGTTATCTCCATTAAACAGGGTTTTATCTCACTTGTGCTAAATTTTCTGTCATTTGTTGTTCTTAAGATCTAGATAGTCATTTTCTAAACGACACATTAATAGTGCTAGCTCTCTCTTTTATTTTATTGTTAGGGCAAAACAACATAGATATGTCTTTAGGTCCACTAACTTTCGTATAATTAATTTTTCCAAGGGATCAATTTAATTTATGATCTCTTTGCTGTCATCATGTTCTCCTTATGCACCCTTTGTTTTCCGCAAAGACATGTTCTTCGATCTAAACATTCTTTTCTTTTCCTCCCGTTTCAGGGTAATGCCGCATTTTGATGTTTAGGATTTCAGAATATTTTATGCCATTTTTACTTATATGATTTTTTTTTCAATTTTTAATCTAACACTTTTACTTTAAATTACACATACGACGCACATAATACAAAGTTGTTCAAATCAGATCAAATTTTAATTTTAATTTAAAAATTAGTTAATTTAATTGCAAGATAAACCTGATTTTTAATATTCATAATCATGATAAACCTATAGACTTTTAATAATCCTAACCGGGATTCATCTATAGATTTAAAATATGAACTTGCATAAATTTCTGATAAGATTTTAGAATAATATTATTGATAAAAAGGTGACTCTCTGATTTGATAATTTTATAATATTAAAAGTGTACTAGATAAAGTCAATATCATATACTTCATTCGTCTCACAATATTTGACTCATATTTTTTTTTGCAGCTTTAAAACAGTTGCTTCATTCTTATTTTTCTAAATAATGTAACTTTATTATTATTATTATTATTATTATTATTATTATATATATATCAATTATTAAAAGAAGAGAAGTTAAGAAAATTAAAAAGTAAAAGTACATAGGACCCATTAAAAAGACAAATGCTAGTAACTTTTTTTAGATAAGTACATGTAGTTTATATAAAAATAAATAAACTAATAGTTTTATATTAAAATAAGGAAATAAAAAGTATAAAAATCTTAATTTGCATGCATTATCAAAGGATATAGGTTTTATGAGTCGGAGGAAGTAATTTTTATTGTTTAAACAAAGTAATTTAAAAGTCCTTCTCATAGAAAATTGCAAGATTTTTAACAGTTATTAATTCAAATAACCATTATAATTAGTTGTTGTCTTTTCTAAAAAATACATACTCTATAAAATGATGGAATACTTAAAATTACAAAATTATCGATTTAAAATACAAGAAAAATCTTAAAAAAAAAACATCCAAAACCATTATATGCTTTATAACATTCTAGCTACTCTAGCTTCTTATAATTGTTAGACAATTATTTTTAAAATTTTTAGTTCTTCAAATATATTTATTAATCTATCTCAAATTTTTTTAAGTACACCAACTTATTTTATTTGTTACAATTCATAATTTATAATTTAAGCATTATACAACTATTGTGATTGATTATACTTTATTATATTTTATACCATTTAATAGAAAATTTCAAATATATTTATTAATATAAAATAAAAATCAACATAATGAATTGTTGTTTATAAAATAAATCAATTTATTTTATGTGTCAATGGTAGTTGTTTATTGTATTCAGGCTTCCCAAGGTATATTTTTCTTCTTTTTAGTAAATATAATTGTCTTTCTATTTTCTAAATACTCAATATTTCAATGTTACATTTAATTTTTTTGGGCATTATTACATTAAACTAATACATGTCAAACGAGAAGCAAACCAAGTAAAAGATTAAAACATGTCATGTTATATGAATTGTTTTGATTTCCATCACTAATATTTCTTACAAATGGATATATATGTTGAAACTATATAATATTACTGAGCCTATTTTAGTACATTTATTACTATTATTGGTTTTAATAATGGCATTTGTGTCAATAACAGTTGAATGCCTTTTAAATGTATATATTCATCTTTGAAAGTTTGAAAAAAAATAAAGACCGATGCAACGATGGACATGCGAACTAGGGCCGTTACTCCTTCCTTTCCGATCAAACTGAAGTAGACGTCCAAAAGAAACGCGCTCTCACTTCAACTCCCATGGATCCTGGCGAAATCCCGGCGCCTTCCTCTCTGGCACCCTACCATCTTCTCTTCCAATCGCTTTCCTTAATTCCTTCCTCCCACTATCTCCTCGTCGCCATTCTCATCTTCCTTGTTTTCTCATACAATTTCTTGGAGATTCATTTCCTCCGCGATTTGTTCGCTGCCTTTCGGGGCGATCCTGTCACTTTGACTTTCCATCCCGCCTCCCCCCTCTACCACTCTGTCGCCGCCAGCTGCCGCCTCCTCAGCCATAGGTACGCTGTCACTCCATGGCTTTCTAGCCCTCATCTCCAGACTGCTTTCTTGAGTCTATTCGACCGCCCTCCCAATGTTACCTACACAAGGTTGGTTGGATTCAGCTTCCTCTACTGCTCAATTCTGCTTTATTTCTTCAGTAAGTACAATATTGTTTGCATACCTGACGATGAGTACTGATCAGTTTCCATTTCCATTTCAATTTCTTGTGTCTGTCTTTGAGCTCAGACATCTATTCCATACCCCAGATGGTGGAACACTTGCTTTGGACTGGCTGCTGCATTCTCAACCACATTCACATGGTCAGTAACTATGTCTTTTAGACTTTCACTTAAATTTTCAATATCTTGGCTGCTCCTATACTCTTACATTCTGGTAATTTGAAAATTAGAGCAGAGTGACTTGAATGCCTTGTCTTAACTACTTTGTAATTACCATGCTATTGAAGGTGGCCCAAACATGAAAGATGCTGGTATGAAAGCTGACAATACTCCCATCGTGATTGTTGTTCCTGGCTTAACCAGTGATTCTCATTCTGCTGTGAGTCCCTCCAATTTTTTTTTCCTTCAAGCTTGAGCAGAGATGATTGTGATGTTTTGGAAACTGCTCTAGGGGAGCTAGCGTTACTAGTTTTCTCTTTGCCCACTCAGTTACTTTAATACCATCTCTTGTTGGTTCTTGCCTTGATTTTTTTCTTTTCTTTCTTTTTTCTTTTCCCCGAACTGACTGAGGATTCCAGATCACTTCACAGTTCACTATTAACGTTATTTTCCAAAAGCCAGGAACAATATTGTTGCATTGGTTTAAAATAACTGATGCTTCTCAGGCATTTCAGTTGTAATGATTATAAATTTTTGGCCCCGTTTGGTGTTAGTGTCGATGCTTAGCGTTAGAGTTTTGAAAAAGCTATCCAATGATAGCTTTTAGTTTTTAGCTTTAGCTTTTTCATCTCAACCGTTGAAAAACTCTAATCACAAAAGTTGTTCCAAAATGGGGGTTGGTTGATGTATACTTACTACTTTTATTGGTTCATCATTGATGTTTTTCTTTTGCACTTTTCTCCTTGGCACAACAATATTAATTTGTCTTTAATTTTGTGACTGAATAACATGATTGTATATGATTAGTATGTGAAGCATCTTGCACTAAGGATCACTGGGCAGGGTTGGAATGTTGTTGTAAGCAATCATCGCGGCTTGGGAGGCATATCAATAACTGTGAGTTAACTAGACACTTCTTTGACTAGACACTTCTTTTTTTGTATGGTTCTGATCCAAACTAGAAGCTCAGTTTCCTCTGTATCTGGTAATCTTGGCCATAAATTTGTATTGCCACGTAAGCAGTCATTTTCTAATGTAGGATAAACTAGATCTAATACTTGCTTCTGTGTTTGTGGGCTTGGAGTTAAATTCTGGATCTAAGCTTTCTCCAAGTGGAGAGAATTTGTCTTACATGTGTATAGGTACAACCATTGCCCCCATACTGGTGCCGCCCATCAGTAGGACTAAAATAAGCTTATAACTTCAAGTTCATCCCAAAACCATGGAAAAATGACATTCACCTTCTTTATGAGTTTAATTTGATCATGTTATTTTATGAGATTGTACAAGTAAATGTTGCTTGTGGCGTCCATTAAACATTCTATATTTATTAAAATTCATAATGATCCAGACAGTCCATGATTCACTGATTCTCTTTTTTGTTCTTCTTTCTTTTTTTTGTTTTCATATTTTTGCTTCTTTCTTCTTTTTTTTTTTTTTTCAAATTGTACATATTGCTCTTAGTCAGATTGCTTTTACAATGCTGGGTGGACAGAGGATATACGCAAGGTTGTTGACCATATTCATTGTCAGTTTCCAGAAGCTCCTCTGTTTGCAGTTGGAACTAGCATTGGTGCCAACATTCTGGTATATAAATATAATGGCTGGCATAATAACAAACGCTTTAGCTGGTCATCATTGTCGATCAAAAAAGACTACTATAAACTATATACAGGTTTTCTGCCTTTTTTTTTTGTTCTGTAATCTTGAAACCATATGTCATTGGGGCCAGGAGTAAGATAAAGAAAGAAATAAAAGACATCACATTCTGTCTTTATTCTCCTTTTGTCTCTTTTTACTGTAACAATCTTCCTGTCAACAATGGTGGAGCTAAAGCATTTAAGTTTAGGGGATGAAATCTGAATCCAGTTTTTTTGGTTTGTAGATCAAATTAATTTTAGCAAATATCACCATCCTTTCTGACATGTGTAAATTATTTCCGTTCAGCAATTAGTTTTTTGACATTGCACCATTAGTGTTCCCTCTGCTAAAGTTGTATTTTGCTGAGATACGAGAGAAGTTTGTGCTTAGATTATGTGCAATCTTACTGCACAACTTTTACTTTAGGTGAAATTTCTGGGAGAAGATGGAGCTAATCTGCCCCTTGTTGGAGCTGCAGCTGTCTGCTCTCCTTGGGACCTTTTGGTTAGTAACAGCTCTTAGTGAATACCTATGCTTGGGTTGCCTCTCTCTCTCTCTCTCTATATATATATATATATTATATGTGTGTGTGTGTGTGTGTGTGTATTCAATCTCAGAGAAAAATGTTGTAGGTGCTGCCTATTTACCAGAGATCTAATCAAACACTTAAACAATTGACTTAATTGTAAACTTGTCAGGGCAGTGACATATTTCTTCTGCTTTCAGTCTTTCATTGATTAAAATGACTAGTCTTATGCTGGTTTTCTTAGTAGTAAACTTATTTTAGAATAATCTCTCTATATGCCCCTCCCCCCCCAAAAAAAATCAATACCCTTTAATGCAAGTTTTGATTTTTTTTTTCCTGTGTAGATTTGTGACAGGTTCATCAATCGCAGGTTCGTGCAGAAACTTTATGACAGAGTACTAGCTGTTGGGCTACAAGGTTATGCACGACTGTATGTCCTCTGTCTCAATCCAAATAATAATAATAACCATGATGACGATGATTAGAAGAAAACAGGAAAACAGAAAAAGCTTGTTGCTATTAAATTTGATATAGTGTGTGATTGATGAATCTTTCATTAGATAATAATAATAATAATAATAATAATAAGGAAACCGGAAAACAGAAAAAAGCTTGTTGCTATTAGATTTGATATAGTCTGAATGATTCATCAGATTTATGACACGCAAAAATGCACTAGGTTGCTGCTTGTTTCTGTAGACTCAACCGTTCTTATGTTACCCTGGATAATAATGAACCCTAGAGGTTTGCCTTGAAACTGAAGTTCTCTTGAGGTTTGAGACTTGCACACGCCTTAGAAAATGAATTTCACTAAGCCATGTTTTGTCTACAAAATCAATTTATTGAAGAAATGAACATTTGCTCCTGCAGATTCACAGTTTGATACTGTGGTGCAACAAAATCAGGTCAAACAAGTCTGTACACTGGCTTCCTCCAGTCTGTTGCATTTTTCTTTTCTGGGAGTGGGGGTGGGGGGGAATAAAACTAGTTTGAATTTCTTGACCAGGTTTTAGAAACCTCAGTAGGACCAATTTTTTTAAACCAAAAGTCGGGTTTTCTGCACTTAACCCATATTGCCTTCTTGCAGGCATCAGTCTGTCTTATCTCGCCTTGCAGATTGGAATGGAATTCAAAAGGTACTGCTCCACTGACAAGGAAATCTTCTTGTTTGAAGATAGTGTGTTAGAGAATATATTGATTATTGGTTTGTAGATAAATGTGAATTTCATGGTGACAATGGGTTTGGTATGTAAATTGGGATAATCATACAGAGAAGAAATTAAGAACTCTTCATCCTTGGAGGCTTTAGATGATTTTGGCTGTGTTTAGTCCTATCCTAATGCTTTGGATTCGACATCTGGGTAGCAAAGCGGACTTTGGGTTTTTGGTAAGACTGGTTAATTTCATGAATACAAGGCCGGGTGCCTTTTATTGAAGCAGAAGCTAGGTGAGCAAATGGCAGCAGAGAGACTGGTTGAACTTCACTGGGAAGCAGAGAAAGCTGACTTGTAGACAGCATTTGTTCGAAGATTCAAATGAAGGCAATAAATGCATTTGCCACATTGGGAACTAGTCTCTTTTACTAGTTCAGTCTATAGTATACATTAACTGCTTGCATTAATGAATGCACTATCTGTTGGCGTTCTATCTCCCTTTGAACACCATCTTTCTTTACCCTATGAGCAGCCCCATCTTGTAATAGATTTTCCTGTGCTTTTACAGTCACGTTCTATTCGAGATTTTGACAATTACGCAACCCGTGTTGTTGCAAAATTTGAGGTAAAAGTTGCAAGCCCCCTCTTTCTCTTTGGTCCTTGTGTACATGACTGAGTTATCAATTTGGTTTTTAAGAGTTGATTGACATCATGACTTTTGTCTCACTCAACCTTACTTGGTTTACGGTTGATTTGGGTTTGCAATGGATGGTGTTCTCATGCTCTTATAATGAAGCTTGTTCATTTCAGACTGTAGATACATATTACAGGCGTTCAAGTAGCACCAATTTTGTGGGCAATGTAATGGTTCCTCTCCTTTGCATCAGTGCTATGGATGACCCAGTGTGCACTAGTGAAGCTATTCCATGGGATGAATGCAGGTAGTAATCAACTGCTCTTCGTATGGCAATGGTAACGTAATGTGTTTCTCTCTATCCTACAGCTGTAGGAATGTACATCTTTTCATGGATGAAAATAAGTCAAAGGATTGTGGTGTTGTGGTGTTGTCTGAATCTTTGTTTTAGGCTGTTCTTTGAGTGCTGCGTTTGCATATGGGTGTTCAAGATAGGTGTGTTTGTGGTTGTGGATGTTGTATGGGTTTCTTTTATTCAACTTCTCATTGTCGATCATTTGTATTTTTCCTTTGTTTTAATGAATTTTCTGTTATTGCCAATAAAAAAAATCTATGTCAAAGGGAAGGATTTTACTTTCTATATTTTTGTTGTTAACAGTATTCTATGTTAAAGTTTCTAATAATACATATGTTGCTGAATTAGCCCCCTAGTTGCCATTTCTCTCTATCATGGAATTACCCGTGTCAGTCACGTTAACATTCTTTAGTTTAGAAACCAATGTAATTGGATGTTGTCAGTTAAACAGTGTTTCAATGAATGTATTGGATGTCTTAATATCAAGGAAGGATGCTTAGCAGACTGAATGGTTGTCATGTGATGAATGATAGGAAGTGGATTGTTATTTTCTTCCTCTGTATGGAACCTCAATTTCTAACATACTGACTAGTCAACAAACACCTCATGTCACAACCCAGTCACCCATTACAACTCAATGAAGTGGACTCATTATTGGCACTGTTTCTCACTTCATTCATATGTAGGGCTAACAAGAATATAATTCTGGCCACCACTCCACATGGGGGACATCTTGCTTACTATGAAGGGATGACTGCCACGAGCATATGGTAATTTTTGTTCTCTCCCCGTCTTTTTAAGTAAATCTTTTGCAGGCAGTTTATTACGCTGTAGTTCCTCACATTCTAGTTAATTCCTGATATCTCTGTGCTGAAACGTCATGCTCAAGTTTCTGTGGGACTTTGAGTAGCCTGTGATGGACCCAATTCATTTGTGGTTATGAGATACAATTGTTGGGGCCTTAGGCAGAAATTAGTTGCAACAAAGCACCGTTGCTATGTGGCTCCATCTGAGCAGGTTCCTAATCTAATTAGGAGGGATGTCTGACTGTTCCATATTTTTTTTGGTGGCAGATATTCAACAAGATTTAAGCCAATAGTTAGTTGTTGGCTTGTGGCTCCCTGTTCCAGTCGTGCTGTAACGCATAAGCTAGCAGCCCAGCATTAAAAATCAATTGGAACTAAGCCATTATTGAACTCAGCTAGCATCATATATTCGACATCAATCCATTCTGATATACAAGAATCTGGGGTAACATGCCAATAATCACTGCAAGAAAACCATTTATTGGAATGGAGCATTACATTCTTCTGATATATTGCTTCCCATAACCTGTGAATGCAAGCAGGAACATGGCTTGTCATGTTTTCCTATAGAGTTTTTGGCCCAATTTGGGTAGTAAGCCTGCTATTTACTTGTGATGTAACCTCTATTGCGTGCCTGTTTTTTTATTGTTCTCTTTCTTTGTGTGCCTGAAGGTGGGCGAGAGCCATTGCCGAATTCTTTTCTGTCCTACACTCTACTCCATCTGTAGCAAGAAAAAAGGTTCGACTTGATCCAATAGAAGTCGCAATGGAAGAGCTAGATCCTGTTTTACCTACTTTTTCTGTTTCTCCACTCAATAGTTTTTATATGATACCATAGAGACAATTGCCTATCAATGCCCATGCAAGTTATATCCCCATACTCTGTATTGCAGATGCAAGCCCCTACCTTGAACGCGCAATTAACATCTTCAATCGATCAGGGGCCCTTTGTGAATGTCACGGAAGATGGTATGGTCACGGCAGCCAGTGATGGACCTAATAATGCTGCCATAGAAAATGTTCCAAAAGAGAATATGGTGAAGCATAAGGAAGATGAAAACACAATTGCTGGCGGAAAGCAGAATAGCTTGGCAGATGAAGTCAGCCTCAAGAAGCCTTCTGAACAAAGTGTCAAGGATTTGATCGTTCCTGTGAAGAGGCAGATCCATCAACTTTCGTGGTACAGTAAGGTATCTTTTTGGCTGGTCGCATACATTGCCATTGCAACAACTTGGCCAGGAGTTGGCACCGCACTCGTTTTGGCCCTAAAGAGAAGGTTCGCATCAGCATCCACATCAGCATCCCTTTTCAGAAGATAGGCTGTTAATGGTATTCTCAAATTGGGGAGAAGCCTCATCATCCTTGAAGATAATAAAATGTATGGAAGTGTACAGAGAACCAGTGATTTTTAAACTATATCCCATACAAAAAGAATTGAAATGATTCATTGAAGCCGCACTACCTGCAACACAATATTAATGTTTACGCAACAATACTTGCTCCAAAATTGCCAATTCCTTTATCCAACTTCAGGAATCCATTTTCTGTCCACCCGAAATCCAAACTAAAGACCTCAAGTTTGCATGGCCGGTGTCATCTAAGCAAGGTACACTGTATCAAACGAGGAAAGGGTTCCTAGCGGAAGGTGAAAAAGATGCCTACAAGCTACAGTATTACAAAACTAAAGGTCAAGGGGCAAACAAGTTCCTGAATGACACCTATGGGAACTCAGATCTGTCTAGTGAGCTCGGGTCATTTTCACTCTTGGCATTGCCTTCTTCATCTGACGAGCACGCTCTTTGGCTTCTTTCTTGCGAATAGCTTCAGCACCAAGTTTCGCCTCAGCCTCCTCCAACATCTTTTTCCTCTCCGCCTTCTTTTTCTGAAGGGCTTCTTGCCTAGCATTTTGAAGCTCCTTGAATGCCTCCTGTGCAGCCTTCGATCTCGCTGTCTCTGTCTTCAATCGAGCCTAAACGGCACAAACCATTGTTCAAACTCAGTATAAAATGGTCTGATCAAATTACAGACTAAGAAAACTTCGGCTGACATACCTGTGGACTGAGCTTGTACCGTCCAATCAGATCGATGTAGTAAGGCACAAGAGCCATGAGCCGAGTCATATCACCCATGTGGCTAGCACCAGGAAGAGCAAACTTGAACAGAAGCATTTTCCTGTGTATGCCGGGGTGTTGATCTGAAAAGTGCATAGAAATAAAACCCTTCCCATATTTTTCGAAAGCTTTTTCACCAAAAACCTACAAAATATCAGTGAGAAGTTACCATTTGTACCATGAATAAGGAAAACGCTCAGAGGTGAAAACTCACAAATTAAGAATGCATTTAAGCACATCCACAACCGTTGAGTCCTGGATTCTTCAGTCAAAACATGATTGGAAAACAAAGCCATCAGTCTACTCTAACAAACCAAGTTGAAAAACGCTCCACAAACAGCCCAAGCAAAACCCTTTGGTTTAAGGATTCTCAAAATTCTTGGGAAGTAAGATTGCAGAGAGTAACATTTCTTCTTTTTTTTTTTTTTTTCTTTTTTCTGGGACACAGAAGCATCTTTATAAGTCTAGGTAGGGAAAATATACTTTATAGTATAGGAAAGGGGAAACGCTTGCTTTTTCGGGACCCGGAAGGCACCTAAATCAGTTTTGATGGCATTGTATGCGGAAATGAAGGAGGCAGGAGTCGAACTCCTGGCCTCCCCTTTCCCCTTGGTGTCCCTTTACAACTTTCTCAGAGCAGCTAAGACGAGAGCAAATCTACAACTTTTAAAGCATAAAAATGAGTAACTATCAATTGCATGAAAAAAAAAAAAAGAAAGAAACAATATTGTGTTTGGTGTAAATGATTTCTTGGATTCTCAGTCTCCAAAAAGAGGTGTTTCATTCATAGTTTGTTAAAAGTCACTTTCCTACTTGAGAAGTTGGGGAAGTTATGTGAATGGATGACCTATACTAGAAAGTGACAATCAAATAAATCATTCTTCTAACCTAACCAAACACAATATTGTTTGGATTCTTCTTTCTACAATTCATAGCTGATCATTTTTATGCTTTAAAAGTTGTGGATTGTTACTTTTCAAAATGCTACTCTCCTCATTTTTACTTTTCAAGGATTATGAGAATCCTTGAACCAAAAGTTCACTAAAGATCATATGATCAAACTCCAAACCTAATAACTCATTACAATTTCAATTATGCCTCTAACAAGCTTCCAATTCTATCAGAAAAGAAACCATATAAAAATGCCATAATCACGCAATGCAGGAAAACAAAATTCACAATCCCATGGTTCTAACATCAATCTTCCCCCATGTAGGTGAGGTCCTATAACAGTTTTGAGTTGCAGAAGATTTTACTTGGGACTATCAATTGGACTACTATTGAGATTGAAGAAGACCTTGCTTGCCATTAAGCATGAAATGGCATTTAGAACAAAGCACACGACCATTACGAGTACAAACTATGTGAGAACTATCTACATTCTGACCACGAAGGTAGGAAAAAACGTGCACCTGCATTTTTATAATCAACCATAGGCCAATAGCTCCCATGCACCAAAAAAGGAACAGGAACTGACTTCTCAACCAAAAGGGGGAAAATCTAACCGAGGTTATTACCACAGTGCATTTAGTTAGAACAATATAAACCACGTTTATAAAGTAAACCTTCGTCATCAACAAACATGAGTGAATTTTAATAAAGCACGAACCTGCTCTAGCACAGCCTCCGTTACCAAATCTCCTGCAACCTCCTTGGACTCGGAGATGACTGCAAGGTCCTCGTTCACCCACTTCCTCCCACTGGGAGGTGCCAACAACGCCGCAAACCTCTGCAAGTCTCTCATCTCCTTGTGCATCCCTTTGGCGGCCTTCTTCCTCGCAAGGGCAAAAACCACCTGGTCCATAGCATCATCGTTCATATAAACCTCAAAGCTAATCTCGTCCTTGCAAGGAACTATCAAATTGAAGAGCCTCGACATCAGATCGTGCCTACTCTTCAGCTCCATTGTCGCCAACAAGCCCTGGCAGTATCTCCGCCCACTTGCGTAGAATTTGAAAACATTCTGCCCTTCTTTCAGCAGCAAAGGGGAGTCCTCTCCTTCTCCCACCCCCAAGAGGCTGAAATTCTTCTCGAAGATCGAGTCTTTCGTTGCGAACTTGGCCGCCCAAGCGAGCGCAAGATTCTCATTCTCGCGCTTCCCAGTGAAGTAGTTGATGACAAACACGATCAAGAAAGACACACAAACGATTTCTACGGTATAAGATTTCTTCAAAGGATGGTTTTTCTGGGGTTTAGCTGGGATTTTGAGATCCGGTTCGAGGACAGTGGGAGGTTCGGTAGTAATAGGAGTTTCATCATGTTGGTGTTCAATCGGTAAACCCTCAAACTCGTCCTCGTCCCAGTACTCGAACGAAGTAGTGGGTGGCTTTGGAGCATCCGATCCGGGATGCGTAGGAGAATCGGAGGTGGGTTCGGGATGGGGGTCGATCTCCGGAGTCGGATCTGGGGAGACTTTGGAATGGGATTGAGATAGGAGAGGAGATCTGATTGTGTGCGGGTCCAGCGTCTCCTCCTCGACGGCGTCTTCGTCAGCGTCAAATCCTTCGAAGTGGGAATCGGCGATAGCGCGATGAGAGGAAAGGCATAGGATTAACAGAGGAAGCACAAGAAGCAAGCGGAAGAGAGGCTTGCTTCCTCTGACGTCCATTCTGGAAGCGGAGAAGACTCTTCTGTTCTGCCGATCCATTTTTCCGATGATAAATAACAGGCGAAAATGACTAAAAACCTTCATTGTTTACGTTTTAGCTCATTTAGGCCGGTAACCTGTTTTTTCAGCCAAATAAACCACTGGCCATTGGCCGGTGACCGATAATGACTTACGTGAGTGATGTTATGCAAAATATTGTTACTGCCTTGATGTTCTTTATTTAAGCTTCATTAATCAATCACTCATTATTTCCAAGTACTACTATCTTGGACGTATGGGCCATAAAATATGTGAACAACATCTTTCACTTTCCTAAAATATCCCCTAGCCCACATATTACTGTAGCTAAGCAACCCAATCCCCACGCTTTTGAGGTTTAGCCTGTATGTGTGTGTATATATTGGTAAATTTTATTTATGGTCCCTAACCTTTTCGTGTCATCCTAAATAGGTCCCTAACCTTTATTCTGTCCTCTTAAAGTCCCTAACCTCCATATTTTTGTCCAATTGTGGTCCTTCTGTCATTTTCAAGGTTAACTTTGACAGAATTTTTATGAAAAATGACAACATTGGTCATATATTTTCTTATTCCTACTCAAATTACCCTCATGCTAATAAATTTGCCACTACCTCTGCCATCGCCTCTGCCACAAGTATGGTCCAATCTTCTCCCTCCGCTCCGAATCCCACCTAGTCGTCGTCGTCGTCTTCTCCTCTACCTTCACCAAGGACTGCTCCACCAAAAACAACCTCGCCTTAGCCAACCGCCCCCCATGTGTTCGCCAGCAAGCACTTGGGTTACAACTGCACCATGTTGCCAATAGCCTTTTATAGCAACCACTGGCGCAACCTCCGCCGCATCGTAACCGTCAAGATATTATCCCTAGCTCGCCTCAACGCTTTTTTTTCCGGCGATTGCTGCTGAAGTTGTCCCAACATTTCAGAGACCAGTTCGCCAGAGTCCAACTAAAGCCCTTACTCACAGACTTGACCTTCAACAACATCATGAGGATGATGGCTAGAAAGACGTATTGTGGCAACGATGTTCTGGGGCAGAAGTAGGAAGCCAGGAAGTTCAGAGAACTGATTTCAGAGACATTACCGGTCGGATGCATCCCGAACCCTTGGGATTTTCTGCCTTTTCTGAACGGAGAGGGGAGCTTCAAGAAGAAGATCAGGAATCTAGCAAAGAGTTTAAATGGGCTATTACAGGGCTCAAAGAACAAGTCGAAGCCACCGATCGTTATCACCAGGGAGATTGTGAGAGAGGGAGAGATTGTAGTGGCAAATTTATTAGCATAGGGGTAATTTGAGTAGGAATAAGAAAATATATGACAATGTTGTCATTTTTCACAAAAAAATTCTGTCAAAGTAAACCCTGAAAATGACGGAAGGACCATGATTGAACAAAAATATAGAGATTAGGGACTTTAAAAGAACAGAATAAAGGGTAGGGACCCGTTTAGGATGACGCAAAATGGTTAGGAACCATAAATGAAATTTACCTATATATATATATATGTATGTATGAAGTTCCTATAAATTACAGTCCATGTCATTGGTTAACAATTCAAATATAATTAAAAAAATCCACTATACCCCATAGGGGTGATCAGTATTCGATTCAAACCGAAAAAACCGAAAAATTGAAATAATTTTGAAATTTGGTTCAGTTAATTCGATAATTTAGTTCGGTTTCGGTTGAAACCAAATAACAAAAATTTCAGTTTCAGTTTTAGAATTCGGTTAATTTGGTAACTGAAATTTTTTATACTAAATTTTTTTTTATTTGTTTCATGAACAATAATACTACCAAGTAACCCAAATTAGCTTAGATTCTTATTTTCTTTCTTTTCATGGACAGTGAATCTTCTATATTGAATGGACTTTGAAAAGAAAAACAATATCTCTATCTCATTTCATCACTTATAGAATTTAACTACCATTTTTTCGGTTAATTCGGTTTGAATCGAACCAAACTGAAATATTTCAGTTCGGTTTGAATTCGGTTTTATAAACTAATTCAGTTAATTCGGTTTCTTAGTATCGAAAACCGAATAAATCGACTAATTCGGTTCGGTTTAAACTAAACAAACTGAATAATCACCCCTAGTACCCCATTAACATCCATTGCAAATATAGGGAGAAACAAGATTGCATGTTGATTTGTAACTGTCTGTTGAAGGATATTTTCTCATTTAATTTTATACCATATTTTCACTAACACGTTGCCCACATTATTCACTTTTCATTGACATATATCATACTTTCCACATATATTAGGTAAATAGCTATGTTTCGAATTATATTGACACAACTCGTGTATTTTTATATCTTTTTTTTATTGGCGCATTAAACACATTATCCTCTTTTCATCAACATGTCTCACATTTTCTTCATAATTCAGGTAAATAACTTCACTTCGTATGTAATTATTATTTTCGTTGAAAGATTTTAAATTTTATAGGACATATTTTTCACTCTTCACAATATCTTGTTTAATAACTCTAAATGATAAAATAAGTTATTGATTTCACGTAGTTGTTGTTTTCATTGACAGATTATGCATTCTTCTTTGACACATCACATAGTTTTCATGTATATATGGTAAATAGCTCTGAATAATAGCATACGTTATTAATTTGATATAGCAGTTATTTTTATTGACATATTGTAAAATTTTTCTTGACACATCTCACAATTTTCATATTAATCTGGTACATAGTCCTAAATGATAGAATAAGATAGTGATTTTCATATAACAATTATTTGCATTGATATATTATAAATTTACCTTGACACATCTCCCAATTTTTACAATAGCCTACTAAATAGGCTTTGAATGATAACAAAAGTTATTGAGTTTCATGTAATTATTGTTCATTCACAATTTGTGGTTTTTTTATTGACATATCTCATATTTTTCACAATAACATGATAAATGGCTCTAAATGATAAATTAGGTTATTTAATTACACTTGGTTTGTTTTTTCATTGACAAATTATGAATTTTTTTTGTAACACATCTTACATGATTTTCACAACAACAAATAATAAAATCATTGAGACACATATCATTTAGACTTCCCACATCGTTGTTCTTGCAAAAATGTGAACAACTTCAATGGCCAAAATGTTTGATTTTAATGTTATTTCAAAGTACTTTTGGAGGATTTGTTTCATCAAAAATCAAGTTCTCTCCTCATATCTTTTTGTTTTTTGGTGATAAATTTTGACTAGGCAAAAATAAGAAGAATGGTCCTTGCTTCATCTTTTGGTTTATGCATCAATCCTAATCTTCTAAACTATTCATTTGCTATGAACTATGATTTGTATTGGTGATATTTTACTGTCATTCGAGTTTTGTTCGAACTTCAACAGATCTTAAAGAGAACTAAATTGGAGAAACAATTGAAAGATTGGTCTTATATGAAGAAGGCTAAAAGGCGACTATGAGATGGAGAGATATGCAAATGCCATGAATGGGTGGGTGGAATTGGTGGATACAAGAAACAGCGATGCTGCGAGGTGGCTAGGAGATTGAGAGAGACAGTGTTGGCATAAAGGCTACATGTGTGGTGATTACTGTAACCTGGAAATAATAAAAGTAAAGAAGGGTAATCTTGAAAAAAAGAATCATGTCCATTAAGGGCATATGTCCATTATAGAAATTCTAATTCTTTCTACCTATAAAAAGGGTTCTATTTCCATAATTTGAATTATAGTAATTGTTTTGTTTCATTTTTTTATGTGATTAAAGACAAAATATTCTCTATGATGATAAATGGGAACTGGTTGGTTTTGAAAACAAAAAGGGAAATGTAGTTTTAACGTTTAATCAACTACGTGTAAACTTGATTTTGCTAGTAAAAAGTAGTGATGATAAATATCAACCGACCCAACCAAATCAAACCTGGTTTCAACCTCAAACATAGTTATAAATCATCGGCCAAAAAAAAAAAAAAGGTAAATAGCACTCGTCATCACTAAATTAAGACTCATGTTACGGATTCATCATAAAACTAGAAAACATTATATTGTTCGTCATCTAACTATGAAATGTTACACCATTCATCTCACCATTAAGTCAGGTTGTTAGAAAATAACGGAATGAGTATTTGGTGAGGTAAAAAGTGCACAATTGGTCCTAAGTTTAGTAAAATTTTTTATTTGAGTCGTAAAATTTTACTATTTTCTAATTCAGTCCTAAAACCTTGATTAACTATTCAGTGACAAGGAACATTCCCATGGCCGGTAAACAAACATACATGATTACTGGTGTTGGGAGTAAAGTTTTATGTCTCAATTGCCTGTTTAGTGATTCCTTAATTTTATCATTTGATTTTTTTTTTCTGGAGTGCCGACACCACCAGTGGTTGGCCTCATTTGTACCATAATTATTCAATTTTTGTTCCATCAGTTTCTCTTACAAAGGAATGCAGGAAAGTGGAAGGGTAACTTCACATTTGTGGTATTTTGATCCTGATACAATTGCTACTTTGGACTTTGAACCAAACAAGTTTTAGGATGAAGGCTTTTATAATTTTATGCGCCTCCGTAATTAAAAAAATTTCATATGCTTCTTTCTTTCTTTCTCTCTTTACACACACACATACACACTTCCTCCACCCCAAAAGTTTTGCATCATTTTCCTTTCAAGGATAGCCCAAAACTATTGCATCATTTCCTCTTTAGCAAGTTTTCTATAGTAAATTTACCATACTATCCTTATTTAACCTTTTACTTTAAAATTTACCATATCTTTAATTTCATCATCCCTAAGCTGTAGCTATAGAAACCAAAAACTAACGAGATTCTGGTGCAATTCCACCATTTATCGATAGTCTCAATTCTTGTGCGATCGACATTCTTGATTTCAGTGCAATCAACAGTCTTGATTCCAATATAATTGACAGTCTCGATTGGGACAGAGGACAATGAATCAAGGATTGAGTGAGGCTGATGAATCAAGGACGAAGTAAGGCCTACGAATCAAGACCAGGGAATGCAAGAGGACAAATTGAGGTAGGCGAATCGAGGAACGGACAGAGGTGAGGATTGATGGACAAGATGAAGACAAGACGAATCAAGGAATTGATAGAGATGAGGAACAACAAATAGACGAATGAGGATCGTTTACTAGACGAATCGAAGAACGGACAAGTGAGGATTGATGGACGATGCTGGCAAGATGAGACAATTATGAGGGGTAAAATTGGAAAACATGTGAAAAACAACCAATTGCTTAAAACTACACACAATATAAAATGGAGCAAAATAAACGGGATGAAAGGAGTGTGTGTTTGTGTGTGTGTGTGTGTGTGTGTGTATGTATTCATAAATGTTTCATGTGCCTCTGTAACTTGTTCATTTGTTATTTCCAAGTTTCTCATTTCCTCTAGGATATTATTGTAGTTACTTTATGTTTCATGAACTTTTTCTCACATCGAACAAAAAGAAATGTTTTTACTAATTGTAAAGGTTCTTTAGGTTTGTCTGTGAAAATATATTACTCCTTTAATAGGTTTATTAAGTAAGGCTGCTAATAGTATGAGCTTTGGTTTTGTGCGTCTTTAACAGTTTGGTTGGAGACAATTTAGATGTTTTTAATATTTCATAGTTTTAGGATTGAATTAGAAAATAGTAAAATTTTAGGACTTAAATAAAAAAAATTACTAAATTTAGAACTGACTCTGCATTTTTTCCTCCACCAAATACTCATTCGGTTACTTCTTAACAACTAAACCTAAAGAAGGACGAATGATACAGTATTTTCATAGATAGAGAACTAATGTTGTAATATTTATTTAGTTTAAGAATAAGTTCATCACATGAGTCGTTGGTTAGGGATGATGGGTGCTATTTACTCAACGATAAAAGAGCTTCGAAAGCGAGAGAGAGAGAGAGAGAGAGGGGCAGTCCGGTCGGCCGGTACGAGTATCATTCAACAGGCCGTCGCTTTAACGTCACGCCAGTAAACTATCTCTAATCTGGCAGGACAGAACTGCTGGCTTCTAATTTTGGTGATCAAGGCAGGGAGCCCAATTCTGAATCCAATCCCCTCGAATTGAAATTTTCCAGAATCCTCAGTCTTTAGGTTCATCGCATCACATAACAGCCGGTTGATTTTGCTGAGAAAAGATCTGCAATGGAAGCTCCCGAGCGGTTGATAAAAGCCACGGCAACGAGAGCCAAGCAAGCATCGCTGCTGTGGATGCAGGGTTTCAGAGAGGCCTGTTGTCTCCATAGAGTCGTTATTCTTTGCCTCAGGTTCCTTCTCCCCCCGCACCTCCTCCCCTCTCTAGTCTAGTCTCGTTGCGATTCTTCTTCTTCTTCTTTTTTATTATTATTCTTTGTCAAGTAAAGTTCCCTGGCCTTCTTCTATACAAAGAGCTCCACAACATCTTTTACTTAATTGTTCACTATTATCACAGGTCAAGACAGCTTCTCATCAGGACCGGACAATGTTTTCTCCTCAATGGCTTCATTTTCTTAGGAAGGTAAGCCCTCCTCAATCAGTTCTTCTTCTTCTTTGCGTTCCCTCTGTTTAATTCTTCATGCAAGCCCTTGTTTTCTTCCGGATTTGATCCATTGCGCCGTCCCGTTGACCTGGCCCAAGAATAGGCCTTCTCTCATCTTCATCTTCTGGGCATTTTCTATTTTATCTATTTCTGTAACTTAAATTGGTCCAGCCCTTTTTATTCGCTCAGACTGTGTATCTTGTTTAATGTGTATACTAGAAAGTAGTAACTGGAGATCGTCTTTATCTCAATCCAATCGCAGTATGTGTTTCCTCAACTCTGTTGTCATCCCAACTCTACGATGGATATTACCTGACCAACTCTTGCAAGGTGTCCCTCCACAGTTTTCATCCTTTCATGGTATTCTGGCATTCTATTCCCACTTACGGGCTGGACTCGTACAACTGTTCTATGTAAGTACCTATTTGTATCTGGTTTAGTGGCTGGCTTCAACTGCTGCTACTTTTGCTACCCATAAAATCTTTTTTATGCATGATTTTGCGCCTTTTTGCTTGCTGGTTTTTGGCCTAGACTAGTATGGTACCCCGTTCTGAAATGCAGTTTCATGATGCATATTACTATTCAACCACACTTCCCATTCATACTCACAAAGAGCAGCTTCCCTGATCACCACAACTGACTGCAGTAGCAGTTATTGGCCTTTTGGCAATCGAATTACCTCTACCTGTCTACAAGAATATCATCTTATAAATCATCATCAATAATTACTTTATCTGTCATGTCAACATTTTTCGAATCATGCTGCCATCGCAAAATCACCAATAAGGAGGTGCACAGTTTATTAAGTCCCTGAGAAAGAGTTACACGTGAGACAGGACATTATGCTGTTCCATGTGAAAGTTGGTTTCCCATGAAAACTTACCCTGTTTCTCCATTACTTTCAGGTTTGCTGGTTCTACCCTCTGTACGTTTGCAGCTTTGTTCTAAGCAACATGTGGTATGCTCTTGGAATAAATTAGGACGTCTCTTAAACATTGGCCAATAGTGTCAGCTTACCCTTGCATCTGTTCAACTTATATCCTCTAAGAAAATGATCTCTTTAAACACCCTGGAATTCTAGTTGAACAACATGGCCTGTAGCCTTTTGTGCTTTCACTTTGACTTAACAAAGATGTGGGGGTGTTGGAAGAATGAGCTTTTTAGTTTGACTTCGTCACATGGCCATTTTATTTGGGATCTAAGACTCTGACCCAGTTTTTGAAAATCAGTTTTTTCTTTCATTCACTTGTCAGGTACAATGACATTGCTAAGCATGGTTTTGCTGCTAAGGAGAGAGCTGACCCTTTACTCATGCACTTCTCAAAGCAAAATGATGGAGTGACATCAGATCATAAAGTTGCTGCGGAAAGGTCGTCTGGCCTTGGGGGGTACAGTGCTACCAGTTTTTGGTATATGTCTTAGAACTGATAAATGTATTTAATATCTGAGACTTAAAAAGCATTTTTTGTATTCTGTGCAGAGTAATGATTGGTATCGGAGAACAGGTGTACTCCATACTTCTACTGACTTTCTTCTTCTTACAGGTATAATGAGCTCTCCATCTTTAGTCATAATTCCTGCTCAATATTTGCCTCTTATATGATGGACATTTTGGGAATGCATGCAGGTCTCTGCCACTGGTTTTATACCCTACGTGGGAAAGGCTCTCAACTTCCTGTTGCTTTCATGGATGTATGCCTATTATTGCTTTGAGTAGGTTGCACATGTATTTGGTCTGTTTGTATTTTACATATGGTGGTACCTGGACTGTCTCTTAGTGGGTTTCTGATTTCTTCTTAGGTACAAGTGGAACTTTTCTGAAGTCGGTCTAGACAAGAGGCTGGATTTTTTTGAATCCAACTGGGCTTTCTTTTCCGGTTTTGGTACTAATTCTTGAGTTAACCTCAGTTGCTTTAGTTGATTTTTCTCATTAATTGTCTCCTCAGATTGCGGATCATGATACAGTCATTTTGTGGCCAATTTTCGTCAATCAGCAAGAAGCAAAAGCAAAATCACTTAATAGCTTACTCATTAGTGTGGAACTTTGAGGATCCCTATTTTACTGCTCTGTGAAGAAAGTGAAAAACACAATGGTTTGTGACTGTTTTACCAAGCAAAACTGAGGTTCCTCCAGTCATCTGTTTATAACATGTATATGGGGAGGGGAATGGAGGGGTGTGCAAACTCACACCACAAGCAGAAACCTGAATACATGGCTGCTTATCTTTGTTAGGATGACGAGCTAACAAGTGGTGTCCTAACCCTTAGATATTGTAATATAAGTTGACCACTTTTTTCTCCTTTGATATCTCATTCAAATAATTTCAACTCTCTGGCTGCAACTGAATCCTTAATCTTTCCCCACGGAAGTTGTTTTCTGATGCCCAAAAATGATCTTCTAGTTAGGTTGACTGCTCATAAGGTAGTAAATTGGTCTGAGTCAGGAGATTAAACAGCCTTGTACCACACCACGAATCCAGTGGCAGTAAAGCTCTTTACTGAATGAATATGCTTGTGTTCTAATCAAGTGGGTTACCTTTTCTCTGGAAAAATAATATTACAATATTGTACAGAACTTCAAATGTTTTCCTGTCTATTAATTTTGCAATATCCTTAACATGTTGAACACTCTTGGCCTTTTAGGAAGCCCTTGTGTGCTGGCCATCCTCTTTTTCTCACCTCTTGTTGGCTATGGGGTGATGGCCATTCTGTTTCCTCTGGTAAGTATTAGTTGCTGCTTTTCCTTTTGTTGGTTTTTGTTTGTTTCTTAAAATTTTTTGATGATGACAACGCTACTTCAGTTTGTTCTAACTGCAATAGGCTCAGAGGCAGAGCCAGTAATTTCAGCTCAAATGACCAAATATGCTGGTGCAGCAATGGGGAAGCTTCCAGTATTTTATGTCGCTGATGCCTTATTGTGAGTTATACTGGCTGCAGCTCTTTTGAATTGGTTATACATACAGGCACACATATGTACATGCATGCATGCATTAATTATGGTCGATGCATCTGCCATAATTTCAGCATTACGGCAAACCCGTGTCAAATATATAGCAGTTTTGGGTGCTCTAGCCGAAACGAATCCTATTTCGGCTATTACCTTCTCTATTGCTATGTTCTTATATGCAGGAATACCTCTATTAGCCTGCTTTTCTAGCAAATTCTATTTTTTCTTCACCGCTTTGGGTTGTGAGGCTTACTTCCTAGCCCCAGTGGGAGTAGTGACTAGATTCAGAGGTTGTTGCGTGGCCAGAAGGTCGCCAAATATGTGTGTGTGTGTGTGTGTGTGTGTGTTCCTTTCCCTTTGAGTAGTTTTTTCTTTTTTCTTTTCCTTACCTACTAGGGAGAGGAGGGAGTCATTCTTGTTTAGAGTAGTGGAAATGACCAGTATTAGTTGTTAAACTCTTTTGCTCTTGCCCTGATTGCGAAGATAAGTGGTGACCATTCCTTGTTTTTATCGGAGATAAGATATTCTGCCACTCTTATTTAAAGCTGTATATATATGATTCCTGGCATGCTTATGATTCCTCTAGAAATCTAACAACTCCGAGAATAATTCATTGTGTGGACCGAGACTTACATATTACATGGTTGACTATTGTTGCAAGCTAGGATGCGGGTCTTATCGCTTCTTCCCCTGGGATCTGAAAGGCAATCACAAGAAATGAAGACGCTCTAAAAGTCTTGAGCAGTATGTCAATTGTTAAGATTGAGGGTGGAGTTTTCTTGTTTCTTGACTCATCTGTTTAGGCAGTCTGTTGACCATACAAAGAACGATGTGCAATTAGTATTTCCCAGCTGTAATGCCTGATAAGTTATTGATTTCCATCTACTGTCTTGTGCAACAGACGCTTATATATTCAGAGGCCAGCCCGTAAGCTTATAGACCATCAGAACAATGGCTTAAGGGATCTTGTATATAATTTGGCAGCTCTAAGAGCAGGCTTAAAATCGACCAAGGGTGCGCTAGTCCTGCAGGACAAGTATGTGAAAGGGACTTGCGTGATGTTATTGGAAGCTGTACATATTGTGAACATTGCCTGAACTGAAGTGGAGGATTTCAATTCAGGTTTGGTTCATTATAAGGCATTTCGGCTGTAAGTTTTGATTCATGCCATTTATATCCAAGTAATGTAGTATCAATAGAAGGAAAGAAAATGTTGCGAGTATTAGTAGAGGGGCTGTAAATAAATCAAACAAACACGAACATACCATATTCGTATTTTTTCATTTAATTTTAAACGAATATGAATAATAAATAAATACATTTTATGTATTCGTATTTGTTTGTTTATAAATAAATGTGTTCATGTTTGTTCGAGTTCGTTCAATAACATTGTCATGAAACAAACATACTAAACAAGTGAAGACGTTCATCTAGAGGGATGAACTCAGTTCTAAACTCAGCCAATTGATGCATGCCTTTCATATTTGATAGGCAAATGAGGTGACAGCGCCTCTCTCCCCAGCAAACAGAAAAACAAAATGCTAGTCGTTTCTTTCTTCCTACGCTTCATCTGGTGGGATCTGATATATTTTTTTCACTCAATCTGGCCAGACTTATATTTCTTGTTTCTTTTGTCATTTTTGGCCTCACACCTGTATGTTGATTCTGTTAAATTTTGTTGCTATTGATGTTTCAACTGACTTCTTTTTCACCACTGGTTGTTGGAATACTAGTAGTTCAGAGGCTTGCTTGTGTGGAAACTCCTATTTCGATGGCCTTGGCCTTCACCAACAAGTTTTAGAACTTACATTTTTTTGTGATTGTTCGACAATGGTGGTGATTACATAGGATCAAAGTCTGTGATAGACAGTCGGCGTGGAGGAGATGAATAATTAGCATTTCAACTTTGTTCATATGGTGATCCGAGTTGACTTGTCGATTTTTGTTTCGGCTTCAGTTGTTTCTGTTGTTAGTTTGTCCAATTTTATGTTGATGTTTTCGTCATATTTTGTGTTGGTATATTTGTTGTATTTATGTTTTCATGAGTTTTCAATTGAGTATGTGAGCATGGATTTTGTAATTCATGGAAGTTTTCTTTTGATTATGGTATCTCAAAGATGTTGAAAGGCTATACTTACAACGAATTGTCTTTGTAGAGCTTTAGTGCATTATATTAGTTTGTAGGTGTTGTTTAACTTATAGTTGATGTATTACTAAAAATCCTAGTTTTCCAACACCATATTTCTAATGGGTTAACTCATGGAAATTACCAATGCAAATATCATTGGAAAACATGGATGTAAATTTCAAACAATGAAGCCGTTGGAAAATAAAAATCCTGCTTAACCCCTCTATGTTTTGTTTTATGTTATATATTAATTGAATAAAGCAATTATTATTTAGTTATGAAAAAATGTGGGGAAAAACAAAAGCTTCCAACGGCTTAATAGTTGGAAAAGCATATTTTGGGTTTCAAACGGCTTCCAGGCCTGTGGCAAAGAACAATTTTTCCATTGATATGGCCGTTGGAAACGGAAATACCCCCCCTCCCCCTTGAGCTTTTGTCCTGGACAACAACAATTCTTCGTTGCTTTCTCTTGTTCTTTGTCCCTTTCTCCCCCACAACGCAGCACGCACGATTTGGGCAAACCTAGGTATGGGCTTCCTACATTGGCTGATCTTCAGCTCATTTTTGTAGATTTGGTGCAGATTCTTACATAAAATAAGGTATTTTCGCATTTGGTAGCCTATTTTATGAAGTTTTTGGGGTTTTTGGGATATGAGTTTCTAGGTTGAATAAGTGATTCTTCGGCTTGTTTTCATAGTTTTGAGGCTTACCAATTAATCTCTTACAGTTGTTTTTGGATTTGGAGGTAAGCTGTAGAAGAAATTTTTTTCTCTTGATTATTCAAAAACTTTTAGCGAAATTTAAGTAAAATTAGCGCACTGTTGATGATGATTTCTGTTAAATGTTGTTGAATTTGTTACTGTTGTTGTTTTTTATTCAAGTAGTTAATTTTTCCATTGATATTTATATAAAAAAAATTGCCATTGATATATATCATTTCTTTGAGATTTTTTAATTTTTTGAAAATTTAGGAATAAAAAATGTATGTATTTGGATATCACAATTGTAATTGAAAAATTGCCAAAATCTAATGTCCTTACGGGTCCTAAGTTCCAAACATATGGCCCCAGTTAAATAAGCTTATATCCTAAGGATAACTTTTGTCCTAAATTAAAAATAACATAAAGGTCAAGGACTAGGATCGGCAGAAGCATATAGTCTAAGTATAACTTTTATTCCAAAATCAATTCAGTACAAAAAACAAAAATCTGATTTGGCGTTAATAGGTTGATTTGGATTCTTGGTTCTTTTTGGAATAAAAATTGTACTTTTACATACGGGCATCGCGAGCATGATCTTTTATGCCAATATTACCCCTGCTTAAGTTTTGTTATTCCTAGTATATCCCAACAGGTCATTACTGTGCTTTTAGCTAATCTCTTTGACTAGAATCTACTTTTGCTAGTACCTATCTCTCTCTCTCTCTCTCTCGATCAATTTCTCTTCTCATTGAATCCACGTTGCTGTTGTTCCTTCCTTTTAACCCAGCCATTACCTACCATCTATTTTTTTCAATTTCTCTTTTCGATCCCCACTATTATTGTTCATTCCTTTCAACCGAACCACTACTCACACTTAGTCTATCTCGCTTTCTTTTCTTGATGGATCCTTGCCACAGTTATTGGTTGCTTTCAACTTAGCTCTACCTATAGCACTTGTATCAAATGGAAGAATCAAACTTGGTTTAGTGGAATATGATGATTTTAGGACATGTTCATTTAGGATTTTGGAGTAGAGGGTTATGGATGCGTCAACTAGGGAAGCAATCAGATGGGTACTTAGTGTCGTTGCTCCTCACTTTAAACATGGTTGCTAGTTGTTTGGTGTGTCCATATTACCTATTTGACGAGCGTTGTGGATCTGTTTGGCTAGTCAAGTCTTGTTTGTTCATCATATGTTGTTTAGAGTTTGATTTTAGTATGGTTTTCATTTGTTTCTTGTTATAGATGGCTAGTTGTTATTTGATGTAATCATACAATTTGGGCTTCAATTGCTAGTGATTGTCTTATAGGTTGTTATCTTGTAGTGTAGGTCTTACTACCTTTTGCCATTATTATTAATATACTCGCTTCTTTATGAAAAAAGAAGAAGATGATGAAGAAGAAGAATAAGAAGTAAAAAATAGTAGCAGTAGTAGTAAAATAACATATTTTATTATTTAGAGCTATTTATCAAGTGCCAATTTGCCAAAGCTTAATGTGTTGGATTTAACATGTTTTCTAGAAATGAGTGAGACCCGTCGTAAAGTCAAATGTGATATACCTACAAAGTTCGCCAGATTTACATGCCTCACCCAGCTTGCATACACTCTTTTATCTTTGAGTCCTACAATGATGCAATCAAAGAACATTAACATGTTTCTAAAATACATTATCCAGTGGTGAATACAAATCAACCGCTTGTACAGTCTCGACATTGGTCTTGAAAAGGCTAGAGTTGTCCTTGGCAAATCTGTAGAGGCTAAGAAAATGAACCACAACAAGAATCATGGCTTGGTGCATGAACTCCAAGTGCTTTGAGGCGCTCAATCGCTGATGAAGCATAGGCATCCACCTTCTGGCTCCCAGTAGTATATCTGCCACCCAATTAAGGAATCTAGAAGGATTGCCAAAATTGCAAGAAAGGATTGGAATTGAATCAATGAGTCGAGGAATTGAATTTGGGGATTGCATTAACGAAATTGGGGATTTTGTGACAGGGAACAGTCTAGACGGGGATGGAAATGGCTAGCAACTAAGATCATCAAATGGCAATGGGCCAACATCAGAAGGTAATAGAATTATGTTCAAGAAGAGATTCACCTAGGTATGGTGAACTAATGGTGCCTTCTACATGTGGCTACTCTAGCAAAAAAGGCATTGCCATTTAAGATTTGACCAAGGGCAAATTGCATATATGGCCAACTTTAGGGTGAATTCTTATGAAGGTTGAGGTGAGTCATGTGAACTGAGTACACCATACAACTTTAACAAGTAAACATGTGTGAAATAACTGTAGTCAAACTAGTTGTAAGTTAATCTGAAAAGTGTAAGATATGTCAAAGAAAAAGTCATAATTTGTCAATGAAAACAACAATTATATAAAGAACTCAATAAATTTTTGTTATCATTTAGAGCTATTACCAAATTAATGTAAAAAATGTGAGATATTTCAATGGAAAAGTCATAATCTATCAATAAAAACAGTAGTTACATGGAACTCAATAACTTATTCTAGCTTTTAGAGCTATTTAGTATGCAAATGTGAGAACTGTATGACGAGTTAAGGAAAAATTCACTATTTGTCAATGAAACAAAGGAAAACGAGCTACATGAAACTAAATAACATATTTTACACTCAGAGTTATTTGTTAGGTTAATGTGAAAAGTGTGAGATATGTCAAGTGAAAAGTCACAATCTATCAATGAAAACAACTTATACATAAAACTCAATAGCTTATTCTTTCATCTAGAGTCATTTACCATGTTAATGTGTAAATATGAGATATGTCAATGTAAAATTCACAATATGTTAAGAAAAATAACAATTACACTAAACTCAACAATCTACTCTATTATTCAGAGAAATTTTCCTAAGCTAAAGTGAAAATTGAAATACGTGTCAAGGAAAAAATTATAATCTACAAATAAAAATAACAAACTACATAAAGTTGAATAACATCTTCTATCATTTGGAGCTATTTACCATATATACATAAAGTGTATAAGCTATGTCAAGGAAAAATAAATAATGCGCCAATAATATATGGACATAGAATCTTTGACTCCATTCATATATCCTAGTGATACATAAAAATTATTTTAATTTTCCAAAGTCTTAGAGTCAATTCATTTTAATTTATGTCAATTTAATCTAAAATATCATATTTTTATTTTTATATCTTTTCTACCTGAAATCAATTTTATTTGAAAACCAATAATATGTAAGTGTAATGATCCATTTAAAATATAATTTTTTTATAATCTTATTAAATTTTTATGAATTTTTAATTTTTAATGCCTAAAAAAATTCATAAAAATTTAATAACATCTTGAAAATTTATTTACTTTCAAATGGATTATTACATCTATTTAATATTGAATTTCAAATGAAACTAGTTTCGAGCAAAAAAGATATAAAAATAAAAATAAGTCATTTTGGGTTAAGTTGACTTAAGTTAAAACAAATTAACTCTTAATACTAGCTAGTTCTATTTATATAAGTCATTTTGGGTTAAGTTGACTTAAGTTAAAATAAATTGACTTTTAATACTAGCTAGTTTTATTTATTTAATTTGAAATTCCCATCAAGCTTTTTATAAATTGGGAATATACATTTTTTATCTTCTTTATAATCCCCACGCTGCACCTAGGTGGAGTTGGGTAACTGATCCAAGTCATGAATCAAACAAAATTTCGGTTAAGATGGAGAATTATAGAACAAGACCAGTGTGGATGTCAGCCTTTTTTTTTTTTAGGGAAAAGAGCAACCAACTTGAAAACCTTTCTTCTTGATAATTGGTGAATCTTTGTCTTGTGGCCAATTCCCCATTCGCGAGAATGATTTGGAAAAGACGGCTCTCTACACCCACTACTCTGTCTACTCCAGTTACCAGCCCACCATTTTCATTGTCAATGTAGCCCTTAACATGCAACTACAATAGTCCATCTAGTGTTAGGATATTTTTTGAAACATGAATTTTCAGTTGATATATTATTATGGACATAGGTCCACCATATAATGACTCCAAAAATTGAGCTTGATTTTCAGACATCTGTATGGACTTGTTTTGGTTTGGGTGATTAATTATGGGTTAATTAACAAATATAAAATATGGGTTATTTAAAAGATTTTATTTGTTAATAAATATTCAATTAATAAACATAAAATATGGGATGATTAAAAATATTCAATATAAATTAATACGTACATTTTTTTTATAGGTAAATTTCAGGACAGGTCCTTTAGCTTTTTTTTTTTTGTCCTAAACAGATACTTCATCTTAAGATGGTCCTATTGAAGTACCCAACCTTATTTATTGTATCTCAATTGGATCATTTCCATCAATTTTATATTAAATTGGATGGAAATTACTGACGTGACATTAATTAATATTAAAATAAATAAAAAATAACAAATTTGGTCCTTAAACATTTCCAAATCAACAATTTTAACCTTCTAGACTTGTTGAATATCAATATCAAACCCAAACTTTTAAAATTTTTCATTTTAACCACAAAAACATAAAAAACTAACCCAAATTACAAAAGAATTAACTCCAAATAGACAAACAATTAACCTTTCGTTCAACCTCTCCTCACCATTAACCCAAATAGCAGCAGCCACCAACCCGACTCATCGTAACTTATAGCCACCAACCCAACTTGTCACGACTCACGGCCACCAACCCATATCATCACTTTTTCAATTGGCGTCTTCGTCTACCAACCTAAATCGTCCTTGTTGACTTATGGCATCCTCATGCTTGGACTGTGAACAAACCAAAGATCTCTGGGCACCATCGATTTCGTGGCGAAGGCGACAGAGATCTTGCCATTATAGCGATAAGTAACAGATCGGGGTGACGCCGAAAGAGGATATGGGACTTGTACTAAGAATAGGAAAAGGATTTTGAGAAAAAAGGAAGAGGAATTGAACCTTACTTATTAGACGCACCGAGAGGTGACCCAGATAACTGTGTTGGGAATTCAAAGGTTGATTCATGACCATCTTGGCGACGAATCCAAGGCTGTGATCTTTGGAAAAGGTATAATCATCTCTGCTCTTCACCTTCGATTCAATCTCATGAAGATGCCGTGTTCATTCTCCAATTCTACTACTAGGGATTTACGGTAGATGGGTTTTGAGTTTTAATGAGGAAACCGGTTAATTGTTTTGTAATTTTGATTGATGTTCTTGATGTTTTTATGTTTTAAAGGAGAAATTTTAAAATTTTGTGTTCGTTATTGACATTTAGTAAATTTTGAAGGTTTAGAATTATTGATTGCAAAAACTTGAAGACTAAAATTGTTATTTTACATTTATTTTAATATTAATTAATGTCACATCAGTAATTTTCATTCAATTTGATGCTAAAATTAATAGAAAAAACCTAATTGGGACGCAATATATGAGGTAGGGTAGGGTACCTATTTAAGACAAAAAAAATAAGCTAAGGGACCTGACGTGGAATTTACCATTTGTTTTATTAATAAATATGGGTTGATTGAAAAATTAAATTAATTTAAGTGTGTGAATTTCTTCTTAGTTTGTTAATGTTGCCTCATGGTGAAGTTTTTTGCGTATATATTGTTGGTGTTAATAAATATTACCATGAGATGTATTTAACTAGTAATACCAATTCTGAAAACGCAAAAAAAAATTCACAGTAAAAAAACATTAACAAATAGAGATGAAACTCACACACTTAAATTAATTGAATATTTTTAATTAACCACATTTATTGACAAAAGAAATGTATGTGTTATTTTATACTCCTTCCATTTCATAAAGTTGATGCCTTTTTTTGGTACAAAGATTAATAAGTGTGCAGTTTATGATGTTTTCCCAATTTTTCTCCTAAAAATAAATAATTTTTTTTTATTTTTATGTAGTGGGAGTTTAAATGATTATTTAAAAAAAATCTTTTTTAGGTTTTTTTATGTAGTAAGAGTTCAAATGAAAATTAGAAAAGAAAATATTCCTTTTAAGGTTTTGTATAGTGCGGTTTAAATAGGGTAGTGAGAGGAATTAAATGTTAAAGCTTTTCCATAAAGGGAAACATTTCAACCTTTTTCTAATGAGTAACTATATGATGAGCTTGATCTATGCACTACACCCATACTTTTACATTATTTACAAAATTGCTACCGCGTCTTGAATAGCACAAATAGAAAAATGAACATTACCCAAACTTCAACATAATTACGACTGATGTCACTATAAAAAACTTCTAGATAATTACTATACATGCCATCGCTTCAAACTTCCAGATAATTACAAAACTTGCCATCTTCCCAAACTTTTCACATAATCACATAAAATCAAATAATATCTAATTTTATTTTCAATGTTGTTCAAGTTCATGTTCAATACTATCCAGCAAAATAAAAAAGTATGTACAGTATGAAAGAATGTTGTTCTGGTTAGCATAAGATCATGTTTATATAACTTTACAATGTTGTTCAAGTTTGACATGAATGTTGTTCTAACACGCTGTCCTAATATTAAAGAAAATTTTGTTCTAGTTTTTGAGCAATACTGTTCAAGTTTTTTAGCAATGTTGTTCAAGTTCATGTTTCATGTTATCCAGCAAAATAAAAAAATGAAGTACAATATAAAAGAATGTCATTCTAATTAACATAAGATCATGTTTATATTGAAGAAAATGTTAGTTTAGTTTTAAAGCAATGTCATTCAAGTTCATGATCAATGCTATCCAGTCCAATAAAAAATGATGTACATTATAAAAAAAATATTATTCTATTTAGAATAAGATCCTGTTTATATACTTTTACATTATTGTTCTGGTTCTTCATCAATGTTGTTATGGTTCTTTCATGAATGTTGTTCTAATACGTTGTCCTAATATTAAAGAAAATATTGTTCTCGTTTATGGGCAATGTTGTTTTAACTTTTTAGCAATGCTATTCAAATTCATGATTAATGTTGTTCAAAACAATAGAAAATGATGCAAAATATAAAAGAATGCCGTTCTAAATAACATAAGATCCTATTCATATAATCCTACAATGTTGTTCAAGTTTTACATGAATGCTGTTTAAACACGTTTTCCTAAAATGTTGTTCTAGTTTTTTAGCAATGTTTTTCAAATTTTTTATCAATGCTGTCTAGTACAATAAAAAATGATATACATTATTTTATCTAAAAACACTGTTTTACTCTGTATATGGTGCTGTTCTTGTTTTTTGTCAATGATGTTCCATTTTGTAACAACTTCCAAACAACTACAAAAACTACCACTGTTTAAAAATTCTACATAATTACCAATCCTGCCATTGTCTTAAACTTCAACATAATTACAAGCATGCCACCTTCCCAAAAGTTTGAAACAATTACAAAAAATGTTTAACTTCCTTTATACTTTTCTTCTTACTGTACAACATCCGAAATTTCTCCGATAACTGCCAGTAACTTTAAAAAAACTGGTGACATTTTAACATTAAGGCTTATTGAACAATGCCTTAACTTTTACGCTCTTCAAATCAACAAATTCCCCACTTTTAAATTTCAGAATAACAAGGCTAAAAGAAAACCCCGAACACAAAACCTCAAATACTTTTGTCTGTTTTCCTGTAACCAAATGGCTGAGACTCCTTCTGGCAAAAGTTCGCCACCATTCAGGTACTTCATTTTCACTTTAATCAAAGTTCATGTTCATAAAAACTTTAGAAATGCGAACACATTCTTCCTTTTCTTGTTCAAACAAAAAACAAATGAACATATGTCAAGAGAAGAAAAAACTCTCAGGAACACAAACAGGCGTGGACTACAAAAACATTTAGATTAAAAAAGGTATCCCAAAAAGGAAAGAAGATAGTCAAAGCATAAGTTTCCTATATGAATACTTAATTATAAATTGTGTTAAAAAGTATTCATGTGAATAGTGAAACATGTTTCCTATTTTTGAAACAACTTTTATCTATGTTAAAGTATGTGCACATGGTGGACACCACTTTATCCTCTTCTAGTTTCGAGTATCTGTTATTTTGCTTTTAGATTTGTGTTGTTCTCCTCACATGTATGTGTTGTTCTTTTTACTAGTATGTGTTATTCTGATTTTAAGTATGTATTGTTCTGATTTCTAGTATACGTTATTCTAGTCATATCGTACAATGTGTTGTCTGATTTTGAGTATCTATTATTTTGCTTTTGAATGTGTGTTATTTTGCTTTGTTGTATGTATTGCTCTGATTTCTAGTATGTGTTGTTCTGCTTTGTAATATGTGTTGTTCTGATTTCTAATATGTGTTATTCTGCTTTGTAGTATGTGCTATTCTGCTTTTAAATATGTGCTATTTTGGTTTGTGGTATATGTTGTTCTGATTTCTAGTATGTGTTGTTTTGATTTATATTATATGTTGTTTTTATTTATATTACGTGATAATTGTTGTTCTATTATGTAAAATTTTTTGTTTTGATTTCGAGTTTGTAATAATTGTTGTTCTACATATTATTTGCTATTCGTATCTCCTTATAATATTATTTTACTTACTACCAATGATGTTCTACTTACCTAAAAATGTCATAAAATTTGTTATTCAATTGAATAGAAAATGATGTTCAAGAAATGCTATTTTAAATTGCTGTTCAAATATCAATATAATGTTGTTCTAAATGCCTAAAATGTTATTTAAATGTCTAAAAAATGTTGTTCAATTGAACAGAAAAATGATGTTCAAATAATGTTGTTCAAATAGCCTAAAATGTTGTTCAAATATAAGAAGAATGTTGTTCTAATAAACTAAACTCATGTTTCAATCTCATTACCCACAGAACTAAGACCACATGTTGAAAACAAAGAATCGCCAAGACCATCCAACTCATTCGTCTCAGAAACCACTCGAAAAAGATCACTTATATCTTCATCAATAACATCATCACCAGAAATACTTGTAAATACAAAATCCAGAAAACAAAACATATTTCATTGCTCTAAATAACCATGAATCTGAAAAAATAACACATAAAGCATAACCAACCCGTTGAGTGGTCGTTAACAGTCTCATACATATCAACACCCAAATAAAAAACATCAACAACTCATTTCATAATATTTAAATGGAACAACCATAATGCAAAAAAAAAAAATCACTTACAAAACAACAAATAGACCACCAATTCGCATAAATCAGTGTTTGAAACCAGCTATTGATGACCTCCCGCAAAGAAATTGCTAAACAAAAGCCGCATTCAAGTTGCTCGCAGCTCACCGACAATGCGAAAAAAAATAGCAAGAAAAATAATCAAAACTGTAGCTTTTATAAAAGATGGCAAACTCATAAATAAAAAGAAAAAAAGGGAACAACGCGTGGGCAGGGTGTATTTTAGCGCTAACCTTTTTTAACAACCAAAAAAGGAATATGCTTTATTTTTTTATGACAAAGGTGAATATTCTTAATTAACTCATATTTTATATTTATTAATTGAATGTTTATTGACAAATAAAATATTTTAATTAACCACAATTAATCACCCAACAAAACAAGTCCACACATATGTTAGAAAATCATGAGCAATTTTTGTTCCAAAAGAACCAAGAGCTTCAAACCACCGAATTTGTGATGCACAACCACTAAATTTAAACAAAAAAAAATTTCAAAAACTCCATTGTAGTTTGGTCTAATCTACATTTTGCCCTATTTGTTTTTAGAACTACACTTTGCCCTCTGCTTCATTTATAGTGTCCGACAACAATTTCTGAAACCATAATTTAAACTACCTGATAATCATGCTCCAATAGTTTCAAGATTTTTGATATTTTTTTCATAGTTAACCGATCTTTAAAAAATATTGATATGCATTTAAAAATAGAAAAATATATTCACAGAAACAAAAATTTGGTAATTTAAAATATCTATTAACTATAAAAAAGTATTAAAGATATCAAAATTACTGAAAGATGATTATCATATAGTTTAAATATAATTTTAGAAATTGTTATTGGAAAGTGTAAAAAAATTAGGGGGTAAAGAGTAGGTTTTTAAAAATGAAGGGGGCAAACTGTAGATTAGGGCAAACCTCATAGGAATAATTGTAAGTTTTCCATTTAAATAATGGTTTATTGTTCTAGATACCCAAAGCTACAAGCCATATTGCTTTATCTTTTATCATTGACAAATTGTAGCGATAAATGTTCATAGGATGGGCTCCATCAAGTTTCACCAAAACTTGACCTTATTGGCATTGACTGTATGTTTCACATTTGAAACTCAACCCTACTTGCATCATTTGGAAACTTAGTTGAACCCAATCCACCATAAAGCGGTTTAGGTCATTTTGGTACAACTGAGTTTCAACTTTCTTTGTAAACAAAAACATTTCATATGCAACATATGTAAACAACACACAACAACATTAAAATGCAAATCCACCAAACAAGCTAAAATTAAAATATGAGAAAAAAAAACATTTTCACTTGTTCAACTCATCCACCAAATAAAATAGAATCAAAATTTGAAACCATTAAAATTAAAGAACCAAAAACAAAATTATGGCTATTCGGTAATGTTGCATGAAGAAAAAATAGGATCTAAATTAGTCATTGTTGATACTCGAATCCCTAGAACTAGTCAATAGTGTTATAAGGCAGAGTTCTTTGGCTTATGTGCTTCAATTTCACACTGCATTTGTGTTTCATTCTGGGTTTGATGTTGAGGAGAATAAGTCTAGCAAGAGAGAGAAGAGGCGAGTATGGGTCAGAAGAGAGATGAAAGTAGCAATTAGACTTTTAGATTAGGGATTGGGCTCATGGAATAAGGGTGAAAGGGGGTCGGGTTTTTTTTTTTTGGTAGCTCAAGTTGAGGCTTTTCAAGCTAGGCTTGTTTGAGCTCAATCTCTAGTTCGAGTAGGAAAATGAGCTCGAGTTTTTTTTAGAGTTGAGCTCAAGCCTGAATGAACCTTGCCCCATATATTAACGAGCCTAAGAGACCCGGTGAGCCTTTAATTTCTCCCTTTTATGCTATCCTTCTCAGATTTTTGTCTGGCTTCAACCTCTTCTTCTAGGCTTCTTTGTTTTCTTCTCAGATTTTTCTATCAGATATGGTGAGCCTTTAATAGAATTCTCTTAGATTTCTTCTCAACCTCCAATGGAGATTTTGAATCAGCTTCAGCCTTTAAGCTTCGTTGTCACCAATCACAACACCAACACCCTAGGCAACTTCTCCATCCTTATTGATGAGATCATCTGCACCATTTTGGGTCCTGAACGAGATTATCGCCCCATCACAGAGCCAACTCTTAGCTTGAATCGTCGCCTTGTTTACTTATTTTAGATTCAACACCCTTCCTCAAATTGAATGATGACAATGGAGATGAAGTATGAGATCGGGTGGTGGCAAATTAGCTTAAATGAGGTACTTGGGATGGGTCCTCTATGAGTTGAATTGTGGTGGCCCAGAAATTGATGTGGCAGTTGGCAGAAGACTATAATGGCTCCACAGTCAACGTTTTGAGGAAGGTGATGACTCATTTATAAATTTCACAAAGACAGAGTAGAATAACAAATAAGCACAAATGAATAGAAAGTTTGGGGTAGGTTCTAAAATTTTTCCTTTTTTCATTATCTATGTAAAAAAAATTACATATTCAGTCCTTATCTTTTATCTAAGTTATAATTATGATACTAAAGATTTATATATTATTTGAGTTTGACAAACTTTTTTGTCAAGATCAAACCTAAAATATTGGGCTCGAAGAATTTGATCTTAAGCTCAGCTCGTACTTAACAACAAAGGGCTTGGGTCCGCAAGAGGTCAAATGCATGGTCCAACTTGAAAAGAGTGTCATGAGCACGTGCATTTCATCTAGTGCTGACCCGGCCCAATATAGTTCGGAGTTCAGCTCAGGGAGAAGAAAGCGAGACGCGAACAGTCAAGAAGCCGACTACGTTTGTCGGTCGTTCCCAAATTCTGTTGCATCTATCTGAAGTCTGAACCCTAGCCATAATCACCCGTTTATAACCCTTAATCTCATCGCATGGCACTTGCTGACCTTAATAAGTTAGCGTAATTGGGACTATTGGAGAAAGGAGAAGCCGATGGATGCACAGTTCGCTCAGGGTCTGTTCGATAGACGCCCAATTCTCAGATCAAAAGCTCCGGCCGTTAAATGGGTTAAGGAATGGTTGGGATTTCGTCTCTTATCTTCCTCGTCCTCTTCTTTATGTTTCTCATGAAATCAGGCCTATAATTCGTTTGAGCTATCTCTATTTCCTTCGGTAGTAACCTGATCCTGGTCGTGTAGGGTGCCCCAAGATGTGGTTGCAACGGGTGGAAAGTGTATGCTTTTGAAGTGGGTTAATGGTAAGCTACTATTCTGTTTATTAAAGTTATGATTTGGGACTCTGATTAATACAATGCAAAGGGTTCAGGATTGTTGCATTCTTCAAAATTATTCTTTTGGCATGCTGACAACTCCAAAGGAAATTTAGTTTTGAGGTATTGCCTTGTGTATTTCAATTTATGTGTTTCCTGTAGTTCAGTCTCTGTCCTTTATTTGTGTCTCTATTAGTAATTGGGATAATGTTTCCATTGGCAGTCTCAGGGGCATCATCAGTAAATTCGATAGCCCATGTTCATAAAAACAATACTATTAACATTTGTTGGTGGATGGATTTCTGGTTGACTATGGCGGAAGCCTTATTGCTAAATAGAAAGCATTTTGTAGCACATTTCACTAAGAAGTAGGTGATCTGCAAACAAAGAAGGAATGGATAAAGAAAACCTGACCAGCTATACCATGACAAAGTCAGAATGAACCTCCTCTGTTACTTCTAAAAATTCTGTTCGAATTATTCAATTGCTGCTCTGCATTTAGTATGGTAACATTTGGCTGAACTAAGTGCAATTCTCATTCATTTTCCTTGTTTCTTTCACAAATGTGTGCCTGTTTGCTAGGTGAGGGAATTAGAAGGATTTCTGGTTGTTCAATTTCTTGTGATTTTTATTTGACCATTTCTTTTTCATGGTAATGAAATTATTAGAGCACACATTGAAGGCCTTGAAAGAGAAGGCTAAAGAACCTGACGCCCCAGAGCCTGAACCAGAACCGAGTACTGAAGTTCTCTTCCTTTGCAGTTACGAAGGCTGTGGGAAGACATTTATAGATGCTGGTGCTTTAAGGAAGCATTCTCACATCCATGGAGAGAGGCAATATGTTTGCCATTATGAGGGTTGTGGGAAGGTGTAGTTTCCTGTTTTCATAGCTTAGTTATATTTCCCTTTGGTTTTGTTAGTTAAAGTTGTCTGCTTCTGATGGTTCTGAATGGTGATAACATGTAGAGAATTCGTTTTCTCTGGATATGCAACCAATAGTTATGATTCTCCTATTCCTTTTTAGCTCATATTTTCTTTATTGTATTTGCTATGCAGAGTAGCTAAATTTGTAATTTTTCCTTGTACCTTTTCATTTTCATTTGAATCTGTTGGAATAATTCTTTTTTATGAAGTCATATTTTAATTGTAGAAACAATTATTGTTATTGCAGAAATTTTTGGACAGCTCAAAACTGAAGAGACACTTTCTCATTCACACTGGAGAAAGAGATTTTGTCTGTCCTCATGAAGGCTGTGGTAAGGTGATCGACCTACCAAATGCTAGTTCTCTGCCTTTGTACGGTTTGCTTTGTTGTATAGATTTTGGCTTTAGTTGAGATCTTTGTGGTGTTATATTCATCTGTTTGCTGACGTTTGGCTACTGTAACTTAGAGGTAGTGGATGCTACTGGGTGAAATGTTGAATTATGTTCACTTCTTTGGTTTATGTGTGTGTAGATAGAATTAGGGTTATTGTTTACTTGTTTTCTGACTTGTTCACATATGAGAGTTGTAGGCCTTCTCTCTAGACTTCAACCTCAGATCTCACATGAAAACTCATTCTCAAGAAAACTATCATATTTGCCCATACCCAGACTGTGGGAAGCGATATGCTCATGAATACAAGCTGAAGAACCATATTGCATCTCAACATGAGAAGGTTAGGTTATTCTGTCATTTGCTTCCTTTGCGTACTCTTATTAACACACATATGTAGATATTGTTGGGGTACAGTACCTGGGAAGATGTCAGGTCAAATAAGGTTTTTGGAAGCCTTAAAATGTACAGGTATTTTCAATTTTCACCCACCTCTTTCATTTGTCCAATGACACCATCTTCCTAGCATATCTATTATCCTCTCTGGTGAGCTCTATTCGTAAAATCTTGTAAGCCTAATATTACTTTTGAAAAGCAAGGAATTGTTTAAAAATAAAACCAGAAATTGTAAAAAAGAGGAGAATTTACCTATTTGATTTTTTTGAAGTTTAGTAGTGAGTTCAGAGGCAAACAAATGGTGGCAATAAAGGAGGTTATATGATTTTGACATTAAAATTAATGCCAAGTGAACATTTTCCTAAATGAAGCTTCTTTGACATCTTTAATCATGAAATTTGATTTTGAGAAATTGTCCTTTCATCCTTTTCTGGTCTTTTTTTTTTTTTAACAATTCATTTTTCTCCAACATTTAGAGCAATATTAGGCTTACAAGTTGCAGTTCCAATGATTACTCCCAGCTAAAGAAAACAGATCAGATTCACTGAATAGAATTGGTGAGAGAGGCAGATATATAAATGCAAAGAAGATGGTGCAATCAGATGAATAACAAATTTAGGAGAAGCTGGTAATATGGGGTTCTTTTGAAACAATTACCATTTGGCAAGACACCATCTATCCCAAGTACGTTGCTCCTGGGCTGGGGGCACACTAGAATGATCCATATATGCGGGCATTTCATGGTTTCATGATTTTTGTTTATACCAACAATTGGCTAAGCGCTAGCATCTAAGTGAGTAGATTTATGATCTTAACATTATGTTCTGTTGATTGTTTTAGTTGCTAAAGTATGTTCTGATTTATTTTACCCTAGCAGATAAACTGCATCTGACTTGTTATGTTATTACATTTGATAGAATGTGACCATTGATGCAACCAAATATGCTACTCCTGAGAAGGTACAAAAACCTTCTAAGCCTTCTGGGGGTGCCTATGGCTCTGCATCATCAGACCGCCCTTATGCTTGTCCATATGAAGGTTGTAGTGGGAAGGCATACATACATGAATACAAGCTTAAGCTCCACCTGAGGAGGGAGCATCCTGGGCATATGGCTGATGAGAATGCTGAGAATCCTACGCCTAATGCTGAGAATGAGATGGATGAAGGCAGTGATCAAGAAGCTTATGTTGGGAAGCGGGTGAGTGGAAAAAGCCAGAAGAGCAGGCCCAAGCCAAATGTAAAGATGCCTGCTACCAAGATTACAAAGCGAAAAGGCTCGAGTCCTTCTCCTGCATCTGCGAACATAGTGAAAAAATCATGGCCTGTTAAAGAAGAAGCATTTGAGGAAGAGGATAGTGAAGAGACGGAGGAGGAACGGGAGAATGGGTGGAGGTATGGCGAAAACAATGAAGATGATGATGAAGAGACAGAGGATGAAGATTAGAGTGACAGAGTCATCTGTAGTTCCTCTGCATGTCTGTCACCGTCCTCTTTGGTCTCTTCCGGGGGGGGGGGGGGGGGGGGTAGTACAAGGCCATGCCCAGTTATGCATCCTTGGCACTTAAAAGTTAAAACATGTTGGGTGGTAGGGTCTTTAGTTGATTCAAAGCTACGCCCGGCCTTGTGTCGACCTGGCTGTCTTCCTGGAGGTGGGAGGGAGGCAACAGGGGCGTTGCCTTGAGTAGGTGTGTCTATTCTTTTCTTTTCTTTTTCCAGTTTAATTTATTTTTTTTTTCCTTTGGGTGGGGAAGTCTCGGTTCTTTTGCCTGTTGCATTTCCAAGCGTAGAATTATAGATTATAAGTCAAATGCCACCCGACTTCATAGCATTAGTTGTTAGCTAAATCAGGTGTGCTTGTGTCAGTACGTAGTAGGAGTAAATGGTGCGACTGTTTTTAGGGGCATCACATGTGAATTCATTCTCCAAAACTTGAACAAATTATGAGATACGAAGAATAGGGTGTGTGTGGACGGATTTTGGTTTTGAATTTCCCAGTCCAGAAGCTCTCTTCAAAGACATGAGAAAGCAGCACAAGTGAAGCAGATTGTATGGTTGTAGGATGTACACAATATGCATAAAAAATTAAGAGTCAGACAATAGAACTTAAAGAGTCAACAAATAGAATTACAAGATAAAGATCAACCAACAGAAGTATAAGATCTTAAAGTTGCAATCAATAAATACGTTCGTCTCGAGCCTCTTATTCTCCTCCTATCTTCAGGCTTTTCTTGAATAGAGGAGTGAAAGTTCATTAAATGCATGCGGTAGTTACCACAACGGAATTTTAGGCTGCATTCTTAGGTAGACCGCAACTTTCCTGACCAAATTGCCCTTTTTGTTATCCAATGGATTTGAGTTGTTATTAGGTAATGACTAAAATTAAGGAATCATGATGATAATAAATAAAATCCTAATAAATGTCAATAATTACTTAGGAGGTGAGAGAATCTTCACTGTAAAATCCATATTTTTTCTGAAATATAAGAGATAAATATGTATTTCTAATTAATGATACACACACATTTCACTGGTACTAATCTACATGTTTATATATCAATGTATAAATTGAAAAATAATTATGTTTAAATTATATATGTAGGGGTATTATTGTACAAATACATATGTAACTGTACGAATTGGTAAAAAAAATAGTAGATGGAGATTTGTTATGTACTAGTATGTATATAATTGTACATATTAATTTATTGATATTTCTTACTTGTAGTAATAATAATCATATATGTTCCGCATGTTGCTGTCCACACTTAAAGAGAACAGTTGTTCATGCTAACACTTTCATGTGCTATAATTGCACCAAATAGTACAAAATTTTACTGTGTAAAATTGTGTATTACAACTATGAGCATGACTGTACAATAATGCACACTTTTTATATAATATAATCCAATTTTATATATTATAATCATTGGATGGACAATTTTTTCTTTGTTGAGAAAATATGATGTACAATTCTGAACAGAGATATACTTCCTCAAAAGAAAAAAAAAAGAAAAAAAAGGTGTGCAAGCATCATAATTAAACGAAGAAAAAACATGACAACATAATTGTAGTAATTCTACAATTATGTCACAGAAAACCTAAACTGGGCAAAAGGATAGAGGTAGAGTAAAAGAACTTTTTTTGAATCATTTGTTATATATTTTAAGTGATACGTAATTTCCTTTTTTAATTATTGACTATTAACTTTTATTTTTTATTAATGAGAGCAATTTACATATTTTCAAATTAAATCCCACTTCTTTCGCCCCATAAGTAGACGCAAATCCATCTTGTTGGCTCAAGGTATCAATTAATGGAGGTAAAATTGTCCAACACAATATAAGCCCATAATGACCATGGTCCATTGTCAAGAGCCGAATTTTAGAATCAGACATCATATCCCGTGATGTTGTGTCAAATAGTAGATCAACACATAAAAATTATTAAACAGTGTCTAATTCATGATAATATTTATGATTGTTCGACCCTTGAATTCTATTGTCTGGTACTGAATTGCAGTTATTTGAATATACTAATTTAGAAATCTCATGGATGAAGTGAACGAGCACCATAGATGCTGCCAAAGTTAGAGTCTTGTCCTGAGCCGTTTCACTTGACAAAATTTCATTTCCCAACTTGTGAGTTTGTTTACATCCATCCCCATGGCTATCCGGAGCACAAACTCAAAAAACCAAATGTCTGTCGCGATTGTTACCACATAGACAAGAAAAAAGAAAGAAATTCTGTCAGCTGTGGACCAGACCAAACCAAACCAAACCAAAAGTTACACACAGATACGCGGTACAACGGCGATCCCATCGGCGAGCAACCTTTGAGTTTCTGTCTGAGTAGAGGAGCTATGCTATTGCTAAGGAAGGGATTAAGATCTCTCGTGCTACTTGATTAGGATCAGTGTATAAATAATTAATTAATTACTAGAAACTAGCAAATTAATTAGGAGGAATTTAATTACCATGCATTAATTATCTAGTCCGTCCAGATGCCCGGCTCGGCTCAGCTGGGTACTACAACCTAACCAAGCGAGCTAGAGCAGAGCTAGCTAGACTTCAACTACGATCCAGAATCCATCAGAACACGGACACGCCGAAGGGCACTATATAAATTTCTCGTTCGGTATCTCATGCAACACTAATATTTTAGGTATTTTTCTTTAATCACAGTTTATTATTTGCGCTTGTCTGAATTAATCACCTTCTAAATTCTAAATCCTAAAGCAATCAAAGTTTTCTGAGTTAATTTACTTTCTAAATTGAAAAACCAACTAAACTATATAACATTTTATTTGCAATTTTTATAAACTAATATAGTAGTCGAGAGATTTATGAACCCCCAAAGAACATAGCTTGGCATTAGCATATATGAGGCCATAGTGACTGGCATCAAGTTTGAACAAGCAGAAAGAATTATATCTCAACCTTCAGTTTTAGTTAGCCACAAGGGTAACAAAGCACCAAAATAAAATCATAGACTACCTTGTAGCTTACAGGGATTCCATTTGAACGACGAAGCTGAGTGATTCCCGTTTCCTTACCCTGCACTTTTCTGACTTCTCCTGTACCAAGAAGAACAAATGATGGCTTCTGTGAATCCTTAACTCTTCCAAGACAGATGGCGATTTGGCACATCAAGCTGCAGCCAAAGTAAACATGCAATTAAGTAAATCCGCATTTACCCTAAAATCTCATAAACAAGCTAAAACTTTAAAGGGGACCTCCGGCTCTGCTTCAATGTGTTCCTCCAGTCCTGATTCAGTGGCAGCTGTGATCCCACTCCAAATAATTCTGAACTTAGTTTCAACGACATAAACCTTCTTTGGACTGGAACATGCAACAAATGGAGAGGCCCAGTTGGCTTCCCAAAATCTGAGATAAACTCTTAACACCTCAGCCCCAATAGATTTTACCTACATCAAAGAAAATCCAAAAAGGAAATGCCAAACGGCATTGTGTAAGAATAAACAAAATGACAGCAAATGCAACATTCGAGATGACAGTGAATCAGAATATCAATTCTGAAAGAGAAGCCAAAAACATTGGTCAGGGTGTGTACTACAGTGGCAGGGGAAAGATACATCATCTATCTATAAAACCATTTCCTATATGAATTCTGATTGACAAGCTCTTCTTCAGCCATTACTAGAAGAATGAATATAGAACTAGGTTTTCAAGAAGCAACTGATTATCAAACCTAACCACTAAATTTGACAATCAAAGGGAGATGTAATCAACATAATCTCATATTGATTAGATCATAAGTTCGTACATGTTAACTACTGAAATATCTAAAAGACTAAAATATTAACAAAATCATTCTTTAGTACTCCCTCCATCCCATCCTGGAACCTTTGCACCAATTGGGTTTGCACGCCAACCAAAGAAACCAACCAAAATTTCCTCTTCTTTCCGGTTCTATCCTTCCCCTGTTCGTCGCCACTTCCCACCGCCATGGCTTCCCTGACCTCCGCTGCCTTCGCATCGACGTCGCCTTCCCCTCATTGGTGTCGTCACCTTCCCATCCCGCCGCTCATTGCCTCCGTCGAGCGCATCCTCCTCAGTCGATCACCTCATCGATTGCCCCGTTGATCGCGTCGTCCTCTGTCATTGATTGCCCCGTTGATTGCCTCATCCTCCGTCGTCAATTGCCAAATCGCCGGCCTCGATTAGCATTGTGCTCTGTTCTCATCCCGCCGCTCCTCACCTCCGCCTGCTCCTCTTTGCTTCAGCCGATCAGGATGAAAAGCACTGCCGAAGGCTTTGGCGTGTTCGCCCAACTCAATTTTGGGAAAAATGGAAATAAGGGCATAACTGTCTTTTAGATGAATAAAACTTACTTAAAAAAGAAAATGGTGCAAAGTTTTACAACTACCCAAAAAAGAAAATTATGCCAAAGAAATGGGGCACGAAGGAAAACAGGCAAAGAAGGGGATAGCTGTTAGTGAAAAGAAGTACTTCTTCTAGAGTCACAGTTCCAGCAACAGCCATCAAGCTCTCATGCCCCTGCTGTTGGTCCATTACTGTATGGCCCAGTGCATCATTTTCCATAAGGGTAAAATTCGCCAGGGGTCACCTAGCTTATTTTTTTGTCCTAAACGGGTACCTTACCTTCAAATTGTCCTACCGAGGTACCTTACCTCTTATCGCGTGTCCTGTTTGGGTACTTTCCATTGATTCCGTCGTTAAGTCTCACGGAAATTGCTGACGTGGCATTAATTAATGCTACAATAAACTTAAAATAATAACTTTGGACCCTAAACTTTTCTAATCACTAATTCTAACCCTAAAATTTACAGATCTAACACCTAAATCATTATTTTTTGTTGGATCCACCTAAACCTAACGACAAAAGCCTTTTCATCATCTCTCTCTTCCCTTGGCGCTTCGTCTTCCGTCACGCCGTTCGTCGCCTCCAGGCACCACCAGCTGCCCAGCCTCCCGTGCGTAGCCGGAGCCGCCCAATCGCCCGTGCGCAGCCGGAAGCTCCCACGTCGTCGCCGCATCCAGCCCTCGCAGTCCTCGAATTGAAAGCTACGGAGGACAAATCGGAGGATACTGCGGAGGACGGGGATGACAGATTTGCAAAGCCTCCTTCGATTCCGATTTCCGATTTCTCTCTTCACTATCGTGTGGCACAGCCTCCTTCGATTCCGATTTCCGATTTCTGATTCTAGCCGAATAGAGGACCGCTAAAGTTGCTCTCAGCCTTGTCTCTGGCTGGACGCTTGGGTATGAAGAATCGGAGCACTAGTCGGAGCAGTGGGGGGTTGTGGCTGGTGAGTTGCAGGCGTGATTGGCAGAGGAGGAAGGGGGCGGCGGAGGTGGAGGGAGAGGCAGAGGATGAGGGGGCGCCGCGGTTGGCAGCACGATTTGCCGGCGTGAGGAGGGAGGTTGTGGGTAGTGATTTGCAGGCGCGTTTGTAGCTGGTGATTTGCAGGAATGAGGCAGAGGAAGGCAGTTGTGGCTGGTGATTTGCAGGAGCGATTGGCGAAGGAGGGGGGCTGCGGGGGTGGGGATAGAGGCGGAGGCGAAGGAGGGAGGTGGAGGAGGAGGAGGAGGAGAGGTATGGAGGGAGGCCGACGGTGGATTGAAGACAGAGGACGGGGAGACAAATCTGGGACTGACTGGATAAGGGTTCGGTTATTAGATGAAGAAGTTTGTGGGGCAAAATTTCTGTGGGGCAAAGTTTAAGGGTTAGAATTAGTAATTGAAATAGTTTGAGAACTGAAGTTGTTATTTTAAGTTTATTTTAGTATTATTTAATGCCACTTTATAATTTTCCATCCAATTTAACGATCAATTTGACGGAAAGTAGCTGAACAGGATGCGCAATAAGAGGAAAGGTATCTCGTTAGGACAAAATAAAGGTAAGGTATCCGGATAGGACAAAAAAATAAGCTAGGTGACCCATGGTGAATTTTACCCTTTTCCATAATAAAATTTAGATTGTCAGCTGACGAGACGTTATCCATCATAGCTGCCAGTTATGCAGTGTCTTTCAGCAGCACATCCATATACCGAGCAAGTTCACCCTTAGTAACACCAAACTCCTTAAGCCTTCGGACCTGTGTAGGGAAAAATTCAGGCCATGACATTAATCCTTGCATAAAACAAGGTTGATAAAGTTAAATAAACAAGTTCAGAAAATCCCACTTAAAGCTTGCTCTTTTCCAAGATTACTTGAATGGATCTACCAATAGCCGTATTTCAGGTAACTATCATTTTATCTTATTTTATTGGAGCAATCTCTTGTAAAGCTTGTCAAAGATCTACTAGACTAATCCTGAGTAGCCCTATTTGCATTCTGTTTTCTTCGAATCTCTTGTTCAAAACTTCTTTCCTGCTTTAGTACATTATCTATCAAGGAAACATTTAACAATTTCCCCAGTCTGGATTGCATACTGGATAGGCATGAATCAATCATGATATGAAACCAAGGTGGTGGAAAAGCAGCTCATGGACATGGAAGCAACCAGAAGATATGAACTAGCATGGAAAGGAAAAAAAAATGCTCAACAATAAGTATGATGAACAATTACACCAGACAAAAACAACGTACCTTGTACCTTGTATTAATTCTAAAATGCAAGGCAGAGAGAGAAATATTCTCCTCATTAGAACATCGCAAAAATCACCAATATCTGAACTTTATTAACAGGAATCTGCATAAATATCCAACAAGTAGTCTATGTTCTCAATGAACTTAAGGACTTTGTATTTTCTGTCCCCTTAACTGGCCCGTGGAACTTTTAACTCACCTATTCTTCATTTAGAAACATCCTTCAATTCAATCATTGTTAAGGAAAGCAGTAGTGTCGTGCAAATTTCCAACACCCTTGATCTGAAGAATCAAATTGTCTAAAATTCTATAGATTGAAACAACCTTGTCATGGTTTCTGTCCCTAGCTATAAATAAATGAATCCCATTATTATCCTCTATCCAACTACTCCCAGGTTCCTTGAGGACACCATCTATGTCCATTCTCTCCCTTACCCTCTTAACATCTGCCCACAGGCCTTTAGATGCAAAAATATTAGACAACAAGGTATATGAACCACTGTCCATTGGATCAATGGAAATAGCCTTTTCTGCAGCATACGTCCCCAGCTCAACATTGCCAGCAAGCTTACATGCAGCAAGTAAGCATCTCCAGACTATGGCGGCTGGTTTAATTGGCATCGTCTCGATTAATTTTCTTGCTTGGTCTAGCTTACCAGTACATCCTAAAAGAGAAACAAGACAAGCATAATGCTCCATCCCAGGTTCAACTCCGAATGCATTCATTGATCTAAAGTAATGGAGTCCAAAGTCTATCAGCCCTGCACGGGCACATGCTGAGAGAACACCCACAAATGTTACATAGTTGGGTACGAAACCCTCTTTAGTCATCCTCTCAAACATCTGAAGAGCTACCTCATCATCCCCATGATGCGCACATGTCAAAATCATGGAATTCCAACACACTATATCCTTTAGAAAAGCGGAATCAAATGTCTTAAGCGCCTCTCTGAAGCTTCCACATTTGGCATACATATCAATGACAGCATTTGTTACATATGGATCAGACTCCAATCCTCGTTGTATCAATTGACAGTGGAACTGTAGGCCATATTGTAGGCTTGCTATATTGCTTGCAGCTGCCATCAAAGCAGAGAAAGTGTATGCATTAGGTTTTTGTTCTGATAGCTGCAAGTGGTAAAATAATTTGATAGCTTCTTCATCCTCCAATTCTTGGGTATATCCTGAAATCATTGCATTCCACATGACAATATCTTTCTCGTGAATCTCATCAAAGATGACTCTTGCATCTCTCATAAACGAGCAGTTGGAATAAACATCTATAAGAGCACTAGCCACAAAATTATCAAAATAGACACCAAATTTGATGATGAGGCTGTGAATCTGCTTGCTGAGTCGTACAGAATATGATTCAGTAGATGAATTAAGAAGGCTGACAAATGTCAAGTGACTTGGTGAAAATGATTTTAGCCTCATACTACGGAAGAGGTCAAATGCTTCAAGCAGCCTTCCCTGGCTCGAGTAACCTTCAATCATTGAATTGTACAAGATAACATCATGATGTGACCTATTATCAAAAGATTTTCTGGCATCTGTCAAAGAATTGCATTTTGCATACATATCTATCAAAGCGTTGTTCACAAAGGCATCAAGTTCAAGATTAGCCTTTATAGTGTAACCATGGAGCAGTCTTCCTTCGCCTAGGCATCCAAGAGAACCACATGATGTAAGAACGATAGAGCAGGCAAAATCATCTGCCCTCCAGCCCATTCTGGTCATGTCAGAGAAAAGATCCAATGCTTCCCTGTCACATGCATTGTGCATGTATCCAGAAATCATGGTGGTCCATGAGATCATATTTCTGGACACCATCTGGTCAAAAAGTTTCTTGGCAGATTGTACCTTACCACACTTGGAATAGAAATCAAGTAGCACATTAGCCATCGAAACATCCATTTCCGCTTCCCTCCTCAACACGTGACCATGAACCTGCATACCCCCGTCAATACACTTGAGAGCTGCGCAAGCATTCAACACACTAGACACGGCGTATCTATCAACTTCTGCATCACTTCTTAACATCTGAATAAACAAGTCTATTGCCTCTTCACTCCTCCCGCTCTTTACATATCCGGTGATCATCGCGGTCCAAGTGACAGCAGTTCTGACATTAATATCGTCAAAAGCAAGTCTGGCTTCATATGTATGACCATTCTTTCCATACAAGTCTACCAAGGAAGTACCCACATAGGTGAACTCATGGAAACCACTCTTTACAATATATCCATGCATTTGAGCACCGATGTGAGAAGCACCATCCATTTGGACACAAGCGCGAATTACACTTGCTAAAATGTGCTCGCTTGGACTCTCATGACGGCCTCTCCTGAGCTCCAAAAACAGTAACAAGGCCTCCTTACCAAACCCATGCTGGGAATACATAGAAACCATGGAAGACCAAGTAACCAAGTTCTTTTGAGGCATATTATCGAACAGCTTACGTGCATCAGTGATGCAACCACGTTTGCCGTAAGAGCCCAGAAGAACGTTGGAAAGAAAGGTATCTGATCCAAGACCAGAAACGGCGAGTTGGGCGTGGATGTGTTTGGGGGATGTAGTGGGATGGTGGAATAGTTGACGTTGCAGGAGAGCAGCGAAGTGTAGCCTTCTGGATGGGTACTTGGAAGTGGAAACTAAAAAAAGCGAAGGTTTTTCCCGTGGAAGCAGAGCAGATGGTAAAGTGGAGAAGCTAAAGTTGAGCTTTGGAAGTTGGTTAAGATGTGAGGTTAATCTGTGCCGGTTTGGCATGGCCATCGCGCTTCAAGTTCAAATCATCGGGTGTCTCGGAAGTGGGCTTGCCGATTCATATGGTTTGCTGTCAATTACATACCTCTTCATAATTATCGCCAAGTGTTAACCGAATGGGAGTTGAGATGGCTCATCATATATAATTAATTAAGGGTGCAAATCGTTTTTGTTAGGAAAGTTTTCCAAGTAACTGGTCTGCCACTCTCAATGAAACTGCCTCCTAGTTCCTGAAGAATTGAAATGAATTAGCTAGCTTCAAATATAAGGCCTAAAGGCACTTTTGGTCCCTGAACTCGTGTAGCCCTGACACTTTACCCCCAGACTATAACTCGGTCCAACTCGCCCCATAAACTTATGAAAGTGGAACACTTTACCTCTTATGCATCACGTGCAAATCACATGTGCCCTTAGAAACAAAAGTCATCATCTTCGGGTTCTGCTCCGATGACGGTGCTCCCAGTTAATAAAAAGAATCATGGCAATCTCTAGGCCAAAATTCAAAATTTTTGCTTCAAATCTTCTATTACCTTACATTTTTTTTTGATTTTTTGCCACCACTCCTCTGTTTCATAATTTAGCCTTCCTGTACCCTCTTCCAATTTTTTTACTCCATCAAGCATCTTTGTTAATTGTTGAATTATATTGACAACTTGGTTCAAACATTTAATCAAACATGTTAGAGGTGTGCAGAACCAATACCAAAAGCAAGCTATTGTATTATCTCTGTTATAGTAACCATATCCTTACTTAAATGGATCCACCAAGAATGAATCTCTGATGTAACCTTCGATTAGCCCCAAAAAATCACATTAAAAAACTTTGGCTAGGATATTGTTATTTTAGACCTTTTTTTGAACATTTGGTGCACAGTAAGAACAAAGTCCTCCAGGCCGATGGCACTATTCCCATATCACCATTTTCAACCTCATTTTTGTCCTCTATCAACAAAATTGTATCTATCTAGGCTTCAACTTGCTTGTTCATGCGTGCCATTTAAGTGGTGCACCAATGTTGACTAGTCCTAGTACCGCAACCAAGCTAGCTCTATCAAATTATGGGTCAATTATGCAACTGCCACCACCAAAGGCATCTTACTCGCCATTGCCATATAGGAGGGTGACTGATAGTGTGGTGAAAGTGTATAGTAGTATGGCGAAGATGAATAAACCGAGGGAGATGGTGCATAGGGACATGAGCACATGAGCATGATGAGGCAGTTGAGGGAAGTGGAGATGGATGTAAGAAAATAGCGCTAGGAAAACAAAGGTCAAGTGATAAGTATACAGGTGAAAAGGGCTAAAGTATACCAACTTTGCAAGTTTAAAGGGTGAGTTAGACTGACTTGATGTTAGGGGGAAGGGTTAACTGTTCGAGTTATTAGAGTTTGAGGGCCAAAAGTGTCTTTAGTCCAGAATATGATAAATGGTGAGTGGAGATTAACTATATATGCAATGCATCGAGCGATCAATTCAAGAGTATGTGTCTTATGATATCTAGCCTTTATTTATCTCTTTTGGCAATGAAAAAAGTCAATCAAATCAAAGACAAATTTGAGATAAAGGAAGCTAGACCTAGGCAGTAGACATATTGAATAAAATGAAAATGAAAATGTGGTTGTTTACTGGTTAAGGATGGTTAGTGGTTAATCACCTTTTGAGCTTCCCTAGTGTCGTGCCCTAAACTGCCCCTGGCCCATTTGGGCCTGATTTTTTTTTTTTTTTTTTTAAACATGCATATAGCAATAATATCATAATCGGGGGTTAGCATGCACAACAAATCAAAGAAGCACACAAACACACGCCACTTAACACTTTGTTCACAGAAGGGCAGCAAGCATCCCTCAAGTTTTAGTTCATTAATTTCATATACTTAATGTTTTCGGAGAGCTCACTTAGCATAGGAATTAAGGTGGCCGCCTTAACTCCTAGCCCATAATGCTTGCTTACTTAACTTAGCTCATGAGCAAAACAGAATTGCCGAAGCAATAACATAACTTAAGCCCTCTTAGCACTCCTAGGATCACATGGTTCTTTGACCATCACCTAGGGGCCCGAATACTCACATAAAAAGGCCATGGAATTATACCATGCAATAAAGTGAGTATAGGAATCCTTACCCACAACACCGAAAGCTTTAGAAGCTTATTTTCCTTCGTTTTCCTTGCTTGTTGACTCTAGAAATTGTTTTCTAGCATAAGAACCAAGATGGGCCGAATTTTATTAGTAACCATAAGATACCAAGAAATCTTGGTGATTAACCCAAATAACACAAAATACCAAGAACACTTGGTGTACACTTACAGAACCTCACAGAAGAGGTAACGCCAATTTATTGTGCTTGATGTTCTTCAAGCTTCTTCTTGATTTCTTGCTTCTAATGAACTTAGAAACTCAATCACACAAAGAGTTCCTTGAGTAGAGCTTAAAACCTCCAAGAAATGAAAATGGCCAAATTTTCCTCCTTGGTTTTCTTTGAATTCTTCATCTGATTCTTGCTCTTTATGGTCTTAGAGCTTGAATTCAACCAAGAATACTTGGTTTTAATTTGAGGAATGATTATTTCTAGCTATGGACGAATATTTGGATGAGAAAAGAGTTGGAAATGTGTTTGGAATGATGAGACTTGGTATGGAAGAAAATGGAGAGAGAATGAGAGAGTTTGAGAGCAAATGGCTTTGAATGAGTGGAGTGATTATGTTTTAATGTGTGGGAAGGTAATGGCCAGCCATATGGGAAGGAAAATGAGTGTATAATGTGCTTGGAAGGTGGGAGACAAGATTAAAAGAGATGAAGACTAATTGGAAGACTTTTGGGTAAGTTTGGTAGAAAAAGTCAAAAGTAGGTGAAGAAAGAATCCAAGGTAATGATTAAGGGTGGGAGGTGGATTAAAATAATAGGAAATTAATAATGTGTTTGAAATGAGTGGGAGACAAGATTTAATGGATGGAAGACTAATTGGAAGACTTTTGTGTAAGTTTGGTAGAAAAAGTCAAAAGTAGGTGAAGAAAGAATCCAAGGTAATGATTAAGGGTGGGAGGTGGATTAAAATAATAGGAAATTAATAATGTGTTTGAAATGAGTGGGAGACAAGATTTAATGGATGGAAGACTAATTGGAAGACTTTTGTGTAAGTTTGGTAGAAAAAGTCAAAAGTAGGTGAAGAAAGAATCCAAGGTAATAATTAAGGGTGGGAGGTGGATTAAAATAATAGGATTTGGAGGAAGGTGACATAAAATATTGGGAATTGGAGGGGCATGGCTGGCTAAGGCATCCAAAGCCATTAAAATGGCATAATTCCCCCTTTAGTCCTCCAACTTTCTAATTTTGGGCAATTGAGCCCAACCACTAAAAATCCCTTTGTTCAATTTAGTCCCTCATCTTTAAAAACCACCATTTTCATTACTATTTCTCTTGGCCTAAGCCAAGCTTATTTTTAAGATGTTCAACACTCAATTATGCACATGCCATATTGTCTTCTCAATTTAATTGAGCTAAATTCCTAATTAAGGAAAAATTCTTATGCTCCAATTCCATTTAACCCGGGACCTAATCACTTTGGATTGTCCGGGCATTACAACACTCCCCTCCTTAAGAAATTTGGTCCTCCAAATTTCCTAGAAGTTTAGGGAAGATATCAGGATAATTCTTAAGCATTTCAGCTTCAACCTCCCATGTGGCCTCCTCCTCAGAATGGTTAGTCCATTGGACTTTTACCATCGATATCCACTTACTTCTGAGCTTCCTAGTGTCCTTTGCCAATACCCGAATTGGTTCTTCTTCATAGGTGAGATCTTGGGTGATGGGAACACTAGTGACATGTACCACTTGTTTAGGATCAAATACACACTTCTTCAATAGGCTTACATGGAATGTGTCATGTACATGTCCCAGCTCAGGCGGTAGCTCTAACTTGTAGGCTACATTTCCTACTCTTGCGAGTATTAGGTATGGTCCTACATACCTCGGGGCTAATTTTCCCCGTTTTCCAAACCTCATTACTCCTTTCATAGGAGATACTTTTAACCATACTTGGTCTCCTACCTGGAACTCCAGGTCTCTTCTTTTCTTGAGGTTGGCATATGATTCTTGCCTATTGTTGGCAGTCTTAATCCTTTCCTGGATTTGCTTAATCTTCCCAGTAGTTTCTCTTATGAGTTCTGGGCCAATTTCCAACTTATCACCTGGCTCATGCCAGCAGTGTGGAGTTATGCATCTTCTTCCATAGAGTGCTTCATAAGGTGCCATGCCAATCACTGAGTGATGGCTATTGTTGTATGAAAACTCCACTAAAGGCAAGTGTTTATCCCATTCTCCTTGGAAGTCAATAACACAACACCTTAACATATCTTCCAATGTCTGAATGGTTCTTTCAGTCTGTCCATCCGTTTGAGGATGGTATGCAGAACTAAACTTTAACTTAGTGCCCAAGGCATGGTGTAAGGACTTCCAGAATCTGGAAACAAATCTTGGGTCTCGATCCGAGACAATATCGTCCGGTACACCATGTAGCCTTACTATCTCCTTAACGTATAGTTGGGCTAATTTCTCCAGGGAGTCTGTAAGGTTTATGGGCAAGAAGTGGGCTGCCTTAGTCAATCTATCCACTATGACCCAGATTGTATTACACTTTCTTCGGGTCAGTGGCAAACCCACTACAAAGTCCATGGATATGGATCCCCATTTTCTTTCTGGTATAGGTAAGCTCTGTAATTTTCCACCAGGTCTCTGGTGCTCCACTTTGACTTGTTGACAAGTCATACACTTAGCCACAGAAGCACCAATCTCTTGCTTCATATATGGCCACCAGAAATGGGATTTCAAATCCTTATACATTTTCTGAGCTCCAGGATGCATACTCATCAAACTGGAGTGGGCTTCTTCTAGGATTTGTTGCCTGATTCCATCCTTATTTGGCACATAAATCCTATCCCGGAAATATAATATTCCAGCCTTAAAGGAAAATCCTTGATACAATTTTCCTTGTTTCTGCCCAGAGATCCTGGGAATCTCCTCATCTTGAAGCTGAGCTTCCTGAATTAGGTCTTTCCACTCAGTCCTAATAGTTAAGACCTTTACTTGGTCCATTTCCCACTTATCCCAATCTTGGGCCAACCCAGATAAACTGAGTACCTCTGCCTCGGTAGGCTCTCCAGTGGCTTTGAGTATTCCCGTGTACTTCCTACTGAGAGCATCAGCTACCACATTGGCTTTTCCGGCCGTATACTCGATGACGCACTCAAAATCTTTCAGGTACTCAAGCCATCTTCTTTGCCTCATGTTCAGGTCCTTTTGCGTAAACAGGTACCTTAGACTCTTGTGGTCTGTGAAGACTTGGAATCTGCCTCCAAGTAGGTAGTGCCTCCATTGCTTCAGAGCAAAGATCACTGCCGCTAATTCCAGATCATGAACTGGATAATTCTTCTCATGAGGCCTTAATTATCTTGATCCATAGGCTATTGCTTGCTTCCCTTGCATTAAGACACAGCCCAGCCCAACTCGAGAAGCATCCGTGTAAACTATATACTCCTTAGTAGGGTCTGGTAGAACCAGTATTGGGGCTGTAGTCAATCTTTCCTTAAGTTCTCGGAAGCTAGTCTCGCATTGCTCACTCCACTCAAACTTTTGGTCCTTTCTTGTCAATTGAGTGAGCGGAGCTGCTAGTACAGAAAATTTAGGCACAAATCTCCTGTAATAGCCAGCAAGTCCCAAGAAGCTTCTTATGTCCCTCACAGTCTGAGGTTGCTTCCATTCCAAGACAGCTTTAATTTTCTCGGGATCAACAGCTAAACCATGCTCATTGATTACATGTCCGAGAAATCCAATTTCTTTAGCCCAGAATTGGCACTTACTTAATTTGCCATATAGTTCATGTTCCTTTAACAGGCTTAGCACCACTCTTAGGTGCTCCTTATGGGCTTCTTCATCCTTTGAGTACACCAATATGTCATCAATAAATACCACAACAAAGTGGTCTAAATGAGCTTTAAACACTCTTTGCATGAGGTCCATAAAAAAGGCTGGTGCATTTGTGAGCCCAAATGGCATCACTGTGTACTCAAAGTGACCATATCTGGTCCTGAAAGCTGTCTTTGGGACATCTTCTTCCCTGACTTTCAGCTGGAAGTATCCAGATCTGAGGTCTATTTTGGAAAAGACCTTAGCTCCCTTTAACTGATCAAATAGATCCTCGATCCTTGGGAGGGGGTACTTATTCTTAATGGTCAGTGCATTGAGCTTCCTGTAATCAATGCACAACCTAAGGGTTCCATCTTTCTTCTTCACAAAAAGTACAGGTGCTCCCCAAGGAGATGTACTTGGCCTTATGAAACCTTTCTCAAGCAACTCATCCAGTTGCTTCTTTAGTTCCATCATTTCAGGAATAGCCATCCTGTATGGAGCAATAGATGCTGGTGCAGCTCCTGGCACTAATTTGATCTCAAACTCAACCTCTCTTGCAGGAGGGAGTCCTGGGAGATCAGTGGGGAACACTTCAGGGAATTCTCTTACTATGGGTATTTTACCCAGCTCTATTTCTACTTCTGTTCCATTTAACCCTAGGTATTCACCTTTTAGTAATAAGGGTTTGTGTTCCACCACCTTTAAATGAAAATCTGGGACTAACCCAGGAGATTTTTCCAAAGATTGAGGTTTGTGCCCAGGCAGATAAAGTTGCCTGGCATGGCAGTCTATAACCACCCGATTGGCACTAAGCCAGTTCATTCCTAGGATGATGTCATATCCATTAGTATCCAAGACCATCAGGTCGGCTCTAAGCTCTAGTTCACCTAGCTTAAGCATGCAATCTTTTACAATATGGTATGTTATCATAACCTCATTCCCGGCAGTTTTAACCAGGTACATTTTATCTGTATTGCATACTTCGAGGTTTATATCTTTGACTAACTTAAAGGACACTATAGATAAAGATGCTCCAGTATCGAACAAAACTGATACTTCATAACCATTTATGGAAATGGTACCTTTTAGAGTCTTCCTGACCAGCTTAGCCTGGTCTATTTCTTCCTCATCCTCCCCAGCTTTGTTGACCTCTGGGTCCTCTCGTGCTTTCATCGATGTCTCAATCTGGAATATTCTTCCAGTAGCCTGAGGTTGTCCCCTCCTGGCCTTATCTTGGTCCCTTCTTTGTGGGGGTGGAGGCATATTGGGCCTCCTTATGGGCAATTGCCTCTGTGCCCATCTGTTATTAAACCCTCCTGGGGTCCTCTGATCTTCTCCCCTGACAGGACAGTCTTTTACCCAGTGATCCTGGGCACCACATTTAAGGCATCCGGAAGTGAGCCTATAACATGGCTTCTGGCCATGGAATTTTCCACATGTCTCACATTGTGGCCCATAGGGGGATGCGGTCTTCTCTCTTTTGTTACCCTTTCTTGGCTCATATGCCAAGCTTTCTCTGCCTCTCTTCTTAGAGAATTTTTGCATCCCACTAGTACTTCCAGGGCCATTCATGGCTTGCTCCCTGAATTCTTGCTCTAGGGCCATAGCCCTCTGTACAATGTCGTAGTATTTATGGGCTCCTACTGCTCTGAGTATTTGCCTCAGCTCTGGCCTAAGTCCCCGAAGGAACCTCTTGGCCTTAAGGTCCTCTCGATCATCGTACTGTGGTGCGTACCGTATGAGGTTACTGAATCTCTGTTCGTATTCCAGTACGGAGAGCTCTTTCTGCTCAAGCAGGTCAAACTCAACCTGCTTTTGGTCTTTCTGTGCTTCACCGATGTATTGTTGATGAAACACTTGTTCGAATTCGGGCCATCTCATTGCTCTTCTACTTTGAGCAGGCCGCCTAGCATTTTTGCTAGCATATGTCCTATGGACTGCTCTCCACCATAACTCAGCATTTCCTTCTAGTTTGAAGGTTGCCAGTAAGACCTTCTGAGAAGCGGAAACCTCCATTCTCTCAAAGATCTTTTCGATCTGGTTTTTCCAGAATTCTGCTTCATCTGGATTACAGCTTCCTTTAAATGTTGGTGGTCTTAGGGCAAGGAACCCCTCTAGTTGGCTTTCTCTTAGGCCTCCACTATTATCCATATTGGGCCTCCCTCTTTGGGCCCTCACTGTTCCAGTGGTGACAGTGAGTTGGGCAGGCCCATCAATATCTTCTATGTCCAGCTCTTCTGCATCTGGACTTTCTTCTTCTTCTTCCCTCAGTTCTTGTCTAATCTCAGATCTTATCCTTCTAGCTCTTGGGTTTCTCTTTTCCTCATCCTCATCATCACCATTTTCACTGGCTTGATCATCGAGTATAGGTTCTTTTCCTAGCCTCCTTCTTATTGGTGGCTCTCTTTGTTGCCCAGTAGGCTCTGGGACTTGGGCTTGACCCCTTGCCAGAATCTGCATGCTAGCTGCTAATTGGGTCATATTGGCCTGCATAGCTTCCATCATTGCTTCCATTCTTGCCTCTCTTCTTTCTTGGGCATCAATGCTAGGCCCAGTAACATTAGCCCTTATGAGCTCAGAAGGCCTAACTTGGGCCTCTGGCACAAAGCCAGCATTTTCATTCCCCTGATGGGAAGTTTCACTTTCATTTCGGCCTCGGTTCGTATTTCTGGTTCTCATCCTGGAATTAACAACAAGCAAGGCACACAATTGCTCAATATTCATAAATATTCATTAGTGGACTTAACCTATGTGGATTTCATGTGTTCATTTTCATGGTCTTTACCGAGCTTAGCCAAGAATATGCATGGCAACTAAAACACCAACTTAAGTTTAAAAACTTATTTTCATGCATATGCTTTGCATGCTTATGCGTTTTGGAGTTCACTAGTGCACATAATCACTTAATGCCTTTAAATGCAACTAATGCTTAGGCATGTATTAATTCACATACGTGCATTTAAATTTCTTATTAGCCAAACTTTACACAAGCATCCAATTTCATGCTTTTTCTAAGTTTACTTGCATGTTCTTTACTAAATGAGCATACATAGCCAAACATTGCATGCTTTTAACATAGACATGGGCTTATGGGCCTTTTAGTACTTAACATGCATATGGCCCAAAATTAACCAAGAATAAAATCAAAATTTTTAAGTTCTTATTTAAGCCCAATTTCAACATGCTTCAAATTTCATGAAAACATAACCCATAAATTCATGCATGGGCCTTGGTAAGTCCACCAAGCAATAAAAATACCCGAAAATGTCCAAGTCCATAATACAAGCCCAAAGCCAAGTTTTGGCCAAATTTTAGCTAAGTCCATAATTTGGTCACTAAAGTTAGACCAACAAAAACATGCTTAAAAGCAACCCATAAATTCACAAAGCCATGGAACACAAATTTCCACCTTAATAGACCTTGTTCCCACAATTCTAAGACTTCAAGTCCTGCACAGAAAGTCCACATTTTTTTAGCTTGTTTACAAGCAGCTTATATACTTAGAATACTTAGAATATTTTGAGCAATACCATACACAAATCCAACCTTAGAATACAGAAAGAGTACTCAAGACTCTTAGCTTGATCTTTCAAGCAAACCTTTACCTACAAAAGTAGAGTAGGGCGGGTGAGTTATAAAACTCAATAAGGATTCCGTGGCATCCAATGCCTAACTTATGGCCTCCAAGGCCTAACATATGCCAAGAATGTAATGGCAAAATAATCCTTATTCCTGCAAAGGAAACATAAAGACAAAGAAAACAAAAAGACCTAAACTGCCCCTGGCCCATTTGGGCCTGATTTTTTTTTTTTTTTTTTTTAAACATGCATATAGCAATAATATCATAATCGGGGGTTAGCATGCACAACAAATCAAAGAAGCACACAAACACACGCCACTTAACACTTTGTTCACAGAAGGGCAGCAAGCATCCCTCAAGTTTTAGTTCATTAATTTCATATACTTAATGTTTTCGGAGAGCTCACTTAGCATAGGAATTAAGGTGGCCGCCTTAACTCCTAGCCCATAATGCTTGCTTACTTAACTTAGCTCATGAGCAAAACAGAATTGCCGAAGCAATAACATAACTTAAGCCCTCTTAGCACTCCTAGGATCACATGGTTCTTTGACCATCACCTAGGGGCCCGAATACTCACATAAAAAGGCCATGGAATTATACCATGCAATAAAGTGAGTATAGGAATCCTTACCCACAACACCGAAAGCTTTAGAAGCTTATTTTCCTTCGTTTTCCTTGCTTGTTGACTCTAGAAATTGTTTTCTAGCATAAGAACCAAGATGGGCCGAATTTTATTAGTAACCATAAGATACCAAGAAATCTTGGTGATTAACCCAAATAACACAAAATACCAAGAACACTTGGTGTACACTTACAGAACCTCACAGAAGAGGTAACGCCAATTTATTGTGCTTGATGTTCTTCAAGCTTCTTCTTGATTTCTTGCTTCTAATGAACTTAGAAACTCAATCACACAAAGAATTCCTTGAGTAGAGCTTAAAACCTCCAAGAAATGGAAATGGCCAAATTTTCCTCCTTGGTTTTCTTTGAATTCTTCATCTGATTCTTGCTCTTTATGGTCTTAGAGCTTGAATTCAACCAAGAATACTTGGTTTTAATTTGAGGAATGATTATTTCTAGCTATGGACGAATATTTGGATGAGAAAAGAGTTGGAAATGTGTTTGGAATGATGAGACTTGGTATGGAAGAAAATGGAGAGAGAATGAGAGAGTTTGAGAGCAAATGGCTTTGAATGAGTGGAGTGATTATGTTTTAATGTATGGGAAGGTAATGGCCAGCCATATGGGAAGGAAAATGAGTGTATAATGTGCTTGGAAGGTGGGAGACAAGATTAAAAGAGATGAAGACTAATTGGAAGACTTTTGGGTAAGTTTGGTAGAAAAAGTCAAAAGTAGGTGAAGAAAGAATCCAAGGTAATGATTAAGGGTGGGAGGTGGATTAAAATAATAGGAAATTAATAATGTGTTTGAAATGAGTGGGAGACAAGATTTAATGGATGGAAGACTAATTGGAAGACTTTTGTGTAAGTTTGGTAGAAAAAGTCAAAAGTAGGTGAAGAAAGAATCCAAGGTAATGATTAAGGGTGGGAGGTGGATTAAAATAATAGGAAATTAATAATGTGTTTGAAATGAGTGGGAGACAAGATTTAATGGATGGAAGACTAATTGGAAGACTTTTGTGTAAGTTTGGTAGAAAAAGTCAAAAGTAGGTGAAGAAAGAATCCAAGGTAATAATTAAGGGTGGGAGGTGGATTAAAATAATAGAATTTGGAGGAAGGTGACATAAAATATTGGGAATTGGAGGGGCATGGCTGGCTAAGGCATCCAAAGCCATTAAAATGGCATAATTCCCCCTTTAGTCCTCCAACTTTCTAATTTTGGGCAATTGAGCCCAACCACTAAAAATCCCTTTGTTCAATTTAGTCCCTCATCTTTAAAAACCACCATTTTCATTACTATTTCTCTTGGCCTAAGCCAAGCTTATTTTTAAGATGTTCAACACTCAATTATGCACATGCCATATTGTCTTCTCAATTTAATTGAGCTAAATTCCTAATTAAGGAAAAATTCTTATGCTCCAATTCCATTTAACCCGGGACCTAATCACTTTGGATTGTCCGGGCATTACACCTAGTGCTAAGGCAAAATGGCATGGCCATGGGCATCTTTTCAGTGAAGGAGGTGTATGGTAAAGCTTCTAGATCCTACACACAAAATTGTAAGCAATTGAATAAAATACTACTATTGGTAATTCAAAATGTTGTTTCAAATAGTTATGTGGCTGGTAGGTATAGCATGAGATTGTAAGGAGGGTACAAAACTCATGGTGGCAGTCATAACTTGAGTGAGTCTCAACACTTCTACAAAAGCACAAAGCGGCTACTTCAGGTTTTATAGTCTACTACCGCAACCACAAGCTTGGGGTTGAATGAGAAACAACATGAAGGATTACATTACAATAGCCACAAAACACCCCAAACAAACAAACGAGGTTGATGGACCTTACTTGGGATCCTAGAAAAATTTTAGATAAGGGAAACTATTGCCACAATCGAAGATTTTTTTTTTTTAATGGAGACAAAGTCAAAACTAAATAAATTTTGGAAAAGACAAATATTGAAGGCTTAACGAATTAACAATATATCCCATTTTTAAAAGGCAATATAAAGCTTACAGCTAAGCTCTAAGTATTGTTATATAACTCTAGTAATTTTTTCAAATACTAGAGTAGAAGCCTATTAATATTTCTCAATTCCAGATAAGACTCTCATTTGCTTTTAATTTGTTCAAATACTATAGTAGAAGCCTATTAATGTTTCTCAATTCCAGATAAGAATCTCATTTGCTTGATTACGTAGAATCACATCCCAAACTATTTTTCCCCTTTCATAAACTCAAACTTAGACTAACCATTAAAAATATATGACAGCTGATTGTTTATCTCAGCCCTTTAATTTCACATAAGTTATGTTGGCTTAGAAAATTTTTAAAAGAGGTAAAGTTAAATCTGAAGCTAACAAAAATGCTCACTTCTATTACTCGTTTGTGTAATTTCAAAATGCCATCCCATGTTCCTACGTATCTATTCATGAAAATCATTATGCTATAAATTACTTGGATATTGAAGTGAATATATCATAACTTACTGAGCGCAAAAATGTAATTAATAACTAAATGCTTAGCAAGTGCTTTTTTTTTTAAATGATTAAAGATGAAAGAACAAGAAACAGAGAAGCTGGCAGCCAAGTTGGGTATCAATGGCGACTAGGCCTATGACCCCTGGTTATAATCGTGACCAACAAGGCGTAAGCAGATAGCAAACAATGGAGGGTGGCTTAAGATGCAGCATATTAACAGACGCAAGATATGACCAAGTTTCTTCTCATAGGGAAAAAGTAAAGGACAACTAAAATCAAGATAATCCCATTTTGACACCAAACAAAATAAGGGGGTTCCTTTCCAATGACTTGCCAACTCTTCCACATTAGCTGCGTTGTTCATTTGGATATGAATACAACTAACCATCTCAAAGAATAACACACAAGCTGTAATTTCATGAAAATAAAACCCAATATTTTTCATATACAAGATTAAACTTCCAATACATGGGATAAAATTTAGCAACAATTTTCATAGGGAAAAATGTACTAAAATCCATATTATTCACTTTTTAATGAATTTCTTTTTCAATTAAGACATGGCCAAGTAAATGTGTCAGTTAAAACTTCATATTATGGTTAAGTCCTTCCACCCATTTGCTAATTAATTTTAGGTTGGATATTTTAATCTTGCATTTGAGCCCAAGGTTTGTCACTGCCTTAGAGTGTTAGGTGGTAAAATCCCACATGGCAAAAAAAAAAAAAGGATCAATTGAGGTTTTATATTATTGTCAAGTATTTCCACCTCTACCACTTGATATTGAGTTAGACATTTTTTCTGATGAAAAAAAAAAGAAAGATAAAATTCATAGTATGTTGTTAGCTTTTTAGTCCTTCCTTAATCTCATTTACACAAAAGATAATGACACGAAGTTTATAGTTTCATTTAGCTATTTAAAGTTAACAATACAAATTCATACAAAAGCCATGTGGAAAAGTTTTATGTCGTACACCATGAGATAGTTAGAGTAAAACTATAACCATTATCGATTATACTAATTTATATAGAAGAAAAAAATGAGATAGTGATGCATTAAGATAGTTGTTATAGTCATATTCCATAACAAGATTGATACAATTAGATCAAATATACATATCATGAAACATGACATTTGTAGAAAAAAAAAAAAGTCATGGAGAAAAAGTATCATTGTTTCTAAATTACAAACACAATTTTTAGAAATATTCTCCATCCAATTTTTGGTTCGAGAGAATCGAGCAAGACTTAGTGGAGGTTGAGTAACTATTTTATGTAAAGGTAGTGCCACTTAGTACTGAGTAAAGGCAATTGCCTGCACTCAATTTTGAAAAAATTACACTTTTTATGTACAAGCTTATGATTATTGAGCATTTTGACCTCATAATTCTTTAGAATATATAGATATTTGCCTCTATTATATATATATATATATATATATATATATATATATATATATATATATATATATATATATATATATATATATCTTTTACCCCCAATAAAGAAAGTTTCTAGCTCTGCCCCTGATTTTATGTATTCAAATTCTCAGAAACAGACAAACAACTAGATAGCCACAATAGACTATTGGTCGACAACCTAGTACAATTATAAAGCTTCAAAATGGGGAGCTTATGAAAAATATGTTGACAAAGAATGCCCCTTTAATAGTAGATATGGCAACAACATCAGAAATTGTGTGTCTAACAAGATTTGTTGCTATAGTGATAGCTATCACCATCAGTAGAAAGAGCACCAAGGTGCACAGGACATGAATCTTTCCAGATTGGAAAAGATACCAAAACTCTCCTAGGGTTTGGGCTAATCTACACTTGTGTCCTCACTTTTCAAATACCCATATTTACCTCGTTACAAAATTAACACTATAATTTGCCGTTACTAAAAAAAAGAGCAAATGCTTATTTTTGTCCTCATAACATTCCCCTTTAGAATCTTTGCCCTCTAACTTATGCATCAATACAATTATACAAGTTACTCCTTTTTCTTTTCTCTTCTATTTATCTTTCTTGTTTCGATTAACTTTGTCTACCAGCTCTGACTACTTTCGTTTAAGTTCGTCTAACTCTCATCCGATGGGGGACTTGATTTCATTTTCTTCTACTCTAATGGGGGACTTAATTTTATTGGCCTTTGCTTGATTTTGTTGGATTTGAGCAGATTTGGTTTGTCGTTTGTTCGCTTGTGTCGCACCGCATCTTCTGATTTAAGCATATTCGTTTCTTCTTCTCTTCTTCCTACCCATTTCTAATTTCCAAAACTCTACCTTTCTCATTTTCATTTACGTTAGCCATTGACAGCGTTTAAGGTTCGAGAGTGGGGGGGCTCAGTAATGATAAAGACGAAGGGGACATGGAGAGGTGGGCTCAGTAGTGTAGTCTCGATGGAGGCAGAGGCAGAGGTGAAGATGAGTGGGTAGGGACGAAGGAAGATGAGGCCTGGATTATTGGATTTAGAAGTTGGTGGGGCAAAATTCGTAGTGAATGAAGATAGGAGAACAAAAGTAGGTGTTTTCTCTTTTTTGTAATAACAATGGATAACATGATTAACTTTCTACAGGAATAATTATAGGTATTTGAAAAAGGGGGACACAAGTGTAAATTCGCCCAAACCTTATGGGGGTTTTGGTATTTTTCCCTTCCAAATCTCAATGCTCACAATAAACTAACTATTTTCGGATGCCCTTTCTGTAGTACAACAAGCAGTCTTTCACATAACTTATGAGCTCACTCAGGCTCAGGGCCAGAGGAATGAACGATAGGGTAAGCATGATTGTCCTTGTCCTTGTCCTTGTTAGAGTTGTTGTCAGGTTTGTTTTTTTTTTTTTTTTTGCAAATTGAGGCATTTCTAAAGGAACTTGAGTGAGAGCCTTCACAAATTTGGCTAAGTATGTGCTTTCAACCGCTCTGTACTATATTATTTTATTATTAAAGGAATTAAATTGTTTTTAGATGCATAAACAAATTTGCATATGTGGTTCCTGATTTTTTTTTTAATAAGAAGCATGCTTAATGGCAAAAAACACCCATTCTTGAACATCAATGATGCTAGCATGAACTAGTTGAGTTGGTTTTTCCAAAGGCTAAAATGTATATAACAATAAAAAGGCATAAAGAAGAAGACTAGTATATGTGAGATAAGTAGGGTTGTTTAATGAAACTAGAAATGATATCTTTATTAAATGATGTAACATAAAAGAGCTATTGTCAACTCCTAATGTATCTCTATGGAAAATGGAGTCATCCTATCTACTTGAGTTGAAAATGGTGAATTTTCTCAATAAAAAAACTTTTTAGCCAGTGATATTCCTACTTCAACTAATTCCATTTGTAACAAAATTGTAATGGATGAACTAATAATATGGTTCAAACAACAAAGATGTTATGTGAACAAACAAATGTGGAACAAATGCTATAATAAAAATTAGAATGAAATAACTAGTGTAGGTCAGAATAAGACATTTATGAAATTAACATTCCATTCCAATAATAATAAATATCAAATGAGAGATAGTAATAAGATGATATAGATGTTATGTCTGTAAGCAAATGTGGAAGGCCATAAATACACAACCAAACAAAAACTGCAAATAAGTACTGTTATATTATTCATTATTGAATATCAACACTCATCTTATAGCAAAAATTTAATTTGTTAGGCTAAAGGAATTAGGTTTTGATGCCACTTGCTTCAATTGCATTTGCTTCTTCAAACTAGGAAATAAGGTTGCTAAACTTGTTATCTTTGTGTGGTTTCAATCTCCATCGAGTTGCATTAGATTTTGGCAATGATGAGAAAATATATATGTTGCCAGAGCTAAAACAAGCATTCATTCACTTAAATTAATCCTCAACCCTAACCATTGTTAAAAAATCTATACATTATTGAAATCCTATTATTAGATCTATATTCATATATGTAGTGCAAATTAAAATACGGTGGTGAATACAATTCAATTACCAACGGTCACCATTTCTTTTTTTTAGTTTCCTCATCAATGCTTGGGTTCAAACAATCAAATTTAACATTTGTCATCTTATTTATTTGTTTTTCTATACTAGTATACTAGTATTAACATGTCGACCATAAGATCACTCATCATTTTATTAGTATGTATTGTCTTGTTAAAAAAAAAATGCGTGATTCAAGCTTAATGATAAAAAAAAAATCCATCAAATAGATAACACTTAACAAGTGAAAAATGAGTGAGAAGGGTATAATTTTTTGTTTGTTGATTAGATGGATATGAACCTAGAAGCTTGGAGCAAATGAGGTCAGGTCAAGCAATGGTGGCAGGCTCACGTTTAGTAAAATCAATGTTGGTTTTGGAATTGTTGTGGGCAAAGCCTTTAGAATTGTAGATAATGGTGATATAGAGGGAGCAACTAGGTAAATGGGTAATTTCCTCACCAAGTTTAAGATCATCCTTGGTGATATTGAAAAGATTGCCATAGGGACAGGGATATGTGTACACTTGCAGCTTTTTGTTCCACTCCATGTCTTCGATCTCTACCTCGTCGTATGACATCTTTCTCAATCAATCGGTCGATTAATATTTGGTTGGGCTGGTTCAATTGGATTCGGATAATTTGTTCCACTAGTAACAATAATAATAACAATTGCTGGTAATAACCACAACAACTCTAGGGCTTACCTTTAGTGGAAAAAAAACAAGTTTTTATATTCAATTTGGAAAAATTTTAATTAGTGTTAGGGTTTGTATAGTAGTATTTTATTTTATTTTTCACGTCGCTAATGTTAATTATAAATGAGATAATTTCTGAAAAGCGGTTATTTTATTGCATTTGATTTTAGGTCAATTAAAGAAATGTTGTTCATTTTATGACTGCTTGTCATTTTACTTTAGCTTAAATCCATAAACCACCCCCAAGCTTTGTTCACTTGGACATTTAGCCCTTTCAACTATAGCTTAGGGTAATTTTGCCCTTAAACATTTTAAACTAGGATACATGGCCCTCTATTGATTCACGTGTGGTCACTTGATTTCTTTCTATCATAAAAATGTTATTTTTGGTTTTTCATGGACTTAAATAATAATAACATTGAGTAGGAAGGCCAAAGTTGGCATTTTAAGAGCGTAGGCAAAGTAGTAGTGGCTGCATTTCTTCTTGGCCATAAGGCAATTATATATTTAAGGCAGAATTAGTCACACTCGGGCAATTGAGCATTGACAACACCTACACATTTTGAATGATAAACAATCATACAACCTTCACAACTTATTAAGCTTACATTCACCTTGGAAAGGTAGCATTCATCACTGTTTCAATATTTGGTCTCATCAACTAGCCCCTTGGTCAAGCAAGATCCACTTGACACATCCACAAAAATTCTCCTATTCTTGCAATGCTCCATATTCACATTTCAATCAATATCTAGATTAAATTTACATGCCAAATATTGTCTGTTAAGTTTTGATCTTATGATCTCTACTTCCATCATATTTTTACACCAACATCGTAGTATTTTTACAATGACCACTAACTTGTTTTTGAGGTAAAAAGAATGATTCCTCAACTAAACATCGACGGAGTACTCCTTCTAGGACCTGTCGGTGGTTATGACCAACTTGCTGTTGCCATAAACCTTCACATCCTCATAGATTTATGGGTATATATTGTTTTTCTAGCATGGCACTTAAGCTATTTTTGGCACTTATTTAGTTCAATTCATAAAATTTGGACAATTTCAAGCTAATAAAATTAAAGTAGAGAAAAAAGTTGGGAATTATAAAATCTTTTTTATAGAGAGAAAAGGTTTGATCTATAGAAATATATGGGGAGACTTAGCACCATTTGGCTATATTCTTCCTAGGTTGTGTGACGAGTCAATAGATAAGTCGAGATGATGAGGGCAGTGATGGATGGAAACAAAAACCTGTGTTAAAGCTCCAAGTTCAGCCTCAATGTTCAAAGTTATTGTCATTTAGGTTCCTTTGAAACCAAAAACAACATTTTTCATGATGCAATTGGAAGGAAAAATTACAAAAACCCGCAATGATTTATGTCTTCATTGTTTCAAAAATTCACACTTACCCTCCATTGAAATTTAACTCCGTTAATGACCATTAAGGCAAAAAAAAAAAAAAACTCTATTTTACTCTCCTAACTTTATTCTATTAAAACTTTGCCCCCTACTTCAACATCTCTCCTTATTCCCCATTCGTTGCCATCCACTACCCCAATTGTCGGATTTTTCCTCATTTAATCTAGAAGAACAACCAAATTTAATCATGGTCTGACGTCATGCCCTTAAATTATGGTCTAGTGTTCCCTTAGTATGAATCAATCAACATTTCCATGGTTTCTTATTCAACCATCACTGGGAACTCAACCTTTCAACTAATTTCTCCATATCTTTGTAAATTAAAAACAAAAGAAAAAATCACATCCCAATCGATGCTATGTTTCTACCAATTGACCTAATCTTTCACACAAATAGAAGAAGCCTTAAAAAATATTCACAAAATTTGAAACAACCTTTTAACATTTCTTCTCTAATTCACAAAATTTGTGGCAACCATGTAGTCACATGTGGGAATGGCGTAGAAGATGACATCGGGGCAGATAACCTTAAGGGCGATCTTGGCCCATACGATCGAAGGCCTCATTGGTGAAAGAAAGCAAGAGTGAGAACGATTGGTGGCTTATGGAGATCAGAGCCATGGGTCATTATGAGCGATGAGAAGGGGAGCTTGAGCTTTGCCACCAATATCAATGGCATACAAGGGTTTGGCGATGGTAGGTCAATAGCCATGGGTTTATTAAACAGAGCACATCTCATATTTAGTTTATCCTTATCAAATTTGTTTATGTACATATTTATCGCATTTGATAGGTTGACAAGTTTTATCACTTGGAGTTGTGTAGTTATCAAGAAACTAGCTCGTCATTTGTATATATGTACATTTTTTGCATCAAATGAATTACAAGAAAAAAGGAACAATTTGTCTTCCAATTTTACATGGTATCAGAGCAGGAAAAGATACATGTTATCACCGATTATTCTCTAGTCTAAAAAACTAACGGGACAACAATGGAAAGCGAAAACTACAATGACAACGGCAACGCAACTATTGTCTTCCTTTTCCAAGATCGTAGCTCACCATACTTCCTTAGTTCAGTGGACTACATCAACGCCTCACCTGTATCTGTGCCAATGGACGGAGATAAATACCCTGGTTGGAAGAGGGCGATCTCAAATGTTCTTCGAAGTAAGAACAAGTTGCAGTTTGTGGATGGAAGGCTACCCAAACCCGATGAAACTACCTTGGAAGCAATTACGTGGAGCAAATGTGACGGGTTAGTGATCAATTGGTTAGTAAATTCAATAAATCCAGCCTTACATGATTCAATTGCTTATCATGAATCTGCTTTTGAGTTATAGTCCGATTTAGAGGAAAGATATGGGTGCATAAATGAGCCATGAGACTTTAAGCTCAGAAGGAGCATCATGTTGACGAGCCAAGGCTCCCTCTCAGTTGTTGTTTACTATGTAAAATTGAAAAGCTTCTGGGATGAGTTAAGCAATTACCTGACTCTTCCAAGTTGTACGTGCAACGCTGCAAAGGCTTGGTTTGCTGAAAGAGACAAAGAACGCTCACATCAATTCCTTATGGGTCTAAAGCCGAAGTTTAAAACTATTCGCTCTTAAATCCTTGCCATGGAACCACTTCCTTCCTTAAACTATATTTATGCCATGATGGTGGCAGAGGAGAAACAGTTGAGCATGATGCAAGCCAGTAAACCCAACTCAGCCAACGTGTTCATTAAACAAGCAAGGGGGAGTTCGAACAACAATACAATGGGGAGTTCTAACAACAATTGCGTCAGGTGTAACCATTGTAAAAAATCAGGACATATTGAAGATGATTGCTAGGAAATAATCAACTACCTAGATAACTAGCAACCGAAAGGGAAAAACCAAGCAGCACAAAAGTAAGGCAGTAGCAAACATGTCACAGGCCTTGAACCTTAATCCCATCTTAATCATATAGGACCCTAGGAACCTTACACTCATTTAGTGTTAGGCTTATGTAAATTTATCCTTAGTGGGCCTGCTAATTGATTAAATCCTTAATGCAATACTGTTTTATACTATGCCTTGCTATGATTGTAGGTCAATGACCATAAAAATAATATATAATCGATGCAACTGGCTAGCACTTCAAACATGCATTTATATAAAACATACTATTATGCATTGTGAATCCACACAAGCTACTAGGGAACACAACCACTAGTTCCATAACATTTACTAGAGGCATAACTTCTACACACATATATATACATCATACACAAAAGTGTTATACATATGCTACACACTGAGAATCTGGGAATCCGATCCCACTTGAGTTACACTGCCAAAAATGGGTCACTATAGTATTCAGGTATTTTCTGTTCCTTGCCTATGTACAATAAAGGCCAATAAGTTAGTATTCTAGTAACTAGGAACCTGCAAGAAAGAAACTTAACAACAATGTACGATATTAATTAACTTTTGCACACTTGGTATTAAAATACTAACAACCAGTTCTTTTATTGGTTATTAGCCCCAAGTCCACCAGTATCTGTACACATAATATGTAAGGGATGTGAGAATCAAAAGTTCCCAGTAAGGGTTATAGCCTGCAAGAAAACAAACATATAGAACCGTGCATATTATTCAATATTCATAAAGATGTCGATATATGCCTAGTGCACTTGAGCTCAAGTCATAGTGATAGGAACTCATATTATTGGCCAATAATCATGAGAGTAGCTAATTCCCACAATTCCTTTACCCATTTTTCCTGCATTTGACAAGTCCAACTTGTCCATACAAATACTGCTTTGAAAGCTTCTTAGTATTTGCTAAAATTCCTTATTTTATGTACAGGAGTGAACTATTTACTTATTTAAGTGCATGTGTTAATGCTAGCATTCCACGATTTTGTGAGTGGTTGAAGACACCTCCCCCTCTTAGGTTCACCTAAGCCTTGGCCCATCATGGTGACCTTAGGTATCTTAGGTTCTCAAACCATCATACCCTCTATAAATTAGACCATACTAAGGTCCATGTTGCCTATACATTGAAGTTTACAAATATGCATTTATACACTTCATATGCATTTCATAGTTTGGTGTCCTACCAAACCCAATCATATAAGCTTCTTAATAGCCATCAATACTCAATTTACATGCTTGTTAAATTTATCCATAATTCGGCCACTTGATATACAAGTATCATAGCCAAATTTATTTAACACATAAGCATACAAATTAAATAACCCTTACCATAGATAACTTAGTTTGCAAGCTCAAGGCACTTGATTTTTTTTTTGTCTCGGTTTCAAGCCAAACTTAGGTCTCTTCTTAGTAGCTTATACTCTAGACCTATATTGATCATTTAACACATAAATAACCCATATTTAGGCTTATAATTAACAAAGCCCCATATGGTTTAAATGACTAAATTAACTTTTACATTAGTCTCCACATAATTAGCCCTTAATAAAACTTAGACCCAATATTTTCCTTTTCCTTGCTTGTTAGTATTTTATACTTAGCAATAATCAAGCAATATTAATTCTAGCTCATTCCTTTAGCCACAAACATCAAAACTATATAGGAAAAGCTATGTATAACACATCAATCCATAGCCTCCTAACCAAACACCATTTCTTTGTAATTTAAGTTATTTCTCAACTTCCCATATTTAGTTTATTAAATAAACATACATGGAACACAGTTTCCAGCAACCCAAGTCTGAAACGAAACCAAAAAAATTAAGGGAAACATAATTTGTTTACTTACCTGCAACAATTGAGCTCAACTCTAGCTCTGCAAGAATACTTGATTTCAACCCCAAATCCTTGCTAATTTGTATCTAATTTAAGAGAATTTGGATGTTGAGAGCTTAAGCAAGTTCATCCATGGCGTTTCTAGGAAGAGAGGTGAAGTTTCGGGTGGTTAAACATAGAAAAAATGACCCGATTGACTTAGTTAAAATGTCACCGCCTCATTTTAAAAGTCACGTGCTCAGTGCCCTCTTTGTACTCCCCAGTAAATTTAGGTTTATTCGTAACACGATTAAAAAGTTAGGACCACAGTTGGTATTACGCCGCGCCTGGTTTTTTCACAGATATAATTACACGGCCAGTCTCAGACTTTCATTTATATTCAATTTTGTCTCTACCTTTATCAAGGTTACATTTAAAATTTCACGATGATAGAGCGAAAATCACGAAAAACCGTGGTACCTCAAATTTAATATTTTCTTATGCTCTATCCAACTATGCAATAAAAATGGGTCACTATATGAAATGACCAAAATACCCCTCTTGGCCCGGCTTACTTAAATGATCAATTTTATTCATTTTTAACTACTAGACCCTAAATTACCGAGACTTATAGCTTCGAGGCCCACCACAAAACATGTGTGAGAAATGCCATAAACAACCACATGAGGAAGGATTGAAAGCATCTCCTTCTGTTCCTGGATTGACTGTCGAACAATATGAACGAATTTTGGAGTTATTAAATCAAGACAAGGGCACTGGCATGGCTAATTTTGCAGGTAATGTCCAAAATCCCAACACTTCCCAAATTCTCTAAACTTGGATTCTTGACACAAGGGCTACTAATCATATAGTCTCTTTTAAAGACCTCTTGAAAGATCTGAAACACACAACCAACCGTCCCATTCATCTCATGGATGAAACCATTAAAATCATCAATGAAATTGGTACCTCATATTTTAGTCATGACCTAAACCTACAAGACGTCCTTTATGCTTCCAATTTTAAATGCAATATGATTTATATAAACAAGCTGACTAGGCAACACAAAATGTGTTGCAATCTTTCTTCATGATCTTTGTGTCTTACAGGACCTAGCTTCGAGAAAAGATATTGGAGTGGCTAAAGAAGAAAGCGCCTGTATTATTTCAAGACAAGTATGGAAGAAGTAGTGATAGTGGCAGATGCGAGCACTATTTCAGCAGACACATGGCATCAAAGGCTAGGGTACCTATCCAATGACCATTTCCCAACCATTCTATATTTGTCCCATTTAAATTCGGAAGTCATCAATTAAGAATGTCTGGTCTGCCCTTTAGCCAAGTTTACTAGATTGCCGTTCCCTACAAGCAATAATAAGACAAGTGTTCCTTTTGAGTTAATCTATTTTGACATTTGGGGACCATATCATACCCCCTCTACTAATGGTTCTTATTATTTCCTTATCATAGTGGATGATTTCACTAGAATTGTTTGGACATACTTGTTAAAGCATAAGAATGATGCATGTCAGACCTTTGAAGAATTCTATAATCTAATCAACAATCAGTTCATTCTCAAGATCTAACGTGTGAGAAATGAGAATGCTTTAAAATTGACGGAAGGGTCAATGAGCAAATTCTTCAAAGGTAAGGGAATCATAAACCTAACCACTTGCCCTGGAATGCCCTAACAGAATGGAGTGGTGGAAAGAAAACACAGAGATATCCTAAACATAGCTCGAGCCTTAAGAATACAAGCAAACCTACCCATAAAATTTTTTGGGGAATACGTCCTCATAGCCACCCACCTATTAAACCACCTCCTAACATCAAGCCTTAAAAACAAGACTCCATATGAAATATTATTTGGTCAACCTCCTCCATGCCAACACCTACAAATCTTAGGTTGCCTTTGCTATACAATCAATTCCTTACACCCCAAAGACAAATTTGAGCCAAAAGCAAGACCATGTGTTTTTTTAGGATATCTAAACAGAAAAAGGGTTACAAAGTCTTTGACTTGGAAGAGAAGAAATTCTTTACTTCCAAGGATGCCAGGTTTCATGAGTCAATTTTTCCCTACAAACTTAAAAAGGCTACGATGGGCCAAGTTGATAATGTTCCACAACAAGTTGTGCAGCCGATGGTTCCCTTTTCAGATGATCCGTTATTTCCATAAATAAATGCTAGAGATGGGCTAAGAAGGGATGAACCAGAGGAAACTTCATATGAAGGGAACAGTAAAACCACTGACGTGCAAGGTAGTCAAGACGTAATAGAAGGGCTGAGGAGGAATGGTCGCCTAAGGTAGCCACCTTCATATTTGAAGGACTATGAATATAGCCTCCCTGGCCAGCCAAGTCCTCATAAGTAAACTCTACCCTTTCTCATCTTACATAAGTGATTAATCTTTTTCTTACAAACACCAAAGCTTCATTGCAGTAATTTTAGCTAGCACAGAGCCCAAGTCTTATTTGATGGCCCAAAAGGAGACATGCTGGAGACAGATGATGCAAGCAAAGGTAGATGCATTGGAAGCCAACCACACTTGGGACTTGGAGAAGTTACCAAAAGAAAAAATGTTAGTCATATGCAAGTAGGTGTACAAAGTAAAGCACAAGTCAGATGGGACTGTAGAACGCTATAAGGCAAGGCTTGTGGCCAAGGGCTACACACAAATAGAAGGATTGGACTATAATGAGACATTCGCACCAAATGCAAAATTAACCACCGTGCAATGCCTCTTAGCCGTAACAGCTGTAAAGAGGTAGGAACTCCATCAGTTGGATGTTTACAACGCATTCTTACATGGAGATTGACATGAGGAAATCTACATGGAACCACTATCCGGATATCTGAAGCAAGGTGATAAAAGGGTTTATCGATTGCGCACATCATTCTATCGGCTAAAACAAACCTATAGAGAGTGGTTTGCAAAACTATCCATGTCACTAAGGCGTTATGGTTTCATTCAGTCACATGCTGATAATTCACTATTTACTTGCAACTTTAATGGCAAGTTTCTTGCAGTTTTGATATACGTGGATGACATGGTAGCGATAGGTGATGATGCTCAAGAATGTGAGAAGATCAAGAAATTCCTCCATCAATAATTCCATCTAAAGGGCTTAGGACCCTAAAGTACTTTTTGGGTTTGGAAATTGCACATGGCACAAATGGAATTTTTGTAAGCTAAAGGAAATATGCACTTAACATCTTGGCGGATGTAGGGCTTATTGCTGTGCAGCCAAGCACTGTGCCTATGTCCCAACAACATCAACTTGTACGTTCAACAGTACCGGCCCTAAATGATCCAAATTCGTATAGAAGATTAGTAGGGAGGCTTCTCAACCTCTTAATTACGAGGCTGAACATCACTTATTCGGTAAACATATTGAGCCAATTCATGCAACAACCCACGATACATCATCATAAGGCTACCCTCAAATTGCTACGTTATGTCAAAGGTGCTCTAGGACAAGGCTTTTTGTTCCCACACAATAATGAATTTAAGTTGAAAGCCTTTTATGACATCGATTGGGGGGCTTGCTCGAACATTCGACGTTCTATCACAGGATACTATGCATCACTTGGAGGTGACCCAATCTTCTAGAGGACAAAAAAAATAACCCATCGTGAGTAGATTCTTAGTTGATGCCGAATACAGATCCATGGCGGCGGCAACCAGTGAGCTCCTTTGGCTTTAAGCTTTTCTTAGAGATTTAACTTTCATTTCCTTGGAGAAAATTGAGCTGTGGTGCTACAATCAGGTAGCAATGCACATAGCAGCAAACCTGATATATCATGAGAGAACTAAGCATATAGAAATGGATTGCCATTCATTCGAGAATGAGTACAATCGGGAGAATTACTAGCAAAGTATGTTGCCTCCAATGAACAACTCGCTAATCTATTGGCTAAAGCACTTGGACATGACTGCTTTCATGAGCTCAAAAGCAAGCTTAGCATTTCAACACTTCATGCTCTAGCTTGAGGGGGGATATTAAACGGAGCTAATCTTATATTTGGTTTCTCCTTATCAAATTCGTTTATGTACATATTTATTGCATTTGATAAGTTGACAAGTTTTATCACTTGAAGTTGTATAGTTATCAAGAAACTAGCTTGTCGTCTATATATATGTACGTTTTTGCATCAAATGAATTACAAGAGAAGAGGAACAATTTGTCTTCCAATTTTACAGGGTTAATAATTGGGATGATGACTAAAGGCGACATCCTAGTTCTGTGACAATTGTGCCATGGAGCCTATTGTCATCTCCACAACCCACGATTGCTGAGTGTTTTGTTGTCTCCACCACCCATAATCACATCCTAAAAACATAATCAAAGCAGTGGCCTATTGCCGTCTTCACCACCCACGATTGATGAGAGAGGTTGATGTAGGCTTGAATAGAAAAGTTTGATGAGTGCTTGAAGACCCAACGAGGTGGCTCTCATCAGGCTTAGGCTAGGTTTTGATGCTAGGAGAAGTCCAAAAAAGAAGGAAAAAATAAAATGGAAAATGAGATGGGGAGATGAAAAGAGAGAGGTAGCAATGACGGTAGTGTTCTTGGAGAGAGAATAGGATGGAGGAGGGATGGAGGTTTAGAAGAGTAGAAAAGTTTGTAGGATGAGTTTACTTGAGGACAAGGGTTAGGTTAGATGTAGAAGTTTTTGGGGGTAAAGTGTTTATGAAATAAGGTTAGAAGGGAAAAATCAGTCTAACGTTGAATTGTGATGTTAATTTTATAAGGATAAAAGTAAGTATTTGAAATAGTATGGACAAAATTGTATGTTTAACCAAACCTCAAATGAGGTTTTATCATTTTCCCTAAAATGAATCACTTGATCAGTAGAAGGAGTTATGTGTCCTAATTTACAAAGTTTAGAGGCTGAGATGCTAAGTTATCCCTAGTCATAGTTAAAGGGTTAAGTGTCTGAGTAAACAATGTTTGGGTGGCAATTTATGGATTTAGGCCTTTTGGTTGTAAAAATAAGGGGATATGTGTTCCTCGGTAAACAACAAGGAAATAGATGTAAGGAGTGGTACAAATTAGGGGCATTTCTACGAATAGCTCAAAAGAAAAGAGAACGAAAGGACGAGCAGGAGAGGAAATTAGCCGACGACCGGAGAGAAGGCCGGGCAAGTGAAATACTGACGCGCTCTGGCCATGTGGCAGTGAGAGATGCGAAAGCACGCAACGACGTATGAGGAAGAATGATGCAAGGTCTCCACCCTCAACAGCAGCAACTGGCAGCTCTCCTCGCCGCTGCTCTCCCCAAGGACGCCCCCTCACCCTCCCCCTCCCCCTCCCCCTCCCCCTCCACTCCCACCGCCGCACCTGCTGCTTCTGCCACTCCAGACGACGCTGACTCGTCCCGAATCGCCGCCATCAACTCCCTCCACCGTGCTATTACCTATCCTCCCAACTCCCTTCTCGTTGCTCACTCCGCCTCCTTTCTTGGACAGGGCTTCTCCCAGCTTCTCTCTGACAAGTACTCTACGCTATTCTTTTTCCTTTTAGGGTTTTTTTTTTCAGTCTTTCATATTGCCCGCTGTCTCATGTGACGCCTACCCGCTACCTGCACAAGCGCAAGACTTTACGTGTGCTCGTTCCAATCCCATATTCTAATTCGTGTTCAATATGTGGTCAGGTCGTATTCTGTGAGACAATCTGCGGTTCTTTCCTATGGTGCTCTCTGTGCTGTTGTGTGTTCGATTCCTGTGGGATCAATCGGAAGGCAGAACCATGTTCTGCTTGGTAGTCTGGTGGACAGATTTATTGGTTGGGCTTTACCTCTGCTTAGCAACGTTTGTGCTGGAGATGGGGCAATGGAGTTGGCACTGGAAGGCCTTCGTGAGTTTCTCAATGTGGGTGATGTTGGTGGGATCGAAAGATATGCTTTACGAATTCTTAAAGCGTGTCAAGAACTTCTTGAGGATGAAAGAACCTCCTTGAATCTTTTACACAGGCTTCTGGCCACTTTAACTTTGATTTCCTTGAAATTCTCTCGACTTTTTCAACCTCATTTCCTTGACATTGTTGATTTGCTTCTTGGGTGGGCCATGGTGCCTGACTTTGCAGAATCAGATAGACGAGTTATCATGGATAGCTTTTTGCAGTTTCAGAAACACTGGGTGACCAATTTACAGTTCTCTCTGGGTTTGTTATCAAAATTCTTAGGAGATATGGACGTGCTGCTCCAGGATGGTAGTCATGGTGCCGCACAGCATTTTAGAAGGTTGCTTGTATTGCTTTCCTGTTTTTCAACTGTGCTGCAATCAACTGCTTCTGGGTTGTTGGAGATTAATCTACTAGAGCAGATAATTGAACCCCTCAGCAAAATGCTTCCCCAGCTTTTGGGATGTTTATCCATGGTTGGACAAAAATTTGGATGGTCAATTTGGATTGGAGATTTGTGGAAGTGCGTGACTCTCTTGGCTGAAATATTATGTGAAAGGTTTTCCACCTTTTATCCATTTGCAGTGGACATCTTATTCCAGAGCTTGGAGCCAGGCAGCAGTTCTCAGTCTCTTAGATCTGGGAAGATGACTTCCTTGCAAGTTCATGGGGTCTTAAAAACTAATCTTCAATTGTTATCTTTGCAAAAGCTTGGCCTCATGCCATCATCTGTCCAGAAAATACTCAAGTTTGACTCACCAGTATCTCAGCTACGTTTGCACCCTAGTAAATTAGTGACTGGCAGTTCTGCAGCTACTTATGTGTTCCTGCTTCAACATGGGAATGATGACATTGTTCAACAAGCAATTACATTATTGACTGAAGAGCTGGAACACTTGAAGGCGATGCTTGATAAAACCTTGTACCATGTGGATGAGGCTGACAGTACAAAGGACTCTGGGGCATACTCGAAATTTGAGTTGCTTGCGTTGTTTAATTTTGATTTGAAAGTCATATTGACTTCTGTTTCTGGGGATGGATGGAGCAGCTTGATTGGCATGCCGGATATCAACATGTATTTGAAGAGGTCAGACAAAATGGTTTCTTTTATCATTGAGAAACTCAATCCTTTTGATTCCCCTCTACAAGCCGATGTGGAGTTGCAGGTCAGTATTATCAAAACTTTAAATTGGCTTAGTGTGGTCAAACTTTCGAGTAGATGTTCTCTGAAAAATCAAATCTGCAACAAAAATCCAGTGGATATGGCTGCTGGGAAAGCTTTCACTGGAAACAGTTCCAGGAATGGACATATATCTATCATTGTTGAGCATTTCCAGGAGTTTGGTGAGATCCTTATCAAAGCTTTGCATTGCTCATCCCCTCTTGCAGTTAAATTGGTAGCTCTAGAATGGGTTCAGAAATTCTGTGAGAATCTTATCTCCATTAATGGCAATTCAACCATAAACAGTAATTTGTTTGAAGATTCTCAATATGTTGGTCTTGTTGGGAATATAATGTTTCCAGTTTTAGAGGCTGCATTTGATACGGAACCTAAAGTGAGGCTGCTTGTGGCCTTAGTTTTACTGTCGCTTTTAGAGGCCAGATTGGTACATCCCATGCACTTTTACTCCTTAGCTGAGGCCATTCTTGAAAAACTTGGCGACCCAGATATAGAAGTAAGAAATGCATTTCTTAGATTGTTGTCAGATGCATTGCCAACCACAGTATACATCTGTGGTTTATATGACTATGGGATGTATGCAACTTGTAGGCCTCGTATTCTGATGGTAGGCACTAATTCAGAACTATACTGGAAACAAGCATTTGCGCTGAAACCACTGCCTCAACACCTTCACTCACAGCAACTTGTTTCTGTTTTGAGTTATATCTCACAAAGATGGAAAGTGCCACTTTCATCTTGGATCCAACGATTTGTTCATACCTGTCTTAGCTCAAAAGACAGTGTTTTGGGTCAACTTGAGGATACTGGAACTACTGGTGACAATGATCTATGGTTGGATATAAAAGTGGATGAGGAAATTCTACGAAAACTTTGCTCTGTTAATAACTTGGCTGGTGCTTGGTGGGCTATACATGAGGCAGCCAGATATTGTATTTCGACACGCCTCCGTACGAATCTTGGTGGTCCAACCCAGACTTTTGCTGCAATAGAGCGGATGCTTCTGGATATTGCACATGTGCTACAGATTGATAATGAGGAAAGTGATGGGGGGCTAAGTATTATAGGTTCTTCTGCTGCACATTTGCTACCAATGAGGTTACTGTTGGATTTTGTTGAGGCGCTTAAGAAAAATGTATACAATGCATATGAGGGATCTGTGGTTTTACCTTCTGTCAGTCAGCAGAGCTCTTTGTTTTTCAGGACAAACAAGAAAGTCTGTGAAGAGTGGTTTTCTCGTATATGTGAGCCAATGATGAATGCTGGATTGGCATTGCAATGTCATGATGCTGCAGTTCAGTACTGCAGATTGCGTTTGGTGGAGCTTAAAAATCTTATCACTACATCTTCAAAAGAAAAGTCGAGGGCACAGGCAGCTGACAACCTCCATAGCGTTAATGGAAGGGTTCTTGGAGATGCCTTGCGGATTTTAAGGAGCATGACACTGTCTATGTGTAAGAATCATGAACCAGAAGCTTTAATTGGTATTCAAAAATGGGTTTTGATGAAATTCTCTTCATTGTTGGTTGATGAAAATGAGGAAAGTTCCAGTGGAGTATTGGAGCCTCTGCAGTGGATCACAGGGCTTATATATCAAGCAGAAGGCCGGTATGAAAAGGCTGCTGCTTATTTTTCTCACTTGCTAGAGACTGAGTCGTCACTGAGTACCATGGGTTCTGATGGTGTACAGTTTGCTATTGCACGGATTATTGAAAGCTATTCTGCTGTATGTGATTGGAAATCTCTAGAATCTTGGCTTTTAGAGTTGCAAATGCTGCGTTCTAAGTTTGCTGGGAAGAGCTACTCTGGTGCTCTAACCACTGCAGGAAATGAAATGAATGCAATTCATGCATTGGCATGTTTTGATGAAGGGGATTTTCAGGCTTCATGGGCATATCTTGATCTGACACCAAAATCTAGCAGTGAGCTCACACTAGATCCGAGGTTATCTCTACAAAGGAGTGAGCAGATGCTCTTACAGGCACTGCTTCATTTTGATGGAAATATTGACAAGGTGCCTCAAGATTTGCAGAAGGCTAAGTTGATTCTGGAGGAAGTATTATCAGTTCTTCCATTTGATGGATTGCCTGAGGCTGCAGCATATGTAACACAGCTGCAATGCATCTCTGCTATTGAAGAAGGTTGTGAACTCTGGGTCAACCAGAACAAAACCAAACATAGGCACACCATTTTAAGTTCGTATGTGCTTTCAACAGATCCTCTAGTTAAAGAACATTGTCAAGATTGCACTTTATGGTTAAAAGTTCTGCGTGTGTACCGAACCATTTCTCCAACTGCTCCCTTTACTCTAAAGCTCTCTGTGGACATGCTGAGATTGGCTCGTAAACAGGGAAATCATATGCTTGCGAACAGGCTGCATTGCTATCTACGAGATAATGTACATCTCTGCTCCGAGGAGAGTTACCGTTATTTGCTAGTTTCAAGTTTGCAGTATGAGGAAATCCTGCTGATGTTTGCTGAGAACAAAATTGAAGAAGCTTTTGAAAATATTTGGTCATTTTTGAGTCCTACCTTGAGTTTGCCGTCCTTTATCGTTAAAGATGTTGGTTATAGTGTTCTGAAGGCAAAGGCATGCTTGAAACTTTCCTGTTGGTTGAGGGAAAATTTTCTTGGTCTGAACTTGAAAAATTCTATCATGAAGATGCATAGAGACTTAGATGCTGGTGTTTTCTCCTCTACTGTCAGTGATTCATTAGTTGATGAAAACATATACTCTAAATCAGACTTTCATGTTATCGTTGAGGAAGTAGTGGGCAGAGTAACCAAATTGTCTACCGAGCTTTGTCCTAGAATGGGGAAGGCATGGATTTTTTATGCTTCTTGGTGTTTTAGTCAGGCCAAGAAATTGTGTGCTGATCTTTGTGATAAAGTTTGTCATTCATCCATTTTTTCTTCGCTTGTGGCTGAACACACTTTTGAAAGATTCAAGTTAAATGAAGATGAGATAAGAATGGTTAAGTCTGAAATAGTGAAGCTCTTTAAGGAACATGGTATAAAGGGCCTAGGCAATGAAGAGGAGGTATGGAGTATCTCTCCTGAATCAGATGAGCTTTTAAGCACTGATAATCCTTTGGGGGCTTTATTGCAGAAAGTGATGGATGCAATTGAAATTGCAGCTGGGGGATCAGCTGCCGAAAGCACCGACTGCGATAGGATTTCTTCTACTTTAGCTTCTCAGCTGCTGAATATCTTACAACGTGCAAATATTTGTCTCGAAGAAACAGGTTTGAGATCTGTGGTTGATAAGTTGCTCGAGCTTTGGTGGTTGGTGAGGAAGAGAAGAATCTCTCTTTTTGGGCACGCTGCTCGTGGTTTTATAGAATATCTTTCAAATTCGTCCAGCAGCCTTTCTGATGGTCAATTTCTTGATGCTGGTTTTGAGCCTTTGAAACAGAAAACTGGAAGCTATACCTTAAGGGCTACATTGTATGTCCTGCACATTCTTCTCAATTATGGATTGGAGTTAAAAGAGACACTTGAACCTGCCCTTTCGGCAGTTCCTCTGTTGCCATGGCAGGTAAGGGCCACGTCTCGCCCTCTCATTTCTTTCTCTTGGAAGTTGGAAGTAGTTGGCTCATATTGTTGGTTGACATTTTCTTTCCCAGGAAGTGACACCTCAATTGTTTGCATGGCTGAGTTCCCACCCTAAAAAAGTGGTTCGGAACCAATTGGAGGGCTTGCTGATGATGTTAGCCAAGCAATCACCTTGGTCAATAGTCTACCCAACACTTGTTGATGTTAATGCATCTGAGGAGAACCATTCCGAGGAGCTACAGCACATACTGGGCTGTTTGGTAATTCAAAATGTCACCCTTCTCTGTATTATAATTGCTATAACATATTGAAAGATCTACAACTGTTTTTCATCGTTATTTGGGAGGTTCAATAATAATATCTTTCTAGGGATTTTTTTAGTTATATGCAAGGCATTATTCAAATTCCTAGGAATTCATACTTTCAAGTACCAAAAATCCAGCATTTGGACCAAACTAGAGTGTCTTTCAATCATTTTGAAAACCTGAAAGCTGAATCCCTTATTTTGGTTTGAACTTTTCAACCTGATCTGACATTACCTCTGCCTAGGTAGTTGATGCTGGGAGCCAACCCTATGTATTTAATCTAGAAATTTAACAAGTTTTGGGCACATGCATCTGAAATTTAGGATATTTCGGCAGTCTGAAACATTTGTAAATTGAACTCTGATGTGAGACCATAAGTCAAACTTAAATAACTTGTAGAACAATCAAGGTTCTTTTGCCCTTCTTCCTTTCCCCACTGTTAGTTTAATTTCTTCAGACTTATTGTCGCTAATTTGATTGGTTTGGCTACTTTAGTTGTCAGTTAGTAAAAGGTTACTGAATTATAACTTTGTTGCATTCAGAGCGAGCTTTATCCTAGATTAGTTCAAGATGTTCAGCTCATGATTGATGAGCTTGGAAACGTGACAGTTCTTTGGGAAGAGCTGTGGCTCAGCACACTTCAAGACCTCCACACAGGTATTGTTTTTCATTGAACACTGCATCTCATTCTATTTTGGCGACTGTAATATTGTCTCCTATTGAAATGACTGTTATAATGTCTTTACAGTGTGGTTGCAGCAATTGTTGGCTTTTAACTTGCCGTTTCTTACATATTTTTTGGGGGAAATTGTTATTGTTATGCAAGAAACGAGAAAGTTTATAAAAAAAAACTGTTGAGATTGCTCCTTCACTCTGTTAATGTCTTCAGTTGTTACTGGTTTTCATGAATGGCACACCATGGTTGTGTTTCTGTGAACTTGTTTCTTATGTAATTGATGGATAAATCTTCCAGATGTAATTAGGCGAATAAATGTGCTAAAGGAGGAAGCTGCAAGGATTGCAGAGAATTCCACTCTGAGTCAGAGTGAGAAGAATGATATCAATGCTGCCAAATATTCTGCAGTAATGGCTCCTATAGTTGTAGCCTTGGAGCGTCGTCTAGCTTCGACTTCTAGGAAGCCCGAGACGCCTCATGAATCATGGTTCCATCAGGTGTACAAAGAGCAATTAAAAGCTGCCATCTTGACCTTTAAGACTCCGCCAGTGTCTGCTTCTGGCCTTGGAGATGTCTGGCGGCCATTTGAAAATATAGCTGCGTCCTTGGCATCTCAACAAAGGAAGTCTTCAATTTCTTTTCAGGAAGTTGCACCTCAGTTGGCTATGTTGTCATCTTCCAATATTCCGATGCCCGGTATCATGAAGCAACAGAAAGCAACTGAGTCTGAAAGAGGTCTCTCTTCAACTCCAGATGGGATTGTCACTATTGCTTCCTTCTCATCACATATCACTATCTTATCAACCAAGACAAAGCCAAAGAAGCTTGTGATGCTAGGTTCAGATGGAAACATGTACACATATCTTCTGAAAGGGCGTGAAGATCTGCGCCTTGATGCTAGAATTATGCAGTTGCTGCAAGCTGTAAATAGTTTTCTACATTCATCCTCTAAAACTCATCGCCAAGTTCTTGGAATTCGTTATTATTCTGTGACTCCAATCAGTGGTCGAGCAGGTCTGATCCAGTGGGTTGACAATGTTATTAGCATATACAGTATATTCAAGTCCTGGCAAAACCGAGTACAGCTTGCACAGCTCTCTGCACTTGGTGCTGGAAATGCAAAAAGTTCAGCCCCACCCCCAGTTCCCCGTCCAAGTGATATGTTCTATGGAAAAATAATACCAGCACTTAAAGAGAAAGGGATCAGGAGAGTAATATCCCGAAGAGACTGGCCTCATGAAGTCAAGCGTAAAGTACTCTTGGACCTTATGAAGGAAGTTCCAAAGCAGCTTCTGCATCAAGAGCTTTGGTGTGCCAGTGAAGGGTTCAAAGCTTTCAGCTCAAAGTTGAAGAGGTACTCAACAAAGGAAGCTGAGCAGAAAAGTTAGCATTTCAGCTATTTATATGTCACATCATTATACTGCATCTTAAACAAAAGAACATTACAATGGGGTTGACTGAATGAGGTTCATATTAACCGTAGGAGACCAAAAGCCATGTTGAAATTTTAAATATTGCAAATCTTAGCATGTAGAATCTCATGTATCTTAGAAGGTGAACCATGGCTGTTTCTGCTGGGTCCAACTCCCTGCATGAGTGAACTGAGGTTTCAAAACCTTCATCTCAGATCCATTGGTTAAGCTCTGATATGAGTGCTAGCTGGAGTCCTGTTTGTCTATTCACACATGAATAGCAACCATATAAACAATTATGAGTGTAAGCATGATTAACTCGACTTTGAATCAGATGAGCTTCAGTTGGGGAAAATTCCTTGCCACCATGAGCCTTTCGTGTATGTAGTCTTTGTAAGAAATTTTTTTTTTTTGGGATGACCGAAATCAGTTTCTCCCTTATATCAGGGAATATGAGTTTGCTCTGTTGGTAACTGTGTCAAATACATTTATTGTTGAACTATCATGGGTGGTAGCGAGTGGGCTCTCTCATGAACATGTATCATGCAATTTTTACTCACTGAAACTATGAATATTCTTTCATATGTATCTGAGCAGAGTAATAAATAATATAGTATGCACGAGTGCAATTCTAGGAACCATTCTGTCCAATAACTTTGCAATTGGTGAAACTATGATGAGTGGATTAGTGATGATTCATCCTTTTATTAGTTTCTTTTATCATCCTCTCATTAGTTTTTCTTAAACAAGAATAAATGTATGTTTTATGCTTTGCTTGTAGGTATTCTGGAAGCGTAGCAACTATGAGTATGGTGGGCCACATTTTGGGACTTGGGGATAGGCATTTGGATAACATTCTTCTGGATTTTTCCAGTGGGGAGGTCGTGCATATTGATTATAATGTTTGTTTTGACAAAGGGCAGAGACTAAAAGTTCCAGAAATTGTTCCCTTCCGTCTTACTCAGACGATCGAAGCTGCTTTAGGGCTGACGGGAATAGAAGGTACCTTTAGAGCGAATTGTGAGGCCGTTATTGGTGTTCTAAGGAAAAACAAGGACATAATCTTAATGTTGCTGGAAGTATTTGTGTGGGATCCACTTGTTGAATGGACTCGAGGTGATTTCCATGATGATTCAGCCATTGGTGGCGAAGAAAGGAAGGGCATGGAGTTGGCTGTTAGTTTGAGTTTATTTGCAACTCGTGTGCAAGAAATTCGTGTTCCCTTGCAGGTACATTTTTACCAAAAAAAAATGCCCATGAATTGGTGTTATTACGGTACCTCTTGTTTTGATTGCCTGAAAGTGCTTTAACTTTGTCGGTTCAGTTCCATTGTCTATATCTCAAAGATTCTTTAGGTATGCAGTGCTTTTGTGCGGACTAAAATACATCAATTTTTCTAATGGGATGGACCAATAATGCGCAATCTTCAAAGTCTTAACACTCTCCTTTAAGTTTTTCTCATCTAGTTTGCTCTAATTTCAATTTTTTTTTAATTTGCATGCATGCATCCTGTGCTTAATTGTTGCTCTTATGATCAGGAACATCGTGATCTTTTGTTGGGTACATTACCAGCCGTTGAATCAGCTCTTGAGGTAGACGCTGCTGCTGGTTAATATCTTCTACTTTTTCTTTCCCCTTTTGGTTTTTGGTTCAATGCAGTGGTTTTGATTATTGGCAATATGTGTTGCAGAGGTTCTCTGATATTCTTGGTCAATATGAGCTTGCCTCTGCTCTTTTCTACCGAGCTGATGAGGAGAGATCTAATCTTGTTCAGCATGAGACATCTGCCAAGTCAGTCGTTGCTGAAGCAACCTGTAACTTTGAAAATATCCGTGCATCATTTGAAGTTCAAGCACGAGAATTTGCTCAAGCAAAGACTTTAATTTCTGAGAAAGCTCAGGAAGCATCGGCATGGATTGAGCAGCATGGAAGAATTCTTGATGCTTTACGAAGCAATCTAATTCCTGAAATAAAAGCCTCAATGATTATAAATACTATATCTGATCAAATTTCTCTTACATCCGCTGTTCTTGCTGCTGGAGTTCCATTAACCATTGTTCCTGAACCTACACAAGCTCAGTGTCATGATATAGACCAGGAAATCTCTCATCTTATATCTGAGTTGGGCAGTGGGCTCTCTTCTGCAGTAACTGGAATACAAGCTTACTCTTCGGCTTTGCAAAGAATCCTACCTCTAAGTTACCTTACAACCAGTGTTGTACATGGGTGGAAACAAGTTCTACAACTATCTGTCAATACCCTTTCATCTGAGGTCCTCTCTCTGGCAAGAATACAGGCTGCTGAACTAATTGCTAGGGTACAAGGGGATAGTACTGATTTTATCAAAACAAGGCATGATGATCTCTTTGTTAAAGTGGAAAAGTATGCAATCGAGATACAGAAACTTCAGGAAGAGCATTCGGAGCTTGTTAGTTCAATTGGCCCAGACAATGAACTGAAAGCTAAGGACCGTCTTCTGTCTTCTTTCATGCAATACATGCAATCAGCTGGTTTTGTGAGGAAAGAAGACTTCAGTTCCTTTATTCAATCTGGGGAATCCAATAGTGGTGGAACAAAAGATGGGAAAGTGAAAGAGGAGCTTGAAAACAAGAAACAAAAAATGTTGTCTGTTCTGAGTATGGCGGCTAATTCACTTTATACTGATATTAGGCATAGAGTAATCGACATATTTGGTGGAATTGCTAGTGGAAAGAATGAAAGCAATGTTTTGCCATGTGATATTGGAACTGTATTCTCTATGTTTGAGGAGCAAGTAGAGAAATGTGTCCTTGTAGCTGGATTTTTTAATGAACTAGTGCAGCAAATTGGAAGTGTGATGCCTGGTCTTGTCAGTGACACCTGTCCGAGCTTCCATTCTGTGGATAACTGTGCAGCAATATTTAAAACTGTTTTATGTTCTTGTAGAAGTTTCATTGAGCAAATGTCTGAAATTGTGTTTGCAGATGTCATGAAATTTTCTATTTCATTCAATACTGAAGCGATGGATGCATTTTGCTTGATCTCACAGATAAGGGGCACAATTGATACAGCCTTGGAGCAGCTAATGGAGGTTGAATTGGACAGAGCATCCCTGGCTGAACTTGAGCAGAATTACTTTGTTAAGGTTGGTCTCATTACTGAGAGGCAGCTGGCTCTTGAAGAAGCTGCTATGAAAGGTAGGGATCATTTATCTTGGGAAGAAGCAGAGGAAATTGCCTCTCAAGAAGAAGCTTGCAGGGCACAGCTGGATGAACTCCATCAATCTTGGAACCTGAAGGATGTACAAACTTCTTCCCTAAAGAAGAAAGAAGCTGAGATTATAAATTCCTTCTTTTCTTGTGAACACCGTTTTCAGTCTCTTATTAGTGTTGGAGAGCCTGTGGATCCCCATCATTCTAGAAGCAAAGCACTAGTGGCCATACTGGCTAGAGCCTTTTCCGAATTAGAATCAGTTGATAAGATGTTGTCTTCATTGGATGTTTCTGTTTCTCCTCGTTCAGAAGGAATTCCTAATCTATTGGACTTGATCGGTTCTGGGAATTTAATACCGGGGTTTCTTTGGAAGTTCGGCAGCATATTGGGTGGTCATTCCTTTTTTATTTGGAAGATAGATGTTCTTGATTCCATTATTGGTTCTTGCCTAAATGATATTGCTTCATATGTTGATCAGAATCTTGGGTTTGAACAGCTTTTTGATGTTGTGAAGAGAAAGCTCGAAATCCGACTTCACGAACAAATTGTTCGATATTTGAAGCAACGACTTGCTCCTGCTCTTATTTCTTGGTTAGATATAGCAAGTGAGCGAATGATGCTACTGATTGATGGAGCTAAAGAACATGGCACTGATCAGATGAAAAAGGACACCATGGCTGTCAGAAGAGTGCAAATCATGCTTGAGGAATACTGCAATTCTCATGAGACTGTTAGAGCAGCAAGATCGGCAGCTTCTATCATGAAAAAGCAGGAGAATGAGCTTAAAGAAGCCCTTCGCAAGACTATACTAGAAATTGTGCAAATGGAATGGGTGCATGATTTTGCATTGACCCAATCTCATGATAGCCTAACCGTGTTCCAGAGCTTTTTTGGTAGTGATGATGAGTTGTATCCTGTTATCCTAAACCTCAGGAGACAAAATTTACTTGATGGTATACAATCTGCAATGTCAAAAACAACAAGGTCAATAGAATGCCTACAGTCTTGTGAACGAACTTCTATTGCAGCAGAAGGTCAGCTTGAGAGGGCAATGGAATGGGCCTGTGGTGGCCCAAACTCAAATTCAACTGGAATTTCTTCATCGAAGGCCTCTGGAATTCCTCCTCAATTCCATAACCATCTAAGAAGACGGAGGCAGTTGCTTTGGGAAGCAAGAGAAAAGGCATCAAACATTGTCAAAATATGCATTTCGATTTTAGAGTTTGAAGCATCTAGAGATGGTGATGGTGTGTTTCAGGTTTCTGGAGAGGTCCATTCATTTAGAACCAATGTTGACAGCATGAAATGGCAGCAAGCTTACTTCAGTGCACTAACGAGATTGGAAGTTACTTATCATTCTTTTACACGTGAGTTTAGTTATGTGTTCATTACTGCATGAGTTATACCTGGACTTTGGATTTATTGAAGTACTGTTCTTATGGCTATTTGCGACAGGTACTGAACAGGAGTGGAAACTTGCTGAAAGCAGCATGGAAGCTGCTTCAAATGGCTTATATTCTACAACAAATGAGCTGAGCATTGCCTTGCTTAAAGCAAAGTCTGCTTCAGGTTCCATCTCCTTTCTAGTCAACTAGTTTATATACCCAGTGTTGCATTGAGATTCTATTTTTTTTAGTTATCGAAAATAATATCTATGGATTCAAACTACAAAAAGAATGAAAAAAATGTGAAGAAGGAACTAAAAAAATTAGCATGGGTTTAGATTAACAATATATGGAAGAATACGAGATACATGGTATCTGCGCACTGTGACGAGTTTAGTTGGTGGTAACATTTTGAGGCAAATTCTAGATATATTATTAGATTAACTCCGAAGTACAAATATTTCGGAAATAGACAATTTGAAGTATAATTTTGAGGTAATAAATGTATTTGAATCTCAATATAATTCATTTTAATTTGAATCAAGTCCATTTAAATTTTTTTGCATTATATTTTTTAATTAGATAACATCGTCATGATCCTTGTTTTTCGAATAAAAATATGATTTGGTGATCATCTTTCAACATTTTGTGAAGATTTTCATAGTAACTTGGTTTCGAGAAAAAACGAGTCACTATAATTCGAGGGAGTAAATTGAATTTTAGCTACATACATACATACATACATACTCAACATTGTATCGGGCTTCATTTTCTTTTTATGCTTCAAATTGATTATATATTTAAATGGTATCTAAATATTATTCACACAAATGTCATCATTAAAACCAAAAATAATAATAAAAGCACCAAAACATTCTCAATCATATTATGTAGTTTCAACACATGTCCATTTGCATGAAATATTAGTGATAAAAGTTTCAACATTCATGTAGATATGTCTTCATCTTCTATTTGGGTTGCTTCTCATTTGTCTTGCATCAGTTCATTGTAACAATGCCAAAAACAATTAAATATAATGTTGAAATATTGAGTTTTGTAAAATATAAGAACAATTATGTTTACTAAAAAAAATATAGGATTAGGGAAGTTCATATTTTTTTGTTATCATAAAAAGGATGCGTGCAAAAGAATATAATTTTTTCCGTTGTCTTTAAAAATACAAAAAATGGTTAAGAATAATTAAAGAATATGGAAAGTCAATTTTTTATTATTAAATGGTCTAAAACTTAATATAATTGTAAAATATTCATAATTATAATGTTTAAAATAAAGAATTTAATGAACTTTAAATTATGAATCAAAATAATTAAAAAAGTTGAACGACTAAAATTATAAACCAAAATATATTTGAGTCTTTTCTTAAATGGTATAAAATATAATAAAACATAATCAAACATGATAGTTGTATAATGCTTGAAATTTTAAATTTTAAATTGTAAAATAAGTTGGTGTACTTTAATATTTGAAATAAATTATTTAACAGATTTGAAGAACCAAAACACTTAAATGTAATTGTCTAATAACTATAAGAAGATAGAGTAGTTTAAATTTAAAATAAACAAATTAAGTAATTAAAAATTTGAAGGAATAAATTATTAAGTCGTATAAAACATATCAATATAACATTAATTACTTAATTTATTTATTTTAAATTTTAAAATTTTAACATTGTCAATATGACATTAATTCAAAATTCAAGATTTAGCAAAATCAGGATTAATCTAAATTTAATCTTGTATTTATTTATCTAAATTTAAAATTTGAATGTAAGTAAAAAATTGTGGCTTTGATTGTTTTGTATCACCACCGTATTGCAACAAAGGGTCAAGGATATATTCGGTGGATCATGTGCAAAAGTTTACGGTTAACTTACTAAAAAAGGAAAGTGTGTTACATGTTAGCTCTACAATTGCTCTCATTAAGGAAAAGACAAAATCACTCTTAGATGTATCCTACTTTATATATATATATATATATTTAGATTTGGACAGTCACGCACATAGGTCATAGGACACAGATTTAGCATGTCTATATTATGTTGGATCAGTTGTACAGAATATATATTGTACTTTGCTAGGATATGATATAATTATCTTTCAGGTGATCTTCAAAGCAATGTTCTTGCAATGAGAGATTGTGCATATGAAGTGAGTGTTGCACTATCTGCTTTTGCTCGTGTCTCAAATGGCCATACTGCTTTGACTTCTGAATCTGGTTCAATGCTGGAAGAGGTAATGTTTCCACATCAGAATTTTATCAAGAGATGTTACATTAATTGGTTATAGAGCTTAACTTTTTTTTTTTTCGTGAAAGTCCTGCTTTGAATTGTTCTAGCTTGCCGGACTAGAATAGTAGAATTTTGTATTCTATTTTTCTTAATCTGTTCATCGAATATGTGTTTGGCCACATTGGTTGGTACTTTAGTATGTTAAAGAAAATGACTTGAAGATGTCGTAATTCCTGGATTTCAAATTGGTTCTCCTCTCTCTCTCTTGAAGGTTGACCTCTGCTGTTTATATCAAGTGGCTTTTTCTGTCAATTTTAATTCCAACAGCTTCCCCCGGTTGAATGGTTTTAATGATGATGTGACAAAGCACTCCTATTTGCAGTATTATGACAGATTTAGATAAGTTAGAATGCAATCAATTTAGTCTCTCATATTTCTTTTTATCTAGTGTTTTCTCAATTGGTGATCTCATACCTTGGGATCAACATTTCTTATAATAATCGTCAGTGATCCTGATCTATTACTCCTTTGCTTTACTCTTTCTATACTTGGATAAACTAATCATGCTTAGTGGTAAGCAACCCAAATTATGAGAAGCAACAGAGTAATTCGATGTTTCTCTCTGAGTTTCTATTTGTTAAAGAGAGGAGATTTTCTCAGTTTAGCAGTTTAGTGTCATCAGTCTGAATGTTTAGGTCAGCTGTCTTGGCCTCTGAGCTTATGATTCAAGGTGGGCTATTTTACCTCTGTAGGTTTTGGCAATAACTGAAGATCTGCATGACATTCACAAGTTGGGGAAGGAGGCTGCTGCTGTTCATCATGCTTTTATGGAGGGCCTTTCAAAGGTTCTATCATGAATTGAGTTGTTATTTACTCGAATGCATGAATTCTCCTTCAAAATAAGAGCTTGCATGTGTAGATGCCTTTTGAACTTTATTTTAGAAATTTCACTAATTTATTCTGTTGTCCATAAGTCCACCATTGATATATAGTTGGTTCAGAAAATATTTTTTAATCTTTTTAGTTGTCTAAACAGATAAATGCGATCCTTCTTCCGTTAGAGTCAGTCTTATCCAAGGATGTGGCTGCTATGACTGAAGCTATCTCTAGGGAAAAAGAGACCAAGATAGAAGTATCTCCTATTCATGGGCAAGCTATATACCAGTCGTATTGTTCAAGAGTCAGGGAGGCCTCTCTGATCTTTAAGCCATCGACTCCCTCACTCATAGCATCTGTAGAAGTGCTACATTCTTTACTGAACAAGCTTGCTCATGCAGCTAGTCTCCATGCTGGCAATCTAAATAAAGTAAACTCCTGCTTTGATTTTGGTGGTCAAGCCTGTAGTTTTATTATTAAGATCAGACTGATGAATATCCCCTCTCTCTAGGTTCATGAAGGGTCTGGTGAAAGCCAGGAAGTGAAATCACACGAAGTTAGTATCTTGAAGCCTGATTTTGCTGGTGCTGCCACTGAATCTGCTGAGATGGGGAGAGATATCCTCTCTCAATCAGATGGCGATGGCAACAAAGATGTTTATGGAATTGGGGGACTTTCTTTGCAAGACAAAGAATGGATATCCCCACCAAATAGCGTGGAGAGTAGCGGTGCAGAGTTTACCTTAACTTCAACTGGAGCAAATTCTCCAGATACTCTTAGTGACCCAGCATACATGATAAATCATCTTTCTAATCATTCTGATCATATAGATGCTCAAGATGATCTCAAGTCAGTTACACCATCTCAGAATGATGAAATCTTGCATCCTAAACAGCCTGAGATGAGTGAAATGAAATCTGAACCTGATGAACAGAAAGTATATTTGAAAGCTGTGGAACATGCAATTGATGAAGCTGTCAATAGTCCTGTGGAACCTCCAAATACTCTGAACAAGGAGATCTTTAAAACGAGTGGGGATACAGGTGTGATATCAAACAAAGCAAATATTCAAGAAAGTCAAGTCCCTGATCCACACACTGCTAGTACTGTTGTAAGGGGTGAGTATAATATGTTACCTTCCTGCTTACAGCTTAGGATCCAATAGTGAGACTTGAGCTTCAGACTTATGATGGGGGCTTGTCAAGCATGTAGTTCAAATGGAAATCATAGGACGCCAGGTTGTTGAAATTTGCCATATATCTCAGGGGATCTTATATAGCTGTCAATTAATTTCTAATTCTGTTCATTAATTATTATTTGGTTTGACTGCACACATGATAATTCAATTTGGTTAGATTAACACCATAATGCTCTTGTATTTTCCTGTGAGATTTTCATAATACATAGGTAACTTGATGCATTAATTCATCAAATGCTCCATATCAATCAGCCAATCAATCAATCAATGAACTAAGCCTTAATCCCAACTAGTTGGGGTTGGCTACATGAATCTTGTGCTCCATTTCATGAGCTACTTTCCATTTTGTTGTGTTCCAAAATGATTTTCTTTCGTGAAGCACCAATAATTAGCTAATCAATCTGTCGTCTTAAAAAATTTTGTCTATGACATGGGCGTAAACATTGAAAAAGTGTTCAAAAGTCAAAAGTTGCGTAGAAATCTGTGAAAAAAAGCAGTTGTGTGATAGAAATTGGGGTAGAGGCTATATCAGTTTCCATGGAATTGGTGTATGTTCCTAGATCAAGCTCCATAGAATTTACTCCCAAAATGTTAATAATTCGTTCCATACATATAGTTCATCAAAATACAGGGTTAATCGTTCATCGTGGATGCTGCTTCTAACAGCCATCAGAAAGTTCTTTGTTAATTGAATCAAATAAGTACTTTAGGGTTAATTGAATCAAATTAAGGAACTACAACTGTAAGACATACTTTCTGGATTTGTTATCTGTCTGTCAAATTTACCTGAATCTTATGTGATCTCTTATGTGCTTAATTACTTTTTCCTTCTAATTTTCCAGTACATGAATCACGGTTTGATGTGCCTTCAGGTAAAAATGCTTATGCACTGTCTGTCCTTGAGCGTGTGGAAATGAAATTAGATGGACGGGACATTGTTGAGAACAGGTATCAGCTGCATATTCAAGGCATCTTGAAAATATGTGTAACATCATTCATTTTTGTTATTCCTTGACCACCTCCCAAATGTATTTAGGGAAATAAGCATCCCTGAACAAGTGGATTGTCTACTCAAGCAAGCTACCAGCATTGACAATCTTTGCAGCATGTACGAAGGTTGGACACCATGGATTTGAAATCATGTGCGGTCAGAACGTTTGGTTTGTCATCTTGTGCAATTTGGACTGTCGGTGCTTCGGAAGAATTTGAATTAACATCAAGTGGAAGCTGGCTTGGCCAGCGACTTTCTGTGTCACATGAAAGGCTGATACTTGGCCAGCGAAGGTGCAAAAGAAGAAGACCAGATGCATGCCTTTTTCTTGCCTCCCAAGAATCAGTGACGGCTAGTCCGGTTGTTCACAGAAAAGGCAACCTCCTGGTTTCAAAATTATTTATCTGACTAAGATCAGCTTGAGGAACAGAAGGCACTTGCTTGAGGAGTCCATTCAATTGGACTTCATTTTCAGGGGCATTGATGTTCTCTTCTCCCATTTGGAGCCCTGTAAGTAAAGATGATGGCAAGGGCCCATTGCTGCATGTAAATTCCGTGGGAAAGCTCTGCTCCTTTATCTTGCAGCTACAGGTACCCCCTTTTTCTCCACTTGAAACTGTCTGTTGTGGTCCCAAATCAAGTTATTGGAGAATTTTACCTGTAGGATTTATTAGGGCTAGTGAGAACCTTCTGACTTGAAAGAATACTCACATATCTTTAAATCTGGTTTGCTGCAAACTCCTACCATTTCATTTGGTTGCCTCGAGGCTTTGATTTCATGGTGTATATTGGTTTCAAAATGGCCGATAGCCAAGTTGCTTCATAGCATCAGGCTACTAAACTGAACCGATGGCATCCAACCAAATGTACCTTTGCCCTGAGCGCATTGTGCCTCTTATACTTCGGCAGGCCTGGAGGTCGGCATGTATCATGCAGTAGTAGCATGGCGATGAAACCTTGTAGATATTGTTAGTGTTTGTCTCTGTTTGAGTGAGGGATCCGATTGCTGTGGTTACTTGTTTGTTGACCATCCAGGGTACATAGATCCTCAAGCTTTTAGATGTTGATGCAGGTAGAGGTAGGTCCGTCCTCAACCTCTAAGTTTGTCAGATTTAGTTGGGTATATTTTTAAGGGAAAATTACAAAAAGCCCCCATGTGGTTTGGTATAACTTACACTTTATCCCTCTATTTTCAGAAACCTACAGTTTACCCCCTTCTTCCTTTATAATGCTTGATAACAACTTCTGAAACCTTAATGTAAACTGGCTAATATTCATGTTCAAGTAATTTTAAGATTTTTTGATATTTTTTTGCATAGCTAACTGATGTTGAGAGAATATTGATATACATTTACAGAAAGAAAATATTGATAATTTACAATATCTATTAACTATAAAAACAATATTTGAGAGATTGAAATTACTCAAAAATAACTATCATATAGTTTAAATTATAATTTTAAAAATTGTTATCAGATACCGTAAAAGAAACAAGGGGCAAAGTGTAAGTTTTTAAAAATAAAAAGAATAATTTGTAAGTTAGGACAAACCTCAGGAGTATTGTAACTTTCCCTATTTTTTAATTTCCACCCTTTTCTCTAGAAGTTGTGGTAGAAACAGATCAGAGCGGCCTCTGCTTCTGCTGTTTCTGTTTGCTAGTGGTATTATTATGGCTCTTATCCATTATTAATATGTTGGATGCCCCCTGTACAGGTGGCACTCATTTGACACGAAACGTATTTCATGATCTAGAATTGCTGAATGATCCATTTAGTCCCTAATTCTATTAGAATTGTGTATTTATCTTCCTAGCTTCTTCTTTGAACCGAATATGCCACTTAATGAGAAAATGTGCGATTATCTGTAACATTTGTCGTTTTCTTCTCTTTCTGTTTTTTGTTTCCGATTTTCTGGAGGTATTTTCCCCCTCTATGCATAGTTCCTTTTATGGTTTTGGTCTCTCACTTTGTACGTTTGGCTAATTTGATTTGCAATTTTTTTTTAATACAAGATCTTACTAATCCGGATCGAGTTGACTCGGACTCCTTTCTGAGGTAAAGCTCTTCAAATTTATTTTCTACACACACAACACTCTGGAAGCTAGAATCTTGCTCAAGGGAGGAAGAACTCATTTCGGCTCCAACTAATAGGTGCTCGGTTTGGATTCCTGTATGACAACTTGTAAAAATCAATGATTGACCCTGGTTTGAGTAACTTTCATGGACCTTTCTCCATTAAATGTATTGTTCGTCATTCCATTAATTCATTTCCTCTTAAAGTTGTAACTTTAACATATTTTGGTTGTATATAGATTTTTTATGTATTATGTGTCTGTATGTGTATAAAGAGTGTATGCTTTTATTATTGTTTCATAGATACAACATCTCTAAGAGTGGTATGCCGTTGTGCAATAAAGCTACTAGTAATGATAATCCATTTTCGACACTGAAGGTTCATTTCCCATTTTTAAAAATGTGGTGTTTCTATTTTCAATTTTTCACATGGAAGTAATGTTCGTTTGAAACTAATACTATATGCCCAATCATCAATTGAATACTATTTTTTCAGAAATTAATTAAATTTTCATGAATTTTTTACTTACAGAACCTAAAAAGATAGCCCTTTACTTGTAATATTACTTGATTTTGTGTACGAAAAAAAAAACATAAAAGAGAACTTATTTTGCAAAAATGTGAACATGGCAGTTCAAGGATTTGACTGCAGACTAGCTCATTTTGATTATGGCTATTGGTGTTAGGCCTAGCTGATGTCACCTGTAGCATGCTTTTGTGTTTTTTTGGTCTATACGATGAGAAGTGAAGCCCCATATAAGAACGAGAACAAGAGCAAGAAGCAGGAAGGAGTATAGGAGTGTGTAGAAATAGGAAGCAAAGGCAGTTAGTTCTAGAGTCTTTTTCCAAAGCAGTGGCATATTTGGCTCAAAGAAGAAGTTAGGGAGATTAATGCACACTTGTAATAGAACTGGGGACGAAACTTGTGACTTTCGTGGCTTTTCAGTGAAATGCCATGTAGTTATACTGTGGGCGACCGTTGGTTGGTTCCATAGGATCGGATAGGCCATAAGATCAAAAAAACTAGCGACACTGAACGTGGTCAAGGCTGGCTCAGGCTGGCCGGCTGGCTGGGTCACTAACATGAGATGACACTTCAGTTCCCCTTGTTTTTCATTCATATCAAAGAATGCAAAGCAAAACAAGCGTCCGTCTCCCTCGGTTTCAAATCGTGCACTACAACTAATACTGCCCACTACTTATATGTACTAATTAACTCCCTCTTGTATTGTATGTCCCACAAAACACAGAAATTTGTTTAGGGCCGAGATTGAAGAGATGTCTGCAATAGGTGAGATGTGGATGAGTGAGGTATGCAAGCTTAAGCAGAAGGTCAAAGCTGCCAAGGCATTCTTGTCCGGGGGCAACACCCACCACCACAACCCAGTGGAAAACTCGGAGGACAAGCTCGAAGCCAAACCAGCCCAAGACAGACACCTTCTTGATCACAATCACACAGTGACAAGAGAAATGTCGGAGACCATCATATGCCTGCTCATGGATCGCTTTGTACCCTGGTGATGGTGATGACATCAACTGAACTAATGTTATAGGTTTCTGTTGCAAGCGTTCTGGTGGAGTGTAGTTGTAGACCTTTTGGTTGCTTTGCTTCCGTTGTGTGAAAAATACATGTAATATATGCTTCCCTGATTCGCCCTGCCCTTGGACTGTCTTCTCTTCCCTCTCCTCTCCTGTACACAGTTGGTTTGGTTGTGTACGCGCATGTGGTGTTACCTATCCAACTAAAACTCACTAATCCTCAACTAGGCTAAGCCACAGCCTTCAAATATATGTCACGACGAAGAGCTCTGCTCTATGTCGGTGGAAGACAACTCGGGATTTGTGATGAAACTCTGTTCTTCTCTTTCCCACTTGAGGATCTCCCTGCTGTATCTCACAGCCTCATCCACAGAATCAGGCTCCAAACCCGTGACTAACGATACATATAACTTGCGGTCAGTTAGAGATTTGAACAGTCTCTTGAACTTCATGGCCACGTACTGGAAAGCCCGCTGCGCCAGGGGGGTGTTGTTGCTCCGGTTGCTGCTGGTGCTGCAGTGATTATGGCTGATCACAGGGCGGAAATCTTGGAACCACTCGCATCGAGTCAGAGGAACACGCTCGATCTTCTCTTCCAGCAGATCGTACTTGTTCAGTATTAGGAGGAAGTTCTTTTGATCAAAGGTTGGATGAGTGACAAGGCTTTCTAACAGGTGCTGGCTTGCCACCATCTTGTTCACCAGAACCCCATTACTGTCTTCTTCATACTCATCGTAATCTGTCAAGGAGACACAGAAGAGCACAATATCAACATCTTCAAACAGTTGCAGCCACTTGCACTTCTCCCCGAGGCTGCTTGGATGCAGTCTGATCATTTGGTACCTGTTGGTTCAATAAGCAAGAAATTTAAAACACCTGGTGGGCATTTTGCTTTAAGCACAAAGTCGCTAAGTAAGAAAAGAAACCGACCTAAAGGAGGGATCGTGCTGGTAATCAGGGTCAAGAAGGTGCTCTCGGTCAGATTTGGGAAATGAGAATTCCACACAAGAGAGTCCATTTGATGATGTAACTCCTTCAGCATACAAAATGTCCATGTCTGAGGGTTCATAATCTGCCCTTGAGATCTCAGCAGCCTGCACAGCGAAATACAGTACCATTTAGATGCCATGCCCGACCCGAGTAATACATCTAGTAGTGGTAGTTCTTTCTGGGCTTACCCTCTCTATAAAATATGTAGCACTTCTAGGAAGCATTTCGAATTCATGCCTCCGGTTATATGTGGCTTGGAAGGCTGCATCCCGCAACAAGTCCTCTACAAAAATAGCATATTCACGAGTTGCAGCTGGGAAGATGACTTCCAAATTACCTGAAGCTTTCACTTGTCGAAGCCAGTCCGAGAATTTTTTCAGTCTCGGGCTTATTGAATATGGTGTCTTCCCATCCGCCTCAATTGCATCATCTGCTGCCATAGTATAGATCATCATCAACTGCTTCCAGTTCAGCAGATTTTGACATATACATACAGAGTATACAAAAAGGCAATGGTCTCTAAGAAGATATGCATTCATAATTAAACCTCTCTTCAGTGGATGAAACGATGTGATTTTTTTGAGAAATAAATAAACAAGGAAAAAGAAATTTGGATTGTAATTTTTAAAATCATCAACATTCAGCTTGTTACAGAGGTGTTGACTTCAGTCAAGCACTTCCTACACATAAATAGCAGAGAGACCTAAGGGTGCAGTTTCTACAGCAGCTTATGCATATCCCAGTCTACTGACAAGATCATGATATGGACGGTCTAGTTTCCAACCAAAAGACCACTTGATCACATTGCATTCAGCTCTTTTCGTCCGAATCAACAAAGAATCGTAAGACCTGCCATATGACCAGGTAAACATGTCCCAAGTGTTCATATCATTAAAATTGCACCTCTGCTCAGTTCTTAAACCCCTCAAATTACTCGAGAAAATGGGAGCTCAAATGCAGAAATAGGACCACATAATTAAGGATATGCTGGATTTAAATCAGAGACTACATGATCTGAATAGCAACATGATACTAAATGTTTTACTGAATTTAAACCAAAAAAAAGGCAGCACTAACAGCAATGTATGAATATGAACAAGATTAACTATTTGCACCTGAAGGACCTGAGCCATCAGCAATCCTTCTTGCTGCATTTTCAAGCAAACTTTCTTCTTCAAACCGTTCTCTCCACCCAAGAAGTGTAGCAAGATACCCATACAAATTGCTCTGGATCATCAGCTTAATATTTTGACGCTCATTGTCAGAGAAAGGAACCTTGTACACAATCTTGACCTGCATAAGCAACAAATCCGGTTAATGCTCCAGCACGAGTCTTCTCCAACAATCATCCAGTCTAGAAATAGTACATTCTATCAGAGACATAAACAGATCTGGTCTTTATTATAAAGTATAACATATACTGATGACTCATGGTACTAGGGGAAGCTATACCTGCTTGTATATTGTACTTGTGCCTGATTTTTTATATCCCACTAGCAGAAGTTTATGGAGTGTTCTCATCTCTAGATTAGTCTCATGGGCTTCATCCACAGAAGAATCAACAGAGTCAGGAGGAACCGGCAAAGACAGAACTGTGCATGCTAGCTTGACTCTGGTCTGCAGAGAAAGCAGCTCAAAGTAAGGTTTCGTTGAGGAAATGAAGAAACCAAAGATTAATGCTTATAACAGTCATGATTCATGACTCCACCTTGCCCCATAAGCATCCTTTTGTGTTCTTCTGACCTTCTTCCACATAAGATCCATCTGCACTCACCCAGAGGTGAGGCTTTCCTTCGCATTCCACACCTGCTAACTGCAAATGTTCACCCAACTGTCACTTAAGTTGCATGTTAAATGATCCTCCAAAGTGAAAAAAAAATTAATCATGCCAATAATAAGACCTGCAGCATCCATAGTTCCTTCTTAGTAACCTCTCGACCATTAATTAATATATCAGTGTTTCCATTGCTAGCATTTTGCTTCATGAGACCCCCAACATTCAGGCGGGGGCTAATAATCCGGCAAGGACCATGCCCTTCCTGCAAAAAATAAGCAGAACAGCGACCATGAACCATGGTATAAAGCCAAAAATGAGCAGACACAAGGCAGAGGTTGTAATCCCAGAGTACCTTTCCCCAGAACCCAGAAACTTTGTCGTACCAATAGTATCCCGGTTTCAGTTTTTTTGGAGGGTTTGGGCAGTTGAGCAGTTGAAACAACTCCTCTTCACTCAGGCATTCACCATTCACGTAGACAATCTCTGGTGGCAATTGATTCACCTTGCAAGACAGCTCAGAGTTCATTATCTGCCTAACTTCCAACTCAGTAAGCAGCCGATTAAGCAGGCGGGAAGGCCTCCCTAGCGTCCGCCGCTTCACCTCGTTTATCCTCCTCCCGATGCAAGAAACGCACTTTCTTCCCTCTGGCATTGACCCCATTGCTCTGAGCACACACTTAACACAATATTTGGCATTGCATACAATGCAAACTTCCTTGTCAGTGAATCTGTTTCCCTTCAAACACCTGTAACATGACCCCCTCTTCCCACGCCTCACGGCCCTTTGGCTTTGGATGTCCCCATCCTCAGAAAAATCATCCGACCCCTCTTGGTCCATGTCACTCAGCTCCGGAACACGGAAGGTGACAACAGACTGCCTCTCAACATGCTGGGGAGTTTCATCCAGCTCCCCTTTACAGGAGAATACCTCGGAAGATGAAGGTCCAGGTGAGCTCAATCCGGATTCAGTTGAATCCGTGTTTGCAGGATCATCAAAATCCGGTGGACCAGAGTCTTGCTTGGCTGCACCTGCTTCCTGCAAACTATCATCTGAGCTCCCTTCTCCACCAGAAAAGCCGGTCCTCCTCTCAACACAAGACTCGGGAGCAGGCGCAGGTTGAGATTCTTGAGACGCAATTTCTGGCCTTGGCCAATTAGTCTTGACTATGGGCTGAATCACGGGCAAGGACAAGTATTCCTTCAAATCATAGGAAGAGGAAATAGCGGCAGCGGTTGGGAGTTGGTCAACGTCCACCGGAGCGACCCGAGGAATATCAGTGGCGACCGGAGGACCCTTGTACTCGATAGCAAACGAATATTCAGCACTGTATGCCCCTAGATCACCGTCATCGTCATCTGTTCTGAGGGTGGATTGCCCAACCGGAAGAATCTTCCTCAGAATCGCCGCCATTAATCTTTCTCCAGGTAACGGGAAGCCAAAAGACTGGTGCCAATCTCAAGCAGATAAATAGGGTCAAGTCAACTACCTCGGCAACCCGTAGATACAGATGCAGGCGAGTAGAGTTTGGAAAACAGAAGCAAACAAGTAACAGATTGATGCTTGAGGGATCGAGAACATAAGCCGCGAGAGCGACACTGAGAAATGGAGGGAGGATTGATTCCTGGGGAGCGGGAAAAAGGAGAAGGAGAAGGAGAAACAAATTAATGGAAGGTGTACTAGTACTAGTAATAGTCTGTAGGAGAAATTGAAGAATGAGTCGTAAGAGAGAGGTCAGAGGTGGCTAACAAGTCTTGGCTTCGCTGGCTTAGGCTTACCGGTAAAAGATCCATTGAGACGATACGGAAGGGAAGGGAACTAGGGAAGGCGACGACAACTCATTTTTCATTTTCCACGTCAACGCGCAATGGAATTGGATTTGGAAGCTGCCCGTGAGAAGAAGCCAACCTACTGACACCAGTATGGTATATTTACAAACTACCGGTCCCTAAACTATACCTTATTTTGCAAATTAGTCGCTTAGGTAAGAATTGTTGTCTCCTTACCTTCAAACCACGGCCCAAGTCAACTCATTCATGAAAATTTTCATATTTGATGTGGACTCTCTAGTGAATGAATCCATGGAGCAGGTTAATTGTGAGAAATTGAAGAAAAAATCCTAAAAATAGACCTCGCGTGACCCCAACTTCTAGAGGCTATAACTTTTGCTACAATTGTCAGAATGACTATAATAATATGTCATTCCGAAGAGAATGTCGCATTTTATAGGCATGAAAACTATGAAAAAATTTATCAGGTAAAAAATTCATCATTTTGAGAGGTATCCGAGTCTCTAAAGTTTGTGTTGATTTTCTTTCCTTGTTATTTTTTATTTCCTTAATTATTTTGTATTAGGGTTTCTTTGTAAGCCTATAAATAGGCCTCCCTACATTATTATTAGATAGCTTATCAATAATATTGATGTATTTTTAGAGCCTTTGCTATCTTTATGAGTGGATTCTCATTTTTTCTTGTTGATTAAAAATTTTGCTTACTCAATTTCCATTTCTCATTACATCAAGTGGTATCAGAGTGGGTTGAATCATCTACTCCATGACTGGTAACGGTAGAAAAAATGGACAACGTATTGCTAAAAATCCTAGGTTGGAGGACCAAATGGAAGCATTACAGGAAATAAAGCATTGGATTATCCAGTGGTTAAAAGATCATTTAGAGGCCCACTTCAAGGAGATCCTGGAAAAACTCAGTGCCCGTAACCCCTTTGCCAATAGGGATAGGGACAAATATAGGCAACGTGTTATAAAAGAACCTGCCCCAGGCCATGCCACTTGAAGACCTATTCTTGCTCGAGGTCGGAGACACATTGTTAACGATAGTGATTCTAAGTCAGATGAAGCTTATCCTCCGTGTGACAGATTTCAGAAAGATCAGAATGTAGGAGGTCATAATGGAGATTTCAAGTTCAAGGTGGATATTCCTACCTTTAATGGAGATTTCAACATCGAAGGTGTTTTTGATTGGATAGCCAAGGTTGAGCAATTCTTTGAGTAACATGACATCTTGGAAGAGAGGAAAGTGAAGCTAGTAAGCTTGTAGATTAAAGGGAACAACTTTTGCTTGGTGGAAGAAGATAAAAAATACGAGATGATGTGATGGAAAAGATTCGATATGGTCATGGAAGCGCATAAAGTAAATGATTTGAAGGGATTTTCTAACCTTAGACCATGAGCAGATTTTGTTTCAACAATACTAGTGGAGTTGATAAGGGTCACAGTTGGTCCAGGATTACATGACAGAATTTGTGCGGCTGCTCAATGTAACAATCTAATGATATAGGGAAAAAAAAATGGTAGATGATTTTGTGATTTTTGGATGGGTTGAAGCCTGCACTTTGGGATAAGATTGGATCCTGTCGATGTGAAATTTTATTGAAGCACGTAATTTAATGTTGAAGGTGGAGCTTTTAGTCCAGAAGAATGGGAGGCAAAAGTTCCCTCACAAAAATTACCTAGAAGAAGGATCAGGGAGTTCAGTTGAGAAGGTGAAAGGACTACCAAAACCTATTCTATGCAAGAATTGTTATGAGGAGGAAAAGGCAGTGGGGAAGTAAAAGATCGAAGAGAATAAAAAGGCTCCAAAGGCGACGAACCATTACTTGGGACCAGCACCTAATATTTGTTATTGTTGTTGGGAGCCCAGGCACTTGTCCAACAAGTGTCCATTTTGGAATGTTAATGTTATTGATAATGAGGATGATGAGAAGATTGTTTATGGACCTGACAGGGAAGAAGAGGAATATGAAAGTCAGAGGAAAGAAGATGATTAGCGAAGAATTATGTGATACAAAAGTTTTTGCTGGCCCCCAAATAGGAAGACCAAACCCAGCACCATCAGTTGTTTCATACCCGGTGCACAATAATTGATTAGTTGTTTAATGTGATTATTGATAGTGGGAGTTGTGAAAATATCATTACTAAGGTGTGGTGTGACGTTTAGGGTTAAAACCCGAGAATCATCCAAAACCTTACACTATCAGGTGGATTAAATCGGTCGATAAAATTTAGGTGACTGAGCATTGTAAGGTACCTTTCTCCAATGGGTAGTATCAAGATAAATTTTATTTTGATGTTGTGAATATAGATACTTGTCACTTGTTATTTGGTAGACCATGGTAGTTTAATGTTACAGCGTAGCATGATGAATAAGATAACATGTATAGATTGGAGAAAGAATGGAAGAAGTTCTTGCTTCATCCGCAACTGCAGAAAAGCTCCCGGCCCAAAACTTCTAAAGTAGAAGGGTGAAATTTTCTTACCCTTACATATTTTGAATGAGAGTTGTTCATAGCAATAAAAGAAGCCAAGGGATTTACACATTGATAATGAAATATGTCTTCTTTATTTCTAAATCTCAGACATAAAAAGTTCCAGAAACAATTCAGGTGCTGTTATAGGAGTTTCAGGATGTGATGCCGAATAAGTTGTTGGATGGCCTTCTACCCATGAGAGACATTCAGCATTATATTGATTTGATTCCTAGAGTAAGCTTACCTAACTTGCCCCATTATCGGATGAGCCTAAAATAATGTGAGATCTTATGAAAGTAAGTGTAAAAATTACTACCAAATGGATATATTCCAGAGAGTATGAGTCCGTGCACAATATCAACTTTGTTGACACCTAAGTTCGATGAGAGTTGGAGGATGTGTACTAACAGCTGGGCCATTAATAAGATTTCTATTGGCTACGGATTTCCTATACCTTGGTTGGATGACATGTTGTACCAGTTACATAGATCAGTGGTGTGTTCCAAAATTGATCTTAGGAGCAGATGCCATTAGATCAGAATTTGACCTGGAAATGAGTGGAAAACAACATTCAAGACTAAGGATGAGTTTTTATGAGTGGTTGGCTATGCCATTCAGTCTTACCAATGCACCAACCATATTTATGAAGATAATGAACTAGGTACTGAAACCATTTATTGAGAATTTCATTGTTGTATATTTTGATATTATCCTGATTTATAGTCGTTCGGATGAATAATATGTTTCACACCTATGCGAAGTACTCATAGTCTTGCAGGAGAATAAGTTGTATATGAACCTGAAGAAGTGAAGCTTTATGACTAGCAAGATATTATTCTTTGACTATATAGTCAACGCATAGGGGATTCAAGTGGATGAAGCCAAGATTCAAGCCATCAAATAGTGGTTTATGCCGAAGACAGTTTTTGAAGTTTGGAGTTTTCATAGGTTGACCAATTTCTACAGGCAGTTTATTTGATATTTAGTAGCATTGTTGCCTCTATTATAGAGTGTTTGAAGAAAATGAAGTTTCACTAAGGTGATGAGGTAGATGTAAGTTTTACCATGTTAAAGGAGAAGCTGTGCACCACACTAGTTCTTGCCTTGCCAGATTTTAAGGCTTCTTTTGAAGTGAAGTATGATGCTAGTGATGTGGGAATTGGTGTTGTCCTTTCCTAACAATGTAGATCGGTTGCTTACTACAGTGAAAAGCTTTCTGATGGAAGGCAAAATAGACCACTTATGATAAAAAGTTCTATTTCATTGTGTGTGCTCTGAAGGTATGGGAACATTATTTGATTGGTTGTGAATTCATTATTTATTCTGACCATGATGCTTTGCAGTACCTAAATAGTCAAAAGATGATTAGTAAGGATATGCATGCGAGATTGTCAAAATTTTCACAGAATTTCCTTTTAAGCTTAAGCATAAGGCGAGAGTACAGAACAAGGTCATAGATGCCTTGACTTAGCATGTAGATTTTTTGGTGACTTTGAGATAGCAAATTGTTGCCTTTGATGAGTTAAAGAAAATGTTTGCTACCTCCAAATATTTTTCTGGCATTGGGAAAAGTGGCACAAACAACAACCTGTGGATGACTTCCACATTCATGATGATTTTCTCTTATGAAGTTATCAACTATATATTACTAAAACTTTATTAGGAGAAAAGTAACTTGAGATTTGCATGACGGAGGCTAACTGGCCATATGGGACTTTTGATGCAGTAGAGGAACGTTATTGTTGGCCACATATACATAGGGATGTCTTCAAATTTTTGCAGGTTTTATGTATGCCAAACTGTGAAAAGACAGTCTCAAAATGCAGGTTTGTATTTGCCTTTACCTATTTTTAATAATATTTAGGAAGATTTGACCATGAATTTTATTCTTGGATTACCTTAAACTTAAAGAGGGTTAGATTCTATGCTTATTATGATGGACAAGTTGCCCAAGATGGCGCATTTCATTGCCTAAAGAAGACATCAGATACAAGCGAGATTGCCAAATTGCTTTTAAAAAAGTTGTTTGTTTGCATGGAGTACTGTAAATAATAGCATCAGATCGAAACAGTAAGTTTCTAAGGTATTTCTTAAAGGACTTTGTGGAGGATGTTTGATTCTTCCTTAAATTATAATACCACAACCCATCCATAGACGGACAGACAGACGAAGGTGGTGAATCAAACACGTAGTCTAATTTACACCATTTATGGACACAGGCCTAAGCAATAAGATCTTGCATTAGTTCAAGTGGAGTTTGCTTACAACAGTATTGTTCATAGTACCACAAGAAAGTCTTCATGTTCAATGGTTTACAGAAAACCACCCCAGCGTACTCTTAACTTAGTGAAATCTGGAATTAGAGTGAATAAAGTTATAGAGAATATAGCAGTGTAGTGGCTGAATATTCATGCTGACATTAAATAGAAATTGAAGTAGGCAAATAATAAGTAAAAGCAGGCCGCTGATCAACACCGTCATGAGCAAACTTTTGAGGTGGGTAATAAAATGATGGTGTTTCTGTGAAATGAGAGCTTCCTAGTTGGTACATATGGCAAGCTACAGCCATATAAATATAGCCCATATAAGGTCCTAAAGAAGATTAACTACATTGCTTATTTGATTAATCTGCCGAATAGTATGAGAATTTTCAAGACATTTAATGTAGCAGATATTTTCCCTTACTACTAATAAACCTTTGTACCCATACATTCTAGGCAACTTAAGGTCAAGTTTTTCTCAAGTATAAGGCAATAACATGGTGCATCTAGTGGATGAGTTCATGGAACAGGTTGATCCTGCAAAACTGAAGAAGAAATCCCGAAAATAGGTCTTACTCGAACCCCAACTTTTAGAGGATGTAACTTTTGTTACAATTGTCAGATTGACTATCATAATATATTGCCTCGAAGGAAATTTTATGCTTTATAGTTTCCATAACTGTGTTCTTTGTGACTACATTTTTTTAGTAAAAAAATCATCATTTTGAAGGGTATACAGGCCTCTAAGTTTATATCAATTTTCTTTTCTTGTTATTTTTGGTTTCCTTAATTATTTTGAATTAGATTTTTTTTGCAATCCTATAAATAAGCCTCACTACATTATTATTATATAGTCTATCAATAATATTGAAATATTTTCAAAGCCTTTGTTATCTTTATGAATGGATTCTCATTTTTCTTTGTTGATTAAACATGTTGCTTGATCAATTTCTATTTCTTGCTGCATTAATATTACCATGTGCTTTCTTTAACAATGTTAAACACAAGTAATTTTATTGGAAAATACTTTACATACCAAGTCATTATCACTAAATCAAATTTTGGTAAACAGTTAGTAGATTTTGAAAGTTGGACATGTAAACTTCATTGCAAAAAATTATGTATTCACCTAACTTTGTCTCTTTAGTGATGCTCTATGTTACATTTGTTTCACTCAAGTTAATGAAAAAAATGAGACAGAAAGACCATTTGTGCTCAAATAGTTGCTCAAAGCCTCAGCTCTCTCGACTCTCAGTCCAACAGGCAAGGCAATATATGAGAATGGGATGAAGTGAACTATGGATAATAATGATAAGAATAAGAATAATAATAATAAAACAACAACAAAGTAAAGCTCACCGCCACCCCTGCCTGCTCAAAGTTACTAATCACAATTTATGGTCCATTGCGATGCCCAAGAAATCTGGTCAAGTCATATAAACCCAACAATAGCTCTTATCAAATCTCTGACTTGGTTGTTAGTTAGATGTCAAAAAATAATAATGGCTTTTTTATATTCAAAAACATATACAAAGTATATAGCGTATTAGAGAGATGTTAAAAAAAGGTGAAAAGAAATCTGTTTGCTTTTTTAAACCTGGAGGGCGTCAAGTTGCAAATTGACAAAAAATGATGCACAATGCACCTAGTGCGACTTGAGCCCCATTGGTAGGGGTGGATGTCCAAGCACGCTGCCAACTAGGCTACGCTTCGCGGACATAATAGCGATTATTAGTATTGGATTTCTAACAACTGCGAGATGTGATTTGAGTTTGCTAAATACCAAATCCTATAGCAACAATTAATATGTAATTAACCCACTCTGAAAACATTTCTTTTAAAAAAAACATAAGTGTTTACTTCTCAAAATCTTAAAATGTAGAATAGTAACATTTACGCCCATACTCAATATTTTCCTTTGACATATGTCATGAATTTACGTCCATACCCAATATGTGTAAAAGAAATTATTAATGAAACATCAATAGGGTCTAGTCTAATGACCCCATAACTCCCATTGATAAATTCAAATATTGATTTACCTAACAAACTAATATTAAACTATCTAAATTTAGATAATTACTATAGAATTTTGAAATTTGGTGTCATAAATTGATATAAAATGTTAAAAGAAAAACTCTAGGATACCAAACCTTTAACCTTTTAGATTTAATGTTTACATTTCTCCCAAGGGGCTGAAACTAATTACACTTATAACCGTAAGTTTGGAAACTTGCTATTTTTATATTGTTCGATATCAACTTTAGAATTTTAATTTAAACTATTGGTAATCACCATCTTTCATTAAATTTAAACTATATAGTAGATTTTTTATAGTTAATAGGCAGTTTAAATTATCAGGTTCCTTACCTATATGTAAATATATACACCAATTTTTGTATAAGTGTCAAAAAAATAATGAGGTGTGTTTGCGTTTCTAAACATGAGGGGTGTAGAGGTAATTAGCAAAAAGTTTTAATGGGTAAAATGGGTAGGCTTTGGGCAAATTGCGGTTCTAAGCTCACATTCAATAAAGTTGGATTTAAAAGAAAAGAACAAGTAATGATAATATAACTATAAGTTAGGCATGTTGAGCATTAGTTGAGCAGTGTGTTTAGTTAGTAAATTCCAACAAAAATAAAACACATAGTAGTTGGTTTGTCTCGTTATCTATATTGGATTGAGGGTGAGTCAAGCCCAACTTCAGTACTAACCAACCAAAATAAAAGGTACAATAATTAATTGTCTCGTTATCTATATTTGACTGAGGGTGGGTTGAGCCCAACTTCAAGCCCACTGTTATTATTTGATTCGAACAATAGCGGCCATCGGAAAGTCTTAGTATAATTGTATGTAGCAAATATTATACTCGATGAGATTTTCCAATTTTCAGGTGGCACTGCCAACACAGCACCCAATAGGAACAGATTACCTCATAAGCAAGAACAAGCTTGTGCATGGTATGATGATGATTGGCTATAGCTACTCGGGCCACAAGGGCTGTAATTTGGCCTTCCCTTCACTATTTCTGGCCCCTGACCCCACTCAACCTCCTATAGTTTAATTCTAACCCATGCATGCCTTTCACGTCCTTATACATGTATATATCAATACAAGGTTTTTTAGCCTACTCATTGCAATGGGAAAAAAGATTCATAATTTTAAGAAACATAAAAATAGCCTAAAAATCAAAATAAATTTTGGGGACAACTTAATCTATACCCAAAATGAGACAAACCACAGTGACAAAATTTTATTTTAGAATATAAAAATATTATGGGAAAGTTTGGAGACCAAAATGAAACATAGATAGTATTTACTATTTAGCGTTTCAAATGAGAAAAATCGATAAAACAGGGATTACAATGAATTCAAATGAAAATAAAATCTAAAATAACTCAAACGTGAAAGATAAAAAAAATATAGGCCTTAAGAAAGTGATCATTTAGTCAAAAAGCAATCAATGCAAAAAAAAAAAAAAAGTGATTGCCTTTCAGGAAAGGGTTTGTGTAGAGAAAAAAAAGATCAAGGAAAACACAACAAAGAAAAAGTAAAATGATAATTTTTTATTCACTATTTATTAAATATTGAATAATCCTTACGTGTTAAGCATGGTTATTAAAAACACATTTCTAGTCATAAAATCATACGTTTTTATGACTCTAGGTATAGATACCGTGTTGAAACATTGTAGAAATGCAACCATGGGTAGAAACGGGTAGAAACATGTTTCTAGTCATAGAAACAGAAAAACTCTACAATTCTAGCTTAATGGGTAAAAATGTGTTAAAAATCATTTTACATTAATAACAAAGGCCATTTTCATAGCCCAACTGACATAAAAATTTGAAGCCCAACCCTGACCTAAACCAAAGTCTTTGTGTTCTCACTATCGGTCATGCTTCACACTCACCAAGAAGCTCGCTCATGTAGTCCTCCCTTACTCGACCAATCTAAACCTCAAGTAGCCAATTACGATTCTCTTGCTCTTCACCTGCCGGTCACGAGTCTCCTGTTCTTCGCCGTCCAATTCAGTCGACAGCTGAACGTGAGTCTCCTACTCTTCATCATCCTGTCTAGTTGCGCTACCCTATTCAGCTCGTGCTCTACTGCCCTCGCCCTGTTCTTTCGCCCGTTAGTCTCCTTCCTTCAATTTCCGCCGTCCTCCTCCCTCTAGCTTAGAATGGAATCAATCACAAGGTAAGTGAAAATTATATATTCCCATTCAATTAAAACATTTGATATTGTTTAGACTCTATGGTTTATTGAAAAGTTGGTATATTCAGTTTGATTGAAACAGATTTATTTGGATTCCGATTAAATTGCAATCAGGTGCTTCATTGGAAGCATGAAATTGGGTTCATCCTCCGAAAGTAACTATTTTCCTAAATCATGCTTGCATGTTTTTTCTTTGGGTTGTTCTTTGGTTGGCTGACTATATGGTTATGCCTGGTCTATTCTTTGGTTGGCTAATTGTTTGCGTTGTCTTCATTGAAAAGTTATGCTTGGTTTGTTCAATAGCAATTTTTAATTTTCTTCTTTAAATAATGTAGATATGGATGTGGATTTGGCTTAAAATTCTAATGATGGTGTAAGTGGTAGCATTTGCTTGTCCAATGAAGGAATAGCATGAGAAAATGAAGACATAGATTTTGCCATTGATGATATTGATACCACTGTTGGATTTTATGTTTCATGTCCTCGATTGGATAATTGAAAAAATGTTGTTAATTTCTTATTATAGATGACTGATTGTAAAAATTTATTTTTTTATTTGTGTGTTCGTTGTGTGGAACTATGGATGAAACTTTGTTTATAGTATTGTAGGGATGTTCTAGTAAGTAACAATGCTTTTTATGATACTTTCTTAAGACAATTTAAATGGTTTCATTTTTTTTTTCGTAATTTTTCTCTAGGTTTTTTTACATTGTTAGTAAAGTCTTACGACTTTACAACTTTTTACAACTTTACAACTCTAGAATAACCAAAACGATTCTAAGTAGCAACCCTTGTATATATAAGGGGAAAAGAAGAGAAAATACTATTGAATCACACAAAAAGCTCTTGCAAGTAAAAGGTATCATGTTGACCAAAAACACCCAAAAAATGTGTTTTTTTAATAACCAAAACCTATTACAATCTATTACAAAAGTATAAATAAGAGTGAAGTATTCTAAATTTAAGGGTGATGGGGCTTGTTGTGCGATGTCTAGAGGACCTCAATTGCAATAAAACGCCAATTTTTTATTCACCATTCAATGAATGGTGTTTTGGCCTTACGCATTTTGTATGTATAAGGCACAAAAGCCCTGCACGTTATGGCGACTTCACTTTCTTATAATGTTGAGCATATATATGGCAAATACATGTGTTTACCCAAAAATATTTCTAAAAAATGTAAGAGCTAAAAATTGAGCGAACAAAAAAATGGTCCAAAAACCAATGTTTGTTCCACCAAAACTTGTAGCCTAAATTTCAATTCATTTACAAATAACTTTATTTGGCCATTATTTTGATCATAAAAATTACATGTAAACATGCACATCAAAGCAAAATAAATAATTATGTAAATCCTAAGGGGTTAATGAACAGAGTGATTTTAAAAAGAAAAGAGAAAATCTTGGAGTTATATATTGAAATGAACCCTAGTTTGTCAAAGGCATCAGTATGAGTCCAATATTTAGCAAATTGCAAGGTGCAACAAAAACTTGTTGAGTGGTGGATGCATTTGTAGTCTTCGTTGATATTCCAGTAAGCTTCTTTATACATATTGAAAAAAAAATTACCCTTAAAAGATATTAATATCATGAATATAACCAAATAAAAAGCTGGAAAAACCAAACAATTGAGACTATTTATCTTGCTTCAATACTTTTATTTTCAAAACTCAAAAATTGTATCCAAGGGTGCCAAGGGATGGTGAATTAATCTTGAGTCACCAACAGATGCTAAGAAATACCACATAAAATAATAGTCATATTTTCATTTCCTGTTGATGTTGCTATAGAGCCTAGAAAAATCTACCTATACAATGAAGCTTACTTTTCATATGCTAGGAAAAGTTTTAAGCTTATTGTTTACCAAATAAAAAAAATTAGAATTAAAGCTGAAGCTTAATCTATAATCAAACTAAACACTCCATAGTTCATGGCTAATTCACCAAGCCGTAATTAAAAAAAAAAAAAGCATTCAGCATATAATTCAAAAACAAAAAAAAAAGAAAATTATTGAGAGTAATCAATCAGATCAACTTGTTTTCTGCTACGGAGACCATATTGGATTGAATGCTACCACTATTAGTATGTAATTAAGGACCTAATTTTGGATAAAATTAAATAATTCATGCCCTTAACCTCCTAAGTTTATTATGTTTATATTTTCACCCACTACTATGACATCCTTTCTTTCTTGGCACAAATTCTTTCCTATGATAGCATCAGAAAGATTAGGATACTTTTGACATACACTAAAATATTTTGGGGGCAGGTGGTTTAACACATAGGAAATTATCAATGTGTTTTCTCATTCCACAAGTTTTAAACATCTGACTTGCATCCATCAAGAACAATATTTAACACTCCATACCAAAAAATTTTCCTATTACTCCAAGGAACATATTGCACATAAAGGCATCATCATATTCTCCAGCATTAAATTGTTAACTTATTTATGAAAGAATCAATGAATATTTTTGTATATCATGAAATTTGATCTTTCTTTAGCGTAAACTTAAGAATAGATGATACTCCAAAAAGAAAAAATACAAAGCCACCTTTCTTATCCTAGAAAAAAAAATCTAAGTAATGGTGTGATGTGCTTGTTATTCTCCCAATCGTTTATGCAAACCAATTTCAAGCTTATTTTTCCAAAAGTTTTCAAAGAGTTTTCTATAATCATAGTATAATGCAGGCATAAAATAGATAGGTTAGAGGTTTAAGAAGAAAAACAAAAGAATTCATCACATTTAGATACTAAAGGGCAAAACAATTAATCAATAACTACAGATGTAGCTCTTGCTTTATATATATATGATGTAATGTACTATGGAGATGAACATACAAATTTTAAGTTTTTTGCTTGATAAAACATGGACAAAGTAAAAAATAAAAACATATAGACACTGAAAATACATCAGTTATGGAAGTTAAATGATAAGATCATCGATTGAAATATGGGACAAAATTAATATAAAAGAAAAATAAGTAATTTATTGAATAGAGAATTGTCAAAACTCATGCAAAATTGAGAATTGCTTTTTTGAAATACCTTCCAAAGTACTAGACACTTGATCCTTTGAAATGATCACCCTAGTGTATTTCCTGCTCAGTGCATCAGCTACCATATTGCTTTTTCCTACACAATATTCAACTGTGCAATCATAGTTCTTGATATATTCAATCTATTGTCTTTGCCTCACATTGTGTTCCTTTTGAGTAAACAAGTATTTTAGGCTTTTGTGGTTCGTAAAAATTTTAAAAGATCTTCCCATGAGATAATGTCTCCAGAGCTTCAGTACAAAGACCACTGCAGCTAACTCCAGGTCATGCACTAGGTAGTTCATCTCATTAGGTCGAAGTTGTCTTGACCCATAAGCAATCACTTGCTTTTCCTGCATAAGCACACATCTTAATCCCAATCCAGATTCATCTGTAAAAATTTTAAATGTCTTCTACGATTCAAGAAAGATTAAGATAGGCACAAAAGTAAGTCTTTTCTTAAGCTCTTGGAAACTAGTCTCACACTTGTCCGACTATTCAAACCTTTGAAACTTCTTGGTCAAGGCTGTTAGTGGGGAAGCTATCATAGAAAACCTTTCTATGAACCTTCGATAGTACCCCTTTAAACCGAGAAAACTTCTAACTTTTCTTGTTGTGGTTGGTCTCGTCCAGTCAACCACAGTTTTAATTATCTCAGGATCAACTAACAATCCTTGATCATTTATAATATACCTGAGAAAAGGAATTTCTGTAGCCCAAAATTGGCACTTAGATAATTTTGTATAATACTGGTTTTCTTTCAGCATTTGCAAAACTATCTTAAGGTATTCCTCATGTCCTTGTAGGGACTTTGAATATACCAAAATGTCATCAATGAACACTTCAACAAACTTGTCCAAATGTGGATTGAAGATCCTATTCATGGCATCCATGAACACTGTAAGAGCATTTATAGCTCTAAATGGCATTACTGTGTACTCGTAATGTCCATATCAAGTTCTGAACGCAATATTAGGGATATCCTCTTCCCTAACCCTTATCTAGAAATATCCAGACCTTAGATCAATTTTTGAAAAGATCTTTACCCCTTTTAATCTGTTAAATAGATCATCGATCCTGGGCAGTAGGTACTTGTTTTTCACTATCACAACATTTAGCTTCTTGTAGTCGACACACAGTCTCAACGTGTCATCTTTCTTTTTCACAAACAACAATTGTGCTCCCCAAGGTGAAATACTAGGTCGTATAAACCCTTTTTATAGCAGTTATTCCAACTGCTTCTTCAATTCATCCATTTCCGGAGCTGACATTCGACATGGAAGTATCAAGGTAGGTTTTGCACCAGGCTGTAAGTGAATAGAGAATTCAATATCTTTCTTGGGTGGTAAACCCGATAAATCCACGGTAAACACTTCAGGGAATTGATTGGCAATTGATATATCTTTGAGTTGCTCCTAAATAACCACTCCATTTAGTGCATAATAATCCTCTTCTTGCACTATAAGAATGGAATCCAAAATCTTAAGGTGCATATTCTTAGCATCACTTGTCAGACCTCCTGTACAAATCACCCTTACCCCAGTCCATTATCAAGGGTTACTTGGTGGTTTGCATAGTCGATTCGGGCCTTATGCTCTCTTAGCCAATCCATACCCAACACTATGTCACAGGATTTTAAATCCATGACCCATAAATCACAAGAGAATTTATTATCCTCTAATTCCACAAGATACTTTCTAACTAATGAATTAGTTAGAATTATATTCTTCTCTGCAATCTTAATGAGTTTAATTTCTTTCATGTATTTTCTTTGCAATTTTAACTTATTTACTAAGGATAAAACAATAACAAAAATAGTCGCACCAGTGTCAAAAAAAACTCTAACACTACTATTCTGAAATATAAAGTTACCTTGCATCACAGATGGCTCCCTAGTCACCTGGCTTGCTAAAGTGAATACTCGAGGTGGAACCACGCTGTTTGCCGGTGCATTCATAGTAATTGGGGCTGAACTCACCACTTGCCTTTGATTAGGCCTATTCCTTGGTCACTCTATTGCCCAATGTCCATTTTGATGGCAAATATTATGAAGGTTCGTCCTATAAGTACACAGCTTAGTGCGATGGAACCTATGGCACCTAGGACACATTCCTTTATTGTTTTGCTTGCCCTTCTTGGTTAGGTCTTGGCTCCCTTTAACCATGGGCCTCTTGCCTAAATTTTTACTTTCGCCAGCTCCAAAAAGTTCAATACCTTTACCTTTGGACCTTGGTTCACCCAACTCTCTTTCTAAGGCCAAGGTCTTTTGCACAACTTGGTGGTAGCTCTTGATTCCTACTGCCACTAGGAACTTTCTTAAGACTAGCTTAAGCTCGTGTAAAAATTTCTTAGCCCTTAGTTCTCTCTCATCTGAGATGTAAAGAACATACCTTATAAGTGAACTGAACTTATGCTCATACTCAGTTACAGTCATCTCTCCTTGGACCAGTTCTTCAAACTCGATCCTTTTCTGATCTTGAGCATCTTTACTTATATATTATTTCTTGAACTTCCTTTTAAAATCTTCTCAATCTAGGACTTACCTCTGTCGCTCAGCATTTTGGAGTTTTTCCTTCCACCATAAAGAAGCCATACCCTTCAAATAGAAGGGCACTAACTCCACTATTTGACGAGAGTCTAGATGGGCACGTCTAAAAAGATCCTTCATGGTAGTAATCCATTCATCATCAACATCAGGATCTCCACTACCATGAAAGTCTGGTGCTTCATAGCCTTGGGACTTTATAAACAGTTCCATCTATCTGGGAATTACACGCCTCTTTCTTCTTCAAGGGTGTACATCCTCCTCACAGTCTTCATCTTCTTTATCATAATCCTCTTCTATTTCAGGTTTTTGGGGTAAGTTTTGCCTCTTTTGACTTTGGTGTTCAGGCTTACCCTAAAACACTTCAGTCCTTACTCTAGTGTTGTTGTTCTTTTTAGGAGCATTTCCTACATCCCAAGCCTACTGATGGTCACTTAAGAGAACCATCATTCCTTGAATTAACTGCACAAGGTTCTGGTTCACACCTTACAATAACCCTATTATATCTTTAAGCATACCCAATATTGGGTCACTTGAACCCTCACCAGGTTCCTGTGTATTGGGAACTCCAACCCTTTTTTCACCATTTTACCTGAAACATAAAGCCAGAAAACATCCCCAGAATAGTTCATATACATATGTTATAATATTACTATACTTACACAATGACTTTTACTTGATCTCAAACACTTGCTTCTAGTAAGACACTTACAAAACTTACAAGCCTTACTCTGATATCACTGTAAGGGAACCTCTTACTTACCCTAATATAGGATGTTCCCAATGTCTTAAGATAATCAGGATTTAGTAATCCTGCTCTTAGTTGCAAATGGCTAAGCTAATACTTGCATTGTTTAAAACTTTATACTAGTTGATTTTCTTATGACATGAATCCATGCATGTTTGACTTCAACATTTGGAGAGAAATGATAAATAAATAACTTTTCAAAAATACTTTCCATGACATTTATTAAATACTTGAAATACATACCGAAGTCATATAAATATATTTATTTAAACTTCCTAGCATTAGCTTATGTACACATAACACTTAATTGATGTACATCTATAAACAACCATAACACTGAACTTATGTACATCCATAAGCAACCACAGTGTATATATAGACATATACACTAAATAAGTCTATGCACACTTGTCAAACTAGAGGTATTTCTTTGGTATATAAGTACCCAATATGTACAAAGTTTAAGACTATCAAAATAACTCTCACATGAACACAGAAGCCCCAGAAATGAAATATACAACTTCTCTTTGTGCACTTTGCCTATATCTGTCAAGGCTATTTTAAATACGTAGTTAGTACATTAATATTACTAACCAATAACTTAGAATCATTAAAGATTCATGTACTTTAAATACTTATACCAAAACCTTGCTTAACAACTCTTCACTGGTTGTTAGGCTTCACATTATTATTATATGCACAATGTGACACTTAAGGGAATGAGAATTATAAATTTTCAATAAGGAATTAAATACCTGCAAAATAAACTTTAGGGCTCAGCGTATATAACATATATACATATCTTAATGTGAGCTCAAAACATTATGAGGTCTTGACTAATGGCCACTAGTACGGGTTCTATGGCGGAGAACTCATCCTTAACCTAGTCCTTCTTACAAGAGCTTAACTCTTACCTTAGTAAGCCTGGCTTGCCATTACTTACCCTTGCTTATACTGTACATGAATTCTTGGTGACTCATTCTTACTAAGCTTGGTAGTTTAGCTAGAGTACGCTTAGGCGTCAAAGCCCATCTTGAATACTTAGTACCCCGTATACTTACTTAAGGGCTATTTAATTACTTAGTCTTTAAGCCACTTCTTGTCCACATCTTATTCTCTTAATGAATGCATTGTAAAAATACATAATGCATCAATTTTAATTTGAACTTAAAATCTCTTATCTTGAATAATTAATGCAAGCAAACACCAACTTCAAGGTCTTTATAGTCTTGGGTTTGTATCATTCTTTGTAACTTTATAGTAGCTTGAGTATTTCTCTTTTAATTAATCATTTAGCTACTTAAATAAATCATAATTAGGACAATATTACAATATTCCTTATGGTCTAAGTGGTTATGAATAATCGGCCATTTACTCAACAAATACAAAAAAAAAAAAAAACATTTCTTGATCCCTTTTTATTTCTTATTGCTAGCTTAACAAAACTAACAATTAAATAACTAAAAGGTCATTTTTTCAATTTTATTGCTTCTTCCCAGCCAATCAACCAAAGAAAATAAAACAAATTAAATTAAATGTTTCCTTGACCTCCCCAACTTCAACCATAGCTTTAGGTTCGTAAAAATTTATGCTTGATTCTCTCAACAAACAAAAATTGGAACCAATGTAATCAACAAAAACCCATATCGTCATCCAAACCCTCCTGTCTCCTTTGTCGGCTAGGCACTCTTCGCTGATGGAGCCGCAGTGCTCATCATCAGCGCCGATCCTAACACCAAGATCGAGTGTCCCCTGTTCCAACTCATCTGGACAGCGAAGATGATCGTCCCCGATTTCGAAGGGTCCATCGACGGGCACTTGCGCAAAGTGGGTCATGATCTGAAATTGTTGCGGCCAAGCCTCCGTAATCCAACCCAGAGATGCCAAGTTGGATGTTTGGAAGCTCAGCACCGTCAGACGAAACAAAACTCCAATTATGAGCTCTTCGTCGACTGAATCATATGGACCAAAAAGAGAAAAGTAAAATATGTGAAATTGAGGGGGCAAATAAGTGAATAAATGGTGAATTCCACAATCAGTCAAAATGAATAGGCTCCTTAACGTGTTAACTTCCTCACGTTAACATAAAATGAACTGCCTGCTAGACTCAGTTTATCGTCCTCCAAACAACAACACCGGACTGATAACCTAAATCAATTTCTGCTCTCTTCTCGGCTCTGGTTCCGTCGACTGGAAGATCTAGGTTTTCGTGAGGATTTGTGAGGTCGATGAGGCCATGAATCTTAATGTGGGCGGCAAGAAAGAATAATTAATTGCTTGCTTACAAAATAACAAGCCCTCCACCAACAAAATAAACCAGGAAATTAAAGAAAAATAAATAATTGCTTGCTTACAAAAATGAGCTCAAAACTTAGTTCTTTATGCTAAAAATCCAACTTTTCTCCCTAAATTTCCTTAAATTTGTGATTAATTTGGTAGATTGAAGCTTGGATGGTACAATTATGGAGGTTTGAAGGAGATGGAAGGAAGCTTTCGGGTGGCGGCAGGAGATGGATGAAAAAGACAATAATTAAATAAAAAAATTAAGTCAACTTTGGCAAGCCACGTATTTATTATGCAGCTGGTCCCTTCTTTGTACTCATTAGTACATTGGGTACTTATCTGTAACCGAATGAAAATATTAAGACCCAAACTGGAATTATTCAGCGTCTGAATCCTCTAGGGGTGAGCATGGGTCGGGTTGGTTCGGTTTTATGGTAGAACCGAACCAACCTGAAATGGCCTCAGTTCCAAAATTTTTCTACCCAACCCGAGAACCGAGAACCGAACAGAACCAGAACCATGGTTCTGAGTTTCTCGGTTCTGGTTCTCGGGTTTTTCGGTTTATACTATATACTTATAACAACACCAAAATTCAATAAATTTACATCCATAATCAGTTTTATGACATATTCAACATAATATATAATTAAATTAATATTTAAATATATGTACTTAAATACATTCAAGGGAGTTTAAAATGTTGTTCTTACAAAAATGGTTCAAAAGAGTTGCTTGTGGGGGCATCTTTCATCTCAACTAGTTTATTTCATTCTAGTAATTTCAATATTGGCATAACATTCAATATGAAAAATTGAGCCTTTAAGACCATCTTCTTCAGTATCAAAACCTAAAATATATTGATATCATAAATTTTTAATTTTGCATGACTCATAAATGAAAAAAAATATCATAATTGTGTCGTAGAGAGTAGTTTGGAATGAAAGATCGAAAGCAAAATGACTTAGGAGTAGTGGGTCTATGAAGTAAAGTAATTTAAATGAATATGGAGAAATTTCATAAATAATCCCACAACTTTCATACTGTTTCAATTTGGAACATCAGTTTAAGAGTTTAATATAAAAACACAAAATAACCATCATAATACTTCAAAGAAATGTGTGTGTGTGTGTGTGTGTGTGTGTGTGTGTATGGATATATTAGTAATATTATAATTTTTATTATATAATTATATATATATCTCGGGTTCGGTTCCACCTCGGGTTGGTTCCATATGGAACCAGAACCAACCCAAAAACCGTCGGTTCTCTTATATATGGAACCAACCTGCGAACCATGATCAATTTTTACCCAACCCAATGGGGGTGGTCCGAGTTGGGTTTCGGGTTTACTCAACCCATGTTCACCCCTCCTCCTTCACCTTAATTACACACCCAGTCCTCAACTTTAACAGATATGCAATTTAGTGCTGATACTTTTGAGGGTTACACATAAACCATTTACAGACAATTTAGTCAAGTGACAATTTCACAAGGATAGAGCGGGAATTATGAAAAACAGTGGTATGTTAAATTCAATATTTTTTCATCCTCTACCCAACCATGAAATAAAAATGGGTCACTATATGAAATGACTAAAATGCCCTTCTTGGTTTGGTTTGCTTAAATGACCAATTTTTATCCTCTTTAAGCTACTATATTTTATTAAGCCGAGAATTTACTTGCATTAAATATTCTAAGTATATTAAATTACTAAAATAACTAACGTTACCTCAATAATTATGGTCTGAATTTTTTAGAGCCGTTACAAAATCAAAATCTGATATGCACATAACATAGAAACTACTGAGCTTTTGTTCTAATTCAAAATAGTAATTCTTCAACAACAAACAAAAAAGAATAAAAAAGCATTTAACTAATAAAAACTAAAAGTTTGAGTGATCACAAAAGCAAAAAGTAGGAGGAAAAAAAAAAAGGCATACCTTTCACATGAAAAAAGGAACAAAACTAAAAAGAAAAAAAGGCATGCCTTTCACATGAAAAAAGGAACAAAACTTACAGCACACTTTATAGTTGTGTATTTTTTACTCTTTTCCTTATATGGAATTGGAAGTACATCTCCACTTCAGAGAAACAATTGTACCCAACTGCAGACTCATAAAAAGTTTTCATTTATATCAGTTTACGAAATCTTAAAACTGTATGAGCTAGGAAAGCAATAACCTAGTAGATGCATGCATTTTATTTCTACACAAGCCTTGGCTATATATGCTCCTGCCAACCATAATAGCAATTGAATTATGTTATTGGTGTTTTTTTTCAGGCAATCAGACTTAAGCAGCTATGATAAACAACTTATGACAGTGGCAAAATCAATTGCCCCTACATATTCCAATAATTTCTTTAGAAAATAATAAATAAATAAATTGTAATCTAAAATCGAACTCAATAGAGAATACTTGATAGATAAAAAGAAAAGAGTAAATCTCCTAACATCAAAAAATAGTAAGAATCAGTTAATTGGCCTACTTCTCAACACCTTAGTCCCTATGTTACTAACATAATGAAACTATGCCTTCCTCTTCCTTGAATTCTTTGTAGTCATTGTTTATCTAATGCGAGGTTAGTAGGGAGCACGAAATGAGAGGCATAGCTGAATTTGGGGGATGATAACCTAGAACATGAAGAAGGTTTTTATAAATACCTGCATCGAGCAAAAATTGAGCCAAATGCAAATAAACAAAAGAAAGAACAAATCAATTAATTACATGTTAAGGTTTCATAATCAAACTAAGGAAAAAAAACCCAATCGCAAGAGACAATTTGGGTTTCACCTAAATTTGCGTGATTTGACTTACACGTGAAAGGAGCAATGTAGAATCAGGACAAAGGTAGAGTTGATCAAGAGATAAGTTGGCTAGCAGGGTTTGGCTACGATCTTAAGCTGATAAGGATTAGGAAATGAGAGTGTAATTAAGAGCTCGAAGAAGCTCACTTTTCTGAACGTAGGCAATATATATATATATATATATATATACCAAACAGTGTCATTCAAGCTTGAGCCAAGATAAGTTTCAGGCCAAAGCAGCAACTGTTCATAACCAGCCCAAATAATGTGGCACCGTTTATTGAACAATATTTTTGTTCCACATTTAGAAGTTAGTAGTAATCTATAATATACCATTATGCACTTCCTCGCTTCACATTTCTTTTCCTCTCCACTTGATCTCTCAATTTTGTCTTTTGAAGGACATGAGCATTATTCACTAGATTAAAGCATGCACGCACGTGTGATGTACTTGCTATCTCAATTGTTCTCTTACAATTTTTGATGATTATTTCATGAAATTTACATTCAAAATCTCAGCAGAACATGAGTATTTTTCAACATTAATTACCTTTTTAATATAATATTTGAAAGGGAAAATTATCTTAGGGAAGTAAAAATTAGAAAAAAGACTCTGTGACAGTCTAAGAATTAAGATTTTAAGAAGCTATAACATCTGCTAAATTGTGTCTAATGAGGTGATTTTTTAGTTTATAGGTTAGCGTAAACTTCTATTTCTTTCATTTTTTTTCAATAGCTTTATTCTTGTTAAAAAAAAATTAACAACTTGATTAATAGAAGACATAAAATAATATGGACTAAAGATCTAAATTAACTCAAATTAGAAACTTCCATTTGCATCAAGCTCGATAACTTTGTTCCTTATCTTCATCCTCATTTCCCCTTTACTTCCTTATTTATTCAATTTCTTGCACATTAGTGTCTTTTTTTTTTAATTTGGATCTTTTTTTATAATTGCTAGTTGGAATCCATCAAAAAATCGTAATCAAGAATAAGTACTGGATATGTGATTAAAAAAATCAAATCCATCTTTTATGAAATCTAATAGAGTAAGAAATTTATTGAAGCCAAATGAATGAAGATATATAACAAAAAAAACCTCTAAATTAGTTGATAAATAATTCTAGAGATTGGTGGCTAATTTTATATTAATAATCATTAAATTTTTTATTTTTTATTTACACCTACTATAAGTTTGAGATTATAATCTTTTTGTTGCCCTTTTTTTAGGGACATGTTTTTTGTTCATTGTTTTTTATTTGGATTGTTTACGTAATATCTTTTATAGAATCAATAAGTACAAAGGCTAAAAGTAAGAGGTATAGCTAATACTTAGATAAAAGTGGGTAAATTTTGTTACTTATTTTTCAATTTTTCATTGAAATCAAATGAGAAAAATCCATGTATGAAAAATGCAAGAGATGAAATGGTTTTAATATGATGTGACATTTTAAGTCTAAATGACAAAATGTTAATACTAAAGAGTCTAATGGAAAAATTATTTGAAAAATGAGTCTAATTAGAAAAAACTCATCCAACATAATGATCTCCAAATTTATAAATTAGGAAACTTACAATTACCTTCCCAAGGCTTACTTGGGGGTCTTATAATGAAGAAGAAAAATTTGGGGACCAAGAGGATAAACACTTTTAAGTTGAGGGAGTTAATTGTCAGAAATGAAAGTTTAAAGACCATAACTGCAAGATATGCTATCTATTGGACCTATTTTAACATATTGCAATTTTAGTTGCCCGGGCATCTTATTTGACCAGGCTCGTAGTGTTCATCTACGGACCTAAATTATAGTTACAGAAGATCTACGGTACATGTCAATACTGTACCATATATAGTCGGTGAGGTCAAAAACCAAAAGTCCGCCCCATATTATCCCTCAAATCCGGAGCGTGCTCGTGCACGCGCCAAACCTTGACGGACTTGTCCAAGCTCCCGCTGTAAACGATCCACCCTTGATCTCGCTCTTCCTCAACCGCCAGGCATTTCACCGGGCCCAAGTGGCCCCTCAAAACCGATAGGCAGGTGTGGACCCCGCCTTCCCCCCTCCTCCACACACAGATGCTCTTGTCCGCCGACCCGCTCAGCGCCAACCTCCCCGCTGCAGCCAAGCACAGCACTGCCTGCTTGTGCCCTCTCAATACGCCCCCGTGGGACAGGTGCTTTTCCCGCTCCCAGAAATTCACCAGCCCCTCCGACGACCCGCAGTACACCACCGCTGCCTCCTGGTTCACCGCCAGCGAAGTCACCGCGTTCTCTTGCTTCAGCAACACTTGCACCAAGAAATGCCTCGTCCCCTTCCCCTCTAGCTCCCTCCTCCAAACCTTCACGCTCCCGTCTGCTGATCCTGTGAACACCAGGCTATCGAATCCGGCCACCACAGCGTTTACGGCGTCATCGTGGGCCTCGATAGATTCCAAGCATGTCGAGTTCCTGATTCTCCAAACTTTCACCGTTTTGTCCCACGAACTCGAGTAAAGCAACCCTAGCTCCTGGTTCAGACTCAGGCAAGAGACCGCATCATAGTGCTTGATCCACAGGCTGCTGCGTTTCCTGCGAACTTCAACGTAGTTCTTTGGATTGATAGATCTCTTGATGCAATCTCTGAGGCTTGGCAGACTTCCCGTTCGTCTGTGCACACTGGGGGCTCTCGACGAGACCCTCCAGACACGGATTTTCCCGTCTTGGTGGCCTGTGAAAATCCTGTCTCCGGCGATAACAATGGCCTTAACCAGACCGCTGTTGGCCTTGAAACCAGAGAAATCCCTAAGATTCTTCCAAACGCGTATGTTCCTGCTATCGGATCCGGTGTAGAGCAGGTCTCCGGACGTGGCTAACGAATAAACGTGACCTTCTTCTCGAACAATGGAGCCAATGCAGCCGTTGTAGACGAGGCTGGTATTATCGAATGGAGAGGCAGCGAGCCACGGGGATCTGGTGTAGGGAGAGGGGTATTGGCTCCAGGGAGGCGTGGCGTGAGGAGAGGAGTCGCTACTGGTAGGGGTGGCGTTGCCGTTGTTGTACTGGTAACTGGGGCTGGCCACAGAGGCGCTGCTTCTGCGGTAGCTGGAGTCATCATCTGCGGGTGATGAGATATTGTAAAGAGTGAAGGGCTCCGGCCACTCCAAAAGGTCGCCGAATCTGGGGCGATTGTGGAGGCCATGGCGGTCGTTGGCCATCAATATTGTTTGGTCCGATCTTTCGCTTCTCATTCCAGGTTTCCTTGTACTGGATCAGCAGTAATAATTTTGTGTTTGCGTGTGTGTGAGGTGGAAGAGAGAAATTAAAAGGGTAAATTACATTAGAGGCGAGGCAATATTTTCAAGGGAAAATCACAGAGGTGGGTGGCTAAAATAGGAAGGCGGAGAGGAGTGGCAGGTGATGTGGGAACGTGGGTGAGTGACACGTGGCGGGTAGGGTGGGAAGGGAAAGATGTTTGAATCTGAGATGTTGCGGCGTTTAAGCTCCACGCGTTAGATGGTGGAAAAAGAAGACTACGACAAGGTCGTGGTTTGGTTTTGGGGTGGTAACGGTTGGAACTTGAAAGGACGCGCCCGCGCTCCCGGAATAAGAAGAGGAAAGGATCGATGGAATATATAAACTTTTATCTTTTTTAAATCTTCGTGTAAAATTCAAATAATTCCAAAAAAACATTTGCATGGATAGGGTAACATTGGCCAGCTCGTTGGGAAAACCTTGCTAAATGCTATTAGCATTTTCTAGTAAAACTCAACTTTAAGTCATACTACCCCCGTCTCAATTTAATTAAAATATTTTTTTTTTTTTGGAAGTCCTAAAAGAGTTGAAACATTTTCTCTTTTGGAAAGTTTAAACAATTAAATAATTTTTTTACACGAAACCCAATAAAAATTTTTTTTTTTAATCATTATTTAAATTTTTACTACATAAAAAATTAACATAAATTACATACATCTTAATCTGTGTGCCCAGTTAAATATTTTAATTAAATCGGGACGAGGAAGTATGATAGACGTACTTTACCCACACAGGGACAGCGACAGGACACCCGCTCTTCTGTTCCTGCCACCTGCGATCAGAGATTAGTAAGACAAGACCTCCATCCTTTTCTCCGTGAATTATCGCTGCCCCCCAAATGCTTTGCTTTCCACGCCACCCATCGTAACTTTCTTGTTGGCCAATGATATTCTCACACGAGTTCAGTCATGTCACACCACGTTAGCATGATATCACTGGCCCGAGGCTCTTCCAAGTTCCCACCATAATAAAAAGGAAATTTGTCACTAAACTTAATGGAAAAAATAATTTTGCTGCTATTTTATTTTTACAGGTAAATTTTGTGTTACCCTGTATGTTAACTGAAACTAATTTCTGAAAAAAATTTCATTAACTACTAACTACTTAAGCTTTTCACAATATTTAAATAAGTTAAAAACCTGTATTTGATCATATATTTTTATTGTTGAGTTTTTATTTTTTTATTTTCATATTTCATATTATTACCGAGTAACTTATCACTATTACTGTCATTGATCATTTGTTATAGAACTGCAATATCTTTAGATTTAATTCCACGTACATCAATCAAACCATGTTTGCTCATTGTTTGTTTTAAGGAGCGTTGTCACAATGTGCAAAAAAGTGAAGATAACATCAATGGTGAAAAGGGTGGTATATGGTATAAGGGGTTGTTGGAGCAACAGTTATATTGAAGATAATAGTAAAAATAATAAATTCAAAAATTTAGGGACTAAGGAGTTAGGTAAAAAAAAAATAAGAATTGGAACTTGCGTTTTCTTATTTGTTTACGTTTGTCACGTAAGTAATTTTAACAGTCAGTGATAAATTTGCTCCCAACATAAAATATTGACTACAAATTTGTATCTTTCTAAAAGATTAATAGCAAATGTACCTAAAAAAATTAGAAGTAAAATTACTCTTCCCATAAAATTTAGTGACAAATTTACATTTTTTTTCCTTGACACTAATATCATTTACATTTAATGATTATTAATTTGTCATCCGTAATCCCAGGTTCGTTAAATTTCCATGTTTTAAAATAAAGTACTGCTACGTACACGATCAAATAGTGAGTACCAAAATACTTCCGTAATTTCAAACTTTAAAGAGTTTTGCAAATAAGGATCTTGTGTCTAAAGATGAACATAGATAACAATTATGCAAGAAATACTAAACAATTACTTTCATGAAGGAACGACTTTCTTCTACAATTGGTGTTTCCAAAACGTAGTTCATTCCAAATCACTATAAAAGAAATGTACAAAAAAATGATTAAAAAATGTAATTAAAATTCCATCACATTAACTTTTAGAACCAGTTCGTTTACAATTGGTGAGAGCTAATTAATGCCGCGCCACGTCAAGTCATGCGAGGGTCACAAGGACCCAGTTTTCCCTGATCCAACTTAAGGCCTATCTTATCCAAACTTAGTAGGAGCTTTGTGGGGCAATCATTGTAAATAAATCCATAAAAAAGGTTCTTTTATAATAATTCAACCGGGCCTAATGCGTCATGTGCGAAATCAGCATTAATTGACCCTCATTAAATCCCTTTAATTGTAAATGAACTCCCCCTTAGTTGGTTCAATCACTATGAGACATAGGTAAATAGTAACTGAAAAAGTCAGCCACCATGCGATTAGTGACTAGTCAATCACCACACAATTAATCACTATTCAGTCGTTAATTAAACGAAAATTTATACCGGTCAATCCTTATCTCACTATTTGACTATATCTTCTGCTTTTTTTTTCTCTTATACACAAATCTCCTCCATTTTTATTCCTCTTACAATTATCCTCTTCCTATCACCGATTCTCTCTTTCTCCTGGCCTAGAAACTCTTCCTTAAGGGTTGCGAGCCCCTCCTTCACTGCTAATGTCATCCTAACACACTAATAAAATCCGTTGACACACCAGCCAGATTCATCATAGTGAGAACCACTGAGAGTAGTGGAAGCAAGCACTCATTAGAGGGTTTCAGTGCCGATCTTTCCAACCCGTCAATTCTTTTACTAAGAGAGATTGTTTTCTTTCGATTGATTATGAGGAAGCAGCAACGGTAGAGATGGGGGAAAGGGAGAGATTTCGACAACGATGGAAATCATTTGCCACTAGCGGCTATGAAAAAGGTAACTGAATTTTTCAGTCACTTATTGCAATTGTTATGACATTCGTTTTTATGCATTTTAGTTGTAGTGAAAGTTGATGTTTTTTATACATGGGTCTTATTGTACATGTCTTGTAAAATAGAGTAGCAAAAAATTTAACAGTGATATTCAATTACCTTAAGATAAATCCTCTTAAAGATGGTTATCTCTTATATGAGTAATAGATAAGGTAATAAATTATACTTTAATGAATAGAGATTATCAAGCTTTTAGGACTTCAACAGCTATAAAACAAATTTCCAAATGGATCAATAAACTTATAACATCTTGAACAATGATGGGAAGTGTTACTATTTGGCAGTGTTGTTATCATTTCCATTTAAAATATTTATCAGGTTACATTTTTATTATAGATGTTAGATTGTATAATAATCATATTAGTCAGTATTTTTGTCGAATACGACCTTTTAACTAGTTTAACGGTTAGGAACATATCTTTTAGGCATCGATTTGTGAATAGTTTAAGATATCAATTTTTCTTATATTTGAATGTAAAGCGGTGTTTATAGTTTCTTTTTTCTCTCTCACCATTGTCAATGATGATATTAGTGAAGTGCGGGCTAAGGTAAATTGTAAGTTTTCAAAAGGTTTGAAGTTGATTAGAGACAGAGACATACGTCCTTCCTGGTGACATGAAGAAACTGCGGATTAGGCTGCTGTTCCCGTACAATATTTTTTCAACACGAAAGGATCTTTTGGTTGCCGGCTACTTTTGTTCCCTCTTGGATCAAAATTCAAAATTAGATTACTAAAAAAAATCAAAATTAAAATGGAATTGGTAGATATGGGTGACCTTTTTGGCTTTTTTCAGCAACGTTGACTTTGGCCGAGTATATATAAATCGCTATCATGTGACTCTAAGCAAGCTTGAGATGTATATCGAGTTACGATTCCGAAATTTAATCACTTTTGCATTTATTCGTTAAAAAATAATAACAATTTTAGTTTATAGTCACAAAAGTTGTATATTCACTTCACATGATAGCTGGATTCTAGTTGGCATATACATACACATTAATACATATATGTCAAATTATTCGCCTAATTTTGTTTAAATTCCAGATAAATAAATAATATATAACCGATCGTTTTGGAAGACATACTCTCTTTTAACCATAAATTATAACATTTAAAAAGAATAACCTAAGTGACACTTTTCTAGTTTTGCGACAACATATGTAGTTTGTTGACCAGAAACTTATATACATAATACATGTGTGTATACACACAGCCTCCCTATACACCATCCCTTCTGAATAACAATGCGTGCACAATCTTAATAACTGGGAGACATACGTTAATTAAGGCGTTCAAAACTCAAAAGGAGGCATGTTAATAATAATAGTAAGGGATCCTAAGAGGTAAAATCATCACTAATATTTGTTTGAAGAAAAATTACCTCTTGTGAGCAATTTTGTCAACACAGTTACAAAATAAAAGTGGAGCCACTAAATATTTAACTATAGAAATATTTTGTTAAAAATGAGGATATTACATGACACAATTCTTAAACTAATCTCTAAAAGTTTTCTTTTACCTCTAGCTACTCCAACCTTCCATAACAGTAAAATTAGACACAATATTGTCTTTGACAATACACCCCTATTGCTGAGTCTTTGTATTTTCACATTTGTCATTGTCATCAGACAACCCTACTCCACCATTATTGTCGATCATTTTATTCCAAAACTGCAGGATCTCAAAATTTAGTCCTTGCTACTAGGGAAGTCAAAAAATACCCTGCCTGCCCTAACCCTCCCCAAACCCGGCTTCTTCATTATGCAAAAATTAGGATCTACAGTTTCCGTTGCTAGAAATAGAAACTCAAACACAAAATTATTCAATTGGAGGTGCAACTGATAAGTATATATTCATATTATGCCGTCAAAATTATTCTCCTAATTTTTTGTATTGTTGATTGAACGTTCCTACTGATTATTTGTATCGTTGATTCAACAAATTTATTTATTTATTTATTTATGAGGTTTTAAATATTTGTCATGTCCTAATCATCTACTATTAATATTAAGGCTTGGCACTGTTCACCAGTGCGTGGCAGCTACACACTCATTCAATGATGGGGAATCTACTATTGATGGAGGTTTTTAGCTTGTCTTCACATCTTCAACTAAACCCTCCAAAGGAACCAAGCCAAAAGACTAACCTAAAACATAGAAACCAAAGAAAAAAAAAATAGGGTTTCAAATTTTCAAACTCCAATTTACAAAAAAAAAAAAAAAATTGAAATCTTAAAGAAATAAGTTTATAAGTGAAAGATGAAAGAGAATGAGGGGATTAAAACCTTGTAAACAAATCAAATTTTTAGGGAAAAAAATTGAAGTTGAAACTTCAAAACTTGATATATGAAAAACAGTAGAGTTTTTGAAAAAATTCCCTGAGGAAAAGTTAAAAAGAATGAAAAAAAAAGTGAATGAGAAAATGTATTGATAAAACTTCTTAAATTGGCTTATGTCAATTATATTATAGATAAGTTAAGTTAACTAGATAAATACTTTTCATACTTGCTACTAAGTGGGCATGATGTGCATAATAATTACCCAATCTGGTATAAGTGACAGAGAATATTTGTATGATTACAATGGCTTGTAGGCAACTCAAGTTCAATTCCAATATACACACGATTCCATTATTCTAATAAACATAGTGTTATATTATTTTTATTCAAGATGATTTAAGTAACTAGATTTCCATCAATTGCACTAGGTTGTTTATGTTTGTGTCAACACAAATCAGGTTATGTTCTCATTTTAAAAGAATTTTGAACGGGTTAATTGGGTTTTATTTAAATATTTTAGGCTAACCTATTAGGTTTATTATGACAAAAATGTTTTAGTAAATTTGAAAGTATAATATTGCATATTTGTTTTTGGATATATAATATAAGTTTGCTGCGATTGTTTATATATATATATATATATATATATCATTATTAATGATAGAAAAAATAAGTCCTATTGATAATTTTTTTTTCAATAGATTTATATCATCTCAGAACCCCAACAGGATAGCATTGATTTGAGACATGTTGTCCCATTTCCTAAATCCTCAACCCTTAAAATCTTATAAAGTACAAAAATTTGAGTGAAAAAAAAAAGATTTATATCAATTCTACCAATTTATAGGGCTGACGGGATAAAAACCTTATCATGCCCATTGTCTAAATCCATGTATTTTTCAAGTTTCTTTGCAATTTAAAAGTGTTGAACTCAAAATATTACATTCTTATGATTTATTTTACTTTTTACTAGCTTTTCAAAATAAAATAATTATTATTACTTTTTTTTTCATGTTCAATGTTTTAAATCTTGTAACAATGCTGGTTTTTTAAGCTAGTTCAGAATTATAACGTTAAGTGATGATTTTGTAATTCCTCAAAGGAAGCAAGTGGTAAGCTTACGGTCACATGTTGATAAGCCGACGGGTGGGGTCACGTGGAAAGGACAGAGTGACATGTGCTAAGTGTACTTGCAAGTTTTCATGAATCTGGATTAAGTAAAATAAAAAATAAAAGTAAGATGGTTTTACAATAGTTGTTCGTTTTAGTGTTCAAATATCGATACTGAAAAATATAGGGAAGGTTTTTTTTTGGGTCAAAAACCGAAACAGAGCAACAAAGAGAGTGATTGGCTCTTCTTCGAGACAAGCACTGCGGCTCATTGATTTTACTTTTTTTTTTTTTTTTTGTTTCTTGTGATGTACAAAATTTCACCTTTTTTTAGGCGTGAAAATTTTCCTTTTGTTTTTGTTGTTGGAAGCTCCTTGTTGTTCCTCTTGTTTTGAATTGGAAAGCTCTCCTCTTCCGGCATGATCTGCCTCTCTCTAAGGTTTTATATACTCCATCCGTCCTATATTCTTTGTACCATTTGACTTTTTTACTTAGTTTAACTTAAATTTATTCATATTAGCATTTATTTAAAAAAAATTTTAAAAAATATATGTCTTGATTTATCATTCTTATATAAAAGTTCTTTATTTATATACTAAAATATTAAAAATAAAAAATCATAGATTAATTACTAAAAAGTAAATGGTGCAAAGAATATAGGACGGAGGGAATATATATTAGGAGCTTCAATGGTCGATTTCTCGAATTTCAACACCAACTCAGAACTACCAACAGGAAAAAGAAACTATAACTCCCTCCTTGCTCCTCTGCAGAAACAACAACCTCAAGAGTCATACATATACTCAACCGATTTGTCCATCGGTTGTTGGATCTCGGAATGATGAACCGAACCATTCATTTAGAACAGAAACCCCATCCAACCCAATTACAATTTGGTTCCTACATAATTTAGTAACACAACTCAGAATCAGATGTCGCTGCCCCTGATCCTCTGCCAAGCTGCTCATGCCTTTGTTCATCACTGCAACCTCCGCTCACGCTGCAACACGGACCACGGCATCCCTAACTCCTCCACTAACAAGAACAGACAACTGGGCGAGAAAATCTTTTAAGAAATTGACCATGGCGTCCCCAACTTCGACAACTCTTATCGAAGATTAATTAGGAAGAACAGAAAACTTGGAATTATACAAGGATTAGAATTAAGAAAGATGACGAGGGAAGAAATTTATTAAAGCAAAAAAAAATAAAGGACGAGGGAGGGAAGAGGAAATCAACAAGTCTATCCCTATAACAGAACCTGCTAATTCGCTACAAAATCAAGGAAGTTGACATTGCCGCCAAGCCCAATTATGAGCCCATGATGGTCCACCCCGCCAGCCTAAAGCCCAATACACTCATTCTTCTAAGTCAAAACTCAAACTACCTTGCTAGTTCAATATCGGCTGCTTAGGATTGGGAATCGGCGGCGATTCCAAAGTCAGAATTGGGTCGGCAACGGCAAGGGCAAGCAAGCTAAGAAATCTCAAACACCCTGGCAGCGGCTCGGCATTGCGGGAATGGAGTTTGTTCTGGAACAAGACAAGCAGCTGGCCGATGATTGCCCCACTCTACTCCTGGTTTGTTGCCTTCTCCTTCTTCTTCCTCTAAATCACACCACTCAAAGACCTCATCTGCCTCCGGGATTGTTGTTTGATTACATCTCTGAGCAAAGCAGGTCTGGTTTCATTCTACTAATGCTCAACTACTTGTGACTTTAGCCGGCGCTGTCGATTGGAAACGTTGGCCAGCTGGCTCTAGATTTGCTGGTATCCTCCACCAAGGCGCACAGGATCGGGTACTTGGACCATCCCTTCCTCCTCCCCTGTGTTGGCAATGATGCTTACGGGCCCCTTCCCTGCGGCCACCTAGCTCTTCCCCTTGAAGGTGCTTCCCCATTCCACCTTCATTTCCCCTCCTTTCCTTACCACACCCCGCGCATTTAACACTTGTTTCCTATTACTACATGTCTGCGCCTCCACAGTTTATCAGTCGTCTTCTCATGCATTGACTCTCCTCCAGCAGAGGTCCCCAGTCGTTAAGGTACACCTTTCAGTTCCAAGTAATCTTCTCATGGTTTCAACTATTCCTTGGACATCATCACACTGTCCATGTTCTTTTCTTTAGCCATACATCTTTCATTGACCTGAGTCGCTAAGCCTAGGCGTGAGTAGTAACTGCCTCTTGTTTTGCGTATGTTTGATCTTCTTTTCTCCCTTTAATGTCCTCCTTGCGACCTGTACTTCATGCGTATGATTTTCCTACCCCGTGTCGTAGTACCATTGATTATAGGTGAGATAAATATCTGCCTTTTCCTCTGATGTTCCTAACAGGGTAGGATGATGGAATATGCACAAAATTTGGCGAATTTTGCTGCTGCTAGCGGAATGAAGCATATCGTTCTTCTTTCTAGCTTAGACTTTGGCAAGTTGCAGAGAATTGACATGTCAAGGTATTATGGTCATATTTTCAACCGCCTATTCTTCTTTTACATGCCTCGAGCATTTGTTAAGTGGTATGGTTTCTGCTGTCAAGTCAAGTTAATTCACAATTCTCTTGATGATGTTCATTTTCCGTGTATTTCAGTGGTTTTGAGGTGTGCTATTTGTCTAGCACCAGCGCTGACGGAACAGATAGCCACTGTGAAAGTTTTGGGTGGAAAAGGCTCCAGGATTATAATCCTGCTCAAAGATGCTGGGCCTATCTGAATACTTTGGCTGAAGCTCATACAGAACAAGAAACGCAGTTCCCATTTGAAGAGGAACTGGAAGAAGCAGACTACTATCCAAGTTTGCCCTTTGCAGCACTATTTTCTTCTTTGAAGGTATTTTCTGAAGCCCATGGTCTTTTTTGTGTTTTTCTTCTTGTTCAAAAATTTGCTCGTGCCACAAATTGCAAATTTAAGTTGGGCATCTCCAGCTCACTTACATATGAGAAGAATAAAATTCAACTGTTCAGATGATTGAGCCAACAGTGTTAGGTACCTCCTCGATCTAATACAAAAGTCCATTTTTTTGCTTTCCTATCTATCTCAGTACAGCCCCTCCTCTCTCTGAATTTCCGCCAGTTGCATTCTCCACAAGCCTGATAACTTGCAGCAGCCAAAATTGTCCTCTTGGCTAAGCTTGAAAGCTGTGGGTTTTATATCCTGTGTTGTAACCATTGCATTTCAGCTTGCCATGCCAGCACCCTCGTTTTGACGCACCTCCATCTCAATACATGTCCCCTAACTTGAACTTGACATGTTCAGTGAACAAACAAGTGTTAACAATGCTCCTGCCCTTCATCACATGGCACACGGGCGCCTTCATTAACAATTCCTGTTTTCTTTAGTTGAACCATGGTAGGCAGACGTTCATGGTTGTAGCTTCCCCAAATTAATTCATTGCTTGCTCAGTGAAAGAGTTCCAAACAGTTTGAATCCAGCTACATCTGTTACCTCTCTCCCTGTACTTTTCAGCTTCACGCCTCCCTCTACAATGGGTAACGTAACTTTATTTCATGCCACCTTGGGATTTGCATTTGGGATTACTTGATCCTGTTCTGAATCACGTTGTTAAATTATTGTGTTATCAATAAGTCTCTAGGCCATGAATAAAAGATCTAACCAGCTTTAATTTGCCAGTATAAGATAAATGCTGCCCAGTTATCAATATTGTCTGTTACTTTCTCTACTAGCGTTCCAGTCTTGTTGCTTCACTAGAACACCCAAAGGTCGCCACTAGATACTTAAATGGCAGTGCATCCACCTGATACCCTAACTATTATATAATCTTCCTTGTATCTTCTGAGCTCACTTCCCTCAAATATATACGTCTTCATGGAATTTGGTCAGAGGACTGTGTGGATGACTGAAACCTCACACACCACAACTGATATAGAGTTCTAGTCCCCTCTGAAAAACATCAGCATGCCATCTGCAAATATCAGAAGGCTGTAGACTGTTATATTGCCCTTACTGTGCAATGACAGTGTGTATGCAGGAGGACTTGCACCTAACCTTATCCACTTTATTATTGCAGCAGGAGATTTTAGACTTGTCAGCACCTTATCCACTTAATTATTGCAGCAGGAGATTTTAGACTTGTCAGCATATATCCAATAAATTGCTGATGTATTGAGTTAAATGCCTTTTGGATGTCAGGTTTTATTGTGCATCTAGGAGACATGAGTAGCTATTGTCATTGTATCACGCTTCTCTTTTCGTATGTTACTACTGTCAGCAATTGCATATTTACTTCCCACCATTCAACTGTTGTATGATGTACTAACTGTACGAGTAGCATTCTAGCCCTGTTAGTGAAACTATGCTTTTAGATTGTCTCTTTTTATTTTCTTGAAATTGAGTGAGAAGATGGATGAAACTACTAATGGAGGAGAGTGACAAGTGGTTTGTTTCTCGGGAAAGGTAAGAAAAGATATCCATATTGATGGCTTTGGACTTGTCCCTTGAGTAGTGCATTAGTGAACGATGAATAGAGGTGTTAGAATTTTCTAAGATTTCTTATCAAGCTGGGAGTGGAGATATATCTCATGTTTAAACTAATTTTTCTAGCATATTGGTTGTTTGGATATATCTGAATTAATTTAATCTTGCATGCGTGGTAATTCTATGGCATGGTTGTATATGATATTTTACTGATGACAAGTTAGAATCTTTCTGGTACCGATTTTCATGGTGTCAGGTTGGAAACTTTGTTCAATGTGTTTTAGCCCAAATTAGAAATTTTAAGTGATTGGGCCTTTTTGCCCAAGTCAGGCTACCCACATTAGTGATCATATGACTTGAATTGTGGAATAAACCCAAAAAGAAAAAGAGCTTATTTCTCTCTCTCATTCAGGAGATAGAACTTGAAACTTCGAAAGTGACTTTGTAAGTTTGCCATTGCTGTGTTAGTTATGTTTGTTTATGAATTTCTTTCGAACTTGTGTTGGTTATTGTGTTAGTTATTTTGAAGTATGCTCTACTAGGGCTTGGGCGTAATTTGTGTTGTATCATTGTTATGACACTTGAACTTTACTTAGGCTTCCAACATAATTGGTCTTCTACATGAATTATATTATTTATTACAAGGAATTACGATCTTTTAGTAACATCTTATGATCTACGATTCAATCTTGCGATCTTGGGGTAGGATACCAACCTTAACAACCTTCCTTTGAATTATGAAATCAGGCTAAAGGCTTGAAGGTCACATGCTTATTTTGTTACTGTTCAGAAGGGGACAACATAGCTGATGCTTTTAACCTGGCTGAGGCAGCATGCAAGCTTCTAGAGATGAATCCAGAGAGTTTTGATGGTGAGTTTACTCTCAACAACCTTTTGGTTTGCTTCGCTATTGGTGATTTTCTGATCTGTCGTAACTGCCAGCATCATCTGTCCTGGTTGAAAATTTTGAAGATGTTGTAGACATGAGTCTGCGTCAGGCTATGAGGCTCATGCCCACAGTACTAGAATCCTAACAGTAGCTGTTGATATATATCTGGAATCAAGTTAGTGATGGGCTTTGCAACTTTTCCAGGTGATGAGAGTGGCAAGTGGGTCATCCCTCTCTCCTGGAAGACTGTATATGGACCACCACCGGACATCTCTATCTTCTAGGTTTGGATTGATCCAACCTGAAGATGGAGAAGCACGCTTGCCTCCTTGAGTCGAGTACCTGAAATGTTAAAATTCCTGACGGTCCAAGTAGGTTTTGACTTCCTTATCGTTTAATTGGAAAAAATGTTGTATGGTAGAAAGCAAAGTTACCCGAAAAATCCGAAGAGTAAGAGAGAGAGGGAAAGCGTCACTTTTTAAAACTTAAGTAAAAGTATTGTGAAAATGAGAAGGAGAGCGGGACGGAGTGACACCCAAATTAATTGAAGGATGATGGGAAGGATTGGAGCATTTGAGTTGAGTGAGGTGCTGCATTTTGAGTGGTATGAGTAAAACATTTGAAAGTTGAATTTAGGTGGGCCCAGAGAAGTGCAAGGATGAATGGGAGACAAAACTTATTTTTGAGGATTCAATTTCAGATAGCATGCATTACGCAAATTCGATCTCCTTGTGACAACAAATTAGAGATACATGTGCATGTGAAGTGATGAAATGAGACGTGTGGGTGGGTGGGAGAAATATGTTATGTCCGCCTCCGGTGGATATGGAATGCTGATATCTTGTAAATCATGGAGGCCTTTGTAGTGTACTGCCGGCGCCGAGAAAATAAGCATGTCTGATGTCTCAGTCTTCCTTCATGGTATTGTATTTGTACCCCCAAAGTCATTTTCCTCATTCCAAAGGTTGAGAAATGCAACGTCTTTGTTAAAAAAATCTGCCGACAGCAGGCGCATGCTTCCTATATGCAGTACGTATATACTAACAGCTAACTCCACTTCAAGGCTGAAAAGGGCAGATTGACGCTCTGGTCTCGGGATCCATGAGGGAGGGGCGTTCGTAGGCTGTACTACACTAATACCATACCATACTATATATTAATCCAAAATAATATGATGGAGTAGTTGCTGACTACTGATCTACGACTTGATATTTTATTATATATGTTAGCTGCCCAGTTTGAATGATCAGCTCACCACTCGCATCAAGTGAACTGAAATCATATTAATACAACAAGTTAATGCGAGGGAGGCCCATATTATCAATGATGATCGCCGATGGGTCGTATTCTTTCTCTTCCTGTCTGACACTGGTAGGTGTTAGCTGGCTAGATATTAAAGTGTATTCTAAAAGCCATGAAGACTTCACTGTTTAAACTACAGTGATGAACAGTGTAGGGATGATGTGTAGGGATGATTTTGCTGCTGTTTTTTTTATTTTTTTTATTTTGCTTCTTCCAACTATGGTCAAACCCCTTTTTTGGTCCCAAAATGTTTCATTTCTGCCCTAATACTCCCCAACTTTTTGTTACCAGCTTTTGGTATTTCCCCTCTTTTGGTCCCTAGATGTTTCGCTTCTGCCGTAATGCTCCCTGGCTTTCACTTTCTGTCACCAGTTTTGGTATTTAATATGAAATAACTTTAGTCAATTTATTTATTTTCTTTTTCTTTTATCTTACTATATTAATGGTTAAACCATTCATTGATTAATATAAATTTAACATAATTTTATATTTTTTTATGATGTATCATTTTCTAAAGTAAAACATTGGTTACCATTAACGTAGTAAAGGTAAAAAGAAAAGGCTCTATGGTTTAATGAAGTGATTTGGTCAATAATTTCTAAAATTAAAAGTGAATTTTTTTATCTAAAAGTGAATTTTTTTATCTATATTAAAAATTGAAATTTAAATTGATAAGAGATAAAAAATTTTAGTCAATTATTTCTTAATCACCAAAAAAATATCTTTCATTTCAAATACTGTACAATATTATGTTTTCACAGTTTTATGTTTTTATCATAATTGATAGTTTTAATGATAAGAATATAACATAAAAAAATCTTAACTCAGAATTTTAATCAATGAACATAAATTTATGAGTTAAAATTTTTAAGTTATTATTATTAATATTTATTTTAATTATAAATTTATTAAAAAAATTACCTACTACAATGTGCGGGTCAAACATAACTTCGTGTATTTCTATAGTACTACTTATTTAGTAGCTAGAAATTTGTTTTGGGAGAGCTAGTAGTGGTAGGTGTAAGCGAGGCGGGTGTTTTAGGCTCGAATCGCCTGCTCCCACCTTTGCCTTTCTTTTTGCCTTTGGTTTTTCCCAATCCGTCTTCTTTGTTTCATTTTTCTATTGTTTTCATTTTTTCTTTTTTTTTATTCCCCCCTGTTTTCCTCTTATCTTTATAGTTTTGTGTATTCTTCTCTTCTCTTTCTTATTTCATTTTTATTCTTTTTTATTTGTATATTATTCTTATTTCTTCCCGTTCTTTTAAGCGAATTGTTCCATGTTCCTTCTTTAAGCCAACTGTCCACCTTTTTGCATCATTTCCGTTCTTTGCAACTTTTACCTCTCCTTTTGTATTTAAATTTTTCAATTATTTTGTTTCTAATTTTATTCTTTGTAAAGGAATAGATAGATACGGATAAAAGAATAATTAGTTCATCAGTTTTTGTTTATTATTTTATTAATTTTATATATTCTTTTATTAGTTCTCATTTGTGCCTTTCTTTTGCCAGTTTTATCTATTTTTATTTTTCTTTTCTCAATTTTATCCATACTTTTATTTGTTTTATCTGTTCTTTTTAGCCTATTATTTTATAAGTTTTATTTATTTTTTTATCAGTTTTATTCATTATTTAAGTTTTATCTTTCTTTTATCGGTTTTAGTGTATTAATTTTTTTTTCTTTTATTATTATTTATTTGTTATTTTTTTAGTATCTGTTAATTTTTCTAGAGAAACTAATTATTCTTTTATCTGTATCTATTTGTTCTTTTTAAGAAATCATTTATTCTTTTACTAGTAGTTGCCAACTCATAAAAAAAACAAATAATTACTGGTGTGGTTTGAGAGTGTCCACATGGAATATATACTCTACTTTTAGATTGGGCTTTGTTCCTTCCTTTGAGCTGAATTGCTTGTATTTAGTTATTTATTTTTCCATTAGTAAGTATTTGTTCTTTTATCATTTCACACTTATTCTTTTAGATGAACTAGTTGTGTTTTATTAGTTTTCTATAATAATTAAACAAAATAAAACTAAAATATGTTGAAATTGGCCTCTTCATTTTGTCAATAAAAAAATGCTAATATAAGAAAAAATAATTAGTTTATCCAAAAAAAATTAAAAATTGATAAAAAGAATAAATAAGTGTTGGTAAAAAATCAAACACCTAATGAAAAAAATAACAAATAACAACTAATAAAAAAAAAGAAAACTAGTTCATCTTAAAAATAAGCAAAAATTGAAAAAAAGAATAAACACATACTAGTAAAAGAACAAACAACTGCTTAATAAAATAATAAACAATTAGTTTATCTAAAAGAATAAGCAAGAACTCATTAAAAAAATAATTTAAAGAAAAAGAACAAAGTGCTATTGCTAAAAGAATAAATAGCTAATTTATCTAAAAGAATAAGAAAAAATAAATAGAAGAACAAACAACTACTGATAAAAGAACAAATAACTACTAATAAAAAAATAAAAACTAATTTATCTAAAAGAAGAAGGATAAACTAATAAACGAACATATATATACCAATAAAAAACAATTATGAACTAATAAAATAGCAAATAACTATTAATAAAAGAATGAATAACTAGTATTACGATAATAGCTAGTATTCTAAAGGAACAACTATGAATTGATGAAAGAACAAATAAAAAGAACATGGAATTGAGTCAAAAGAACAAATAGTTACTAATAAAAAAAACATCTAATTTTTTCAGTTCTTTTAGAAAATTGTTTTTTTATCTGTTTTTATTTGTTCATTTATAAGGTTTATTCTTTTATGAATATTATTTATTTTTTTATCAAACTTATTCTTACTTTTCCATATTTTAGATTTGTCTTTTTTTTAAAGAAAAAATTCTATTTGAATTTTTTTACATATATAAATCAACATAAAATATATCATATAAATAAATTTATTTTTTTATCAATTCATATTTCTTCTTTCAAATAAACTAGTTTTTTTATATGTAGTTGGTTTTTCTTTTATTGCTGAATAAAACTAATATACCTGACTTGAGATCAAAATATTAAAATGAAAAAAATAAAAATAATAAAAACAAGAAAACAAGAAAATACCAAGAGGAAAGAGGATTTTATGTCAAAACATAAGAAATAGAGAAAAGTAGCTAATAATAAGGGAGACAGGGAAAAGCTAATGCAAAAAAGAAAATTGTCAGTGAAAAAGTAAAATAAAAAAAAGGCCAAACTATACATTTGGCCCCTGAACTTACCCAACTCGAGCGAGTTGGTCCACAACTCAATACTCAGTAAATATAAGCCTCTGAACTTTGAAAAACTGTGCGAGTTAGTCCATTAGCTCAGCTATAGTGATAGGAAAATTACAAAAGTCCTCTTGATCTCTTTTATTATGGCACATGAAGTACTCTTAGTTTAAAATAATTCAAATAAACTATCTCTTTTACCTAAGGATGAAAATTCGGGTTGTGAGATCATATTTGGGTTGAAATCCGATTTTTATAGCATGTCCCTAACCCTATCCTGACCTTATTCTAGTCATAACCCAAATTGACCCTAAATACTACTGTTTTATTTTGTGATGTTCTGGTTGGTTTTCATCGATATTTATTTTTTGGCAAATGTGCCTAGAATCATGAAAATAAATTATTGCAATAATAGTAGAAATGACCTAGAAAGGGGCTCATAGTCCGCTGTATGTCAAGCAAATATGTATGGATCAATCAAATATACATGTTTGTTATAGTACTAATATTATAAATAAAAGAAGTAGTAAATAAAAATTATGAGTGATTTCTAAAAATTAATTAATGATTAATTCAAAGCATTGAAAATTTGATTTGGTAAATATAAAATATGTAACATAAAATCAAAGACCTGACATTTCTAATATGCTAAGGGAAAGTTTGATCCCTCTCTATTTCTTATTTTCTAAATTCAAGATATTTAAAAAGCAAGAATTAATTATTGTTTATGTAATTATTTTTTATGTCGGGTCTTTGATTTTATGTCACATATTTTATATTTAAATATCTTGAATTTACTAAACAAGAAATGGTGCAGGATCAAACTTTCCCTTGGCATATTAAAAATGTTGAGTCTTTGATTTTATGTCACATATTTTATATTTACCAAATCAATTTTTCAATGCTTTGAATTAATCATGAATTAATTTTTAGAAATCACTCATAATTTTATGTATTACTTTTTTTGTTTATAATATTAGTACTATAACAAATATGTATATTTGATTGACCCATACATATTTGCTTGACCTACAATAGACTATAAGCCCTCTTTTAGTTTGTTTCTACAACATTATTATTGCAATAATTTATTTTAATGATTTTAGGCACATTTGCCAAAAAATAAATATTGATGGAAATCAATCAGAACATCACAAAATAAAATAGTAGAATTTAGAGTCAGGTTGAGTTTGACTAGAATAGGGTCAGGATAGGGTTAAGGACATACTATAAAAATTGAGTTTCAACCCAAACTTGATCTTACAACCCAAACTTTCATCCCTAGATAAAGGAGATAGTTTATTTGAATAATTTTAAACTAAGAGTACTTCATGTACCATAATAAAAGAGATCAAGAGGAATTTTATAATTTTCTCATCAATATGGCTAAGCTAATGGACTAACTTGCATAGTTTTTCAAAGTTCAGGGGCTTATATTTATTGAGTACTGAGTTGTGGACCAACTCGCACGAGTTGGGTAAGTTCAGGGGCCAAATGTATAGTTTGGCCTAAAAAAAACCACAAGACCCAAAAAAGGTTTCAAAAGGCAAACAAAATAAAAAAATAGGAGAAGCAAATATTGAAAAATCTGGAGCAAAGAAAAAGTTAAAAAAAGAGAGGGAAAATAGTACATGGTCATGATGTTCGGATCCGACCGACTTCCGGTTCCAGCAGGTTGCTTGTGAATGGTCGATATATTTAGGTTTAGCTCTTGCGGAATAACAAATTGGGGCGTCTTCTTTGGTCATTGCTAGGATTTCATTTTGAGGTTTTTTTTAGCATCTCAGAAGTGTCACCCACTTTGAAATCTCTGACCCTCAAAAACTAGAAAAACACTATGTTGGTTTCTTACGAGCCTTTACTGCACAAAAAGGGGACATGCCGAAGAAAGCTGTTATTATGTCTCAAAACCCACTTCATAAGTTTCGGGACAATGACATGATGCATATTTAAGAAAATAAATTTTTTTTGAACATATAAGACTACAAATATTTCAAATAAATCTAAATAATCATCTATTATAATCCAAACTTATTGCTTGTCATTAGCAACGAGTGGCAAAGCAACTGTAATTTAAAATCTTATATAAAATATCTCAAACCTAATAATGTACATTAAATCTTACTTTAATGTTGTCTCAAACCTTGAGTTATTATGGTCACTCTCTAACTAGCTAACATTGTATTTCTTATTGACTACGTGAATGAGATATGAGAAAAGAGGGAGAAAGCATGAATGTCTAGTAAGTGGTGAGTTATCCACTTTTTTATAAAATATAAAATTTTTTTGTATAATGTATAATATAGAGATCGAGCAAAAAACAATATTATTGGAAATTATCATAAATTTAATATTAATCAGAAAATATAATAAACATAGAAATAAGTGAAAATTCACTTTGTACGAAAGTGATACTCATAAAAATAAAAAAGTCATATAAGTGTCATAAATGAATACAATTAACTTTATCATAAAAACATGACAAAACAAATATGAAATTTATACATGAAATTATGAAACAATTTGTCAAAATAGAGCAGTTAAAAGCATACAACAAAATATGATATTTCTTAATATAGTAAGTGGGACGATCATTGTGACTGCATTTAACCATTGTAGTATATTATGTCATAATAATTACACTTTAACTGTTGTATTATGTTATGTTTCATATTAGCTATCCTTTAACCGTTGTAGTACATCATGGACAGACTAAGAATAACCATTGATAAAGCACTCAGAAAGACAAGTCTTAAAAACAGTACACTATAAAACAAAACATAACAAAATAAAAGGTTCAGAACTACACTTTTCTAGCAATATGGTTATAGAACTAACACGCACTAAAACATAGTGAAAACATACATATTCATATTCATGAACTTAAAAATGAGAAAAAAAAATCATATTTGTGTAATAATACAAGTAAACATGCTTGATCCCATAATCTTTAAAACATAACTTACATACTTAGAAACATAGATAAGACATATGTAATTATCTCCAATATATTTAAATGATAAAATTTTAGAATAAACTTTCAAGTAATAAAGGTAAAATCAAGAGAAGAATTTCAAAGATTAAATTATTCATACTTTAAAAACAAAGCTTCAAAAAATTAGAATTTAATGTAACTCAATAATTTAAAATCAATAAAGTGGATAGCAAAATAATAATTTAACTTTAGAATGATGGACGGCCAGCTCAAACTGTAACTTTTCAACTGCTAAAATAATTATTTAGTCACCTCAAATAATTATATAAAAGTTTATGTCAAAATCCTACCAATTTAATAAATAACCCAAAAATTATTCTCTGTCAAAGACCTGAATGAGAATTTCTTGAGTAGAAGGAATCGCTATTCGCTAAACCAGTGCTCAAAGCCCCAGGGACCGATGTCGTTATTAACCCGATCCGCTTGTCTCGGCCTTTAACTTAGACTTAGAGTGACCAATTATAATACTTTAAACCTATGGATCTCGATGCACCCGTCACCAATAATTAGTGACCTACATTGTATTTAAGTCAATTTTCCTACAACAACCCACATGTCGTCGTCTTCTTCTCGCTTTTACACCAGCCTTCATGAAAACTCATATTCTCCAGTAATTTCCGTCCGAAGTCGATCCTAAACTACTCCATACACTTTTAATCTCTATATTACACTACTTTCCTTCATTAAAATCTATCAAAATTTTATTCAAATAATTTTATCTCTTTTTAAAATTATATGAAAATTCTTAACATGATATAAAATAGAATTCTAAAATAAAACTCACCAAAATTACTCTTTTTAAAATATAACAAAAATTTAAGTTTGATCTTGATTTTCAATCTTTCCTCATTCTCCATCTTGAAAAAAATACGGCAGTGTAAAAGTAAAAAATTAAACCCTGTTTTTTTTTCCTATGATAGTATATATATAACTTAACTCTCTCCTATTGCGTTTCTAATTTTTTATCTATATTTTTTCTTTTCTTTTTCATGTTCTCTCCCCTTTGTTTTCCAGTTTTATTTTTCTTTTTTTATTCTTATTTACACAACTTACTAATTTTTTCTCTTTTACTTTACTTTTTTTTTCCCAATCCTTCGTCCCACTTTCTTTCTCCATCTTTTCTCTTTTAACTTTTTTACTTTTCTTCTTCTACCATTTAATACCTCCAAACTTCAAAGAAATTAACACTCAATTCATTTGAACTTAAGTCAATTAATTTTAAAATGGTTTATTTTCATTCTTACATCTTTTTTACCTTAAACTAATTTTAATTAAAAGCCAATATTATATAACTGCAATAATTTATTGAAATACATTTTTTTTGTAATCTTACAAAATTTTTATAAATTTTGTTAGTTTAAAGCATTAAAAATGAAAATTTCATAAAAATTTAACAATATTATGAAAATTTACTTTCAAATAGATTATTATATCTAAATAATATTGACTTTTAAATGAAATTGGTTTCAAGCAAACAAGTTATAAAAATAAAAATAAGTCAATTGATTTAAGTTAAAACGAATTGGCTCTAAAATTTTTTTTTTTCCCCCTTAAAGATGGTACTTATACAATTAACTTAAACACACCATACTTAATAAAATTGTAGGGTTGTTACAGACATCCTTGTCAGTTTTTTTTCCCTGTTGTTGCCTTATTGTAATCTTGCATTGTCTTGACATCCAATTGTGGTTGGTCTTCTATTTTCTAAAGCTTCATTTTGAGCTCGGTCAATGTATTTTTCTTGAAATCTTTGAGATCAGAGATGAAGTTGCTCTTTTCATTGTAGGAAGTGCATTTCTCATTGACCTTGGGCTTTACAGAATCTTCATCCTCCTCTTTCATGAAGTTTAAAGTAAAACTTTTATTTTTCATTTTGATACAGAACACCTCCACATTTGTTGCATCTTTAATTATGCAACTATTGTCTTCAAAAATCACCTTAAAGCCTTTTTTAAGCAGGCTAGCACTCAATAGATTTCGAATAATTTTCAGGAACATAAATGACATCATAAATTAATTTTAAACCTAAACTCCCTTTGATTGCTACTGTCCTTTTTTCCTTTAACTTTAGTGTAATCTCCATTTAATTCTGACTTTAGAGACAAAACTCTTATCAATTTCTTTAAAATTTTCTTGATTATAACTCATGTGATTTATGCAGCCACTATTAATAAGGCAATTTTCAATTGAGCTACAGGAGGCTGGGCATGATGTTGTGAATAGCTCCTCCTCCAACACTTGCATCTTCTTGATTCTTTCATTGCCTTCATATTCTTATTTCAAGAAATCTCAGATTTTCTTGTTTGTCCTTAGTGTCATTATTTTGTTGAAAATGACAGAATAAATAGCTGCAAACAAAAATGCTTTGGCCTTTAACTTTTTCTACTTCTTTTTGTGCCTCTTGATTTTAACAATTGTAGGACTTGCCAACAAAAAAGGGCTGTCCTAATCTTGTTCTCCAGCTTCTCACAAGTCATTCCCTTAAAAGGAAGCCTCCATTTGAACAATCCATCCTTAATAATTTGTACCATCAAACACCGACGATGTTAGTGTAGTTAATGATGGTTTTGAATACATAGTTATAAGGCTTTATTTTGTTATAGGTATGTATATATGCATATTTACAGGTCCCTCAAGATCATAAGGACTTTGATACCATCTTATTGATTTTTTAAAAATAATTACAGGAGAGCAAAAGAAGGCTAGAAATCATGCATACATTTTATTGATTCATAGAGCAGCAATTTATACATCTATTAAAGTAACAAAAATGTTGAAATCAGCTAACAAATTTCATCAAAATTTGTTAAAGATAAATAAAAAAAAAATTATGCTAATAATCCAAAAATCTTAACTCCTATCTTATTGGTGAAATTAATTATAACAACTATTCTATCCTAAGCAACTTCAAAATCACATGTTCAACACAATTATTGCTTCTGTCTGTCTGAGTAGCTAGGTGTGCAGATATTTGCTAGTCCAAATTAATGAGAGCGAGCTCATCTACGCAAGCCTACGTCCACCGGACACAGAGTATATAGCTAGCTAGCTACTGACCCTCTCTGCACCTTCAAATTTAACCTTCCTCACCTCACCTCACCTAGCAGGTTTCTTTTAATTCTTCTAAACGCACAATGTTGTCCTCACAGTTTCCGGCTGGTGAAGTTCCATTGAAGCCAATTCCCGGAGACTGTGGCCTTCCCATCTTGGGCCCCCTAAAGGACCGCCTTGATTACTTCTACAACGAAGGCCCAGAACGCTTCTTCACCAGCCGAATCCGTCGCTATAACTCCACCGTCTTCCGCACTAACATGCCTCCCGGCCCTTTCATCACCTCCTCCTCCAGATCCAGAGTCATCTGCCTCCTCGATGCCCTCTCCTTCCCGATTCTTCTCGACACCTCCAAGGTCGACAAGCGCAATGTTCTCGATGGCACTTACCTCCCTTCCCTCTCCTTCACCGGGGGCTACCGCGTCTGTGCCTACCTCGACCCTTCCGAGCCCCTACACTCCTCTCTCAAGTCTTTCGTCTTTTTCATCCTCGCTTCCTTGCACGACAAAATCATCCCCCTTTTTAGGGTTTGCTTGGACGACCTTTTCGTCCACCTTGAGGATGCTTTGGCCACCGAAAAGCAGGCTTTTTTCAACGAGCTCAGCGACGAGATGAGCTTCAACTTCGTCTTCCGACTCTTGTGCGAAAACAAAGACCCATCAGAGACATGCATCGGACCCAAAGGAAACAAGAAGGTGGACAAATGGCTGTTGCTTCAACTTGCTCCGGTTGGGGCGCTCAGGTTACTGCCCAATTACTTGGAAGACCTGTTGTTGCACACGTTCAAGTACCCTTTCGTCCTGGTCAAGTCCCACTACAGGACATTCTACGACGCATTTAACGAGTATGGAGGGTCACTTCTGGACGCAGCTGAGAAGGAATTTGGACTTAAAAGAGATGAAGCCTGTCACAATCTGGTGTTTGTAGCCTGGTTCAACGCGTACGGAGGCATGAAAATATTGTTCCCGGCGCTGATCAAGTGGGTGGGACTGGCGGGAGAAGAGCTGCACCGGCAACTGGCGGATGAGATCAGGACAGTGGTTGGGTCATGTGGAGGGGTCACAGTAGCAGCGCTGGAGAAGATGACTCTGACCAAGTCGGTGGTGTACGAGGCTCTGAGGATAGAGCCGCCGGTGCCGTTCCAGTATGGGAGGGCCAGGGAGGACATGGTGGTGCGGAGCCATGAGGCGGCCTTCGAGATCAAGAAAGGGGAGATGCTGTTCGGATATCAGCCGTTGGCTACAAAGGATCCGAAGGTGTTCGAGAATCCGGAGGAATTTGTGGGGGACAGGTTTGTGGGTGAGGAGGGGGAGAAGCTTTTGAAGCATGTGTACTGGTGTAATGGGAGAGAGACGGGCGTTCCGTCGGTGGAGGATAAGCAGTGTCCCGGTAAAGATGTGGTGCTTCTTCTCGCTAGGCTTCTCCTGGTCCAACTTTTCCTCCGTTACGACACGTTTAACCTCCAGCCTGGGACTTTCTTCCTACAATCTACGGCCACCATCAAGTCTTTGAAAAAAGCCTCTACCAGTTTACCGTAATATATATTAATTACTCGTAGTAGTTAATTTGTCATTAACCAACTGTATATCTATATATTGTTGGTTATGAGTACTTGCTAAGTGCTTGCTCGCTAGAATTTCTACCCTTCCCTAGCTAGCTACATTCATGCACGTATAATATTAATACTATCGATTTAACCATTTATATATATCAACGGTGGTTTAGTTTCTTTTTGCTTTTTGAGTCAGTCACTACACTACATTAATTAAGAGATAAATGATGGTACTGGGAAAAATAATGGCACTTCCCACATTTTCATAATTGAAATTCTAAATAAGTGGGAAGAAAATAAACTCAGATAAAGGAGACCCTGAGGCTCTCTCTCTCTATTCTGCTCTGCTTACTCGGGATTATCTGCTGCTATTTAGTGATCTTAGACCACACAAATTGGAGAACCAACATTAATTAAGCACTCCTAGACGTTGGTAGATGGATTGTGCTTCTTCCCCACACGCTTGCTTTCCCGGTGTGACCAATCTCTCTGCTCCAGACTTTTTGTTTTTTTATTTATGAAAGTTTCTTTACCATTACCTGTAGGTCATATAGTATCTACCAATAAGATATAAATACTAAACTTTATAGAGATAATAGACTCAATTTATGCATTTTTTAGCATCATTGTGATATTGTATTATATAGAAAAATTGTAAAAAATACACATATATACCCGATATTCAAACATATAAATTGATGAAAAAAAACCCCTAAAAAATAGGGGATGCAAACCTAGTATAATACTTGAACCAATAAATGCTAATTCGTGATCTACTCCAAAAAAGCAGGTTGACCAATCCCATTTAGTGAAACTTTCTACTGCCACTTCTTCAATTTGCATCTCTTTTATCTTATTTGTTAATGAGAAGAAAGTTAAATATGACAAAAGTAAAGAAAAAATTCCACGAATGAAGTTGAATATTTGAAAAAATAACATAAAATTAAGGATAGAAGGCCAGATTTGGCTGAATTTGGAGAGACTTTTTGAAAGAGAGGGAGAGATGGCTGCCAGAGTTAGATAAAGATGGCCTTTTGCATTAAATTAGAATCAATCGGTGACAATATATATAAAGACAAGAAACCCCTTTGTTAGACCATGTGAGATTTATCGCTAACTAGCCTGGCCTATGAAATTATTTTCAGAGCATTTGCAATATCGGTCTGTGCAGCACATTGTTTTATCCATTTGAATATCATATGCAAATTCATTGAGTTGCTATATTGTTGTGTTATACAAGGCATGTTTCAGCTGCTGTTTCTTACAGAGTACATACGCCAAACCAAGTGGTGATTTTGTCTATCAGTTACCTAAAGTTGCTTCCATCAATAAAATTTCTTGAGTTTGGTTATGATTCATGGACAAACACGTGGACTTTCTCCCTCTCTTTTCTTCTGAGAGAATGACATTTGCACCATAAAAAACAAACACATCACCAGGTAACAACATGACCTTCTTGTACTTGTTAATTGCATATACATGACAACAGTATTAATTAAATGCGAATGCCTTGAAGTAGATTTATGGAGCATCATCTTACGGAGTGTCTTTCATTAATACAAACAGCTTCTAAACACTTGCATTAATTATATTAATTAGTACATCTGTAGATGTTTGGGCCTCTGAACTGCTCTCATGCTTTTGATCCCTTCGCTTCAGAGTACAGGTGATCCACCCTCTCCTACAAAACATTTTGACCACGCCTAAGTTAGAACCCAAATATGCGTGAGACATCTCAATCCTTCTGTTTAGTAGGGGTTCCGGCTCTTTGTACAAACACAAAGGAAGCCTTACCTTGTAGTATTTGAGTAGTTGTGGCCTCTTCAGTTTAAATGTTGGAGTGATGAGATCCCTCTCCATGTCAAATGGATTAGGCTCCAAATGAATTGCTTTTAATGCCTCAAAACCTCGAAGCTGCATGGTTCCTCTTGGGTCAGTCAAGAAGAAAGCAAAATGAAAATTGCACAAGTGGCGTGGGAAGAAGAATAAACAGCTTGTGTGCATACTTGGTGTTTCTGGCCAGTCTTATTTAGCTCATCTAAGATGTATTTCCTCGCCCTCGGATTCTCACACAACGATCTAAGCTCAACACTTTCATTTTGTGCAATTGCCCAATCCTCAAGTGCTTGTCTATCAGGTACTACCACAGCCACAAGAAAGGACTCAAAGCTGTTCCCGTAAACCCAAATCTGTGCAGCATTTGAAATGTTACCGCAATGCATGATTATTATCCACTTAGCATTGCACTTAACTGACCAGAAGGATGAAACAACAAGCCTACCATACCGATGTTATGACGGGGCATCTGGAGTATGTGTTTTCAAGGTTTTCCACAGCAATATATTCACCCTGTGAAAGCTTGAATATATTCTTCTTCCTGTCTATGATTTTCATTGATCCATCTGGTTGCAATTCACCTATGTCACCTACATCCAACAACATGTGGTTCTGCATCAGTCACTTTGCAGAAGACCAAAGTTTCAACATCCATAACTTCCTTCACCTGTATGAAACCACCCATCAACTATGACTTCAGCGGTTAGATCTGGTCTCTTGTAGTAGCCAGAGAACAAGGTATTTCCCCTCAGGCAAATCTCCCCACGGGGCTCACTTGAAAGTGCATCATATCCCATCTCTGGTACAGACTCGAGCCTTGCTTCGATGGTTGTCATTGGCACTCCAACAGTTCCAACCATCGCCATGACATTGGCCAGGGATGTGAAACATCCTCCACAACTCTCAGTGAGACCTGTCAAAACAGAAACCAAGGGGATCGAAGGATCAGATACGGTTATTGAAAACGCAATCCTATGTATTAAGTAGACTTGAAACTTTCCAATCCCGTGTTCAGGAAAAGAAGAGTCTTTTACCATATCCTTGAGACAGATTAGCACAACAAGACACCCTAAAAAATTCCTCCACATGCCTAGGCAAAGGTGCTGCACCAGATAACAGTATCCTTACTCTTCCTCCCAATGCTTGCCTTACCTGCACCAATCAACTTCCGTTCAGGTCTTAAATATGATGGTCTCAAGAATAAAGCAATTGTAGATGACCTACCAACCTTATCGAATACTAACTTGTCCAAGAGAGGTGCTGCTTTATTTTGTGGCAGTCCTGCCTCCATGTTCCTCAATTTGCTGCAAGAATTTTCATTACCAGGGTAGCAGGCAAACAATCAATTTATCAATGTTATCATATTTGCACTTACTAGTTGTAAGCCAATTGGAATAATTTGTTTTTAAATGCACCTCCAGCTGATATCTTACTAACAATACCTGCAAGCAAAAACTCCAGACATGATGATTAGAGTAAAACAAAATTTGAATGAACAACTATAAGGAACCTATTTGCTTAAAAGATCTGTTCTACCAGTGTAAATACGGTCATAAACTCTTGGAACTCCACAGAACACTGTTGGTTTCAGTTCCTGAACATCTTCCAACAGATACCTGACATCCTGCCAGTGCAGCAGGTCAAGCAACAGAACAGAAGATCATTGTGCGTGTAAGTGTTTGTTTGTGGTGCAGCGGTACCATTCTTAAGCTTACCCCTCGCCAGAATCCTATTGATGAACCTCTGTAGATAAAATAGGTCTCCATAATCTGATCATAGATGTGGGCCAGCGGAAGGAAGGAAAAGTATGTGTCTTCTTCCGAACACTGCAACATAGGACATACATTCATGATAATGGCCATTCTTTTTCTAGCTCACTTAATAACTTCCTACTTGTCCAGCATAAGAAAATGGGAGTAGCTAAAAGAAGACTTTGATGCTTTGGTTTTTCCCTCACCGCTCTATCTGTGATGTCTATAAGTTGGTCTATTGACAAAACTTGAGTCATGATAGCTTCATTTTTTAGAATGACACCTTTGGGTTCTCCAGTTGTACCACTAGTGTACATTATTGTACATATATCAGTCCTGTGTTTTGGAGGAAGTTGGCAGTCAAGAGAACCCTGTGAAAAGGCAATGCTTTAGCGGTGGAGTCAATTTCATCATGGCCAAACATTGGCTGCAAGTTTCTTGGGATGTTACCTGATGAGAGAACTCCTCCCAAGAAAAAAGAGACACCCCAAGTTGCTCAGCTTCCCTCTTTTGTGCGCTAGAAATATTTGAAAAGCTGACAATGGCTGGAGAAGGAAAACCAGATATAGAGATGGTAGATTAAGGGAAGAAAAGATGTGATGTGGGTAGCTCAGAAGGTAGAGTCTCTCTTGACTTACTCTTCAAGTAAGGAGAACATCCGGGAACACAGGATAGAATCTGCAGAAAGCTCAAGAAGTTGTACCGCCTAATTATTAGATTGGAAAAAAAGATGGGGGAGGGAAGATGAAGGATGAAGCAAGGTTAAACTTACAGAAGAGAGGTTTTTGGGTTGGACAAAAAGGATGGAAAGTTGAGCATGGTTGATAATGAACTCAACTGCGTTTGGACCTGTGAGCAGAAAGAGGTGAGAAGTGCATGTGCATTGGGCGGGGCATGAGAAGGTAGCGTACCGAGAGTGTCATATAGCGGGACATAAGTGACAGCCTGACTGTTGCAAGCCTCCATGGCTATGATCCATTCTGGAGAATTGGAGCCGTAAATTCCACATCGGTCTCCCTAAGAGGAAGCAGCAGCTAGTAAGTTGTGATTGAATGATTAAGGTGGGGATATATGTAGTTGTAATTGTATGTACAGGATTGACGCCGCGGGTTCTCATAGCAGAGCCGATTCTGAGGGCAGCGTCATAAGCCTGTTGATAAGTCAGCCATACATATGCACCCGCCTGTGCCTGTGCCTGTGCCTGTGGCATTAAATAACTTATAAAATTGTTATAGTTTTATTATAACAATAACAATTTTAGTTACTAAGGTAACGTTTGGAGACTTTTCTTTGATAATAATTAATCACAAGCAACCAAGCAGAAGAGAAGCAGGCTATCATTATATTGATGGTTGCGGTTGCGGTTGCAGTTGCAGTCGCAGTCGCAGTCGAAGTGGAGTGGATGGTTAATAGAGATAGCAGTGCAGGGGGTAAGGAATGGATATGGAATATATAATTGTGTTGTGGTGGTGTGTACGTTTGAATCATCGGCTTGTGGTCGTTTGCCGAGCATCCTGTTGTTCGGAATTCGCTTCCTCGTCTCACTGCATCCATCAAAAGTAAAATACATTAAACCTGACCCAATCGCAAATCTTTCTTTTTAATCCAGGAGAGGAGACGCTCACACACCTGAACAAGTCCCAGGGAGTGTCCATGCCCGGCGGCAAATCAAGCAGGCCATCCTTCGCATAAACGCACCGGTAAACAGGGCCGGCCGCCGGCCTTCCAGCGGTGGCAGGGCGTGCTTCTTCCACCTTCACTGCGTACGACGTCGTCATGGCTTCTACCTAATTAAATATTGGGCAATGTATATACATATAGCTAGGGGGTAGTATTGCAGTGTTTCACTTTTCACTCTAGTTAGCTACAAGATCAAGGGATGGAGGTGATGGAGGAGTGAGCGTGAGCGAGGTGGGTGGGTATGGGAGAAGAGGAGAGGTGAGCTGAGCTGAGCTAAGGCTAAGGCCAAAGAGCGAGCCAGCAATAAATTGAGAGAGACCGACACTTACCGGGTGGGGTTGGTTGATCCAGCTCCAGCTCCAGCTCTGGCATTTAATATTCTGGCTTGATTAATTTGGTTTGGTTGTGACCTCTGTCTCTACGCAGATGACAGGTTGGTAAACCTGCCGCTGCCGCTGCGCCTGCCTTGCCTTGCCTTGCCTACGTTAACTTTCTCTTTAATTTCCCTCCTTTCTCTTCTCTAATGCATTCTTCAACGTCAAACCTCCTCACTTATAATTTCCCATTTTGCATGGACTTCTACTAACCTATTACTTTGCGTTCTAGGCTAGAGTACCACGCCTCTCTTCTCCCCAATTCTATGTTTGATTAACCTAACCATGACTTTTCCCAATCCAACATCATTTATGCTGCTAGCTAGTACATCCCCAGTAATTAATGTTTTTCTGCATTACACATACCCAATACATATAGATCATTAACCTAATATATATATATATGTAGACTAATCTCTTAATTGGAGATTGATGGGGTTGAAAAACAGTACACGATACGGTTGGATAGATACCAGTTTAATTTAATTCCAAACCTGGGATGGGCAGGCAGGCAGATGGAGCTATGTAATATTGGTGGGCTGAGGGTCCCTCTCCTAACATACAACCATTCCATTAATGCTCCCTCACCGAGATCGGAGGTCATTTAACACCCGTCCAACCCAATTAAGCATTAGCTACCCTCACCATACGCATTAATATATGGTCAAAAGGGCAATTAAAAAAAAAAACATACAGACACACACAACTTATTATGTTTGGCATACACCACATGTTGTTGTTTGGGTCCATTCATATGTTTGGGAAAAGTTCACTCTTACTACCATTTGAGTTGCAAATTTTAGGAAAACTTACAAAAAAAATTTTTGTTATTTAATCTAATCTACACTTTATCCCATATATTTTAAAAAACATACACTTTACCCCCTATTTGTTTGACAGCATCCAACAACAACTTCTGAAACCCTAATTTGAACTATTTGATAATAATATTCTTATCATTTTAAGATTTTTTATAGTTTTTTCATAGCTAACCAACCTTTAAAAAATATTGAAGAGATTGAAATTACTGAAAAATGAATATCGTATAGTTTAAATATAATTTTAAAAGTTATTATCAGACAGTATAAAAAATACAATGGACAAAGTGTAAATTTTTAAAAATAAAATGGTCAAATTGTATATTAAGACATACTTCAGGAATAATTGTAAGTTTTCCTAAATTTTACTTTTTCTAGGTTAATTTAAAAATTTATATTGAGGTGTTAATAATAAATCTTAAATTCATTGAAAAATGATTTGCGAAGTGAAAAGAGCACAAGTAACATAATTAATCAAGTCGAGGGGAAGGCAACCAGTTGATTCAGTGAGGAGAAGGAGCTGGGTTGGTGATTTGGGTTTGGTGTAAATAAAAGTACGTAGGATTATTGAAGCTGAAACTCAGCAAGGGGTGTGCTGGTGGGAAGTGGCAGTGCCAGTGCTAGCTAAGCTGGTTATAGATAATTGAATTTCACGTACTCAGGACCATGACCAAGGCGGGGAAATAGAGGAGACAAACAAATTAATCGCGTAAATTCCACCAAAGTCCCTTAGCTTATTTTTATGTCATAAATGAGTACCATGCCTTAGGATTGTTCTATTAAAGTACTTTACATAACTATGTTCGTCTCAATTAGGTACTTTATGTCCATTTTACCATTAATTAACATTAAAATAAATGTAAAATAACAATTTTGGTCCATAAAAATTTTCCAATTAATAATTCTAACTCTTCCAAACTTCCTAAATATTATAAACAAGCCCAAATTATTTATTTTCTCCTTTTAAACACAAGAATATTTAGAATATTAAGCACATTAACCAAACCCAATAAAACCCAGAAACGTGAAATCCCTTCCTTGCAGTCTTGGCATATCTTTCCTTGATCTCTTTCCCTTCCTTACAGTCTTCACCTTCATTAGTAAAACTATATCGAAGCATCAATGAACTTCTGATAGGAGCGAAATCCCTTAACAAGTTCCAAGTCAAACAAGTTTTGTCAATGAACGGTAGAGTCATTATTGGCAGCGGCTTAAGAACTCTTTTTTCCTTCTTTGGAGTATCAAGTCAGTTGAATCTTGACATCGGAAGAAGATCCAAAGTCAACAGCATCTCCCGCACCTCCACTGATCCTCTGCTTTGTTGCTCGCTAACAATCTCCATTTCTCTACTTCGTGCAAATCCGACAATCTCCACTCCTCTGCTTGGTGTAGATCCAACAATCTCTGCTCGGTCGATGATCTCCGCTCTTCTACTTCATGTAGATCCAACGATCTTCGCTCTGCTGACAATCTCCACTATTCTATTTCACTCGGAAAATGGGGGGAAAAGCGTTTAGTTGCCTTCACAGCCTCTCCCACTGTCCGCCCAATGCCTCTTTGTTGCCTCTTTCCGGAGGCCCTTCCTACCAGTCGCCCAATGCCTTTTTGTTGCTGTCCTCCACCGTCGATCGCGCCTTTGCTTGCCGTTAAATCACAGCTTTGCTTGCCGTCAAATTGGGATGAATAGGTGGCCAATCGAGTAGCAAAAGAGGAAGATTGGGAGGCAATGAATCCCCAAAACCTTATATTTTGCCACAAGGGGAATGGAAGCATTTGTGTTAGAGGATGCGGAAGCCTTCAATTTCACCGGGGCAGTTGAGACACCGTTGGAGGATGCAAAAGCAGCAGCTGTCTGGGTTTCAACAATTGGAACGATGCGTGGGAGGACAACGAACATGCGACTCTTCCCTCGTCTGTTTACGCCAAAATCAAATGCCCCTCCACCTCCGTCCGCCAATCCCTTCCCCGTTAGTCTGCCAATTGAACGCCTCTCCACCTCCATCTGCCAATCCACTCGACCTCCACTTGAACAGCTCCCCACATTCATCTGTTTGAATTCGTCTGATTGGCCACGATTTTGTTTGCACACCTTGAATTCATTCGAACACCTTCGATTTTGTCTGAACAATGGTGACAGCAGGGCGGGAGGGCTTGAACACCTTCGTCTGATTTTTTTTGTTTTAAATTTTCCTTTTTTCTCATATTTTCTTCCTTTATTTATTAGTTTTCTTTCTTTTTTTTTATAACTTTTATTCTTTTTTTATGCCATTATGACAAATCACCTCTTATTGGCACATCATGTGCCCAATTTCATCAATTTTAACAGTTTATGTCCTTCAAAGGTTTAAAATAAAACAAAAAATTAAAATTGAGAATTTTATATGTAAAATTTTAATATTATGGTCTAAAATAAGATAATAATAAAATGTTAGAACCACAGGTACAATTTACTCAAATTTTCTCTTTGTTATTTTACAAAAAAGTAAAATATACGTTTGCGTATTATCAACTTCAAATTTTACAAATAAATATCTAATTTTATTATTATTATAATTTTATACTACATTATCTAACCCTAATAAAAATTTTTGGGGCTGTGGCTCTCCCCACCCCTGATTAGAATAGTATCATTGTAATAGTAGTTAATATTTAATAAGAAGGTCGCCAAGACGGACAATTTTGCGAAATCTTTGTCATTTTGCGAAAGGGATAAGATAACAAGAAATTAGAAAGCTGATAGGGAGCGTTGGGGCTGAGGATATCAAATCTAATTAATTGTTTTTTTATGGATGGAAGTAAAATTTTGGGCTGCAAGACCATCAGCTGAGAGTGACACCATCCCCATAAGTCGTATAAATCCAACTTAATTTCCACATATTCATTTCAACTTCAAAGCGGGCCCTCCCCCGTTATTTTCTTTTGTTTGGATTGGCTTTGTGTACTGTGCTGTGCCTGCTGACTCTCTCGTCTGATAAACTATCAAATAAACAACAAATACTTTCTCCATTTCACATTAATTAATTTTTTTATTTTTTTAACTATAATTTAATTTAAACATATTTATATTAATATATATTTAAAAAAATTCTTAAAAAAACTATAATCTTTAAGTTTTTATTTTTATATAAAATATTTATAATTTTATAATAAATTTTTTAAAAATAAAATTATAAATTAATTATTATAAATAATAAAATAGTTAATTTTTGTGAATCAGAGGAAGTAATAATTATTATGAAAGCAGATGCTCACCTAAAAAAAAATGATGGAGAATTAAGAAACGGTTCATCCAGCGGAAAAGTCTACCTTTCCTTTCCACCATCCATTTTTTCCATCCAGACCACATTCACACACATAGGCCGATCCGAGACCACATTCAAAGCTTAAGTCCCCCTTTTTTTAGAGGATCCATTACACTTACATCTCTCAACTTCTAAAACTCATACTTACCCCCGTATTTTCAGTATCAGCAGACAATTATGATATTGGTTTGTATTTATTTTCATACGGGAACAATTTAAATTAAATTTATTGGAGAAAAATGGGTCACTGAACACCTTAAGTATTAAACTAGAATTCTAAACATCAATATTAGACAATAAAATTGGCTTTCTTTAAATGAGTTTTAGTATATATTATACCGTACCTTTTGCGGACTTAAGGTAAGGGTCTAAATTTTTCGATTAGAATCAAACGGAAAAGTATAGTTAACCAACTCCTACTACTCCAGAAGAACTCCCCTGTGAATCCGTAGCGGTCGTGCCACGTCAGAGTCAAACCATAGGCGCCCGCGCAGCAGAAGAAGAAGGCCTTAAATTCACCAGTGCCGGGCCGACGTGTCAGGCACCGGCCAACCCCAGGCCAGGACAAGTCGTTGGACCAGAGGGCACACACCAGTCCAGTCAACCGCAAACATTAAACCCTCCAAAATCTCACCCCCACCCCAACTCCAACCTCTGAACTCATCGCACTCCACCATTAACCCATGCCGATGGCGCATCTCCGCCATCGGGCCCCTCCTCCATCCCCGTCCCCTTCCCCCTCCTCCTCTTCAGATACCTCCTCCCAATCCCATTCCGCGTCGAGGCCGCCCATCGACTTCAGCCCGCCGCTTATCGCCATGGTCGTCGTGGTCGCCGCTGCATTCATCGTCGTCACCTATTCTCGACTCATCTCCCGCCGCCTCATTCCTCCCATGATTCGCCTGTTTCGCTACTTCCGCCGCCCTCGTCGCCCACGGTATCTGCCCTCAACCACAACCGACATCCTGGAATCCCCTCCTCTATCCGATCCTTTCGAGCTTCCCCTCTCCCCCTACGGCCTGGACGACGCTGCCATCAAAACCCTTCCCTTATCGCTCTACGCTTCTAAGACCAAACCCAACAACAGCCCCAAAGACTGCGCCGTTTGTTTATTAGAGTTCGAAGACGAGGAGTACGTGCGCACGCTGCCCGTCTGCTCCCACGCCTTCCACGTGGACTGCATCGACGTCTGGTTGAAATCCCACGCCAACTGTCCTCTCTGCAGGGCCGCGATCTTTGGAACTCAATCACCCTTTGTTCCCTTAATGGCCGCCAGAATCCGCCCCAGCCTGGAGGACCCGGTTTTGATCCACCCCGCTCTAGAATTGCCGTCGGAGACGCTCCTTGGCCCAATCAGCGGCAACAGCATCAACACCGAGATCACGGAGGAGCCATCACCGAGAAGGATGAGCGGCAATTTAAATGCTAATTGCGAGGAAAGGTTCAACTTCGTGCTCAAGCGATCGTATTCATTCGGATTCGAGAGGAGCATCGCGGCGGAGAGAATGGTGACGGAGGCAAACACGGCGTCGCCGTGGCGGTTCAGGAGGGGGGGAAGCGGGGGCGGATTCTGGAGCAAACGAATGTCGCCGTTCGGGTCGCTAATGGGGAAGCCGAGAGTGTTGTCGTTCAGATACTACAGGGGAATGAAGGCGTCGCCGTTTTTCAGGCGGAGATCAGGAGGATTCTTAGCGCTGTCGGAATCGAGCGTGAGGCTGTCGGTGTCGGGCGGGGGGGGATCGTGGAGGAGGAGCAAGTCGATGATGGCGAGCCCGATGTTGGTGCGGTCGAGCAGGCTGAGGTGCGGTGATCCGGAGGCGTTGCTGTCGCCGGAGAGGTTAAACCGTGGGGGGATGAGGGGTCCGGGGGAGTAATGGGCTGGCGAAAGTAATAAATGGGCAATAAATGAGAGACATTGACGACTGACGATAGGAGAGGAGGGGAGAGATATCACTAATACTTATATCACTCACTCAGTATGAGCAAATATCTCCATCTCTGCTCTGGGCGAAGCCGAAGCAACCTCATCAGTCTCTGTCGGTCATAAATGCTTTGCCTTGGGGCTCTGCTCTGGGGTTGGGCATTCGAGGGCAGCTGCTTTCCCTTCCCAAATCCCACCCACTTTTATAGGGTTGGGCTGTGCTGGGCTGGGCTGGGCTGGGCGTGCAGGTCAAGGTCCGAATCCGATCCGGATCTGGGTCGGATGGATCATTGGAAGCTCCACCGACAGTGCCAGTGCCCCCCGTGCCTTGCCATGTGATGTCACTCACTATGTCTATGAGGAGGATGAGAGAACCAGAGGCAGACAGGCGGTTCCGACTCCATTCCTTTGCTTGCTGGAATCTGAATCTGATTCACGACTTGAATACCCTATTGTATTTTGCTATACATATGATATGCCATTACTTACCTTACTTGGGTCATGGGTCACTAGTTTTATTTTTTCTTTTCCAGCAGATATGATTTGACCTGTGTAAACCCATGCAAACACATATGAAATGTAAATACTACTACTAGTATATATATATATATATATATATATATATATATATATATGAATTCGAATCAAATCATTAGGCTTGTCCCGCATGCCGTATCAATCATCTGGTAGCGCTAGCTGCGCTGGACCAAAAACAAAAAAACAAAAAAAGAATAAGGAATGATGGTTTTGCTCTTAACTTTCAAGAGGTTTTTTTTTTTGTATGTTAGTTGCATAAATTGAAGCTGGGTTGGGCTGGACTGCGTTGGTTTGCATTTGTTTATACAACCTTACAATTGGAATAAAGGAAAACCGTACAATTAGAATAAAGGTAAGCTTGTTGTTCTAACTCAGTCCAACCATATTACTTAGCTCTGCCTGCCCAATATCATATCCCTACTCGGCTATCATTACTTAATATGACTTGACTGCCATTGCCCATCACATCATGTTCACATATGTATGGATGGATTTGGATTAATTTTCATGGATATGATGCAGTAGCAAACCGTCAGTGTAGGGTATTGCCCCCACTTCTATTTAAAGCCTAAATACATCAGGGTTTCTTAACTAGTTAACTTGCCTAACTCAAACGTGCTAGCCACTTAACTTGAACTCTGACTATGTTAATCTTCCAACTTTACAATTTGGCCTATGTTGACCTTTTAACATTGCAACTGTCATGAGTCAGTCCCACATTATTATGTCCCATAAGGTCATGTCGCCATCACCATTTTCTGAATATTTGCCATCTATTCGGAAAAAATTAAAGGCTAAGAGTTAATGTGTTTTCCATTGCTTCAGGTGCATGTGGAAGTGGGCCATGTCCTTGTTGGCTTTATTTGGCCTTGAACATTTGCCTATTTATGTAACTCACCCAATTGCACCTAACAACACATGGCTGTTACTGTAGAAGCCCACCAAGACCTAAATTAATTTTGTGTTGACCAAACAAATAGAATCATATAAGGAACTAGGGATGATAAATCCGGATTGAACTGCAAACTGAAGTAGGCTTATTTTTCCCTTCCTTTTTGTGTAAATGGTTATGGTAGTGCTCATCTACCTTAGTCCAACCAATTGAGCTAGCTTTTTCTATTTTTTTTTGTTGGTTTTGTTATCTCTCTTTACTAGTATTGTGTTATTTGTGCGACGTTGATGATGCTAAAATTAGAGGTTGATTTATACAATGAGAGATGTGGAGGTCGCGATTACTATTCGAAGCACCAAACTGAGACAAACATTACTAGCTAGGGTTGCGCTTAGGCTTCCATTCTATCATTTCAAATCACCCTCCAACTCTGGCAAGACAAATGAGTTTTAGTTGCTATGCAATGTCCTACAGTAAGTGTGCACGAGGATCAACAGAGACTAGTCATGGAGGGGTAGCGTGCAATATTGTGGCTAGTGATGCTTCGAACACCAATTTCTCACAATAACAGCTAACAACAAAGTGGGGAGGGAAAATAGGGTTGAAACATGTCATGTGTCCTTATTGTATGTGGCATTTTATCATAAAAACAATGAACTCTTTGGTCATAAAAATATTCAGCACATATGTATCTTTTTTTTTCTCCCAGAAAACATATTAACTAGATTCAAATGAAATGGGCACTAGTAATGTTGAAAACTAAAAAAATACAATAAGGGAATGGTATGGGTGTTTATCTAACATGCTTAATCTGTATAATTCAAATGGATTAAATCAATTCGGTTTTTAAAAAGGAAAACCAACCATGATAATGGGGTGAGTTAAGTTTGAAGATGTAAAAACCAGCTAACCTGAGCTGACCTTATTAATTTAGCTTAAAGTTTTAGTCCAATCCACTTGCCTTTGTATTCTCTCTTTGCCCGAAATCCAATAACTTTAAAGTGTAATTATTGACAAATCTTATTTGAACTCCTAGTGTTATGCATTAACATTTTGGCGTTATCTAATTATATGTCTAACATTATTGCTAATCTGATATGTTGTCTTTTATGAATATTAGTTGCTTTTCTGAACATAGTTATGATGGATATAATGAATGAATTAGTCTTTAAGAGTTAGAAGAAGGGATGATAGGTTAGACAGTACCTTTTATCTCATAAGATATGTTGAAACATTGAAATCCACGAGTCTTTCACTTCTATTGTTGCTTTACTCATTTCTGTATGACGAGTTTGGTGATAATGCTATAATAATGTTAGGTTGGTATCTTCACTAATATTAACTATTCCAGTGAGTTGCTTAATTACCATACTTGTTACCCTATCCACATATGTTTTATTAATTTAATTTTAATGTTTTTATAAATACCGAGTACATCGTTAAAAATTCTTTACATTGTGACAAAACACTGATCTTTAAGTAACTTTATACACTATGAAGTTTGTTAGCTAATAAATTTTTTAATTAACTAACAATATTTGGCATTAAGAGCTTGGTAATCTTTATCATTGGATTTGTGTTGTGCAGGGCTAACATAAGGCAATCACTTGATTTTGCATCTATGGCCATTTTAATAGAAATGTTTAGGTTGCAACTAAAACTCCAGAAAAGTCAGATGGTTGTGCCTTTAATATTTTGGTAAGTAAACACTTTGCTTGGATTTACCTTTTTGTTTAAACATTATGGCAGCTTCTTTCCCCTATCATTTGAAAGCATTTTTCTTTGTCTAAAATGATGTATACTCCACCAAGTGCTTTATTGTATGGATAATGGGAAATTTTGGTCATATTGAATTGACCCTAATCATTTTCTATTCGGTTCAAATTTTAATAGAGTTTTAGGGTATATAACACGGTTTGGGTACTACATTGAGCAATATGATCAACTATGTGGGGCAGTTCGAGTTTTGGGTGGAACTGGTCATACTTGTCTTATGAACACCTTTAGGATATAGAATGGATTAGTATGGGGTAAAAAGTACCATTAGTCCTAAATTTTTAATTCCAATATAGATTGGGCCTCAACCATCATTTCATTGCATATTGGTCCAAATTTTTATAATTTATTGCATCTAAGTCTCTCATCTTAGGCAATACTAAGTTGGTATAAAAAATTGATTTATAAAAAGTAATGGCAAGTTTTCCTCTAAATTCTTTTGTAAATGGTCTGAGAATTAGGAAAATAATTAGTTTGCATTGTTTTTTATTGTTTGGAAGTACGAAGCTCCTCATAAGGTGAAATTGTTTTTATGGCAACTTTTTCAAATAAAGGTTATAACATGAGAAACATTACTTAAGCGATTTATCATTCTTGATAGCTAGACACAATGCTCTCTTTGTGACGAGTTGAGAGTCAGGTGAGCATCTTCTCATTCATTGTGAGTTCTCTATAAAAGTTTAGAGATTCATGGTTCAGTGTTGGGGGATTTTTGTCGGTGGCTTTGCCAGATATTAACACACTATTACTTTAGTGGTTAGATCCATCTTTGAAGTGTAGTTACTTGTTTTGTTTGCCAGCCTATGGTCAATTTGAAAGATTTGAAATGACTTGACCTTTATATCTAAGCACATACATGCTTCGTAGTTGGTCAATCTTGTAAAGATTTGAGTGGGGTTTTGGTGCAAAGCCATTTTGGTAAATTGTCCTTTTTTCATCTTGAACTTTCTGTTGTATATTGAATTAATTTTAGTAGGGGAAAATATTGTTAAAAGGACAATTCCTCCAAGTTGGCGCCATTCCTTTATTGGAAATCTAAAATTTAATGTGGATGGCTCAATTGTTGGCAAGTTCGACCTCGAGGCAACTAATGGAATTCTCAAGGATCATTTGTCCTCAACCTTGGCAGTCTTTTTTAAACTAGTTGGATTGATCAATTCCAACGTTGCATAGATTCTAACTATTCGAGAAACACTGAGGATGGTTGCCAACATAAGTGATTTGTCATTTTCAAAGTTATGGGTTGAGAGTGATTCAAAAAATTGCAGTTAGTTGGGTACTACAGATTGACTCAAGACTGTGGAGGTTAGCAAAAGTTTTTGTTAAGATAGATAGGCTTCTAAAACATGGTTTTGTTTGTAGTATATCTCATATGTTATAACAGGGAAACCAGGAGCCTGACTATTTGGCGAAGATAGGCATTTAAAGAAATGAGATTTTAGAAATGTGGTTCTAATACTCAGCTTTTCAATTGAGGTCTGTAGTGTTTGGTGTATGAAGTATGCTTCGCTCATTTACTTCTTATTAGAAAATGAACATTGGCGGAGATTGATCATTTTGCTAGTCATTGGTGGATTATGTTGCTGATTTTATTAGAGTATCTTAAGGCGCATGTTGTTTTCCTGTAGCTTAGTAAGTGATTGTCGATATGCTACTAGTTGTATAGTTGAGTGATTGGTCTGCGTATGTCTATATCAATGTTTTTGAGCCATTTTAATAATATTTCATTATTTTATTTTAAAAAATATTCAAGATAAAAGGCATCTAGTCCATTTGTATCCTTCATGAATCATGACTCTTTTTTTTTTTTTGGTGAAAATACATGCATTAAAAAAAGGGAAAGGCCAAAGGCCAAGTATAGAAAAATGCTCAACTAGGGCAGATGATACATAGCATGTCTTAGAGTAGAAGTAAAGCCAAGAAAAATAAACCTCACTAGAACTAATCAGATCTTCGAAGAAAGTTTTGATTGTAACTTACACAAATTCGGTCCTAAAATGCAAAAACTAAAATTTTATAACAACTTTTATGTTTATGAAGAAGGGAAAGTTACACAAACCTCTCTGTGGTTTGATCTAACCTACACTTTGCCCCATCTATTTTCAAAAACCTACAATTTACCCTTTATTTCCTTTACAATATTTGACAACAACTTTTCAAATTCTAATTTAAAGTATCTGATAATCATATTTTGGTAATTTCAAGATTTTGATTTTTTTTTCACAGCTAACCGATGTTTAAAAAATAATAATATGTGTTTACAAGGATAAAAATACATTTATAGAAAGGAAAAATTGATAATTTAAAATGTCTATTAACTATAAAAAAATATTATAAAGATTAAAATTATTGGAAGATAACTATCGCACAGTTTAAATACAGTTTCAAAAGTTGTTATCAAGCAGTGTAAAAAACTCAAGAGGCAAAGTATAGGTTTCTAAAAATTAAGGGGGCAAACTGTAGGTTAATGCATACCTCAGGATAGTAATTGTAAGTTTCCCTATTAAGAATGATAAAAATGTCTTATTTCTAATTTTGAAGACCAAAAGATATCATTACAAACAAATAGAGTACCTATTGTGTACCATTTTTAGTTTTAGACATTTTTTCGGCCAAGAAAAATGAAGGAGCACTATAGCGGGGAAATAGTATTCATAACATTTATAGTACCTATATAATGAGTCACTCTATTTATAATCAATTGTTTTAACTTAAGTTAATTGACTTTAAACTTACTTATTTTTATTCTTACGTCATTTTTATTTGGAACTAATTTTAATTAAAAGTCAATATTATATAGTTACAATAATTCATTAATAATATAATTTTTGTAATCTTAATAAATTTTTATAAAATTTTTTAGGGGTAAATTACATGCATTAACTTTAACTTTTTAATATGTTCCTGTGTTTAACCCTAACCTCGAATTTGTTCATGGTGTCTTCTTAACTTGGTTAAAACATTCCATTTTGAACATTTTTTGGGATGGAATCTATTATCTCAGACAAAAAAATGCCACATCATCATATAATAATAGGGGAAAATGTTTATTTTAACTCCTGTAAAAATTCTTTTCACCAAAAAAAGCCTTAAAACTTTCAAATCTAACAAAATCCTGGCCAACCTCTTCTGCCTATCCTTTATCTCCAGCAGCCCCATCTCCTACTGCTCTTTCCAGCAGTCTTTTAATGAGTGGCTATAGGTGAGGGAGGCAAATGGAAGAGAGATAAAGAAGGGAATCTATTGCCCGTTTGACTCCATCATTTGAAGCGCGTTTGACCTCCATCATTCAAAGCCCGAATCAGAATTGAAGCATGCGATTGACGTTTCCAAGTGCGCCCTGCCCATCGCCCGTTTGACATCCATCATTTGAAGCCCAAATCAGAATCGAAACCTAAGAACCCTAGATCCTTGGGCACTAAATTCCTGTTTGATTCAACTTCCATTGGAGAAAACCACAAGCGTCAGAGGTGGGTTTGTAGGTGAAATCGGGTGAAAAGAGGGTGAGTGGGCATTGGGGATAAGGGAAAGGAAAGCAAATCGGGGGAGCGAACGGAGAAGAGGGTGAACAAATCGGTGGACGAAAAATAAGGAGGCTGACAGAGGTGAGGGAGGCATACGGAGAAGAAGGAGGCAGTTGGAGGAAAAGGAAGTGGCCGGAGGAGAATGATGCATACAAACCCGACCAGAGGAGAGGGAGGTGAACGGACGCAGCTAGAGGAAAGAGAGGCTGACGGACACGACCAGAGGACAAGGAAGCGGACGGAGGAAAGGATAGGCCGGACAGGGAGGCCGAGATGGGGGTAAATAGAGGTTTTGTTAAAAGGAAAAGTTTGATTGGGTTGAAATAGAGGTTTATTTGTTAAGGGGAAAAGTTTGATAGGGTTAAAGTTATGATTTTCCCCTACAATAATATGCTAACTTGACCTTTTTCTTATAAGTTAATGACTTCCGTCATAAAAGAGTCTAAAATGGAACATTTTAACTACGCTAGGGAGGTGTTATGAACAAATTTGAGGTTGGGGTTAAAACAGAAACAGAATCAAAATGTTATGGTTAACGAATGCAATTTACCTAATTTTTTAATTTAATGCATTTAAAAAAATTATAAAAATTTAATAACATCATAAAAATTTATCTTCAAATAAATTATTATATCTAAATAATATTAACTTTCAAGTGAAATTAATTACACTTAGTTCTGCCGACACTCCAACGTTAATATCACCCTGTCACGCTCTACTCCAATCTAATCTAATCTTTTTCCCAGGGAGCGGCTTTTGCCTTCATAGTGCAGACTACGCATGACAATTGGCAGCTTCACAGCCATTCTTTCTTTCTGTTCTGTTCCTTCATTTGTTGAAAACGATACTTTTTTATGCTTTTTGGCCTTGCACCACTTAAAAAAAAAACATACTTTCGGAGTATAATAAAACACTTTTACTTGGTTCCAATACGTTTGTTCTTCAATTTTCTAAGCTTCAAAATTTGTTGGCAAACTGTCGCTATCTTTTTTTAAAATACAAATAATTCTAGTTAATTTATATAGATGAAATCAACTTAGAATCAAGAGACCAATTTGGATCGATTGTATAAAATGTGTCTGTCATTGCAAAACCGTCATACACTAATCATCCAATTTCTAATCTCTGTATCAGTCTTTCATTAGTCTTACGCAAAAGACACTTTTAATCCTAAACCTTTACATATGTAATTTTTTTTTTAAGGTTAGTCCTAAAACTTTATAACTATGTAAAGAGTTAGTTATAAAACTTCTCACTTTTCTAAACAAATCATAAACCTTTATAACCATGTCCATGTAAACAATCAATCGTAAAATTTTCCCTTTTTTATATCAACTTTTAAAGTTTAATTTAATTATTCCATAACCATCTTCCAATAAATTCATGTTATGTAATAATTTTTTGACACTTAATAGCAACTTGAATTAGCAGTTGTTCTTCTTCACAAATTTATTTTTGTTCAATAAGTATCTTTCAATAAATTTAGGACAAATGGTCAACACACTGGCAAGTTTTATTACTCATTTAATGAAAAATTTTAGAACTAAAACTGAAAAGTAGACATATTTTAGGACTAAAAGTGTCAACGCCCGGTTAGACTTCAAGCACGGCTGCTATAATTTTTTTCCTTTTTTTTTTGTTTGTTTGTTTGTTTTGTTTTGCCTTTTTCTCGGTGGATTCTCTGTTTTTCCCCTCCTATCGTTTCCTAAACAAATAATGGCGGAAAAAGAGGTTGAAAACATACACAGATGTCCACTTTCTCTTTCCTCCTTTCGGGAACACGGCGACAGTTTGGAAACACCGAAGCAAAGGGAAACCTCAGCCACCACCAGTCTACTACTTCTACCATACAATTATACAACACAACAGTCTTCTCTTCTCTTCTCTTCTCTTCCTTTTTCGCTAGTTTGGGTTGGCATCGTGCGCTGAGATCGTGCCACCCAAAATACCAGGCCGATCACGAGTGTCAAATCCAACATAATTACAGCTTCACTTGTTTCATCATAGTCCCCCCATCAGTCAAGCAAAAGCCAGCACCCAAAACTCCTTCCCTCCACCCCCACCCTCTCTGCTTTCCCCTTCCCAGATGCAATTATCATGACATAATCAATTCTACAACCCCAGGATTCGTGATCTGCGTCGCCAATCCCTTGTAAACTCTAATTCGGATGACCAGTTTCAGGCTAAGATGAGCCCCAGAAATCGAGATATAAAACGGAAGAATCCAGTGCAACAGGGTCAAGGACATGGATGAGTTACCTGGGTCATTGGGCACGAGCGCAGGCTTCACCTTGAGATTGGGACAGGCCATCTTTTCCTCTGCTTCTCTCCTCTTCATGTCTTTGGGTGTTGAATTCTACAGCTACACTGCTTTCTGGTATTTCCCCTCTTCATGCCAAACAAAGATTCTCCTTTTTCTTCTTCTTTAGCACTCATCTATTAGCTCTGAATTCATTCAGACACCACACACAGTTTCTGGATAAAAAGAAGAAAAAAATATCCCATGAACTGGAATTCTGTTCTCTATGTTTCATAGGATTTGTATTGAAAGAGGTTGATGAAGTTCATTGTTTTGGATGTTACGAAATTCAGTTACCTGGTAACAATCATGGGCTTGGTCATTCCGTGGAGCTTCACTTTGGCACTGGTAGATGGCTATTCCGTAATTGTCAAATACCCCATTCGGCAGCCCGGAATGCTGCTAATAGTGGCAGCAGGAGACTGGGTAAATTCCTCTTATCTGAAAATTCAATTGCAACCTTGAGTAAATTCAGTAGGACCCAAATCTTGACTTCATCGTATATCTGAGCTTGATGACAGATCTTATCGGTTCTCACATTAGCAGCAGCATGCTCAACGGCAAGTGTTGTGGATCTCCTCCACCACTTAGATGCCTCACTTTGCCCTCCAAAATTCTGTGGCAGATACCAACTTTCTGCTGCTATGGCTTTCTTGACTTGGTTTTTGTCATTGGCTTCAGCTCTATTCAATCTTTGGTTAATTCCTTTCTTGTGATGATAGTCTGGAAGTCTGCTCCAGAACAACATGCAGTGATTTTAATTGATGCGATTTTTTCAGAAGTTCCTGTGTATATGAATTGAGTTACAATATTGCATGGTCATACTCATAATAAACAGAAAAGCTGTACTTATATTGGAAAGAAAAGGTGCAAGGCAATATCATAAAAATATGATGACACTTCATCATGCTTTATGTGCTTTTATGACATGTTTGTTCTCTGCGCCAAATCTGCTAATGATCATTCAAGTACTAGTGGTGAGTTTGTCTGAAGATTATTGTTAAGTGATTAAAAGTGCTAATTAAACGATAGGTTCTATTTTATTTTTTTTTTTAAAAAAAGGAAATCCAAGATGAATTGAATGCACCCTTAGTCTGCGAGCGTCCAGTTTGCCAGGAAAATGTTCCAGACTTGGAGTCCAATGCAATGGCCTTCTGAGATGGTTTCATGACTTCTGATGTCTGATTATAAGCTTAGTCACATTTATATTATGTCAGGAAGCAGTTAAGCAATAAACTTGGCATAATAGCTAGACTAGACTAGACTAGACTAGACTTTAGCTATTTTTCACACTGTCCTCAAGGAGTGACGAGAATATTCACTGTCTATTGTTTTCTCTTGAGGCAAGGGAAAAACAAAAACAGTTGGAAGAATTCAAGTTCAGGAACAACCTGGAAGGTCTAATCCCGTTGGAGCCCAGGACCCTGAGTTTCTAACACCTCCTTCCTCAAGGCTGCCGCCATTTCCTCATTTCCTAGTCCCATATATCCTTCTATAAACGCATCATATACCTCCTTGTTTGGTACAAACCCTTTGCCCACCATCTCTGCTTGAACTCTGAATGCTTCTTCCACATTTTCCACCTTACATAAACCCCTTATCAGACACTCATAGCTCTTCCCCGTCGGGTGGAACCCAGGTTCCCTCGTCGCTGCCCTCATCATCCGCAGTGCTTCCAACACCTCATTCTTTCGACAAAGTAATCTAATCAACATTTCAACGGTTGAAGCCACCACCGGCCCGGAGACCCTCCTACTCATGTCCTTATACACTGCCATTGCAGAATCAGCATCCTCCAGATTACAATAGCCTTTGATAAGGTGCTCATAAGTCAGCGATGTAGCCTTTATCCCACTCAATCCCATCTCCTTAAACAACTGCTCTGCCCTCTCAACGTCCCCTTTCTCACATAACCCTCCAATCATTGTGTTATAAGCGACGGCATCAGGCTCTAACCCCCTGACTCTCATTTCTTCCCACAACTTTTCAGCATCTCCCATCCTGCCTTCCTCGCACAAAGCAGCCATTAGAACAGCATAGCTGTAAGCATTGGCACAACACCCCAACCTCTCCATCTCACTCCATAACTCCTCCACTTTTTCAGGAGCCCCCTCACGATAAAAGCAGACCATTAGAGAATTGAATGTGTGCACATTGGGCCTAACTCCAACAACTTTCTTGTCATCTTCACGTGTCCCGCAGAAGACCTCTTTATAAACCTCGTATCCCTCGTACGCTCCCTTGCATTTCGAAACCCCCCCAATCAGCTGATTACAGGTACTAACCTGTGGGCTGATTCCTCTGGACTTGAGCAACCTAACAATCTCCACAGACCCATCAATCTTTTGCATATCCAAGCAAGATTTGACCAGCAAATCGAAGACGAATGGAGCGGAGCCACACTGGTTATACGTTCTGGCCAACGACTCGAACAATTTCAAATGTTTGGATTGGGTGTCACCAGGAGCTGCTCTAAGTGCGAGCCGGATGAGTTCCCGGGCGCGGGTCTTGAGGCGGGAACGGGCGAGGATGTGAATGAGTGTGGAATAGGAGCGGAGATCGTGGTTGCAGAGAGATCTGCGGGTGGTGAAGAGGAAGAAGCGAAGGAGGAGATGGGGATTGTTTCTAATCTCTAAGGCGACGTGGGAGAACTGAGAGGCGGTGAAGCCGGAGGGGTAGAGCGAGAGGAGGGCGGACCAGCGGCGCTTAGAGCGGTGGTGGGTGAGGATGGAAGCGACGGCGGTTGGTAATTGGGAATCAGCAGAGGGCGGGTGAGAGGCGGATGAGAAGTTATGCAGTGAATATGGTCTCAAGAGTAAAGAGGGCTTTGGGATCGAAATTGCCATTGGAATTGCCCAATTCGAGACTTTGAGTTGGGTTGAGAACGAACAACTCAAACCCAACTCAAAGTTTGAGTGGTAGATTGTTGGGGAAGAAAAACGGAAAGAAAAAGGACGTCTTGCTGGTCATGTGAATGTAACAGCCCTTGGTGTTCTAATCTAGTGCAGGAGTTATTTCAGTTATTTTGGTTTAAAATTAATAGTTAATTCATTTTTATTTAAGTTAATTAACTTATTTTTATTTTTATATTTGAAATTAATTTTATTTGAAATCTAATATTTATGTGGGTGTAATAATTCATCTGAAAGTAAAATTTTAAGATGTTAAATTTTTATGAATTTTTTTAACACCTTAAATTAAAAAAATTTATAAAAATTTAGTGAGATTACAAAAATTGTATTTTCAATGAATTATTGCAACTACATAATATTAAATTTTAATTAAAATTAGTTCCTAGTGAAAAAACTGTAAGAATAATAATAAATTATTTTAAAATCAATTGATTTAAGTTAAAATAAATTTAATATAAGCCAAACTGAAAAAATTCAGTCAGATTTTAATTTTATTTCATCTTTCAATACAGTTTGTTATAATAAAAAATAAAAATTGAAATAACAGAAAATTTTGGTTCAGATGTAACCGAGTCATCCGAATGATCATCCAATCAATCACTAAAATGGAAATTAAGGATATGGATATCTTCTTTAACCATTTAATGAGAAATAGATGACTAACTCCATGTTTTACGCATATTTCACTTTTTTTTTTCATGACAGAGCCACAGGCGAGACAAGGCTTTTGATGAGGGGCAGTACTAAAGAGAGCTATAAGAGCCCGGGCCTTTAAAATTATAAAATACATAAAAAATTTTTAAAATAGATTTATTTTGGCCATTTCTTAAAATTGATCAAATTCTTTTATAAGGATTATAACTTGAAAAAATATTTATTTTGACCTCTCTTTTATAAAAAGAAAAAAAATTGAGTCTGCCCCTACTTTTGATTTACCAACCTTCTATGATGCCACTCTCCGAGGGTACAGTCGTCGAACTCAATTCATCCACCAACTAAATCATTCACTGCACCTTGCTCGAGCTTTGCTCCTCCCACCGCGGGAAGCTCCCAAGGTCGTTAGATAGCCTGAGACTTGCCAAGCACAGGTAAGGCTGACCTTTATGGCTACCCAGGGCACCTTACATGTAGTGGTGTAGGAGGAGAGCGTGCCGCGGCAAATTTTTGGGTAGTAGGCATTAGGGGAGGACCCAAGCTTTTAATAAAGGAGCGACCGAATCAAATTTTATCCTAAATTATTGTTCTCATTCATAAGGGAATTCAACCAATTTTAAGGGTGATCCAAAATTTATTTATTTTTAAATTTTTAAAAAATTATAAGTATTATATAATTTTAAGAGGATGTCGGGGCTTGCTAGTCTTCATCTAGTTCTGTCTCTGGTTGGCATGCACACACAGAGCAGATTAGATCTTGACGCACGGCGTCGTGTCTTACGATGGTTGTGACGGTGGAGAAAAGGAGCAAGATGCAAATAGTTAAAGTCAGAAGAGGAATTAGGAGCTCAAAGGGTCATTTTTGAAGCGTTGGTTTCAAGAATTTTAGAGGCAATAGCACCTTGTAGAGGTCAACGCGGCAGCAAATGCAACCATTTTAGTCACTGTTATCGACGTTGAAAATAAAAGTGATAGTCACCGTCATCGACGTTGAAGATAAAAATGAAGCAAAGAAAGCAAAACCACAATATAAGCTATCAACCTTTTATTTTCCTTCGACTCTACCCCTTCTCGTTTTAAATTTGTCAGCTTACCCACCAACATTCCCGATCAAAATCGTCGTTCTATTCGGTTTCAACTGAAATCAAACTGCAAAACTGAATTAATTAAACCAAATTTCTAAATTATTTTTATTATTTTTATTTTTTTTTCTTAACCAAATATTGATTAACCCCACTTGCTCTTGGACAATCTGCTGCCTAAAACTTCACACCAATCGACAAAATGTCCATGAGGATTTTTCCCATCCCACAGTACCCAACTGTTTAGAAATATACAATTAATTACTCCCTTCATGCCAAAAAATAATAATAAAATAAAACGTATTTCATTGTGGGCTGTGAAAAAAAAATTCAAACATTGTTTTAGAAAGTTTCTGATATCAAATTTATGATGCTATCCTAATTTAAGCCATTAGTACAAAAAACCCATAAAGAAATATTTTTTTAAATCTTCATATAAACTCTAACTATGCAAAATAAAAAAAAAATCATTATTTAAACGTTCAGTATACTAATAAAAAAAAATAGTTTTTAAAATTTTAGTTTCAGGAGTAAAATTGAAAAATATTATAAAATTACATACACGTTAATTTCTATATCTAGAAAAATATTTCATAATTTAAGGGACGAAGAGAACATTACTTTTAACAAAAAAAATTTATGATAGCAAATGTATAACTATAATGTGCTGAATTACAATACCATCTTTTTTTGGATAGAAACGATTCTATCAAACTATTTTAAAAAACTAAAGGAAACTAGAGGACTTTATTATAGGGAAAATTACCTGGATCCCTCTCTGAGGTTGAGGCGAACCTATAGTTATGTCCCCTTTTTCAAATACCTCTACTTACCCCTCAAAACTTAACCCCGTCATTCACCGTTAGATAGGAAAATGGGAAAATCTGATTTTGCCTTCCTAATCTTTTTTCATGGAAACTATGCTACCCAACTTTCAGATCAATACAAATCAGATTCACAACTTGAACTCCCTCCTCCTAGCCCCCACCGTCGGCCTCGTCTTCTCCTCACCACCACGCCGTCGGCCTTGTCGCCGTTGGCCTCATCTCCACCGGCCTGGTCTCCGATGAGTTTTGGCCGGAACCAAGCCAGAAAACGACGGGTCTTGGCCGAATCGAATTCCTCGGCGGTGACTCCACTGCTCGATTCTGCCGATCTTTGATTTCGCCATTCGATGTGAGTGCATATTTGTTCGCTCGATTGTTCGCCTCCTCCTTTGATTGTTCGCCGATCTTTGATTCCGCCATTCAATTGTTCTCCAGCATCTGATCCTCATGAATCCGACTGCGGCCGCCGAATCTCTCCGGCCTTCTAATCTCCAACATCGCTAAAACGCCGTGTCTCTTTCGGTGGCGGAACCAGCCGACGACGGTGGAGCAACCCTTACTGTGCGAACGCAGCTCGGATATGGCCTCAATACGGAGCACCTACTGGGGGAAATTCGGATAGTCCAGAGTGAAGCTGAAGTCGGCATCGCAGGGGAGCGAAAATTTTTCAGCAGCTATTGGGGATTTTAACCAAATTCATCGCCGAAGTCGAAGAGGAATGCACAGAAATTGGAAGTCTTTTCCGTTTAAGACTGACACACTCAAGTCGCTTGCGTCGGAGAGCTCTCTGATCTTGTTTCTTGGTGAGAAAATGAGCGCATTGAACCCAGCGGTGTGATCCAAATTTGGTTGTAGCAGATGAGGATTTGAATTCTCAGATGATTTGGGGATCTCTTGCTTAATCGCAGAAGCTTCTTTTTTTTTTGTTTTTTTTACTGTTTTACGCTCTGATTTGGGCTAGATTGTTAACTTGTTAGATGTAGAAGTTTGTGGGTCAAAGTTTTAGTGGAAGAATGCTAGGAGGGCAAAGTCAGATATTTTCTCTTTTCTGTTGTAACGGTGATTAACATAGCTAACTTTTCAAGGGCGAAAATGTAGGTATTTGAACAAGAGGGACACAAGTGTAGGTTCACCTATGCCTCAGGGGAGAGTCTTGGTAATGTTTCCTTTATTATTTGTGTTTGAATCGCCATTTCCAGATGTTTTAGAAACAACTCAATAGCATCATTTTTAACCTGAATTCCATCTGGAAAGAGATAAATTATAATTGAACACACAATATATAACATTACCATAAACTTTCTTCCACCAAAAATAATAACTAATTACTCAAATATAATTGAATATTGTACAATTTACAATAACTTTTTATTTTTGGGGTAAATTTAACATCAATATTTCATCATTAACACATGGTATATTACTTTTTTTTTTTTGGTTCCAAAAACATTTGTCATTTGCTTATACAAATCGAGCTTGACTATATTAGATTCTTTTGTGATTGATGCCTAAATATACAAGGTTGTATATAAAAATCAGCCAAAATCTTGAAATTGTAAATATTAATTTTCAAGATCACTTCAAGAACTAATATGGATGCAGATAGAAAATTAAATGAGATTTATTACATTTTCTGCATCCAGTCAATTTTTTCCATATAATATTTCGTATAAGTTATAAAATTGTACATTTAGCAAAGTTTTCTACATATATATATCTAACTCACTGATCCCAAATTTTTTGAGCTGAATAGGCAAAAAAAAAAAAAAAAGAAGCAAAAGAGAACAAAAAAGGCATGTGTGGCAACGTCGGGTTTTCGGGAGTCGCCACCAATCAGTTTACCTAGGTCGATTGGTCACCTTAAATATTGGTCTACGAGAGTTCGGGGGTTCGGGAGTACGGTTACGTTAAAACAACTTTGTTAAAACGCCCAAAAATTGGCACCTTAGTTGATTTTAATTTTGTTTCGCTTTGCTTTTAAATAAATTTCAGTTAATTTTCAATCTAGAATTTTTAACTGAATTAATCGGATGTGGATTTTTGGTAATTAATTTGTATAGAATTTTATACTTCCGAACCATGGACTCTGCCGAGTCATTTGGACACGGAAGATTTTTATTCCGAACCATGGACTCTGCCGAGTCATTTGGACACGGAATTTGGTGAAAATTTTAATCCATATCGTAAAAATATGGATTTTTATCTTTTTATTTAATTTATTTATTTTGAAAGTTTGATATTTTTCAAACCGTAGATCCTGCTGGATCATCCGGATATGGAAATTACTTTAATTAATTGTTAGTTATATAATTATTATTTTTATGGAATTTATTATTACTAATTTGTAAGTCTTTTGTTTTTAGATTTATTAATAATCTAAAAAATTTATTTTTTATTCTTTACACTTTCTTTTCTTTTCTTTCTTTTCTTTCTTTCTTTTCTTTCTTTTTGATTTTATCTTTCTTTTAGTTTTATTTTTCCTTTCTTTTCTTTCTTTTCTTTTCTTTTCTTTTTCTTTTCTTTCTTTTCTTTCTTTCTTTTTTTTTTTTTATCTTTTTCTTATCTTTCTTATCTTTTTCTTATCTTTCTTTTAGTTTTTTTTTTAGTGAAAGTTATTTATTATTTTAAATAGTTATTCAATTTATAAAAGAAAAATAAAAATAATTGGATTTTTAAAAAAATATTTTTATTAGGCTTAAAAAATAATCTTCTTTTAATTTTCATTTATTTATTTAAGTAAGGGTAAAGGTGAATTAAATTAAAAAAATTATATAAAGGAAAATTAATGATAATAAAGTGGGGCTTTTTGGCCATCCACTTTAAAAATAAATAATAATAAAGGTTAGCAAAGTTAATTAAATTAATTAACAACAATAATAAAAATTAGCCAAGTTTAATTAAATTAATTGATTAACAACAACAATAAAAAGTTAGTCAAGTTAATTAAATTAATTGATTAACAACAATAATAAAAAGTTAGTCAAGTTAATTAAATTAATTAATTAAAAACAATAAAAGTTAGCCAAGTTAATTAAATTAATTAATTAACAACAATAAAAGTTAGCCAAGTTAATTAATTAATTAATTATCAACAATAAAAGTTAGCCAAGTTAATTAATTAATTAACAAAAATAATAAAAAGTTAGACAAGTTAATTAAATTAATTAACAACAATAATAAAAAGTTAGCCAAGTTAATTAAATTAATTAATTAACAACAATAATAAAAAGTTAATTAATTGTTAACAAAAATTATAAAAGTTAGTAATAATGCAAAAATTAAAAGGTTAGTAACAATAATAATATTAAAAGTTAGTTGTTAGTAAGTTAATAACAAAAAAAAAGGGTTAGTAATAATAACAAATAAGTAAAACAAGTAAAAATTAAAATAGTTAGGAATTAATTCTGCAAGAACAAAATAAAAGGTTAGTGACCAAAGTGAAAGAAATAAAAAAAATAGAGGACAAAACAAGGGTTGTACCCTTTAGTTTTAATTTTGAATTTTGCTGGGAACGTGAGACAGAGCACACGCGAGGGAGGAGGAGGGAGGAGCAGGCACGGCGCAGGGGAGGAAGAGGAAGGGCAGGGTGGCGCAAGGGAGTACCGCAGCGGCGGCGTGGCGGCGGCGCGGACGGAGCGGCGGCAGGCGACGGCCGGCAGAGGAAGGAGAAAGAGAGAGAAAACGAGAGGAGAGAGAGAAAGAACGCATGGGAAATGGAAGGAAGAAGATGGTCGAACTGTCAAAATAAAAAATTTTGGGATTTTATGGAGAAAGGAAGGAGAGCCAGGGGCTAAGGCAGTAATTTTTTCTATTTTTTAAAACGGAGCTCTAAGCTTTCTGTGTATTTTTTTCTGTGTTCAGCACAAAATTTGGGGGGCTATTTATAGAGGAAGTTTGGCTGAACTGTTGATGGATAAATTAATAAAAAATTTCAAACTTATCTTTTAAATTGGTAAAATGACAATTTTAGTCCTTTACGTCTCTCAGCCTCTGGATAAGTTCCTAAAGCTTCTGATTTTGACAATTTTGTCGTTTTCTGTCAATTTGCGCCAGAAACGTCGGCAGGCCCAAAATTTTATGTGACAAACTACCAAATGCTCCTGGAACTTTTAGAATTTGTCAATTTTTCCCGAAACTTCTCAATTTTGTCATTTTTACCTCAAACTTTTAATTTTTTGTCATTTTTTTCATGAAATTTTATTTTATTTCAAACATACACATATTCACACATATATCATTTTAAATCAAATTTTCACAAAACAAAAATATATTTTAAACTAATTAAATTTTTTTAATAATAATAGTAATATTTTTTTCTTTAAATTAATTTTTTTTTTAATAAAATTTTTTCAAAATTTTAAAACACCCGGACGAAATTGGGTGTCAACAGCTGCCCCCCTTTGCATGCTTCATGGGACATGATGTATGCAAAGTCGTTACCAAATTTCGTCCGGCTTAGGTAGGCATTGAGAATCTTCTCGCCGCCCAAACAGTAAGGTTTAAGGAAAGGTCCTTAAAACCTTTAACGATAGGAAAGCTCCTATCGTTGTAAGATGGACTGATTGATTGATTATTTGTTTGAGGTTAAGGAAAGGTCCTTAGAACCTCTAACGATAGGAAAGCTCCTATCGTTGTAAGATGGACTGATGGATTGATTGTTTGTTTGAGGTTAAGGAAAGGTCCTTAGAACCTCTAACGATAGGAAAGTTCCTATCGTTGTAAGATGGACTGATTGATTGATTATTTGTTTTCGAGGCAAAGGTTCCATCCTTAAAACCTCGGATTGATTGATTGATTTCGAGGCAAAGGTTCCATCCTTACAACCCCGATGAATGAAAATTGATTGTTTTCGAGGCAAAGGTTCCATCCTTAAAACCTCGGATTGATTGATTGATCTCGAGGCAAAGGTTCAATCCTTAAAACCCCGGATTGATTGATTGATGTCGAGGCAAAAGTTCCATCCTTAAAACCCCGGATTGATTGATTGATGTCGAGGCAAAGGTTCCATCCTTAAAACCTCGAATTGATTGATTGATGTCGAGGCAAAGGTACCATCCTTAAAACCCCGGATTGATTGATTGATCTCGAGGCAAAGGTTCTATCCTTAAAACCCCGGATTGATTAATTGATCTCGAGGCAAAGGTTCTATCCTTAAAACCGTGGATTGATAATTGATTGTTTTCGAGGCAAAGGTTCCATCCTTAAAACCTCGGATTGATAATTGATGTCGAGGCAAAGGTTCCATCCTTAAAACCTCGACGATTGATTGAGTTCGAGGCAAAGGTTCCATCCTTAAAACCTCGGATTGATAATTGATTGTTTTCGAGGCAAAGGTTCCATCCTTAAAACCTCGGATTGATAATTGATCTCGAGGCAAAGGTTCCATCCTTAAAACCTCGAATTGATTGATTGATCTCGAGGCAAAGGTTCTATCCTTAAAACCCCGGATTGATTAATTGATGTCGAGGCAAAGGTTCCATCCTTAAAACCTCGACGATTGATTGAGTTCGAGGCAAAGGTTCCATCCTTAAAACCTCGGATTGATAATTGATTGTTTTCTACGCAAAGGTTCTATCCTTAAAACCTCGGATTGATAATTGATCTCGAGGCAAAGGTTCCATCCTTAAAACCCTGGATTGATTGATTGATCTCGAGGCAAAGGTTCCATCCTTAAAACCCCGATGATGAAAATTGGTTGTTTTCGAGGCAAAGGTTCCATCCTTAAAACCTCGGATTGATAATTGATCTCGAGGCAAAGGTTCCATCCTTAAAACCCCGGATTGATTGATTGATGTCGAGGCAAAGGTTCCATCCTTAAAACCTTGACGATTGATTGAGTTCGAGGCAAAGGTTCCATCCTTAAAACTTCGGATTGATAATTGATTGTTTTCGAGGCAAAGGTTCCATCCTTAAAACCTGGATGATGAAAATTGATTGTTTTCGAGGCAAAGGTTCCATCCTTAAAACCCCGATGATGAAAATTGGTTGTTTTCGAGGCAAAGGTTCCATCCTTAAAACCTCGGATTGATAATTGATTGTTTTCGAGGCAAAGGTTCCATCCTTAAAACCTCGATGATGAAAATTGATTATTTTCGAGGCAACGGTTCCATCCTTAAAACCCCGATGATGAAAATTGATTATTTTCGAGGCAAAGGTTCCATCCTTAAAACCCCGATGATGAAAATTGATTGTTCTTCAAGGCAAAGGTTCCATCCTTAAAACCCCGATGATGAAAATTGATTGTTTTCGAGGCAAAGGTTCCATCCTTAAAACCCCGATGAAAATTGATTGTTTTCGAGGCAAAGGTTCCATCCTTAAAACCCCGATGATGAAAATTGATTGTTTTCGAGGCAAAGGTTCCATCCTTAAAACCCCGATGATGAAAATTGATTGTTTTCGAGGCAAAGGTTCCATCCTTAAAACCCCGATGATGAAAATTGATTATTTTCGAGGCAAAGGTTCCATCCTTAAAACCCCGATGATGAAAATTGATTTTGAGACTAAGGAGCTTTCCTTAGGACCTCGAGCGAAATTTATATGAAAGCAATTGAAATTGGAATAATTTTCTTCGAAAGTGTGAATTTTCATAATAGGCGAGCGCAAAGAATTAGGCTTCGATAAAACGAGTGAATCTTGATGATGACAATAACACTGACAAATTATGTAAAGGGAACGGATGTTTGGAATCAATATTCAAGGTTCATCTAACATTTTCTTCAGTAAATATAGATTCCCTTGTGAGATATGTCATCCGAATAAGGTTAAAGCTTAGCTACCCCAAAATGTTATGCCTAGTAGACCTAATAAGATGCGTCTCAAGAGTAACAAAAATTACTCTTTACTCAGCCATTCCAACCTAAAGGCATTGTCCTATGGTTTTAATATCAGCATTGACGAAACTATCTTATAAAAAAAGAAATTCCCTGAAAAGAAAAACTGAAACGCGAAAGAAAATGCTGATAATAAAACTAAAGGACAAGAAAAACGGATCAGATCGCTTCTTTCTTCCACAATACTTCAACAGGGTGAGTAGAGGACCATTATGGGAGTGAACTGGTCGGGAAAGACTGTCGTGTCCAGTCTATCTGAATCATTGCTGGATCTGGTTCAGGAACAAAAGCTTGTATTTTATCTAACAATTCTTCAGCAGTTGTTGCGGATATTATGATTCGCCGTGCCACTCTTGATATGAAATTCTTCTGCATAGCATAATCCATAAAAGCTATCAGACCTGTAAAGAAATTGTTAACATTTAAAAGCCCAATGGGTTTCTTATGCAAATTAAGATGGGCCATGGAAGCAATTTGAAAGACTTCTCCCAATGTGCCAAAACCACCTGGTAGAGCGATAAAAGCATCAGCATTTAAAAGCATTTGTAACACACGCTCTTGCAAATTTTTAACCACTAATTCTTCTCCAATCGTGCCCCCAGAAACAAATTTCAAAGGTCAAGAGATGATGCCCAAAACTTGACTTCCTCCTAAAGATGCTGCTGATGCTACACCTCCCATTAATCCGACACTACCTCCTCCATAAACTAAATGTATTTTTCGCTCAGCTAATACTCTTCCCAAATGGTTGGCTGCTTTTAAATACTCTTCATCTTTTTCAGGAAAAGCCCCAGAAAATACACAAATACTTCGGGATTTACGAGTTGGGGTTTTCTCCATTCCTATCCTTACCCTTGTGAGAAAAGAGGATATATTTATAGAGATGAAGAGATAAGGCAATAATTTTATTTTCAAGAATGGATACATTATTGCCAGCTATTCACAGTAGTCACGAGTATGACTTTGGTCAGGTATGGGTACACTATCGTTAAAAGAGGAGGAAAATTTTCAAAATAGCTGCTAGCATGTACAGTAGTCACTACTGTAGCTTACGTCAGGAGTAGGTACGTGATTGTTGGAAGAGAAGGAAAATTTTAAAAAGTGGCAGCTATATACAGTAATCATAACTGTATCTCATGTCAGGAGTGGGTACATTATTGGGAGGATAATTTCAAAAGCGACAGCTAGCATGTACAGTAATCGTGACTTTGGTTCACGTTAGGAGTGAATACATTATTACCAAAAGGGGAGGAAAATTTCAAAAGCGACAGCTAGCACGTACAGTAATCGTGACTTTGATCCTTGTCTTCCAATGGCTTTGCGTCCAGTAATGGCTTTAATGCTTTCTATGAATCGGTGATTTGCATCTCATCTAGCTTTCTCACAAACTGGCAAACAGGGTCGTTTAGGGTCAGATTCCCAGGACTGTAACGATCTCGTTCTTTTTGGAAAATTATCCATAATCCAACAACCTCAAATTGCACTATTCCGCAAGAATGTGCTTCAAGAACCTCTCGAATATCTTCTAGAGATTCCTTACGCAAGCCATTCTTAATGAATCTTATTCTATCATTACGATTTCTGGTGATCACTCCTGGAGAACGACATTTATTGCCGCAAATCCACCATCCACAATTATGACAAACGCCTAGCCTCTTTGCTCTTCTTTTTTTGGCATAAGCGCTTTTACCAAAGCCGGGCATACGGGGAAAGAACGCTTCTGGAACTTCACCAGCTGAACGAACCTTAGCTTCAATGAGCCACCGCACATTATCAGGAATGCCTTTGTGCATAAATACTCTGAATCGTTCACATCTAGCTTGATAAATCTTTTTAAGAACATTTATTGGGAAGGAAGGAAAATACTTTCGTAGGGCGGAAAGAGAAGACTCCATTGATGAAGGAGGCAAAGAAAGAAATTAGTGATTGTAGGAAACGAAAATAACTAACACATATTTATAGTGATGAAAGGGATAATGCGTTAATTACACTTACAGAAGCAAGTACATTATTGTCAAAAGAAAAGACAAATGATAGCTTATATGTACAGGAATCATGACCGTGGCTCTCATCTTCCACTGATTTATGTCCAGTAATGGCTTCAATGCCTTCTATAAGTCGGGAATTTGCTTCCCATCCAGTTTCCTTACAAACTGACAAACAGGGTCGTTTAAAATCACATTCCCAAGACTGTAACGGTTTCGTTCTTTATGGTAAGTCCTCCATAAACTGATAATTTCACCTTGCACTTTTCCACAAGAATGCGTTTCAAGAGTCTCTCGGATATCTTCCAGAGATTCCTTACGCAGGCCATTCTTAATGAATTTTCTTTTATCTTCACGATTTATGGAGATGTATCCTAAAGAGCGACATTTAGTAATACAATTCCATCGCCCACATTTATAACACACGCCTAGTCTATTTGCTCTTCGCCTTTTGGCATAACGGCCTTTACCTAAACCGGGCATGCGGGGCATAAATGCATCTGGAACTTCACCCGCCAAACGGACCTTAGCTTCAATTATCCACTGCACATTATCGGGAATGCCTTTGCGTGTAAAAACTCTGATCTTTTCACATCTAGCCAGGTAGATCTTTTTAAGGACTTTTATTGGAAGGGAAGGAAAGTATTTTCGCAGTGCAGAAAGAGTAGAATCCATTGATGAGAGAAGAATTTGAGAGAAGAGGGAAATGAATCAGTTATTATGGGCAACTGAGAGAACCGACTTGAGAGTCACGGAGTACCGTATTCGCCGTTTAACCGGAAAAGTGGATCCTACTTCATTTTGATGTGATAGATATTTTTTTATCTTAGATATTCCATCGAGCTGACGTCGATCCAGTCCTCGATTATTGAATCCATTGTCCGCTTTTGACAAATTTTCAACGACAATATTTCTTGATGTCTGTCTTATCTTTGACCACAGCTATCTCTTATCTTGGATGTTGCTAAGCTGGCATCAATCCTGTCCTTCCAGGTGTAGCCTCGATTATTGAATCAATTGCCAGGCTTTTGACAATATTGTCTACTTTATCCTTTTTGATATATGTCTTATCCTCGGCTATAGCTATCTCTTATCTTGGATACTACTAGTTGACGTCAATCCTGTCCTTCCAGGTGTAGTCTCGATTATTGAATCGATTGCCAGGCTTTTGACATATTGTCTACCTTATCCTTGAATTCCTGATGCGGGTTGGTCCCGCATATTAGCTGTGTATCCAGTGATAGATTAGTAAGAGCTGATGACATTGAGATCTCAGCTTATATTGCTGTAACTGTGCTGTGAATGTGATTCCCGTTTGGTCCTTGTTATGTAAAGGCTATGTATGCATGATATGAAATGCATGAATGCAGAGCATGTGTAACTAATGGCTTTTTTTTGTATGGATCTGGTTCTTTATGTCTTTGCTTTACTGGATCCTCTTTGTGATGGCCTTCTTGGACTATCATTGAATCTCTTTATGTTTCCCCGCTCTTGTCCATTGCCTCAAAAGCCCAACTCTTTTCAAAGTCCGCTTTCTTTGACTTGTTCTTGAATTTTGGCCTCAATTTCTTTAATGTTCGCTCGCCTCATACTTTATATCTCTTCAAATACTCATCCCTTGTCATGGATTTCATACTATCAAAGGCTTAACTTTCAATGTTTCATTGTCCCTTTTCTTGTGGTCGTGTCGACACTTGTTTACCCCCATGTTACAATCCGAATGATTGCTCTTCCTTAGACTCAGGTTCTGATCCATAAGACTTGCCCCCTTGTCTATTGAGCTTCTTTGTTGGCCGTACTCTTTTTAAGCTTCGTAGAGACTACTTTGCCCCCCTGAATACGGTGTTTATGTAGATAAAAGGTATCACCTCGCCTTTAACAGAAGGTCGAGCATTTCTAGACTTTTGTGATGGCACTTGATCGTAAATTTCTCTTACAAGAACCACATCTTCTTAAAGAAAGTCTCAAGCTATCTCCTCACTTTTAAATCTACACACATTAATGAATAATGGTTTGGCCTTAAAGAAAAACTTTCATCAATTTGCAAAGCTTGACAAAGTAATTTACGGTCTTTGTTTTTAATTAAAATATCCTGCCATTCTTCCCTTTCCAACTCGAAGACATAAACTGTGCAAGGCAATAAGGTAGAAACATGATTCACAAGGATAGCCTTTTAGCTGAATGAGGATGATATTGAGAGGTAACTGTTAGGCGTGAGGAAATTAAGTTTGAATATTTTTTTTTTGTTTTGTTGCAGTCTTTTAGCTGAATGAGAATGATATTAAGAGGTAAATATTAGGTCTAAGTAAAGTTAAGTTTGAGTGGTGTGAAAGAAGGGTCTTTTAATACTACTCGTGAGCAGTATTAAACAAGGTAGAAACATGATTCACAATGATAGTCTTTAAACTGAATGAGGATGATAAGTCTGAGGAAAGTTAAGTTTAAGTGGTTTGAAAGAAGGGTCTTTTAATACTACTCGTGAGCAAATTTGATTATGATGAAAAACTCAATAGTGATGACCTCAAACTTGCCACTCTTTCCAGAAAGTTAAACCTCATATGTTGCCCCCCAACTATCGTAATCTTTATGTACGCTTGGTTTGAGGGTTGCTTTTGTCTTCTAGACCGCCTTTGCAGGTTTTTAGTTTAGAATCCATAGCTCACTTGTTTTCTTTTTTTTCTTTTGCTCTAGTTTGAGCCCTTTTTCCTCTTTTTTTTTTTTTTTTTTTTTTGTTTCCCCTTTTTTTTTTTTTTGTGAGCTATGGTGATGACATACTTGATAACTCTCTTGAAGTGAGATGACTCAAGTGGCTTTGCTTGCTCGTGCTTGTTCTCAGTTCTTTTTGGTTTTGAATTTTTCCTTGTTGGCTTTTTGATGGAAGGGATGAACTTTTTCCTTTTCGGAGTTTTTTTTTTTTTGTTACAGAGAACCGAGATCATAGCCTTCTTGAAATGAGATGATTCAAGTGGCCTTAGTTGCTTGTGTTTGCTCTCAGTCTCTTTTTTTTTTTGTTTTGGATTTTCCCTTTAATGGCTTTTGATGGGAGGGATAAACTTCTTTCCTTTGTTGGAATTTGTGTTGCGGAAAACTAAGAATCTTTTTTTTTTGTATTGAGCATTTGTGAGAATTGGGAGGCCACTGAGGTCATTTAATATGAGAGCTACCTTGTTTGGAAGCTAACCCCAGACTTCTTGCAAGGATGTTGATAACCACTATGAATTCTTTTTTTTTTAGAGTTGGGGTGCAACATATGAAATCCTTCTTACTAGATTTGACAACACTTTCAAGATCGCCACTATTAAATCTCCCTTAACTTTTTATTTTCACCCACGAGTAATATCATTTAGAAAGCAAAGTATGATAGCAATAATGGATAGTATAATGGAAAGGAGTGAGAGATGGATGTAAAAATGGAATTTTTGGTAAGAAGTGGTAGAATGTGTAGGTGTAATAATTGAATTTTTGGTAAAAATTGGTAGAATGTGTAGATGTAATAATGGAATTAAAAAAGGTGGTAGAATGCACACATAACATCTTTTTGTTGGAGAACAAAAAGAATTACCGGTTGTCAAAAAGTAAAGTGTGATGGCTATAATGGATAGTATAATGGCAAAGAGTGTAAAAATGGAAAGTAGTAGAATGCACGCATTACATCTTTTTGTTGTACCAGAAAAAGAATAGCAGGTGTCCATTTAACAAAGACTACACCCCAGATTCTGGACTAAATCTAGGAGATTTTTACTATTAGATTACTTTTGCAAGCTTTCAAAGATACAAGTTTATTCAAAGGATTCCCTGTCATTCGAAAATGTATGCGGACTGTTAGGTCAGATCTGACTTGGAGGCCTTCCAAAGTCAATGTAATTCTAGCTCGAAATCTTCACTTTTCAATTATCAATCACATCGGGCCTAGCAACTTGGACTTGGTTTTGCTTGATGAGGCGGCAATGGATTGTGGGTGACATTTGGCTCATCGGAAAAGTCCAACCACTTTGACTCGATTAATTGTTGAACTATACGCTTCAATGCCATGCAGTTTTCCAAGCCATGGCCTGGAACGCCATCATGATATGGGCAGGTAATGTTAGGGTCATACCACTTTGGATATAGGGGTTTGAATGGCTTTGTAGGAATTGGACGGATAAATGGTCTTTCGATGAGTTTTGGGTATAACTCAGTATAAGTCATGGAAATTGGTGTGAAAACTTCTCTTGGTCTTGGTGCAGGTACTGGAGGAGTAGGAGCAGGTGGCCATGACTGATTAGGTCTGTTAAAAGGATAATTGTTGGGCCTATTGGAAGGATAATCATTGGGCCTATTTGGAGGATAATTATTGGGCCTATTCAGAGGATAATCATTGGGCCTATTTGGAAGGTAATTATCGGGCCCATTGGCAAAATAGGATAGGCGAGCTCCGATAGCCACAGTATCCACGAGGGGAATCCTTCTTCCGCGTCCTATTTGTTGTACTTCGTCATCTTTTCTTCTGGATGGTCCTCCTCTTTTCATAAGATTATTAAAGGATTCAGCAATATTCCCAGTCCTAATCTCGTGCTCGATTCTTTCTCCAGACATGACAATGTTAGAAAAATTAGTTGCCGAATTGCCAATGAGTTCGTCATAATATAGGTACTTCAGTGTCTGAACAAACAAAGTGACCATTTCTCTTTCTGTCATGGGTGGCTGAACTTGTGCTTCTTGAATTGCTTTCGCCTTGATTAGCTCGATCAATTGTCTCATTTGTTCGGCCATACTTTCTATCTTGGACTCTATCTTTATGAGACGTCCTTCGATTTGTTCTGCCATTAATCTTATTTGGAGCCGAGTTGAATATCAGTGTCGAGGTCCAATTTTATCCTTTTAAAAGTAAGATATATTTTATTAGATCCTATGTGTATGTGATTGATGCAATGGATGCATGTAGGAAAAATGAGATTATGTTTTTATCAGACTTTGTATGCACATGATTGATGTAATGGATGTATGCAACGAGATTATGTTTTTATCAGACTTTATATGCACGTGATTAATGTAATGGATGTATGCAATGAGATTATGTTTTTATCAGACTTTATATGCACGTGATTAATGTAATGGATGTATGCAATGAGATTATGTTTTTATCAGACTTTATATGCACGTGATTAATGTAATGGATGTATGCAATGAGATTATATTTTTATCAGACTTTGTATGCACGTGATTAATGTAATGGATGTATGCGATGAGTGAATTTGATTATCCACTATCGTGAAACTTCAAAACTTTTAGTTGTCATTATAAAGACAAAAAAGTTAGCATAATTTGATGCGTGATTTTAATGCATGAAGAATAATTGCACAAGAAAGATAAGGTTATTAATAAGTTAAATAGCAATTAACAACTCATGAAGTATTATGGAAAAATGAATTAAAACCATAAATATAAGACACGAAGAAAATAAAAGTGTAGAGCAACAACATAGCATAACAAGGACGTGCTTATGGCGTTGGTAAAATGGTAGAAATTCTATGGTCAGTTCTATGGTTAAGTGGGGAGTTCTATATGCATAAGGTGGCTTATCAAAAAGGTAAGGGATAGTTCCCGAATCCCGTCACTAAATTATAGTGATGGCCCGATTCCTTACCCTCTAGGGTTAATGTAAGGAATGGATTAATTCGAGTCATAGCTTTTCGTGGGCCCATGCAGAGACTAACCGTCTCAGGAGGCAATACACTACTTTGCTACTTTGAAACCGGTGAAGGCTTGGAGACCATGGCCTCACAAGGACAACAACACCAATTCCGCTTAGAAAGAATTGTGTTCGATTTGAGAAAGCTCGGGTATAGAGCTTCATATTGTGAATGCATTATGCATGTTTAGAATAAGTAAATATAACATATAAATCCACATAATAAGCAAAGTAAATCAAAACAAATCAATTTTAGGCTCGACTCACTAACGTGGAGTCCCCAGTGGAGTCGCCAAGCTGTGGCAACGTCGGGTTTTCGGGAGTCGCCACCAATCAGTTTACCTAGGTCGATTGGTCACCTTAAATATTGGTCTACGAGAGTTCGGGGGTTCGGGAGTACGGTTACGTTAAAACAACTTTGTTAAAACGCCCAAAAATTGGCACCTTAGTTGATTTTAATTTTGTTTCGCTTTGCTTTTAAATAAATTTCAGTTAATTTTCAATCTAGAATTTTTAACTGAATTAATCGGATGTGGATTTTTGGTAATTAATTTGTATAGAATTTTATACTTCCGAACCATGGACTCTGCCGAGTCATTTGGACACGGAAGATTTTTATTCCGAACCATGGACTCTGACGAGTCATTTGGACACGGAATTTGGTGAAAATTTTAATCCATATCGTAAAAATATGGATTTTTATCTTTTTATTTAATTTATTTATTTTGAAAGTTTGATATTTTTCAAACCGTAGATCCTGCTGGATCATCCGGATATGGAAATTACTTTAATTAATTGTTAGTTATATAATTATTATTTTTATGGAATTTATTATTACTAATTTGTAAGTCTTTTGTTTTTAGATTTATTAATAATCTAAAAAATTTATTTTTTATTCTTTACACTTTCTTTTCTTTTCTTTCTTTTCTTTCTTTCTTTTCTTTCTTTTTGATTTTATCTTTCTTTTAGTTTTATTTTTCCTTTCTTTTCTTTCTTTTCTTTTCTTTTCTTTTTCTTTTCTTTCTTTTCTTTCTTTCTTTTTTTTTTTTTTATCTTTTTCTTATCTTTCTTATCTTTTTCTTATCTTTCTTTTAGTTTTTTTTTTAGTGAAAGTTATTTATTATTTTAAATAGTTATTCAATTTATAAAAGAAAAATAAAAATAATTGGCTTTTTAAAAAATTATTTTTATTAGGCTTAAAAAATAATCTTCTTTTAATTTTCATTTATTTATTTAAGTAAGGGTAAAGGTGAATTAAATTAAAAAAATTATATAAAGGAAAATTAATGATAATAAAGTGGGGCTTTTTGGCCATCCACTTTAAAAATAAATAATAATAAAGGTTAGCAAAGTTAATTAAATTAATTAACAACAATAATAAAAATTAGCCAAGTTTAATTAAATTAATTGATTAACAACAACAATAAAAAGTTAGTCAAGTTAATTAAATTAATTGATTAACAACAATAATAAAAAGTTAGCCAAGTTAATTAAATTAATTAATTAAAAACAATAAAAGTTAGCCAAGTTAATTAAATTAATTAATTAACAACAATAAAAGTTAGCCAAGTTAATTAATTAATTAATTATCAACAATAAAAGTTAGCCAAGTTAATTAATTAATTAACAAAAATAATAAAAAGTTAGACAAGTTAATTAAATTAATTAACAACAATAATAAAAAGTTAGCCAAGTTAATTAAATTAATTAATTAACAACAATAATAAAAAGTTAATTAATTGTTAACAAAAATTATAAAAGTTAGTAATAATGCAAAAATTAAAAGGTTAGTAACAATAATAATATTAAAAGTTAGTTGTTAGTAAGTTAATAACAAAAAAAAAGGGTTAGTAATAATAACAAATAAGTAAAACAAGTAAAAATTAAAATAGTTAGGAATTAATTCTGCAAGAACAAAATAAAAGGTTAGTGACCAAAGTGAAAGAAATAAAAAAAATAGAGGACAAAACAAGGGTTGTACCCTTTAGTTTTAATTTTGAATTTTGCTGGGAACGTGAGACAGAGCACACGCGAGGGAGGAGGAGGGAGGAGCAGGCACGGCGCAGGGGAGGAAGAGGAAGGGCAGGGTGGCGCAAGGGAGGAACGCAGCGGCGGCGTGGCGGCGGCGCGGACGGAGCGGCGGCAGGCGACGGCCGGCAGAGGAAGGAGAAAGAGAGAGAAAACGAGAGGAGAGAGAGAAAGAACGCACGGGAAATGGAAGGAAGAAGATGGTCGAACTGTCAAAATAAAAAATTTTGGGATTTTATGGAGAAAGGAAGGAGAGCCAGGGGCTAAGGCAGTAATTTTTCTATTTTTTAAAACGGAGCTCTAAGCTTTCTGTGTATTTTTTTCTGTGTTCAGCACAAAATTTGGGGGGCTATTTATAGAGGAAGTTTGGCTGAACTGTTGATGGATAAATTAATAAAAAATTTCAAACTTATCTTTTAAATTGGTAAAATGACAATTTTAGTCCTTTACGTCTCTCAGCCTCTGGATAAGTTCCTGAAGCTTCTGATTTTGACAATTTTGTCGTTTTCTGTCAATTTGCGCCAGAAACGTCGGCAGGCCCAAAATTTTATGTGACAAACTACCAAATGCTCCTGGAACTTTTAGAATTTGTCAATTTTTCCCGAAACTTCTCAATTTTGTCATTTTTACCTCAAACTTTTAATTTTTTGTCATTTTTTTCATGAAATTTTATTTTATTTCAAACATACACATATTCACACATATATCATTTTAAATCAAATTTTCACAAAACAAAAATATATTTTAAACTAATTAAATTTTTTTAATAATAATAGTAATATTTTTTTCTTTAAATTAATTTTTTTTTTAATAAAATTTTTTCAAAATTTTAAAACACCCGGACGAAATTGGGTGTCAACAGCATGCCCTTCCTATATATCCTGGAGAATTAATATTGCAACAAATTAAATGCTCAGTGAAAGTCATTTCAAGGAACATTTTATTGATGCTTAATTAGCCGCGCCAAGCAATGGATTTCAATAGTTTTATTTTAGGACAGTATAGTATCGAATCGATTCCCTCAGACGCTTCGCTTTTTTTTTTTTTTTTTTTTGAACAGCTGAAATCATTTCATTGTATTAATAGAAATATCCATGCACTGACCAAAATGCCAACTGGTTAGCCACTCCAAAATCAACATTCTTAGCGGCGTTACCCATCCGCATGAAAACTAACTCAACCCCCCATACTTACTAGAATAAGTATTATATAACCTTACTGCTCTCGGAAATCGAATTAGAAGAGAACGATCTATTGTCATGTACGAAAATCAGCCATATTGGTGAGATCAGACTTATTCACGAGCTGAGAGAAAAGAATTGCGAGGTCAGAGAGACAGTTACTAATTGCGGAAAATGAATAACAAATAATTTAAATGGGATAATTGGGTAAATTCACAAAATCACTTGGAACTTACTTTTGTCTAAGCTTACACTTGAGTCTGGCCTATAGAAGTTTTATCCTACTTACTATCCCTTAAATGTAGGGGTGAAAAAAATGAATAAACAGCTCGAGCTTGCCTTGAGTTCGGCTCAATTTAAAACTCGTTTATGACTTATTTGAAAAGTTATCAAATTAAGCATAAATAAAATTTAAAATTTGATATACAATTTAAACAAAGCTCGATTTGCTTACTATTTGGCTCCATTTTGTCTAATTTTATATTTTTTTCTTAATTTAAATAAACAGCTAAAGCTCGATTTGTTAAAAGCTTGTTCACAGCTCATTCATATTGTTTTTAATTCAAACATAAACAGAATATTAAGTTCAACAAATTATTCAAGCCAATATGATCAGCCTAATACTCAATTCGGCTCCACTTATTTCCAACCCTGCTTCAATGTTCTTACTATATATATCCATGCAATTAAAGGTTTATTTCTACATGCTCCTTGCTTAGGGCATGCATATAACTGTGAAGCAGATAGCTACGTGCAAATTATATACATGCATGGGGATATACCACAAAATTAAAGCAGTCTGCTATATACATGTACGGATACAAGGATGGATGCATTTTCATCGAAGATTTTTATCTGGTTCATTACGTTGGTTTAATTCAAAATAATTTATTTTTATATTTTTTTTATCTGAAATTAATGTTAGCTAGAAACTAATAATGCATTGATATAATAATCCATTAACTAACATTTTTATAATTTAATTAATTTTTTTGTGAATGTTTTGCCATTCAACCTAAAAAAAATAAAAATTCAATAAAATTATAAAATTGTTATTTGATGGATTATTGTATGTAAGTAGCAGCATTAATTTTTAAATAATATTAACTTCAGACAAAAAAAACATAAAAATAAAAATAAGGCATTGTGAATTAATCCGACTTAACCAAACTGTATTTTTGTTGCTGGAAGTACTTTCATCAAACCCTCATGCTGCCTTATATCTGATGTACTTAGGTTAATCACCTTCACTGATTAAGGTTGACTTGAAATTATATATATATGCTTTAACATTCTAGTTCCATTATCATACATTTTTCTCTCTGATTTCCTAACATTGTCTGATTATTATCAACTTGTAATATGAAAAGACTATTTTGTTTAAAATATAAATATAGCAATAAAAAGCCTTAAATCAAAATTGATTCCCACATTAGGCCAAGCGGGAAATTTGTTCCTTAAACTAAAAAACAACACATTTTATCACATTCAACTTAAGTCAATTTAATCTAAAATAACTTATTTTTAATTTTATATTTTTTTATTTGTAACCAATTTCATTTGAATGCTAATATTATGCAAGTGTAATAATCAATTAAAATTTAATTTTTATAATGTTATTGAATTTTTATGATTTTTTTGTTTTTAATGGTTAAAAAGTAAAGTCCATTAAAATTTAATAATATCATAAAAAAATATTTCCAATTGATTACTACACACATAATATTTACTTCCAAATGATATTAGTTCTGTAAAAAAATATATATAAAAATAAAAATAAGATACTTTAGAATAAATTGACTTAAGTTAAAATTAATTCGCTTTACTTTATCTAATTGATTCAATAGAATTCTGACGATTTTAGTTCTGTTTTCTACTTCCAGATAATATTCCTAACAATTGAACAGTTTTTTTGGGAGCAGTTATTCGCAGGTTTTATTATATGCTTGGAGGGAGGTGTAGCGTTAACCAAGCTAGCAGAGCAAATTGACTCTCTTTTTGTCTGTGGTAAACAGAGAAGATGTATGAAAAAAGAAAGTTTAGCCAAGGTGCACACATAAGGAACATTGGAACTACCGGTTTCATTTCTTTTAAACCGTTTCTCTAGAAATAGTGGAATTTATTTTGTTCTTTTTGTTTTTGTCCCTGAAATTTAAAAAAAGGTTTGGCTAAGGTGTGCACAAATAAAATTTTTTTATATTAAATGAGGGTAGTAAAATAAATTTGTTGTTAAAAAGTTTCAGAAAATGAAAAATAATTCGGTCTTTTTAGATAACCCAATATATATATGTATATATGTAATTCATTATTTTGAGAAGGGAGGGATGAAACATTTGCTTCCTTTGTCCCATCCCATAATAAAATGATTAGTTTTTCTTTCATTTTCTAAATCTGGATCTGATTCGCTAAATATCTCTGCAAGAAAGGGATGAAAAGTATTTGTCTAGCGCTAAGCAAGGAAATGCTTGCTTTAAATTAAACAACTGAAAATTGACTTTAAAATGTCTTATTTTTATTCTTACGCTTTATTTATTTAAAGCTAATTTTAATTAAAATTTAATATTATACAGCTCAATAATCCATTGAAAATACATTTTTTTTTGTAATTTTACTAAATTTTTATGAATTTTTTTAATTTAAGGTATTAAAAAAGAAAAATTTAAAAAAATTTAACAACATTATAAAAATTTATTTTCAAATGAATTATTACATCTGCATAATGTTAACTTTTAAATGAAATTAATTTTAGATAAAAAGAGATGTAAAAATAAAAAAAGACAACTAATTAAGGGGTTGTTCGTTTTGCTTTAATCTCATTAATTGGACAACATTAATTTAGGATATGAAATTGGGGTTAGTGTTGGGCTTATTTACTAATTTGTGCCATAGATTAAATTCCAACCAGAGAGTCTCAAGCTGCTCGCCTCGTACTCTTCATCTATTGCCATCAAAGTACCTAAGTAAAGTGCGAGTTCCTCCTTCGGTAGCCCAAAGCACCAGAGTTGATGCCTTATTGTCAGATATAGTAATCCTTCGCCGAATCTTTCCATTCATTAGCCTAGCATATCGGACGATGATCGCAGCCTTTCCTCCTCTCGCCGGCCGCTACCTGTCATGTGGGATGCGGTCTCTTCCTATATATGACCTGTACCAGCTCCTTCTCAACATCTCATGCCCCCCTTCTCACAAAACCCATCACTGATGCCCAGATTCACCCCCTTCTTGCAAAACCCATCATCAACGCCTAAATTCGAGTTCAAGAGAGAGCAACAGAGTTTAATCAAGTGATAATTCTGTGACGATGTGCAGGAGAGGGCAGAGAACATATATCAGTTTAACAAGGGGCATATAGACATAAATAATATCAACTTTATACCCTAGTTTTGAACACAATCAGCGGATTCTCTTAATCCATCTTCAACCTGTCTCATACCCATGAATAATCCCACCCCATTAATTCTACTAATTTAAACTAAACTGTCCCTAAGTTAAAATGCATTGAACTTAAAGTGGAATGGATAGATTCTTACAAAAGGTGAAATTCGTATTCTTTCGTATAGAACATGACTTGGATTGGATGTCGAAGGTTCTTTCCACCACGTCTTCACACATCTCAGCTCAGGTCAGGAAAGGATTCCAAAATTCCAATTCAATTTATTTTATGCGACCATGGACAGGTCTTGGTCCTACTCTACTCAGTTCTAGGCTTAGCCACGGAATAACAACTTATAAAACTGATAGCAATCATCCCATTCCCCGGCCGGGCCGGGCTTCCTGAATTCTTAGCTTAAAGAGCAAGCCAATATTATCCATGCCCTGGCTCTGGAATCCATAGGAATCTGCCTGCATTGAATTAATCTGGCCCTTTAATTTGTTCAGCCAGGAAGGGAAGGGTTGGAGTTGGAATTTATCAGCACCGCCATACTTACATTAGCAGGATGAAATACAGCGACGTGTGTCATTTCAGCCACCCCCAACACAAGCTGAAATTCGACTACACCCAGGCTCCCTTCAAGTGCGACGGCTGCAAGGAGGTGGGCATAGGCTCCCGCTTCAGATGCCCCGCCTGTGACTTCGACCTGCACCTGCACTGCGCCCTCCCTTCCCCCTCCCTCTCCCACCCCTTCTACCCCAAGTGCTCCTTCCACTTCCTCCCCCGCCCCCCCTCCGCTGTCCCCCGCTACTGCAACGCCTGCCACAAGGACGTGGGCGGCTTCCTCTACCACTGCAGGGCCTGCGGCTTCGACCTCCACCCCTGCTGCGCCAAGCTCCCCGCCCTGCTGGACGACGGCGAGGTCAAGCTGTTCCTGGAGCAGAAGGTGAGCGCAGCCTGCCACCGGTGCGGGCAGCAGGGGCGGGGCTGGAGTTACCGGTCCGAGTGCAAGAGGTATAACCTGCATGTGGCCTGCGTGCGGGAGATGTTGGTGGAGAGTTGGCACCACCTCTACATTGGGAACACCAACACCAAGGCAAGCTTGAACAAATTTGATAAGGAGATGAGGAAAGTTCCAAGCTTGAAAAACACGCTCCATAGCGCTCACCAGAAGACGAGTAAGGGGGGGAAAGTGAACAAGTGTTGCGAGATGGCTGCGCTCGCGCTTCAGTTCATCATCTCGGCTCTCCTCGGAGATCCCACGGCTCTCGTTGCTGGGGTTATCGGGACTCTAATGGCCCGCTAGGCAACCTCTTGATCTTGATTCAATACTAAAACTATAGCGGCCCCCACCCCATGTATCTGCTATAATGATAGAATCTCATCTAATTTCAACCCTAATCAGTTCAATTAGCTCCGATCGATTGCGCTAGCTGTGGATTTACTATCTTATGTAGTACTATGCTCGTCAGCTTTGCCCTTTTCATTGATCCGGTGCTCTTCCCTTCGGATGGTAAGGCGTCCCAATTTTAAGGTGGCGATGACTAGTGGCAAGGGCAGCAGCAGCTAGGCTGGGATAAATTTTGGCCAGATTTCTCTGGCACTAACAAACCCTGTGCAAATTACACTTAACTGGGTCACAATCGCAAATCACAATGCTCCTCACTGAATGCTTCTACAATCCTGCAGCCAACTTCTTTCCCATAATCCATGTTTCTTCCTTAAGTGACTCAGAGTCTCATCTACACAGGCTCATGCCCACCTCAAGTTGTAGACAATGAACAACTCCCATCAGGTCAAATTTATTCTCATTCCATTGTCCAGATCCCAAGTTCCATTATCTCTTCAACAACTTTGTTGCTTGGCCACCAATTCCATTGCAGGTTTAGGTCTTGCAATTCTCTGAAAGAGGAGGTGTTAAAGTTAAGGTGGTCACAACAATTCCCTGGCTGCACAAGGAAACCAGGGAATGAATTTCTGTAACTGCCAACTCCAGCTTAACAACCCTGAGTTTGACTGGATTGTAAAATGAATGCGTACTGCAGACTTACAGTCCAACTAAGAATAGATATTGGCCCGAGCACGGAGGAGAATGAAATGAAAAAAGGTTTTATTCCATCCTTTTTTTTAAATTGTTTTTAAAATAACAGAATCTTACAATACAATTTATGCTTTCCTGCTAGACGCCAACAGAGATAGAAGCGACCAAACCAAAACCACACATACATGTGAAGACTGCTGCAGAACATGTAGTTACTTATTGAGACAACAATTACAAAGAAAATCAAGAAGCAAGAGACGAAGGCTTCATTTCTTCCTTTATAGCTGCAACCAATTGATCGAAAGCAAAACCCCATGCACTTTTCATCTCGGATGACCACATTTCAGGAACTGCCTCCTTTATGGTCTCTAGAAGGGCGAATTTTGTGACCTACAAAATAGATGCAAAACTGAATTAAGTTGTCAGCTCTTGATAAACTACCCTAGTGTTGACACTGAAGTTCCTGGATGGATCCACGCTTCACTAAGGATGGGGAGCGTTAAAAAGAAAGAGGATAGACTACCTCCAGATTCTGTAACCTGGGCTAGACTCGTTACGTTTTCTATGAAGATTCTTTTTTCTTAAAAAAAGGGGGGAAATATGATGCCGTTAAGTAATCATAACTACAAAGGTACTTAAACCTACTCGAAGTAACGACAAAGGCAATAGGAATCATGGTTCAGTAAATGGACGCATGCCAGTAGCCGATTCTAAAGTCAAATACTAGTAGTTCATAAGACAGGCACCTCGAAGTGCTCATCAACTACGCCAGATTTGAAGTGGACAGTCCCTAACTTCTTCAAGTTAGATTCTCTCACTGTCACCTTGCCAGCTTTGCGGAGCTGAACTGCCGATTCACAGGTCTGCAAAACAATGTAGAGAGGGGAAATAGTCAGCGAGCGTTCAAGCCGTTTTGAGTCCAAAGGAAAGGACTGATCTTACGCAACACCATATCGAGTTAGGGAGCCGTATAGGAAATGACAAGTCATATGCAAGCACTCACCATGAGAAAGACAGACATGGCATGAGTCTTGAGCTTTGGGTTCTGCTCCAGAGGGATCTTGGAGTCCCTCAAGAAAGAGAACAACTTCTGGGCCGATGGAGCAATCTCAAAGATCCTGGGCAGAATACAAAAGCACCAACCAGTCATTGAGGCGAACACTTGGCGCGCATGAAGAAAAAAGCATGGAATGGAAGAGCACATGATTAGGAGAATGAAGGCTTACTTCAAGAAGAACTTGAGACTCAAATCGGCGGCGTTCTTCTTCATCAGGGTCCAGGATTCCACGACAAGAGCTTCTTGCTGTTGGGTAAAACCCACGAATTCAGCGTTACTCATGGTTTCTCAATTTAGGCAATGCCAGTCCGGAGGAGGTTTGGGATTCAAAAGGAGTGGAAAGAAACAAGAGAGAAGAGGCTGTGTTGAAAATCTTCACCGAGGGATGCATTGTAGTATTTTCGGAGAAAATTAAGTTCATATAGAAGGATGAAACTTACTAGAAGGGGTAGCTCTTCATGGCGTGAGGAGCCACTTTTTTTACTATTTTGTTAAGGCCTTACTAGAAGGGGTAGCTCTTCATGGCGTGAGGAGCCACTTTTTTTACTATTTTGTTAAGGCCTAAAGGTCAAAACCTGGGGGCAGGAGCGGCGAGCTGGCGACGGCCGCTTGTATTAGTTTCACCAAAGGTATAACCCTTCATTACATCACTTATTATTCCTATACTGTCTCTTTAACCCTAAGTTTTCGAGCACATACAACTAGACCACTGTACTTTGTGAAAAGTTCTCTTCGCTTCGCTGCAACATATTTTCGTTTAATTTTAATTTTAATTTTTATTTCCTTCCCTTTCTTTCTTTCTTCTTTTTTCGGTTTTTTTAACTTAGGTTTTCACCGTGACTTTAATATGTCTTTACTTCTTCCAAACAAATGATGAATGGTTTTCAAATATCCCTAGTTTTGATATTCCGAAACTTTGATTTTCTTGTTCTGATTTATTAGGTTGGAAAATATTTGAGGCTCTTCATGCAGTGAGGAGGCACTTATGTTACAATTTTCTTAGGTTTAAATGTCAAACCCTGGACTGGTGAGAGAGAATTGGGCAAAAATTCACATCCTTAATTCTCTTTTTGTCTGTTTTTATGTAACATTAAATGCCAAATTGATTCGTCAATGAAAGCAAAACTAACAATTAAACTATTTTTTAACCACAAGCAATTGATATATGCGATTAGGGGTATGAACTAGTCGAGCTCTTGTTGGGTAGCTCTTGAGTTGACCCTCAGTAAGAGCAAGGCCCGATTAGAGGCTGTGAATGTCTGAGCCTTAGTCATTCTTCTAGACAGCTGCAGACAACAATTAAATCAATTAAGTTTTGTAACTCCATTCAAATTGGTAATCATTAGTCCCTCCGTTTTATTTGTATTAGCTACTAGCTAGGCTATTTAGTTCAATTCTCCAGTTTTTCTAAAACATTTTTTGAAAATTAAAAAAATGAAAATAAAATAGATTTAGTTAACTGCTTTTCTTTTTTAACTTTATTGGAAAATAATTTTCCATTACATGAAGATTTGGAAAATAATGATTTTGTTGTTTTTCTAATTTCCCAATCAATCTCTTGCATGGCTTTCTCCTCTTTGATCTTCACCGGTGAAAGCTTAATTAGGTTGATGGACCGTGTATAAGCAATTGTAAGGAGGTGGCAAAGTGGTGGTGGGACTCGGGAATAATGAATAAGGCAGGGCAATAGTGGTTTGAGATGAGATGTCAACTGGTCACCATTAATTTTCTCGTTGATTCTCTTTTCTTTGATTAACACAAAAAATGATACAATCAAGCCAACGATCTAATGGTGAAACACAACCTCAGAATAGGTGAGCCCCAAGTCTACTGTGATTGATAATGGAGTGATAAAGTTCAAAATTAAAGATTAATTCATCAGAATACTTTTTTCGTCAAATTGAAAGAGGTATTGAGTTTTTTTGCGCTGAATGATCCATTTAACTTATTTTGATAATGATAGTGGTTGCAGGAAACGAAAAACATCACCTGGCTCATTTGAATTGATTCTTAAACAAGAATGATTATCTATTAATGAAATTTGTACACACTAGAGATATGCCCGCTACGGGCCTTTCGGGGCTTATGGTGGCAATGTATTAGCAGAACTTGCACATCTTTGAGTTTGAGAATGTATTAGTAGTACATATATATATATATCACATAGATGAAATGGTCTACAAGTGTTCTAAAAGTACATATGCATTGTAGCTTGGCTAGTTGTTACTTTGCTGTTGTCCTGGTGATCACTATTTTGGTGCATCATTGAAGTCCATAATGATGTCAAAGCAGTGAAACTAATTATGTGTGTGGACATGATGGAGTATGTGAATATGTTAAAGAGGAAAGGTAACTAAAGCTGGAGTATGTGAATCTGTTAAAGATGAAGGGTAACTAAAACTTGAAAAGTAAGAATCTAAAAATTTACAGCTTGCATTTTGTAAATGCACATGCTTATTTCCATAAATGTAACTTATTTACAAAGTTTGAACATCAACAAACTTAGATTTATCATTTTGACCCTCAAGAACCATTATTTCACTACACTGTCACTATTCCTGCATAAATTGTCCTGGAAACTAGCCTCAGATTCAATATGATCTTTAACATTTACATGGATTTAAGGATGCAATGACAACCATGAGTAAACCCATACTCACTCCAGACCCTTTCTAAGCTCACAATCTTGCGTAGGTGCCTTGTTAGGGATGTTAATTTGCACTCATACCCATAGACACCCTACCCTATCCTATCCAATGAGCAAGGTTTTTTTTCCCCAACTGTGCATGTTTGGGCCAAGTTCTGCTATTTGTTTTTGTACTCGTCGGGTATTAATATAACCTAATAAACTATTTTTAGTTTCAATATTTACTATTTAATGTAGCCTAATTGATATTTTAGATTAATTATATTTATATAATTATGTGCTGAATGAATTTTTTTTGTTATGATCATTTGTGCAGGTATTGTAGATATAATACCCGACCCTACCAGCTCCAACGCGGGGAGGTTTTAGGCAAAAAACCTTTACCCTTGCGGGTTGGGCAAAAGGGTTTATGTAGAACTCTTGTATTGCAAATATGGTTTAGAAATAATTCTACGTTCTCCAAACCCAGTTCGTGACATCCTCATGCTTTTGTGGTAATGATAACAGCACCATGGGTGGTTTGTTCACTGCCCATTGGAGGTTGTGTTCTTAGTTTGTTTAGGAGTGGGTTGCTGGAATTTATAATATGGGAGAATGAGGGCTAGTTGTTAAACAACCCAAATGATTCACTTCATTCTCTTAACACATGTCTAACAAAGACAACGATTAAATAGATTAGGCGTCATTTTGCCACCTATTGAGAACGTAAGTTCAATTATAAATACACTTGTTAGAATATAAATCACCCAAATTCTAAAGGAACTGAAGTTCAATGTATATTGTATGATATCATGCTAGGCGGCATCAGCCTCACTGTGTTTATAATAAAAATTCTTTGACAAATTATGACTGCAAACCTTAGTGAGTTATACTATAATATAATATGCACTTGTGAGTGAGAGTAGAGTGCCCTGAACAGAAGAAATTCATGCATTCACTTGATACTGCATGCATACAACTAGTGAATTTTATGAATTTAAAATTAGATTATATTGAATATGACTGTGTATGTTATTTTAAATGCTCAAGTATCATACATTACATGTGGTGAGGAGGCTATGGGTACAATTTGTTAAAGTAGACTTTTAAACTGGTATCCTCTCTATACTTGATTCAGATAGAATATACATTTTGTAAGATTTTGCAGGTAAAAGAGGATTCAGGTGACAGAGTTTTAGGAGGATAAAAGCAGATAAGGTATATTTTGACATCCAAAAGTATGTTTTTTAAACCTAAAAGACAAAGTACTTTTAATACTATAAACACCAATAGTCATCTATGAATATTACCCAGAGTTTATAAAAGATGGAATAGTTCTGGACAATCTAATCTCCACTATACATTCACATAGTTGAAAAGAAAACTAGACTGCGCCAAATATGAGTGTAAAAAATAGAAGAAGAAGAAGAAGAAGAAGAATAAAGGATCAAATTTCCAAAATTAACCACATCCATAGTTTACATCTGGCTTTGCAACGTCAGAATCAAACGGAATCTCAACCCTCTCTTTCACCAGGCATCGAGCTTCCCCACCTTCAATCACCAGCACTTTCCCAGGCGGACACACAACGGAAGTGTGCTTTTCTTTGGCTGTTGGTTGTTGTTGAAACAACCGCCAGAGCCTGTCTGGGAAACTCTTATTCCCATCCTTAGGTTTTGCTGCCAAACCTGATGACAAGCTTAACAGATATATCGCGCCAACAACTGGAAGAACCATTTGAGCTGCTGAGATGATAAAACCACCCAAACCTTTGCCTCTTGGTCCACAATCTTTCGCATTTTCCTTGGCTTGGCCATTTGTCCGACCAGAAGTAATCCCATCTGGTGCAGCCTTGCTTGGTTGCTGCACGTGGGAAAGGTAACCACTATCCAAAGCCAAAGATCGTGGTGGCCGACATGGATATGGAGGAAGGAGGAGATCACTGTCATTCCTTACCGTTTCACCAGCAAAGAGAGATGCCTCGTGTAGAACTTCCAAGTCCTTCCCTTTGTATTCCTTCAGTTTCTCTAGTAACATCTGACGACAGTAATCAATCTCTTTTAGGGCAAGTTCTCTCTCATATCGTTGCTGTTGTTGTAGATTCTGATGAAAGGGACAAGAAGAAAGAATGAACACAATAATGCAATGACACGGTGTGATTTCTTATGCTCATTTTGCTTGCACGAGCAAAGCAAGCATGTTCCAGTTACCGACACTTAAAAATGGAAGAGGACTATAATACTCATGGGTTGACATATCCAGAGAGCATAATTCCTTATAAAAGAAAAATACATGGAATTTGTGTTTTTATGCTGCCCAAATAGCAAAAAGAGCTGATGAACTTACGGTAATCTCTAATGTGACAAACCCAATTTGGGCGACTAATAACAACTTGCTGATCATTGGAAAGAGTCCAATCAACAGCACATGAGAGTGCTTCCCAACTTCTACCACCAACAACACATACATCATTTCCCACTTAATCAATTTAAAACGCGCATAGGAAAATTAATCTAACAGCCTTATTACTTTTTCCTGGGATCTTAAAATATTCAACCACACGCACATGGCAAAATTGTCCAGTCAAGTTGCAGTCGATAGGGGATCAATACTGTAGGTTTAGAAGTTAGCACTATGAAATCTCTGCCTGCCCCTGCCCCAAGATTTTTCAGACTCACAGAAGTTCACTTAACCAACCAACAGGCATCCACAAATCTATGCCCCAAGTTACTGTTTCACAGAATGTACACCTAACGCTCAGGATGCAAGATCGACACCAAACATTGGAACCGCTCGGATCGATTTAGGGTTCCAAGGATTAGGTGCATTAGTCCCAAAGACAGGCGAGCAGGCGAGTAATTTGGGGGGGAGGGGGGGGGGGGGGAGTGTGGTAAGCACAAACCTGCAAAATGATGAGATGAACTTCAAGAGATTCGATGGCATCATGGACATTCAAGAGCCTCTCCGTCTCTTCATCATCTTCGTGCTCTTCTTCGTCTTCGTGCTCTTGTTTGTCCCCCTTTTGACAGGTAGCGCCGTGAGAACTAGGGTTTTGGTGGCGGCTAAAAGAAGAAGTGACGTCTTTTTCTGCTCCTGGCTTCTGTGGGTCGAAACTAGCGGAGTTGGCTTTGCGGATGCAGTTGCTAATTTTGAATCTAAGCTCTGTAGCTTTAGCTAGCACCACCTCCACCCCCTCTTCCTCCATTACTCTGTTTCCCGAATTCAAAATCTACAATTCTACCCTTTTCCACCAGAAAATATTGTCAGAAACAACGGCGAAGAAAGTAGATTTTAAGGGAGGAGGTTCTAAATTGGGAATTTGGGAGAGAGAAGAAAGGGAACTGAGCCTGAGGATGATGAATAGTTGGCGTCTCTTGTGCCATTGCTATGCAAATGAATCTGGCCCCGGACCCGGTGAGTCTAATGTGCTCCTTACACCTTTTATATATATATATATATATACATATACACACACACACACACACATTTTAATACTAATCTTTTATGGCATATGTGAATACATTAACTCCCAGTGTCTTTTAAAAATTGGAGATATGTATATATTAGGTACTAGATATGTACAAATTTTATATACAAAGAAAATAAGAGATCTGTACAAATAATATATGACATATGTACAAATGAGATCATAAATATATTACAGGTTCAACATCCTATAATAAAAATATGTGTAAGTAAGTCAAATCTTATTTCATGCCAAAATTAGACATACATACAAATAAGGCGACACATATGTATGAAACTTAGAATGAAGCAAGTGACGAATATGTACAAACTATGTGTCACATATGTACAAATAAAATCAAAGATATATTACATATATATTCAATTATATGTACGGGATTTATATTTTTTTGTAAATAAAAAAAATTGGATAAAAATTCAATTAATAATAATACAATAGTGATATGTACAAATCAGATGTTATATATTTTTGAACTTAATATACAAATAAGCTTAGAAATATGTTGAAATCAAATAACTGTTATGTATATTACGAGAGATTTGTATAAATTATGTGAGATATATATACAAATAAAATTATGATAATTGTAATTATGTGACACACACACACAATTTCTGATTATTTATTATTTTCACTTGTGCACATGTATATTTCTAAAACACTAGGGATTCATTTGAAAAAAAGTAAAATTATGAGGGATAAAAAAAAAGGATTTGACCAAAGTTTTATTTTCCCTCTTTCAATACAAACAGAAGCACGAGGAGGAAGACCACCACCGCAACTGTCCATCACCACCGCTACAGCTGTCTATCGTCCCAACTTGTCCCTGTCTTGCATTTCTCGGCATCCCAGCCAATAACAATGCCAAATCAACTTCCATCAATCCTTATCTCTAACCCTAGGGCTGTAAACAAACTGAATGAACACAAAAAGTCATGTTTGTGTTTGTTCGTTTAATTTTTAACGAACACAAACATAAACACGAACACAAATAATAAATAAATACAACTTCTCTATTCGTGTTTTTTTGTTTATTAATAAACAAACATGAACACGAACATAGATAATTAAAGTTAATGGCTACCACCAATATAAATTGGAACGAGTTTAACAATGATTGACACATCAATAGGCAATAATAAGAGAGATTATAGGTTATGGCTATGAGGCTCAACTTAATGCTATAGTAGGATCACATTGTGAGGAAAATGTTAGGGAAATGACTAATTATATTTGAGAAAATAAAGACAATAGATTAATTTAGGGCATAATCATATATGTGTAGAGTATGTGGTCACTAATAAAAATATATGATATAGAAAATATATATAATAATAAATGTACAGCTAATATATAAATAAACAAATAAATAGACATAAACAAACAAATAAATAAATGAACATAAACGAACAATAACTGAACAATTTATAAATGTAAATGAACGATTGAGATCTTATTTGTGTTTGTTCGTTTAACTAAGTGAATAAACATAAATGAACTCTTATTGAACAGTTCACAAATGACTCACCGAACACTCTGTTTGTTTACATCCCTATCTAGCCCATTGAAGTTGTCGATGTTGAATTTCCAAAGTCGCCGATTTCGGTGTCGTCCCGAAATGGGCCAAATACAATGTTCTCAACCAAGAAAGATTACGCCTCCAGATCAAGGGTCTCATTGCCCAAGTCTTAATGGCTCTTTCTGTTTTGAGACTTAAGTCAATTGTCTTACTTCTCCATTTCCAATGGCTAGTCAGGAATTTAATTGATCTGTCCCACATCTGCCGCTTTGCACCAATTACTAGTCTTGAGTCAGAAAGATAAGACTGATGTCGTGCCTTTTTTCTAGGAATTTCATGAATTTTTTTGTTGGATTTTGTGCAAGGAATAAAGGAGAATCAAATCATGTGTTGCTTTCAATGAAGGAAGAGAGACAATGAGCAGATAAGGGATAGGATTAAGATTAGAGATTTTGATTGAGGGCAGGAAAGTAATTATAGGGATATGGTGTATGTAAGGTAGGCAGCATATCAAACTTTTGTCCCCAACCCTTTCCTTTTGTCCGAACTCCAGCTCCATTGAACTAGAAACCCCTTTTTCCCTAAGTCCAAACCCATTAAAAGCGTTGGCTGATATGGGTCTTATTCCTACAAACCAAATTTCCTTTCTGCCTTGAAGGAAATTTGTTAATCTTGTATATGTCTTGCTGTAGTTGTAGATTCATAATCTTTTTTAGTTCTGGTTATATGATAGATTACAAACATGATATTATGTTCTACATCATTCAAGTTTGAATACAAGCTCTAATCTTACACTTTCAATGATCCAGATTGCATTAACACGTCTGTCATCTGTCATATTTCAATTTTCTTATGTTTTTAAAAGATGGTCCATATACATACACAAGTATTTTTTTTTTTTGGTTATTGTGCACATATGTATAATTATACATAGTCCATTTTAGTAAATATATAATTAACTACAGTTGATTTAAATAAAGAGGATGCAGTGCAAAAGGGAAGAAAAACGTGTGAGATTATTTTTTTTACATAAATTGTAGGTTGTGAAATTGCACATATGTGCACAATATAATTTGTTATTTTTTAGATTCATAACAAATATTAAAGATTAAAATTTTAAAATGTATAATTCACATAAAAATGTTTTTTTTAGAAGAATATGAAATATAAAGTCAAAAGTATCCTAATAGTCGTCGAAGTTATATGTTTATACTTGTTTAATCTCTCAACTTTATCTTGTCTTTAATTTTTACTATGTTTGAAGAGAAAAGTAAACAATGAAAAAAGTTCAAGAGCAAGGTGAGAAGAAATATGAAAGTAAAAGGGTTAAAATAATATTTTTTCCCAATAAAATGTTATTAGTATACAGAGGACAATGACACATTTTTTATATTTTTTGAGATAAGAGTGCTACTTTTTTATTTTTTTGGAATATATGTTAATCAGTTTTGGGGTCCACTAAAAATCAAATGGGTCCAATTATCAAATATCTAATATATATATATATAAAGCAGGACATATTTAAGGGAGTTATTGGTAATTTCCTTAATTTGGATTCTTAATGAAAGCCACGTAGTGCTATTTTTTTTTCACCAATGATGTTCCAAAAATTGTATTAATTAGAAAGCCGATAATATCCCTGGGAGTTTTAACAGTAAAGTTAACACCATTCCGTTACTTTAATGCAATGGTTCGTTTTACCATTACCATTTTTTACCTGTCCGAAATCCTTTTATTTCCTCATTTACGCAATTGTTCAAAGTAGTCTGAATGAAACCTTTTACTGCCCATCAATTTCGCTTTCTAATTGACAATTACATCCAATTATAATCCAATCCTATCAGCGGCTTCCACTAACGTACTTATGATGCAGATGGTAGTATATTACGGCCCACAATTGTAGCAAAATTAACAACAATCTCCCTACAATTAGAAACTATCACAATGAGATCACACAAATTATGCCCATAGTTAATGCCATTTATTATCATCATTCCTTGAATTACCGCCTGCAAATTAAAAGAGTATAGTAAATAGAAATCAATTTGTTCTCCAAAACTGCGGAGTAACTGAGATCAATCGTGAAAACATTTTCCATATCCAGTTACACAGGCAGAGTATAAAAGGGGTTCTTTTGGTCTGGTCATAATCATAATTCGGGCTGATTGAATTAAAGAAATTACATTCGGCTACCATGGATATAATTTCAATCTTCTACGTTTGCCTGCTAAAGCAAATCCTTAAGCAATTGAAGCTTCTTGATGCTATTTACATCACAGATCAGCTAGGTTGATTGAATTAAGATCATTATTGTCTCTTGCCTGGTAGCAACAGCCTATAAAAGTTTGTCTAAAGTCCAGGATAAATCTAAATGTTTTTTTTACATTAAAACGTAAGTTTTATTGTATTCTATCACTCGTCTGATTAGTTTGTACTCTTTTGCAATACATCAATGGCACAACTTTGATTGTTTTTGCATGTTTATTTTTTTAGAGAAGCATACATCATTATAGGAGAAGCTGGTAACTGATTAACTTCTGTTCATCTACATCTCATACAAATACATGCACTGCTAGAACCTAAAATTGATTATTGTGTCTGGTGTGTTTGGCACAGAATATAGTCATCAAAAGGGAATTTTACTCAGACGACTTTAAGGCACTTAATCGGGATTATTCACATCTAACGGGTCAGTTATTTTATTTTTTTCAATTTATTATTATATACCAATTATGTCATAAGATTAGCATATAAACAGGTATCAGACTCTAGCCTCTATCAATATACCAAATCAAAAACTAATTATGTTACAACAGTACATTATACTAATATAGTGAAAAGTGTAGGGTTATAGGATTATTTGTATCCAGCCTAATGTTTGCAGAGGTGTAACTGATTTGTAGCTTAAAGCTTTGGATATGTTTCCTAAAAAAATATAAGTAATGTGAGACTAATTGTTGTGGTTAATCAACTTAAGGTAATCGATTATACTAAATTAACAATACTTATCTAAAATTTTTCCAGATGCTTCTCATCAAATCATAAGTGTTACTTTTAAAATTTAAGTAAAAAAATTAGCATTTAATAAGAAAGTGATACTTTTAAAATCATTAGTAGGAGAAAGAGTAGGAAAGTGCTACTTTTAAATTTAAGTAAAAAAATTATAAAAATTAGGGTGGGAATGGAGACAAGAAAAAGAATTATTATACTCTCTCTGTTCCAAATTCTTTGCACTATTTATTTTTTAGCAATTAATCTATAATTTTTTTATTTTTAACATTTTAGTATATAAATGAAATACTTTTATATATATATGAATGATAAATTGAGACCTATAGTTTCTACATTTAAGTTAAATTAGTCCAAAAAGTTAAATGGAGCAAACAAAGTGGGACAAAAGGAGTATAACTTAGGGCCAATGCATTATGTTTGACAATTTTGGCTCACGCAGATAACTACTTTTTATTTTATATACATATACAAAAAAATAGTAAAGTCATGAACTTGAGTTCCACAAGCCTATTAGATATCCTGGTTAGGCTCAACCCAGTATGTATTGACAAATATATATTATCAAACATTTTAACAAAACATGTTAACAATTAATTTGGGCCTATTTTATTATAAATTTATTAATAGTGCAGTCTTTGTTTTTTCTTCAAAAAAAAAATCATCACAATAGTTCCCCATATAATTGAACTTTACACCTAATGAACATGGTAAAAGGTTCCACAATTGGTTACTTTTCCAATAACTAAATTTTGTTTTGAATATCTAACGGAAGATAGGCATATTCACTAAGCATGTACTAAGTTGTAATTATATTTTAAAAATCTTGAAATGTCTAATATAGTTATATTAAAGTCTAATGCATTATTATTATTATTATTATTACAATTGTTTTATTTTTAACTTTCCCATAAACATATTCAAAGTCTAAGTTGGAGTGTTTTTTTCCTAGAAAATAGAACTACTTTTTAGTGGAAAATGGATGCTAGATAAAGAATAGCTCAATTTAGAGATGTTTGTTTTAATTAAAAAATTATTAATCTACATTAGCATTTAATTTTTGACAACACTTATCTTAGAGAAGATCTTTTACCAAGGTTAAAGCATTTATCTTGTATTCTTTTTTTTTTATTATTATTTTTTAAACAAATCTAATATTGTAAGTGATGTGTTTTTTTTATTCATTGACATGTATTTTATGACTGATATATCAACAGAAGATAATACTAAAAATACTCACAAAACTACTATATTGTTTGTTTAATTGTACAACTAGCAGTTCTATTTTGTTCACAGAGCACCTTATTTCATGGATCACCAATTTATGGCAACCATTTTAAACAAACTAGACTTCTATTTCTAATATTTTTTACTTATTACTGTTCATATGTCTTCTCCACAAGTAACTTCATTATCGATATGTTTTGTGCTTTTATTTTTTTTTCTATCCCGTGGCAACGCCAGGTATTTAAACTAGTTATATATTACTTGACAATAACTTTTTGGGATGTCAATAATTTTTTAGGAAGAAAAAAGGTCCAAAAAACAGAAGTAGGTACTCCTCTGTCCTGTTGTTTTCTCTTCCTCTTAAAAAATTTATTTTGCACATATATGCAGTTACATATAGCATGCATGAATTTTGACCCTAAATGAACAAGTTATAAGACCTATAGAGAGAGGGATACATGGGATAGATAATGATGATGATAGATTTGTAGTATGTGCAATTGCACATATATGTAAAGTAGCATATCACGTTTCCTTTGTTTAATTCTTTCTGCGAGTTCGCACATACCCGCGCTGATGGAACTTTCCACGACATATATCGATCGCATTGTTGTTGTTGCCATTGACTATATATTATGTGAAACCAGATGTACATTACGTTGCAAGCAATAAACTGGATAGATCCAGATGTCTGAGTGGTTAATAAAGTGTAGAGGAGGAACTAGGAAGGGCAAGGAGAATAAAGAATGAGAGGCGAACCACAAGCATGGATGCATCGGCCGAAGCTAGCGCTGCAGGTAGCGTACGTAAAGAGATTAAAAAAAAAGTTGGTGCTGTAGCCTGTGTAGGTAGGGTAGCTAGTTGTGATTCAATTCAAGGAGACTAGCTAGCTAGGTTTTAATATAATGATGTCTGAATTATATATATCGATCATTAAGTAATTAGTTGTGTGGGAAGGATGTATTGAAAGGAAAAGTTATGAGGGATCCAGCGGATGCATTTGGGAGAGTGGTGAGTGAGTCGGGGCATGCATTGCTCTACCAAACCAGTGAGACAAAGATCCGACTCCTTTGCAAACACCTCCACCAGCTTAGGCAACTTCACCTTCTGCTTCACACTGCTCATGAGTCGTCTCGACTCTATGTACTCTTGTTTTGCTGCTTCCAGTTGCCCATCCACTTCCTTTGCTGTGTATACTCGCACCTGCAGTAGTTAAGTAGGTAGTATAAGTGAACAGCTACCACATTCATCAATCAACCACCAGCACAGTACTGGAGTTACCATGGGATCAGAATAACTTCCAGAGCAAAGCGCAAAGTAGAGACGAGGTTCTGGATGCTCAATCATGTAAGCTTTTCCTGCATCCATGTCTCCTCTCCCCTTCAATTTCCTCCTTGAACTTGAAGGAAACAGTATCTTCCGCCACTAGGTACGTACAGTACAATAACTCAATAAGCACATCCATCCATCCATCCATCCATCATGCATGCATGCATGTATTATGTATATATATATATATATATACTACGTACTGTAACATATATATTTGGTGATCAGCAAAAAGGTAGGCCCTGAGCTGAGGAATATACTTGTCCGGCTGGACGAGGCAATCTGCATCTCAGTATCATACTCTGGATCATGTCCACACTTAGGATTTCGCCACCAACCTTGTATGCAGCCTGCAGGACAGATCCTCCCCCAACTTAATAAATTTGTGAAAGTACAACCCTAGCTAGCTAATTAAACAAGAAATTAATTAAAGCTGGACCTTACCTTGAGTAACAAGGATACTCTTTTAAAGCTGCTTTTCGGAATCCCATAAACCAGAAATGCCTGCTACAAAACAGAAATCGCTAGCGCGGGTGCATATGTATTTCAGTGTAGAACAAACAAATTAAAAACCACCAACCAACCACTACATCGATCATATTGCTTGGGAATATATATATATATTACATGCATCACAAGAGCATTGTGCACATTAATCCAGAAAGCAAGCTTCTCCTCCTGATTCAGTCTCCTAACGTCAACCTCCTCCAACTGATAAACAAGTGACCTGTATCACACTATCATCAATATATATAGGCCTACAATATGCATGCTTTGTTTCTTATTTTTTTTTTTTTTTTTTTAAATTTTGGCAAACTGCAATATGCTTTGATGGGAATACAATATTATTATAAGAAATATATATATATATAGAGTGCCGGTAGTGATCCACGTTTATGAAATTAGTGACATAAGAAGGCAAGCCTCACCTATAACGTTGCAGCTTATCCTCAACATCTCCTAACTTCTTACTGTCTCTACAAATCCATCGGATCTTTACCACTGAGCAGTAAGGTCCGCTGAATCCCATGGACTTCCCAACACTGAATGAGTTTCCATAACGGGAGTTAAAAGATGAAAACTCCCCAGATTGAGGGCTCCACACATCACCTTGATCTTGTGAACAAGTGATTTCCATTGATGAGGAACATGAAATCGGAGATGATAACAAATCATGCCCCCTCAAAGGTGGGTAAGCAAGTTCACAGTATATGGCTGAAATACACTTGATCATGTCCTCAGAAAGTTGGTTTGGGGTCTCCAGAACATGATGAGAAAAGCGAATGCTGTTCCCTAAATGCTCTGCCAGGCTAGTTCCGCCTGAAGTATCAATATCCATCTGAGATTTCTGATCCAATGAAAATTACAAACAAAGAATAAAAAATATCAGTGAACCCTGGTAGCTTCAGCAGAAGATCTGGAACAATGTGAATACGGTTGTTCAGGTCTAGTACTATATCTATCCTGAGTGAGAAAGTCACCTCCAGCATTGACAAGGGAAGTGAGTGGTATGAGTCCACTGCTTTTGCTAAGGATTTTGGTGAAGTCCTAACTGAACAAGCTGAACTCTGAGATAGTGAGGAGTGGCTTCGATGGATGCTTGAATCAATCAGTTTATCCATTCCACGCATGTCCTCTGATATCTTTCTGAGATTTTCATTTGAATAGTGCAAAAATCCAAAGGCATTATTAGTATGAATAGCCCACTTTTCTTTATCTGAAATGATGTCAAGTTCAGGGGCTTCTTGGTGCATCACTTCATTCCCTGTGGTTAGCTTACACTTGCCATCCCTGGTTGATGAAGGCAAGACTTTCTTATTCGAACTTCTTCTGTACAGAGAAAGAAGATACTTCTCCAAGTATGCTACTTCCAATTCTAAAACTGCAATCTCGTTCATCAGTTCCTTGGCAGGCTAGAGTGGAAAAGGAAAGCAATCTTTAGAGATCAAAGAAAGGCAGTTGTTATTCTGGAGTAGTTTCTGGCTGCCGGCTGGCATGTGAAACGTTTGAAAAGAAGAATCCTACCTCAGGAATTGACTTATTGATGGCAATGTCAGAGTAGAAAGGTGGCGTATTTAAGGCGTGCTCCAATGCACACCGCACCATAAACTGGTCCTGTAACTCTTGTTCGAGCTCAATAATCTGCATAAAACGCAGCCATAAGTCCCTAGTACTGTAACAGATGGAAATAGAAGGGACAGTTTTTAAATGCTTATACATTAATGGCATGTTTTCTTGGCTGCGATCACTCATCTTCTAGTGCATTTTTAGTGAATTCAATGCAAGGCAGGCAAGTAAAGATGCCACAAGTGCTTGTAGAAACTTGTGATTTAGAAAGGGAAAAGAAAGAAGGGAGACAAGATTTACCTCTTTCTTCAACGTGTGGCGGATTTGAGCTCTGGGGCACTGCTTATTCTTTTCCTCTGCAGAGCCACTGAACCAAAAGAAATAAAATAAAAAAATAAATTAGGACTGTGAGTTGGAGCCATGGCGGGAAAGAAAAAGAGAGAGAGAGAGGAAGGTAGCTACCTGTTAGAGTTAGAGCGGAGATGATGGGTTGAAGGTGAAAATTTTTCCATCAACTTGAAGTTGAAGCAGAAAGGCTTCAAATAATTGGTAGCCCAAGGCCGCCAGGACATTTTGTGACTGGAAGTGGAGGGACATTCATTAAATGCATGGAGATGGAGGTGCAAGGAGGGCAGGCAGATGGTGACAAATGAATGAAATAAAAAAGGAGAGGAATGAAACTGAAACATGGATCCAAAATCCAGATTAATTGTGAGTAAGACCCTGCCTGCTTGCTTCTAATCTATTACTCCCTGGTTACTACATGATGATATGTGCCTTGCAGCTCGCTAGTCATGTACACTTAATTAACAGCACAACTCAATTAAGACCACTCACACTGCTAACTGGCAACTGCTCTGCTTCTTAAAAGGAAAGCGCCTGAAAGACCACACTCAGACTGCCAATTGTTCAGCTGCCTCACTCACACCCTCATTTTCATATACCCACCAAGGCAAGGCAAGGCATGCAGGCAAATGCTTCTCTACGCTTCCCCTCTCTCACTGATCACTCACTCACAACATAAACATAAGCCATTACCAACCATGCATGCTTGCTAGCTAATGAGTGAGTGAGAAGAGGAGATGCGTAGCGTAGGTAAATGTGCCGCTTGCTAGCTAATGCGTGTGCTCAAAAAGTGGCTCCATTTTTTGACTGGTCCTTTGTCTCTCATAAAGGCTAATTAAACCTTTCTATCTATCTATGCATGCCACCTTTCGATTGAAGCTTTTCCTTTTCTTTTTGCATGCATCAAAAGATGCAAAAAAACAAAAAGCTCAGTTTGTGATCGTGGCCTAGCTGTGACTCATTTGATTGGAGATATACTACTTACTTTATGTCTGATCTGTCTGCATCTTATATACGTACGGAGAGAGATCTAGAAATTAAGAGAGTATATGATTTGTGATGTTTGTACGCACGTAACTCTACTATTTACTACCAGCTAGCTTCCTACATCCATGCAGCTGCCGTGTAGGTGGAATTGCACTGCAGTTCTTTAACAACTCCATATTACTTTAAAGTTACTTTATTCATATCATATTCTTTGAAACATCTGACTTTTTTAAATAATTTTAACTTGAATTTATTTATATTATTATTTATTAGAAAAAATTTTAAAAAATATATTTAGAAAATATAGGTCCTTATTTATTATTTATATATAAAGATTTTTTATTTATATACTAAAAGATTGAAAATAAAAAATTATAGATTAATTGCTAAAAAGTTATTGTTTCAAAGAATTTGGGGCAGAGGGAGTTATTAGCTAGCTAGGTAGGGTTTCAATTTCAAGGCAAGTAGGATATAAATTAGAAGAAATTAAAGATGTAGAGAGCTTGCATGTAGCATGTGTATATATTCATCATAAGGTGGTGTCTAATTGGGCCTCCAAAATCCAAAAGGGAACTCATTGCCAATTTGGATCAGCTTAATAGAGTGGAGTTAACACATTTTTTGGCCCAATTGATCAAAACGTTTTCATTCTATCCCTCAAAGAGTTAGTAATTACACTTTGTACCACACCCCACTATTAACACTACGCTGGGACGTTTCCTGTCTGAAACGACGAAGTATGGTGGTGCACGGTGTCGATGGACGTTGGGAGGATGTGATTGGGCGATCGCTTGAGTGGGACGGGATCAGGAGCACGTCATCAGAAGGGTGAGATTTGGAAGCGGACGGGATTGGAGAGGGCACGATCGGAAGGACGAGATCTAGAGGTCTGACGGGATCGGGAGGGCTCAATCGAGAGGTCGGACAGAAACGGAATGGTGCTCGGAGATAACAACAATGAACCCAAAGAGCCGCGATTCATCTGTCCACTCGAGCTCGCCGGCCACAGCCCTTGAAGCAGCTTGGATCATCGATTGGAAGTTGAGATCGTTCAATGAATTGTCGAACAGAGGAGGCTATGGGTGGCCGGCTGTTGGTCTTCATTGGCGAATCCGCCAAAACCTCTGATTGGAACTCCTCCACATCTTCAAAGACTGATGTAGTGACGACAGCGACGGCAGCCCGAGGATCAAGTGAAAGGGTAGGTGTGAGGAGTGCATTAGGTATAACTGTAAATATAAGCAACTTTGAGAGTTTTGGGGATTTATTTGAAAGTATTTGTGTAAATAACACATGAACTCGAGTGTGTTAAATTAAAACAAGCTGACCTTTAAACGCGCCACCCCGAGCCTTAAATTACTAAAGCTGAAGGTCAAAAGGAAAATATATACCCCAACCCCATCCGGCCATTCCCTTGTATATATGTGTGTCTTTTCTTTTCTTGATGTTTGGTGGGCACACCAGTTCGATGCAATTTGCATGCCTATGCCCAATCATCTTCTCACAAGTGAATTGTTAAATGGATCCCAAGATAATATTACTTATATAAATAGACCATATAAGAGGAGAGGAGAGGAGAGGAGAGCCTTTTCCTAATTTCCAATATTCCTATCAGGTGGATCATATCATATCATAGGAATATATAGCCTTCACTTTCCTTAGTTGCAGTCTAGACTTTTCTTCCATCCCAATCCCATGCATATATAATTCATCTGACCCATGTGCCTAACCCATAATTATCATTGCAACAATAATTTAATTTATTTTACTATCAATTACTCACTCTCAGATATATATATATATATAATTCCTCACTTTCATTTTTTGAAAAATTTATAAATGTTGTGACACACAAATATATGTATTTGAATGATTGTTAATAACTAACACAGCTCATTTATAAATAAACAAACATGAATAGAAAAATGTGTTCATTTAGTATTTAATTGCGTCTGTGCTATTATTCGCCAATAGCTCAATGAACAAATTCAGATAGGTCCACTCATGTTCACCAATTCCTTTTCTGCCTTACAAGATCCAACAACTTCTTCCTAGTCTGGATGAATATTGTTACTGCTACGGGGAGACAAGTTCTTGTGTGAAGCCCTGCAGCAATCCAAGAACAGTAGCCATATACAACCATCCATATGTTCATATAATGAATTGAAGATATATTAATGATACATGCCACTCATATAATTGGAAGGAGGCCAGTTAGAATGAAATAGAGCAGAAAAAGGAGAAAATTGGGAAGAGATGTGCTTCAATTAATTAAGGATCCAATTTGGTACTCTCCCAATCTCCAAAAACGAAAACATAATTTCTGATTTGAAATTTATTCTCAATATTAAACTTATTTTATATATGTTGTATATAGAAAAGGACGTGGTGGTGATGAGTAAATGAATTTAATACTTTGGCATGAACAATTAGATGCTGCGTTATGAACTGTTTCATTCAATGGTATCAGCTATGAACATTCATCTCTCTCTTTCTCTTCATGTTGTTAAATTCTATTCAACATGAATGTATATGTATTACAGAAAATGTGAACATTAATTGAGTGCCACACATGTATTTTTGTTACTCTCTCAATCCTAATTGTTGAAATATTTGAATTTAATGGGGGAGATTAGAGATGAAATTAAAGTTTATATGTTATTTTAGCTTTTAATCTTTATTTTTCACACATAAATTAAGAAAGATGAAAAAAAAATTGAATATTAAGACAATAGTTTAAAAGATAATATAATAAAGTAATTGACTCGAATTTTTATGCACACCTAACACGTAAGTGTGTCAGGACACACGTTTTTACTTATATAATGTTTCTGAGTTCCAAACAACATGGTGGATTTGGCGAAGTAGCAAAAGGCGTGGGGTTTGTTGGCTGGGAGGCACTAGCTCAACTCCCACTAGTCCTCCACTCCTCCTACTAGTTGATTTTGTTTTCGTTTTTTAATCCTTTTCCACTTGTTGTCATTTTTGTGTACCTTTTTTTTTTTTGTTTTCCTTGCATTGTTTAATTTTTTTTCATTTTTTCCAGCATTATTTTTTATTTTTTTTCTTGTCTTTTTGCAACTTTTCTTTTCTTTTCTTTTTATATTTTTTTATTTCCAATTTTTCCATTATTTTTATTCATTTTATTCAAATTTATCAATTAATAAAAGAAACAAAAACAGATAGGTATAAAAGAACATATTTATAAAAGAACATATAGAAATTGGAAAAGAACAAAAAAAAATATATAGGAACTAGAAAAGAACATATTTATAAAAGAATAAACAATAAAGCATAAAGAACGTATAAAAAAATAAAAAAAAAAACAGAAACAAAAAAACATATAGAAACTAAAAAAGAACAAATTTATAAAAAATAAATAAATAACAATGTATAAAAGAACATATTTAAATTGAAAAAGAACATAAACAAAAAAAACATATAGGAACTGAAAAAGAACAATTTTGTAAAAGAATAAACAACAATTCATAAAAAAAAAATACATGTAGCAAAATGCATAGGAGTGACTGAAAATTACAACTAAATTTTAGTCATAACTGACATTAATCACTATTTAGTTGCTTTGCTGTAGGCCATGGGTAGTGTGCGACTGACTACAACTGAAAACTTCAGTAACTCGTAAATCAATTCCTAGTCAATCTTTCCACTCAAATATGGCACAAGATTTGAATATTTTATTTTCAAATTTTCATTTATTTTTTTCTCGACTTCCCCCTCCCTTCTATCTTATTTCTCTGATGGCAGAGGTAAGTAATATATGAGGTGGCTCGTGGCCCATCCTAAAATTTTAACATTTTCATATATATATATAACTAAATTTTACATGTAGAAAATTAAGCCCATTGTGTACTATTTTTTGTTAAGTTTTAGTGGCCCACTTTATTTTTATATAATTGATTGGAGTCTGCTTTATTTATTAGTCTTTTTAGTTCCTAGTGCTCTAACTAACTATACAACAAAAGCCTTATGTTCTCTATGCCCATCTTTATGGATTTTTCACTTAACCTTCCACCAAGGGTTTATTCATCAAGTATGATTCTCTTTCATGCTCCATTTCTAATATTATGTTTCTTCGTGTATGAAATTGATTCGTCAAGTTTTCTCATAAATCATACTAAGCACCTTTTGGTTGCTGAGTGTATGAAAAAAAAAATTAAGAAACGGTTTCTTGCCTTAGTCACAAGAAAAACAGAATCACCAGTTGAATCGGTTGCATTCAGATTGATCATATAATTCAATCAAATTATTTTCATTTGTTTAATTTTCAATTGAATCATATATAAGGAGCTAGCTTATGCTAGATTCTAGTTCTTTTTTGTATGTGTTTTTCTATTGAGTATGATTGGGTATAATTTAATTTAGTATAATTTAGCTAATAGGTTAATTCATCTTATCATGACTATTCCAATATTTACTTCTACCACTGAACATGTATTTGTATGAAAATTATGAAAATCTAGCTACAAAACAAAATGAATAATGAGCTTTTGGCTGATAGTATAGTTATTTACATTGAGCAAGATATGACATGAATTTTAATCTAGACTCTATTTTGAGTGATTGTGATGTCAAAGAACATCATACACAGTTTAAATTGTAAAATTATTCATATTTTTTTATGTTATAAAATATTGTATTATAATATTATAGTATATATATTTTCTTTACATTGTTGGCCCATCCTAGATGAAATTCCTAGCTCTGCCATTGTATCTCTCTACTTCTATCTTATCTCTCCAAATACTCTTCACTACCTATCATCTACCTGTTATTTCATTTCACAAAAATAATGTCTCCCTTTCCCCTGCAACTTTCTCTCATTATGTTCGATAGCGGCTTCTCCATCGTCATCTTCACCTTCCATCTGACGGTTATTTTTCCATTGTCACTTTTACCTTACACAAATCATGTCCGACTACTACTTCTCCACCATCGGTGTTGTTGTTCTCCTTCACAAACAGCTAAAATCGCATCAATGTTATTGTCCTCCTTTTCCCCTACAACTTCCTCTTTTCATCCACCATTGCTGCCTCCGCCTCCACCTCCACCTCCCCAATTGATCTCCCTCTCCTCATCCGCTACAACAGCCTCACCTCCACCTCTTAATTGATCTCCCTCACCTCCCAAAACTTTCACAAGATAGATGAAAAGACCTACCACTTACTCATCCTTCTCATTGCACGAACCCAGCCAAAAGTGCGGGTGTGTGTTCTTCTCTGCAGACCTCAAGGCCATTGACAACCTTTGGCAAAACAACAACAACAGGTTTGGCTATAGCATGCAGAAGAAAATATGGAAGAAATCGAACAGACACCCTTCTTTTGAACAATCAAAATATGAAAGCTAAATTGAATATAGAAGAACAGATTAATTGTTGAAGCTAAGATTGATCAAACCCACTAATTATTGAACACTAGACTGAATATGGAAAAAATCAAGAGAATTGGTCTTTAAGGCTGATGACTAAAATTTTAATTGCCTAATGTGCGACTGAAATTTTAGTTGCTAGTTTTCAAAACTCTATAAATTGAGCGACTAGTAGTTTTAGTCACTTGCTTCATCACTTGCTTTAGTCATGAGTTAGTCTGATTTTTGCTATGAAGCTTTTTAATCACAATTTAGTCGCTCATGTGACTCAAGGCAACTGTTTACTTAGTCTTTTTCTAGCCTTTATCTTACTATAATAATATAGGAACTAAAAAAAGAACAATATTTATAAAAGGGCAAACAACAGTGTACAACAATATATAAAAGAACGTAATAATCTACAACAACTATCTTGCTTCGATGACTAAGAAGAAAATGTAAACAGATTTTAAAAAATTAAAAAAATGATTAAATGTTGGAAACAAAACATTAGATAAGAAAGGAAACTGGAAGATAAAAAAATTAAAGCAGGAAAAAAAATAAAAAACTGACGAAATGCAAGGAAAATTGAAAAAAGGAAAAAGAAAAAGTACAAAAAACAAAAAAAAATGAAAAAAATAGAAAAAAAAACTGAAATGAAAAGACTGAGAAAGAATTGAAAAAAGAGGGGAAAAAAGTGGAGGTTTACCTGCACCAGGAGTTGAACCTTCGACTGCATGATTTCAGCCAGGCACACTAACCACTCTGCTAGATACGGATGTTTGTCTAATTCAAGTAATATAGCATGTCGCGGGTCTGATTGATTACGTTCTGGGAAGCAGGACCAAAATGAGAATTATTGAATTTTTCAGGGGTGACGCATTTTATTAAATAGGTTTATGTGAGACTTACTCAAAGTAATTAATTAAAATATGAAAATGTTAGAGTCGAAAATATAATATATTGCAAATAATTTAAAATGGATGAGGATATTTTTGTCTTTTGTCATGGAAGCTATGTTGTGTAATTAAGATTTGTAAGAGAACAAAAATTACTAAAAGTTTAACTACAATTGATAATTTAGGTACCTATTAAAACAATTTATGATTTCTCACAAGAGATCCAACCTGCCCTCATTATCCTTCTAATCAATAACGGAGCAATAGTATATTAAAGGTTGGTCATGTGGCCCACCCAAAAATTTGATTTCATCATTTATATATATTTTCTCTATATCATATTTATTGGAGCATTTGGTTTGGTATGGAGATTAAGAAAGGAAAAAAAAACTTACATGTTTTTATCATTTAATTAAGAAAACTTGGAAAAGTGAATATAAGAATTAAGAACAACAGTTTAAAGGGTAGTATTGAAAAGTAATTTACTAAACATAAAAATATTATAAAAATTTACGACTATCTAAAATAGAATATGTTCAATAGTCTTGAGAGCAAGAAGTATTAAGTTATATTATATTTAGGGTAGGCAATGACCCATCCTAAAAATTTGATTTCATATATATAGTATATAGCACCGAAGTCCAACTTCTCTTATTAAGTTTCGGTGCTCCAACTTCTTTTTTTTTTTTTTCATACATGGTTTTGATTTTATATACCAATTTCCAACTTTTCTTATTAAGTTTTAGTTCTCCAACTTCTTTTTTTCATACATGGTTTTAATGTATTATTATAATTAATTCCTAGTGCTCCACTTCATTACAAAATAAAAAAAAAACAAACATTTTATTAGTCAATTTGTTTTTTTTTTACCTTCTTCTGGTTTTATTATTTCTTATCACCACAGGTATAGATACTCTCTCCCACTCAAACAATCCCTATTTGCTAATTCTATAATAAACACACAAAGTACTTCCTCATTTTTGTTTTGCAATTTGTTTTCAAAGTATAATTCTATAGTAAACACATGAAGCCCTTTTCTCATTTTTATTTTGAAACTTGTTTTCAAAGTATACTTTTGATTTTCTGGTAATTAAGACGTTAAATTAGATATTTTTTTTGGGGCCGCCACTTTTTTTAGAAAAATATTAATTCAATAATAATTTTTTGAAATCAACCATGGCCTAATTGGCTTGTATTTTTAAAATTCATTATTTTTTATTTTTTATCTGAAATTGAAGCCCATTTTAAAATACATAATAATTATTTGATTAATATACTTGTATTAAATAATTAAAAATTTATGCATTTTTAACTAACGCAGAAGAAAAATAAATAATTTTTTTTATAAAAAAATATTTTATAAATGCTTTTTAGTTTCTTAAAGTGTGAAGTTTGAATAAGTATAATTCATTATAAAGTTCTAATCTCTACATGACAACAATTTCGGCTTCTCTTGTATAAATTTGTAACAAAAATCAATCGGCTTGGTAAATAGTCTTATTGACTCATCCAATCATAAAATCATGGTAAACTCTTAATTTCATTTCATGGTCAGGCTTCAATTCTACAAAGATTAATATTAACCAAAGCATGATCTAACCGTTAAACATTGTGATCGTTAGAAGGTCTAAAGGGTGAATCCAACTTCAAGGGCTGTTTGTTACTAGTGTTAATGTTTATTTGAAAAAGCTATCTAATGATAACTTTTAATTTCAGCCATTTGATTTCCACCATTAATAAATTATTCAAAACTAAAGATGAGATACATAGATTGGTGGATAGATAATGGTAACAAGGAAATAATTAAATCAATTTCATCTTCTTTCCCAAGGATACTTCAGACATCTATAAGAACGAGAGTACAACCCTTGTTTTTCCTCCCCAGCGATACTTGGGTGCATATCATTGACTCATATAACTCACTTTACACCAACTACTTATTCATACGTCCATCAAAATGTGGATTCTAACTTCTGCCTGCCCATTCACATCCAAAAGTCCACCTCCATATCTCTCCGTCGCAGCAAGCTTGAGATTTTAGCAATTACTGCCTGCCAGACCAGTTTAATTAGGTCCATCCAGGTGCTCCAGCATTGTGTGGTGTCTATTATCTAAGAAGGGAACAAATATCAGTCACACACTAAATCTAATGCAATGTATCACCAAGAGGTGCCATATGCAACAGCATAAATTAATACAACCGCACCCATGACCCTCAACATACATGCCACCAGAGACTAACAATGAACTTTCCGGACACAAACCTATGAGCCATAATTTTAAGTCCACAGTGCCTTCTTTCCAACATAATCATGAGGTCTGAGCACAAACATACACGCAAACAAGCTTCCTTTTAGTCTTGGTTACAAGAAAGTAAAAATTATATTCTAAACTCTTCCAACTTAGGTTTGTTATGAATTCACAGACATGAATTCACAGACCTTGATGTAGGAGCACAAAGGGAAGAAGGCCACCCACATATAACATCTCCAAACTCAACATATGAAAAGAAGTTCGATTTCAGAACATAAAGAGAGCAACAGATGGGTGGTTAATAAGGTATCAAGTCCAGCAAATCCATTTAACATCATGAAAATTTTTCAAACGCCGGAACCAGGTTGGTTCATCTAAGATGCAAGATAAAGAAGAATCCCAGCAAAGGCCCACCTTACACTGTTGCCATTTGCTTCAGTCTTGGGGGAGACACGTATCACCAGCTTCACTCTTCCATCAGGTTAACCTCAGATGCCTTTTGAAGGCCACTGGACTTGTAAGGAGCTATCCTGTGACTTTCAAATAAGACACAACTCAATAAATCATTTTCAATGCACTCATACCTGCAAGAGAGATGAGAAACCATGAGATTGCAATTACTCATAGTCATATCCTTAGAAGTTCTGGCAATACCTGAGCTTACATTTTTTTACAGAGTGTGTCAACCTTAGCAGAAAACTCGATCACCCGCACACGTATCTCCATAACCTTGTCATCAGTATATTGATCAAAGGGCTCCTCTAAAAGCTTAGAGAGTTTCTCCACATTCACCTCAAGCTGTTGCTGCTGATCCTCAAATAGACGCTGTTTGATTACCCTCTCTTCATCTGTCATTTCATCTTTGAACAATTCTTCCCCAAACATGCAAAAAGCAAATGGGTATGAATATGATAGAATCCGCCTTGACCTAAAAAGCCTATACAGTCCATTGGTTACCCAGCTAAAATCTATGAGTGTGAATTCCCTATCTTCTGAAGCTGACATTTTCTCTTCTGAAACAGACACTTTCTCCAGAACAGTCTCTTTAAGTTTAGTTTCAAGCTTAAAGGAATCGGTGTGAGCTTTATAACGGCTATGATAGTGCATGTACCGATAGAGAAAACGCTTTGATAGTTCTATTTTCTTTTCATGGTCATCTTTGTAGCGACCACAGCTGTGGCCATCAATCGAAGTCCATGTATGGCCCCGCCCAGTTGCCCCACCACAAAGCCAACTGCATTCAGTCAAAGCATGTGGAGTTGTAAAAAATATTGACTAAAAAAATAGGCCAAGATGTATGGAGTGAAAATGATTAAATATGCACCACAGTAATTTACGTCAAATGTCTTTACTCCGGAAGAAAGAGGGGGGTGGGGGGAACTCAAAACTAGGTCAATGAATGACGCCCTAATCCTAATCATGAGGTAGACTACACAAGTCCCGTGTCTCCATTCCACTTATTTGATAGCAAGTTCCTCAAAAAGACAAAAAGACAAATAAGTAAACAAAAAAAAAATGGGGAGCAAAACCATGAAGTCTCTTGTTGAGGCAAATGATGAAACTAAAACATACTTGTTGAAATCAAAACCTACGCTAGGAATAAAGGCTGATTTTCCAAATAGCATCACAAAATTTACATGATAAACTTCATAACTTTGAAAAATAAGGAAGGCCAAAGTCTTACCAAAATGATTGCCCACAAACACAGGACACGAGATTGCATCCACCATTCTTCTCCACAGCCTTGTGGCATTTTGGACAAGGTTTAGTATGGACTGTTATCCAATTAACAGTTTCAGATTCATCTTGGCACTTCTTGGTCCAAAGCTCCCACATCGTGCATGAGCAAGGTGAGTGTGCTTCTGACAAACAATGGAAACAGAACTGCAGACCACAGGAACATTCAACCTCACAAAGTTCATCATCTTCAACACGTATGGCATTTCCGCAGTGAGGGATGCTAGGGCACCATTTTACCATCTTGTTATCATCAATATATGACTCTAGAAGAAACCGATCAAATTTCTCTGCAAGATCGAGATGCTTTCTACCCACAAGATCCCTGACAACAGCTTCATCGCATATAGCATAGCATTTGTAGGCCATGCACCTAATGCGCTTACTTTGACCCTCTTTGATCTTGACAATAAAATGCTCTGTCCAACCTTGAAGAAGAAGATAAGAAGATTAATGTAGAGGGCAAAAAATGCAACAACATATAAGGAAGTAAAATGTGCATAAATTGGTGAATAACCTCGAAAGGGCTGATTGTCGTCTAACTTTATATTGGAAAATTCCCTCTCACCAAGCATGAAGCAACATGTAAAGATAATTGAATAGGAAAGCAAACAAAGACAGGGGACTCACAATCATTGCAAAAACAATGGCCACAGCCCATTCTTGTAGCCTTATCGCCAGATACCTCCTCTATGCATATGCTGCACGTAATTGTAGACAAGGATGAGATTAGCGAATTGGTATCTTGACACCCTGAAGCAGGTATTCCTGCTTCAGCAAACAATCTCTCTTTGCCCTTCTCCACGAGCACAGTCAGCAAGTTCTCTACATCCCATCGATAATGTATCAGTAAAGTCCGTGCATGATGCTCCCTGAGAGATAACAACTCCATGACCCTACGAAGATCATCCTTCTGCACAAAGAGACTAAACTCAATGAGTTGCAAGAAAATGCTGCAAACAGAAAGACGGAAAGAGGAAAAAATGTTATGGTACCTGCACAGCCAATAGAGACTCTTTTGTGATGACCTGCAGGATGACCAGAAAAGGTTTAAAACAAATAAGACAACTTCAACTACTGACAAGGGAGGAGAACTGGAAAGCTAGGCTGCTCGGTGGAAATATTATACAGACATGAAAAATTGTTGTACTTCACCCAGTCCAAATAGGGAGGGGGAGGACAGGGTGCCGAGACATATCTAGTTCCAATCACAACAGTAGAAAGTATCCACTCAGTAGGTGGAAAAAAAAGTCTCTGCCACTTAAGCCAAATAAGAACTCTGAAGTAACTAGTAAAATAAGGCAATTCCTTTTGTTTCTGAATCAACATAAAATAAGTCTTAATAACCATCCCCTTCCTTCCAGGAAAATTTATCAAATTCCTCGCGACTAATAAAGCTTAACCACAAGATAAACCACCAGACACCTAAATTTAGAGCAGCCAACTTCAATTAACAAAAAAAACAGCCGTGGTACCTGTTCGATCAACAGGGAAAAATCCACAAGAAAATAGAGCGCCAGATCAAGTATCATGGGCGAAAAGAGAAATTGAGGATAAAAGAAAAAAAAAACCTACCTTGGCAGTGGGACGCTTCAGGAGTTGACAAGGGAAATTGGAGTCGTCGTTCTCGAAGCCATCGTCGGATTCGGGACCTGAGGAACAGCAGTAGTAGTCATCGCTACTAAAGCAGTCATCCATCATCCGATATTTGCCACGAAACCGAAAAAAAAAAAAACAGGAAAAATCTGAAAGATGGGAACTTTGAAGACGGTTGTAGGCGTTTATGAATAGGTTAAGGAGTGGATGGAGAATGTGAACCTCGGCAAGGTTTTATCGCCGGCCAAACCGAAATTGGATGGGAAAATAAGTAGTGGAATTGGGGAGGAGTGGTCGATCAAACGCAATTGCCGACTGTATGTATTGTTACTTGTGAGAGTCCATCGGTTTCCCGTCTCTCCCAAAACCATATCATATCGGACTACGACGTAATTTTCACCTTGTTTGGAAACTTCTTAAGTTTTTATTTTGGCGAAAGTTTAAATAACAAAACGTAGAAATATCAAATTTATCACTAATATTTTGGGTAAGGAGTAAATATACTATTATAGTTTTTTTCACTTAATCTCCCACTAATGTTTTAAAATTGTTTGAATATGCCACTGCTGGTTAAAACAAAACGAAAAATGTAAAAGAAAAAGCAAGTTTTAAAATATTGGGGTTATCACACATCTTTAAAAACATATTATGACTTTTGAGATTTTTACCAAAAAAGGGATTTGATCTGTACCATCAGCGTTTCAACTTTGTTACTATCTACATTACCAATTCCAGTCACATCGACGCCCTCCCTTTGTTTCTGTTGTTTAATCTTCTCAATGGCATTTAAGAGACATAAAGAGTCTAATTACAAAAGGTCTTTAAAATTTGTTAAAATTTACATTATCACCCTAAACTTTCAAAACTTGTTATTTTTAACATTTTTTGTTAGCTTTTTAACATTTTTTGTTAAATATTTAATAGTCAGTGGCATATCTAATCTTAATTTGAAACCTCAGTGGCATATTCAGCCCATTTTAAAACATTTGTGGTAGATTGGGCAAAAAAAACTATAGTGACATATTCGCTCCCAACCTAAAATATTAGTGGTAAATTTGATATTTTTGCCAAAACAAAAACACCAATGTTTGTGAGTTGGTTCAAATTCACCACTATTATTTTTCTGATCTCAAATATACCATTCATGTTTTTAAATTGGCTAAATTAGCCCATATCTCTCTCTTTCTCTCTCTCTCTCTCTCTCTACATTCATAGATACATACATACATATATAAAGCATAACTTATCTAAGGGTGATTTTATCTTTTTCTTAATAAGAGTGATTGTAGAGATAACATGTGGCACGCTTTATTTTTTTAGTAAGTTAACTATAAAATTTTACATATGATTTATCTAATATACCTCTGATCCTCTTATGTAATACGGTGGTGACACGTAGCAGTCAAACCTGCAATTTTTTACTCACATTCAAATTTTAGATATAGACAGATAAATAAAAGATTAAATTTAAATTAATCTTAATTTTTCTAAATCTTGAATTTTAAATTAATGTGATAAAAAATAATCAAATTATTTTCATAAATAATTTTTATAATGAAATTTAATTATGATAATGCTATATTGATATATCTTTTTTTGAAATGATTTTATAAATATTATTTTGTATGAAAAATTGATTTTAACATTTCCAAATACCAACTACATTGATCCAACCAATGTGTATATGTAAAGCAGAAGCATCTACGAAGAATATTGTAGACATTTCACATAACAGGTGAATTATGGAATCGACACGTGATGCAATTATTATTTTTAATATTATATTCAGATTATGTTACACTACAATTTTTTAACCCTCTATTTCACAAAGTGTAGTCAGCAAGACTGTTGTTTCATTCGAGTATAAAATTGTTGACACCAAATTTTGTCCGAGTATAATTTTTTTTTTAATCTTACTTGTAGGTTAGGAAAAGTTAGTTTAGGAGCATTTTTGTTTTGTAGGGGGCAATTTGGTTTTTTTTTTGCTTTTAAGTTCTAACGTAGAAATATGAATTAATTTAGTTTAGGTACTAATTTGGAGTCTTCAAGGTCTTGTGAGGTCAATTTAAGAAAAAAGGAAAAGTCTGGGTGGAAATCGAGGGTTTTTAGAAGATTTTAGACAAAATTGGAAAGTTTGGGGTAAATCTAGAAAAATATAAAATTTTAGGAAAATCTGATTTTTTTTACAAAGCTTTAGGCTAATTTGACAAATAAGGTAAAAGTTGGGCTAAATTCCAATTTGCATAAAAATGGGGACTAGATCAGTAGCTTAAGAGTTTTGTTGGACTAAAACTGATATTTTTACCAAATTATATCCTAGGTTCTTTAAATTGAATTTGGATGAGTCTAAACTTAAAAAAAACCTAGTTAATCTCATTTATACCTCTTCTAGTATAAATATGGGTCATCACTTGGAGGAAAAAAATGAGAAATTAGCAAAACCCTAACGGTCTGCTCAGCAATGATTAACCGTATCAAGTTAACAAATCTTCATAGCCAAAGTGAAATCTGTACAAGGGCCCATAGAGTGTATTGTCAAGTTTGTCCCTAAACACAACAATTTTTACTGATCCAACTGAGAATGGAAGAATACACGTGGTCATAATGTTGGCCCATTAACCCTACCGATTTTCTGACACAATAATTAATGGGAGGCTTCAGTAGTCATTCGAACCTTCTTATTTTTTTACAATTGTCCTCCATTAAAGTGAGCCTCAGTTTACAATGGGGTACCAAGCTTGCTCGGTTGCTAAGTTAGAAATCGGCAAGACCATGAACTACGTCTCCAGCAGCCTTCGCCAATTCCATATTCGCCTTAAGCTACACGTTTGAGCAAATGAGAATTTCAACCAATGGCTGACCGCATCCTGATGTTCGACCCCAATTGGGATGAGGCTGCCTAACCAGGACTAATGCGGCTAAAACATTAAAGGGAGATTCACACAACCAACTTCATCCAGTTTGTTGCCAAAGCTAAAAATCATGAGGAATGGTAAAGCGACCGTTTGACACGAACTGGGTGGTAGTACGTCCATACTTGAATGGTGGAGACGATTGAGTACCCATGGCCGACACACCTTTAGAGATGAAGCCCTTCCGTTGACTACAGCTGCGAGAAGACAGAAGAAGCTCTGACAGTTAAGCGAAGAGAAGACAATAACATTAGAAAAAAAACACATGTGTCAAGGAAAATAAATATGGGCAATTTTTTTGGCGTCTTAGGCTCACACCAACCTGGCCCTTTTCTGCCTACCTAAAAACACATTAACACGGTGCCGTTAGCCGACCCGGGCCTAAAGCTTCTTTACAAAAACAAAGAAAACAGAAAACTGCAGCCTTAGCCCCAGTCTCGCCTCCCTACCCTCATCCCCCAGAAGGGAGAAGGCCCAAACCTTTCCTTCCTGCCGCTCGACGCGCTCACCCTCCAGAGGTCAGCCCAGTCACCACCGCTAGCCGCCGCCAAACCGTCTCCTGGTCGCACCTCGTCCCGTCGCTCTGAAGCCGCGTCAGCCACCGACGTAGTGCGCTGAACGAGCGAAGCCCGACCGCCATCGCCATCGTTCACCCTTCGCCCCGCCGTTTCCAGTGTCGCCCGCCACAGTTAAGCCATCCTGCCGGTCGCGCGTCTCCTCCCGAGCAAATTTCAGGCCACCGATCACCCAAACAACACCGGAGAACACTGAACCGACCAGGACCCGGTTCCTCAATCTCCACCCGACCCGTTTTATTCGAATCTGCCCGTTCAATCTTCTCCTTTCGGTATAACCCCTATTTAGCTGCTTGTCTTGCTCATTTTGTTCATTTAAGTCACTAACATTTTTTTTATTTACAGATTAGCCATTGGCATTGATTTCTTTTTACTCTCTTTTATGTTGGTTCTTTGTTTATTTTGTTTATTTGGGCATGTGTCGATTAAATTCCTTACATCACACGGAAAATATAGGATTCGATGATTATTTTTTTTTTCTCAAATAGTTTAATTTTAATTCGTTTCTCAATACATCTGAAAATAGTTGTAGAAAATTCAATTTAATTCTACGTGAGTTTAATAAAACCCTAAGGTAAATTTAAGATACAACTAAAATTTAAAATTTATATTCGACTAATCCAATAGGATCTATGGTTTGAATAATTATTTAAATCTTTAAATGTGTTAAATAAATATGAATAAATTAATTAAAATTTAATATCCATATTTGAGTGATCCAATATGATTTTATGATTTGGATTGATAACCAACTAAAATATTTAAAATAAAATAGATAAAATAAAAATAAATTAAGTTTTTACGTTCCACATTCAGATGGTCTAATAAAATCCATGGTTTGAAAATATTAAAATTTCATAAAATAAATAAAATCAATTAGTAAGGTTTAGCAATTCTTATCCAGGCGATTTGATTAGAATCCATGATTTAGAAAATTAATCAAATTAATTAAAAGTAAACAAAATAAAATTTAAATCAAACTAAAGTATCAATTTTTGGGCGTTAGAATATGGTTGTTTTAGCGTAACCGTACTCCAGAACCCTTCGACCTCTAGTAAACCATTTTAAGGTGTCCAATTAACCTACGTGAAACTAATTGGTGGTGACTCTAAATAATATGTTGCTACAGAAATCAATTCAAAATCCATAATTTGATCACCATGAAATTCACAAAAATTGATCATCCTTTTAAAATTGTGCTTAACACAATTATTTATGATAAAATCTAATTATGTGTGATAAATAAATTTTCAGTGTTAGCTATTAATAACAAGGCAAAGAGCATTGGTGGCAGACAATGAAGATGTTGACAAACTCCATTGAGGGAAGAAAATTGATGCCTCAAAAGCAAATCGGTGGATGAGAAAAAAGTGAGGCGATTTTGTAGAGAGAGAAAGTAGGTGAGATGATTTTTGTGACTGTGATCGGGTATTGAGTTCTTTTTTTTGTTTTTTCATTTTCTATTCAATTGAATGATTGTTTTGTACCTATGTCAAAATTTTCTTTTTGGTGAAGTTTACTTATTAGGCTTTATAGCGATGGAGACTAACTATTCAACGTAGCTTCAAAGGTTATAGGAGAAATTCAATGGCCGTCTGAGGAGACCAGGGATAAGTGATTTGGGCAAGAATGCTTCAATCAAAAGCACCTAACGGGTATTTCTTCAATGCTTTGATCTTAGTAAGATTTTTGGATATATTTGTTTTTTATCTCCACTAACTTCATTGCTTTTATTTGACTTTTTTCCTCGTGTTTTTGTTTCATTGATGTTGGTATTCTGAAGAGTCTTTCTATGGTTTGAATAATTATTTAAATCTTTAAATGTGTTAAATAAATATGAATAAATTAATTAAAATTTAATATCCATATTTGAGTGATCCAATATGATTTTATGGTTTGGATTGATAACCAACTAAAATATTTAAAATAAAATAGATAAAATAAAAATAAATTAAGTTTTTATGTTCCACATTCAGATGGTCTAATAAAATCCATGGTTTGAAAATATTAAAATTTCATAAAATAAATAAAATCAATTAGTAAGGTTTAGCAATTCTTATCCAGGCGATTTGATTAGAATCCATGATTTAGAAAATTAATCAAATTAATTAAAAGTAAACAAAATAAAATTTAAATCAAACTAAAGTACCAATTTTTGGGCGTTAGAATATGGTTGTTTTAGCGTAACCGTACTCCAGAACCCTTCGAACTCTAGTAAACCATTTTAAGGTATCCAATTAACCTACGTGAAACTAATTGGTGGTGACTCTAAATAATATGTTGCTACAGAAATCAATTCAAAATCCATAATTTGATCACCATGAAATTCACAAAAATTGATCATCCTTTTAAAATTGTGCTTAACACAATTATTTATGATAAAATCTAATTATGTGTGATAAATAAATTTTCAGTGTTAGCTATTAATAACAAGGCAAAGAGCATTGGTGGCAGACAATGAAGATGTTGACAAACTCCATTGAGGGAAGAAAATTGATGCCTCAAAAGCAAATCGGTGGATGAGAAAAAAGTGATGCGATTTTGTAGAGAGAGAAAGTAGGTGAGATGATTTTTGTAGATATTATATTATAGACATAGGTCTAATTAGACATAGGAGCCCAATACTATTCACTGCCGCCCAAGCCCACGACCCGGCCTACTTCAAAACTGAAATTACAATTTTACCCACGCTTTAAAACTGTTTCGCAAAACTCTGTGAATTCAAATTGCACGCTTCCCGTAACTCGTCTCATGCAACTGTTCACTTCTCTCCTCCGCAATTGAAAACCGCCATGGCTGATAATCGAAAGCTCGTCGCGCTTCCCGCTACAGAAGACGACTACTACGGCGATTTCACCGAGAAACAGCAAGAAAGGTAGACCTTCGGACATTACACTGCCGTCCTCTAGCTTTTTATTGTACGTTTTCAGTTCCGGCAACTCGCCGGCGTTCTCTAGCTTTTTATAGTGCGTTTTAAGTTCCGGCAACACATCGGAACGCCGGCCACGCACCGGATAGCCTTTTCTACTTCTCTACGTTTCCTCTTCGAACCTCATTATTGATTCATTTCTGACAATTTTACTTAATCAAAACCTAACCTATAATCTGACAATTTCAGGCGAGATCAAGAGAAACCGGCGACAAGCAAGCAAAAACAACATCCAACACATGCTTCTGAAACTGAACCAAAACACAAGAGGTAAAACACAAATATTACTGTACAATCTGAGATTTCTTCTGAGTATGCTCGTTCTCTGTGCAGACAAAAAATAAAACTCACCGTTAAACTGCCACCGTTCTTGAACAAGATTCGAAACTCCTCTTCGTAACCAACCTAAATATACTCTTCTATCATATAGACACTATGGCTTCTTGTAGTAGACATATTATTTAGCGCATAATAGACACTATTACTTATTGATGTAGACACGTTGTGTAGCTAGTGCACACACTTTTCATGCATATACTGAAATCAATTTACAAAACTACTGAACACAGTTGCATGTGTTGCAATATTGGAGGATGAATTACTAGCTTGTCAGAACTCATTACATCTTTGCTATTTGTTTGTATATGAGCAATGATACCGGCATAGTTTGGAGCAACACATTAGAGCTACTGATATTGTGGTTTCTTGGTTAAGTGTGATACAGCACATGAGGCTTTCTGAAACTTCAGTTATGTTGCTTTTGCTTTCAGTAACAAATTGGGACAGTATATTTTTTTTGATACTCGGAACAGTGTTTTCAAACATAACAGACATGGTAAACCTCTTCATTGTCCAATTTTAATCTCAGTTAAGTTACCTACTTTGTTTTCTTTTAACATGAAAAGTCTAATGTGCATCTTATCCCTTATGTTTATGTCTATTTGTATTTGAATACTACCCTTCATGTCATAAAGTTTCATATAGACACTTTTGTTTCTTGTAGTAGACACATTATGTAGCGCATGAAAACATTTTCTTTTCGGTTGTTCACACAGACAAAACACGAGGCAACAGACATCAACTCGAGAACAGCCAAGTCCAGCAAAGCCTATCATTTACAGAAGAAGACAAGACACTGCACAAGCACCTCAATCTAAGCAGAATGATGCCGCAAAGCATAAGAAACAGCATCACACAGGCTCTGCAAAGAAACCTAACCCCCCAGCAAAGAAAGCACAAAAGGAAGAGCCAAGCCCTGCAAAGAAACCTAACCCCCCAGTAAAAAAAGAAGGCAAACAGAATGCCAGCCCTTCAACCTCAAAGCGGTATATACTATTCACAATGCATTTTCACATTATGCTTATTTTTTTAATGCAAAAAGTGTGTACTGCTTCTGTATACTCTGTCTATTGATTCTATGTATACTCTGTATACTGGTTATTTCTTTACTGGTTGATTTCTTTTCTGGAAAAGTGTGTACATTAGTTCTTAATAATCTGTCCATTATTTATCTATTAAGTGTATATTCTATTTCATAATTTTTTTGGTCAATTATTTACTGCAAATTTGTGAACTGGTTCATTTCCTTACTGGAAAATGTGTCTACTTATTATACATAATATGTCTGTTGGCACTTTATCAAATGTCTATTGGTTCTCTGTGAACTCATTGTAGAAAAGTGTCTACTGGTTCATTTCTTTTCTCAAAAAGTGTCTACTGTTTCTCAATAATCTGTCTATTATTTATCTATCAAGTGTTTCCTTGAAAAGTGTCTCATATTACATTACTTTTCTGGTCATTTATTTTCAAAAAAATTGTCCACTGGTTCAGTCCCTTACTGGAAAATGTGTCTACTTGTTATACATAATATGTCTGTTGGAACTCTATCAAATGTCTATTGGTTATCTGTGAACTCTTTCTGGAAAAGTGTCTACTGGTTCATTTCTTTTCTGAGAAAGTGTCTACTGTTTCTCAACAATGTGTCTACTTGTTATACGTAATATGTCCATTGCCTCACTAACAAATGTCTATCATTACTGTATTAAAATTTTTTAACTACTGAAACGTAACATTTCATTGCAGCATAATGTATAGAACACGGTGCAACCCTGGACAGCTTAGGCAGACAATGGATTTACTCTCCACTAGCACAGAGCATGTTAATGCAATCAAAGAGCTTGGATTTGGATCGCTGTTCAACATAACATGCACCAGGCTTTTCCCAAACCTAGTACAGTGGCTAGTGGAACATTTTAACCCGGATGACACAACCTTGCACATATCCAAACATTCAACCATCAAGATAACGGCTGAAGATGTGCATAATGTGTTAGGGATTCCCATTGGTCCAAGGGTGGTTGATGAACACCCTTATTCTCGTGCAAATGACCCGGAACTTCGACAGTGAAGAATGCAGCATGGGAAGGAAAATGGACCATTGACAAGTCAAGTTTCAAGCATAGTGATTAACTCATCAAAGGCAGATCAAGATTTCAAGCTTCACTTTGTCATCTACATAGTCACAAAGCTGCTTGTACCATCCAATAGATCCAGCTGCAATTGGAGGGTTCATAAAGCATTGAAGGATCTTTCTGCATGCCATCAGCTGAACTTTTGTGCCTACACCTTGAACACACTTGCTACGTAAATTAGCAAGTACAAAGAAGACCCTGTCAACAACCAATGCATTGGTGCATGCCTCTACTTCCTACAGGTAAATGTGTCATGTTTATTTGTCAACAACTTTCATACTAACAACTTTCATACTAACTGGTCTTAAATGTGCAGATGTTTTATCTCGATCGGGTAATGTTCAGGGGGAAAACTCTTGTCACTAGAGTTTTCCCATCAATCACAGGTTGGACAAATGATATTGTCCTCAGAAGATTAAATGAAGAGAGAAGTCAAGGTGGATTTGGCAGAGGAAAAATACTATCAGCCAATCTTCCTTCTGCTGATACTCCAAAAGCTGATGCTCCAAAAGTACCAAAGAAGTCTGATCACCCTGAGCAGCCAGAGAAGAAGGCTGACCAGACTGCTGCAGAAACTCAAGAAAAACAGCCTGAAGAGCCTTAAAGCAAAGAGCAACCAGCAGAAGGTAAGCCTGAAAGCAAGGAGCAACAACAGCCTGCTGACTCTAACAACTCATTCACAGCAAGAATGAAGCAGTTAAATAATAAGGTTCAAGAGGCAGCTCTTGCAATGAAAAGAGTGGAAGACGAAATTGCAAGAGTCTGTGAGTTGTTCCCTCTTGTTACAACTCCACTTGCAAAGCTGATACAGAGGTCGCATGAGCTCAATCCTGGCACTGCTGAAAGCAGCCCATGGGATAAGAAATTCATTCTCCAAGTTGAGCAAGTGATGGATGCAATGGAGAAAGCAAGGCTAGCACAGATTGCACTGCAATCTAAAAATGTCTATTGCACACCTGATGAGCAAAATGATAATGATCAGGAGCTTGAAGACCTTGCTCAACCATTTGTGCTTGACTTGCCAGATGATGAAGGTCCAATACCAACAGTTCTAGACTTTGATCTAGAAACTAGACCTTCTTTTAATTTGGGAATAGATGGAAGTCAGGAGAAAGCTGATAGGCCAGCTAGAGCAAAGAAGAAATCAGTTTTCTTGAAATCCCCATATCTCCAACGGTTCAAGAAAACACTCCCTTTATACCTTACAAGCACAGAGTCTATTGTTGTAGACTATGCATGAAGCATGAAAGAATCAGTCAAGTAAGTGTCGCAGCAAAAAAAAATTATTAGCCAATGATCATTTATTTCAATTACTGCAAATTTACTGAGAACTGTCTACTGCTTATATTTCAATTGCAGTGAGCTGCTGTCAAAATTCACACCAGATGTCTTCAACTTTAGGAATGAATTCCACAGTTTAAGACCTGAAAAATTGGTATTTGACTCTATAATAACCGCCTATGCTTATACTTTGAATCAAAAAGAGTTGAACAAAGAGTTTCCAGAACGTTGCTTCCTCCCCAGCCATGCATCTGTAAGTAAAACCCTGTCTGTAACATCTTAAAAATTCACTCTGTTTAAGTCTAACATCTATTTAATAATCTTTGTTACAGGCCTGTATTTTCCACATAATTGTCAACAATAAGTTTGATCCTGAAGTTGTCAAGAAGAATGCTAATAAGGAGAACAACATATGCCAAATGCTCAACTTGTGACTCCAATACAACCACATCACGAAAGAAATGTTGCATGCTTGCAAACTTGTAAGTGCACTCTTATTATGAAAAACTTGTTGCATGGTTGCACATGTACTACACAATTATTCATGGTGTCCCAGCCCCTAAAATAAGTTTTTATGAAACAGCTGTTCTTCATATGTCCTAAAGATGTCCACTTCAGCGTGTTCTGCATTAACACTGAAAGCAAGAAGATAGAGGTCATGGACAACAGGGATGAGGAGATGGCAAAATATGAACAGTTTCCTTTTCTTCTGGTAATCATTCAAAGTGTCTATTATTTCAATTCAAAGTGTCCATTATTTAAATACAAAGTGTCCATTATTTCAATACAAAGTGTCTATTATTTCAATACAAAGTGTCTATTATTTTAATTCAAAGTGTAATTTTTCAATTCAAAGTGTCTTATCCAAAGTGTCTATTCTTTTTATTGAAAGTGTCTATTATTTCAATTCAAAGTGTATATTATTTCAATTCAAAGTGTCTATCATTTCGATTCGAAGTGTCTTATGAAAACATAACACCGTTTACTTTTAACAGAGACAAATCATCAGCAAATGGCTTGACTCCTGGGAACATCCCCTTGCATCTGAAATTGGAAGATACCAACTCACATTTGTTTCTTTGCTGTGGAAAAAGACCTACAGGCAGTACATGAGGAATGCAAAAGACTGTGCCATTTTTACAATGAAACATATGGAATTATATCATGGCCAACCGTTTGTTTCTGACCTGGGACCGGTAACAACTATAACATCTATAATGTCTTCTTCATGCACTATCAAATTACTACTTATACACTTATTGTTTTTGACTTTGCAGAAAGAAATCATGAATAAGTACAGAATGCAAATTGCAGCTACTTTAATGTTGCATCCGAACAACCAGGTGAAAGATACTGTTTTAACAAATGCAAATAGACTACAAAATGCAAAAGCTGCTTAACTTGACTTACAGATAACATGTAGTTAACATGCACAAAATAGTTGCTTACAGGTTAGATTGCTAGCATGCACAAAATAGTTGTCTTCTTATATGTCTAGGAAGTAGTTTCATAGCTTGTGATATGTCTTCTTATAGGACAAAGTAGTTGTTAATCGTATTGTTTGATACTGTTAGTGTCTGAAACAGTTGCTTTATATACAGTACGAATTTTGCAAAAGTGTCTTCTATAGATTAACAAATTGTGTACTAACAGTAATTAAAGTGTTTAAACACTCATAATATATAACTTGGTTGAGTGCATAAATTGTTAGTCGTATTAAAAACATAACAGTATAATCTTGGATCACTACATAAATTATTACTCGATAAAAACGTAATCAATTAAATATCTAATCCTTAATTATACGATTGGTTGAGTACATGAATTCTTAGTCGTATTAAAAACATAATTGTATAATCCTTAATTCAAGCGCCCAAGGACCGAAGCGGCACATATGATCGCAAAACAAAACAGTCTGACGTCTCTTCGTAATACAGAATATAACCGACCAAACACCTGTTCATCACCTATAAAATGTGCAACCATAACCACAAGTTTTCAACACCTTTTCATCCTACACACTTGTTTAAAAAATGGACAACTTGAAACCGAGCAAGAAAATCTCCAAGCATACCCTCCAAAAAACAATTCAATCATTACCACATGATATGCTTACTGAGATACTCTCAACTGTTGGCGCTTCATCCATCAATGACCTTAGCAACGCTGCACAATCTTGCAAGGTCTTTCACAAGGCTGCAGATGATAAGTTGGTGTACCAAAGGTTGAACATAAATGATTTATCTTTCAGACCATTTCGCCCAAAAGAGTGTTATATCTACCAACGGTGCATGGAAGTTGAAAATACAGATGCCTTGACAGAAGAAGGTATCGCTCAATATTTTATAACTGCAAATGAAATCGAAAGGCTCAAACTCCTCAAAAGAGTAGCCGAAAAGGGCAATAGTAAGGCCCAATACTTGTATGGAATAATAAGAATCATATCACCATTTCAGGAACATGAAAATACCAAAGCAATGGAATTATTGTCTCTTATCATCAAGGGACGAAATGGAAGGCAAAGGCCATGGAAAATTGCTGAATGTCGAAGGCTTGTACGACAAACATTTACTCGCTTATGGGCGGTTAACAAAAGGCTTGTTGCCATCGGACACAATCTTAAAGATTGTCAATCACCACATGATAGGCCAAATCTCCCTGACACAGGAGCGTACATATCAAGCCCAATTTGCTATAAGCCTTGCATGTGGAGATGCGAAGCAAAACTATTTTGCAAGTTCTTACAAAGGACAGCTCCAAACATATAAATATTATATTGTCTTTGAAATATATTTTATTTTATTTGAAATATGTATTATTCTACACACATTGTAAATTAAGAACTAGTATTGTAAATAAAAAGAATTAATTGATATTGTAGAAACCATAGTCCTTATCATTCCCATATCCACTTAATTCTATACAAAATTCCACTATCACACTACATTGACAGCAGTTCTGTGAACAAATAACCTGTAGACATTTCAATAAACTTCAGCTGTAACTGTGAATTTAACTCTGTAGACATTTTAACAATGGTTTATAGACACTTTGACTATTCCTATATAACACTATACTGGACCACCCCTGCCCCTACCACTGCCCTTACCACTGCCCCTGCCCCTGCCCCTGCATCCACGGCCACGGTTGAAATCCACTCCACTCTTCTTCCGCTTTGATCCAAATATATTAGATGTCACAAACGCAGGATTCAAAACATCCACTTCACAACAAGACCCAGCACTGCTAATTGTCTGACACTCTTTGCTGGCACTGGCAGTTCCAGCCTTCATCTTCAAAATATGCTTCTGCATTGACAGCAGTCCTTGCTCACATACATACCTACATTCCTGATCTTTTTGACATTCAATCACCAATGATAAAAAGCCCCTCATCATGTTAGTACGCCAAGCAATTGTAGAAAATGCATCACCACACAAATATTTCCCATCCTGATCCACAACAATCCTTGCTTCCTTGGTCCAACGGTGAAGTATATATTGCTTAGGAATTTCATGCACATTATTCACATTCAACACACGCAATGAATGGCAACAAAGCAAGCCTCTCTCCTCAAACAACATACATGAACAAGACACAGACAATGAAGCAGCATCATACTTAACATTAAATTTCCTCCAATCTTGATTCCCAACCAAAACCTCATATTCAATGACACCACCAACCTCAGAAACAGCCTTTGACTCAGCAAAAACACCAACAAATAATTCATTTTCAAACTCTTTCAAGATAGTACGAGTGTATACCTTAGAAGCATCAACCAATATCTTTGAATGTTCAGCACTCACATTCACCACTCCAATATTTTGAAAATCTTCTTCAAGTGCTCTATTTCTCCAGTCTTTCAACATGTTCTCAACAGCAGTGAAAACAGCAAACAAACCCATTTTGCTTATTTGCAAGCGATGTCAGAACACTATTTGTGCTTTCACTACGTTGTGATGATCGAATCCCTGCAGTCAAAACGTACACAAAGTGTCTGTTAATATCAAACAAATTGCCTAAGCATTATATTCAAAATCTCCATTAATCATGCACAAATTACACAGTGAAATTACCTGCAGAGAAAACGTGCTTGCATAGTGCTGGGCACCACTTAAACCTTGCCGCATATAAGTTCTTCAACCATCCCACATTACAACAGTTGAAACTCCCAAGCATCTTTGACCATGCATCATAAAACTCACTAGCAGTAGCACAATGATACAAACATCTATAAAACATTTTGGAAAAACTTTCAATGCACATCAAGCCCTTGATGTTCTTCTTGGCATTCTCACAAATATGCCACAGACATAATCTGTGCAGAACACCATAGAAAACATGGTCAACTGCAGATCCAATTGCACAATCCTGATCTGTCATAATTGTCTGAGGAAGCTTTCCACCCATGCCCCTGTTAAAACACTCAAAACACCAAACAAAGTGCTCCCTCTTCTGACCCACAAGAAAAGCAACAGCAAAAACAACATTCTGCTTGTGATTGTTTAATCCAATAAACGGAGCACAAAACATATTGTACCGATTGGTTCAAAATGTAGTATCAAACACAACGACGTCACCAAATGTTGTATAATCAGCCTTCATCACTTCATCAATCCAAATAAAACTACTTAATCTGTTTTCACTATCAACTAGCACCTCATAGAAGAAATCAACATCTTCTGATGCCCTACGCTTAAAAGTATCAAGCAGCAGCCAAGCATCCCCAATATTCAATTCAGATGCACGCTCAGCAGATAAGTAATTGTAAAACATTCGTTTAGTCAAGCCAAGTGACTTAAGCCCACCGACTTCATTTGATATAACCCTAATAGCATCTGCAGGTCTAATCCCATTTCCCATCAAATCTGCAACAGCTGCGAAAATATCTTTATTCAAAAATTTAGCTGACCGCAACAAATATCGCTGCCTAACAGCAACAAATGAATGATTATGCTGTCCTACATGAGCATGACATACCCATAATCCATCATCACTCAACTTAACACGTATCACCGCACGACAATTACTACGCTTGTCAACTCTATGACGTTCAGCAGCCTCTTTCTTAACACTATCAGACTTTAAACCAGCATAGGAACAGAGGAACTCCTTGTGGTAAAGTGCCCCATCCTTTCTACCACCCCTATATCTACTCCTTGCACAACGTATGCTATAACCTCTGGAAATAGAATACTCTTTAAAAAAAAACTCAGCCTCATCTACAGAATCAAAGGTTGCTCCAACCCAGCTAACATCATTAGCAGAATTTACCGAATCAGAGCCAACAGATAATGTCACATCACCACCTGCACTAACTGACATACAAAACAAAAACAAACCATGAAATACACAAAACACATATGAGACAAACAGGAAATCTTCAAAAAAACCCAAAATCCTACCTGATTCAATTTCATAGAACCGTCCACTACCTGCACAGATAAGTGTCTAAAAATAAGTCCAAATGTGTCCAAACAGTATACATAAAGTGTCTAGTAAAAAACCAATATCACAACCTGAGTCTACTTCAACACTTGTAGATCGAAGTCCTTCACTCCCAGACAAAAGATGTCTACATCCTACAGCACAGAGTGTCAAAGCATTATTCCCAAAACGTCTAAGCATTACAACCAAAATGTACGAACAAAATCTACACAAGCAACCAAATAATACCTGAATCAACTTCCACACTCATAGACTGACATCCATCACAACTAGACGAAACATGTCCAGATACTGCACCATAAATTGTCTAAAACAATATGAAAAAATGTCCACAAGGAATGCTGGATACTTAAATACAACAAGTAAAAAAACTTGTATGCTCGCCAACTCCGTTAGCACAGACATCACCTTCGCTGCCATTGCCGTCACCGCCATAACCACTGAACCAATCAGTGACATCCTCATCAGAAAAAGAAATCAACGACTCAATATCCAAAGGCTCGCCGTCTCCAACAACAACAAAACCCGCACTTCCATCCGAAATCATAGTGTAAAAAACTTCGAAAACGTTCGAATATAAGTGTCTCCTAGCCTGACCGCTCGCTGCGCTTGGCCTCACCCTGGCAACGCCGCGCCCCTGGCTGCTCTCTCAGATATTCATTGACTCGAGCATTGTCACGGGCTGCCGTCGGTGTCGAGCATGGAGATCGGAGAGGACGAAGGTTCTGGAACTCTCAGATCTCACGAACTGACCTGTGGGATATGGCAGTAATTAGATACAATAACTAGGGGTAAATGTGTCATTTACTTGCCTATGTGCAAGTGAACATATGCGCATGGTATCCGTAGTATGATTTTTGTGACTGTGATCGGGTATTGAGTTCTTTTTTTTGTTTTTTCATTTTCTATTCAATTGAATGATTGTTTTGTACCTATGTCAAAATTTTCTTTTTGGTGAAGTTTACTTATTAGGCTTTATAGCGATGGAGACTAACTATTCAACGTAGCTTCAAAGGTTATAGGAGAAATTCAATGGCCGTCTGAGGAGACCAGGGATAAGTGATTTGGGCAAGAATGCTTCAATCAAAAGCACCTAACGGGTATTTCTTCAATGCTTTGATCTTAGTAAGATTTTTGGATATATTTGTTTTTTATCTCCACTAACTTCATTGCTTTTATTTGACTTTTTTCCTCGCGTTTTTGTTTCATTGATGTTGGTATTCTGAAGAGTCTTTCTTTGTTGAGATTTATAAGCATGTTCAGCACTCCATCGTCAACATTTTACTAGGTGATGTTATTATTCATGAAGGAATTGGATAGAGTTTGTTTAGTATATGACCTCTTGAAGGTCAAAACTGGGAGCAAAGGGAGAACCCCTGTAGGGAGGGGAAAGAGTTTAGTTTATGATTATTCTAATTGGTGATAAAATTTGTAGCAAAAATTTGCTAATTACATCTAAGCATTATTCAATGATCGTGGCAATATTTTGCAAGGTGAGAACAAAATTTCTATACATGTTCATTCTAAGCCTGAGTTTTTTTTTTAATAAAGCAAATACAAGATTTGTACATTTTTCAAAATCAAGCTAATGACTGTATACAAGTTGGTTTTCAGGTTGTGATGTTTAGCATTTAAATTATAGCTTAAATATTTGTAAATTAACTTAAAAGAAATATACACTCTTGACTTGGGCCAAAAAGTTGACTGATGTTAAGCGCATAATTTAGCGATCAAAGTTGTTGACCTTTCGACAACTTTGACCGCCCATTCCTTTCATTTCATTCGTTCTCTCTTAGTTTTTCTTATTTTGATTTGTTTTTTGCAGGTGGAATTGTATTGCGGATGTGTCGGTTTAGAGCAGGATCGAGTAAGACGGAATTTGGGCGTACAAAAGTCAAGTTAAAGTAAGAGGCACTAGCAACGCATTGTTGGAGTTATGAGCGCTATGTCATTTTTGCATTTCTGGAGACGCATTGTTGCAAACTCGACCCAGCTAGCGATGCATCGCCATTCACTCCCCTATTTCGCCTGAACCTCATATTTTGATGGTCCCCCGCCTTTTCCCACTTGGTGAGTTGTCCTTGGAGAAGAGATTTCTATCCTTTTAGGGTTTAGGAGCTAAGACAAGACAAGAAAGACAGCCATTAGGTATAAATAGCAAGAGAAAATAGGGCAGCCCACACACATTGCATACTCTTATTCTCATCTCTTTTTGGAAAGCCATTATTGGAGCAAGATTTGAAGCTTAAAGAAGGAGTCTAGGAGCCAAAGAGATTTAGGCAACTAGGATCCATCTTAGATTTCCTCTTTTCCTTTTTTATTTTGTGAAATTCTCATGGATTATTAAATTATGGGTTTATTGTTGATTGATAGAATGGATATTAAGTAGGTTTTTGTATCTCTCTAGAATGAAACTTCTATTATTTGTTATTTAAGGGTTTCTTGTTGATCTTTTATGGGTGTGGATCTCTTTGTGTCACCCATTTTTGTGTCTAATGCTTGTGTGATTATTGGTCACTCCACACACTCACAAATCCCACATAGTTATTGAGAGAGAAAGAAGGGGGATAAAAAAGAAGAATAGGGTATAATGGGTATTGTAGATTAAAGATAATCTATAGTCTCATTAGGTGTTTAAAAATTGGTTATAGCTTAAATCACCTTAGGTTAAATCATAAGCTTAAGAAGTGCCTTGTTTAATTCTAGGTGAGCAAAAACTTAGCCTGAGAAAGTGTGTTTTTGAACTTTAGACTCTTTCACCATATAATTGGGTAAATATTCGAGAGCTTTAATTGACTTGAATAGTAAGTAATAGGGTGGATTCTTAGGAAGGTAATTATCCCACTTGAGCACTTTAGTTTAGACTACCTTAGTAACTCTTATATTTATTTAGTTTTCCATATTAGAGATTACTAGTTAATTAGGAAGGTTATTTATTGTTCTTTACTCTCCATTAACACATTTACTCAATTGATCTTCGGTCGTATTTGTTTACTTTATTTTCTCTATTTTAATAGTTTAGGAAGTCGGGTAGCTAGGATTTAATTCTTTGTAGGATCACATTATTCTTTGGGATGATACTCTTATCCACCTTTGCACACAACGAAATCGTATGCTTGTGAATGAGTAATATTTATAAATTATAAGCTATTGTTATCACGACAATTGACAAATGAAAACATATGTTTGTGTGACTTTCTTCCCTATGCTATCATTTCGAGAACAACCCTTCCCTGCAACTATTACCTTAATTGTTGCAACCATTACTTCTAGTCAAATGTCATTACTAAAAAAATGACATTTATTAATGATTGTTACCACCGGTCCAATGTTAGTAATTTTGAAATTACCAACGGTCTAAATTACCAATATTAGACCGTTGGTAGCGAGTCATTGTCAATCAATGCATTGGAGATTATTTTATTAACAGCTAAATACTAAGCCGTTAATAATTTCCAATATATAACCGTTAGAAAAAAAAAAACCAATGAAAATTACCAACGGCCTAAGTTCATTTGCTTTTTACTAACAGTTTAACTTTTACCAACATATTAAATCGTTGATATATACAAATGCATTTAATCATTGATAAATTACTAACAATTTAAGCCGTTGATAAATAACAATGTGTTTGACTATTAATAATAATTCTGACACGTTAAACCGTTGGTAATTTTCTTAAAATTTTTAAAAAATTAAAGCATTTTCAAATGGACAACTGTTGGAAATTGTAATTTATTTAAAAAATTATACAAAAAAATTTAAAAAAATTAATATTGAAATTTTCATTTTAATGTATAAAATTAAAAATTAATATTAGCGAAACCAAAACAAATTACTATTAATAACATTATATTTAGGAAAATTATGTGTTATATTTAGTAAAATTATATAACTAAGATTTTATCATACAAACAAATTATATTACTAAAGTTATAATTTACTGAAATTATATTTTATATTTTACTAAAATTTACTGAAATTCATAAAAAAAAATAAATTTTCACAAAATTTTCAAAAATTCAAAGAAAATTAAAAAATCACACACAAAATTAACGAAAAATTCATAAAATCAAACTAGATCTACAATCAAACAAGATTAAACACCAAACAATTCAGATCGGCAACAATTAACAAAAATTCAGATCGACAACAATTAACAAAAATTCAGAAATAACAATCAGCAACAATTAACAATTAACAAAAATTCAGAATTCAACAATTAACAAAAATTAACCAAAATCATATTCCTTCACAAAAATTCAACAATTCAACAACCATAAAAATTCACAAAATTCCAAAAATCATATCAGCACCAAAAAATCAGATTGGCACCATCAAATCAGATCTGCACCAAAAATCAGATCAGTAGGGAGAAGCCAACTGTGAGAAATGAATGACAAAGCACGGAGCGAGGCAGAACAGGAAGGAAAAAACTAGATCTGAAAATGTAGTGGATGAGGACGTTGGCGAAGAGAAGAGGCAGACGGCGAGGAGCAAGGCGGACGACGATGAGAAGCCAACGGCAACGTGGAGCAGCGAACGGCGAACGACGAACAGCAACGAACGACAAGGAGGAGAAAGCGCGATCGGAGAGAAGATGCGAACGAGGGAGGGACGGCCGAGGGAGGCAAACAGCAGCGGGAGATGTGAACGACAGAGGGACGATGACAAAAGTGAGGGAGGCGGTCAAGGGAGGCGAACAACGAAGGGATATACGAACGATGAAGGGAGATGTAAATAGCGGAGGGATTATGAGAGAAGCGAGAAGGCGGAGGGATGGGGGCCATAAGGGAGACGAGAGATCAGCAGACGAGAAGGCGACAAATGAGCGGGTTAGGAGGGTTTATATTTTTAGGGTTAGGTTGGGTGGGATTTAGGTTAGATTTGTCTTATAAGCACACGCAGACACATACACACACACACACATATATATATAATACATTATACTACCTCTGTTTCAAATAAATTGAAATATTTGACTGGTTACGAAGATTAAGGTGTATGTAATTTATGTTAATTTTTTATATAGTAAAAGTTTAAATAATGATTAAAAAAAAATTCTTTTTTGGGTTGTGTGCAGTGAGAGATTGAGTGAATATTAAAAAAAGAGTCTTTATTGAGTTTTGTGTAAAATGATTATTTAATTATTTAAACTTTTCCAAAAGAGGAAATGTTTCAACCTTTTGGGTCACAAAAAAAAAATGTTTCAAGTAAACTAGGACGGAGAGAGTATTATATTATATATTATATAATTATGATACATATGATATGTTATATTATATTATAATTTATATATGTATATAATATAAATGTTTGAGCTTTTTATATGAGTTTGGTCTAGTGGGCATTTTGTTATGTATATGATATATGATTATTATTATTATTATATGATTGTAAATTTATGATATATAAGTATATACAGTATATACATTAATATAGTACTTTCACCGTCCTAGGTTCTCTGCACCATTTTCTTTTTTAGTAAGTTTTATTAAACAACTTTACAATTATGCCCCTCCTCATCTATTCCCCAATCATTTATTTTATTGTTGTTCTACTTCTCTGGTTCCCTTTCTAGTGGTTAGGACTGGGCATTCGGTTAATTCAACTTTGACCGAACCGAATTAGTCGGTTTGGTCGGTTTTCGGTTATTAACCATTATAAACCGAATTGACCGAATAATTTAAGGAAACCGAATAAACCGAAACTGAAATTTTTCGGTTCGGTTTGACTCGAACCGAAATAACCGAATTCCCCTGAAAATCCTTTTCATACAGGGAACCATCCAATTCGGAAGAACCATCTCAGACGCACCAAACCATGGAACAGCTATAGATTGTAACCATAAGGTCCATAACAACACAAAAAGAATAATGTTGAGGAGAGAAACGAATCCAGGAACGCCAACCACATATAGCAAATGAATATCCTTACAAAACCGTACCAAAGGGAAACATTTACTATCTGTCTTCAACAGTTCAAACCCAGAAACAAAAACATTATGCTTTATAGAGTACCAAAACCTCTAACCAATGATAGAGCTTAGGCTGCTGTTAATGCAGCATCATCCTCCGCCAACGGCACTGGTTCTGTAGGCTCTGCATTCTCCAGCAAGTCTTTTTTCTTTCCATGCAGCTTATCAGAGAACTGATGGTAGGGAGACATTTTGAAGCGGGTATCCTTCCAGAAATCAGGAGTCAAGAATCCATATGTTTTCAAGAGGCAATCAAATGTAGCCTGGATTCCAGTTAATTGGAGAATAAATGTAACAAATAATATCAATTGAAAGAGATCTCAAGTATAAAATAAATAACTTAAAGTATAAAATAAATACACATACTATAATAAAAAAATTATTTATACTTACTTGCAATTCTTAATGTCTTTCCAACTATCAATTACTGAAGCCCCAAACTCATATCAGAAATATCTGGAAAAAAAAATCATCATAAGTATAAATGCATGAAGCCAAACAAAATGTAAACTTATAATGGAAGTATAAATAACACCTGACTCAATCTTTTCAAGCTCCTCCAAGTCCTCCTCCACATTGATACGTCGAGTCCTCCTAAGCCAATCTTGAGCACAAATAAGTGTCTGCACGGTTTTAGGAGTTAGGGAGCTCCTAAAAGGATCAAGGACTCGACCACCCGTACTAAATGCAGACTCCGATGCCACAGTAGAAATAGGAGTAGCTAGTATATCACGGGCCATAGCTCCAATTATAGGATAACGGTGACAATTCATCTTCCACCACATTAACACATCAAAATTTGGAGAAACTGTATCTCTTGGTTCAGCGAGATACCTTTCCAGTTCTGTTTTATTTTCTACACTTCCAGTGGCATGTTCAAACTTCCTCAATCTTTCTTCTGTGACTGTGTACTTTCTTTTCCTTTGACTTCCCAACTCCACTGGCACTTGGGTTCTCAAAGATGACTCACCAGACTCGGGCTGAATAATTCTCTTATAATCATCAAACAACTCTTGGATAGCATCTCTTACTTTTCTTTTCAATGTTGCTCCAACATTCTCACTTCCCACATACATATCCTCCAATGCAAACTCAACATAGGCTAGTTTATATTGAGGATCAAGAACAATTGCAATATAAATTAACACGTTCATTTTCTCAACATTTCCCCAATATTTGTCATACTTTGCTTTCATTCTCTTGGCCATTAAAGCAAATGTCTCATTCTCATGACTTTGCCATTGTTGCAACAACCCTTCAACTTCACAAATTTCATGGAAAAACCTATTGGAAGTCACATATAAAGAACCAGATATCCTACAAGTGAGCTCATAAAAGTTCTCAAGAAAACATACTAGTGACCTAACATTATTCCAATCCTCTTCCGTAGGAACTCCATGATTGGATTCAAGCTCACTCATATATACTAGATCTTGCCCACCAAATCTTTCAAAGGCTCCCTCAAATTTTTGTGCTGTTTCAAACATCATGTAAGTCGAGTTCCATATCGTACTCACATCAAGGCACAACAAGGCCTTGCTCTCAATTCCTTCCATTTGAACACAATTTTTGAAAGTTGACAATCTAGCAGGAGATTGTCTAACAAACCTCACTGCATCTCTTACTCGAGCAACAGATGTATTAAATTCTTTCAAGCCATCAGTAACAACCAAATTCACAATATGTGCAATACATCTCATATGCAGGTATTTACATCCAACAATTCCACTCTTCCAATTAAGAATTTGCCTTCTCAAATAATCAACAGCAAGATCATTGGAACTAGCATTATCAACAGTGATGCTTAAAATCCGATACAGTTCCCAATCACGCAAACAGTTCTCCACAACCATACCAATATCAAGACCTCTATGACTAGTAATGGGACAAAAATTCAAGATTTTTTTCTGCAATATCCAATGGTCATCTATGTAGTGAGCAGTAAGACACAAATAGTTGACCCTTTGTATAGAAGTCCAAGTATCTGTGGTGAGAGAAACCCTCTGAGAACTAGCCTTGAAATAATTCTTCAACCTAGTTCTTTCATCAGAATAAAGGGAAAAGCAATCCCTAGCAATAGTATAACGAGAAGGAATGCGAAACCTAGGGCATGCAATAGACATCATATGCTTAAACCCTTCATTCTCCACAAATTTAAATGGCAGCTCATCCACAATAATCATGAAAGTCAAAGCCTTCCTAATGGCATCCTCATCAAACTTCCAACAACCAAGAACCCCCCCTTCCCCATCATTATGTGCAGCATAAAGATGAGTTTGTGCTGATTTTACCTCCGAATTTTTATCACATTTTGAAATATGAGCCCGTGCTGAACTTGTCCCGTTGTTTCTTGGATCAACAGCATATTCTTTGCCACAATAGTTACACTTGCATTTTTTGTGGCCATCGACTGTGACAAATTTAGTGAAGTGCTTCCACACAGATGATCTAGGATTCATTGATTTCCTTTTTGCTGCTTGCTTCTTTACATTGGCTTTTGAGGATTTTGAAGAGGACGGAGCAACCGTGGGAAAAATACCCTCATTTGGAGAGTGAGAAGGACTAGAAGCCGGTGGTGATGGTGAACTTTCTTCTTCAGGATCCAAATTAGTAACCTCAATTGTCATCTGCAATTGCAAATGAGTAAATAATCAGTGATTGAGTAAATAATGTTATTGACAATCATTAAAAATTTTAAAACCTTACATTGCCCGATTGTTTTGTTGAAGCCGTCTTGAACAATTAATTTAACACCTCAAATAACTTCCAAACACTGCAGCAAAAATATAAATTAACTTCAGTTGCCTTTTTTTTTTTTTTAAAAAAAGATAGAAATAATATTATTAACAAAGATAAGTATAAAGAAGAATCATAAACAGTAAACACGACTCAAGCCTACCAACAAGAATGGTAAAACTAAACATAATTAACCCTCTTTAATTGGTCAGTTTTCGTACATACTTAACCCTCTTTAATTACATAAACTGATAGGTCATAACCTTTTGATACCAGAAAATGTGGAGCACTCTTGCCCAGCCGATAAATTTCTAATTCTAATTCTACTGTTGCTTGCAGCTGTTGGAAATGTAAGAATTGCATATTGGTTCAACAGGGTTGAGGAAGGATAAGGGCAAGTTATAGGTTTGGCATTTAGGGTTAACTAGTACAATCCCTAAACTGGCTGCAGTGAACTGCAACTGAAACTGAAACGACAAGCAGAATGCAAAAAAGCCACACTAGTGGACGCGAACAACCCTGTATCAACTATCAAGGACTAGCCTCAACAGATGCGTCGCTGAAAGAGGAATAAGCAAGACCCAATTGGGGGGAAAAAAAGAAACATCAACAGCAACAACAACTGTTTATTATCCTCATCTTTTTATTATCCAAAAGTTTCCATACTATTCTGGCTCTCGCTCTCTAAGCTGTCTCACTTTCAGTATTCCTCACAGGACCAGCACACCTGTCCGGTACCAGCTTTGCGCTTGCGCGCGAATGATTCCTACCTATCACCGACTCATGTCATGTGGAATGAAACATTCACGCTCCAGATTTTACATTCCTACCTAATCATATACTAATACTGCACCTAATCCAATACAAATAAGGGAAACCGACTTAGAGAAGAAAGTAGGGAAATGAAATTCAGAAAGGAAACTTAACAAGAAGGCAAGGTATAGAAAGAGGAGAAAAGCAAACAAACAGCGATCACGATCAGCATAGGAATCAATTACCTTCTCCTCAACTCAGCAGCTGCTGCCGGCGCAGTCTCGCCTGTTCGCAGCGAAAGAGGATCAGTGGCTGGCTGCGGCTAGTGGCGTCGGGCAGGGGGGGTGGCAGCAGGAGACGTCGCGAACCACGATTCGGTGCCCTCGTTGCCTGTTCGCGAATCACGATTCGGTGCCCTCGTTGCCTGTTCGCGCCCTAGAGAAGCCAAGAAGAATAGTGGGCACTGGGCAGGGTACGGCGAGTCGCTGCGCTGGAGAAGCCGAGAAGCGAATTGGGTTATTGTTGGGCCAGATTTCAGAAGCGAATAGGAGAAGCCAAGGCCCTGGTACGTACTAGCAGGCTAGAAGCCCAAAATGCAAAAAAAAAAAAAAATCGGTTAATTCGGTTACCGAATTAACCGACACTTCAAACCGAAACCGAACCGAACCGAAAAACCGAAATAACCAAACTGAAAAACCGAATCAATTTGGTTCTTCGGTTTTTTCGGTTTCGGTCAAATTGTGCCCACCCCTACTAGTGGTCACGATATGCAATTAGGGCGCTAGATGATGGGGGGAAGAAGTTGTGGCGACAGGGTGAGGAAGGTAGGGGGATTATGGTGAGGAGGTTGGTGCACGGGCGGCGGGCAAAGGGATGAGACAATCGAACGTGAACGACGGCAAAAGATCAGAAGCGAGAAATGAATCAACGGATCAAGGAGATGATGAGAGATCGAACTCGAAGGACGGCGAGAATCGGACGTGTAGGACGGCAAGAATCAGATGAGTTGATGGAGAAACATTAGATGCCAAAGACTTGGGCAGTCGAATCGGAGAGACATGGGAGGAGTGGTGGAGATGGCCAGTCGATTCGAAGAGACGAGGGAGGAGTGGTGAGGACGGATAGCCAAATCGGAGAGGTGAGGGATGAGTGGTAGGGACGAACAGCCGAATCAGATAGGCGAATGATGAGTGGTGAAGATGGATAGCCGCACAGAGAGGCGAGGGAGAAGTCGATTCAGGTGAAGGGCAAAGCTGGAAAGGAGGTGAAAACAGTACCTCTCATTGGTCTATGTGCCAATTCTAAATGTTGCAGAAAAAATGGGACAAAGGGACTATTATTTATGCAACTGAGACAGAGGAGGGTTAAATACCATTATATATCATTTTATATATACATCCAAAATATCATTATACATCATATTTATGATATTTTTAATTTATATATCATATGACAAAAACCAATGAGATAATTAAGGAGCGCAAGGAGCGCACGCGCGCGCACACACACACACATTATATAAATATATCAATATGAGTATATATAAATATAAATGTTAATATAATATCAATACAATATAGTCTTCAAAATTTGCAACGGCCAGGTTGTTGGAAAATATATTCTCCAAAATTTCCAATAGTTGTTTGCGTTAGTAATTACTAACTGTTTAAGCAATTGAAAAGTTACCAACGGTCCAATACGTTGATAATTACCACCAGTTTGGCCATTGGTAATTTACCTGTTAGAAAATAAAAAAATTTTAGTAGTAAGCCTTACCAATAGCTATTCGTACTAGTAATTGAACGGTTTAAGCTATTATAAAGTTACCAACAACTTGACCGTTGATAACCTCCTCTAACTGTTTAACGTGTTGATAATTATCAACTGTCTGATCGTTGGTAAATTGCCCGTTGGAGAATTAGTAAATTTTAGTAGTGTATGCGGAGCTTTTCCAGTGGAAAAAGTGCTAGAATATTTGTTTTAGTGAGATATTGCATACAAGGAATTTCTGGTCCACAACCTTAAATATAGTGAGTGTGACAAATGCATTAATGGATGATTGCATTTAAGTATAAAGTCCTATACTGGGAGCTCCCCAAGAGCTGGACACTTGGAGTACCAACTATTAGGCACAGAATTTGCTATATACATTTTTTGTGTCTTGAATTTTATTTAAAAAAATTATTGTTAAACTTTTGTATATATAAGTCCAGATTTACATTCAAGCTCAAATCCTAAGGTTATTAGGCTAGTAGAAATAAAAACAAATGTTCAATAAAAAGTTTTACATCACTACATAGGATATAAAACATTGCTTAAGCATTGAACATCATGTATAACTGAAAGAATTTTGCCATACTAAGATGCCTGCATAATAGCATTGGTCCCTGAATTTCCTAAGTTTAATTATAGTCATTATGATCTCAATCTCTTAAAGCATTCTGTTTAAGGTCATTAGTGCTCTAAAAGTTCATTCTAAATTCATACCTAATTGTGATGTGCTTTTTTCCTTTTTAAGTGTACTAATATATAATTAAAATTTCAGTTTAACTGATAACAGTATAGAGATGTAATGTGAAAAGATTTAAGTTATAAAATTTAATTATTTTTGTATGGTTGTCTTCACTTTAAAATGTTGAAATAATTTTGTTTAATATTTATTTTCTTGATTAATTCTACACATGATTATAAAAAAAATAAGAAAAATTGTTACATTTTTAGCAACATTTTTAATATAAGAACTAGTTAATTTATTATTATCAACATACTTTATCTGATAATTTTATTTAATATTTAATAATCTACCTGGATTACCCTTTTAAACTATCAACCTGTGCAAATTCTACTTTTTCACAAAAATGGAGCATTATTTAGCAACTATTATTATTCTCATACATTTAAAATTTTATCTTGCCAATTACAACTTTTTATACAGGAATTCAAATAAATGAAGTTTTAGTTAAAATTATTGATGAGATAACTATGCTTGGTGGTTGAGCCCCTAACTAAATGTAATAATTGTAAATTTATTCTAATTGAAAAACACATCTAAGAAATTTTTGGTTCATTAAAATGGAACAAACAAATAACTGACTAATATTTAAAATTATTCTCACATTTTAATCCTTAGAGATTAATAGGCTAATATTTAAATTACATGATTTTCACAAATAGAACAAAAATATCTAAAGCTTTAGGTTATAATTTTCTTTTTTTCAAATTTATAACTTTAATCTGTTTAAGGGTTATAATGATATAGTTGCATGCTCAAATACCAATGCAGTAAAATACATTGAGTTCCATTCAAGATTTTGAGAAGTTCTCGTCATTTTGATGCCCAAAATTTCTCAAAAAGATTCGCCTATTAGTTGTGCACAAAAAAAAAAAATTTATTTGCGTAAATATTTGGTAACTTGAATGGAGATAATTTTAAAAATCTGATGAGTAAATTGAAAAAAATAAATCCAATGGGCTTATAATTATGGGTTGAGTAAACATTTAGTAAGTTAATAAAGTGGAGATAAACTTAAAAAACCAAGAGGATATCCATGACTCATTTGACTTATGAGCGGATTCATTGAAGTTCACTGGCGGTGGAGACACTTATGCCTGTCGTTTTCCCCAAATTTTTACTAAATGTACAGTAGTCTACGGAGCAACAAAATTCATATGGAACAAAATAACATTTATTACTTAAAAAATAATATCATATAGAATAATAGTTCGTTGTAAATAAACAATAATTGATATGTGAGGAATAACACTTGTGGTATATGAGAATAACAATTGATATATGAGGAAAAATTGTGATAGTGTAAAGTTCCATAACCCTTTTAGGACCTATCTTATGCCAATGCTAGGATTAAGTTATCAGGATCTCATAGTTTGTAACATGCCATTAGGAACTTAGTCCACAATTTAACTTGCATTTACCTTGTTTAGTTGCTTTTGGGTTCATTAAACCATTTACCTAAAAATTATGTAATCATATAAAGTCATACTATGCTTTATGTTTCAGCCTTAAATTGAAAATAATATATAGGTGGTAGCTGCCCTTGTTAAAAACCAATTAGAAGACCATATGCCAAAACCATATATTTGCCAAGCATGCAGTCATTATGTAGAGTACATATGAACATACGTAAAATCGAGTATTTCTTCCACCACAAGTTATTCACATATCACTAGGCATATATAAGTACCAAAGCATAGCACATGTCCATGGTATAAGATCCAGTCCATAGGCCCAACATGTGTACTATCCAGTATGATAGTATCTTTGGGTGCTAGATCCCTCAGGTGCTCCTCCAACCTTTAACTAAGCTTAGGTCAGAAACTTTCATTTAGTCGGTACAGTAGGTGCATTAGCTAAGTGTTGTGGCGACAATCTGTTTTTTGGACACTTTATTATAAATGGGCAAAGTTTGTAGCTTAAAAAGATAGATAATAATATTTTAGGAACTCAAATATTACAAATCAGATGGTCAATAATTCAAAAGATAAAAGTGTGAGAACCAAAAAGGCAAAGTGAAAAATTGTGGAGTTTCAGCAATTCAATATATGGTAGCATTTAATAAAATATATAGTACAATAATCATTAAATGATAAAGTTAAGGACAAAGAAAGAAAAGTTTAAAGTTTTAGTAACTAAAAGTCGGTTTGACTATGGTAAAATAAACTTTTCCATGAAAATAAAAAACTGAGATTTCGAATTGACTTAAAATCACGTTCAATCTATATGCGATAAAGTTTTAAGATTAATAGGGTAAAAACAGGAATTCAGGAACTAATATTTGTGTTTTACCATTTAGACACAAAAAAGTAATAAAAAATTAAATGAATTGGGGGTTTAAACCTAAAAGTCCAAGTAAAATCTAGGAACATTTTAAGCAATGGTCAAACTTTAGTAACTATTGTTTGTTTAAGTATTGACATAAAAGTTAAAGAAAAGTTTTAGAATCAACAGAGTAAATGGAAAGACAAAGGGTAGTAAGGGTTTAATATTGACTCTGAAATAAAATAAAATAAGAGAAAAGGGACTAAAATGGCAAAAATGTATAATTTAAGGACTAAAATAGAAAATATTGATAGCTCATGGACTGAAATGAATTTAAGCAAAAAAATGATAAAGAAACCAAACGTGGACAAATTTTTCATAATTTTTCACCTTGGAAGGTGCAGTCCCCAAACTTATCAACCTCACCACTGCTTTTGTACTGTCTTGAAATGCCTACTCATCGGATGGAGAACTTTAAGAACTAAAATACTACCTCTGTCCCATTTTAGTTGAAACATTTGTCTGGGTACAGAGATTAAGGTGTATGTAATTTGTGTTATTTTTTTATGTAGTAAAAGTTTAAATAATAATTAAAAAAGAAAAGATTTTTTTTGGGTTTTGTGCAGTGAGAGATTAAGTGGATATTAAAAAAATAGTCTTTATTGGGTTTTGTGTAAAATGATAATTTAATTGTTTAAACTTTTCCAAAAGAGGAAACGTTTCAACCTTTTGAGACTTCCAAAAAAGGAATACATTTCAAGTAAATTGGGACAGAGGAAGTAGAAGAAAGGAAATATGCAAAGGTTGAAAGAGAGACTATACCATTTATTAGGAAAAAGTAAAAAAAAAAAACAAGGGCACTGTAGCTCTACAATAAATCATAACTCTGTTTTAGTATATGCGAGGTTTATGGCACTTGCGCGTTGAGGCAGTTCAATCCGTGTCAATATTAAGCATGAATATAAACAATGGTGATCATTGACAAAGGAAAAAAAAGTTACATAAAAATAAAAAAATAAAAGTAAAAACCAGTATAAAAAGTCAATGTACATTTTTGGGACTAAGAGAGAAAAAAAAAAAAAGATTCTAAGCATCAAAAGATAAACTGTGAAAACCACAATTTTGTTCTAGAATAAAGAAATAATATAAAAAAGTTAATAATATAAGACAAAAAGTGAAATTTCAAGGATAAAAAGTGGGGTTTAATAATTAATAATAAAAGATAACAAAAAATGGTTTTTAGGCTAAGAGAGCAAATGTAAAGATTTTAAGAATTAAGGGCTTAATCATCAACTTAACAAAGGAAAAAAGAAAATAAATGAAAACATTAGTTAAAAACAAATCAACTCAAACCTTAATAAAAAGTAGACAACTCATAGTAACTAAATTTTTGTTTTAAAAAAATAATAATAAAAAACCAACAAAAAAAGGTTAAATAAAATGACTATGGTTGATTAAAAAAAAAAAGAGAGAAACAAACCATAGCTGCCAATATTTTTCTTTAGATGATAATAAATAAATAAAGGCCATGAGAATAAATGGAGAGATTTGGTAACCTGCAAATCGTAGTGGATATATATTTTTTGTAATAAATTTTAATAATAAATAAATAAATAATTATTAGTTACGATCAAAATATAACACTACCAAACAAAACATGACATATACTTTGAAACAATACATATTTTTCTGTTAATTAAGAAACAATTCACTAAAATTTTTCATCTCTTATCAACTTGAAATCTAATTTTTAATATCATTAAAAAATTTATTTAGAAAAATTCACTTTCAAATTTAATAATTATGTACCAAATTGCTTTATTAAATTATAAAACTTGAAGTAAATAATTGATGCTACAAAATTTAATAATCAATAATGATAAAATAAGGACTAAAATACAAAACTATGTTTAATATATGTTAATTAATTAAAAGTCTAGCCGTTAACTTAATATAGATAAAAAGAAAAAAAAGTTTAAAAAAAAAAAACTAAAGAAGAATCAATCAAAATCAGGCTAAAAGCAGACAGATTATAATTATTAAAGTTTCATTTTAGAAAACAACAATAAAGAAAATCAATACAAAAAAAGTTAGGATCAGGATAAAAAAAATGGAAAAACTTTAGGTATTAAGAATTTAACAATTGACTTAATAAATATAGAAAATGGTTTAACTAAAAAATAAACAAATTATGGTTATCAATGTCTTACTTTAGAAGATAGTACATGAAACAACAACAAAAAAAGACTTGGTGATCAAGAGAGCAAATAGAAGATTTAGTTAAATAGTTATAAAATTTGAGGACTAAAATTCTTTAAAACAATGTGTATTTTTTTAAATTAAAAAACAATTCACTAAAAATTTTCATTTCTTATTAACTAAAACTCCAATTTTTAATATCAATGAAAAATTTATCTAGAAAATTTACTTTAATTTTAACAATTATGGACCAAATTACTTTATTAAACTATATATCTTGAAGTAAAGAATTGATGCTACAAAATTTAATCATCAATAATGATAAAAAAATGGCTGAAATACAAAACTATATTTAATATATGTTAATAAATTAGTAGTTTAACCATTAACTTAATAAAGATAAAAAGAAAAGAAAGTGAAAAAAAAACTAACTAAAGTCAACTCAACCATAACCAGACTAAAAGTAGGCAAATTATAATGATTAAAGTTTCATTTTAGAAAACAACAATAAAGAGAATCAATAAAAAAATTTAGGATCAAGACAAAAAAAAAAGGAAAAACTTTAGGTATAAAGAATTTAACAATTGACTTAATAAAGATATAAAATGGTTTAATAAAAAATAAACAAATTATGTTCACTATTGTCATACTTTAGAAGATAGTACATAAAACAACAATAAAAAAAAGCTCGAGGACTAAGAGAGCAAAAAAAAAATATCTAGTTAAATAGTTATAAAAGTTGGACCAAACTATAACAAGAATGTAACTTAGGGCCTAAAATGGAAGGATTAAAAAGTTAGAGACTGAAACTGTGTTTTAATTGGAAAGAAAACAAGAAACAGACTGAAGCTGAGAAAATTGCAACATAAATCCTCAAAAAGGTGAGTGCCTTGCAAAAAGAGGATTAAACTAAAAAAAGAGCAAATCGCATTAAAAAAAAAAAAAAAGCCGCAAAACTGGTCATCTACAATAAACATTATTAATGAACAGTGAAAAACCTTCCGCATTTAGAATATAATACAATATAATATATAATTACAATGACTATTAACCATAGTACTTTACTATATTTAAATAAGACAACACGTATAAAAGTAAGTGAGCAAATAACCACCCTCTCCTCAACAACATTATTATTTGCACATAACATCTATTCAAATTTAGAAAATAAGGGTTTTCACATCCTTAAAATAAGTTATATGCTTAAACTTTTATTAAAAAATATTAAAAATGTGAAAATTTAGAACATTCAAACACCACCTTAGTGTTTGGTATATATGATACAGTTAATTAGCTCATAGAAGCAGGAGTATATAGCAACATTTTTCTAAGCTGAACCTTTTTGTATAGCCAAGTGATGATTTAGTAGTATTTTCTATCCAATATTCGTTCTTTTTACTTTCGAAATGTGTATGATTTCTTTTAAGTATTGTAAGTATCCCCTTGGCTTGCCCTTTTGCTACATGATTTTCGTTTTTCTTGGAAGTATTACAACAATCATACCAAGTTCATGCTCAAGTATTTGCTGGTTGAATCTTACTGTATAACTTGAAATGTCAATTTCAATTTAGACATGTGGATATCTTACACTACTTTACCATACCCAACAGGTAAGATTTTTTTCTTTTAAATTGTGCAAATTTAAGGCGTGTGCAGATAATTTTTATAAATTTACCTATTGTACTGGTACAAGTCTGGAGGTCTACCCTCCCCCATCCTAACTCATTCCCTACTGCATATGCATGAAACAATACACAAACTTTACATATAAAATCCCAACCCAATTCAATCTAATAAAATTAGGGAACCCTAAAACTGAAAGTCACAGGGCATCAAAATTATTTATCACCTAACTCAAGCTTTTTTTTTTTTTTTTGTTTATATTCACTTTTCGTGAAAAACTTTCCAAATCTGTCTGGATATCTTATTTGATTGCGATGATTTTGTTAAATTCTAGCATAGTTAATACTGGTTGTGATAAATTATAGTTGTTTACATTGTAGTTTCAATTTACCTTCTATTACGTGAAACAATTAGGACAAGTATTGCTGATATAATATCTGACCCTACCTGCCATGATGCAGAAAGTGTTTGGGTGAGGAATAGCTCTACTATCCTCAAACCCGACCCATTGACATTCCTACCCAAGACACTCGAAAGGAAGCAAATTTGAGCAATAAACTCTGCTCTGCAAAGGGATGAGGGATCCATTTCCAAGGAACAAGCTTATAGGCAGGTCTTAAAGATGATTTCCCTCACAAACAAGCATTACAAGTTTTCGTCATACACATTCCAACTCATAAAAGAACAAACTGGATAATATAGATACAGGACAACGTATGCAAATTAAATCCACTGATGAATTAAACTAACCTACATTTGCCTCCAAACCTGAAACGTATTCCCTAGAAACTGTTTCTGTTCTACTGAACCGAAAAAGCACTCCCAAACTTACTTGTCTATCAGAACAGAGTTGCAAGTTGGCCCTCGGCGCTCAAAACAAACTTCATTCTGCTGTGGCATCTTCACTGTTTCCTACTTCTAATCTGATATCTGGCAATGTAACCCGATCCACACGAGCATCCTTCTCTTCCAAGGGTAAGGTCGAATCAGAAGCATCAATGGGATCATGTTGACTTTCATCTCTCATCGTGCCTGTGTCCAAGGTTCCAGCACTGCCATCTACCCTGCCTGATGCATTGCTTTCCTCAACATTGCCCCCTTCCTGAGAGGTGTTTGACTCCAAATTTGAGAGTTCCCGAGTATTATTCATGCCAGAAGACAAATCTGGATGTCCTACTTTATTTATAACCATTGGGTCTACATCAGTCTGGTTATTTCTAGAAAACGAGCTGCTGCTATCAACATGACGGCTGGATTGTTCTCCAGTTGCTGCACCAGTTTCTGTTGCATTCTGAGCTTGCACCCAAACCAGGGTTGTTCCATTCTGCAGTGGACCAACAGTTGTTTCAGTACTCACTTCCCCCGTTCTACCGGTTGCTTCACTACTTAATTCAGTTGCATTATTCCTTGGCTGGTCATTCAGTTCAGCTCCCCTTGTCGCATTTGGTGGCGATCCATTCTCAAAGTTCAATGATCCCATCTCTCGACTGTTTCCCACTGAGGCTGTCACATTTAGCAAAACACCACCTTCTGATTGTTTTTCTTCCACCTTCAGCCTCAAACTGTCATTCTCACCATTAATTACCTCAGTTCTTTTTTCTTTCTGCTCCTGCTCCAATTTATTAAAGTTTTCCTTCCCTAATTTCTCAACTTCAGCATTAATAATTTGAGCATCATGAGACACTGCACTCGATGCATCGTCTGCTCTGTACTGTTCTTCCCTCGCCTCATGAACACTCCTATCCTCTCCATCATGATTCTCCTCATCCACTGAATTCTCAGTTTCTTCCCGTCTCTCCTCCTGAACCTCATCTCCTGCTAGAGCTTCTTTAGCTTGACCTCCATTCCCTTCCATCTCTTTCTCATCATCATCCTCCCCTTCTCTCTCTTTCTCATCATCTAAAAACTCTTCCTCACGATTACCTTCCACTGCTAATCTTTCTCGCTCATCTAGCTCATCATCACCATCAGTTCTCACTTGTTCTTCAGTCTCCTCAATCTTATTATCATCTTCTTCTTGATCACCATCTCCAGTCCTGTTTTCTTCTTCCTGCTCTTCTTCAACATGCTTGTTTGGTTCTTCTTCCCGTTCTTCTTCGTGCTTAATATCTTCCTCAACCCCTCCATCGTCTTCATCTTCATCCTCATGCTTCTCACGATTAGATTCTTCCTCCAAACGTGGAAGGTCCTTCCTCCCCAATTTCAGGGTCACATCATCATTTTGTGCTATTACAGAAGCCTTCACATCTTTCTCATCAAATTCCTTTCTCTTATCATGTGAACGCTTAACCTGGTAAACCAGCCAAAAGCAGACACCAAGCAACAGACAAATCTGGAGGATATGCTTTATCTTGACACCTTTTGATCTTTGAGTCCTACTAGGAGACTTCTTGAACATGATTAATATCCTTGAATCCCCAGTTCAATTTGTTGCGAGCAAGTACCTAGAATCATTTGGGAAGATACGATAAATAGACCAACTATACTGACAAAGTTTGAGAAAGTGATCAACCAACTGATCAACAGATAACAAAAACCAAATTACACAAAAGAGACCAAGCTTACACCACTCTGAAAATTAGTGTGCATCAGCTTACCAAAGAATACCTAGCTACATAGGAATGCAGAGATCCGAGCTAGATCTATTTGGCTTAGCTTTCTAAAAATTGTTTGCAGTCACCCCTACTGGATGCTATTCATGTAGCACTTTGTAGATACTGCTCTAGCCTGTTTGGAATGGTTGTGAAAACACAGAAATAATCTAATAAGATTTGATGTTTCCATTCGAAAGTGCAAATTTCTACTCCAACTCAACTTGTGTGGGCTAAAATTAACAGTTGAAACGTTCTACTAATAGCCCAGAATTGCATGCACAACCTGCTGATTAAATATACCGGAGGTAGGAAGTTAAGTGAAATTGGGAACATCTTGGTAAGGAAACATGAAGCTCATTAGTTTCTCATAGGAAGCGGGGTAAGATGAGTAAAATGTAACATGATTATCAAGCAGAGAAAACCTTAAGCAAGGGTATAATAAAGTAAAATAAAAGCAGAGGATAACCGAAAACCCTAATTGAAAAGGGGATATGGGCGGGACAATGAAGCTAGCAAAAAAATTCATGTACCAGGATCCATAACCAAATAGCTGATAGAGCTCACAGCGAGGTGCAAAAGTCCTAATTCATTGAGATGCAACCGATAAAAATGAAAGAAAACAAGATGAAAGTAGAATGGGGTGTACTGGGTAGACATTCCCAAAGCAAAGAACAAAAAGCAAGTACCTGGGGAAGGAGAGAATACGAAGCAGCTGAGAAGTGTCCAAGGGGAGAGACTGACGAGGTAAAGGCCAGGTCGTCGTCTCTCTTCCACACTTGTTATGGGGTTGGGTTGGGATCCGATACCAAGGAACCTGCTTTAATTTCTCTCTCCTCTCTCCGTCTCCGTCTCCGTCTGTGTGTTTTACCTGCACTGCATCACATTACTACTCTCCTCATCTGTCCACCGATCCAACATGAAACCCAACAAAACGAGTAAAAAAAAAAAAAAAACTATCCTTGTGATTTACCACCGTCACTATGATGATAATGATTTTCCAATTTTACCACTTATTATTCTAAAAAAATTTCACTATGCCCTCATCATGTTTATCTTCTCCAGCTACCATCAATGGTTTCGTATGACCAGAGAAGATGATGACGATGATGCAACAACAATAACAAGATAAGAAGACAACACTAACAACAGATCAAAATCGAAGAAGAGGATGACAAGACAAGCGGCGATAATTGGTTAATCTAAGCAAACAACATGTTCATCCTATTATATTTCCTCATTTAGTAGTGGAAAGTAGAAACTACCGGTTGAAAAAGTGAAGTAGAGATTGAATGTCGACCTTATAATTTTATCCATACTAAAAAAAAAATTCAGCTGCAAATTGCGTAGAAAATATTAAGTCATTTTTTTAATAATATTTTTCTACTTATTTAAACACAATAGATTCCATAAGTAGGAATAGGTGATAGCTCAAAGATATTAAATAAGATTTATTATTATTATTATTTCATACACTTTTTATACATTTTACAAATAAAATGCAATCAACTATATTTTTCATTTTGAATTTTTTCAAACAATATTTGTGTGTGGATAACAACTACATTTATTACAGTATGTTTGAAACACTATATTTGATAACTATATTTTTTTTCACATGCACCCCAATGCCAAATTAAACCATAAGCGTACATGTCTCTACTGCATGTGGTTAAATTTTCAATTTCTCACCTACAAAAAATAAAAAAAATATTCTACTTTTACTCATTAAATTTTCAATTAGACACTTATGAAATATATAATACTTTTTATTACATATATTGAAAAAATGTATTTTTTATTATAATATTATGCAAATAATTTATTGGGATATATTCAATTCTTTTTTTTTTTTTTGAGTATTTTGACTTTTTTTACTATAATACTATACTCTATCCGTCCCAAAATTTTTATTTCATTTGATTTTTTTTTTAGTATTTTGACTTAAATTTATTCATATTATTATTTTTTAGAAATTTTTTTAAAAAATATATTAAAATATTAAAAATAAAAAATCCTAGCTTAATTGTCGAAAATAAATAAAATAAAAGGTTTGAAACGGAGGAGGAGGAGTATAATATATACGTGTGCGTGTGATATAATACCAGATATAATATGGGTACATGAAAAAGGCCCAACCCAAAGCTGAATTGGTCTGATCATCCTCTTCTCCATTAACATTGTTGGAGAGGCCCTAGCTCGTGAATCAGCTTGATGGGCTTCACTTGTCTTGTTCTGCTCTACTCGGCACTTGCTGACGCCTTTCATCCACTTCTTCGTCCATTTGCAATGTAACAGTACAATACTACCTCAAGCTCCAGTGCTGTGCATGTTTCGAAATTAGCAGTTACTATTACATATATCCATCTACAATGTTTGGCTCCCATCCCATGGTTTTGAAATCATAAATTTGTAGACTTGAATCGTTCCCATCATTGTCACTACTGGATCAAGTAAAGATCCCTACTGAACAAGTGTTGGCTTTCTCGGGTACAAGTTATCCGGACCGAAAGTTAGGATCTTTAAGAAACCACTGCCTGTTGGTTCTTGATATTGTTTCCTAACTTCCTCGACACAAAAATTCTGATAGCAGTCTTGTTTTTGAACATTACAAGCTACAACACCTCATTCCTGTTGATCAGACCAGAGCTTCAGAACAAGTCAAACTCAACTTCACCCCTTTATCTGTAACTAATAAGTCCGTCTGCAAAACCAAGTCGGTTTAAAACGCCAGCAACAGGCAACCGCGGGAAGAGAGCCCAAATCTAGCAGCCTTTCTCTGGTCAGTTGCAGCATCAAACTTGAACTTACAAGGTGTTGGGCTGCCTCCTTACTGGGATTGGCTTCCTTGTACAATTCGCTGAGAGTGAGAAGAAAGGGAAGCAGTGGAGGAGCTTCTTCCATGGGCATCCGACTGGACAAGGATGCTAACAGATGTCAAAATGCGGTGTCATCCTCATTGTTGGAACTGGTGTTGCTGGCTCAGCTCTTGCATATCTACACTCTTGGCAAGTTAGTTAATGGAGAGAACCTTTTGTTAAGGCATACTCGGGAGCTAGTGTCTGGCATGGCTCGATCTTTGTTTTGAATTGAACAAATTGAAGGGATCAAATGAGATATTACATGCCTGAAGTTGCAGGGTAAAGAAACTGGGCATCTCTTGCTCTCAACCATGACAGTATCGGATGCATAAGGATCGGATTAAGTGGGAGGGACTCATCAAATTAATGCAGTACGTATGAATAGCAACGAGAAGAAGAGATAAGAACACGCTTCTTTTCTCAAATGGAACACTTAAGAACACGCCTCTCTGGGGCTGGGAAGTGGGAACCGAACCGATAGGTCAGGAAAGAAAAAAAAACAAAAAAAAAAATAACCTTGGCTTGGCATGCCATATGTAAAGTACTTGTAGCGTAAACAGAGAAGTAAAGAATGAGTGGGGTCGAGTCAGAGTCGGAGTCGCACTTGTGCAACGGGTGTCTTGTTGCGCAATGAGTCAGAGAACGGAGGTATGCCACAGCAGCACGGTCTCTATTTTCTTTGGTGTCGTCCGCGGATCAACACCAACCGAAGACAAGCCCCGCCCCCGCCCCCGCCCCAACGCAGCTCTTCCAATCCTCCCACCTGTCACAACACAAGCTTTTTTGCTAACCCAAGCGCCAGCTAACTCCAGTTTACTACTCTGTTTTTCCATCCCCACCCTCCTTCGCATCTCATCACATCACATCAGATCTCATCGTAGCCTGCCCTAACCTACACCTCTATAACACAAATATGCTGGAGTGACATATAAAACACCCCACGTGCCCCGTCGTTTCCAATTCCATTCCCACTTTCCTTCTGGGTTTTGCTGCTGCTTCTTTTCTGTAACCTCTCTGTTCATCTAAATCAGGCACCCACTTCTCTGTTTTCTTTGGGCCTTCCCCCCCAAGAAAGAACTTGAGCAGGGCAAGGCGAGAGGTTTTGAGAGAAAGAGGATGACTGTTGAGCATAAGTGCTGTGAGGCAGCTTTCTTCATCAACATCGGGGTGATTGTGCTGTTGGTGCTGTTTGCGGGATTGATGTCTGGCCTCACTCTGGGCCTCATGTCCATGAGTCTCGTTGATCTCGAAGTTCTTGCCAGATCTGGCACCCCCAAAGACCGTAAACATGCTGGTTGGTACTATTAGTTTCTCCTTAATTTCTTAGCTCGCATACCTCTCTTGCCTTCCCCTGTCTGATTCATCCCCAAGTGCTCAAACCAGACACCAACCTTCACATTCCTTAATTCTTGACCATGTTGCTAGGTTTGTAAATAGGTTGCCCTAATTTATATTGGTCGCCCTGGAAATTAACCAAGGAAAATACTAGTACTGGTAAAAGAATTAGAGAGATCGCCTGGTTGGTTAGATATTTAGCTTGCCTCATGATTTTCTCGGGTAGCACAAACTAACGGTGTGATCCCTGAGCTTTGCCTCTCAGCAATTAGTTTCTCACTATGCAACTGAGCTCAACTGTGTTCCGATACACGCTTAATACTAGTACTGTTATACCATACTGGACTGGAGCATATTGGTGTTGCATATGCTTTACTGATCACTCGTCACTTGTTGCGACAGCAAAGATATTGCCCGTCGTCAGAAACCAGCATCTGTTGCTTTGCACCTTACTCATCTGCAATGCTGCTGCAATGGAGGTAAATGTGGTGGACATGATCAATTATACTTAACTAAGTAGCTAGGCTGCTTGTATTTACATGTACTAGAGAACTTGAGCTGATTTGTTTTATTAACTGAGTGGTTGTTGTTAGGCTCTACCGATTTTTCTTGATAGTCTGGTGTCTGCCTGGGGAGCAATTCTCATTTCTGTGACTTTGATTCTGCTGTTTGGTGAGGTAAAAATCCATTTTTGCCATGACTTTCACATTGCAGTTATGTGTTGGAATACTCAATGATTGGCCGTTTCAAGTTAAAATCGACAATATTCCCCTAGCTACTCTTGGTAAAACAAGGAGATCCTATTTACTCACAGTAAACTGTTCTATTGTTCCCTCAGATAATACCTCAGTCTGTTTGTTCTCAATATGGATTGGCAATTGGTGCAGCGGTGGCTCCAGTTGTGCAGGTTCTCGTTTGGATCTGTTTTCCTATTGCTTTTCCCATAAGCAAGGTACAAGTGCTGATCTGAGTGCTCATCATGCATAACAATCTGCATTATCAAATTCATATTAGAATTTTTGTCTTTATGTTCCTATCTCATGTGCTCCTCCAGCTGCTAGACTTTCTTCTGGGCCATGAGCGTTCAGCTCTTTTTCGAAGGGCTGAGCTGAAAACACTTGTGGATTTGCATGGGAATGAGGTGGGTCGGATCTGTTAATTGTTCCTAATTTCTTCAAACAAGCTTGTAACAGTTCTTCTATTGCGCTTGTAGTCAGTTTTTTGGCATTGTCGTGATGCCTAAGTAAAATTTGTTATCAGGAGAAAAGGGAAGCTAGAAGAAAGAAAAAGAACTGTTCTTCTATTTTACCTTTCCTACTTGCTGTATTCATGTTATCATTATCCAATTTCAATTATCAACTCGAATCTTGTTGCGAAGATAATTTTTTGGAACCTTTTCATCATTTCCAGTACCTATTACAGTTTGCTTGTATTAACAGTTAAATTCCAACAGTTTCCTTTCTTGATGAGATGTGATGCAATTTCAGTTTAAGAACATTGCGTTTTTTCTTTTTCCCTAGGCTGGAAAAGGTGGAGAACTGACTCATGATGAAACAACCATCATTGCTGGAGCACTTGAGCTATCTGAGAAAAAAGTTAAGGATGCCATGACCCCTATACATGAGATATTTGCTGTTGACATCAACTCCAAGCTTGACAAGTATGCTTTCTATAATTAACTGGAGAAAAGCATTTGCGCCGCTTTCTGAACTTCCATCTGGATTAACTGCTTTACTTGCTTGCTCTTGCAGGAAACTGATGAATCTAATATTGGACAAAGGGCACAGCAGAGTGCCTGTTTACTATGAGCAACCTAACAACATTATAGGAGTTATTTTGGTAAGTTTCTGTTTTTCCTCGTTGTTATTGGGTTGAATGGAGTACTGGATGGTTATTATAAGCTTGATATTAGACATCAAAGTAATTATTAGCTTGCGGTTACAGACTAAAAAAAATATTAAGTTATTGTTATTCCACAACATGTTTAAAGTTTTTGGTCCTTGTTAATGTCTGCAACTGCCATAAAGTTTGAACCTGTATGTGAAATTTCATGATCATTACATCAGCAGATAGAACAAGAGAGTTTGACATCAATGGTGCTATATCTCTTAGTTGTTCATGAAGATATTCAATGGATAGTCTTCTTTTGTTGCCACTGGCTACAAGTAAAGTGCACTTCAAGTATTCATTTCTCTCATATTAATTAATGGACGACTTTTTTGTCCAGAGGGTAGGACCATAGGAGGAAACTACTCCTTCCGGCATATGTGACATTAAGTTAATGTAGCTAATTAAAAATTAAATTTTATTAAAATCTGAAAATTTTCAAGTTTTCTAAACAAGTGGTAATAGAATCTTCTACCACATATGTAAGTACGAGATTAGATTCCTTTGGAGGAAAATATTGGCCTTGATTTATGAATACTTGAAATATTGAGCACTTTCAGTATCTCACATTATTTATTGTTACTGATCAGTTGAGCTCAAATGGCTGAAATTTTCTGAGCTCGTATTCTCTGCTGTCAACAATTTGCATTCCTATTTTCAGGTGAAGAACTTATTGACAATTGACCCAGAAGAGGAAACGCCAGTAAAGAATGTCACGATACGAAGGATTCCAAGGTGTTCTTGACTCTTGATCCCTCCTTTTTTGATCTGGCAATGAAGAAGCATTTGGAACTTTGTAGTTTTGCTCATATGATTGCTGCATGTTTTACTTGCTTTAGGGTTCAAGAAACACTGCCATTATATGACATATTGAATGAGTTTCAAAAGGGTCACAGCCACATGGCTGTTGATCTGGCAATGAAGAAGCATTTGGAAATTTGTAGTTTTGCTCATATGATTGCTGCATGTTTTACTTGCTTTAGGGTTCAAGAAACACTGCCATTATATGACATATTGAATGAGTTTCAAAAGGGTCACAGCCACATGGCTGTTGTCATAAGGCAGCGGAATGACATGATGCAACCTCGTAGTCACTCTGCTGATGGTAGTAAGCATTTCTTGCTTCTTGTTATCTCCTCGTGGCTCGTTGCATATGTTCACTGAAAGCCTAGTGTTTAGAGCTTCTGAGAGTTATCACGGATGATGCTGAATGTCTTTTCTCCATCTGTTTTGAGCAATAGATCCAGTGAAAGAAGTAAAGGTTGATATGGAGGGGCAAGAGAAAACTTTGAGGAGAAAGAGGTCGCTGAAGAAATGGAAGAGCTTTCCAGCTGGTCATGGTTCATTCAAGAGTGACTCTAGGAGTAGAAAGTGGACAAAGGACGATGATTCTGACATCCTGCACCTGAATGGCAACCCACTTCCAAAACTGCCAGAGGAAGAAGAGGCTGTTGGGATTATAACGATGGAAGACGTTATTGAAGAGCTTTTACAGGTAAAACCGAGGATCTTCTCCTCAATCACTTGAAAACGTTGTCAATAATGTGTGTGTGTTTTTTTTCAATTATTTATTTTATGCGTATCACCTTGGGTAGGAGGAGATATATGATGAGACGGATCATCATTTCGAGGATTCATGACATTCATCTCAAGTGACTGGCAAAGCTTTTTGAGCTGCAAATGTTTTTTTTTATCAGGAAGCTGCAATATTTAGCGGAGGAATCCTGTGGATGAGGCATTGATATTCGTTGTTGTACAAAAATCAATTATATAAACTCTGTTGGGAATGTGTTTGATGAAGTATTTTTACTGCAGTGGGTGGGACTTTGATCTCCAAAGTTCCACCTTATTTTGAAGATCATTGCAAAGTGCTGTTGTTAATCGGAGCTGTTAAGTTTGCGTTTGGAACAAGTGAAATTTTAGGAAAATAGAATTCTCAAGTAGGAAATATTTCCCGTAACACATATTAATATTGGCCCTGTTTAGTTGTTGAAAATTTTTCAATTTTTCTGAAAAATGAAAAAAAAAAAAAAAAAAAAAAAAAAACTGGTTCAGCGCATGAATTTTTCTTTTTTATTTTCCGAGAAAACTGTTTTCCAATTAATAAACGGACGGAAAACACCTACTACATTTTATAGTTTTCCAATTCTCTCAGATTCAATGGACACGCGTTCATATTTCCTTTTTAACTAGTTTCATAACCCGTCTAACGGACGGGTCAATAGTTCATAAAAAATGTGGCTTTTTTTTTAAGGGAATTGACAAAAAATTATAGTTCATAAAATTATAGCTCAAAAGAAACAGTGAATGGGCCAGGCCATCTCTCAATAACCATTCCAATTATGTGATCAGCTTCACTACGGAGTTTTTGGATGGATTCTGGCCAAGTAGCACCAACTTCTCCTTTTAATGTTTGAATGTAAGAGATGCTATGATTTAGTGAGTCAGGTCCTCTGGTTGAACAAAGAATAGTATATAGGTATTTCGCAACTGGAATACCACGAGCAGATGCAATTCGGATACATTGCAAGCCCTTTTCAAAATTGCCATACTTGAAATATTGAATCACCCCATGCGTAAGCACAGCAATCGGATGCTCTGAGTTTCTCAATATAGTGAATCTATCAGAATTTCGGTTCATGTACCATCCGAAGATGACACGTGACATATCAAGGCATGAAAATATTATTGGGGAAGTGAATGCTATAGCAAATGAACGATTGACAGATGCTAGATCCCCAAAATGACTCGAATCCATAAACAGAGCTTTCGATAGAATATAGGACAAAATGTCCATAGGTAAGGAATCCATGGGAATTTTTTTTTGCTGCATTAGGGCATGATATATTTTTAATGAGTAGAAGTAATTTACTTTAGTATAAAGAAGACAATGAAAATATAGGGAAAATGGAGGAAGTACTTATTAGAATAGATAAAGTAGGGTATAGTACACAAATGAACAATAAAAAATTCTAAAAAAAGGATAATTAATTTAAGATTGATATAAATTTTTATATAAAAGTGACAAAAACATTGGTTTAAAGTTGTAGGAAGACAATATTTAATGGCAGGTTGAATATGCGTACTTCAAATTTATTCATTATCTTAAAATAACATTACTAAACTTTAATTAACGACAACATATATAAAAGTTTTGGTTATTTATATAAGCGAGGGATGTATATAAAAGAAAATAAATTTACATAATTGATTTGGTTAATGGAAATACAATGTTTCTTAAGAAAAGTTTATTTCACTTAAAATTTGAAACATAAGATAAGGAAGAAGAAAAACTCATGTTCATAAAGAAACTAAAGTGGTAGTTCCTACTTGAGGTTAACGTATTGACAGAATACAAAGGTACTAATAATTAATGATATTCCAAAAGGAAAAAATTAAATTAATGATGAAAATGAAAAATGAGATAATTTAGTTTTTTTTCCACTTATAGACATGTAAAAAATGAAAATATTAAAACACACTTGTGGAAGATGATGAATAAAGTAAGCAATAGATATTGTTGGTTTGAAATATAGTTACAACATTTGTTACTAAAAAATAACATAATAAAATTAAAAAATAATATAATAATTTACCATAAACAATATGATAACGATCAGATACTAAAAGATTGTAGTTTAAAATCCTATAGGCTTCATAATGGACTAAAAAGGACGGAATGAGTCAAAATCGCTAAGCCCAGTACATGACTAAGGAGTAAGGAGTGCCTAAAATGTAAGTTGGATAAGGTTGGGGATTATATAGAAGCATATAAGAATATGAGGGGGTGCAGTGACAACCGGAACGAAGAACAGGGACTTTGTTGTTATTTTTCTACATAAATACCAAAAATATCAGACGGGTCATTTGAGCCCTCTTCTCTCTCTCCCTCCCTCCCTCTCTCTATCCGCCGGCAGCTCTAGGTTCTCTCTGAATTTCCCGGCGGCAACGCCGTCCGGGAAATTTTTTTTTCCAGTTTTTGCAACACGTGACACCGTTTCTTTTAGATCCGACCTTGTCTTTCACTTTGCCTGAACTGTTTTTCGTAAAAGCCTTCCGGTTTTGTCTAGATCGGGTTTCAAAAAATCAGGCCATGTATTTTTCGTTTAAATCGAACTTTCAGTAGGGGATTCGATTATTTTTCTCTTCTTTCTAACCTTAGCCCACCTGATTTGATGAAAAATGAAAAGCTGTTAAAAAATTGTTTGATACTTTGATGAACCTGGGTTTAATTTTTTGTTCCTACGTTCCTCCTTAGATGCTGGTTTGAGGCCGAAAGGACCCTTTGTTACCATCTGGGCCCTGTTTTCTTCTTATCTGAGGAACGATGAAGGAATCAGAGAAGCTGGTTGATCCACAGCTATGGCACGCCTGTGCCGGCTCCATGGTTCAAATTCCACCTTTGAACTCTCTGGTCTTTTACTTCCCTCAAGGCCACGCTGAGCACTGTCTCGCAGCCGTTGATTTCTCGGCCTCCCCACAAATTCCGCCGTTAATCCTCTGCCGAGTAGCCGCCGTCAAGTTCTGTGCTGATTCTGGGACTGACGAAGTCCACGCCAAGCTCACTCTTGTTCCTTTGCCAAACAGAGAGGTTGATCTTGAAGAAGGCGCCCTTCTAAGTAATGGGTCCGATAGTGGAGCCGAAAAGCCCTCGTCTTTTGCGAAGACGCTGACCCAGTCCGACGCCAACAATGGTGGAGGGTTCTCTGTTCCGAGGTATTGCGCTGAGACTATTTTTCCGCGGCTGGATTACACGGCGGATCCGCAGGTCCAAACGGTGGTCGCTAAGGACGTCCATGGTGAGGTCTCTATCTCTCTGTATCTTTCTCTTTGAGCCATTTTGTCTTGCTTCTTAATATATGCGTGCCGTTTCTGAGTTACGCAATGTAAAACTTTACAGATAAATGCATGCCCTATTTCCTCTATTTGCACCCGAGGGATAACCTACGGAGGGCAAGATCGTGGCCTTCATTTTGGAGTACCGATACTGATTTAGCAATTGCAAAGGAATTGATGGAGGCCAAGGGGATTAAACAGGTGCCGTGGTGCAACGCGGTGGAGGAAATGCAAAGGGAAGGAAACGTAGAATTGTTTCCATTCTTCACTATGATTTTATCTGGAACTATCTCAGGTTCATATCTATTTCTGAATCGATAGATACTGATCTGACTCGTCCATCCCAACAACCTCGATGCTTTGATTCCAGTACTAATGTTGCACTTCTATATTATCAGGAAAACTATTGAATATTTGGATGTTCTTCAGCTAACTGGTCGGCGTGTCATCACCACGTGCCGGCGTAGATGGTGGGGTTGGTTCAGACAAGGTAAATACGTCCTCTGCCTTTTCTCCCTTTTTTTCCCTATATTTTTTTGTATTACTTACTTGCTTCTATCGAGGGCATTTTTTTTAGTATATGACTTGTTTTCTGTTTTATGAATTACATGGTAATCGAGAGGCATGTGAACAAAATGGAGGGATTTGATGAAAGAAGACTGGCAATGGGGACAGAAAATGCAGGAAAAGATAAGTATTTGATACATTTTAATAAAAAATGAAGTATTATTTTGTCTAGATGAATGGTTTGTTATTTTGGCTGGATGAATGATTTGCATGTCTATCACTGGTTTTGAAAGAATTAAGCGTATATTTGCTATGGATAAAAATCAATATTTACATAAATAAACTTAAATGCTGAAGCTAAAATAGTACTTATTAGAATAGATAAACCAGTAATGCTGAAGCTAAAAAGTGATAGGTAACAATTAACAAAGCAGGTAACATAGTAATAAAACATTGTCCTAAAAACATAGAAAAGTGAATAACTCATTGAATAATCACGGTCCTAAGAGGAAAGCTTAACTACTTAATAGCCCTAGTTTAAAAAGCGAGTAGTGGGAACATAAATAATGGGAAAATAAGTATTTGATACATTTTAATGAAAAACCAAGTATTATTTTGTCTGGATGAATGATTTGCATGTCTGTCACTGGATTTGAAAGAATAAGAGTTTGTATGGGAGTTAGAGTGTGAAAACCAGTTCTGAGTAAAAAACAAAATTTGCGTAAATAAATTAAAGGCTGAAGGTAACATGGAATGTGGTTCTAGGTTCTGTAACTTTGTAGGAAAAGGAAAAAGTGACAGTAGTTAACAATTAACAAAGCAGGTAACATGGTAATAAAACACTGTCCTGAAAGCATATAAAAGTGAATAAGTCATTCACTAATCACGATCCTAAGAGGAAAGCTTAACTACTTAATAACCCCTAGTTAAAAAAGCCAGTAGAAGGAAAGCCAGTAGAAGGAGACCCATCCTCTGATGGGTCACTGTCAATGGGTGTATCATTAGACCCTTCATAGGAAGATAACTTCCCCTTGAGATCAGCAACCTTTTCCTCTAACTCCCGAATCTGGTCAAGATAGACATTCCGCATGCACGTCTGGTTGTACCTCACCAATTGTAACTCATAGTTGAGTCCTTCATTCTCCCCCTCCAGCTGTGTGAGTCGCTCCTTAACCTCAACATAATCCTCAAAATTTACATCATGGATGTAATAGTTCTTGAATAACTTAAGGCGTTTAATCCCAGCCTCTGCTGCGGACTCCATTGCAGTGTCCAGCTTCCTAGCCATTGATCCCTCCACTTTCAGAAAGTTTTTCTCCCCCCATCAGACTGATCTAGTTCAATTTGGACGAAGCACCTTATCTTTCCCCCCTCAGCCACAGTAGTGTAAGTAGGCTTAGTCTTCCTAAGCTTCTCACAAATATGGTCAAGTGATTTCACAAATGGAATGGAGACAATCTCTATGACATCCATTATAGCCGGAAATTATAGCTGGAAAATGAATTGTTGGTGTTAAAAGGGTTGGACTGTTAAACAGAAAATTTTTGAGCAATTGGGTGTCAAAAACCTGTGCAACTTAATGGGGAAGGAAATATTTGGAGAAAATGACTAATTTAGTTGAACAAATTTGAGGATTGACTATATAGAACCTGAGGAAACACAACAGACCTTCGAACATAAAACCCTCCAGCAAATGTTATTATATGAAACGACTCTATGATGTTTGCTAGTATTGTAAATAACCATTGCATATATGAACCAGCATACATGAGCGCATATATCAAGCAGCATACATGAGAACACAAGAAAACATGCATCAATGGCAATAGAGAAAACAAAGAACCTGATTTGGCATATAAATCCCTTATTCCACTAACTGAAATTCCTGACCCGAACTGGTTTAGTGATCTGCTGGAAAATACATAACATAAGATTGTCAATAACAACAAATAGTGCACTGCTTCTGGGATAAAAAAAAATCACAACGTATTCTTTAACTTACTGTTTATATTAAATCAGAGAAGATGTTTCTTTACTGCGAATGTGCCCTCCTTGATTTGTTCCTGTTATTTGAAGAAATAACTGATTTGTTAGTGGATAATAACCTTCGGTCATATGCTGGAAAAATAGAGAATGTAAGACTGGTAATAACATCACAACCTAAGTTGATAGTTTCTATTTTCTCTACTGAGAATGTGTCATCCTTATTCGTCCCTGTTATTTGAATAAAGAAGTAATATATTAGTGGATAGTGTAACCATTGTACGACATATAAGAAATGAGAAATTGTAGAACCAACAACTCCTGCAGCTGAACTTACTGTTTATATTAATTCAGAAAAGATGTTTCTTTGCTGTGAATGTGTCATCCTTGATTTGTCCCTGTTATTTTAAGAAATAACTAATTTGTTAGTGGATAATGGAACCTTCAGTCATATGCTAGAAAAATAGAGAATGTAAGACTGTTAATAACATCACAACCTTCTACTGCGAATGTGCCCTCCTTATTTGTCCCTGTTATTTGAATAAAGAAGTTAATATGTTAGTGGATAGTGTAACCATTGTATGACATATAAGAAATGAGTAATTGTAGAACCAACAACTCCTGCAGGTGAAATTTTTCCTCCAATCTGAACGTTGGTTGTTGCTCACAGCTTGTTGACTGATGGCCAAAGTGTTCTGCTGCTCACTGCTTCAGAAAGAGAAGGAATGTGCCGGCCAGAGTGTTCTGCTACTCACTGCTTCAGAAAGCAGAAGGAATGTGCCTGAGAACGTGGTTGCAGTGAAATCCAGTGGGAACGAAAATGCACGGAAAGATGTAGCTGTAAAATGTATAGAATTTATACTTGTTGTGTATGAAACAGTTAAATTTGTGCTGGATCATGGGCTGTAAATACGTGTGTAACTGCACAGGTTATTAACTGTCTCTGCACGTTTAATAAGTTAGTGGGTAGTGGGAAAGAAACTGTACAGATTATTAACTGTCTCTACACGTTTAACTGCACAGATTATTCACTGCTTACACGTATATTATTTGGGGGGTAATATGGGAAATCACCACGTGTCAGCATATTAGCATTTCAGAATAACATGTGTCATCTCCAGGAATTATTTTAAAATTATGTAAAATGTGTAAAGACTATTGTGCCAATTATCCTGCTTTCATATCTATTAATAGATTTCAACTTAAACTTGTAAATGGCGTCTTTGACTACTGCAACTCCTCCGATCATCCTTCTCAGCCATGGCCGCAGAGCTCAACTCACTCTCTCTCTCTCTCAATCGATTGACTTCTGTGGAGCTATTGTTTGCTGTTGCCATGGAAAGATGCTTTGATTTGGTCGGAATCAATTCGCCGGCAGGTTGACTGCAACGTTTCCCGACCAGCGGCAGAACATGGGGCTCGGGATCGAGCTTCTCTCCTTCCTTCGAACTATGTCAACAATTATCAGCGGCGGGTCCGACGGAAAGAGGCAGAGATGATTCGCGACCCGGCGACGAGCGATATGGCAACGGAAGATGGCGGCAGTGCTGGAATGTCGAAGCGTTTGGAAATGAAGGAGAAGGTGGTGCGGACGTAAGGGATGGAAAATCTGGGAGCCTAAGCAGCAGAATGCAAAAAATTGGGGGCTGGATTTGACAATTTTCTTTTTACACCTTTGAAGCTGATAGAGTTAAGAAAATACTCTATTATAGTCCACAGACTTTCCTTCAACATTCAACTAAGGTACCGAACTTTTCTGAAACACATTTTGAAAAATTATACACAGAAAATGAACACTAGAAACAGAAACGGAAAATTAAAATAGTTTTTCACATCTAAACAACACCATAGCTTTCCTTGATTTGATGATAGAATTTGACAATAGAATTCTCAAAATTACCCTGATTTGCTGATTCGATCCGAGAGTGAAATGAAAGCAAGAATTAGTACTGGGCTCGGGCGGAAACGAGACTTGAAGGAGTTGGTTAATTTGATATAGGGTTCCGGTGTCCATTAATTTGTTGAATCGAGACTTGAGCAAGCAATGTCAAACTTCATGTTCATGCTAGTACAAATAAACAAAAACGTCATCCCAGCCAGCCCAGACCCAGACAGTAGCTATCAGGTTTAGAGCAGGCACTTGGCGGTGGCAAGAGTCCCTGGAAATTTCTCGAGGTAACTGCTGGAGGGTATGAAGAGAGAGAGAGAGAGAGAGAGACCGAAATACGATATGATATGCGAGGGGGGCATCAATGGCAGGAGGTATGCAGGCGACTATGGCTATGAGTTAAGGTGACGGACGAGGAAGGCATCATCCGCCCTGTTCCCTCTGCTACCGTATTCAGCGAAAATTCAAATGAAGCTCTTATATAAATTAGCTGTGCAAAAGCGCCCCTATAGCTCAGTGGTAGAGCGTCAGTCTTGTAAACTGAAGGTCCGTAGTTCGATCCTGCGTGGGGGCAACTTTTTACTCCTCAATGAACAGTGCCCCCCTCCTCTCTCCCACACCCAACTTCACATTTATATTTTTATATAATGTAATAAATACATATACTGAAACTAACTAAATCTTAAAATTTATTTAATTTAAATTACTTCCAGGTTTTTGTGAAGTTATTTTACAAATCAAAGTAATGCAGTTACCTAATAATTGTTTCAAATATTACAGTTTCATTATTATTAAATTATTTTCGTATTCTAAAAAATAAATAGAATAAATATTTTCCATATTTTATCCATGTTTGCTTGAAAGAATTGATTTACCTGTAGAGCTATAAAACTAAGGGGGACTTTTGGACTTGGCATAATGGTCCAATCATCAAGTTTATGAGTTTTCTTTGATCTCAGACCTAGAGTTTAAGTTATGATAGAGGCCAAAAAAAAAAAACATCTTCATCATTTAAAAGTTTCTTCCAACTCAACTCTCTTATAATAATTTTGAGTATAAAAAACTAACTAAGGGGGTCATGTATTTGAGTTTACAAAGTTTATACGTTAGGTATAGGTTGGACAATATATTTCCATCCATTTTGATGTTTCAAAACATCACCAATATAAATTAATACATAAAATTTAAATTTGAAATGAATCCCAAAGGTTAGGACCAGTGATGAAATGCTTTTTTCATCCTAGGCCTGCTAAAATCTTAAAATAATATGCTGACCAGCTCATCAAACTTCATTTATTTGCTCACCACCCATCAAACTTTTACAATTGTATCTTATTAAATGAAAAGATATTTAAAAAGTGGATCCAAATTGTAGTGTTTCTAAATTTGAAAGCAGTATGGAATTAAGTCTAATCCTTTTTATCTAACAGATGAGAATTACTTAAACTGAGAAAATTAACGATATTAATTCTATCATAATCGAGTGGGGATGGTTAGTTTTCAGAGTTAGGAACATTGCTCTTCTTTTAGTAGGCGAAGGTGAGTAATAGTGTGGAGGGACTCTAATTAGCCATTTTCCCCAGAGGATCACTACAGCTGTACACTGGTACACAAACACAATTTTAGAAATTTGTTACGGCAAACAAATTCACAATGATTTAAGAAAAATTTAAATATTCAAAAAAGTTTACTGAATCATAATTTGTTAAGTAATGTGTAATTATAGACAAAAAAGTAATTTGATTTCAAAAATTAGTTAGACAGCGTTTCATAAAATTTTACAAAGTTCTTGTACGAGATTTATAGTATATCCAGCAACGCATACCTACCTGCTCCATAATAATTTTACAACTTTTTGTGGGAGCCCGGAGCCGAGCCGAGGACGTCGGATGAACCGGAATTTATATAAACACCCATGAATTATCATATTATTACGATTCTGTCCGCCTTTTGCAACGGCTACTATCAGCAACTCCAAATTTAAAATCCATCCATACCCTTGCCTACCTTCCCCTGCCCAGGAATTCCAGCCACGACCACGCTCCTCTCCCTCTATCTCTCTTGGTCTGTAGATGGAGGAGTTTGAGAAGAATGGTGAAGAGCGAATTGAAGATGACGACTTCTACGAGAAGATTGAGGCTCCCAAGTTTGTGGACCTCACCGCTCCAGATCGCCACCGCCCCCAGTCCGATGACCGCTACTGGTTCTGCCTCCGCGTCGGTAAGGATCCAATTTTCCAATAACGCTAGGTTTCTCTTCAACAAGGCTTTGTTCTTCGGTCAGCTTGTTAGTAATGTTAGTAGAGGACTGGACATGGAGGCGCATGGGGTGGGCCTGGGAGATTCTGCAATTCATGTCATGATAATTCTGTCAACAATGAAATTTGAATTGAGTAGGAGTAGGAGTAGATAATTAACTACATACCGTAAAGGCTCCTCTCTTCCTTCAACTTGATCAGCTGATGGGTCATAACACATTAGTTTCCAGTTTCCACTATTCTGCTTTGCTTGAATCCGTACAACTATAACTACAGGCAGCATTTTGCAATGCGTAATAAGAATTGTCTTACACAGTCTTGCATTAACTTCTCTGTGCCTCAGGATGTGATCAAAAGCATGAAGAAGAAATGGATTCCGAAGCCATTTACAAGAATTTCCTCCTTCGGGTCAGTTAGTTGCAAACTCTGCTGCCAGTATTTCCATTTTCCTCTTTTGAGCCAGTGACTGATTCTGCATTTTGCAGGTCATGGCAGCTAGAAGTCCCAATGTAAAACCACTACGCAGAAATGATAGGTGTGCTATGCTTCGCGTACCATAATCTGATACATACATACATACATACATACATGCATTAAAAGAAAAAAAGGAACACCTTCCTTTTCTCTCTGCTGTCCTGTTCACCTGCGTTGTGCTGACATTGTTTCTCCTTTGAATGATCTAGTCTGAAATGTGCGCGCACGGTTCCCGCAAAAGCTTCAAAATCTAGAATATCCAAGTTGGCCATCATTTCATCCGTTTATCAGAAGATGGCTGATGCCAATAAGAAGAAACCCGTGCCTCTTCCTCATCACACTCCCACACCTAATAGAAAGCTGAAGCAACCGTCTGCTGTAGCCAAGGCCATGACTACTCCCAGAAACAGAAAGGGCATCTCCAATCCACCCTTCCGAAGTGCCCGCAATCCAAAGCCACCTGCCATCCAAGTTCCAAATAATAGAGTGATAGCTAAAGCTCTGGTCTTTCACTCACCAAAGAAGGTAGTGAGGTTAAAGAAGTCAATAGAACTCAGCAGCTCACTACGGAAAATGTGCGCGGGGATGAAAAGGCTTGAGATTGCAAATGGAAAGAAAGATGAATCCCAGTTTAATAAAGATGCTTCTAGGAAACAACTAAGAGGAAGAGAGGTTAAGAGCCGGGTTTATGATTCATTACGATCCCAAAAGGAGGAGGGCCAAGAAACCAAGCCTCCAAAACTTCTCAAGACCAAGAATCACAATCAAGAGTTTCAGCTGTCCAAGGCGTTTGCTTCTTCTGACAGGAACAAAAGAAAGTCCAACATTGTGGATGTTGAGGAGGAGAAACCCAAGGGCAACTCTCTGAAGAGTTGCTCCGTGTCAGCTACTGCTGTAAGTCCCCCAGGGAAGGGAAACAAGGATTTTTTGGACAATGTGGAAACTTGTCAGCAACAACGGGATGAACACAGGTCCAGCACTTCGTTGGAAACCTCAGAACATGAAGCGACCTCCCCTTTAAAGTCTGGGAAGAGGGAACCTCAGAGACAAGAAGACAACAAGACCCCTGGGGATATGTTAAAACCGAGTTCTGAGGACAAGCAAACTGATAAAGCGGTGAAAATTGCACCAGCCTCTAATGGTGAATTGAAGGACAACAAGGTTATGGGTATTGATGATAAGGAAAATGCTTCGACCTATGATGAAAACAGGTGCAGAGTCTCGAAGATTCTTTTAATGGCTCATCATTTTCTCAACGACCAGCTAATTTATATACCAAATGAATCGCAGGAAGTCAGATTCTGATGCAAGCAAATCAATGAAGAAAAATGACCTCATTAAGCATGAGAACTCCCGGAGAACTCAGAAGGAGGTATCTTTCTACCTAACAGAGAAGACCAAATTTAGTTTGACTAACATCTTTCTACTCTGTCATCAAATCATTTCTTACTTAGGCACATGTCTGCAAATGGTGTAGGAAACAAAAATAATGAGCAGGGCACCGAAGGAGCGGGCTGCTGTCAACAGCACTCAAGGTCAAGCGACGAAATACAGAAAACCTAAGCCCACAAATCCAAAGCCTTTTCGGCTGAGAACTGATGTAAGTGACAAGACAACATGGTATGAGATAAAAAATTCCGGCTTTTCTTTTTCTGGCACGATCTGATAACGTTGGCTGTTGCTACAGGAACGGCGGATTTTGAAGGAAGCGAACTTGGAGAAGAAACAGCTAGCTATGCCGGTGAAGGAAGTAGGAACAAGGATTCCAGAGTCCCAAAGTGGACGTTCACAGTTACAGCAAAAAAATATGGTCAAAGTGAGTAACGCCCAGCAGAAACCTCCATGCTCATTGCAGACTAATGTAGAATTTCCAGGACAAACTGGAAATGCTCAGTTTGCTCATAAAGCAGCTGAGGAATCTGTGGACGCACCACTGAGAGGCCCAAAATCAGCATTCATTAAAAAAGCTGTGAGACCTCAAGGGTGAGCAGCTATTTAGGCCCAAATATAATATATCAGGTTCTCTGGCGGAAATGTTTTCCGAGACTATGTTTGTTGGCTTGCGTCTTACAGGGTTGCGTCTAGGAAGAAGGCATTGAATCTCTGGAAGCCAGGACAGCTTGAGGTTTCCCCTGCAAGTTTGAAACCGAAGAAAGCATCAAAACCTGTTCAGACTGGCGGTGCTGCTTCTGTGACCAGTGCTTCACCGCAGATAAGAAGACCCGCACCTACCACGCCAAAGGAGCCAAACTTTCATAGCATTCACCTGCCAAAAAGCTGTACGAGAAGAGTGGCAAGACCCCTATGTTAGTTGGTTGAGTCCTTACTCTCTGCTTTTCTGTTCAATCGTTTCGTTGAATTTCTTCATTGCTTTCTGTATCAAGAATGCAAATTTGTTGTATGTTGTATAAGCTGTGACACGCATTATTTGCACTGCAACCTTTTTACAAGAGCAAAACGGGTTACAAAATACGTCTGCAGCTGGCTTTATCTTAAATTATGAAACGAAGGTGCCCCCCCTAAGCCTAGCATAATGTCAAAAATTGCAACATTCGACAAAAGCTATTCTACCATAATACTCGGAAAAGGATTACCCAAAATAATAATAATAATAATAATACTCGGAAAAGGGCTTGGCAAAGCTAAGGCCTAAGGGACGCAACCCCCGTTCGGAAAGCTCCACTCTTCGAGTCTTCATGCGAATTAGTTTCCAAGGTCGTGCAGCCTCAATTTCAATACCTGCGACTTTATATGAACCGAGTCAGAATGAGAGCACATCGTTCCTCTACTAAGCAAGATAATAGGGAAGCGGCCTGGCATTTCGATGAGTGAAATCGAAGCAGTAGCCCTGTTTATAAAATATCATAATGTCGAGTAACAAAAGTTGTTTCCCAACATATGTTCATTCAGAGATGAATTCATCCTTTGGCCATTGTGCAAGCAATGCAAAGAACCATCACTAAGTGAGCAGAAGGAAGCCTAGTTTATTAATAGCCAAAATCTCCTCGAACAATAGTAACTTAGTCACTTTAGTTTAGTCCCTACCGTGTGACTAACTCAATTTAGTTCTTTGAATTATGAAATGTAGGATACTTTATTCCTTTTCACTTAGTAAATCAATTAACTTGGCTTTAAGATTATTAGATTTTTAACGGTTTAGTGACTTGACTGTAAACGTTTTAAATTTTAGTTGTTAAATCCTAAAAATACATAACTTAAAGCACTTAATGATAATTAAATCTAAACCTAAACTCATATCTCTTCAAAGCCACATACACTGTATGACCTGTGTCTTCCCTATCACCATCCCCAACTCTGTCCCCACCTCCGCCCTCCAAATCACCCCCTCCTCCATCCTCAACTCCACCCCGTGGCATCCTCCCCGCCACCTCCATTGTCTTCCACCTCCACAGCGTCCTCCCCACCACCATCCCCACCTCTGCCCTCCAAATCTCCCCCTCCTCCGTCCTCCAATGTCCTTTTCGCCACTGTCACCATCTTCCACCTCTGTTGCGTCCTCCCTGCCGCCGCCCCTAACTCTATCCTCACCTCCACCCTCCAAATCTCCCCCTCCTCCGTCCTTACCTCTGCCCTCCGACGTACTCCTCGCCACCTCCACCGTCTTCCACTCCCACTCCCATCCAAAAGAGACAGAGGCTGGCTCGGCGTCTCACCACGCCCCAACCGCCTCAACGTCCTCGCCTTAACACCCAAAACTCCTCGACGCCCCAAGCTAGCTGAATCAATTGCAACCGCTATACCCACAATCGGTACTGGTTGCCACTGCCGCGTCCTTCATCCTCCACCCCAACCGCCACCACTGCCTAGTCGATCTCTACCATCTCCTCATAATTTGAACTAGAACATAAGTAAAAATTGTACTCCTTCCGTCTCATAAAACCTGTCCTCTTTGATAATGTACGCAAATTAAGACTTCTCTACTTTTTACTTCTTTCTTTTAATATAAAACAATTAGTTTATTTATTTTTATATAAAGTACATGTACTTATCTACTTTTTAATGGACCCTACGTACTTTCACTTTTTAACTTTCTCAACTTTCTTTCCTTTCAATAAATGATATATATATAAAATAATAAAAAAGTTACCTTATTTGGAAAGATAGAAAGGGGACAACTATTTTGAAACTGCCAAAAAAGGAATAGAGGCCAACTATTATGAAACAGATAGAGTATTTTTGTTAATTAATTGTATTTGTAATATTATTTAGCTTCTATTTTTTGTAAAAAAAAAATAAAATTGATTTTATAGTTTATTATATTATTTTAATTAATATAATATTTTGGGTTATCATTCGAACTTGAATAAAAATAAAAATTACTTCCTCTACCTAGTATTTTCTATACCATTTATATTTGGCATGTATGCTAAGAAAAGTTACTGTTTTTCACATCTTTTCAAATCTACAATTCTCTTTCTCCTCCTCAACTCGCCACTAAATCACCCTCCCTTCGTCTCTCTCCACCGATCTCTTTTGGCCTCTTCCAATCGCTATTCGCCTTCTCTGATCTCTTTTGACCCCCTTCGATCTCGTCGCCATCGCTGATGTGCTCGTCCGATTCGGCCTCCTTCGACCTCCTCCGATCTCCCTGCTATCTCCGATCACCTCGTCATCTTTGATCTTCTCATCGTTTTCTTCGACCTCCTTCGATTCGACCTCATTCTACCTCCTCCGATCTCCTCCGATCTCCTTGCCATCTCTGATCTCCTCATTGTTTCCATCGACCTCCTTCGATCTCCTCGTCACCTCTAATCTCCGATCTCCTTGTCACCTTCGATCTCCTCGTTGTCTCCTTTCTCCAATCTCCTTGTGGCCTTCGATCTCTTAGCATTGTCTTCGATCTCCTCTAATTCTTCGAACTCCTCTAATTCTTCGCGTCTGTTCGTTTTTTCAGGTGTTACTTGGTTTTTTTACTTTAATTCGAGAGGATTAAAGAAGAGTGTTATGGTATTTCATATGTAAAAAACTTACTAAGTAAAGAAATGGTACGGAAAATTTGGGACAGCCCAAAATAGAAAATGGCAGAGAGATCCTAAAACGGAGGAAGTAAATTTTTAATTGAATATATTTTTTTAATTAATTATATGTCTAATATTGTTTACCGTATTTTTTTGAAAAAAAATAAAATTGATTTTGTAATTAGTTATATTTTTGCAATTAATTATATTTTTTATGGGCTTTCATTCGAACTTCAGAAAAAATAACAATTAAAATGTTTTATGTTTGGAGCTTAGATTTATAGATGTTAAAGAACAGAGTATAAAATAGAGAGATCAAGCAAATGACTGACCAGACACGCTATATGTCTCGTTTGTCTGGCTTTTTATAGATTAGTCAAGTAAAAAATTTTGGTCAAAGAAGTAAAGTGCACTACTGTTCATTGTTGGGGAACCAGGTTGCATCGCACTAAACTGCACGATCTCTTCTTACCAAGTCACTATAGTTAAATGGTACAAAAGGGGTTTCGGCCTTTACTAATTAGTTTCTTTGATGCGTCTGAGGGTTTCATCCAACCAACTGGTATAACAAAATAAACAATTTCAGACGGGGACTAGTTTATTTTTCATGCTGACATGCACTTCATCCTTTGGGAGTAACGAGAAACAATAGCACACGAAGAAATGAAAGAAAAACCCATGCACAAATGTGTAAAATCTGTCCAGTAACTTTCAAGACGGTTTTCCTTCCAGCATTCTTCAGGCAATTCTGAACTGAGATACCTTAACCCAGGAGCAGAGCCTGGGAAATCATCCATCCGCTGGCTTTCAGGTCTCCCCTTGCAACTTCAAGCAGAGGCGGTGCCTTTGCAACTTCATCCTTGTTTTGCAAGGTTTTTCAGCCTCTCATTTGCAGCCACAAGTTCTGCGGTTATTCCTGGTTCATTGGCGGAATGCCCAGCATCAGGGACAACCTGAAATAGTCTTGAATATTAGTAGTTCACACCCATTTCTTAAGACCACTCACTGACCAAAAGAGGACTGCTAGCCAATGTTGAATATATAAAAAGAAGACTTCCATTGTCCAGAAACAAGTTAAACAAAAATTTCAGATTCATGCAATAAATCAGTCAAACTTTACAACATGAGAAACCCTGACAAGCTCCTATTGACGTCCTGCATTTATTCTAAAAAGGTAAAAACTGAAAAGGAAAAGGAAGGGTAAAAAACAACACCGCAAAACAATTCAAACTTCAAAGTGCTCCTAAAGTAAATTTGCCACACCCAGGTACTCTGTTTGAAGGCAGTCAATATCTATAAGAACACCAGCATTTTCAAAGCCTAATCTAACTTTTTCAAGAATTAGAGAATAATAAAAAACTTATCTTGAAACTTTAAAAACAAATGCACATTAAAAGTTGATCCTATCAAATGGTAGAGAGGGTGAAATGGCTTACAAGTTACAACAGTTTCTTTACCTTAAAATCTGCCTCAGGCCATGCTTTATGGAGATCCCAGGCTGACATCATTGGACAGCAAACATCATATCTTCCCTGTTCCAAGTTATTTAAAGGTCTAAAAACATATGAATTTTTTCAAGTTGGAACATAGAAAGAGACGGGCATTGTCCCCATAAAAACATGAAGCACGCAGTAATAAACAGCAAGGAATTTGACTTTAAAAGATGAAAGCATGATTCCTCTTAATGAACTGCAGGTTTCAGTTTCTGCACCCTTCTGTCCTCCAAATAAGAAAAACAAGTGATAATTACCAAGCAAACTAGTATTATTTATGTTATAAATAAATAGTGTCCAAAAGAAAAACCCCTCAATTCAGATATTTTTGGTCAGGGGATAATAATTCTGCTAGATGAGTACGACCAAGGAAAAGTAAAATTTAAGGAAAAATATTTTCTGCAATGATAAAAAAAATTTAAATTTCCTATGTTTGCTTCACATTCATGAAATTCCCTGAAATTCCAACTTCTTTTATTTTTGCTTCACAATAAGGGTCAGTTCATTTAAAGTTAATGTGAACACATTAACAGGTTTGACGTGATCCGATCAGGTAAAAAATGTGAACACATTAACAGGTTTGACGTGTCCACTTTCAACTGGAAAAATTGCCCCTGAAGATCGCGAATGTTACAGTCTTACCCAGCCAGAAGCATCTGTAATTTTTGTGAACTTTAGTGATAATTTCATTCATCCGAAACATTTTCAACCCAATCCAATCACACTGAAGAATTAACTTTAAATGAACCGGCCTCTAAGAATCTTATTTTTCAATTCCTGCCTTTGATTAACATGCTTAGACAACATAGAAAAGTATAATTAAGTTTTCAAAGCTTAGTAAATCTAACTTAAACTTGTTTTAAAACTGAAAAAAATTCTAGGAAAGTTTTCAGAAAGTTATTTTCCGATTTTCACATTATTTTATGAGTTACAGCTTGAATGTTCATCTAAATGCATTTCTTAAGATTATTCATGTGGTTTTTGATAAAGAAGAATTCCATATACCTGTACAATGGTAGTGCTGATATGCCTTATCTTATCAATGTTCTCTAACAAGAATGAATCTGAAGGAAAGAAACCTTTGTTCACGAAATAATGATTCTCAATCCTAGCAAAAGCCTGCAAGAAGGTGGAAAACATACAGTGGAAAATTTCAGGTATGAAGAAAATTTCCAATCCATCTACAGCTATATACATGTCCGCAAGAAAGAGCCCCAAATTAAAATAATATTTAAATTAGAGTCCAGCCTGTTCATCTGTCGGGCAAATCAAAACAATCGAAGCTTGAGGAAATTCCTAAAAATGCTTGTGGTAAAATATTATGTCCTCTCGAACACTAGAAATCTATAAATTTGAGATGGGAAGGAAAAAATACATGGATTGCACTCTAAAGTTATCTAAGAATAGATATTTACAAACATGTAAAAGTTACATGATTACCCATAACAAGGGGCTTATAAAGTTATCAAAAGTAAACTAAAACTAAGAATCCTTCTGTTACTTTCAGTTGGTATTCAAATACACTAGGCAACTATCCGCGCTTTGCTGCGGATGTGGCTTAATACTTATTTTAATGTAAATGTGTGGTTATGGATGTTGCTTAATAATAAGTGTTAGTTAAGAGAGAGGAATAGTAAATGACAAAAAATAAAAATAAAAAAAAATAAACAATAAAATAAAACATTAAGTAAAATTGATATAATTTTTTTAGTACTTACCATAAACAAATCTTATCCCTAAAGATGTAACATATTCACAACACATATACCTTAAAAAAAAATGTGAATAAGAAAAATGCATCCACGGTAATGATGATTCAAGCCTAATAATTATGTCTTCATGGAATAAGAATTTGCCATATAATCTCTTTTGTTCCTCGTAACACACAGTCGATGGTTTTCGCCCTATATAATTTACACACTGAGAGCCTCAACTGACAGCAGATAAATTTATGAAGATTTTAATCTAAATTACTCCAATAAAGATGTATCTGACATCTCATCCTTAAAAAAAATAATGTGAATAAGAAAAATGCATCCACGGTAATGACGATTCAAGCCTAATAATTATGTCTTCATGGAATAAGAATTTGCCATATAATCTCTTTTGTTCCTCATAACACACAGTCGATGGTTTTCGCCCTATATAATTTACACACTGAGAGCCTCAACTGACAGCAGAGAAATTTATGAAGATTTTAATCTAAATTACTCCAATAAAGATGTATCTGACATCTCATCACTTCCCAAAGTTTTCTCATTACAAAAATATCGATATCAAATCACACAGCAATAACAAGATAAAAGAGAAACAACTATGAGCATATCCTTCTATACCATAATACTAACCCCCTACAACTCCAACACCGAGACGGATAGGAAAAAACAATTAATAGGAGTTTTAATAGGAGTAATATTACAACAATTAAAGGATAAATGACTTAATTGGAAAATCAGCATAAATGGAAGGTTCCCCAGCAAATTAATCCAGCTTCATAAGAACAGATTTCCTTATTGCACTACAGGTCTAAATGTAAACCACCAGACATTAGGTACTACTCCACCATAGATACAAAAGATGGAGGACCAAGATCGTCATTAACCCATGAACAAAGGGACACGTGTCACACCCTCCTTCTTCTCTTCCGCTCTAATGTTTATAATATTGTTTTACTTCAGGGAAAAGGTGCAAATTTGCCACCATTGTTTGGCCAAAAGGGCAATTTTGCCACCCTTGTTTTTTGCCGCAAATATGCCATTGATGTTATCATGTGGGAGAATAATTTGCCACGGATGTTATGTTTTGGTGTGAATTTGCCATTTGCCGTTAAAATTGCCAACATGTCAAACAGTTAAAAATAGGAAAAATTCATGTTTTGACCTCATGCTTTCTTTACCTGAAACTCTAGCCCCTGAATTTTTTAATCTTTCATTCTTACCATCACCTTCCAGGGATGGAAACAAGCCAAGCCATTGTTGAATAGTTCAAACTCAAGCACATTATTGAACCAAGCTTAACAAGCCTTGAACCCGAACTCAAGCTGCATTTTAGGTGCTGATCCACAATGAATTGAGTTCGAGCTTGATACTATTTGGCTCAAACTCTAATAGAGCCTAATATAATATTCATATAATATAATTAATTTAATAAAATAAATAATACCCTAATTCCCAAAATCCAATTCAAGCTCTTATTGAGCGAAACGAACCTCAATAGAGCTTAAATTGAGCTCTACTATCTAAGCTAAGCTTCGAGACTACCGAACCACTGAGTCGAGCTTTTCAAGCCAAACTTTGAGCCCCCTTTACCAAACTCGTCAAACTCAAGCTTGAGCTCAAGCCAAGCCAAACTTCAAGCCTAGGGTGTTTGAGCTCAGCTCGGCTCATTTCCACCTTATCACCTTCAACCTGCCCACCCGTGAGCATCATTATTGATAACCCACTAGTTGTTAAGCACTGCTACTTCACCTCGATCTACGTTACTAATATGAGTTGTCACCATCCACCAATAATCCCAACCAAAGAAGGCAGGACACTTACCCGTGAGTCTACTCCCTCTTCGATTTTGTTAACAATACCACCGTTCTAATACTTAAATGTTACTATTACTCAATCTTAGGGTTATAGCTCACCATTAGAGAACGCCTAGCCCACTACTCTTGAGATTGTTTCTAATGGTGCATCAGTAGAGGAGCCCCAACGGGACTCATTAAGTAAGGGGTTCCAAGTAATAGATTTATATAGTTATGGTAGCTAGGAGCCTAGGAGAAAATTTTCAAGGACTAGATTTAGATTTTGCTAACTTGGTAGTTACTGATGTGGTGCTGACGTGGCACGGAATATTCTTAGTGGCAAATTTGCTCCCATGCTATACTATCAATGGTACATTTGAGACGAAAAAACTAGGGTGGCAAAATTGCTCTTTCAAACAAACAATGGTGGCACATTTGCACCTTTTCCCTTTTACTCTAACATAATTGTGTCCCCATTTTAACAAAATTAAAGCCAGCCTATCTTTTGATCAGCTTACCAGTGAAAATTTATCATCATCTCCTCTCTTGATGTTTTCTTCATTGGGAAGAAGATGGGCCGTCATCATTTCCCACTTGGTCCATGCTCTAGCAGCTGCATACTAGAAGTATAGACACATTAGAGAAGCTTAAATCCCTTAGCAATATAAGGAATTCATAAAGGTTCCAAAAAATTGAGGAACGAATTTAATATAAGAGCAAAAACCAATTGGAAAATTCAAAGGAAAAGCTGAACTTACTTGAGTTTCCAAATCGTCAGAATTCAACCTTATATGATAAGCATTAATAAAACTACCCCTTTCTTTTTCTGGAACAAGATCCCTAAAGGGCTCCCAAGCTGCAATAGATAAGAAACAATACAACCACTTGGTATCTTAAATTCCTCTTTATATCTGAAAAGCTTAAAATCAACCAAAATAACATAGTACTTTTTTTTCTCCAGGAACATGACAAAGAAGCACTAGGAATGCTTGACTGCACTGACTTATTGTTTATTCAGGTGATTATTTCTAACAGAAACAATTTTCAGTTAAAACTTGATACATACTAGATAATTTTAGGAGATTCAAGGGAACAAAGTGAAATGTTCACTGCTTTCTTTCATTTTTATCCTCGCAGCTAGTTTTCACTTTCCATTTCCAATTCCACTGGTTGCTTTAAGAATTTTGAATGGTATCTATCTTCTGGAATAGCCAAAAGAATCATACAGACCATACCATCAGGGTATATAGCAGCAGCACCACCTTCATAAAACCAATCTATCTCCTTCTTCCGCAAAAGGAAAATACCTCTTAGGACCATGCCAGTGACCTTACAATAAAGAGTGAGATGTTGTCAAAGACTCAAAGTTTACACTAAAACATAATGAACCATGAAGTTTAATGGTTAACGGAATGCAGTTCCAGACCTTCTCAGGGTGCAATTGGCTATAAGCAAGAGCAAGTGTACTTCCCCATGACCCACCAAACACCTGAATAATCAGTGCGTAAAAACATTATTACCAGATGAAACCAAGAAATAAAAAACAAAAAAGTAGAACAAAGAAGCACTAACTTGAAGATGAAGCTAATTTCTTTAGTCAGCAAAGGCATGAATACCTGCCACTCAGGAATTTCCAAGTGTTCCCTCAACTTCTCAATGTCACTAACTAAATCCCAAGTGGTGTTTTCCTCCAGGCAAGCGTGAGGTGTACTCTTTCCTGCACCTCGCTGGAAAGAAGTGCAGATTCAGGCAAAGAAATGGCACATAAAAAACATGAAGAGATTAGCCTGAAGGATTCAGCGACCAACTTGATCAAATAGGATAATTCGATAGAAATCAGGATCAAAGAATCTGCGATTGCTTGGGGACGTTCCTCCTCCCGGACCACCATGAAGAAATACCACTGGCTGCAAAATGTAACCAAAGACCAGCCAGAGGAGATATTAGCTTCTTTTTTTTTTCTTTTTCTTCACGGTTAAACGCTGCAAAGTACCATGCAAATGCGTAAAACAGAGAACAGGGTAGCCATAGTAAAGCAGTCATGGGATATCAGTTCTCAAACACTTGAAATTAATCACCAGTAATCCCAATACATGGTAAACTATAAACTCACATGCCCACTAGGATTTCCTGACTGCTCCCAGTAGATTGAGTGCAGATCCGAAACTTTCAAAAAGCCAGTAGTATAAGGCTCTATTGCCGGATAAAGGTTTCTGTTCAACTCTGGAGCTTTCCCCGATTCCATCGTATCAATGAGAATTGTCTCCGTCGTACAGGCAAGACTTCTCAGGGGCACTGCAATTCTATTCCTCGCTGCATATTATAGTAAAATAGAGGATCTCGGTGATCGATGAAGCATATAATTTGTGAAATTATACAGTTCAAACGGAATTCAGTGGCCATAGGTCATCTGGGTATCGACGAAATTCAAAATAGAGCGATAGAAAACATCTCCAAAGCATTAGCTAAGCGCATGTATGTTTCAAGCTGGCCCAGGGAAAGAGAGAACGATTATTATGGAGAGGAATGGAGGGAAAAAGCAATACCTGAAAGACAGCAAGAATTAGCCGATGAAGGAAGGAAGTGAGGGCAGTGGAAAAAGAAGATTTTGCGAAATAGAGGAGGAAAGAGAGACGAAGGCGCTGGTTTTGATGTAAACTTAAGACCTAACCTCATTCTCAGTTGCAGTTGGCTGGGCTGGGCTGGGCGGGGTTTTGCTTGCTGGCGGAAGGCGCAAAAACTGCTGCGTGTAGGCAACCATAGGACAGCACTCCTCCTCCGGCGCTTCCAACGCACCAAATCACGTGCCTTGTTGACTTGACTCCTTGTGATGTGAGGACAATTCTCGCGTCCGCCCTGGCGGACGTATAATGCCAGAGACGGAACGCGTAACTCTGTTTGTTTTCTTCTTTTTTGTTTTTCCCAAATCTAATTGTTTTTTTAATTTTAGAATTAATTAAAAATAATTATATTTTTTTCTAAATATATTTTTATGAAAAAATTATTTTTGAGAGTTTTTATTTCATATTTTAAGGAATTAAATCAATTATCATTTTTTATTTTTAACATCAAACAACTCTCTTATTTTACCAAATTTCTTTTATTATTCCTATTGTTAGGATCCAAATCAGTTACAATTTTTTTTATATTTTCACACTAAAATGTTAATATCCTAACTAATACACAGATTAAGATAATATAAAAAAAAATAGTATCTATATTTTTATTTTTATTAAAAATTAGATACCACAGTATGTAACATTGGACATTACCATAAATAAAATTAGACACTCCTATGGATTATGTTAAACATTAGTATGTAATTTTTTTTTGCATAAAAATATAAAATGATTGTTATGTTTTAAAAAAAAATCTTATCAGATTTAGACACTTAATTTATCATATTAGACATTCAACTACTATAATAAGATATTTAGATACTCCAATCCAACACTTGAGATATCACATTTAAATTGGTAGACTAAACACCTTTTTATCATATTCAAACATTTAAACTATTATACTAGACATCAAACCACTACATTTAAGTACTTGGATAATAAAAAAATTTTAAAAAAATGAAGTTAAATACCTTATACTTAGAATAAAAATTAATGATTTAATATCATTTTTTATATATGAGATATATAATTCTATAATAAAATGTTCAACTATATCTGTATGGTGTTTAGTTTATATAAAATGTATTTAAGTTCATCTACATGTAAACAAAATATAACAATGTAGGAAGCTATAAAAATATGACATAATTTTTTAGTTAAATATCCTTTAAAATAATATTATTATACTCCCAATTAAAGATAAAATTATTATAATTAAAGTATTTTATCCTCGTCACTAAAAAAATAACTTGCAAACATGCATATATTAGAAGCAGACACTCAAATATCAAACGTAGATACTAACAACCCAGTTTCAGACACCCTAAAAGAGACACTATTTACTTATGATTAGACACTAACAGCGTATTTTTCTGTTAGTAGGAGATGTTAGCCCTGGCGGCCGATGATATCATATCTCGTGATGTGATCTGTCCTGTCCTGTCCTAGGGTTAAAATACTCTCCTATTCCCGGAGCTTTGCTCGTTTGATCGCTTTGCCCTACTTCTTTTGATAAGTGCGATCTGCCCCAGTTCATGTGCAAATCAAATGCATAAGCAATCATATGGATTTTTGCAATGCCATGCAATCCATGGCTCACAGTTACGGTTCAGGGTAGCTAGTAGCCTGCTCGGCAGGTTATGGATAGTTATCAACAATAGAGTTTGTGTTTCACTAGATTCAGAAATTGGAGCAGTATATTCCAACTGATTTGATTTGTACACCTCAACTCAACCGTGCTTATTATTTGCTTCTACATTACAAAGGGAACTCTAACTCAAGTAACTAACGCTTGCTGAAAGACCTTGTTGTTGCAGCAAACAGGCGTGGTCTTTGGAAAAATTTATATGTAGGAACAACAACCCCCTGCCTTGACAATCCAAACCAGGATTCACTTGAAGATGTATCTCCAGGTTGGATTCATGAGCTCAGCTCAGACCAACTTGTTGCTGTTCTTAGGCTCCCTGTCAGGGGTTCCTTCTTTATGATTATTAACAACGATGTCAGTAAGCTTACAAGGTTCGGCTTCTTCTAGCATTTGAACAACCATTCTCATGCTGGGCCTTAGTGTTGGAATCTTTGCAGTGCAATGAATGGCAATTCTCAGAACATTGAGGGCATCTTCCTTGAAAGCCTCTGAGATGCTCGAGTCGACCAAATCACGCAAGCTTTCTTTGCTTTTCATATTGCCGTAAACCCAGTGCACTATGTCCTTGTCATCTCCGAATTCTATCTCCACAGGTTTTCTCCCGGTGACCAGCTCCATTAGAACCACCCCAAAGCTGTAAACGTCGCTCTTCTCATTAACCTTGCATGTGTATGCATACTCTGCAAACAAAAGTAAAAGGAAAAAGTTTCACTTCACCTTAAGGAAAGCTATTCATTGCCAACAGGATTTGTCCAAAAGAGTAGAAAGAAAAGAAGAAATTTACCGGGAGCCATATAACCATGAGTTCCAGCTACCAGTCGAGTCCAATCACCTCCACTATTAGCCTGCACAATCCTTGCCAACCCAAAGTCAGCGATTCTTGGCTTCCACTCTGCATCCAATAGAATATTACTCGACTTCACGTCCCGATGGATAACAGGTCTATCATAGCCATGATGCAGATACTCTAAGCCCCTGGCAGCTCCCACAGCTATGGCATATCTCACCTCCCATCCCATTTCAATCTTGCCACAGGTGTGCAGCCTATCCCACAAGCTCCCATTTGGCAGATACTCATACACCAGCAGACTGCTATCTTCACTTGTGATGCTGCAGAACAACTTCACCACATTCACATGCCTCATCGAGCTCAATGTGGCCACCTCCGCATCATATTCCAATGTCCTAAAGCTCCTTTTCGTCAGCATCGCTGCACTGCTCTGGCTGCTCTTAAGGTTGCCTGACTCAGATGTCCAAATGTGCTTCACCGCAAGTTCTGTGCCATCATCAAGTACTACCTTGTAAACATTTCCAGAACCACCTTTGCCGATCAAATTCTCCGATCTAACAGCATCGACTATGTCCTTCTCTGTGAAGCTTAATACACGATATGATTTCATATCCCAGGAGCGATGCTCGGGTGGATGATCTAGATTTCTTGCCCCTAGCTTCACGAATAAGTAACATCCTAGTGAGACAAGCAGGACTACGAGTCCAGCTATGAAGCATGCCAAAAATGTCGGGAGACGATGAGGTCTGCTAGCACGTGATGGGCATGGCTGATAATTCTCGAGACCTGAACTACATAACTTTGGATTTCCTTTGAAACTGGCCGCAAATGCGCTGATGGATAGAGCTCCTGGTATGGGACCAACTAACTGGTTGTTTGACAGATCTAGAAGGCTTAGTTTTGGTGATGAAAGAGTCGGTGGAATTTGACCAGAGAGCATGTTTGCAGACAAATTTAACGAGTTCAGATTGCGCAAACGGCCAATGCTGGCAGGAATTTCCCCAGAAAGTGAGTTACCAGCAAGGTTCAAATCTGTCAAAGAACCACAAGAACCTAATGTTTCTGGTATAGCACCAGAGAACATGTTGCCATCTAAATAAAGCCTCCCTAGTTTCTTCAACTCTCCCATAGTTGCTGGAATTTGGCCAGAAAATCTATTTGAAGTCAACTCAATTCTCACCAATGAAGAAGCCCCAGAAATCAAAGCAGGCAGTTCACCAGCAAAACGGTTGGTAGACAACAGCAATAATCCAAGAGACTTGGCATTAGCAATATCACCCGTTACTCGACCTTCAAATTGATTGCTGGTGAGATCAATGACGGAGAGATTTGGTAAGCCCCATATTCCAGCAGGAACAGTCCCAGAAAGTGAATTATTGTTCACTCTTAATCGAACAAGTGACCTACAGTTGGCGTAGCTCTCCGGAATACTACCGGTAAAATCATTCTGAAGGAGAAGAAGATCAATCATTTGGCCATTTTTACACATGTCTGGTGGAATAGGACCTGTCAAAAAATTCTCTGACACATCTATGTACTTGAAGTCAGCCAAGGAACCAATCTTCTGAGGCAGCTGCCCAGTGAACCTGTTAGTGTAAAGCGAGAAATTCACCAGGTTCTTGAATTCTCCAAACTGCTCAGGAATCTCTCCTGACAAGTTGTTTTCAAAGAGCTGCAAAGAAGCAAGCTGGTTCAAGGATCTCAACTCTGACAAGTCCCCTTCAAGCATGTTCTGGGAGGCATCAAAACTAACCAGACTGGTGAGATTGCTAAATCCAACAGGAAATTTTCCGGTCAAGGAATTGTTGTAGAGCTCAAGTTGCCATAGCTTTTTTAGGTTCCCAATTCCTGCTGGGATTTGGCCTGTTAATTGATTGTCAGAGAGCTCAAGATTTTGCAGCAGAGTGAGTCTTCCAATTCCATCTGGAATCTGTCCTGTGATGCTGCAGTTTGTGAGATAAAGCCAGTACAGCTTGTCAAGCTTCAGGACCTCCTCTGGAAATGGAGTTGGATCAAATAGGTTGTCCCCGAGGCTTAAGAAAGTAAGCTCCGTTAGATTTTCCAGGGATTTCCACGGGAATTTCCCCGAGAAACCACTGCTGTTGAGATCCAAGAACCTCAACTCGCTCAAAGAAGACAAATCTGGCACCTGCCCGGAGAAGTAATTCACACCCAAATCCAGATACTTTAGAAGTCGACAACTTTTCAAGTCATCAGAGATTGGTCCTCGCAGAGAATTGCTACCGACATCGATCTTCTCCAGCTGTTGCAAGGCGCAGATTGAATCAAAAGGAAGAAACCCCTCCAAGCCTTTCTGGGGAAGATTTATCTCCGCCACATTTCCATTGGAGTTGCAGACAATTCCGCTGAAACTGCATGGGGAATTATGTTGCAGCCATGAAGCAAACACGGCTGCGTCCGAACTGCGCAGAGCAGACTTGAGTTTCAGCAACTGCTGTAGCTCATCGGAAGTCGCCAGGGAAACCAGGCAGAGAAAGAGAAGAGAGAGAAGCAACGACGGTGGCCGTTGCCGGGAAGCTATTGGGACTGACATGCCAGGTGCCGTTGAGGCGAGTGGGGATGGGCGTTTGGCGGTCAATCGTGTAGTGAGAACAAGAGTTGAAGCCCGTCCATTTAACACGAGGGCGGCTTCAAAGTTTGAAAATTGAGGTCAAGTTCACATGCACTGATATGAAGCATGGAAAATTTTGCCAGGCTTAAATAATTGAGTGCGGGTAGATGGCTTAAAGGCACTTTTGGTCCCTGAACTTGTTTGACCCGAACACTATACCCACTAAACTATGACTCAGTCCAACTCGTACCCTAAACTTGCGAAAATGGCACACTTTACCCCTTATTGATCACATGCCACACACATGATGGATGAAAAACAAACGCTGCTTCTCGTTGTCTCCTTCTCCACCCTCTGCCCCTTTGACTGAACAACGATCTCTTCTCTTACTCCCAATCTAATAGTCTAGCCCTCTCCTTCCTCTGCTTCCTTTCTCTCCTCACACATCCGGAGGAGTTCAATATATGTTGGCAATTAGGGTTTTGAAGCAGCCAACGCTATTGTTTGGGGAGCTTTGACATTGAGGGCGTAGAAAGTTGTGAAAATGGTGGAGAAGAGCATCAAAATGAGGAAAGATGAGGTTGTTACCAGAAAAGTATGCCATCAACCACCACAAACACTTGGGCGGATGGTACTATTTCTCCGACAATTTGTCGCCCTCCATCATGTAGCATTAGTTTGCTTCGGTTTGAATGAGTTTTTGGTCTAATGCGTTTGATTGATATGTTTGGGCAATTTTCATTTCACTTTGGAGAATCCTTGTGATTGATAAATCAAGTTTCCGATTTCATGTTTTGTTGAGTAAGTTAGAGAATGCATTTGTTTCAATGATTTATATGAATCTGTTGTTTAAGATAGGAAAATCGGTTTATCAACAATTAAAATAGATGATGTGTTGATATTAAGGCGATTTCTGGTCCACGATTGAGTTTCTCTTTGCTAGACCAACTGTTTTAGGTTGTTTTACATGAGATTTGAGCAAATTTTAATGTGTTAGACATCTGCTTCTTGTTTGATGCATCTGCTTCTTATTTGATGTTATATGGAACTAGGAATTATGATTTTCTTTGTTGGTTGCTATTTACAATACCTTTCAATTTATTCTTGTTATGGTTTTGTTATGGATGACGGTGGACATTGTTGTGGGGAGGGAGGAAATTGCTAGCAATGAACACGAGATATTTCGGGGTAAAGGTATTGCTACTCGACCTTACTACATCTACTAGTTCTACATTTTTATTCTTCTTTCTCTGTCCTCACAGCCGCCCATGCTGTTGTTCCTCCCCATCGGCATTCTTGTCTTCAATATGTGTGGAGAGAGTGAAGGACAGGGCAAAGTAGGCTAAAGGGCAGGAGATGAAGGACGAGATGGGGCTATTGAGGGAGGATGGGTTGTTATTGAAGAGGTGGAGGGTGCAAAAAGAAATGGTGAGAAGTGGTGGCATTTGTTTCCATCCATCATGTATGCTGCACAAAAGCCATAAAGGGGTTAAGTGTCCCATTTTCACAAGTTCAAAGGATAAGTTAGACCGAGAGTAAAGTGTCCAGATCACACGAATTCAAGGATCAAAAGTGCCTTTAGGTCAAGGGTAAATTCGTCGGTAAATTCATCCTATCGTGATCTAGTGTATTTTCATTTTCTAAAAGTATGGATAACATTATTTATTGAGACCAAAATTGAATTTTATGTCCAGCCTATTCAAACTAATTATTGGATCATACACTTAAGAATGAATAAACTAAATAGTAATAAATATTTTACCATTATTTGTATTGACCCTGCATATATAAAATTATTTCCTACTAAATTTTGGATTATATGTTGTTTATCTTTCTTTAAATTTAGGCATGGGAGATAAATTTTTTAATATTTATCTTATTTTTTTTTTCATTTACCATGTGTTTATGTCTTTGAAAAAAGAACTAGATTAACTAAAATATAATTCGGATAATTTGGATACACTTTAAATTGAATAAACTAAATACTTACTCTTACCTCAATATATCTTAATTATATCTCTTCTATCAACTTCACTATATAATCTAATGAAACATGACAATATAATTAGCAGAAATCTCAAATTTGCCACTAATGTTTTGGGTTGGGCATGGATATGCTATTATAGTTTTTTTTTACTCAATCTCCCACTAATGTTTTAAAATGTGCTGAATATGTCACTGAAAAAAATCGGACAACAGAGACGGAGGGAGGGCGGTGATAGGGCTAGGGAGTTGGTGATAGAGACAGCGATAGGGCTTGGGCGCTGACGATGGAGATCAAACCCTCTTTTGACAAAAATCTCAATGGTCCTCATATTTTTGAAAAGATACATAATAACTCTAAGATTTCAAAATTGGTTATTTTTACCCTTTTTTGTTATTTTTTAATAAGAAATGGCATATTTGAGCCATTTTTAAAAGGCATAAATCCATAATTCATCCCCAAACTTTGCTGACGATGGCCTTTAAGGGGTTGAGCGATCGTGTTTTAAGGAATAAGGAACATGTTCATGGTCCGTCAAGCCCAATCTAATTGTTCTCCATTGTTAGTAGAGCCTGGCCGCACTTACCTAGGCTGGCACCATGACTCTTAGCTAAGTCCAAACTGCATAGCACTTTATTTAGCCATCAAAATTTTATGAATCGCATAGAAGAAAAGAGAACATTAATCTCAAATTAGCTCAAATTTAGCCTATGAAAAAGTGGCAGTGACGCCAAGAGGTTGCTAAACATAGAGGAATCATCGTCGCCACGTTTGAGGTGTAAAATTCAGGATATAAACAGCATATTTAAGAGTTTAAACTTGAGCAAGTTAGTCCATCACTCATTACTTACTAAATATTGGCCCTTGAACTTTGCATAAGTTTGCAGGTTAATCCATAATTTTACGGCACATGATTGATGGTGTCAGCCCAAAATATCTCTATAGCCCCTTTACCTATTTTTTTTTAACTTAAACACAGATAACTTTTAGATATACCAGAAACACTATCTTCCTTAATTCACCCAAAACACTATCTTCCTCAAGTCACCCATAATCTCATACTGAAAATTTGAACAACATATCCAACATGAAATTTGACTATAAAGAACCTTTATTGCTTGCTTAACCCACATAAATTATCGAAGGAGATCAATTATAAAAATGTCTATCTATGAAATAATAACTAAACAGAAAGAAATCTATCTCTTTTTCTCAGAACATGAAACAAATTGAAAAATATAAAGAATTATACAAAAGTATAAAAAATAATTTTGTAGTGCATAACATTCTTTGCCACTCAATCAAAATGATGTATATGATATAGAGTACAAAATACACAAAACATTTTGGAATCATACAAATTTTATTTTATAAATTGACAAAAGGCAAAGAGTAACCACATCAATCTCATGATTTTCATCAAAACAAATGTAAAATGACAACTAAATAATTCTTAGAACTTGCAATATTTGCAGACGAATGGAGACAACTGGAAGAAGCTGTGGTATTGAAAAGAGGTGAAAAGACGGATAATATAGCAAACCCAAAGAGCAAACAAGTAGAAACAGTAAAGAAGAAGAAAAAGAGCTAGAGGTGGCAATGACAAATGATGAAATGAAGCATGATGACAAAGAGATTCTTGTCATGGTAAACAAGGTTCTCTCATTTCCAACACTTCATGGTTATGAAGAGGGCAACTCTGTGGAAATTCTTGAACAATTATTTATTTACTGATAACATTGCTAACAAGCACACTCGCTACTGGGTTTGGGTTTAGATGAATTGATGAAGGTAGTGTTTTTGTTAAAACCAAAAGTTATAGGTGTTTGAGATTTTAAAAAAAAATGTAAAATGACTGTAGAGGTATTTTGCAAGTCATGCACAGTTTGTTTCAAATTAACTTGCAAACTTTTACAAAGTTCATGGGCCAATATTTAATGAATAGTTATGGACTAACTCTCTCAAGTTGCAAAAATTCAGGGGTCAAATGTATAGTTTGGCTGTTAGAAAAAGGTAAATGATACATGTTGTCCATAAACTATGACATTGTTGCTTATTCGTCCCATAACTATAGGTAGTTGCAGCGATAACCCTAAAATAACTTAAATGTTGCTTATTCATTCTTTCGTCTAAGAAAACCGTTTTTGTATGACGGAAAGTTGATGTGGCTAATGAGTTGGGATTAGGTGGGTCTGAATTAGTGATTTTAAAGTGTATAAAAACAACTTCAAAGTCACTCTTTAACTTCTTCAGTTTACGTCCTGTGTTGGGGAAGAAAAGGCTAAAATCAACAAGAGCAAAGTGGAGAATGAGCGTGGCAAAGAAGACCAAAGGTACAAAAAATTCATTACCAATTGCATAATTAGGTATTATTTTTTCCCATTATTTGGTTTATAAACCCTATAGTTTGATTCGAAATAGGTGGTGAATTTAGGGATTTGGGTTTAGGGTGGGATTAATGTTGATTTATGTTTGTATTTCAATGTTCTGAAAATGGTTGTCATTTACCCATTTGAAAAGCTTGGAACCAAAATTATTAGGTAAAAGTCTCAAATTTGTCACTAATATTTTGGGTTAAGACCAAATTTGCCATTAAGTTTTTTTGTCCCAAATATCCATTAATCCTTCACAATTGACTCAAATTGTTAACTAATATTTCATAATTAGCTCAAATTAACCAGTAATGGTAAAAAGGCTAATGCATAAAAAAGGGGAGAGTCACAAGTTTAGATATTTTAAGATGATAATATAACTTCTAAAAAAACTTTAGGGACATTAGGTAATTGATATATTTATTCAATGTGAAAGTAAAAAAAGCAAGAATTTTACTCACCTTGCCTTGCTTTGACTACAGGGTCACTAATGGCCTTTAATCTCCAATCTCTCGTATCACTATCTCTCTAACCTTTGTTTTGGGCGAGATAAAGCAAGAAAGAAATATATATATTGAGAGAGAAAAAAAAACCCTAAAATTCTACAGTCATGGATGCAAAAATCAATGACCGTAGTAGGCTAGAGATTTCTAACCAATAGTTCACAATTCTCGAAGAATGCTTCACCTCCAGTTCCTTATTTGGTGATTCTTTTTACTCCTGGTCTTGTTTCAGGCATCTACTGCTCATTATCTGTTGGGTTAGATTTTTTAGAACGGATACAAATAACTCGGATAAAGATATAGAACAACTTTTGTACTAGGGTTTAAGGTTGTTTCAAATGATCTGAACTCAGTAGGGGCCCCCAATGGAAGACTTTCAATAGAAGATTCAATGGGAATCAAAGTTTTAGTTGTCAAGAAGTAAAATGGATAAATTAATTGAGTTTTTCAAGTGGTGAGCCGAGTAACTCAATTGAGAAAGCCGCTAATGGCTATGCAGCCAGAACAATAGTTGCTAGCGAAATAAACTAGAATCCTCATTTTTTTTTCTTGTCACATTGAATAAATTGATAAATTACCTAAAATTTTCTCATTTTTTAAAAGTTGGAATATCATCCTGAAATGTCAAAAAAAAAAAAAATTTAAGTATATAATTTTAAAAATAATTCTTGTATTTCTTAAAGCATGAAGTTTAGTAAATAATTACAAAAATAGAAATGTTTTACCAAGATCACATTATTAAATAAAGAATAACCACAACAACAAATTAAAAATGAAAATGAAAAAATAGTGATTTTTTTTTTTGTCTGTAGCTAACATGGGGCTTTGGGATCAATTAAAAACAGAGCACTCAGGTAAGGAAGTCGATCCGCAAATTCATTGTTTATTGTGTTTTTAACGTTCACTTTACTTACAAGGTAGCTAGTTAATGTGATGTTGTAAATAAACATGGAGTACTTGAAATTTGATTATTGAACCAGTAGTAACTACTACTATTACTATTAGTAGTATTAGCTTTTCTCTATGTCATGGCTTTTATATGAAGAGCCAGGGAAAAAAAATATAAAATGACTAAAGTAATAAGTAGATACTGAATGTTTGTCTTGTTGTGAAAAGAAAGACCGAGGCAACAATGAAGTGGTAGAAGCTAGTGACCGATGGAGTTGACTGGACTGGACACTGACCTATCTATCACTACCGCCCCTTAGAAAATACAATATTATAATATCCCGCAGCCTCAATGACACGTGAATTCATTCCATTCCCCTTTTCCTTTTTCCACTTTTGCGCATATGCACATTACTTCTGTGATGGTATTAAAATTTTAAGATTTTTTTAGATATTTTAAAAAAATTATAAAAGAGTAATAACATTATAAAAATTATATTTTTAATAAATCATTGCATCTACATAATATTAATTTTTAAATAAAATTAATTTTAAAGAAACATAAAAATAAAAATAAGTTATTTTAGATTAAATAAAGTTAAAATAAGTTAAGTATTGTAATTTCTTTCATCTTAATTCGATCATTATAGGTCCGTAGCAGGCTAGCGATAGCAGAGTCTCCTTGATTTTCATATTTCTAGCCAATAGCCTATGATATGAGTTGAGCCCTGACCCTTTTTGTTTCAAGCTTAACTTAGCATCCTTTCGAGGTGGGCTCAACATCCGAATTGAGTGCAGTGAGCTCTAGAATATGTGCTTGAGTTCAACATAACATCAACATGTCCAATAAAATCTAAGGTGAAAGACAAAAGAAAAATAAAAGAATAGTTCGACTCAATTTAAAAATTCGATTATCATTCGTTTGAATTTATGTGATCAAGTTTGAAGGAATTTCAAGTTTGATGCACAATTCAAATCAAGCTTGGCTTACCTATTACTTAGCTTAACTCAATTCAATTGTAGCTTATTTCCTTATTTTTTAAGCGAACAAATTGACCTTGATTGATTTCAAGCTCATTTATAATTCATTCATATTCCTTTTAATCCATTTGAATAAAATATCAAGTTTGATATATATTAAAAGTCGAATATAATCTAATCACTATTTGACTTAACTTGACTCATTTTTAGCCTTTACAAAACAAAAGGCTTGTTGCCCTGTACTAATAGGTCAGCTAGCAAGAACAAAGGTCCAAGGGACATTGGGCTTCATCACTCGCTAGTCACAGGTTCAAGCCCTCCCTCCTTCCTTTCCCCTCCTTTAAACCCATAACTTGTAGCGTAAAGCTTATGAGTACAAAAATAAAACTAGTTGTGACTTTTAAAACCCCAGCTCTAATATTAAGTAATACTTTCTTTGTCCCACTAATGTTACTCCATTAAGTTGGACTTTGAGATTAAGAAAGTTTAAAAAAAATTATGTGTTATTTCCACTTTAATCATTGGCCTTTTATACTGAAAAAATGGAAGTTAGGGAAAAAAAAGTGAATACTAAAATGTTAGAATATATTACAATAGTGTTAAAACAAAATAGTATAATCTTATGCAGTACAGGTATAAATGTGTAATATAGTTTTTTCAACAAGAGATAACTGTTTTTGCTACCCAATTTGGGTGACAATAGGGATACTTGGCCATGACAATAGTTATGGTTTGAAACCCTTCTCCTTCCCCCAATTCTAAACAATGCTATTAAATACTAATTTGATTGTTTTTGCCCTTTAGACTCTTGAAAAACAGGCATTACCCTGGTCCCCTATTGTATACAAATATCTCCTTTAAACTTTATACTTGTATATCTGATTCTAAGTATCAAAAAAATTAAGAGAAAACTAAATTTTATATCAACTAAGCAAATTTTGAAATCTGATGAGTTAAATTTAATTACAACTTGACTTAAAGAGGTGTAGGCATGCTTAATCATTACTAGCACTCTTGTCTCTCATAAATATATTCTCGAAGAGTTCTACTTTTAAGTCTTTTAGATAGTTTTACCCTTATCTTCCATGCTTACCAATTGCTAGAATCCTTCCATGAATCATTTATGTTGGTGAACATAACTAACATCTCTAAGATCCCACTGCAAACACCATAATTGAGCAACAATCATGTAAAAACACCAATAACCCCTCTAGGAACCCAGCAGCTTATCATCATATCTATTATGAATTGCATCAAAATTCCCAAAGTCAACACTGAGAACCTAGCATCATCAATTCTAAAGAAGAATGCTCAAGAACGTTTGAACCTAAAAATGTCCAACTAGTGCAATAAAGCCAAAAATGAATCCAAGCACAAGAATTTAGCACAAAAATTGAGGAAGAAAATGAATTAGTAAGAAAAACATAAGGCCCAGAACAACCGTTTTAATTTTTACATGACATTGATACAGATCAAAAGAGGCAGACAATAATAGATCCTAGAACTCTATCAACTGGCCCAGTAGAAATCAGAACTCTATCTCACCTCAGACCCCACAAAAATCAATCCAAGGCTGGCGATGACAACCATGGTTCTGGTAGCATTGAGAGTCCAGACCCATCACTTGCCATCACCCGCTCATGAAGTCAATAAATCTGTCTTCCCCCTCTTATGATTTGTCATTTTCCCTCTATTTTCTTTCCCATTTTGGACAACACTTGCGATTGACTGCCGGCTTTGCACTATCCATTGTTTGTCGTCACTGGTTAATGCTGGATTTCATCCATGACAAATTGATTGGCAGTCCCTTTACCTCATTTTGGCTTTTCTCCTTGAATTGTTAATGAGTTTTATTAATACGGTTCAATTGATGAGGCTAACCAAAGAAGATGAGGGAGATGTGTAAGAGGGATAATATGGGTGAAATAAAAAATTGCATATAAAAGAGTTTCTAAAAAATGAAAGTTTTCAACCTTTTGGACATCCTATAAAGACATTTTATTTTTTCTAAAATGGAGATTTGTAGGTGTTTTAAACTTAGACTAATTTTAAGTTAAATCATCCGAGTTAGAAACTTTAAAGGACTAAAGGGGCACTTAAGCTAAAAGCCGAAATGAGTCGCGAGGTGGGCGCAAAAAAACTAGTTATTATATTATACACATATGTCTAATTAAACATACTAATCCACTTTTAACTCTCTTTATATAATCCACATCCATAAAAAAATTTACAAAATTACCCTTCACCAAAACTCTATTTTTCTCCTTTTAAAAATCTTACTACATTCCCCCCCACCCCCCGCCATGGAGGTTGTTGTCGTCGCTGCTACCGCCGCCACAACCAGATCTCCTGTCATTACTTGCATATGCATAAATGTAAAAAATAAATGTGTAAAGTATCCAAAGAAAGTGAGGAAAGTGTCTGAACATGTATATATAAATGTCTAAAATAATGTCCAGATTATTTATTTTTGACGTACCACAATTTTGCCTCTGCTGCTACTGTCACCATCGCCGCCACTATAGCCGGTGCCAATGCCAGACTGCCATCAAAAGCATGGCTATGCTCCTTCAAATATTGCAATTGTTGTACATCTATAGATCTCACATATCCTTCCATTTTCACTTTTAGGTCACCATTGTGCATCCTCAAGTAAAACGTACATAGAAATTATCTTCATAAGTGTCGTAGGTAAAGATGAAAAGTGTCTAAATAAATTGAAAAAAGTGTCTGAATAAGTATGTACAAATGTCTGAAATAATGTGAAGGTAATTAGTTCTCTACACATAATATAAAAACTATTTGTTCTTCTCCAAAATAATATGTAAAAGTGTTTCAATAAAATATGTTAAAACATCTATAACAATAGGTAAAAATGTCTAAGGAAATATGTAAATAATTTTATAATCTTAAAAGTAAAAGTACCTGAAGTAATAAATAAAAGTGTCTGAATAAATATATAAAAGTGTTTGATGCTATATATAAAAATGACTATATAATAATATATAAAAAATTTATTATTTTCAAATTTAAAAATATTTAAAAGAATAAAACAAAGTGTCTAAATAAATTTGTAAATGTGTCTTAACAAAAATACAAAGGTGTAAATAAAGATATAAAAATAAATAATTTTGCTTGTATTTTCCGGAAGTTTTTTTAATGTGATTTCCGGCCGTTTCTTTGCCGACAATTTCCTAATTTCCTCTTTTTTCTCATCCGGTCGCCGTTTCTCACCATTTCTTTGCCACTCCAGGATCTTCGTCTGCTGCTCGTTCATCTGCCTCCGATCCATCTACCATAGCCTCTTCGCCTGCCACTCTTGGATCTTCATCGCCGCTTGCCGCAGCCGCTCCTGGATCTTCATTTGTCGCTCACCGCTCCTGGATCTTCGAGCTCCGATCTCTCTTTTCTTGGCCGGCGACTGCTTCTTCGGCGTTCCGATCTTCTCCATTCACTTCGCGCTCCCAATCTCTATTTTCTTGTCCCCGGTGACTACTTCTTTGGCATTCCGATCTTCTCCCTTCACTTTGCGCTCCCGATCTCTCTTCTTTCATCGCCAGCGACTGCTTCTTTGGCGTTCCAATCTTCTCCCTTCACTTCGCGCTCCCGATCTCTCTTCTCTTGTCACCAGTGACTGCTTCTTCAGTGTCCCGATCTTCTCCCTTCACTTCGCGCTCCGAATCTCTCTTCTCTTGTTACCGGTGTAGGGGCAGGAGCCGGGGGTTAGCTTCGGCGACTGCTTCTTTGGCGTTCCGATCTTCTCTCTTCACTTCACGCTCCCGATCTCTCTTCTCTTGTCGCCGGCGATTGCTTCTTCAACATCCTGATCTTCTCCCTTCACTTCGTGCTTCAGATCTCTCTTCTCTTATTGCCAGCGTAGGAGTAGGAGCCGGGGGTTAGCTTCGGTGATGTCCAAAAAGAAGGCCGGAAAGAATCGAAGATGGCGGCCATCATTGGGAAAACAAAACTGGTTTAAGATAGGGGTAAAGTTGAAAATTACCCCTATGTTTAATCGCACATATATGTACAGTAACCATGGTACAAAAAAACCCTAACAGTACTGCTGTCGGGCAGTGAGAAGAAACGCAAGCTGGAATCTTGTTTTCAGAACTCTGCGTCTGCGCCGCCTGTTAATATTCGTATGAGGCTGTTCCTTTCCAGCTCTAGCATTGGAAGACGAGGAGGCGACCTACTTAGAGTGACGCAGAAACTAAAACCAGTCTCTTCCACGCCCATTCTCTGCAATTGTAGTACTAGTAACCGCTACTTCCATTTCACTTCGCCTCTTACACTTGGATCTGGGATGCTTGACATTAACCTGTTCCGAGACGAGAAGGCCAACAACCCTGAGCTTGTTCGCGAGTCTCAGCGCCGCCGTTTCGCCGCTGTCGACACCGTCGACCAAATCATCGCTCTTGATAAAGAATGGCGCCTCCGTAATAATTTCATCCCTAAAGTTTGTCCCTTTCCTGCACTCTGTTTTCTTTCACTAATTTTTAGTTGCTTCTCTTGTTTTCATTGCAATTTGCAGGCCAGTTCGAACTCGAAAATCTGCGCAAGGAGTTCAACAAGATCAACAAACAAGTCGCTCAATTGAAAATCGTGAGTCTTCTTCTCTGTTACTCGTCGCATGATTGATTTTCTTCGAATTGAATTCTTATATTCTCTTTCTCTTCTGGCGCGCCAAGGCAAAACAAGATGCATCTGATATGATCGCAAAGACAGAACAGATCAAACAGAGCATTGCAGCTAAAGAAATGGAGGTTAAAGAATCCTGGGAGCCGTTGAAATGCAAATTGCAGCTTGTTGGGAACCTTGTTCATGATTCAGTTCCAATCAGCGACGACGAGGTGTGTGACTTTGCAGGGTTATTCGGATTCTATGTCTCTTGTTGGCTGACGTTCTGATTCTGGTTGGGCCGCGGATAAATTGAATAACTTAGGCGAACAATGCTGTGATTAGATCATGGGGCGAAAAACGTTCGGAGCCAAGGCTAAAGAATCATGTTGAGCTGGTCGAGCTTCTTGGGATTGCAGATGTGAAGAAAGGTACGCCAGCGTCTGTCCCTGTAAATTTTAGTTTTAAGGTTGATGAAGTTACAATAATCAATTTATAGTGATTCTGTTTATTTGAAGCTAGTACTAATGGTTCTAGGTCTACTACTAAGTAGCTCCGTTTCTGAGATTGATATGTTCTCAATTATATTTCAAAGAGGGACTATAGAAGAACTTACGTTTTGGTTTACCTTTTTATTTATGATATGAGCTTTTCCTTTGCTTGATATGACTGTTTCCAGATCCACCAAGGCATCTACTCACGCAAATGGATTCCCATTAGACTTGTTTTCTTAACCATCTCATTGGATGCTTGTTTAACTCGGCCTCATTTTGTTTCTTGTGGTCTAGGTGCTGATGTAGCAGGAGGTAGAGGTTTCTACCTAAAAGGAGATGGAGTACGTCTTAATCAAGCACTGATAAATTTTGGTCTCGATTTCTTGGAGAAGCGAGGGTATACATTGCTTCAAACTCCATTTTTCATGAGAAAAGAAATTATGGCCAAATGCGCTCAGTTAACACAGTTCGATGAAGAACTTTACAAGGTATACTGTAGGTTGCCATCTATTTGTATTTGCTTCTTCTTGCTTCTGATACCGGATCACGCATTTCTTTACTGTTGCTGTTGGGAGTTTTTTGCTTTAAACAAGCATCAGATCACCTTTTCCTATGGCAAAGTATATTGGCTTGTTTTGGTGTTTGTAGGTCACTGGTGAGGGAGATGACAAGTACCTTATTGCAACAGCTGAGCAGCCACTGTGTGCTTACCATATAGATGATTGGATCCATCCCTCAGAGCTTCCTATAAGGTTTTCTAAAGCACTATCTTTGTGCCTGGATAAGACATTGTTACTCACGTCACTGATCCATTGATCTTTCCTAGATATGCTGGATATTCATCGTGTTTCCGCAAAGAAGCTGGTTCACATGGTCGAGATACTTTGGGAATTTTTCGAGTTCATCAATTTGAAAAGGTGGAGCAATTTTGCATCACTAGTCCCAATGGCAATGACTCATGGGACATGCATGAAGAGATGATAAAAAATTCTGAGGATTTCTACAAGATGGTACTGTTCTTCCCATGAAATCTGTTTGATGGTTGCTGAACTTTTCGCTTGTAGTATATCATAGCAACATGTTTTCTTTAATATTTAAGTCTTGTTTACATGAGCACTTTTCTGAGGAAAATTTTATGAAAAAACGAATTAGCTGGTGTACGTCCTCCGTGAGGACAAAGGGACATACCAGAGCTGTCTCACGATGGAGAAGGTGAGCCCCAGGGCACAAACCAAGAGCCAGGGCAAGAGATAAGATCGATATGTGTCAGCATATCTCAACTTAGAGGGTGGGGATCACTTGCCCCATCCTATTGGCAGTTAACCATGATGACCATTTGTAATTTATAAAAATACTTGGGATGATAGTAGCTTTGGCGCTTGCCACTACTTTTGTTTCAAGAACTGCTTACAGGTGCATGTGAACTCTGTTGCAGCTAAAAATACCATATCAGATTGTGGCCATTGTATCTGGTGCTTTAAATGATGCAGCTGCAAAGAAGTATGATCTTGAAGGATGGTTTCCTGCTTCTCAGACTTACAGAGAGCTGGTCTCTTGCTCAAATTGTACCGACTATCAGTCCAGGAGATTAGAAATCAGATACGGGCAGAAAAAGGTGGGTCCATTTGTGAAAAGCTCTGCTTTTCCCTGCATGGATTTAGAGATGAAAGTCATGTTAAGGCCATTAGCTGTGTTGAAAGCTCAAAGTAGTCTGTATCTGATGAAATTGTTTTATTGGTGTCTTTTTTTTTTTTTGGGCTCTTTTCTGTTCTTGCTGCCTTTTCTCTCATATATTGCTTTTCGCAGAGTAATGAGCAGGTGAAACAATATGTTCACTTGTTAAACTCTACCCTTACAGCAACTGAGAGGTCCATCTGCTGCATCCTAGAGAATTATCAACGGGAAGATGGCGTTGAGATCCCAGAACCTCTACAGGCATTTATGGGTGGAAAGACCTTTCTGCCCTTCAAGAGAAAACATGCAGCTGAAAACGAAGGGAAAAGTTACAAGGCCTGGTTAAGCGTTTGAACTAACTGTTGAAGTTGCAAGGTCTACCGGACAACGTTGTCTTGTAATGAATTGCGCAGAAAACTTGCGTGATATTTGATGAATCACCTTTTTTAAGGCAAACGTGGTAAATAAACCATTGATTTTTTCGTCTCAAAGTATTTCACCCACCGTTCTGTTTTTACAATTAAATCGCCCACTAATGTTTGTGATTGAACTGATATTAGCCATTGTAGTAATGTTTGTTCAGTTGCACGATGATGTGATAAATCTTGATGATGTGGCTATATGCATGGTAAGTTTGTGTACAAAAAAAAGAAACTCATAACTTTATTCGCAAACTTTTGTTTAACAATATAAATATCGTCCAAACTTTCCCAATTTCAAGTTTTTTCCTCTCTAGCACTACATTTTTTATTTTCTCACTCGCTCTCTCGTTGGCAATGACCCTGCCACCACTAATCCCGAGAATATTGATTCTAGCGATGACCTTCTCTGGCAACAAAGTTTCATGGCGCGACATCAAAGAATTTGGACTCATGAAAGATGAAGTTCTACGGCGTGACATGACTTTTCCATCTTCTTCTGGTGCTGATCAATATCGTCACCAGTGACAAATCGGGCCTTCAGGCCCGCTTGAGGGAAGAGGCGCGGTCAAGTGACCGCTTAAGAGAAGATGATTTTTCAGGCATAATTTCTAGTTTATGGGCTTATGTGCATGAATTAAATAGTTCAAGAATAAATGTTGTAATTTACCCAGAAGAATATTAATTATGTGGCATTAACAAAACAAAATATTATAGAAATAACAGAATATTCTCTCCACAAGTTGCGCAAGTAGCCAATTTGCTCAATTTTTAAAACAATAGTTATTAGATTTCACTTAATCGTGAATATTAGTGGGCGATTTAATTGTTAAAAAAAAACGGTGGGTGATCTACACTGAGGAGAAAAAATCAGTGGTCTATTTATCCCTTTTGCCCTTTTTTTCAATGAAAACTTGAAATGTTGCTCATGGAAGAACAAATGCAACTCTCTGTTCTTGGGTGGTTTGCCCCATTTTTTTTATCTCTTCGAACAACTTATAATCTTTGTCATGTGCAATCTTTAGCAGTGGCGGAACCAGGTTGGGAAAGGGACGTTGTTGCTCATGAGAATTTTGAAAGTTTTTAAATATGATGTACTGAGTTGTCCATTTTGTGAGAAATTAAGGACTGGGTGTGAATTTTGCCCCCACAAATTGGTTGAAGAATATAAAAAAGGATAAATAGCACTAACAGTCCTAAATATTTACTTTTCATTACAAATTCTCTCTAACCTCTAAAACACTATATATCCATCCCAAAACCATTCTATCTCGATGTCTCTTTATCTCACTCTCCTTTAATCTGCTTCAGTGATAATTAATCAAAATGAAGTAATTATTTTACTAATTTCTATTTGGAATATATATTATTATAATACCATATACACCAAATAATTATTTAAATGAATTTTTATAAAATTTAATTTTTAGGTAAAAATAACCAATAAACCACTAAAGTTTTCGAGTTGGCCCAATTCGGCCACTAATATTTTTTTTTGGGCCAAATAAACAACTAATGTTTTAAAATCAGGCCAAACAGGCCATTGGTCCCTAACTCGAGGAATATTCCATTAAAATTTACCATTTTAGCCCTTAAACTTTTTAAAATTTTCTATAGTAGTCCATAACTTTACATCCCGTCCAATTTGGAAGAACAGACTGTTCAAATTGTCACTACCGAAACCATGCTGGTTCTACCGATGCTCCACTCCTTCCACTTCTCCGGCAAAAACCAGCAGAAACGGCGGTAGCAATCCGGTGCCCCATTCCTTTCACTTCTCCACGTCGTTAATGACGATGAGATCAGAGTTGAAGTAAATGATCTAGCAAATTCTAGTGGGGAGCAAATCAATGAGGTAGATTTGTGCGTAATTGAGCTGCTGTTCAAGCGCCCGGCGGATGAAGGATGAGATCTTGCCCTTGATTGGATTGGCGTCAAAGTGGTAGAGGTGGAAGTTGAGGTAAGGGAAGGTGGAGGTGACTCCAAGGGGGAGCTTATCGGCGGGGCGCCAAGTGGTGATGAAGTGAAAGATAATGTTCTTAGGATAGTAGGTGTATAGGAGGATGGAGAAGACATCGGTGATGAATCCGCAAAGGTAGACGGCATCGAGGGTTCATTTAGGATGAAATAAAAAAAGTTAGCAAAGTTTTAGGACTAAAAATTAATTAATCTTTACGGCAGTTGGTGAGTCAGACTAACTCAATAACATTAGTGGTTTATTTGACAAAAAAAAAATATATTAGTGGCCGAATCAGGCCAACTAAAAACTTTAGTGGTTTATTCGTTATTTTTACCTAATTTTTATAAATAACTATTTAAATAATTTTTTTTTCTCTCGTCTCGTCTCCGTCTAGCCCCTAGCCCCTGAGCCTAACAGCCTGGTTTCGCCACTGATCTTTAGCTTTTGCCTCACAAACAATAAGCATCCAAAGTTGCCTTGTAAGCTTAGTCAATAGCTTGCTATTTGTTAATTACACGCATCTCTTGTTCTTGAGCACTTCTGCATGCAAGGCGACTGAAACAAGTAACATTCCAGGCTTCCAGCTTGCTGGCCTGACTGTAGCGTGAAAACGAGTGGGGTAGAGCAATTCTTGAGTAGGAATTTTTAACAGCCACATTTCATCTGGAATAGAGATACATTGAAATACCCAAAAACTATGTTCCACACGATAGCGGATCTAAAATTTTGTGTCGACCTCACACCTATCCATTCCGTTTCTTCTGTGTTCTCGTACAAAGCAGTGATCCTGTCATCCTTGGCTCCCACACAATAAAAATAAATGGAGTCTAGCACCCAGGCAAGCCAGCGGATTGCCAGGCTCTCGGTTCATCTCAACCCTTCAAGTCCTCAGGTTTTGCCCTCAGAGTTTGCTCTTTGTTATGACTCTTAAATAATCTGATTTTTTTGTCTTTGATGTGGTAAATTGTCGCTATGCTATATCAACTGGTATATGGATGGAAGTTGTGCTCTGGGGCGAGCTAATTGCAGTGCAAAGGAGGAGCACCTGGGTTTAAAGTAGCAATTTTGGCTGCAGGAGGAACTGGACAGTCCCTTTCATTGCTGATGAAAATGAACCTATTGGTTTGGGTCTTCATCTTTATGATGTTGTCAACGCCCCAGCCCCTGGTGTCAGTGCAGATATCAGTCACATGGACACGGGTGCATTGGTGCGATTAAATCTGACCTAAAATAGGAACTTGCGTTTTGTCTGATTCTCGTTTTCAATTCAGTGATAATGAAAAATATTATGGAGTCATTCTTTCAGGGATCTAAGCACACAGATTTTTGGGGCAACAGCAACTTGGGAGTGCTCTTACTGTTATGGACCTTGTAATGATACCTGCCGGTGTGACGAGGAAACATGGAATGGCAAGGGATGATCCGTTCAATATCAATACTGGAATTGTCAAGATGCTGAGTGAAGGAGTCACAAAGTGCTGCCCAAAGATGAACTCCACAGTTCCAATTGCAGCAGAGATTTTAAGAAAGCTGGAACTTATGATCCAAAGGGCAATTTTGGGGATCAGCACACTCAATGTTGTTAGAGCAAACACTTTTGTGGTATGTTTTTCTGGTTAAGCTTAATAATTACACACTTAACTCTTGCACTTAAAATTTTTAACATAAACTTCCACTGGCTAGAGCATACCTGCGTAATCATTACAGCATATCCCAGTGCCTTTGTTCTAGCATTTACAGTTCTTGTTTCATCAGCTTTAACTTATCTCATCTTTGAGCAAGCAGAGGTCCTGGGAACTGACCATACAGAATTGAATGTTCCAGTTGGTGGTGGTTATGCAGAAGTCACAATTCTGCCTCTTCTATCCAGGTGTTCAAGAACAGTTGCCCTATATGCATGTGCTGGACAAGCAATGTCTGACGAACTATACTCATTTTGATGGGTTAAGCCTCTTTCTATATTCACACCAGAAGAAACAGAATATCTAACGAGTTGCATCCGCAATGGTGGAACAGAGGTGGTTGAGGTACTTGGATGTCCCAGACAGCATGCACATTCCATAATTTTGTCATAGGCTGAACTGAAGTAGGGCGTTTCTTGATGGCATTTGTGGGCAAAAGCTGGGACTGGTTCAGCAACGCTATCAGTGGTTTGCCATTTCATCTGTTCTCTTCTTTAAAACAGTAAAGCCGCGTAATGCATTGATGGCAAGCAACTTAAAGGAGCCTTTACATAATGTTTAGAGGCATATGCAGCAGTCAAATTTGCCGATGCATGCCTTCAAGGTCTGAAAGGAGACGCTGGAGTTGTAGGATGTGCTTTTGTAGCCTCACAGACGATTTTCTTAAAGCCTTCATCTGATGCCAACTCTGCTGGACGTTGCCAATTCGGCATTTTTTTTACATTTGTAACAGGTGATGAACTCCCTTTCTTTGCATCCAAGTTGAGACTTGAGGAAGTCTGCTAACTCCGGCGACTGAATGGATATGAAAGGTACAAACTTGTCACTCTATGATGTCATTGGTAATGGGTCTTTAGTCTCTGATTAGAATTCTAACAGGGTTGGCCTGGAGAAAGGCCAAGAAAGAACAAGCTGGGAGTATCCAGAAGTGAATATCCTTCATCAGAAAATACAGTAACCAATAGAGCATTGTTGCTATGGTTTCTGAGGCTTCTTAGGAGGCCAGTCAGTTTTCGTATGCTCTGGTACTTCAACATTTCACTTCAAAAATATAAATGTTCTTGGAAAAGCAAGAGCCCAATCACAAACGCTATTTGGCGTCATACACTTGTATACTAACGCCAGTTTGATTCAGGATAATGAAATGATCTTTTGCCCAATTGTCAGTTTCTTTTTGTATCTTCATTGTACATATATTAGTCAAATGCTGGCCTCTCTAAAATGAGAGAGAGGAGAAATTCACTTGCATCTTTACGTTTTCATTCAGTATCCTGACAAAATTGCGAATACCGATTTCTCCAGCAATTTAAACATTTAAAGAGTTAAAGGGTCAGAAGGGGGGTGAACAATGGGAGTTGTGGACATGGTTGTGTTCCCAGAAAGTAAGTTTGTTGCCACTGTGTCCTCCGCAAGAACTGGGTTAACCTGCATTACTCGCTCTGGTATCACCTTATCACCCTCAACCTTAGCTAGAACTTCAAAATGCATCCGCACTGTGTCAGGCTTCGTTCTCCAGTCTTGAAAACCCTGCCAAGAGATCTTATCCCCTTCCTTCAACTTCTTCTCGACCCCAAAACCAATCTTCAAGAATGTCTGAGCAGAAACGTCAGCCTTTAATAACCTGAATGAACCTTTTTTGTGAGCCTTAGGACCCAAAACAGAAGCCAGGAGTCTCTCAAACCCAACCAAGTTGGCATTCGAACCATTCACAGAGGCAATAGGCCACATAGTGCTGAAATGTTTTGGGGTTAGAACAGTGGTGGCCTCTTCTTCCCGGTGATTGATCGGGGAGATGGCATCCTTGGCTTTGTCTTTAGGCATCGAAGCCAGTTCCACCAGACCCGGAGCAAGACGCTTAAGCTTCAGCCTGTTGTTGGACGCTGACGCCGAAGAGGGTGAGGTGAGAGATGTAGGCCCAACTATACGAAGAGAGAGCATTGGAGCATCCTGAGTGCGAGAAGCATGGCGGAGGTGTTCAGCGAGGGCCAAAAGTCCCGACGCGAAACCATTCCGAGTTCGATTCAAAGGAAGTGGGAGATCAACGGGGTTGCGCAGGCGAACTGATCTGGCACCCTTGACAGTGACCACAGCACCGTCAGCTAATATCACTTTCCTCAGGACACCAGCATCCACATCATGCTGCAGAATTCAATTTCACGACTCTATCAGTTCAGTATTCTTTTGTGACACGAGAACTTTGAGCAAGAACAGAGCACTGACCGGCAACGAGAGGCGCACGTCCTTGGCATCCTGAATCCAGAGCTCCATGGGACCGGCGAGCTGAAACGGAGCCAAGACGGGCAACCCTTTGTCGGATTTTCTCTTCTCAACCAACCCATTTTCGTGGCCCGGCTCTTGGACTCTGAAAATGGGCAAATCAACATACTCCCACCGGTTCACATCCTCTAAAAGCTTGAAAGGGAACACTTTTTTGTCAATTTCGACGTCGAACTCGTACGCAACCGAATGTCCGACGAGCGCATCCCTCAGATCAAATCCCGAGATCTTAAAATCATCGGCTTGGAATCCCAACCCCTTCACAATCGCTTCTTTCAAATCCTACAGATATGGACACGAAATTGAAAGCGATTGCAATTTAACAAAAATCTGGGGCGAAAAAGGAAACACACTTACAGATATGGCTTTCGGGTAAGGGGGGTTGCTTTCCGGCGAAGCAACCAATGAACGGGAGAAAGGCAGAGCCGCAAAGAAGACGACAATCAAGGTGTAGATAGGAGCCGAAGATACACGAATCATGGTGACGAGGGCGGACGATGATCGGTGGAGATGAGAAGTGGAATTATGTTCCCTAATTTTCTGGGTCGACTAGTTTGCCAAAAATAGGGACGATACAAAAATCCAGAAGAATGGAGGAGAATCTAGGTGGATGATGGCGTGGCAGAGGTAGCCAATAGTGGAAGAGAATTTGATTCAGACGAGGAATATGATTGGTTGGGCTTGGGCTTTGTTAAAGTAAAAAAGTCGCGTGGCTGAGAGTCCCTGCGTTGAACGGAACCTCCGCGTGCGTAAGTCGGCTTGACTCATGCGGATATGAATTACCTTCTGCTCCTGCTATTACTAATGGACTCGGCTCACTCAACCTAATAGACAGTAGATTGGGCTCAGAAGAGTGCTAACAAAGCCCAGCCTCGGCCACGCTATAATTATTTTATGCCCCTAACTCAAAGAATTATATTTTGAATAAATTATTATACCTATATAATATTAATTTTGAATAAAATAAATTATTCTAGATTAAGTTGAATTAAATTAAAATAAATTGGCTAGAAAAATAATAAGCAGCTGATTACCAAAATGAAAGAAAAAAAAAAGTAGCTTGTATTTTTATTTCATATTTATTGATATAAGCATTTAGCATGATCGTAAACAGCTAGAATCTAACCCTCCATCTAGCCTCGATGGTTTATGATGTTCACATCCGCAATTGCTGACCAAAGTTCAAGGGTTACGTAGTATGATCATAAATAGCTAGAATCTGCATTTTGTATAACTTACCTTAACACTCATTCATTTAAAACCTAAATCAACTTAATTCAAAATAATTTATTTTTAATTTTAAATATTTTTTATCTGAAATTAATTTTATTTAAATTTCAATATTATATATGTGTAATAATCCTTTGGTATTAAATTTAATATAAATTTTTATATTTTAGGCATTAAAAATAAAATTTAATAACATTATAAAAATTTTAATTTTAATGGACTAAAACACTTACATAATATTAGTTTTTAAGTGAAATTGATTTTGGATAAAAAAAGATGTAAAAATAAAAATAAGTCATTTTATACTAAAACATAAGTTAAAAGTGAATTGAGTGTTAATCTTCAAAGTTATAGTTTTCTCTGATTTATAGTTTAGAGGTTAAGTTTTTTTAAAAAAAAAAAATTCAAGTGGACAAATATTTTTTAATCTATTTATTAGTATAAAATATATTACTAGGATTTAACCTTTTCCTGATCTCATCTAAGGATGGCAATTGGGCGGTTTGAGCGCGAATACCTCTAATCTATCATCCATACCCACTGTCCGTAATCTGTACCCACAGGTAACTTGCGGTTTAAACTAATTTTTTTAATTTCATAAAAATAAAATATGAAACATAAATATAAAGCCATTGTGCACATATACTACAATAAAATTATAACATACATACAAAAAAATATTTAAAGAGAATAAGTATAAAATATTAATTAAGTGTAAGTGTTGCATCTTATTATAATTAATAAATAGAAAATTCATAGTAACGGGTTTTGAGAGTTAGCAGCGCAAATTTACCTGTAATGGATATTCCTACCCACAGTCCGTAATCTGTACCCACAGGTAACTTGCGGTTTAAACTAATTTTTTTAATTTCATAAAAATAAAATATGAAACATAAATATAAAGCCATTGTGCACATATACTACAATAAAATTATAACATACATACAAAAAAATATTTAAAGAGAATAAGTATAAAATATTAATTAAGTGTAAGTGTTGCATCTTATTATAATTAATAAATAGAAAATTCATAGTAACAGGTTTTGAGAGTTAGCAGCGCAAATTTACCTGTAATGGATATTCCTACCCACCACCTGCATATACCCACCAGACAAGTGTGATTTGTTCTTTATGTCCGCTTTATCATGATCATTTGTACCTCGTTTACTTGTCCATTATGAGCAAATATTTGTAGATCATGGATTTCACCTACCCAACTGGTCATCCGTAATCACATCTTATCTAAAGTTATCCATTAACAATAAAAAGGAACAATTTCTTTTATAAATTAAAGTTTGTTGGACTTTAATTAACTATAAAGCATTGTAATCTTTATTCCAAATGAACTAACACGGCAATCGGTACTATCAATCCATATTTCAATTACTCTGTGTGACTTGTGTTCGTACGCACACTCAAGAAAACGAAATCAATATCAATTCTGACCTACAAAAAACTGCAGAAAATGCCAAATATTGAAGTGGATATAAAATCAAATAGTTGCTGGCTGTGCTGCTTTCCCCTTAATAAGCCCGAAATAAAATCAATAAAAGGTAGGCCACTGGTTTTTGTTTTGTTTTTCGGTATAGCTGTTGGTTTCTTGTGCCCACTGTTTATCTGGTGAATATAATATTAAACTGATAAGAACTTGATCTTAGCGAAAACGCCGAGAAAGGAATATTATTTGTGATTATACAAAACTAAAATCAGAATTTGAAAAATTCAGTGCCTCCACTTCATTATTGATTATAATTATATCTAGGATCCCTCTTAATATTACGCTCATATTACCAGAGAGAGAGAGAGAGAGAGAATTCTATCAAGTGGCCTTCACCCACGTTTCAATCACGTGGTCTTAACCCAGTTTCACAATTTAAAAACAATAACCCCTAAAAATTGGGTAATTAGGACAAATTCAATTATTTCAATGTCTAAAAACTAGTGAAACAAATTTTTGTGTTGATATGTTGTATCTCATCAGATCATGACCCGTGAAAAAACTGATTGCGAGTGGTAGAAGATGCCTCTGCAAAATGATGCTAATTCTCAATAGTTTCTGCTTATTTAAATATACTATACTAAACTAACAAGCACTTTACAATGTAGCCAGTAATATCTTATATATTACGTACAAATACAACTATATATTTTTTTAATGGTAATACTAATCCCTTGTATTTAAACACATGAAAAGTAACAAGGTTGAGGTTATGGGTTTGTCATTGTAATGTGGTCATTAATATTCATTTCAATGCAAATTGGTCTCAAATCTTTATAATTTGTTGAATATTGCTCCACTGTCCATGATCTAAAAGTTACAGCATAGTTTGAATTTATGAAAGGATAACTACTGAATAGCTTAATTTAGAAGTTAATATTAGATAGTTGGTGAGAGTTAAGGAACTCAAATTAATCAATGATTGTTTTTAATAAATTCAAGCAGTGTCATAATTTTTTGACATTAACAGATTGTTTAAACTACCAGTTTTTTATTTCTGTAGATTGTATTTTTGTGATAACTCAATCTTACCTAGAATTAGGGCTAATATGCAATAAATTATAAAGGTCAATTTGCAATGAAATAAAAGTTGACGGCCTATTTGTAATAACAACTAAAGGTTGAGCACCAATAGTGTTTTACCCTTTAAGTTATATTATACTCCATCCGTCCCAAAAGTTTTACTCCATTTATTTTTAGCAATTAATCTAGGATTTTTTATTTTCAACATTCTAATATATAAATAAAAAATATTTGTATATGAATGATAATTCAATATATGTAGTTTCTACATATATATAATATTTTTTCTAACAAACAGTAATATGAATAAAATTGAGTCAAAATACAACAAAAAGTCAAATGTATCAAAACTTCTAGAATGGAAGGAGTATATGTTTACCATCTGGTAAGACACCACGCTAGTAAAAGCCTGGGTTCAAGGCACGACAAAGACATTATCATATACAAACTCATCAAAAAGTTGTCCAAATGCGGCTCTACATTCTCTAGGTACCATGAGATAGACAATTACTCTAAACTTTTCTTCTAACTTCTCTGACATTAAATATATGTTTGTACATACTTCTGATTACCAAAAAAAATTCTATATATGTTTGTACATACTTCTGATTACAAAAAAAAATTCCTACTCTTACTATATAGAAAAGCGCATAGTGTTAATTATTGTTCATTGAACAATTTACTACTTGTTTTTATATTTCTTTCCCTAGTTTATGGTCAAACTCCTCTTTTCAGTCATTAGGTATGTTATTTCTGCCCTTTGATCCCTACACTACTTCATTTAATATTTTTGGTTCACGTTTTGGTTCACTGTTGTTCTTGAAAATTGAGGACTCGATCACTAGATGGAGGAGTTTGAGAACCAAAACAATAGTCAAGACATACTCAAGAACTAAAACAGGAATTAACAATTTATTAGCCAAAGGCGAAAAAAAAAAGTTTTTTTTAACGCAATCAGTCAAAATTACAACCAACCATCTTAAACTTAGTTTGGTTTACAATTATACCCAAAACTTTAAAAATCTACAATTTTCCAAATTTGTCCTTCCCCTTTTCATTTCTCCACTTCCATTCTCCTCTGCCTCTACTTCGACCCATCCATCTCTGCCCTTCCTCACCTCTTTATGTGACTTCTCCTTCTGCTCTAATACCCCTTCCTCTGACCCCCATTGTCGGCACTTCTTAGGCTCTTAACGGTGACCTTGGGTTGCTATATTAGGACTTGCCTAGGTCAGTGCCACTAACTCAAGGGTCCGTAATCTCCACTCTTCTCGCCAGTGCCTTATATGCCAATGACTGTGGGATGCTCCAGACATATCGAGATTGCAACAGTTACACCGTGTCCTAACTTTTGGCCACCAACAATGAGTTCAATTCCAATTCTTATGGTGCCATTGTGAAAGATGTCAATGCGGTGGCCAATGCCACATGGAAATGCAAATATGAAGTATAGGGATCATCCTTGGTTGAGCTTAACTCTGCCTTTCTTAAGATTTGTGAAATTTGCGCTGTTTTTGCTAAACTTTTTTGTCTCAAAAATTTGAATTTGCTTTTTGACTAAGAGTTATATAAGTGATCTACATAAATCTTACTAGGAAAGAGATCTATTCACATATAAAAGTAATAAAACAAACATGTAATAATGATATTAATATAAAAAATTATAAAGTTCATCAAATTTTCTAGAAGTTTGCAAAACACTTCCACCCAAATTAGTGGAAAATACAATATGAACCTCTAATTATTTGAATTTAATTATTAGAGAAAAAAAATTTATTTAAATTTTTATTTCTCCCATCATATTCTAATTATTAACAATATAATATTTATTTCTAACTATTTGCCTCCAATTTTGAATAGATTTTATGGAGTCAAATATTTAATTTGATTCATTTTATTTTCTCCAATGTATATTAATTAGTAAAAAATATAATATATACTTCTAAGTTTTAGCTTCAAATTTCAAATATAGGATTGGAGACAAATGCACTATTTGCCCCATTACATTTGTCTAAAAATCTAGTTCCTCATGTAGTGAATTCAAAATAAAATAAAATAAAATAAAATGAAAAATGTTGAAAACTAATTTAATTTGAAAATACAAAGTAAAGAAACATTGCTGATCCTAAAAAATGAATTATTAGTAATTATTTTGATATATAGAGATCATTCACTCAACTTAAATAATATCGATTGAAACTTTATATTTAAAAAGGTTGAAAAATATTTTTTAACAGTTTTTGGAAAAAAATTGGTATTTTCTCTTCATTTTTATTTTTCTTAGTTAGCTACAAAAAAAATATTTTCTAAAAAATTATCTAAGTGATTATTAATTAGATATTTAAATAATATAGTTATAGATTAAAAAAAAGTCAATTGAAGCAGTTGGAGGTATTGAAGTGTTGGTCTTCCTCTTCTCTTATTCAATTTCTATCAATTTACAGAAGGACAAGTAAGGTAAATCTTGGTGAGTCTGAATGGGTTAAGGCGGGGAGGACAAGTGATTTTGGGTATAAGGTTAGGGAAGGAGGCAATGGAGCAAGAACGCAAGGTCAGATAAGGAGGCGAGGAGGAGGCAATGATGGATGGGGTCGAAGTGGCAATAGCTAAAAATAGAAGTAAAAGATGAGAAGATGAAGGACATTCTTCAAAAATTGTAGATTTCAAAAGTTTTCGGTATAATTATAAATCAAATTAAATTCAAGGTGATTGGTTGTAATTTTACTAACAGCGTTAAAAAAGCAGGGGTAAGTGTAAATTTTCAAATCTCATGGGGCAAGTGTAATATCACCTAAAGTTTAGGGGGGTAACTGTAAAAAACAAAAAAAAAAAAGAAAAGAAAGAAAAACATGGTTCAAGGAATTAGGCAGAGAAGGTAGTTTTCTTTTCTTTTTTTTTTTTGGGGGGGGGAGGGGGGGGGGGGGGGTTTACAAGAACCTCTCTGACCTCCCCTCTGACTTTTGGCCTAAGTTACAGTTGTCCCATTCTATTTTTAAAAACTTATACTTTGCCTCATAGAATAGTTACATCAATCGAATTCACTGTCATACAAGTTGGTCCCTCCGTCCCATAAATTTTGATACATTTGATTTTTTGTTGTATTTTGACTCAATTTTATTCATATTATTGTTTGTTAAAAAAAATCAAAAAAAATATATTTAGAAACTACATATATTGAATTATCATTCATATAGAAAGATTTTGTATTTATATATTAAAATGTTGAAAATAAAAAATCATAGATTAATTTCCAAAAACAAATGGAGTAAAACTTTTGGGACGGAGGGAGTATTATGTTTCTAATAAATTTTATATTTCTGAATAATTTCTATCTTTATAAATTTACTAATAATTACTAGATCTATAATATATTTCCAAATTTATAAACCAAGAGTTTATATTTGTGATTAATATTAATATTTACTTGTTTAACATTTTATTCACTTTTCAATTAGTTCAAATAAAGAAGTATCACCTTTTAAGACAAATGTATAATTTAGCTAATCTCATTTTATTTTAAAAACTAATTTTCACTATATGAAATAAATCTACACATTCTACAATTTTTAGCATTGCATAATATAAATAATATATTAATTGAGCACATCATTAATTACATATCATTATATCATTAATGACGTATATTTTTTAGCCAAATGGTAATTAATGTTTTGTAACCTTTTAGCCTACCCAATGAGAAAAATAATAAATTATACTTATTTTTACAAAACAAATTAAAATTAAAGATATTTGAGTAAATGTGAAATTTATTTATGCATTCAATAAATATATTATGCATGTATTATTTTTTAATTACCATTTAGTTGTGTATTCAATAAGTTCGAGTTTTTCGTTCCCTGTGGAAGACCTCAGGTAGGCCTCTAGTTTGAGCTATAAACTTTGGATATTAAAATCCAAATATGATCCACTAATTTTAAGAGTTATCTTAAAGCGGTACCATAATTTTTTTTCGGTCTCTTAAAGTTCCCCAACTCAATTAGCATGTCTTATTTCTGTTTTAACCTTCAATTTATGGGATTATTTTTGACAGAATTTACTTATATGGCACTTGCTCCTCTCATGGTGGGTCCCAATATACCACGTGGATGACTTTCTTATGTACACGCACGTATTTAATTTTGGAAATTTTTCTTATTCTCTAAAAAAGTAAATATCCACTATGAATTTTCATCCAGCATTCCAATCTTATACCCAAAAGACTGATAATGGCTTCCTAATTATATAATTTATGGCTCAAACTGGAAACTTACTTGAGGTCTTCGATTAGGAACAAAAGTCTCAAACTTATTGAATATACAACGAAATAGCAATTAAAAAAATAATAAATGCATGATACATTCATTGAATGCACAGCGAAGCTTCACATTTATTTATTTATTTATTTTTGCTGAAGCAAAATTTTACATTTATTGAAGTAATTATATTTTAATAATTTTTTACTTTTGATTTTTTTTACAAAAAATAAGTATAATTACTTCAATAAATGTAAAATTTTGCTTCAGCAAAAATAAATAAATAAATAAAGTATAATTTATTATTATTTTTTTCAATGGGTAGGCTAAAAAGTTACAAAAACATTAATTTTCATTTGGCTAAAAAATGTACTTAATTAATGATATAATGATACATAATTAATGATGTGCTTAATTAATATATTATTTATATTAAGTGTTGCTGAAAAATTGTAGAATGTGTGGATTTCTTTAATATGGTGAAAATCAATTTTCAAAATAAAATGAAATTAGCTAAAATATAGTTACCCTAAAAGATAATACTTCTCTATTTGAAGTAATTGAAACATGAATAAAATGTTAAACAAGTAAATATTAATACTAATCACAAGCATAAACTATTGGTTTATAAATATGAAAATATATTATAGATCTAGAAATTATTAAAGATTAAAATTATTCAAAAATATAAAATTTATTAGAAATATATTATATATTTAGAGAAAATGTGTTGGAGGTAACATGGAATAAATATTGTGGTTAATTTGTACAAATTGAAAAATCTTATTGGGGAATCATGGCATTTGGCCAACTTGTATGGCAATGACTTTGACTAATGTGACTATCTTGGGGGCTAAATTGTAGATTTTCTAAAATAGAGTGGGGGTAACTATAGGTTAATCCAAATGTCAAGGGGTTCTTGTAACTTTCCCATTTTTTTTCCCCACCCTTTTCACAGGATTGGTCAAATTTCTCTTTTGATCTCTAAATATTTGACTTCTACCATAGTAGTCCCCAACTTTCATGAGCTAGATTGAAGATGAGGTTGAAACCGGGGACTAGACAGTGGGATTGGACAGGAAATTTTACTATTCATCAAACTCCAAAGCTACATTGAGATTTAAGATTTATGAAAGCTTCAAATTTTTAAAAATTACTTACGAGTTTTTCAAATTTTAATGTATATAAAAATATGAATTTTTTTTTTTTACCTTGAATTGAGAAATAAGATTCATAAATACTTTTAAATTAAAAAAAATTATAGGAGTATTTTAATAAGGTATGTAGAAATTTCAATTCTCGGGTACAAAACATTTCAATTATAAGGACGAAGCTGCTCCTTTTATTCATGTATAATAATAGTATGTCAACAAAAATGCTGTTCTAATTGCCTGTTTGAATATATAATCTTACATACATATATATATTTTTTCTTTGTACAGTCTTATATCTTTTTGCATGTCAATTTCATACTCTAATCCCGTGATAATGCGCAACCTGCTATAACTAGTGAAAAAATAATTCATCGTCTGGCTATTGAATAAAACAAAAAGTTGGTAATAACTACTTGTTCCAGAGTTGGCTTGGATTTGTTCAGGCACTGTCCATTCATTATGTCGGTTACTAAAAGAAGTTGCTATAACTACTTGTTGTAGGTCTAAGAAGCATCTCCTCCAGTTTAAGTAAAACAATTAGAAGCATCATAGAGAATTATTCACATATATAGCTATAAAATTATAATTAGCTAGCCTATTAAACATCATATATACTAACATTCTATCAATATGGTTGACAGGTCACAAGCACAATGGAAGTCAATAATCCACACGCTCAGGCAAGTTTGTCAACATAATACCCATCTTCCACCATCTAGTTGTTTCTTGAAAACATAAAGATAAATAATTGCTAATTTCTAATGAAAAATCACGAGTATTTTTAAGTCGCGTTTTATTTTTCGTCAATCTGATTCGGTGTCTCAAGTTCCATTAATAAAAACTAGGGTTTTATTTCAAACTTTGGACTATCATATTCAAACCAACTTGTGGAACATTGAAGCTAGCAACCTTAATATATATATTTTTTTGGAGGGGGGGGGGGGGGGGGGTTGTACAAATATCAAATAAGAAGTTGTTAACACATCAGATAATTGCTACACAAAAGAAGAAAAGAAAAAAGAGGTCCAAGTAATTTGGGTGTTTCTGGGTCTTGATTATTCTTCCATTACTGTGAAAGAAAACTGCTGCAGACTATATATATATATATATATATGTATTGATACATTGAGGAGGGGGAGAAGCTAAGTTGTTGAAAAGACTGGAGGGTTGCCTTGCTTCCATACATGATGAAAAGAAGGGAGTAGAACAAAGGCCAGCTTGCCCATACACCTTAAAAAAGAAGCAAGTAAAAGATAATACAGCATTCTTGAAAAGGGGGCAAAAAAGCGTGCATCAGTTCAGCTGTGAGGTCACTCTTTACAGCAGGTGGGTGTATGACATTAACATGGCAAGATGATCTGCCATGCAAAAACTGGTTCAAAAACCCTCCTGCAAAAATGAACCTCCCAGCAAACAAGCTCAATTGGTGGTCTAAGTACTGGCCTTGGTTAAAACATTCTTCAAACAGAAAAGAAATTAAGAAAGACTGTGTTATAGTATTATCCTTTTGAGTGTAATATTGGACCCTAGCAGCAGCAGCAGCAACAAATAACTTGAAGAGTAGATGATTCAGGCAGGCTCTTCTCATAGTTCACATAAACAACTGGAAAGCTGAACGAAGATTCTTCACTAGATCCTCGGCCGTCATGAAGAATTCCATATCCATCTGCAAAACAATAATTAATGCACCAAATTACACATGTACATATACCAGTAGTGTACCACACGATTTTATACAGTACTAGCCATGCATCTTCTTTGCTACCTGAGCAAGAATGGTTATATCAAGAGCAGAGCTCCCGAAGGTTATTACACTGCTATTGGTGACGCTTAGATGCCATTTCTCAATTTCTTCCACCGTTCTCTCTAAAACTCCTTTTCTTTTCTCACAGTGAATTCTTATGAGCACGCTCCTCTCAGAGAATCTAGCTTCAATTTCTGGCAGCGCTTCATCTGAGCAAGACTCGTCACCCTCAGCAAAGAGTTGAGACTTTTTAACAAATACCACGGATTCTGTTGTCTTCTTATTGGTCTGCTCCTCAAGAATCCTGACTCTCTCCTGCAGTTGTTTAAGGTATTTGATGGCATCTCCAAGAACCGAAGCCTTGTCCATCTGCCCGTGTAAGAAGCATATATATGCATACGCGCACGATGTTATTGTCATGTAAAAACTGTCGTTAACCACAAAAATGGAAACATGAACTTTGAAAGAAAGGAATTCCCTGCCTTCTTTAGCCCAGGAACTATAGCAGACAGGGCTATGAACCTTTGGCTGAGCCTCTCTCGTCTCTTCCTCTCTGCAATAATGTGATCTTGTGTGTGAGCAAGTCTGGAGCCTGTAGGGCAACCCCTCTTAGCACCTTGACAAGCCTTGAGCACATAGTTCTGATTCTCAAAGGAATTCTGCGAAATGAAGGAATCACAAGGAAATGCTTCCGCTGTTGCTTTCGGCCATGCAGCCTCCTCTTTGGGTTTCACGATTGCCACTGGATTTGTGTGGTCTGAGTTAACAAAAGAGAGTGTTGCAGAACTAAAAGTAGCTTGGGGGTTCCAGGCATTTGTTTTCATCTGTTTGGCAGGTTTTGGAGTGGCAGTTTGGGAAGCTTCCAAATGGTTTTTGAGATCAAAATTAGAATTGGAGAAAGAATCACCCCCCAATGCAGCTGCTAATGGGAATGGGAGGATAGAGAAGTCATCCGCGGGGTTCATATGCCACTGACTGAATGAAGTAGTAGTAGGATCTTCAATGCCCTGTAAATCAAAAAGATTTGATTTTGAATGGTTACCCAAATTAATTCTCGCATGCCCGAGGTTCTTGCAGCCTGGAACATTTTAACGAACATCATATATAGGTATAGCTGCAACATAAAAAAGTCGAAGCACATAGGCGTAGTAAGAAACATGGTACCAGTTCAGATAAGCCCCGGATGGATGAGATCTCCATTGGAGAAGGCTGTGAAGGGGGATTGAAGTCGGTTTGTGATAGTATATAGTATTGCATAGGAGAGAATCTAAGCCAGACGGGATGGCAGGCAAACAAATAGCCAAGGCCTGAAACGTTAATCTTTCGAGAAAACAAGAAACAACAAGAGAGAGAGTAAGTTTGGCACCTTTAGTGGTGAACTAAAAACAAAATGGAAGCAGCAGAGCCTTGGCTTGGGCTGCCTGGCCCCTTACATCCTCCAGCAAAGTAGGAGAAGCGCACCTTCTATCCTCCCAAACCAGTATGCAATATCAATATATAGTGAACACGACACAACACAGCACCTCCAATTATCAAGGACAGGACAGCTAGGTGATGTGATTTGAACAGGGTTCACGGAAATTGAACGCCAAAAGGGCAGCAAGCAACTGAGTTGAGTATATTTTATTCTCAGCGGGTCAATTCAACCGCAAGTTCTATGTTATGCATGACCATTTTGTTGTTTTGCAGACTTTTGCAGGCAGCATCAACCACCGGTTGTTGAATTTTTTGATCCAAGATTCTGTGTGTCTTGTGTGACGTATTGACCAACAATATGAACAAAAGAAGAAGAAGAAGAAAGAAGGGAGTCGCTAGAATAACTGTGGCCCCTGGCCATCATTTGAGCCAAAATGAAAAACAGCAAGCAAGCAAGCGACAAGCAGAACCAACCAGAAGTGATACTGATGAGTCAAGCCAACACAGCAACAACTAGAAGGCTGAAAGGCAACAAACAAGGGGAATTACAACAGTTGAATTCATGTGAATCAAATAGAGTGGCTCTTTATTTGTCGGAAAAAAGTTCCTCATCCTATGCTATGTATATACATTATCATAGCTAACATTACAAATTTCAATTTCTTTCTTTCTTTTGTCCGGGCTGTGGAAATTTCCATTGACTATAAGATGATTTCGGCCAGTAAGGCAGCGCACAAGTGTGACTTCACCCCATGCCTACCTCTGAGGGTCGGCCGGTGAGTCAGATATGACCACTCCATTAGTTAGCCTTCAATTATCGATTAACCTTGGTTTTCTCTTAGTGGGGAAGGTAAAGGGTTGTGAAGCAAGGTTCAAAAGGCTAGTACTAGCATTAGTAGCTGGATGGGAAATTAGTAGTACGTACAAGAGCCTCGTTAGAAGTTGTTTCGTGTCGTTCGTGGGAGATTCTAGAATACCCCCAAGAAAAGCCATTTAAGCCGTTGATGGCTTTTAATTTGACCGGATGACTGAGGGAGCAGGTGAAGAGGGAAAAGAGAGGGAAAAAACGCTGTGACACGATGGGAATAAAGAGGGAGAACAAAAAAGAGAGGAGAGAGACACGAAAAAAAGGGGGACACAGGATCGAGAAGGAAATTAGAGAAAAAATTATAAAAATTGATAAGATAGAAGTATTTTCTAAGTGGTACACAAATATATGAATGTCACACAAATATAAAATTTTTATCTATCCAACTTGCAAAACAAACAAATTTCTACACTTTTTCTTGATAAATAGAAGGGAGGCTACAAAAGAAATAAGAGATTGAACCATGAATTTTTTTATAACAAGTAAAAGTCTTAATATTAGTTTAAAATTTCAGCTAGTAGACATAAAAATAATTTACAGATTAGCAATAATATAAAAGAGAATAATAAATAATATTATAGATTTTTTTTACAATTTTTTTATATAAAAGATTAGTAATAAAAAATTGGACTAGTGGAGAGGGGAAAGAAAATCAGAAATTTTTTGAAAGAATGTATTTTATTGGATGAAAATTGTTAAAATTTTGAGAAAGATATTTTTTAAATATTATATAAAGAAAAAATTATTAGTATTTTAAAAAAAATACTCATTTAACAGATTACTTAATAAAATATTTATTTAAAAATATGAGTAGTGGAGAAATATGTGGTTGTACTGAAATATAAAATTTATGTATACTAGTCAACTTGTGAGGCAAATGAAAAGTAATTTACCCAATAACAATAACATAATGAGAAATTTATTGAGCACCTAATAGTATATATGGTGATTGTACAATGTTAAAACAACAATAAATTTTGCTAGTGACCAGTTTTGCAATATTTGTTGTGTAAGAGAATTAATAATTTAAAGATTAGATATATAAAATACTAAAACCCAGATACCTAAACCTTAACCTTAACCGTAACCCTAACGCTAAACCTAATATACTAACCCAACCCCTAAGACCTAAACCCTAGCCCTAAAACTCAAACTTTAACCCGAAACTCTAATCGTTAAGCCCTAACTCTAAACCTAGAACCTTATCCCAAAATCCATACCCCAATCTTAAAATCTAACATTAACCTTAACCTTAACCCTAAACCTAAAACTAAACCCCAATCTTAAACCCAAAATGACTGGACTGATTTTATTTTTTTGCAATATTTTTGTTAAAATTTAAATTAAGTATAAATTTTGTTGTAATATTGACATTTACCTATCAAGATCATTAAACTTACATCCTAAATGTAACCTGAAAATTACCTTAAACCTCAAACCTAAGCAAAACCTAAACCATAAATTGAGCACCTAAATCTTAATCCAAAACCTTATACCCTAACCCTTAAGCCCTACACCCTAACCCCTAATCCCTACACCATAACCCTAAACCTCATACCTTAGCCCTAACCTCTGAACCCCTAAAATTTGTATGATTTTCTATTAAAATTTAAATTAAAAAAATTCAATTTTTATGCAATTTAATTTAGGTTAATTTTCCTTCTCTTAGTATTATCGGTTTAAAAAAATATTAATTGTTGAATAATACACAATATTATTTAATACATATGCCAATGGTACTCAAAATATAAAATTTGTGCATATTGATCAACTTAGGAAAGCAAATGAAAAATATTTTACAAAGTAATAGTAACATAGCAAGAAATTTAAAATTGAGCACATAATAGAATATATGGTTGACGTGCAATGTTAAAAGAATAATAAATCTTACTAGTGACCAGTTTTGCAAATGTAAAAGAATTGATATTTTAAAGATCGAGTGCCTTTATATTTCTTTAGACTTTTCCGTATAGTCACTAAAATGTCACTCATGATTCTAAAAACTATAGTTTAGTAGAAATTATAGATGACAATTAAGTAGGTCAGGTCAGGTTTTAGGTTAGGTCATTTAGGTTCGGGTTTAATTATGTTAACATGAATTCAGATCTAGGTTCGATTATTTGGGTTCTGGTTGATTTTTGGTTAAGTATATTTCTTCCTCAAGTTGGGTTGGGTTGTGTCTATTTGGGTTTGGGTTTTAAATAAGTCAAGTGACTTTCAATCTTTGTTAGTTTTGGGCAGGATTTAAGTTAACAGTCAGGCTGACTCGAGTTACTGATGCATAAGCTCAAATGACTAAATCAATTTTGTTTTTTATAATGACTTTTGTAAAAATTAACCTTAAATAATTCAATTTCTATGCGATTTTATTTAGGTTAGTTTTCCTTCTTTCAGTATGTTTAATTAAAAAATTTATAAAAAATTCTTAATTATGTTCCAATAAATTTACTACAATTTCTAACTTTTACTATGAAATATAAGTTCAATTCACTATTGTCTATAGTACTAAATTGTTAAATTTCAAAACTTTTAGGTGGAAATGTAAAAATTTTAAAAGTTTAAGGACTCGCCATGTAATTATTCACGGTGGTAATTTTTTTTTTAAATTTAGGTACTTTATTGCACTGCACTTAAAAGTTTAGGTATCAATGTTGTAATATTGATATTTGCCTACCAAGATCATTAAACTTACTACTTGTTTTGGAAGAACCTATAAACCAAAAAATTAACTTTATCCCTAAACCCAACCCTGACCTTAAAATAGGGAAAGTTGAAAAAAAAATTGTGAATACTTTTTATGAGAATAAAATAATTTTTACAAATTATTTTTTTTTTGGTTAGTTAAATTGAAGAATTTACACAAAAAAAAATACATACTTCGGACAAAAAAAATTTTAAAATTACTTTTTAGACCTCTTGCAGTGCGAATTATCAAGAAAACTATAATTTGGGCAAATAATCACTTCATACAATAATAATATACAATAATATACTAAAACCCTTCATATAAGAATAATATAAAATAATCACTTTATATGTCTAGTTAGACATATATGCATAGTATAATAATTATAAACCTCATACCTAACCCTAAACCCTAAACCCCTAAATCTAACCCTAACCTAAACTTCATACCCTAACCCAAAACTTAACCATAACCTAAACTTCATATCTTAACTTTAAACTTCATGCACTAACCCAAAACTCTAAACCTTTAAAACTAAACTTGACTATAACCTAAACCCTAACCCTAACCTTAAGCCTTAAACCTAACCTTAAACCTTAAACCCTAACTAAACCTTCAACCGACTTTAAACCTTAAACCTAACCTAAACCTTCAACTTAAACTTTAACCATAACCTAAACCCTAACCTAACCCTAACCTTAAACATAACCTAAACGCCAAACTTAAACTTTAAACCCCAACTAAATCTTCAACCTATCATAAACTTTATACCTTAAACCAACCTAAAACATAAGCATAAACCTTAACCATAACCTAAACCCTAACCATAAACCTTAAACATAACCTAAAATCTAACCATAAATCTTAAACCTTAACATTAAACTTTAAACCTAACCTTAAACCTTAACCATAACCTTAACCCTCGCCGTAAACCTAATCCAAACACTAAATTGTAACCGGGTCACCTTGAAGATACATAAACTATAATCGAGTCAACTTAAAGGAAACTTAAAATAGTGATTGCACCTTGAAGATACTAAGAAGGTGATCGGGTCGCCTTGAAAGTACTGGGAAAATAACTGGGTCATCTTAAAGGTAACAAAAAAAAAAAAAGTGACCAAGTCACCTTCAATGTACCTAAAGGATAACTGGGTCACCTTAAAGGTAACAAAAAAAGTGACCTGGTCACCTTGAATGCACCTAAAGTGTAACCGGGTCACTTTCAAGGTACCTAATTGGGTCACTTTGAAAGTAACCTAAAAAATATGACCGGGTCACTTTCAAGGACGCTAAAGTGTGACCCGGTCACATTGAAGGTAATCTAAAAATGTAACTTGGTCATCTTGAAGGTACCTGAAAGGTAACCGAATTACCCTGAAGGTAACTTCAAAAAATGACCTAGTCACCTTTTACGTATCTAGAGTGTAACTGGGTCACATTAAAAGTATCCAAAAGGTAACCAAGTCACCTTAAAGGTAACCCCAAAAGATGACTCAGTCACCTTTTAGGTAACTAAAGTGTGATCGAGTCACTTTGGAGATAACCTAAAAAGGTGACCAAGTCATCTTGAAAGTATCCAAAAGGTGATTGGGTTCCATTAAAGATAACCTCAAAAGGTGGCCCAATCACCTTTCACGTACCTAAAGTGCGACTAGGTTACATTGAAAGTAATAAAAAAGGGTGACACAGTCACCTTAAAAGTTCTCGAAAGGTAACCGGATCACCTTAAACATTCACCTTTTAGGTACATAAAGTATGATCGGGTTACATTGAAGGCAACCTAAAAAAGTAACATAGTCATCTTGAAGGTACCCGAAAGATGACTGGGTCACATTGAAGGTAACATAAAAAGGTGATCTGGTCACATTTTAGGTACCTAAAGTGTGACTGGGTCGCCTTGAAGGTAACCTAAAAAGGTGACCATGTCACCTTCTAAGATTACTTTCAAGGTGGCATGATTATCTTTTAGGTACTTTAAAGGTGACCCGGTAATTTTTTGGTGATCTTTATTTGACTAGGTCACCTTTTTAAATTATCTGCTAGGTGACCTAACCACCTTTTCAAATTACTTTAAAGATGACCCGGTCATCTTTTAAGTACCTTGAAGGTGACTTGGTGATCTTTTAGGTGACTTTCAAAGTGACCCGATCATCTTTTTAAGTTACCTTCTAGATGACCTAGTCATTTTTAAGATATCTTCAATGGCACTTGGTAGTGGTGCGGTCATCTTTTAGGTATCTTAAACAAGACCTGATGATCTTTTAGGTGACTTTCAAGGTAACCAAGTTACCTTTTTAGGTTATCTTCTAGGTGACTTGGTCATGTTTTAGGTACCTTCAAGGTGATCTGGCCACCTTTTAAAGTTGCATTCAAGGTGACCTGGTTATCTTTTAGGTACCGTGAAGGTAACCCGATGGCCTTTTAAGTGACTTTCAAGGTGATTGGGCCACCTTTTTAGATTACTTTCAAAGAGACCCGGTCTCCTTTTGGGGACCCTCAAGATGACTGTGTTCTCTCAGTTGCCCATAATAACTGATTCCTTCACCCCTTCTTTCTTTTACTTCCTCCTAGAAAATGGATCCTACTTTTTCCGCCTTGCGAAAGTATTTCCCTTCTCTCCCAATGAACATCCTAAAAAAAGATCTACCAAGTTCGCTGTGAACGATTAAGAGCTCTGATGCATAAAGGAATCCCTGAAGATGTGCGGTGGTTAATTGAAGCTAAGGTTCGTCTGGCAGGTGAAATCCCAGAGGCATTTGTGTCTTACATGCCTGGTGTTGGCAAAAGTTCTTATGCCAGAAAAAGAAGAGCGAAAAGATTACAAGTCTGCCATAAATGTGGTAGGTGGACTTGTAAGACTAGGTGTCGTTCTTTAGGAATGATCTCCAATAATCGAGAAGATAAAATACGGTTCATCAAGAATGGCTTGAGTAAGGACTCATTGGATGATATCCAATTGACTCTTGAGACGCATTCTTGTGGATCTGTGCAACGTGAAATTCTTGATTTATGGAGTATTTTTCATGAAGAACGAGACCGTTACAGTCCCGGGAATCTGACTTTAAACGACCCTGTTTGCCGGCTTGTAAGAAAGCTAGATGGGAAGCAGATCCTCGACTCATAGAAGCCGTTAATGCCGTTACTGGACGTAAAACCAGTGGAAGATGTAAGCCACAGTCACAATTACTGTACATACAATGACCTAGTCACCTTTTCAAGTTCCCTTCACGCTGACTCGATTATCTTTTAGGTATCTTGAAGGTGACCCGGTGATCTTTTAGATGACCTTTAAGTTAACCCGGTTACCTTTTTAGGTTACCTTCTACGTGACTTTATCACTTTTTAGGTACCTTCAAAGTCACCTAGTCACATTTTTAGGTTACCTTCAAAGTGATCCAATGATCTTTTAAGTACTTTGAAGGTGACTCGGTGATTTTTTAGGTGACCTTCAAGGTGATTTGGTCACTTTTTAGGTACTTTCAAGGTTACCTGGTTATCTTTTTAGGTTGTCTTCAAGGTAACCTGGTTATCTTTTAAGTACCTTGAAGGTGACTTGATGATCTTTTAGGTTACCTAAATGTTTTGGACAAATTTGACTTCATTGTGAATTATGGGTTATGTTTGACATTCTCTTAAAATTATGAGTCAATTGTGACAAACTGTTAATAGTTGTTGGACTTGATTGAAATTTCATGCAAAAAGGGAAATGCATGTTCACCTACTCCTAAAACCTTAACTTTTCCTCACCTCTGTCTTTCACTGCCAATTAAGAAACCAGTGCCACTGCCATTGTTCAGCCTCTACCAGCCCTTCCACACGACTAACACTACATCATCTAGACTCCAACACCTTACTGATTGTCGTCATTTGCCTTTAAATCCAATACCGCCATTGCATGCAACCCAATCGCCATAATTCATTGCTGTTGGCGTTCGATGGCCCAACTTCTTAGTCGTTCACCGCCGTCCTAACTTACCCAACCCGCTGGTTGCCCTAATTCGTAACCCATTGCCAAGAATTGAGACGAAGAATGACAATTACAAGCCAGGTGAATTTTCAACCCGAATTGGACCCAATATCGTTACGCAAAAAACTGCCTTCAATTCTTTTGTTCACCAGTTGTATAAGTTGCAGGTTGACGATCAGATGGCTCTACTCATCTTCGGCTCATTGGATGGCTCAAATTTCACTTAGTAACCATACCCCTTTTATGGGGTGAGTGGTGTAGAACGGTCCTTCGTGTTGTTGTGGGAGCTTAATACTATAGTTATATGGGTGGTATTTTTTGGCCAAAAGACCCTTTCATCTTGAATTTTGCCAACTTAGACTTTTTATTCCCCAAATTTTGATTTGCATTCACTCATCTCTCAAATTTTGAAAATTGATACATTTTACTCATTGACCCACTTAAATGGTTGTATAAGTTATATGGGAACCGAAAAGAAGATAAAATGGAAGGTGAAGAGCTAGCTAACCACTTGACTCAAACATTTACATTATTTCGATTATCTGCTTCAATCTTCTTGATTCAGACAATTTAGGAAACTATCAACAATGTATAATTTACATTGATCCAATTAGCATTTTACACTGAAATATAATTCATTCAATTCTATTTAGTCCTTCATCTTCTGTTTTATCTTATTTTTTATTATCATATACTCTAAACAGTAATTTAAGTGAGTCAAAGAGGTAAAAGACATTAATTTTCAAGATTTGAGAGCGAATAAACTCATATCAAAATTCAGGAATGAAAGGGATTTTGGCCATTGTTTTTATGTTTGGTGGCCTGGTGCCCCGCCCGCCTGGCCTCTCGCCTCACGTCAACCTCACGCACGTAAACTTTTCTGTTTTGGGCTGGACCTGGACCTACCTTGCTGGATCGTACACTTATCACTTTAGATCCAGAGCAGTGGTAACTGGTTATAGTCATACTTGTGCTACACTCTTAACGTTTCTGGGCTTGAGCTTAGCAGGTGATATGCCGCGGGCATCATTTCATCCCTGGCGACCCAGTCCAGCAGCAACAAGAGCAAGACCTTTCCCCTGGGCGGAGTGGCCGATCATGATTCAGCACCAACTACTTGTTTCCTCTCTCAAATACTAACTCTTCCTTCTCAGCCCAGCCTGTTTGATCAGTCAGATTCATATACATAACCATGGCGGCGGCAGCGAGAGCCATAGCCGTCGCCTGCAGCGGCAACAACTTGTTCCTCGGGGCTCCTTCACCTCTCAGGCACAGGGCTTTGCTCCGACTCCCTCTACACTGCAGTAAGCGACGCTCCAATAAGGCATTTTATTTTTGCACTGCCATCTGTAACCCTGAGGTCCACATCAAAGAAGAAGGGCAGCCCCAAACCCTCGACTACAGACTCTTCTTCCATGACGTCTCGGGGAAAAAGGTATCTGTGATCCCTCTTGCTGTTTACTAGTACTACTGCTGAGCCTGAGAAAGTTGTTTTCTTTTTCCGGGAAATCTGCCTTTTTTCGTTTCCATAATCACTGCCTTCTCATCCATTCACTGACATGGCGTGGTTTCTTATACTAAATGCAAATTCGAATGGGAAAGTTCTTTCGTCTCATGTCTTGTCCGGTGACTGATTTTAGCATGATAGTAGAATTTACGGGTTTATAGAAACCGATGATGCAAATTGTGAACTTTGGGTGCTTGATTCCATTTGTTCACGTTGCCATGGTACCTCCACTGGATGATAGCCATGAGATGATTTTGTTTTTCAATTTCAGATTTCTCCTTGGCATGACATACCGTTGAAGTTGGGTGATGGTGTCTTCAACTTCGTTGTTGAAATACCTAAAGATTCTAGTGCTAAGATGGAGGTAGCTACCGATGAGATGTACACTCCCATTAAACAGGATACTAAGAAGGGGAAACTTCGATATTACCCGTAAGCTTTGCTTCTCTAATTTCTGTCTTTCTCCTATTCATATTCTTAGCTGATGCTTGCTTGCTTGCTTGGAGTCTTCTCTTCAGGTTTTATATCTGTTCCCTAAAATTAGTTAACCTCAGCTTATTTCCCATAACCGATGCTCCCTAGTTTCATATATGAACATCATCCTTGCTGAACGGGCATTGCTCAGAAACAGAATAATAACCTAGATTGGTATTCATCAATCATTTATTGTTCCTCGATGCTGCCTGTGTCAGTTCCAGTCACTATCCATGTCAACTTAAGGTGATAAAATATGTCTACTTGAAATTGTAACTTCGTAAACTGTGGGTATTGAATTTCTGTCAAAATTTAATCTTCTTTTTTCTAGATACTTTTAAATGATTCTGTTTCTACTAAATCTTTTACTCTGTCCTTGCAAGCTGTGATTCTGAACCTTTTCATTCTTTTTCCCAAGATACAACATAAACTGGAACTATGGGTTACTCCCACAAACATGGGAAGATCCCTCTCTTTCTAACCTTGAAGTTGAGGGAGCCTTGGGAGACAGGGACCCTGGTAACTCCACACATGTCTTGGAATTGAGCGGTATTTCATTTTTATTTTGATTTTCAAACTAAATATAGTCCTTAAACTGTATGTGTGTTTTCCTTCATAATTTCTAGTTGATGTTGTTGAGATTGGGGAAAGACGAAGAAAAATTGGTGAGATTCTAAAGGTCAAGCCTTTGGCTGCTCTAGCCATGATTGATGAAGGCGAACTTGATTGGAAAATTGTTGCGATTTCATTGGATGACCCAAAAGCTTCTCTTGTGAATGATGTTGATGATGTGGAAAAGCATTTCCCGGTATTTCCTACAGCTTGGCCTGTTTATTTTTACATTTGCCATCTTTGCTAAACATTACTCACTACTTATGAGCTAGAACGTAACATGAAAAGTAGTAAGGTCTTTTACAAAATTGTTGGAATAATCTATTAATAACTTAGGATTAGGCAGCTTATGGGTGTTAGCATAATGTCCGATCTTCCAGTCCCCACTCCTCCATGGGCCATGCTCATGCGCACCACAAAACAAAAAGAACGAAATCTGTTATTTCCCTTGTCGTTTTTTTTCATAGAAACACTGCTTTACAGAAGGAAAATTCGTCAGTACCTAGCATGCAGATTGGATAAGTAGCTATTATTGTTCAAGATGTGCAAGAAAATTCATCATTAAAAAAGAATGCAGACCAGATAGAAAAGAATTTGTTATTGGCAACATACTTGACTGAAATTCTAGTTGTTTGACCTTCCCATTAGGTTACCCATTTTGAAACTGAATAGGTTTTGCGTGTTGTATGCGATGAGCATTGGAGCACCAAATGTGATCATGTGGTTATCTTCAGGGGACTCTGACCGCAATCAGGGACTGGTTTAGGGACTACAAAATCCCAGATGGAAAACCCGCCAACAAGTTTGGACTTGGCAACAAGGCAGCAAACAAGGTGGGCAGCAATTAAAGATCTGTCCTCTTTCTATTTTTGGGAAAGCATTATAAATCTTGGTTGTTCTTTCATTTCTCATTGATAATGTGCGATGAACAGGAATATGCTCTTAAAGTCATCAAAGAGACCAATGAGTCTTGGTCTAAACTTATCAAGAGATCAACTCCAGCTGGAGCGCTTTCTCTTGTATGAAGGAAGTTGAGTGGGAGCACCAGTAGGAACCTGCTCCTTGCGTTATGGGTGGCTCATAAAAGGCTAGGATTGAATTAGTCATCACCCACAGATATTGTTGTCCTCTCTTCTTTTCATTTTCAGATGGCATCTTCAAGTGGCATGTCTGGGAAATAAAGCACCCGCATTGGTAAATAACATTTGAGGACATTTCGTTTAGTTCTTTGCAATGCCTATCCCGGTGATGCTTAAAAGGTCATTTTCTTCGTGAATGGAATCACACACAAGAAGTGGCTGCGAGTAGTAAGAAAAGCAGCAGAGAGACTGTAAAAACGCATACTAAAACAACCAACATCAGCCTTTTTTTTTTATTTTTGGGTTGTCCCAAAGCAAGTACAACCAATATCAGCTTTTTATCAACAAAGATCACTTCGAGTAACGTAGTCAAGAAAAGAAAGCGACATTGATAGTTCACAAGTTTTAGTCGGAACAATTCGCCGGAACAAACTTGAGAGAGATGCTATTGACACAATGACGTTCATCGGTAGGAGTAGGAAAACCTTCACCTTTAAACACGTGACCGAGATGCCCCCCGCAAGCTGCGCAGGTGATCTCAGTCCTCATCCCATCCGAGTCTGGCTGTTTTGAATGTACCAAAAAACAATCATCTCTAGTTAAAATTCGAGTCTATCAAGAAACAAGCTTAAGAAATGAAGTAAGCTTACAGTGCAATTAATAGCTCCAGGAAAACCTTCAAAGAAAGCAGGCCAGCCACAACCAGGATTAAACTTAGTACTAGATTTATACAGGGGAGTCCCACACCCTGCACACTCATAGACACCTTCTTCAAAGAACTTATCATATTCTCCACTTCCTGGGTACCTGGAATTGGAAAAATAAAAACACCGAGATTTGAGCCCTTTTTCTTCCCCCACAAACCACAGGCCCTAATGCCTTCGAGGAACCTCAAATTAACCAGACTTACTCAGTGCCTTTTTGCCTCAGAATCCGAAACTGATCAGGGGAGAGAATCGCACGCCACTCCTCTTCCGACTTCTGGACAGAACCTGGAACCGGCCCGGCCATAACAACGCTGCCGCGGAAGCTACGAATTCCACGGAAGGCGGGTGAAGAAATCGAAGGAGGAAATGAATATCCTAATTGGGTATTCTCGCGAACAACTGAATCAGGTAGGGATCTGGAACAAGGAGAAAGAATTCCTGAGAGATTGATTCGTTTGGCCGTATGGGTTGCGCTGCAGAAAATGGTTCTGGAGGAACATAGAGCTAATGGGGTATTGAGGATTTGAAAGCCCATCTCAATTGTCAACTTGAGAATGTTTCCACCCCGGCTAATTCCAAGTTAACCAATTCTTTTCTCCGTCCCAAATTCTTTGATCGATTTGATTTTTGATGTATTTTGGTTTGAATTTATTTATATTATTATTTATTAAAAAAATATATTTAAAAATTATATATCTTGATTTATCATTTACATGTAAAAGATTTTTTATTTATATATTAAAATGTTGAAAATAAAAAAAAATTAGATTAATTGTAAAAAATAAATGGAGAAAAAATTTTATGACTAATGGAGTAATTTATTTTTTTATATATTATCTTTAATTTTATTAAATTTTTATCTATCACTTGAATACATTTTTTTAGAAAACAATTAATATTTTAATCAATCTTTTTCGGTTTCTGGGCTAATAAAAGAAAAATTAATGAAAAATATGTACTTTTGAAAAATACTCTTTTGACTTCTTAAAATATAGAGATTCAAGTGGTATATAAGTTGAGTAAATAAGCACTAAAAGTAAAAGATAATGTATTAAATAATTCACTATTTAATGTGAAAATTATTAGGTTTTTAGCCTACTAGAATTTGGTGGGTTATGGACAAGATTGGGATGATATTTCTCCGTAGGGAAATTTCCTAAATACTCATCACATATAGGAGAACAACAAACACATAATGCACATAAAAAATTAAAATTACTTGACTCTAAACAATCTTACATCTATAAATAATAGAAATCCATCGGAAGAAAACATAAATATTACAGTTAAAGTATGTCATCTAATGCTTATAGAGGGGTATGGATCTCCTATTACCACCAGTGATATGAAGGGGACTAAACCCCCTCTATTTTGTAGATATCTAATATTACTGATATTAATACTAGTTTGTTCTCTACGGTTCTTTGTCTTTTTTCATCTTAAACCAACTCTCAATTTTAAAATTCTTTACACGCACACAAAAAATAATTGAGACAAAATAAGGCTAATTACATAACTAGTCCTTGATATTTTCTAATTTGAGCCAACTACTCCAACAACCTGCACCTTAATTCTCCCAATCATGAAAAACACAAACATGGACATAAACAAAGACACAACTACAAATACAAACACAAATATCATGATCGTCAACAAGATGACGGAGCAACAAACATAAAAAAGGCACATGAAAAACTGCAATACAAACACAAACTCCGACACCATGGATACATGAATAGAATCTTCAATATCTAAATTTGTATTGAGTTATCAATACCATGCTGCTATCAGATCACATTACACACCGAGTCATCAATGCCACCTTGTAAATATGCAAAACTACAACCTTCATTGGATGATTGTTTAGGCTCCATCATGCTACATGCCAATCATAAACCTATATGCTCTACCAGGTAATAACTGAGCATATATGTTTTGTCATGCCAAAATTGAATCACAGGCTCTCCTATACTAGGAATGAACCAGAGCTACTAAGGTTGTAAATAAACCAAACGAACACAAACAAGCTCTATCCTTATTTGTTCGTTTAGATTTTAACCGAACATGAACAAGTTTTGTTTATGTTTACTTATTTGTTTTTGCAAAAAAAGGAGTGTTCAGTGTTCGTTTGTGAACAGTAATAAACAAACCAAATAGGAAAACCTATTCACAAGCAGAAACAAGCGAATGTGTTCATGAATGATGTATATGAACAAGTTCGTAAACAATTTAATAGACGTAAATGAACATAAATGTACGAACATAAACGGAAGAGCTTTGTGGGATTTAGGAGTTAGGAAATACATGAGTAGGATCACATGTGAATATAGGGATTTAGGATTTAGGGGCTTGATAGTGACCAATGAAAACCTAAACTTGAAAGGGATAAAGATCACAAGTGGATAATCTATGTAGAGATAAATGAGTATATATATGAATATAAATAATAAATTAATAAATGATTAAACAAATAAATAAAAGAATGAATAAAAATGAATAGTAATTGAACTATTCATGAATATAAATGCATGAATACAAGTTTGTTTGTGTTGATTTATTTAAATAAATGAATAGAAAACTGTGTTTATGTTCGTATTCATTCATTTAACTTAACAAATGAATATAAATAAATTTTTATTAAATAGTTTATTGAACGCTCTATTGATTTACAATCTTATAAAATTGTGTCTGTGTTCGTATTCATTCATTTAACTTAACAAATGAATATAAATAAATTTTTATTAAATAGTTTATTGAACGCTCTATTAATTTACAATCTTATAAACCACATGCTCAATACACTTGTTGGAAAAAAGTTTTCTCAAACATGAATCACACGTAGAAAAACAATAAAAATGATCAAACAATGCACATAAAATTTTATGTGGTTTGGTTCTAAACTAGAGTATAACTATAAATAAGAGAAATTAAATTTTTTTATTTTATAATCTTCGTCCCAAATACAAATGTTTCAACCAATTTGGTGCTGTGGTGTCGTGTAGTCGGGAAGTTTCACGCGTGAGGATAACTCGCATAAGGATTTCTTGCACGTGCGAATCCCCTGGCTTTATTTATGCTAACCCTTTCGTCCGGTTTCAGAGCGAACAAGTTTGGTCTCTGTTTTGTGCGCGCGATTTCTTCTCATACACGGCGATCTCGTATCTGGGTATTACTCTTGGGTTATCTTTCTCTGTTTCTGTTTCTGGATTTCGTTTTAGTTATTGTTTTCCAGGAAACCAGGCAACTGTGGCGTTAAAATTGAACTGGGAACAAATTAACTGATTTTAAAGTTTTGAATCGTTGTTGCTGCTGCTGTTGTTGTTGTTGTTGCTGCCATTGTATAGGTTTTTGTCGGCTTCTTTGGTTAGGAAATAAGGCATATTCATAATGTTCCCTTCCCTTTGCTGCCCATGGTGAAGTAGTGGCTAGACAGTGGGCAATTGATAGGGAAAGGTATTGCTCGTCTTAAATTAAGGAAAAATGGAAGAGGAAAAAAAAAAAAAAGAAAAGAAAATGACACAATCCATGCGCCGAGGGTTTGGTACTATTGGCTAGACAGGGGGCATGGGATAGGGAAATTGCTTTATTGTTGTATAACTTACCTATATGTTTCTTAGGAGTGGTGCCATTTTGTGCTACCCCTACGACTGCGATCAAATATTGCTTCTACCCGAATTCATCATGTTCACCTTTTGTTATCTGTTTTTCCCTACATTTGATTGCAATGGTCTTCAGAACTTTTGCTCTCATTGTGTTACTGTTGTCGAAGTAGCACCGAGACTTGTGCGTACCAATGCCATGCATAACTTTCCAGGACAATGTATGATGGGTGGGAGAGGGGGGGAGGGGGGGGGGGGTCGGTCTTCGGTTGTGATATTCGCAGGGAGTCTCAACACATTCAAGCAATATTAATATGATAGTTGAGGTTCATCATGTTTAGTCTCTAAGAGTGAAACACTTCCAATAGGAGTTTCACTTTGACTTCTGTAGAGAGTGAGTTCCTTCCTAGGCTATTGCAATTATGTTGGAGAATGCAGTTGTGTCATGTTTGTTGGATAATCTGAGCCTATTGCAATGCTAAAGCTCTTATTGTTATTATTGTTATTATTATTATTCTTTCCACTCAATGAGTGAATTTCTATGCCCTATCCAAGACGCGAGATTGTAACATGATATACGTTTTCAGTTGTAAGTTGCACAGGTTCTGTCAATTATTGTAATAGATGCTGTCAAACTAGGCATGTCTTGTTGAATAGTCTGCATGTCTCAAATTTATTCAGTTTGTGGATTTCTGACGATTGCAATTTGGTCCGCTCTCTCATGGAACTGGGAAATAAAAAAGATGGACCTGGACACCATAAAAGATGCATTTGATCGTGTGGCCAAGAGGCAGAAATTATCTTCTTGTGAATCTCAACAAGTGATAGATAAATTCAGCTTTGAAATTGAGCAGGCCCTGTCAAAGATTCAATCTGTTGACAATCCCATGTCACCCAGTGATCTGCAATCTATAATTTCGGGACTGAAGCACAAACTCGATGATCTTGCCCCAGTCCACCACTTAGAAGCCTCACCAAAGGAGCACAATTCAAACCTTACTAAGTACCCTAAAGTCCTTGACAAATCATTCAACCCTGATCTATCCAAAGCCTACAGGAATGTTGACTTCAACTTTCATATTGTGAATCAAATTATTGCAAGCCATTTTTACAGGCAGGGTTTGTTTGATCTTGGAGATTGCCTAATTAATGAAGCTGGAGAAACAGAGGCAATGTCACTCAGATCTCACTTCTTGGAGATGCATCAGGTACTGCAAGCATTGAAAATCAAGAACCTTGAGCCTGCTCTGAGCTGGATTGCCACCAATCGTGAAAAGCTGAAGGAAAATGCTTCCACCCTTGAGTTCAAACTTCACAGGCTTAGGTTTTTGGAGCTTGTACAGAAAGGAAATAGAATGGATGCAGTTAATTATGCCAAGACTTATCTTGCTCCCTTTTCTTCTCAGCATCTGGATGAGTTCCGGATCCTTATGGGTTGCCTCTTATGGTTAGGAAGGCTTGAAAGCTCACCGCGTGCTGAGTTGTTATCGCCAATCCACTGGGAGAGATATTTTGAGGAACTGACCCAGCAATTCTGCAGTCTTGCTGGGCAGTCGTATCATAGCCCATTGACCATTGCCATCGCTGCTGGGGTTGATGGATTGCCCACACTGTTGAAATTGGCTGCAAAAACGAAAGAGTGGGAGAAGAGGGATGATTTGCCGGTACTGGTGGAATTGGGGAGGGAGTTCCAGTTCCATTCAATATTTGTGTGTCCAGTGAGCAGAGATCAAGGTAGGGAAGGTAACCCACCAATGCTAATGCCGTGTCTGCACGTCTTCTGCAAGGAGTCCATTATGAAGCTGTCAAAAGGCAGCTCGAGGCCATTCAAATGCCCTTCCTGTCCAGCCGAAGTTTCAGCTGCACATTGCAGGCAGCTACATTTCTGATCTGTAAATTGGACTGTGATGGTTATTTAAGTGGCCTTCTCGTTTTCCTTGATTTTGTTTTAGGCAAAGATCAACGGAGTTGCTTAGCCCCTTTTCTGCCCAGACCATGTACAGAATTTTTTTTTCTTGTATCAGTGGTTAGACGTGGGAAATATGAGATGACATTAGATGTTGCTGTCCAAACAGCACCAATCGAACTGTTTATTGTGGTAGATAAGATAGAACAAAGACCTTTCCAAAACTAGGCAGCAACCACTAAATCTAAAAGCTAAAACTAAAGCCCTATAATTCTCTTCAAGCCAGGTAGAAAGTCTAAAGTCGTCTTCCGCAAATGCTCTTCCACCATATCTTTGACAGACCGCGCAGATAAAGGGTGAAAATTGGAACCCCAATCATGAAGGAACTTTTTAACCAAAACCCATTTCTCATCTTCGGTCATTTTCATCCATTTCTGGTGCAATCCCTCCGCCTGCGAATCCAAGCTTCGGCAGAGCTCCTTGAAGAGAAGCTCCCTGCTCTTTTTCATGGCCTCGTCCTTGCGCGCGTGACGGGCGTTTATCCTGGCCACCTCTGCGGTTAAATCGGAGGCGAGATCTGCATCGTTGAGGCTATTTTTTGAACTGGGCATCCGGCGGCTTCTTCTGGGTCCATTGCCGTTGCCGTTGCCGTTGCCATCGCCAAGGGCAGAGGCAGAGATGAGGACGAAACGGTTGTTTTGGAACCCTGGGGCATTAATCGGGAGGCTGGTTGGACCTGGGACAAGAAGATGAGTTCTTAAAGCCATTCTTAAGGTTGTTTGTGGAAGCGATCCACGGTGTCGGTTGCACTGGGAATGATATCTCCAGAAGCCTGGTAAAAGCGAGTAAATTGCAAGGATAGTCTCTAGCTTTTGGATATTGTTCTATTTTGCTCTGATCTATTGACTTCTATGTTTTAGTCCTAAACCTATCAAAAATATTTTGTGTTGATCTCAGACATATTGAAAACATCTCATTTTAGTCCTCATTCGATGAGATTTGTTGACCCTCTAAAAACTTTTTAAATCATAATTTAAATATTTAGTAATTGTATTACAATAAATTCAGTAATTTTTTTATAATTAATGAACAATTTAAATAACTAGTTTTTCTTCTTGGTAAAATAGACTTATTTCATAGAAGAAAAATTGCTAATTTAAAGTTTCTACAGATTGTCAAAAAATTATTACACTATTTTTTAGAGAATAAAAATTATTAAAATTTTAAATTTATTAGAATATAATTACTGAATATTTTAAATTAGAATTTTAAAATTTTGTGTCAAACAGTTACTTTGAGTTAATGAATTTCATTTGATAAGGGATCAAAATAAAACAAGTTTAATACATTCAGGACAAAAAAAATGTAGTTAATAGATCAGGTCTAAAACAGAACAGTAATTAAAATTTAAGTGAAATTTGCTTAACTAAAAGGTCAAGGATAAAGGGGAGATTAATACTCAGATTGAGGGAAAGGGGGGAATGAGAGAAAAATTGTATGACTTATTTATTTGGATACGAGGAAATAAAAAGTAAGGGAAATTCATTGTCCCTCGAACTTTTCTTCCTTGTACGGTTTTTTTTTCACCCCTTCAAAATGGGGGAATAACTCATCCCTCAGATCGACCTCATTTCCCTACTCTTCTCTTCTTTTATCAATTGAATCCAAACAGGGTATAAAGTTTGGCTGTTTGCCGGTTAACGTCACCTGCCCCTACCTAAGGCCGACTTGGGAACAACAGTCGGTTCTTTTTCACTGTAACAGTCGGTTCCCTGACCTTCCTGTCAAATTGATCAACTCTTTGAGGCGAGCCAAGAGAACTGAAATGCATACTGTTGTTTAGCCAACTATGTTGAAAATACTGGTCTCAAAAAGCTGTCTTCCAAGCTACTCCATCAAACACTAGAACAATCTGGCTTTTTTATCCCCAAGCCATACACGAGTGACAGACGCATTTAGCAAGAATGGGTATGGGAACATCATTTCCAACTTCGAAACAGATCAGTAGTAACTAGTGAGATGAGACACAACATACACCTCCAAAACATCTCAGCAGCTGACCTATTTCTCATGCACGAGATACTCTCAGTTTATCCTCCAACCATTCAACATGGCATATGAAGCTACACTCAGAACCATTCTACCACAAAATTAATTCCCCAAAGCCACTGCTCCAGAATGAATTCCATGAACAACGTGATAAAATTTTGTTTCAAACTCTTGTCATCCCTTCTCCATGCTATTATGGATGAGCTGGGCAAGTATATCAACCCATGTATCAGGGACACCGGGCAGACACCAATGCAAGCAATCCTGGCCCCAAACAGCAACTGCGTCACTCTTTCCCAGCCAAGTTGCTGGGTGGGCATCTGCTCTGAACTCGCTCAAATGGGTCAGATCAAGCAACTGAATATCTTTTCCCCGCAGCGCCTCTTTTATTAGGAGGTTGAGTTGCCTGGCCTCTCTGTTCACCCCATTGTTGCGGGGATCAAACCATAAATCAACCTGTGTGGGTATCGGTGAATGTTTTAATGTCTAAAAGAAATCTGATAAGCTACAAGATCCATTTTAAACTTCAACAGGAGAAGGCTTTGTTTCATACTGAGACCATTCTAAAGTTCTAGTTCCAAAACAAGGCTACTGAAACCGTTGGAATGTCAAAAATCAATATTTAATGGTGCATATAATTCGTACCTCAGTTTCATCAAGTGGCTCCTTAAACAAGCAGCTGCCATTCTGATTCCACGCGCCACCATAGAAATGCCTTGGTGACTGTAAGCGCCAGAACTTGATGGTGGTTCTTGGCACTTCCTTTTGGATGTAGTTCATCATATTTTGGAGGACAACTTTCAGTCCATAAAAAATTTCAAGGGGTGGACTTATCGGCTTCCCAGATTGATAAAAGACGAGAGGAGTCTCCTTTGGAAATTTATCGTAGCCCCACCTGAAGAGAGATCAATTAGCATCGGCCAAAAATGCCACATTCTGACAATTATAGACTTGTACATTTAAATAAAAGGGTCATCTTAAAGAACAGGATGGAATGACTGCAACCCTCGTATTATTATCAAGAAAACAAAGAAGGGCACGATACTGCTAGAAGGTTCAGATATCAACAGCAATCCCATCGAGTGAAGACACAAATATATAACATATACAAGGTTAAATGCAGGAGCACTATCTGTGGGGAAAAGAAAAAAGAAAGAAAACCTAAAATAGAATTTTCCGTCAATATTAGGTCCGGAATAGACTCGGCACAGAGAAAAGAGTTAAGAGTATTACCAGTGACCAGTATTGAAAACCAAAACATCATAGAAGTCCGTAATTCCTATCCATTCATCTGCAGGAATATCTACATCTACACGGTATGCTCCTTTTGGCCCCTCTTGATCAGACGCTGTTGACTGTTGTGGCTGCCACCTTATTTAATGAGTTATGAGCATGTGAGGATAGGGATGCCACTCAAACATCACGTAAATATCTCTGAGATAGTCTGCAGCTGTTTGTCTAGTGACTTCAATAGGTCATAACAAACAATATAAAGCAAGTCAAAGCAGCAAAGTTTCTGATCAAAATATCATCATCCTTTCACTTTGGATTGCAAGAACACATAGTTCTTGTTTCAACTTCTATTAAAACATACTCATTTCCTTGGTTCCCATTCCACCCAGAAATCTATTTTCTGATGATGCCTACAGCAAAGGGATGAGAAAACTATGGATGATTACGAAGGGAAAGGAATAGAAAGAACAGTGAACCATCTATGGGAATTCTTTTTACTTAAGAACAGAACCAGTATCAATGCATTTATCAGGAAATCCTTTAGAAATGTCAAAACTAGTACTCACTGAAGAATCAATAAAGCAAATCGATGTCTCAGATGTTAGCTGCAACTAGGGATTTCCAAACAGGAATACCGTTTATCAAATCAACTAATAGAACATGCAATAATTGGTCAATCCTATCTGGCTCCTCAGCATATAAGCTATCACCATTGCAATCAAGACCAAACATTCAAATAAAACTGAACACTAATAATTTGCATTTTCTACTGAGAAGCTATCATAAGTACAAGTATTTGAAGAGAGTGATGGAATCTTCAAGCAGCGAGGAAGCGTTGCCTCCGGCTTGAACGAGAGCGAGGTACGGCCTATGGCCTTGGGGCCTGGATCATTGATCCAAGACCTCAAGTTAAACACTGAATGACTTTCGCATAGCAACTCAATTCAGTGACAATTGCAACATTACAACCCACCCAACCCCCACCAAAAGGTTAAAGGAACATTTAATTTCATCCAGGACCTAGAATACTTACTGATATTTTGCAAGCAAGACAGCTCGATGATACGCCACGGTCACATTGTACTTGGGAAAATAAGCTCCTCTCCAAGCCCCCTTTTTCTTCCACTTCTTAGCGCTCATATCAGCTACTCTGAGAACACACAAAAACGAAACCAGGAAATTCTCACTCAACGAGTCACCGACAAACCCAATATTACTATTACGCATCAGACCCATGAACCGCGACGGATCAATGCGGTCCAAGGCACAATCTTTGGGCACCCATTTCCAGGAATTGATGGTTCTCATATTGTCCCTCTTGTTCCTAAGGCAATTCCAGGCGTGTCTGTGAAAGGGGCAGGAGTCATTGTAAAAGGGTTCAGGCTTGTGCGGGTCGAGCAACCACTTACCGCGGAAGAGATCGCAAGTACGGCGAGAAGAGATGGGCTTTTCAAGCGGCGGAGGGGAGGTTCTGACGGTGGCGAGAGGGAGGAGATGAGAGTAAAGAAACAAGAAGAGAAGCGAGAGGAAGGTGAGCGCAGGGAAGAGAGAGGACGAAAGCTTACGAGGCATTTGGGACGATTACCATTTGCTGGATCTACATCCGCTCTGGGAAATTGCTTTCCCGGCGGGGAAGTTGCTAACCTTTTCCCCGGCGGCGGATAAGTTAGTGGGTTAAACTCGGACCAAACCCAGGTCAAATCGCCCTAGATAAGTTAATCGTTGGACCGGTTTGCCAGTTTTCCCGGCCCAACTCGCACTCTAAACAAGAGCCTCAGTTAAAAGACGGATCATCATTCCTAGACGGACTAATATACGCAGGTTTAGGCCGGTTCATTTCCCATTAATTGGGTTAATTGGTAAATTAAAAAGGATCTGGGCAAAAGGGGGCATGTGCGAGGGGAAAAAAAGGGTGGGATTTGAGAGAAATTACTTGTGTGCCATTGGTTATTTTAGCAAGTAAAAAAGATTTCTTTCCTTTCTCGCTTTGTCCTCCACCCTTGGTTTTGTGTCCATGGCTTTCGAGGCCTATTTAATGCTCATAGCTACTACCCACTGTATTAGCCAACTTATCCTCCACTATCAACTCCCAATCCAGTCCCCTTAGCCTTTCTCACCATGCCGTATCAACTAGCCAAACATTGGTGCCGGTCGTCAACCTTGGGAAGCTTTATGCCCAGGCACCAACAGCTTTGGATTCGTATGCCCATAACTAGAATCTCCGTTGGGGAACTTGGCACAGCCATACACCAACTCAGCCAAGCTCCCGCCATGATTTAGTTTGAACACATTTGTTGTTTGTCACCACCGCTGTTCGCTCAGCTCATTTTCAAATAAATTAGCAGTCAATTGATCGTGCCTACACTATGAGATCCTCACCATTGTACATTCTCAACACATGACACCAAAGTAGAGTAGGTAAATGAAGCCCTTCTCTTTGTCGGGGAGGAGTGTATGCAATGGTAGACAGTGGCAAAAAAAGGTAAATAGCCCCAACCCTATACTCAATTAGCCTTTTATACACATGGATTGTCTTGACCTACTTCATACCCGGTCAAGACCTGCGGCTAAAGAAGGCCTATTAATCCCATTGATGGGAAACGAACTAGCCTTTTTTACTTTGGCCTAAAATCCTATTTGCTCTTGAACTTTGCAAACTCCAATCTTTTTACCTTTTAAACTTTGAATTGGGTTCATTTGCTTCTCAAATTTTGTAAATTGGCACTCCTCCCTCCCCCCAATCAGCTCACTTAAATGAAACAAAAATGACTATTTGAATTATATGAAGACCGAAACAATGATAAAAGGCAAGATAAAGATCTAACTAATCATTTTGCTCTCTAGTTCTACCATTTTGTTCAAAAAAATAAAATGATTTTCTCATTTAGAGTAGAGCAGTTGAACCCTGCTGGACCATTGCCATCATCCTAAAAAACCCTTTGAAATGAGCACCAATTAAATGAGTTTTTTCAAAGTATGATATAACCCAAAGCAGTTGCGAAACAAACAAAGAAAAGGATTGCGGTATAAGCTAAATTGCTATTTTTGTTTATAGGGTAGAATGACTTGAGTTAGTTTTCTTTGGCCCGTAGGTCTTAGTTTTCTTTGGGCCGTAGGTCTAGAGTTAACAAAATTGTTGTAGTTATAGAATGAAATTTTTTTTTCTATGTAAAAGGGTAGAAATAGAGCATTATTTGAAGTAAATTGTTAGTTACCCATTCATCTTTCTTTTTATCTTTGTTTCAATCCTCATGTAATCCAAAGAACCATTCATGTTTCATTTAAGTAGAGGTGTTCATTATTTAGATGGAACTTAGATCAGATAAAATAGTTTGGTTATTTGGCTATGAATGGATCTAAACCAAATTTTTTATTTAGTTATCGGATTGGTTATTGGTTAATAAGCTTAAAACTAAAAAGCAAACTAAAAAGATGAATAAACAAAATAATACATATTTTGTAATTATAATTGTCAACCCTACATATGTAAGATCATTTTTGTTTAATTTTGGACTATATATTATTAATCAACCTTAATTTTAGGTATAAATGGAATATTATCAATTTTTATTATATTTTTCAAGTTACTATATTTTTTTCACTTATCATATATTTAGTTCTAATAAAAAAATTCAAATTATAAAAATTACATAAACTGAATTATAGTTTGATTATTGGTTTAGATAAAAACTGAATTAAAATTTAGATGATTCAGATTAGTTTTAATATGTAATTAAGATAATTTGAATCAAATTTATAAAGATCAAAAGTAAATTGAATTGTTCTATTAAAATCAATTTCAAAGTAAAAGATATCAACTTATAAAATTTGAGAGGCTAGTAAATCCGAGTCAATATTTAGAAAAAAAAAAAAAACTCAAGTTAAGCATAGTTTAAGGGTAAAAGTGGTCCTTTTACTTTTTGCAAATTGATTTCTTCTCGGCTCTTGCTTTTCAACGTCCTGTGGTTGCTACTTGCTAGTCTTCTTATGCGGATGTGCAACTGCTAACATGTGCAAACGTCACCCTCGCACTACCCGAGATAAGATTTCCATTTGACACCTGAAATAGTGTTCACAGTAGACACAGAGATGAATTCAACAACTGTCGGGGAAAGCAATTCTTGGGGCTTTTTATGGTTAGTAGACTTGATTATATACAGCAGAGGTCAAGTAAAATGCTACACTTGCTTGCTAAAAATCCTATCAATTTTCTATATCAAATATTTTAACATAAATAAAATACTAGCCAACAATAAAACCATGTGTAGGTCATCAGCTCAAGCCAAGCTACTTGTGTAAACAGGGCTGTATCCAGGATTCATTTAATAGTTATAAATTTCTGATGATAACTTCAACTCAATTAATTTTCGAACATTTGGTTTTCATCATGTATAGAGTTTTATGTTTAATTCATTTTGATTTAAATTAATTTAATTTAAAATAATTATATATATATATATATATAATCAATTTTATTTGAAAGTAAATATTATATATGTGTAATAATCTATTTAAAGATAAATTTTTATGTTTCTTTTTTTAAGACATAAAAAAGAAAAATTTATAAAAATTTTATACCATTATAATGATTATATTTTCATTAGATTACTATGCATATATAATATTAATTTTCAAATGAAATTGACTTTAGAAAAAAAAAATAAGTCATTTAGAATTAAGTTAATTTAAATTAAAATGAATAGAAAACAAACTGAGAGATTGAACTCATATACTCAACTAAAACGAAAGCCCCAATTCGTGATCCAAACCTTAATTTTCTTTCTCCAATTTTTGGTGAAATTTTGAAACCTCTTTGAGGCGCTGCCATGGATGGCCACACAGAGGCCAATTAGATACAGATCTGAAAATTCTAGGGTCGCTTGGCAACCAATTTTAATTTACGGCCAAATGATCATGTGGTTCACAGCTTAGAAGCACATCGAGGATGTGAGTCTAAATATATACATTATCCATCTAAAATCATATCATCAATTTACTTTCTCTTCGAGTTTTAGTTTTTTAAAAAAAAAAATTCACGCATTTCTAAAAGTTCCCGTTTATAAAGGTATTTATTACATGTTAAACATCAAACTTTTCATGGATAAAATAGAAAAAATTGAATAACAAACTATTATATTTTTAGAAAAATGGGTTGTTATTTTAAGACATATCTCATAATAGGAAATAACTCATACAATTTGAAGCGGAAGAATAATTTAATAGAGGTGAAAGAAAATTAAATCAGAAACCAAGGGAAATGAGGACGTGACAACATGTTAATATCATGGAGTATCACGTCATAAGTGCAGTCCATTTATAATGTGATCATCCAATTGTTTATAGCAAAAATGTATGCAATAAATTTCGTAAATGTTAATTACGTATATCTTAAGCACAACACTCTTGAGGTTGAAGCTCGATCCCCTCGGCCCCTAAAGTAACTTTAGGTCTTCAAGGAGCTTGGGGGATCTATAGTTTTAGGTTTAAATGCAAAAGTTTAGAAGGTGTTTTCAGGGAACTCCTATTATTGAAAAGATATTATGTGGCTCATAGCTTGTAAAGGGGAAAAAAAATCCCAGCTATGACCGGCTGTTTGATTTTATTTTCGCCAACATGTACTTGATATGTCACTGTTAACAGTCTTACCCTTAATTGTGCTTGTTCACATCGCCCAGTCTGGTATACTCCAGGTGCACATGTGCCAAGTTATCTTACTTTGTTGTTTGTTCCGTCAACTTTAATTGAATTGGTAACTCCATGTCCATAAAAAAGGTATGTAGTTGAAGTTAAGCTATTTATTGGGAAGATAATGTCGATGATTTTGTTGAATTTATGGAAATTATTTTGTAGGCTTATTTTCTCGTTTTCATACCATTTGTTCTTTTTCACAATTAGTGGCTAAAAGAAGGATCTCTCACACTGAAGCAATAACTAGCAAAAGTTTTTTTGTTCAAAAGTAATTCATTATCACAATTCTATCCATAAAAAATTCACACTTATACTAAACAAATACACACATGATATTCACAGTTTCATACATTTGGTATGATATCTATACAATCAATCTTCTTAACTCAGTGACATTCTTACTTAACCTAGCACAAACACATTCACATTGTTAACCCCAAAACATACAAACTGAAACCAATTCCAGACATATATTTATCACATCCATGCATTTAACTTTCTTATCTCAATATCATGCATAGTTAACCCAAAACTAAACAATCTTACTCTAGATTCATATAGTCAATTTCTTACCCAGTATCACCCATATTTACCCTACAATCATACACAGTATAATACATTTACATTGTTAACCCCTAAACATATAATCTAATTAAAACCAGTTTCATACATATGTTTATCACATTCACACATTCACTTTCTTATCTCAATATCATGCATAGTTAACCCATAACTATACAATCTTACTCCAAATTCATCCAATCACTTTCTTATTCAGTATCATACATATTTACCCTACAATTAACTTTCATAAAACAGATTTATACAATCTTACTCTAAACTCATACAATCACTTTATTAATCTAGAATAGTGCATACTTGACCCAAAATCATAGAGTCGTAGTTTTATCCATCAATTGTAACCACATTATATTGCATGCAGAAGAATATCCCAATGATTTTTGCCTTCCCCTAACCCACCTCGAAAGCCTATACACACCAACACATGCAATTCCCTAAAACTGTACATCAATGAACTCGGAACGTGCCTTACACACCTATTACACAATCACAGCCACATCCCATACTTGTTTGGAAAAATTAACGTCACCATATTATGAAAAAAAAAAAAGGTTCACACCCAGCCGCCTTAGTGCTCCTCCATAAATTCTATACGACACTGGGTCCGAGCTCGCAGAAACCCACAGCCTCACCAAGACGCCTCGCTGCTTCTTCACTCGATCTATACAAAACTGGGGCCGAAGCAAACAATTCCCAGCCTCGGTACGAAATAGTGTAGAATTTCTTTGCTCTAGGGTGCCGAACTTGCTGTTGAATCTCACCAGAGATTATGGGGTTTTAAAATTTAGGTATGAGATTGGAGGAGATTTGAATCAAATTATCTTCTTTTTCCTTAATTTTCCCCCCATCATCGCGCTCAAATCTCCACTTTCCAAACCAAAGACGTAAGCCGGGAAACGGCTTACTAACGTTTGCTAACATTACTAAACGGGGCAGTACATGAACCAGGAGTATGATGTCAAATTCCTGTTCACATAACATAATGGCATATAGAAGGGGGGAAAAAACTTATACCAACAATGCTTAGTATATGTGTACAACAACAACGGCAACTGTTTATTAGACGCTCTCTGTACATGATAGATTTTATTCATAGTTTTGTGATTTTCTCGTCATAAATCTGTTGCAAGGATTCAAAAGAACATTTTATCTTTAATTTCCTCATAGCTTATTTTCCCCCTTCAGGCACCTTAATCTGGTTATTATTATTATTATTATTACTCCCTTCATCCTAAATTTTTTACTCCATTTGATTTTTTATTATATTTTGACTTGATTTCTTTCATATTATTGTTTGTTAGAAAAAATTAAAAAAATATATATTTGGAAACTAAATTTCTTGATTTATCATTTTTATATAAAGATTTTTCATTTATATATTAAAATGTTAAAAATAAAAAATTTTAAATTAATTACTAAAAACACATGAAATAAAGATTTTGGGACAAACAAAATATTATTACTATTATAAAAGAATAACATCAATTTATTGATGGGACAGATGATTTCCTTAATCTTTTAACAGTATAGCGAAGTTGTTTTCTGTAAAGCCATAATTAGTAAAGCAAATTTGATAATGTTACATGTAAATGAAACAATTGTCCTGATAATACTTATTCTACCGTTGACATATGTACACAGTCGACTGGATTTTTGCCATTATTACCCCTACTTAAGTTTGTTATTGTCAGTATACCCATGCCTAAGCGAGAGTAACAAACGGGACACAAAATCTGCAATCCTCTTTATCAACCTCTCCGTAACCTGTCCTCCTTTTGGGATCGTCAACCCGAACATGAACCGTCGAATATCGAATGGATCTCGATCAGGTCCATGATAAACCCAGATAAAGGAACGCCGGCCAGTGTGAAACATATGTATGCCTCGTTGACGACGTCGTTCTCCTGCGAGCATTGTCTGGAGACTGAGTTCATGGTGGGTCAGACGATGTCAAACATGAAGGTAACGAAAGTAAGGCTGGATAAGAGGGCTGAGGGCCCATATGGATATCGAAAAAGAGCAACAGCCAGAGCCAGTGGAATCCAAGCCGTGGCAGCACTGGTGGTTTCTCCGACAAAAGGGATGAAAAATCAAAGACGCCATCTCCACAAAACATGAATTTCAATTTCAAGCGAAATCTGATGCCTCTACAATTTATTGCCGATTGAAAAAAAAAATCTATTGTCTCTGCAATTGAACGCCAGTGGAAGATGAAGATTGTTTTGTTGGAATGAAGGTAGCTGTGCTTTTGTTTGTAGGGAAAAAATGCCAAGTGTGGTACTCTTTCTCTTTTTCATTAGTCACATATGCACTTATTGTTTGTGCTATTTCTTCTCAATCATTAGGCTAATATGAAAATTGTGTGATCTGTCAAAGAAAATTTAGAATATGTCAATGAAAATAATAGTTGCATAAAACTCAATAATTCAATTTATCATTGAGAGTTATTTACTAGACTAATGTGAAAATTATAAGATGTGTAAAAAAAAAAATTATAATATGTCAATGAAAATAATAACTACATGGAAAACAATAACTTGTTCTATCATTGAGAGCTATTTATTGGACTAATATAAAAATTATGAGATGTGTCAAGCAAAAACAAACTTACAATCTGCCAATGAAAATTACAACTGTATACTAATGTGAAAATCGTGAGATATGTCAGGAAAAAATTTACAATATGTCAATAAAAGTAAAAACTGCATGAAAATAACATATTTTATTATTGAGAGCTATCTGTCGTGAAAATTGTGAGATGTGTTAAAGAAAAACTCATAATTTGTCAATGAAAATAACAATTATAGTCACCAGAGTCATTCGGAGTTATTTACTAAAGCAATATGAAAAGTATGAGATATGTCAATACAAAGTCAACAATCTATCAATAAAAACAATAACTACAATTTTTGGATAAAGCAGCAGACTCATCTTCTTGCATAACTTGTTTTTGTTTTTGCTACCAAATTGCCAGAATAAAGGGAACATAAACTCCATAGAGTAATACAATTTCTTAACGTTTTGTAAATTTTCTATTGACACATTTCTTTGTTCATGTTCATAAACAGATTAAAAGTGATTTAATTGTAACAAAATAGTTGCAAAAGGGACTGACTCGAAAACGTAATATTAATAGTGGCATAGATGATTAGTAGAAGCAAGTAAAGGAATAAAATAAGAATTTTGCCTCCAAAACAAAAACAGAAGAACTCGTATGCTGTTTCAAACGAAAACTTCAAAAAGTGACAAAGCTTAAGGGTGAAGGAGAGTTTTGCTGGAGCTATGGAGGGCTCGGCTAGCCTTAGGTCGTTTTCAACAATGCTAGGAATAATGAATCTGGAACTATGTGAGGGGAAAAGATGTGTCAGAAGGGAAACAAGAAGATGTGGTTCACATATTATTGTGGACGTAGGCCCACCACAGATGACCTCTGTTGATGACCCTAATTATAAGACTAATTCATTTGAATTAAAGTCAATTAATTTTTTTTAATTTTTATATCTTTTTTACTTAAAATTAATTTTATTTGAAAGTTAATATTATGTAAATATAATAATCAATTTGAAAGTAAATTTTTAGGATGTTTTAAATTTTTATGAATTTTTTTTAAGGCTTGAAACTAGAAAAATTCATAAAAATTTAGTAAGATTAAAAAAATTTTATTTTCAATTGATTATTATAGCTATATAATATTGGCTTTTAATTAAAATTAATTTCAAATAAAAAAGATGTAAAAATAAAAATAAGTCATTTTATAGTCAATTAACTAAAATTAAAACAAATTGAGTAATAATCTCTCCAGGCAGTACAAAGAAAGAGAAGACGCTGACTCTTGTTATAGAATAACCCTTTACTATTCAGATATTTTAATTTTTGAGATGCATATCTGCTCTCTTTACCGTGTATTTTTAGATTTGCATTACTAGAAATTAGGGGCTTCTTTCATATTTCTCCAACTGCTCACTTGAGCTATTTTTCTTAATAAAAATAATTTTTGATTGACCTCTTTTCTTATTTGGCATGCGCTATCTTACAGTATTAGTGGATTACAAAGAGGCCCAGACGAGATTATCGGCAGGGAAGAAATGACAAACGGGCCTGGTTCCGGGCCGGATCCGAAGCACCCGAAAGGAGACGTGGTCTGTGTCCCAATGGGAAGTGTCCATGTGGCATACGGCGGAGGCGTCGATCAGCGCTCCATCCCCACCCTCCAGACGAATCCGGAACAGCCGATTCCCGCTCTTCTGACTGTGGCAATAGAACACCGCGTAGGGATACGGCAGCAGATGGCAGGCCACCATCCCGGCGGCCCCGATCTCTATGGGAGCACTCGAAACGGTGTAGTTCTGCAGGGAAGCCGTGGGGCGTCGAACCAACTTGGTGGTCAGGACTTTGAGCTGCGAGTCCGGACCCAAAACGGAGCGAGCGAAATCGAGCATGGACTCCAAGGAAGTGGCGCAGAATCTGGCCTCGCCACTGATGGGCTCTAGCTCGCACTGCTTCAGAGTCGATTCCATGGCTTTGGCCTGAGGGGAATCTCCTGCGAATGAGAAGAACTGGAGGAGGGAGGGCAGGTGGGCCGACGAGAAGGGGATTGAATCGGCCTCCTGTCGGGAGAGAAGACGAAGAGAATTTGGGGGCTCGTCGGTGGAGAAGTAAAGGAGGGGTTTGAAGCCGGGCCGGAGGTCGTGGGGGTTGAAGTAAATGTTGACAGCTGGGTTGGTAAGAAGCGTTTGGGTTTGGGATGGTAACTCCCTTTCCATAGCTGATCTACTTGCTCCGATGCTCTGCAACTGACAAAGAAGTCGAAGTTGGTAATTGGTAATTCGAAATGAAGCAGAAGCAGTAGAGTACCTGGAGAAGCAGAAGTGGGAGGATGATGATGGAAGAAGAGGCCATCCTGATCCTGGTGGAGTAGTGAAATTGGTTTGCCTGCGAAGCTGTATGGCAAGGGGAGAGGGTTAAGTAGGAGTATATTCGTGCCAGAAAAGAAACGGTTAAACTGGAAAGGAAACTGTTGTGCTGTGTTGCCTTGCTGTAGAAGAGTTGTGTTTCTTCTGGCTTGGCTTGGCTTGGCTTGGCTTGTTAATACTCCTAGTCCTACCGACTTGGCTGCTTCTCAGGTTTATGGCCGCTGCGGCTCTGTTTGTGTGCCTCTTATTTTACCACCACAGTTTAGACAACTCATTAATTATTACACCCATTCTCGGAAGTCACTGTCAGGTGCATGCACCAAGAGCTAGAATCAAACTACCACTTGCCTCCTAAAATATTCTTTTATTTTTCTATATCCTATAATCTTTGTCACTTTTATGGACTTATACAACTTTCACCATTAAAAAATAAGTTTTTTTCACCGGTCAAATTTATTAGCCATTGAAAAAAAAGGGAGCAAATTTTTAATATTAAAAATTATAAAGAATATATTTTCCAACAGTCAGGCTGTTGGAACTATCTAATACCTTAAGCCGTTGGAAATATGATTGTTGGAAACTTGAGAATTTTAGTTTCCATGTGAAGCCGTTGGAAAATTGTTATAGTAAACAAGTAAATTTCAACAAATGTAAAAAATAAATTAGTATTTTAAAAATATTTTATAATAAATAATAATAATAATATACATATTTATTAGCATATTTACAATGTAAACATAATATATAAATAAAAGCCCTGCTCATAGAATTTTACAGTTTTAGAAACTAAAGTAATATTTTTAAAATATTTTATTATAAATAATAATAACAGTAATTTATTTATATATATTTATATTTTTTTATATTTCTTATATATCATATACAAATATATAAACATATTTGTGTGTGCGCGTGCATATATTTAAAATAATAATAACAATAACTATAATATAGTTGTGTGTGTGTGTGTGTGTGTGTGTGTGTGTGTGTCACATATATAACGCATAAGGATATAATTAATATATTTAATAATATATCATATATCACATATCATAATGTATAATAATATATGTAATATTTGTCTACTAATAATAATATATATCATATATAAAACCCATGTAAAAGTGTCAAACTAATCTAACTTATTAGGGCCAACTAATTGGCTCAAAACTAACTCAGACCTAATCTAACTCTAGCTATATATAGTTATATATCACCTCTTCCTACTCCCATCTCTCACCCTCTCATCTTTCTCCCCCTTTCACCTCTCTATCTACTCGGCTCTCCTCCTCTTCGACTCTTCGTTTGTTCTCTTACTTTGTTCTCTTCATCTTTCGCTCTCTTCATCTGCTCGACTCTCTGCTTTCTTTTCTCTTTTCATTTGCTCTCCGCTTCTCCACATGTGCTCTTCGTCTACTCGCCCACTACCTGTTTGCTGCTCCAGATCTAGTATAGATCTGCTTGCCCACCACCCGATTGCTACTCTGGATCCGCTTGCCCACCGCCCATTTAATGCTTCAGATCCGCACGCCCACTGCTCATTTGCTACTCCAGCTCCGTGCCAAATTCGCTCATCGTTTGCTAATCCTCGTCGACACCTTGGCTTCACAATTCGCCTTGGCTCGCCACCCTCCTCTGCCCGTCATGTTTGCATATTTGGGTTTTGAATTTTTGTACATTGTTTTTTAATTTTGCAAATCTAGTTTTATTTTGTGGTCTTGTTGTATTTTTTGTGTTTTATGTTATATTTGTAGATTTGTTTTTAGTATGATTTTTCTAATTTTTCATAGGTCATTTAATTTTTGTGATTTTATTATTTCTGTAATTTTGTAATTATTTGGGTTTTTTTGTCCTTTTGCTTTTGAATTTTTGTTTTGTAAATATAAGATATAATTTTTTTAAATTTTTTTCATATTATAAAATATAAAATATAATTTAGTAATATATAAAATATAAGTTTTATATATTTTTTTATTTTCTAATCAAAAGTTTCCAACGGCTTGGTTGTTGGAAAACCTTTTATATGGGCCAAATAACTACATGGCATTCAGTTGTTGGAAATTTCTAATGGCTCATTTTTCAACGGCTAGCTGTTGGAAATACTAATGGCTAAAAATGAGTCATTGGAATTTTTTTTTTCCAATGCATGTTTTGCCAATGGATCTGTTTCCAACAACTTTGTGTTGGAAACCTCAATTTTCCAATGCAAAGCCATTGGAAAAAGCCCATACTTTAGTAGTGTTCTTTGATATTTTGTCATTTATAATTAGCTAGCTTATATATGTAAAGGTGTTCTAAATCAAGAAAGAAAAAGCCTGCAAATTTTAGCAAAAGATTTCAAACTCTGGGGATTGATCTTGATTCTAAGACAAGCGTTATTAGTCATAATTTTGAAATCTTTATGCAAAATTAGAGCGATTTACTTTAGATTTTCATAGAGATTCAAAAATTAATTATATCATTTTTTAATGGTAATTTTGAATAAGAATATTATAATATATTTGTGTTGAAATATCTATATTTTTTAATAAAAAAAGTAAAAGTAATAAGAATGGATAAAGGAAATACTACTAAAATATATGGATAAGAATAATGAAAAAAGTAAAAAAAAAAATTAAACATCTATATATTGACTTTTTCAAAAAAAAGTAAAAATAATAAAAATGGATAAAAGAAATACTAGTATATATGGATAAGAATAATAAAAAAAGTAAAAAAAGTAAAAAATCTATATTTTGAATTTTTCAATAAAAAATAAAAAATAATAATAATGGATAAAAGAAATATTAATAAGAATGGATAAAAAAAATTATATATATATATATATATGGAAGTGACAGTATTGCACCTACGTGCTCTTGAGATTTATTTTATACTCCACGTGATCAGCTGGTTGTAATTTAATTTGGGGTGAAAGCGAAAGAAAGAAGAAGAAGATGCGAGAGTCGGCTCCATTTTCATAAAACCATGTGGCGAAATACTTCCTCCGTCTTATATTATTTTAGTTATGATTTGATTTAAATTTATTTATATTATTGGATGTTAAAAAAATTAAAAAATATATATTTAAAAATTATAAATTTTTATTTATTATTTATATTAAAAATTTATTTATATATTAAAAATAAAAAATTATAAATTATAAATTAATTACTAGAAAGTGAATATTTAAAAAAATATGAAACAGAGAAAGTATATAAAAATGTCAACAAATTAAAATTAAATTCTTTCCTTGCAACAATCTTGAAATGTTTTTTTTTTTAATTTTATGGTATAGAGTTTCGTTTCGTCGTGGATCTCCCGTCCATCCATTAATGAGATAAATTCAACTTGAAGCTGACAAAGCAAGCACCTTGATCTGATCCCTGGTGGCAATTGGCACACGAACAGGGCAGAGCCAGAAATTTATATTATTCGAGGCACTGAAAATTATTATTAACAAAATATTTTTCACATTTACAATTGTAATGATAAAGTTTTATAGCTTGAAAATATTGTATGATAATAAAATTACTTGTAGTACTTAATACATGTTTTTCAATTTTATGGATTATTTTCAGGTTCAAATACCAATATCTATTTCATGAGTGAATATAGCTTTTTTTGTTTTTTTTGATATTTTTTCAAGTATCTCTCTATAACCATAAATTATATAAACATAAAATCTAAAAATTCACTTAATAATATATAATTATTTTTATTCTATAAATTGATCCGTTAAGGTTTTGAAATTTTAGAATTACCTGACAATTGACAGAGAGCATATAGTGTATATTGAGATTTGAGAGAGATTTGTGATTTATAATACCTGTGTAGATTGACATTTGAGACATTTCTTTAGTAAGAAGGTGAAAAAAGAGAGGGTAAGTTTATGTGAGCTACAGTAATGCCAGAGAAGAGAGAAGAATATCCTTCACCACCAAAACTAAATTCATACACTTTTAAGTGAGTGCTGAGCAATGACATCATTGAAAATGTTAAGGGACAGAATGAATATTTCCTAAAAATAACACCTCAATTATATACTTTTCCAAAACTCAGATGGGGCAATTGCCCCTAGTGAGACATATATTACATGGTGCCGCCCCTGCACAAGACAACACAATTTTATTTTATTTTGTTTTATTGATAAAGTTACAATTAACACATTAATAGCCAAATATCCGTCGCTAGGGTGCATAATATATATAAATAGTAATCTTGACAATTTTGAGGATTAAGTAGGGGTTGACTTATTAAAATAATAAGGGAGGTTGACTTTTGATTATTGAAAGTATTAGTATTAATGCTTTTCAATCTGTGTCGTTATATACACCAGTAGCAGTAGCCTTAAGCTTGGGTGGTAAGGACGGTGGAGTCACATCACATGAACATCGTGAGAATTATCATGGCCAACTAGTGGCGGCCAAGACCGCCTCTCCCTCGGATCCTCCCCTCTTTCATTGGGGAACTTCTCACGTTGATCATGGTAGACGTCTACAATGGAATAAAAAGCAGACGGTGTTAATAGTTGTGGCGTATGAAAATTAGATAAATAAAGCAGCTTTTTTGGGTTTTAGATTTTATTATTAATTAGGGGATAATTATGGTATTTTGTAGCAGATTTTATAGATTAAAATCTCTTTTGTTGTTCCTATTATTAACGATTTCAAATCAAAAATTTCTTAATTTTAATACTAAACTTTTAATATTCTAATGAATGTCGACCAATATAGTGACTGACTAATTTATATACCAACTTATACTTCATATTATAGATATTTTTTAAAATGGTAACTTCACCTCCCTCAATAACAACTACCTAAAATTGTTAACTTCATCATTAGTCGTGGACGTCCACCATGATAAATGCTATAATGCCTCCTTTGTTTCTAGAGGAATGCTCAAATTCGTAGCAACTTACTGTGGTCATACTGGAAAAGTTTAATTTTATAACTATCTGTAACCGTAAAATTACTGTTGAATATGTCTATATGTATGTATGTATACCTACATTAATATATATATTACCCATATTAATTAATTATTATATTCATACATTGTTTCTCCCATGTCATTTATATATGTGAGTTGGAAGGATTTACACGCATGCGCGGCTGAACTACCATGCAGACAGTGCTACCAAAACTTCCATCTGATTACTATTTTTAATTAATGACGCTGATTATTAGGGCTAATTAATTTGAGCCAATGGACATGAATGTACATAAACAAGTGGAGATGGAAACCGAAGGCTATCGGCTTTGGACCCAGGTGTCATAGATAGATCATTTTTTATTGGACAATTTAATCTGAAAAAAGAACTGAATTAAGTTTTTAAATTAGATAGTAATTACAACAGTAGAAGAATAAGTGAATAACAGAAAAAATGGGAAAGATATATTCAATCAGAGAGGTAACTCAGGCATTTGGCAACATTTATGGATTGAAATTTGATCTCATAAAATTTAGGAACTTAATCTTAAAAACATTTTGTTACATTTTAAGTATTTTACTTTTTTCTGTTTATTATGCTTTTTTTTTTGTTTATTATATGTATAGTGAATGCTACTTATGTGTATGCATGTTTCTAGAAATTGTTTTGGTTTTTGTACGTAGCTCTTTACATATTATTTTACACGATCGGGCATGAGGATTGTAATAAGAAAAAACAAACTACATCATTGCATAAGCAGGTTCAACTCTACAATTTACGATTTTGTAACTAAAATTAAATTGAGCAACCTTGTACAATAGAATTTGTAAATTTTAATAAACAATTAAAATACTGTAATAGTACATTTGATATATCCAATAGTTACATGAATATGTATGTGTGTACATACATGTACATATAAATATATATTTGTACATATCAAAACATATTACATACATGCATATATACATACTTTTGATAGTATGTGCATTTTGATACATCATGTATGTACATATGAAGCCATAACATATACATATGGGGACGAACTCTTTTGGTGGATAAACTAAGATAAAGTGCCTGGGAAGAAAACGAGGGATGGTCATATATATGAGAAATAATTATTACAAGAGCTAAAAAATTAATGGGAAATTACATTTTCAGTCCTTTAACTTTTTATAATTATTACAAGAGCTAAAAGATTAAGGGAAAATGGTATAGGACACCGAAGAGTAATAGGGACATAAAAACTAACTAATAAAAGTTTACGTATCCCGATGACACCTAATGAAAGGAAGAGATTTAAATTGAATCAAAACTATCGAGGTAAATCAGAAAAATCATGAAAAGATAACACATAAATAACTGAAAAAAGACTAGATAAAAAAAATAAAATAACATACGATTATCCTATTATCATTCATAAACGCTTCATCATTTAAGTCTCAGCCGCTTTGTACACTCTACTTGATCTTCTTATAGCCATTAATTGCAAAAATAGATTATCTAGATCTGTCTGCCGTAAAGTGTCGGATAAACTAAATACTATTTTTATTGATGGTGGTGGAGAATTTTCATAAAAAATAAAAAATTGTGAAAGTGATTGAGAATAATTAAGTTAAAAAATGGTATAAAATTAACCGACAGACCTAAATTGGTATCCAAACTTTGTCAAATTACAAAGAGGGTAGGAGAAAGAGTGATGGAAGGAAGGAGGAGAGGGATTCGCGGCTAGGTTAAAGGTTTTCCTGCTTCCTTCTTACTGCGTTAAACATTTTCGTTTCATAAATGAATAATTGAAGTATTAGGTGCTATATATAATTGCCAATTAAAATCAATTCAAAAATACCGAACAAATTGTTGACACCCAATTTCGTCCGGGTGTTTTAAAATTTTGAAAAAAATTTTATTAAAAAAAAATTAATTTAAAAAAAATATATTACTATTATTATTAAAAAAAATTTAATTAGTTTAAAATATATTTTTGTTTTGTGAAAATTTGATTTAAAATGATATATGTGTGAATATGTGTATGTTTGAAATAAAATAAAATTTCATGAAAAAAATGACAAAAAATTAAAAGTTTGAGGTAAAAATGACAAAATTGAGAAGTTTCAGAAAAAATTGACAAATTCTAAAAGTTCCAGGAGCATTTGGTAGTTTGTCACATAAAATTTTGAGCCTGCCGACGTTTTTGGCTCAAATTGACAGAAAACGACAAAATTGTCAAAATCAGAAGCTTCAGGAACTTATCCTGAGGCTGAGAGACGTAAAGGACTAAAATTGTCATTTTACCAATTTAAAAGATAAGTTTGAAATTTTTTATTAATTTATCCATCAACAGTTCAGCCAAACTTCCTCTATAAATAGCCCCCCAAATTTTGTGCTGAACACAGAAAAAAATAGAAGAAAAACTTAGAGCTCCGTTTTAAAAAAAAGAGTAAATTATAGCCTCAGTCCCTGGCCCTCCTTCCTTCCCCCAGAAAATCTCAAAATCTTCTTTTCTGACAGAAAGGCCATCTTCTTCCTTTCTCTTTCTTCTTTCTCCTTTGCTGTCCGCGTACTTCCGCCGTCCCTCGTCGCCGTCGCGCCCGTTCGTCTCCCCTGCTGTCGTCTCGCCGTCCTCCGTGACCCACCGCCGCCGCCTCTGCCCCGTGCCGCAGTGCCAGCGCCGCCGGCCGCCAACCCGTCACCCCCCCTTCCCGCGTCGCGTTACCTGTTCCAGAGATTTCAAAATTAATTGACTAGGAAAATTACTAACTCTTTTTAACTTGTTTATTTATTTGATTATTACTAACCTTTTTTCTTTTTTGTTATTAACAACTAACAACTAACTCACTAACTTATTATTATTATTATTATTATTATTATTATTGTTAACTAACTTACTAACTTATTATTGTTGACTAACTTTTATTATTGTTGTTAATTAATTAACTTGGCTAACTTTTATTATTGTTGTTAATTAATTTAATTATTGTTGACTAACTTTTATTATTGTTGTTAACAATTAATTAACTTTTATTTATTGTTGTTAATTAATTTAATTAATTTGGCTAACTTTTTATTTATTGTTGTTAATTAATTTAATTAATTTGGCTAACTTTTTATTATTGTTGTTAATTAATTAATTTAATTAATTTGGCTAACTTTTTATTTATTGTTGTTAATTAATTTAATTAATTTGGCTAACTTTTTATTATTGTTGTTAATTAATTAATTTAATTAATTTGGCTAACTTTTTATTATTGTTGTTAATTAATTAATTTAATTAACTTGGCTAACTTTTTATTATTGTTGTTAATTAATTAATTTAATTAACTTGGCTAACTTTTTGTTATTGTTGTTAATTAATTAATTTAATTAACTTGACTAACTTTTTATTATTGTTGTTTAACAATTAATTTAATTAACTTTGCTAACATTTATTATTATTTTTAAAGAGGATGGCCAAAAAGCCCCACTTTATTATTATTAATTTTTTTCTTTATATAATTTTTTTATTTAATTCACCTTTAACCTTTACTAATTAATAAATAAATGAAAATTAAAAGAAGATTATTTTGTAATTAATTATTAAGGCTAATAAAAATTATTTTTAAAAAAGCCAATTATTTTTATTTTTATATACATGTTTTTAATTCTTTAAAGATAACAAAAAGTTAAAATTAATTTTAATAGTTATTTTTATCCAGTAAAAATAATAAAAAAATAAAAATAAAACCTGTTTAAAAAAATACATGAAAATTAAGACTTTATATTTTACTGATTTATTTAAAATATAACTTTTAAATCCACTAAAATAATAAATATTTTTCATTAAACAAGAAAACAAAAAGAAAATTAAAACAAGATAAGAAAAAGATAAGAAAGATAAGAAAAAGATAATAAAGATAAGATAAGATAAGAAAGATAAGAAGGAAAAGAAAGAAAAGAAAGAAAAATATAGAAAATAAAAATTTTTAGATTATTAATGAATCTAAAAATTCTATAACAAAAAGAATTACGAATTAGTAATTAAACTAATAATTAATTCCATAAAAATAAGAATTAAATAATTAACTATAAATTAAATCAACTTACATATCCGGATGATCCGTCAGGATCTGCGGTTTAAAAAAAAATATCACCCTTTTAATTAAATAAATTAAATAAAAAAAAAGATAAAAATCCATATTTACAATATGGATTAAATTATTTAAAAGTTCACCAAATTCCGTGTCCAAATGACTCGGCAGAGTCCATGGTTCGGAATCAAAAATCTTCCGTGTCCAAATGACTCGGCAGAGTCCATGGTTCGGAAGTATAAAATTTCATACAAATTAATTAATTTAAAAATCCACATTTCGACTAATCCAGTTAAAATTTCTAATTTTGAAAATTAACTGAGAATTATTTAAAAGCAAAGCAAAACAAAATTAAAATCAACTAAGGTGCCAATTTTTGGGCGTTTTAACAAAGTTGTTTTAACGTAACCGTACTCCCGATCCCCGAACTCTCGCAGACCAATTTTAAGGTGACCAATCGACCTAAGAAAACTGATTGGTGGCGACTCCCGAAAACGATCCGCACGTTGCCACAGCTTGGCGACTCCGCTGGGGACTCCACGTTAGTGAGTCGAGCCTAAAATTGATTTGTTTTGATTTACTTTGCTTATTATGTGGATTTATATGTTATATTTACTTATTCTAAACATGCATAATGCATTCACAATATGAAGCTCTATATCCGAGCTTTCTCAAATCGAACACAATTCTTTCTAAGCGGAATTGGTGTTGTTGTCCTTGTGAGGCCATGGTCTCCAAGCCTTCACCGGTTTCAAAGTAGCAAAGTAGTGTATTGCCTCCTGAGACGGTTAGTCTCTGCATGGGCCCACGAAAAGCTATGACTCGAATTAATCCATTCCTTACATTAACCCTAGAGGGTAAGGAATCGGGCCATCACTATAATTTAGTGACGGGATTCGGGAACTATCCCTTGCCTTTTTGATAAGCCACCTTATGCATATAGAACTCCCCACTTAACCATAGAACTGACCATAGAATTTCTACCATTTTACCAACGCCATAAGCACGTCCTTGTTATGCTATGTTGTTGCTCTACACTTTTATTTTCTTCGTGTCTTATATTTATGGTTTTAATTCATTTTTCCATAATACTTCATGAGTTGTTAATTGCTATTTAACTTATTAATAACCTTATCTTTCTTGTGCAATTATTCTTCATGCATTAAAACCACGCATCAAATTATGCTAACTTTTTGGTCTTTATAATGACAACTAAAAGTTTTGAAGTTCCACGATAGTGGATAATCAAATTCACTCATCGCATACATCCATTACATTAATCACGTGCATACAAAGTCTGATAAAAATATAATCTCATTGCATACATCCATTACATTAATCACGTGCATATAAAGTCTGATAAAAACATAATCTCATTGCATACATCCATTACATTAATCACGTGCATATAAAGTCTGATAAAAACATAATCTCATTGCATACATCCATTACATTAATCACGTGCATATAAAGTCTGATAAAAACATAATCTCGTTGCATACATCCATTACATCAATCATGTGCATACAAAGTCTGATAAAAACATAATCTCATTTTTCCTACATGCATCCATTGCATCAATCACATACACATAGGATCTAATAAAATATATCTTACTTTAAAAAGGGTAAAATTGGACCTCAACACCGATATTCAACCCGGCTCCAAACAAGATTAATGGCAGAACAAGCCGAAGGACGTCTCATAGAGATGAAGTCAAAGATAGAAAGTATGGCCGAACAAATGAGACAATTGATCGAGCTAATCAAGGCGAAAGCAATTCAAGAAGCACAAGTTCAGCCACCCATGACAGAAAGAGAAATGGTCACTTTGTTTGTCCAGACACTGAAGTACCTATATTATGACGAACTCATTGGCAATTCGGCAACTAATTTTTCTAATATTGTCATGTCTAGAGAAAGAATCGAGCGTGAGATTAGGACTGGGAATATTGCTGAATCCTTTAATAATCCTATGAAAAGAGGAGGACCATCCAGAAGAAAAGATGACGAAGTACAACAAATAGGACGCGGAAGAAGGATTCCCCTCGTGGATACTGTGGCTATCGGACCTCGCCTATCCTATTTTGCCAATGGGCCCGATAATTACCTTCCAAATAGGCCCAATGATTATCCTCTGAATAGGCCCAATAATTATCCTCCAAATAGGCCCAATGATTATCCTTCCAATAGGCCCAACAATTATCCTTTTAACAGACCTAATCAGTCATGGCCACCTGCTCCTACTCCTCCAGTACCTGCACCAAGACCAAGAGAAGTTTTCACACCAATTTCCATGACTTATACTGAGTTATACCCAAAACTCATCGAAAGACAATTTATCCGTCCAATTCCTACAAAGCCATTCAAACCCCCATATCCAAGGTGGTATGACCCTAACATTACCTGCCCATATCATGATGGCGTTCCAGGCCATGGCTTGGAAAACTGCATGGCATTGAAGCGTATAGTTCAACAATTAATCGAGTCAAAGTGGTTGGACTTTTCCGATGAGCCAAATGTCACCCACAATCCATTGCCGCCTCATCAAGCAAAACCAAGTCCAAGTTGCTAGGCCCGATGTGATTGATAATTGAAAAGTGAAGATTTCGAGCTAGAATTACATTGACTTTGGAAGGCCTCCAAGTCAGATCTGACCTAACAGTCCGCATACATTTTCGAATGACAGGGAATCCTTTGAATAAACTTGTATCTTTGAAAGCTTGCAAAAGTAATCTAATAGTAAAAATCTCCTAGATTTAGTCCAGAATCTAGGGTGTAGTCTTTGTTAAATGGACACCTGCTATTCTTTTTCTGGTACAACAAAAAGATGTGATGCGTGCATTCTACTACTTTCCATTTTTACACTCTTTCCATTATACTATCCATTATTGCTATCATACTTTGCTTTCTAAATGATACTACTCGTGGGTGAAAATAAAAAGTTAAGGGAAATTTGATAGTAATGATCTTGAAAGTGCTGCCAAATCTAGTAAGAAGGATTTCATATGTTGCACCTCAACCCTCAAAAAGAATTCACAGTGGTTATCAACATCCTTGCAAGAAGTTTGGGGTTAATTTCCAAACAAGGTAGCTCTCATATTAAATGACTTCAGTGGCTTCCCAATTCTCATAAATGCTAAAAAAAAAAAAAGGGTTCTCAGTTTTCCGCAACACAAACTCCGAAAAGAAAAAGTTCATCCCTTTCATCAAAAAGCCATTAAAGGGAAAATTCAAAAAAAAAATCCAAAAAAAAAAGAGAGACTGAGAAGCAAATAAAGCCACTTGAGTCATCTCACTTCAAGAAGGCTACGATCTCGGCTCTCCATAACACAAACTCCAAAAAAAAAAAAGGGAAAAAGTTCATCCCTTCCATCAAAAACCCAACAAGGGAAAATTCAAAACAAAAAGAGACTGAGAGCAAACACGAGCAAGTAAGGCCACTTGAGTCATCTCACTTCAAGACGGCTATGATCTCGGTTCTCTGCAACACAAATTCCAAAAAATGAAAGAAGTTCATCCCTTCTATCAGAATCCATTAAGGGAAAATTCAAAAACCAAAAAGAGACCGAGAGCAAGCACGAGCAAGCAAGGCCACTTGAGTCATCTCACTTTAAGAGAGTTATCAAGTATGTCATCACCATAGCTCACAAAAAAAAAAAAAAAAAAAGGAAACAAAAACAAAAACAAAAAAAGAAAAAAAAAAGAAAAGAAACGAAGCTCAAGTTAGAGCCAAAAAAAGAAAAAACAAAAAAAGTGAGCTATGGATTCTAGACTGAAAACCTGCAAAGGCGGTTTAGAACACAAAAGCAACTTTCAAGCCAAGCATACATGAAGACCACGATAGTTGGGGGGCAACAGATGAGGTTTAACTTTCTGGAAAGGTGGCAAGTTTGAGGTCTTCACTATTGAATTTTTCACCGTAATCAAATTTGCTCACGAGTAGTATTAAAAGACCCTTCTCCCACACCACTTAAACTTAACTTTCCTCAGACTGAACATCTTCATTCAGTTAAAAGACTATCATTGTGAATCATGCTTCTACCTTATTTAATACTGCTCACGAGTAGTATTAAAAGACCCTTTTTTCAAACCACTTAAACTTAACTTTCCTCAGACTTATCATCCTCATTCAGCTAAAAGATTATCATTGTGAAACATGTTTCTACCTTATTTAATACTGCGCACGAGTAGTATTAAAAGACCATTCTTTCACACCACTTAAATTTAACTTTCCTCAGACCTAACATCCTCATTCAGTTAAAAGACTATCATTGTGAAACATGTTTCTACCTTATTTAATACTGCGCACGAGTAGTATTAAAAGACCTTCTTTCACATCACTTAAACTTAACTTTCCTCAGACCTAACATCTTCATTCAGTTTAAAGACTATCATTGTGAATCATGTTTCTACCTTATTTAATACTGCTCACGAGTAGTATTAAAAGACAATTCTTTTACACCACTCAAACTTAACTTTCCTCACACCTAAAAATTTACCTCTTGATATTATCCTCATTCAGCTAAAAGGCTATTATTGTGAATCATGTTTCTACCTTATTGCCTTGCACAGTTTATGTCTTCGAGTTGGAAAGGGAAGAATGGCAGGATATTTTAATTAAAAACAAAGACCGTAAATTACTTTGTCAAGCTTTGCAAATTGATGAAAGTTTTTCTTTAAGGCCAAACCATTATTCATTAATGTATGTAGACTTAAAAGTGAGGACATAGCTTGAGTCTTTCTTTAATAAGATGTGGTTCTTGTAAGAGAAATTTACGATCAAGTGCCATCACAAAGGTCTAGAAATGCTCGACCTTCTGTTAAATCAAAGGCGAGATGATATCTCTTTCCACATAAACACCATATTCAGGGGGGCAAAATAGTCTCTACGAAGCGTAAAAGGAGTACCGCCAACAAAGAAGTTCAATAGACAAGGGGGCAAGTCTTATGGATCAAAACATGAGTTCAAGGAAGAGCAATCATTCAGATTATAACATGGGAATAAGTAAGTGTCGGCACGGTCACAAGAAAAGGGGCAAAGCAGACATTGAAAGTAAAGCCTTTGATGGTATCAAATCCATGACAATGGATGAGTACCCGAAAGAGATATAAATTATGAGGCGGGCCAACTTTAAAGAAATTGAGGCCAAAATTCAAAGAACAAGTCAAAGAAAGAGGATTTTGAAAAGAGTTGGGCTTTTGAGGCAGCGAACAAAAGCTGGAAAGCATAAAGAGATTCAATGATAGTCCAAGAAGCCATCACAAAGAGGATCCAGTAAAACAAAGACATAAAGAATTAGATCCATACAAAAAAAAAAAAGCCATTAGTTACACATGCTCTGCATTCATGCATTTCATATCATGCATACATAGCCTTTACATAACAAGGACCAAACGGGAAGCACATCCACGGCACAGCTACAACAATATAAGCTGAGATCTCAATGTCATCAGCTCTTACCAATCTATCACTGGATACACAGCTAATATGCGGGACCAACCCGCATCAGGAATTCAAGAATAAAGTAGACAATATTGTCAAAAGCTTGGCTACCGATTCAATAATCGAGGCTACACCTGGAAGGATCGGATTGACGCCAGCTAGTAGTATCCAAGATAAGAGATAGCTATAGCCAAGGATAAGGCAGATATAAAAAAAAAATATAAAGTAGACAATATTGTCAAAAGCCTGGCAATTGATTCAATAATCGAGGCTACACCTGGAAGGACAGGATTGATGCCAGCTTAGCAGCATCCAAGATAAGAGATAGTCAAAGATAAGGCAGACATCAAGAAATATTGTCGTTGAAAATTTGTCAAAAGCGGGCAATGGATTCAATAATCGATGACTGGATCGACGTCAGCTCGATGGAATATAAAAAATATCTATCACATCAAAATGAAGTAGGATCCACTTTTCCGGTTAAACGGCGGATACGGTACTCCGTGACTCTCAAGTCGGTTCTCTCAGTTGCCCATAATAACTGATTCCTTCACCCCTTCTTTCTTTTACTTCCTCCTAGAAAATGGATCCTACTTTTTCCGCCTTGCGAAAGTATTTCCCTTCTCTCCCAATGAACATTCTCAAAAAGATCTACCAAGTTCGCTGTGAACGATTAAGAGTTCTGATGCACAAAGGAATCCCTGAAGATGTGCGGTGGTTAATCGAAGCCAAGGTTCGTCTGGCAGGTGAAATCCCAGAGGCATTTGTGTCTCACATGCCTGGTATAGGCAAAAGCTCTTATGCCAAAAAGCGAAGAGCGAAAAGGTTACAAGTCTGCCATAAATGTGGACGGTGGACTTGTAATACTAAATGTCGTTCTTTAGGGATGATTTCTGATAATCGAGAAGATAAAATACGATTCATTAAGAATGGCCTGAGTAAGGACTCGTTGGATGATATCCAATTGACTCTTGAGACGCATTCTTGTGGATCTGTGCAACGTGAACTTCTTGGTTTATGGAGCATTTTTCATGAAGAATAAAACCGTTACAGTCCCGGGAATCTGACTGTAAATGACCCTGTTTGCCAGCTTGTAAGAAAACTGGATGGGAAGCAAATCCTCGACTCATAGAAGCCGTTAATGCCGTTATTGGACGTAAAACCAGTGGAAGATGTGAGCCACAGTCACAATTACTGTACATACAGTTTGTTATATTTGGAAAAGTTTGCATTTTCTTTTGACAGATGTACATGCTCTCCTAAATGTAATCGACACGTTATCCATTTCATCGCTATAAATGCATGTTTTTCCAGTCGGTTATCTAAGTTTCCTTCAATAACTAATTCCTTTCCATCATCTCTCAAATTCTTCTCTCATCAATGGATTCTACTCTTTCTACCATGCGAAAATACTTTCCTTCTCTTCCAATAAAAGTCCTTAAAAAGATCTACCTTGCTAGATGTGAAAGAATCAGAGTTTTTATGCACAAAGGCATTCCTGATAATGTGCGGTGGCTAATTGAAGCTAAGGTTCGTTCAGCTGGTGAAGTTCCAAAAGCGTTCTTTCCCCGTATGCCCAGCTTTGGTAAAAGCGCTTATGCTAAAAAGCGAAGAGCAAAGAGGCTAGGTGTCTGTCATAAATGTGGACGATGGAATTGTAATACTAAATGTCGCTTTTTAGGATACATCTCCAGAAATTATGAAGATAAAAGAAAATTCATCAAGAATGGCTTGCGTAAGGAATCTTTGGATGATATCCTATTAACTTTTGAAACACATTCTTGTGAAATAGTGCAATGGGAAATTATGGATTTATGGTGGACTTTCCAAAAAGAACAAGATCGTTACAGTCTTGGGAATGTGACTTTAAACGACCCTGTTTGTCAGTTTGTAAGAAAACTGGATGGGAAGCAAATCCCCGACTTATAGAAGGCATTGAAGCCATTATTGGACATAAATCAGTGGAAGATGAGAGCCACGGTCATGATTCCTGTACATATAAGCTGTCATTTGTCTTTTCTTTTGACAATAATGTACTTGCTTCTGTAAGTGTAATTAACGCATTATCCCTTTCATCACTATAAATATGTGTTAGTTATTTTCGTTTCCTACAATCACTAATTTCTTTCTTTGCCTCCTTCATCAATGGAGTCTTCTCTTTCCGCCTTACGAAAGTATTTTCCTTCCTTCCCAATAAATGTTCTTAAAAAGATTTATCAAGCTAGATGTGAACGATTCAGAGTATTTATGCACAAAGGCAACCCTGATAATGTGCGGTGGCTAATTGAAGCTAAGGTTCGTTCAGCTGGTGAAGTTCCCGAAGCGTTCTTTCCCCGTATGCCCGGCTTTGGTAAAAGCGCTTATGCCAAAAAAAGAAGAGCAAAGAGGCTAGGCGTTTGTCATAATTGTGGATGGTGGATTTGCGGCAATAAATGTCGTTCTCCAGGAGTGATCACCAGAAATCGTAATGATAGAATAAAATTCATCAAGAATGGCTTGCGTAAGGAATCTCTGGAAGATATTCGAGAGGTTCTTGAAGCGCATTCTTGCGGAATAGTGCAATTTGAGGTTGTTGGATTATGGATAATTTTCCAAAAAGAACGAGATCGTTATAGTCTTGGGAATCTGACTTTAAACGACCCAGTTTGCCAGTTTGTGAGAAAACTGGATGGGATGCAAATCACCGATTCATAGAAAGCATTGAAGCCATTACTGGACGCAAAGTCAGTGAAAGACGAGGATCAAAGTCACGATTACTGTACGTGCTAGCTGTCGCTTTTGGAAATTTTCCTCCCCTTTTGGTAATAATGTATCCACTCCTGACGTGAACCAAAGTCACGATTACTGTACGTGCTAGCTGTCGCTTTTGAAATCTTCCTCCCCTTTCGGCGATAATGTATCAACTCCTGACATGAGCCATAGTCACGATACTGTACATGCTAGCTGCCACTTTTTAAAATTTTCCTTCTCTTCCAACAATCACGTACCTACTCCTGACGTAAGCTACAGTAGTGACTACTGTACATGCTAGCAGCTATTTTGAAAATTTTCCTCCTCTTTTAACGATAGTGTACCCATACCTGACCAGAGTCATACTCGTGACTACTGTGAATAGCTGGCAATAATGTATCCATTCTTGAAAATAAAATTATTGCCTTATCTCTTCATCTCTATAAATATATCCTCTTTTCTCACAAGGGTAAGGATAGGAATGGAGAAAACCCCAACTCGTAAATCCCGAAGTATTTGTGTATTTTCTGGGGCTTTTCCTGGAAAAGATGAAGAGTATTTAAAAGCAGCCAACCATTTGGGTAGAGTATTAGCTGAGCGAAAAATACATTTAGTTTATGGAGGAGGTAGTGTCGGATTAATGGGAGGTGTAGCATCAGCAGCATCTCTAGGAGGAAGTCAAGTTTTGGGCATTATCCCTGGACCTCTGAAATTTATTTCTGGGGGCACGATTGGAGAAGAATTAGTGGTTAAAAATTTGCAAGAGCGTGTGTTACAAATGCTTTTAAATGCTGATGCTTTTATCGCTCTACCAGGTGGTTTTGGCACATTGGGAGAAGTCTTTCAAATTGCTTCCATGGCCCAACTTAATTTGCATAAGAAACCCATTGGGCTTTTAAATGTTAACAATTTCTTTACAGGTCTGATAGCTTTTATGGATTATGCTATGCAGAAGAATTTCATATCAAGAGTGGCACGGCGAATCATAATATCCGCAACAACTGCTGAAGAATTGCTAGATAAAATACAAGCTTTTGTTCCTGAACCAGATCCAGCAATGATTCAGATAGACTGGACACGACAGTCTTTCCCGACCAGTTCACTCCCATAATGGTCATCTACTCACCCTGTTGAAGTATTGTGGAAGAAAGAAGCGATCTGATCCGTTTTTCTTGTCCTTTAGTTTTATTATCAGCATTTTCTTTCGCGTTTCAGTTTTTCTTTTCAGGGAATTTCTTTTTTTATAATATAGCTTCGTCCATGCTGATATTAAAACCATGCGACAATGCCTTTAGGTTGGAATGGCTGAGTAAAGAGTAATTTTTGTTACTCTTGAGACGCATCCTATTAGGTCTACTAGGCATAACATTTTGGGGTAGTTAAGCTTTAACCTTATTCGGATGACATATCTCACAAGGGAATCTATATTTACTGAAGAAAATATTAGATGAACCTTGAATATTGATTCCAAACATCCGTTCCCTTTACATAATTTGTCAGTGTTATTGTCGTCATCAAGATTCACTCGTTTTATCGAAGCCTAATTCTTTGCGCTCGCCTATTATGAAAATTCACACTTTCGAAGAAAATTATTCCAATTTCAATTGCTTTCATATAAATTTCGCTCGAGGTCCTAAGGAAAGCTCCTTAGTTTCAAAATCAATTTTCATCATCGGGGTTTTAAGGATTGAACCTTTGCCTCGAAAACAATCAATTTTCATCGGGGTTTTAAGGATGGAACCTTTACCTCGAAAAAAATCAATTTTCATCATCGGGGTTTTAAGGATGGAACCTTTGCCTCGAAAACAATCAATTTTCATCGGGGTTGTAAGGATGGAACCTTTGCCTCGAAAATAATCAATTTTCATCATCGGGGTTTTAAGGATGGAACCTTTGCCTCGAAAAAAATCAATTTTCATCATCGGGGTTTTAAGGATGGAACCTTTGCCTCGAAAACAATCAATTTTTATCGGGGTAGTAAGGATGGAACCTTTGCCTCGAAAACAATCAATCCGGGGTTTTAAGGATGGAACCTTTGCCTCGAGATCAATCAATCAATCCGAGGTTTTAAGGATAGAACCTTTGCCTCGAGATCAATCAATCAATCCGAGGTTTTAAGGATGGAACCTTTGCCTCGAGATCAATTATCAATCCGAGGTTTTAAGGATGAAACCTTTGCCTCGACATCAATCAATCAATTCGAGGTTTTAAGGATAGAACCTTTGCCTCGAGATCAATCAATCAATCCGAGGTTTTAAGGATAGAACCTTTGCCTCGAGATCAATCAATCAATCCGGGGTTTTAAGGATGGAACCTTTGCCTCGAGATCAATCAATCAATCCGAGGTTTTAAGGATAGAACCTTTGCCTCGAGATCAATCAATCAATCCGGGGTTTTAAGGATGGAACCTTTGCCTCGAGATCAATTATCAATCCGAGGTTTTAAGGATGGAACCTTTGCCTCGACATCAATCAATCAATTCGAGGTTTTAAGGATAGAACCTTTGCCTCGAGATCAATCAATCAATCCGGGGTTTTAAGGATGGAACCTTTGCCTCGAGATCAATCAATCAATCCGAGGTTTTAAGAATAGAACCTTTGCCTCGAGATCAATCAATCAATCCGGGGTTTTAAGGATGGAACCTTTGCCTCGAGATCAATTATCAATCCGAGGTTTTAAGGATGGAACCTTTGCCTCGACATCAATCAATCAATTCGAGGTTTTAAGGATAGAACCTTTGCCTCGACATCAATCAATCAATCCGGGGTTTTAAGGATGGAACCTTTGCCTCGAGATCAATCAATCAATCCGAGGTTTTAAGGATGGAACCTTTGCCTCGAAAACAAATAATCAATCAATCAGTCCATCTTACAACGATAGGAGCTTTCCTATCGTTAGAGGTTCTAAGGACATTTCCTTAACCTAAAACAAACAATCAATCCATCAGTCCATCTTACAACGATAGGAGCTTTCCTATCGTTAGAAGTTCTAAGGACCTTTCCTTAACCTCAAACAAATAATCAATCAATCAGTCCATCTTACAACAATAGGAGCTTTCCTATCGTTAGAGGTTTTAAGGACCTTTCCTTAAACCTTACTGTTTGGGCGGCGAGAACATTCTCAATGCCTACCTAAGCCGGACGAAATTTGGTAACGACTTTGCATACATCATGTCCCATGAAGCATGCAAAGGGGGGCAGCTGTTGACACCCAATTTCGTCCGGGTGTTTTAAAATTTTGAAAAAAATTTTATTAAAAAAAAATTAATTTAAAAAAAATATATTACTATTATTATTAAAAAAAATTTAATTAGTTTAAAATATATTTTTGTTTTGTGAAAATTTGATTTAAAATGATATATGTGTGAATATGTGTATGTTTGAAATAAAATAAAATTTCATGAAAAAAATGACAAAAAATTAAAAGTTTGAGGTAAAAATGACAAAATTGAGAAGTTTCAGAAAAAATTGACAAATTCTAAAAGTTCCAGGAGCATTTGGTAGTTTGTCACATAAAATTTTGAGCCTGCCGACGTTTTTGGCTCAAATTGACAGAAAACGACAAAATTGTCAAAATCAGAAGCTTCAGGAACTTATCCTGAGGCTGAGAGACGTAAAGGACTAAAATTGTCATTTTACCAATTTAAAAGATAAGTTTGAAATTTTTTATTAATTTATCCATCAACAGTTCAGCCAAACTTCCTCTATAAATAGCCCCCCAAATTTTGTGCTGAACACAGAAAAAAATAGAAGAAAAACTTAGAGCTCCGTTTTAAAAAAAAGAGTAAATTATAGCCTCAGTCCCTGGCCCTCCTTCCTTCCCCCAGAAAATCTCAAAATCTTCTTTTCTGACAGAAAGGCCATCTTCTTCCTTTCTCTTTCTTCTTTCTCCTTTGCTGTCCGCGTACTTCCGCCGTCCCTCGTCGCCGTCGCGCCCGTTCGTCTCCCCTGCTGTCGTCTCGCCGTCCTCCGTGACCCACCGCCGCCGCCTCTGCCCCGTGCCGCAGTGCCAGCGCCGCCGGCCGCCAACCCGTCACCCCCCCTTCCCGCGTCGCGTTACCTGTTCCAGAGATTTCAAAATTAATTGACTAGGAAAATTACTAACTCTTTTTAACTTGTTTATTTATTTGATTATTACTAACCTTTTTTCTTTTTTGTTATTAACAACTAACAACTAACTCACTAACTTATTATTATTATTATTATTATTATTATTATTGTTAACTAACTTACTAACTTATTATTGTTGACTAACTTTTATTATTGTTGTTAATTAATTAACTTGGCTAACTTTTATTATTGTTGTTAATTAATTTAATTATTGTTGACTAACTTTTATTATTGTTGTTAACAATTAATTAACTTTTATTTATTGTTGTTAATTAATTTAATTAATTTGGCTAACTTTTTATTTATTGTTGTTAATTAATTTAATTAATTTGGCTAACTTTTTATTATTGTTGTTAATTAATTAATTTAATTAATTTGGCTAACTTTTTATTTATTGTTGTTAATTAATTTAATTAATTTGGCTAACTTTTTATTATTGTTGTTAATTAATTAATTTAATTAATTTGGCTAACTTTTTATTATTGTTGTTAATTAATTAATTTAATTAACTTGGCTAACTTTTTATTATTGTTGTTAATTAATTAATTTAATTAACTTGGCTAACTTTTTGTTATTGTTGTTAATTAATTAATTTAATTAACTTGACTAACTTTTTATTATTGTTGTTTAACAATTAATTTAATTAACTTTGCTAACATTTATTATTATTTTTAAAGAGGATGGCCAAAAAGCCCCACTTTATTATTATTAATTTTTTTCTTTATATAATTTTTTTATTTAATTCACCTTTAACCTTTACTAATTAATAAATAAATGAAAATTAAAAGAAGATTATTTTGTAATTAATTATTAAGGCTAATAAAAATTATTTTTAAAAAAGCCAATTATTTTTATTTTTATATACATGTTTTTAATTCTTTAAAGATAACAAAAAGTTAAAATTAATTTTAATAGTTATTTTTATCCAGTAAAAATAATAAAAAAATAAAAATAAAACCTGTTTAAAAAAATACATGAAAATTAAGACTTTATATTTTACTGATTTATTTAAAATATAACTTTTAAATCCACTAAAATAATAAATATTTTTCATTAAACAAGAAAACAAAAAGAAAATTAAAACAAGATAAGAAAAAGATAAGAAAGATAAGAAAAAGATAATAAAGATAAGATAAGATAAGAAAGATAAGAAGGAAAAGAAAGAAAAGAAAGAAAAATATAGAAAATAAAAATTTTTAGATTATTAATGAATCTAAAAATTCTATAACAAAAAGAATTACGAATTAGTAATTAAACTAATAATTAATTCCATAAAAATAAGAATTAAATAATTAACTATAAATTAAATCAACTTACATATCCGGATGATCCGTCAGGATCTGCGGTTTAAAAAAAAATATCACCCTTTTAATTAAATAAATTAAATAAAAAAAAAGATAAAAATCCATATTTACAATATGGATTAAATTATTTAAAAGTTCACCAAATTCCGTGTCCAAATGACTCGGCAGAGTCCATGGTTCGGAATCAAAAATCTTCCGTGTCCAAATGACTCGGCAGAGTCCATGGTTCGGAAGTATAAAATTTCATACAAATTAATTAATTTAAAAATCCACATTTCGACTAATCCAGTTAAAATTTCTAATTTTGAAAATTAACTGAGAATTATTTAAAAGCAAAGCAAAACAAAATTAAAATCAACTAAGGTGCCAATTTTTGGGCGTTTTAACAAAGTTGTTTTAACGTAACCGTACTCCCGATCCCCGAACTCTCGCAGACCAATTTTAAGGTGACCAATCGACCTAAGAAAACTGATTGGTGGCGACTCCCGAAAACGATCCGCACGTTGCCACACAAATCGTTTTCAATCGAATCATTGTCTGAAACCATACAAGTAAAAGCAGACACGCCTTGGTTTTGTGACATAGTAAGGAGGGCTGTCTTCAGCGAGGAGGGAGCGGCGTGAATAGGTGAATGATATTTTGTTGGTTTTGGGTTTTCGAGCAAGAAAGACAAAGAATTCTGTTTGTCTTGCATTTGCGTTCGATGATTGCATGATGTTTTAATAAAAACATCGGAAACACCATGGTCTAGGTTATGTGGATATAATAGTTCATTTAAAAGTAAAATTATGTTGTTAAAATTTTAGGAGTTTCTTTCTTTTTAGGTATTAAAAAAAGAAAATTTTATAAAAAAAAATTATAAAAATTAATTTTGTTTTCTATGACTCATTTTTCTATGACCCATTTATCTTTTCACACAGTTTTAGGCAAATTTTCTTTACCTTTTCATACCTTTCCAAACTTTACCATAATAGAAGTATTTATTGCAAATCAAACATTAACTTTTTTAAGGTCAATATTGAAAAATCGAATTACTAATTATTATTGTTAGGAAAATGGTTCATTAATTTTGGACATCCCAAAATATAGAAAGAAGCTCATATAGTTTGAGATGGGGAAATATAAAAAAAACAACTTACTAAACATAAAATTATTCTAGAAATTTAAGAAAACCTAAAATAGAAGGTGCTATTGGTAAAATTGGTGTAATTGTTTTTTTTTTTTAATGGTAGACTAGAGAAACTTTATTGCTAATAGAGAACAAAGTACATGATAGAAAAGCCAAAGGCTAATCTTCATCACTTGCCCCCTGGCAAAACCAACCTTTTGACTAACTTTGCAGCTAAACCCAATTCTTAACAGCCAAGTAAGGATCACAAACTCATTCAACCCATACACACATTAACTTATCACTCATATTCACAATCTACACAAAAGAAAAAAGCTGAATTTCCTGCACAATAGGAGAACTAGACTTCCTACAGCTTTTGAATAAGAAGTTGTTTCTATTGTCCCAAATACGTCAAAGCACTACATATTTTACAGCAACCAAAACCTTTTCTTACTTTTTATTTAGTGGTTTATCCAACTGAAGATTCAAAGAGTCCAAAATTGTGTCACTTGCCTCTTTGTCAACTTTCCACCATCGTAGAACTTGACTCCACACTTCTAAGCTTTAAGGTATAATTTTCCACCACTATAGAGCTTGACTCCACACTGTCGAACTTTAGGGTATAATTCTTATGACACACCAAACTCATTCTAAAGTACATTTTTATAATAAAAAAAAATTACTTTTCTCACTTTTTACACAAACAAGAAATTAAATTTTTTAAGAAATACATTTTGGAACATACTTTAAGGTTTCCAATCACAACTTTAAATTGATTCCATTGATTTGGTCGTGTAAATAGGACATTTAAATATAGGAGACTTAGGTTTGGGGTGAGCATTTGATTTATCCGACTTAACATGAACTGAATTAATCAATTTATTTAATTTTTAATCTTAGATGACGAGAACGTAATGCACCAAATTGGTCTTTAAATCCAAACACAAGACAAATCGATATATATTTCAATTCTTTTGATTCTAATTGAAATAACCCATTAGTTAAAATTTGCTATTTTCCAGTGGCCGTTGGAAAAATAGCTTGTACACAAATCACATGTTGGGGAAAACATTTTCTAACAGCTCAATGGTTGACCATTGGTATTATCAACAGCTAATTGTTGGAATATGAGCTGTTAAAAATTTTCAATAGCCAAACCTTCTAACATTTTTTCCAACGCTTGTAAGGAGTAAGGCCATTGGAAATTACTAATTACTTAAACTGATAGAAAATATCAATGGCTCTAACCATTAGAAACATATCAACAGCTCAAGAAAATGGAAATTTTCAACAGCCATGGCGTTGAATTTTTTTTAAAAAAATAAAAAATATATATTATTTTATATTATTAACCTTGATAATTGTTGATAATATATTGTCTTTTTCATAATATTATTTTAGCATAATATTATTTTAGAATAATATATTATATTATATTTTAGCATAATATATTTGCATAGTATTATTTTATATTATTATATATAATTTTAGTATAATATATTCAACTTGATATATTAAACCTAATAATATTATTTTAGCATACAAACAATAATAAAAATGATGAAATTGAAATGATAAATCTGCCACCAAATCCACTATCCGGAAAGATGGGACATAATATTATATGGGCCCTGCTGGTTACTGGATCAACGATACTAACATTTCCAATCAGCAGAAACTGTTCTAGTTCTGCAGGCTTAAGCTTGAAATTTATGTCTGTTGTTTGGAAGTCAGCTTCTGAACTATTCCGCTAAAAAGGTTAACAAATCCATGTCAAAAACTAGCTAGAAAATGAATAATTAAAATCAACAATTTAGACTTATTTCTTGGAATAAATATCTAACATCTTCTCATTAGCTTCACTATTTTTACTCTGGGTAACCTCCATTCTTCAGGAACGGCAGACTAATGAACTATGTACCAATTAATAGAACCTCATTAATCGACTAGTCATGTGTCGGTCAAACTATTAAAAAAAAAGAGCTGAAGTTGAGGTTATTTACAAGGTGATGCCATCACCCATTTCTCATAATTTTCCTCTCCTCCGTCCCTCCATGTTTCGCACTTCACCATGAATCACTAGCCTACAGTCCAGTTACGCATCGGTGGATCCACCGCCTGTGAGCTAGCCTAGCCAATCGTCTGTCTATTGGTCCCTATTGTTGGGCTACGGAGCAGATTGACCGGACAATCATTGAAGCTCATTAGAGATAAACTCAGAGGGAAGATCAGCCAGACAAAGGTCAAGAGGCAGGAAAAGTTCTTGAATGGGGTACCGAAGCCAGCGAAGACGACAATCTTCGGACGGCGAGAGCGGCAATAGTAGCGAAAGCTTTCATTAGCCATGACGATTTCGAAGACGTTCAAAAAGATGACCCTGGGCTCCGTCAGTTAGCCGAGAGCCAGAGCGATAATCATGATTAAATTAGGGCTGATGATCAAAGATTCAGGGAGGCGGAGATTGTATCCACGGAGGAAGAGGAGAATCGGAGGGTAGAAGGGTTGGATTTAGAGGAAGAAGATGATGATGCTTTGAAAGAAAAGAGGCATCTATGAAGGGAGAAAGCGCTTCAAAAACTACAGCAGGAAGCTCAGGAGGCAATTCCTGAAGCAGAAGGAAGAAGAAAAGCCGGATGAGGAAGATGAAGAGGTTATTGTATGTGCGTCAGCGAAGAAGAACGTTTAAGAAGGAAAGTCGCATAATTTGTAAATATGATTAAAAACTGGGACTAATTTCATTCGATTGGCTAGATCTGCATTTAAATCAGACCCGACTCATTATTAATTAGACCTCTTTAATTGGATTAAACTGAAACGCACTACCCCTTAAAATTTTTCGATTTAAATCGAAAAATGATCAATTGTAGCTATGGCCTATGGGGATTGGGAAGGCGAAGAAAAATCAAAAGGCTGGAAGGCAGCTTTTTAACTTTTTCTTAGAATGAGGGTTTGACTTTGCAGAACCAATCTAAAAGTAACGGATGAAAGAGATGTCGTGCATGGACCAAAGAACGAAACTGTGACGGCCACCAGCTCAGCTCGACAGGCAGAGCTAGCTAGCTCCAAACTTTGGCTTTGAGTTGACAGCGCCCGCCGATTTGACCTTTTTTGTTTTTGTTTTTATTTTTGTTTTAAATATATCCAGTAGTTGACTTTTTTCTTACCATAGAAACAGCCAACCTACCCTCACTAAGCTTCGATCCCTGTGGCCACAGAATCTAATCATTTTCATGCTCATGCTCATGCTCATGCACCTTCCCCAACTCAAATGTCGACTCTCTTTCTCCTTTTTTAATCCCAAAGTCTTGGCTCATCGGCAGTCCCCTCCACCTCACACTACATCTTTTCCACTTTCATTTTTCTACAATTAATTTCGCCCCCACGATCCACCTTAATTATTTCTCTCTTCCACCCCTTCTCTCAATTTGTTTTTCCTTTCGCTCTGCCCCAAAAGAAACAAAATAAGAAAAATAGATTACTAGAAAACATTTGGAGCCAGTTATGTGGAATAAGACCATGGTTGAAACAACCATAACCAATATTTGTAAAATTATCATATTTTATATATTGGTGTTAAAGCCACGATATTATGGGGATCAATCCTTTATTGTTGTTGGAGATTTCTTCCCTTCAAGTAACTAATAAATTAGTAAATTTATGTATAATATAATGTCTAATCAAAAGTTTTCACATCTGTCAGGCATACATTCAGCCATAGAACTTTGTTAAAAATAATAAAAAATTATAAACAAATGCATATCAGAATTGGTAATTCTATTAATTAAGACAAAAATATGTATGTTAAATTTAGATAATATGATCTTAATGAGAATTACTAGCCCTATATATATATATAAAGAGAGAGAAAGAGAGAGGAAATATGGCGTTGTATATACTAGTCAGCTGATAATCAACGATAAGGACTCCCATCGCCCTCGCCAATCACCACCCTCGCTCGCAGTGGATTATCGTAGCAGAGATAGATTTTGGTTGCTTAAATTGACCCATTTCACAAACTTCTCTCTATTAATAAATTATATAGACACACTCTCACATACACATACACATATATATAGCTGGTAACGTGGCAATATTTTCTTTCAAGTTAATCTCATCTGGATCGAAATCGCTTGCTAATATATTGAAACATTTTAGTTTGTTATAATCTGCGTTTGCTAAAGGTCAACTTCTAAGCAGAAAATTTAAGCATATACAAATGCGTACCAACTTATTTGGTCTGACGTAAGCCCGACTGTTCTCGTATCAACCATGAAAGTAAGTATCATAAATTAAAAACCAAATCAATGCAGTCCAAAATTTCCCTTTTTTTTTTTCCTGCTCTAATCATGATTTCTCATAATTACTGTTGAAGAAAAATGTTTACTAGGTCGGTCTAATTGCAGATTAATGTCAACCATATATACTAAACGACTTTCCGTTAATGAAGCTAGCTAGGTTGCTGCTAGCTAGCATATTCTTCTGTTAATAGTCAACTCGAAATTATTAAAGGAGTGATGAAACCAGTTATAGAAGGTAGGACATACATTGAAATGATTAAACAAACATGGTGCTGAGTAGACCTGTTTCTTTCGTTTCTATGAACTGGTGCCATACACTTAACTATATACATCGGTGCGAGTCACTCGATGGAGAATATATATAATTAATTTCTAGTACTAGGTGATATAATTCACCGATTTTAGATACCGCTCCCTCCCTTCTACTTCCGATCCTAACTGCCACTTCTATTTTTATTTTTATAATGCTTTTACCTATCTAAATTTTAAAATGTGATGATTTCTTGCTGTCACTTCCATTTTCTTGCTCTCGCTTTCACACATTTAGATCACCTAGTTCTGATACTTTGAAGTGTGTAGAAATTGTGATGATATAGATACAAATGTATAGCAAATTTATTTTAACTTAAGTTTATTTAATCTAAAAATGACTTATATTTATTTTTACCTTTTTTTTTAATCCAGAACTAATTTTATTTAAAATTCAATATTATATAGATATAATAATCCATTGAAAATATAATTTTATAATCTTAATACATTTTTATGAATTTTTCTATTTTTAGGCATTACAATGGAAAAAAATTATAAATATTTAATAACATCATGAAATTTTACTTTCAAATGCATTATTACATATACATATTATTGGTTTTAAAATAAAATCAGTTCTAGGAAAAAAAATATGTAAAAATAAAAATAAATCATTTTAAATTAAGTTAAATTAAATTAAAATGAATCGACTCGTAATCTTAGAGCTAATTTCTTTAAACTTAAATCAAAATAACTTACTTTTATTTTTGCATCTTTTTTTATCTGAAACTAATTTTATTTAAAATTCAATATTATGTAGGTGTAATAATCCATTAAAAATATAATTTTTATAATATTTCTAAGTTTTTAGGAATTTTTCTCGTTTTAGCCATTAAAAATCATAAAATTTAATAATATCATAAAAATTTATTTTCAAATGGATTATTGTATCTACATAATATTAATTTTTAAATAAAAATGGTTTGAGGTAAAAAAAAAATGTAAAAATAAAAATAATTCATTTTAGATTAAGCTAATATAAGTTAAAATAAACTGTCCCTTAATTATTAAATGAAGGTGCAACGATATTACTATACGTTGTATGGTGAACAAGGGGACCCGAGGACAACCGGTGATAAATCATACTCGTGCTCGGTAAGGCAATGCACACCAAACAACTTAATTAATTAGCTGATTAATCGGTAGTATTATTAAAAATACTTATAAATTACTCCTGCAATCTAGCCAACTACTCCCTCAGCTCGTTGACCATCCAGAACTGAATCTATATATATTAACCATTTGCATGACACAAAAGTGTTTCATACGGTGCGTATTATGATATACATTAATAAATTAATTAAAAATAAACAGTTTACTTTGCTAAACCATAGAGTTTGAAGATGATTGATTAATTAACTAGATCGTAATCTAGAGAATTTACGTTCTTCAATTTTTTTTAATTAATTAGTGTACATTCACTACTAAAAAAGGGTTTTAGTGACAACAATTAACAACAGTTAGTAGTCACTAAATCAGATTTAGTGACGGCTAGCTGCCCCTAAAGTCGCCGTGACTAATTTATTCGCCGTTAATAATATAGCGGCGACAATTGTCGATACATAGTGACGGTCAATCTTCACAAAGCCGACGGTCATTAATTTTCTATCACCATTCTGTTGTTGGTGAGTTAGCGATGGCTAACCGTTGCTAATTTAGCGAAAACTAATTGTCATTAAATTTAGTGAAAATTAGTCGTCACTAATTTTAGCAAAGGCTAACTGTAATTAGTTTTAGCGAAGGCTAGTGACAACTGGCCTTTACTACTCAAATAATAATAAAATTATTATTATTATTCCTACATTATTACTATGTTATCCTGTTCTTTCATTTCCAATAATTATAAAATAAAGGCAGACTATATATATCCACGAATACAAAGTACATCTCCAATGTGATTTAACACTTAAGTTATACTTGAAAGATTATATATGCATATTTTTGTTCATTTCATAGAGTTGGCCATTCTACCACAAAAGAAATCCCAAGAACCAGGAACAAGTTTGAAAGTACATGTCTGGGAGAGAATAATTTAATAAAGCTATTTTATGCTTAGCTTGAGCAAAACTTCCAGTCAACTCTGTAGCATGTTGCATTCAGCATGCCCCCCATTGCAAATTTGCTAAACAAGCTAGTAAATCAATAGATCTTTCACTTCCTGTCTCTAGTTAGATCCCATAGGTAAATATAAGATACCCATTTGCAACTACTTTAACAACATGAATTTGAATGTTAACATCTTTTACTTTAAGCAATGGCAAGATCTTAACCCCCCCACTATAAGAAGATAGGGTTCAGTAGGGGCAAATGAGGTAAGTGAAGGGAAAAAAGACACTTTTTCTATTCTAAATTAATAAATATCATTACATAAGTAGAACCTTGTTCAAATAATTTGGCTATTGATGATTTCTCCATTTACTGAATCTTTGACAACTTTGTTCAAATAATTCACTAATCACCAAAGGAAATAGCAAGAGTAAAGAAGAACTTTGATTTTCCGTGATAAACAGAAAATTATGTAATTGGTGCACTATGAAGTAAAATCATGCTGACAGAAAAAAGTATAAAGGATACCTTACCATACGACTATGGGATCCCCAGCCTTATAAGGTCGATCAACAACTTGTTCAACTGCACCATTAACAACACTTAACATTGCTTTGCAATTGCTCTTGAAAGCTAGTAATGATGGCCCAAGAAGAATCAATGGAAAAAATTTAATTCAACTACCCAATAGGTGTAGAGGAAAACAATAGTCCCACAAAGAGTTTGACAACTTACTTGTAAATGTGCAATACAAGACTGAACTGCAACAAATGCTTGCTTGAAAATCTCAAATGGGAAAGCCTCAGCTGGAATGTTATATGGTATTGTTGCAGAGTTTTGTGCTAAACATATGCATTCGCTAATAGAGAGAAAATAGTTTATGCATTACTAGATGCCCAAAAGATTCAAAAAGTGAAAGAATAACAATTTAAGGTTGTCCTAGTCAAGTAAATATGTAATGATTCATGTCAACGCCCTTCAGTTAAGGCTTGAACTTGAACCTAAAATCAAACAATAACCACAAGAAAAATCTAGCACTTATAATTGCATATAGCTTAGTAGAACTCTAGAGGAAAACAGAAACAAGAACAAAAGGAAAATTACATGCTGGACAACATAAATAGAAAGGACTGTAACTTGTCCCATTGTTCTACTATGAAGGCATTAAACTCAACAAGAATGGCTAGCACTGAAGCAGCATATTATAAGGCTTTGTCACAGCCAAATCGAGAAAAGAGATTTTGCTCTGTCATAACCGAAATGAAGAAAACAACATTATCTACCACAAAGAAGAAAAAAATAAAAATTATAAAAAGAAACAATCTTTTTTCTCTTGATGTATAAGGAGAACTGATTTACTTCAAATGTATCTACACAATTTCTTTCAGACTCTCCTCATCCTTGATCGATGAGTTGTCCCCACTAGATCTCATGGTAGAGGTATCGACGTCGTTCGACAAAGGCACATTCACCATTACGGACGTCTTGAATGAGCCAAGAAAATTTTCACTGTCCAATCAATTGAACGAACTAGAGATTGAGATTTGGAAGTTTTAATTGGATAGATAATAGTAGTCCAATCTTCAAATTGTAGAGAGAAATCCTGATGATTTCCAAATTTGAGCAGCAAAGTGGTAGGGCACGGAGGCTTGAAAATTTTTTGAATTAGCGACAGCCATATGAGCGACTGTCGCTTGTAAATGGCTGCCTAGTGAGGGCTAGCCATTGCTAGATGATACCTAGGTAATGAGGGTAAGCCGTCACTAGTTTTAGCCAAAACTTAGTGACAACTTGCCTTTATTAATACCTTGATTAGCCACTTTCATTCATTTTTTTATAAAAGAAGTATTTAGATTATAATGAACTATTTAAGATCCTTTTCCATATGCATATAACTAATATTATGATTACTGATAAAAAAAGATAATATTTCCAAGATCTGCCAGGAAATTTTTTTGAAATTCAACAGACCCCATTTTTTTCTTTATTTTTAGAAAAATAACTTAGATGAATGATTTTTTTTTACCATAAAACAAAATTTTATCCTAAAACCTAATCTATAATTTTTTTGATAGACATAAAGATCCATACATCTCAATTGATAAAGAAATTGAATAATTAATTATTCTTTTGTCAATAAACATGTTTAAATAAATAAATAAATTTTCAATTATTTTACTTAGTCAATTAAACAAGTCATAAATAATTATGACCCCATAATTTAGTGATGGTATGCATTCACGAAATTAGTGAAGGCATGCATTCACGAAATTAGTGAAGACAAGCCATTACTGACGGAGACTTAGAGAAGGTTATATGTCTCTAATTTTTAAGATCTTTTGATAAAAGCATTGAAAGAGTTTTAATGGCTGCAGTACATATACAAGCATTTATGGCTAGCAACATATGAGTTAGGGGTATGCTCACACCTATGCCTATGCGTATGCCAGTATGCCACCAAGACTGAAAGGAATAGAGGCGTTGTCTTAGGTGTGGGTGTTTTGTAGCTAACTAAAAAGGTAATGAAGCAAGATTTTGAGAATTTTCAACCTCCCATTTGATTATATCGACCGAATCAGGTCAAAGTCCTTTCGATTCAACCCAACCCAAGCCGTCCCACCCCCCATAAACGAGATATAAACTGACTAATAAAAAACTACACATTTTTGCTGATGATATTTTGGGCTATTCACATGAGACAAAGACAAGAAACTTGAAAGTTTCATATAGTTCAACCTTCTCTTTCATTTGAAGTGTCTTTTTCTAAGAACAAAACTGTGTGATCACTGTATCAAAGCAAGCAATATCTCAAGTGAGCCTCTAAGATTCATCATTGGCGCCATCTATGGGAACGAAATGTTTTCAAGTCCCTCATTGGGGGCGCATACATTGAAAGTGATTGAGAATAATCGGATGGAGTAACGGTGAACTGGTCAAATATTTAAGCCATGGCCAATTTTTATTGGTATTGTTCGATTGAACACTATTGATTATATTTAGCCTTATTAACAACTACCCCCTTTCTTTGTTTATTGCTCCATTTTATTTTGACACAAAGTATTGATATTGTTTTTGTAATTATTTTCAGTTTTATTCTTAGATTTTATCTCATCAATCTCTCCCAAAAACCACCGGCCGCAGCTTCAATTTTTTGGCTCTATCTCGGTCTCAGACTCCCAGCTTCCCTCTCCACCTTCTACCCTCTGTCTTTGTCTTATACTTCATTTTTGCCCCTTATCCATCATTGTCTCCACCTACATCCCTGTTGTTGTTGTCATCGCCTCAATTTAGTTGTCACTTGGCCAGATTTGAAGCAAATCACGCATCTAGATGCAATGGTTAAGAAAGTGGCGGTGTTGGATTTGGCAGCAGCTGTGATAAAGACAATAGTGGCTATCAGGTTAGATGAGGATGTAGGCGATGGGTTAGACGGTGGCGGATGGCAATTCCATCAACACCAAGGCCCATACCATGCCCCTAATCGCTTGAAACAAATAATCAAAACCTCCCATGCCGTTGACTCGATGAAATTTGGAAAGCATCATATGAGATTTGGAAGAAAGGAAAGGAGGAATAAGACTTGGTAGAAAGATTTGAATAAAGTTCGCTATTCCAAAATCAAAGTGAAGAGAGAGCATAATTATCATTTTATTAGATAAACTTTAGTAAAAGAGGAAAATGTTTTAAAAAATTTAAAATGATCTAAAATGGCAATTCGTGCAAAGGACATAACGATGCCATATGGAGTATTATTAATGGTGGAAATTTAAGCTGTATGCTAAGCAAGGACATGCACCAGGTAATCAAGATCATCACAAACGGAAAGGAAAAACGCTGCTGGGCCCTATTCCCAGGAGAAATTAAACGGATCAACCTTAATTAATTAATTACTTTATAATTGGATTGGATCGTACCAAATTTTATTTCATTTTTTTGTCCATTTGTACCAAATTTTTTTCAAGTTAAAATCTTTCAATTTTATTTTGTTTGCAATATTTGCAAATGCAAAAAAGTTTAAGAAACTTCTTTGCCTTATAATATCTCTTTTAAAATTGTAATTGAAAAGCTTTGGCAAAATTTTCAAAATGTAAAAAAGTGAGTGTAAAATTGAAAGATATTTCTACTTTTGGAAGTGTGGCATACATGGTAGGACATTCTTTAAAGGAATTAGTTGCAAAAGAAAATAGGACCGATTAAATAATTGAGTATTGTTAGATTGTAGTGTACGTATCTTTACCATATGTGGCGTTAACTGTGATGAAGATAGCTAATTATGGCTCGGTCACACCATATGCATAACAAATCTTGAAAATATATATGTGAATGTACCAAAAAATTACCCTACATCCCTAAAATAAAAATTCCCAACAAGATATACAAATTATGTATGATTGAGTAATTTGAGTTGGTAAAGTTAAGGAAGGTTAAAATGAAATATATATAGAAGAAAAAACAAAATGGGGAAGGAGGTGTAATTAAGGCAGAGAAAGAGAGGCATGAATTGTTAAATGACTAATTTAGGGGAAAAAATTAGTATATAGCAAATTAAGATAGTGAGAACCTGCTGGCCTGGACTGGATGGGATTATGAATATGAGGTGCATGTGGCCCTATAAATGGGAAGTCAGAGGGTGGGAGGAAGCCTACCCCAACACAGATGAGATGAGTAGCTAGCCATACGCTATAACTAGCAGCTCAGTCATCCATCAACAGGCATCGATCCATAGCGACCAGGCAGCTATCCTTGAACATGAAGCATCTCGATATCCTCACCATCTCCTCCCTCATCTGCTTCTCTCTTCTCATGATCATCTCGGTAATTAACAACCAGATCATATACATCTAGCTAGCTAGCATGCATATTATAATTAATACATATATATATATATCTCTAGTAACTAATCCTTTTGTTCTAATTCATCAATTTTCAATTAATTAGGTGAACGAGGCTAGACATGAACCCAACAATGACTACTGGAAAAGCGTGATGAAGGACGAGGAGATGCCACAAGCGCTGAAAAGGCTGTATCATTACCCTGATAACAGCCAAGATGAAGCAGCTTCTTCTTCTGCCTCCACCTCCAATCTTCTCAGGACGGAGCGCTTCAGCAACAACTTCGGTTCCAAGTCCAGTTTCATCATCTATCACACTCTTGGCGATCATCCGCACCAGCATGATGAGCAAGACAACGCTCACGGCGCCGCCGCCACCAAAGCGGCTAAGCCCAAGCACCATATGAAGCCCTATTCCGCCATACATAATTAATCGAAAATATTTAGTCAACCAATAATCAAAATAAAAAACAAATAAATAACTATTAATTACCTAATTATATTATATTATATTATATTATATATGTATGTATGCATGCAGGTGTCCTTTTTTATTTCTTAGTTTGGATGTAATATTCTTAATTCGTAGCGTGCGCGCATCTCCAATCAATTAGTACATACAAATATATATAAGCTTAGACCGCCGGTCCCCACCTGAGCTCGGTTATCCTCGAGACACTTTCTCATCTTTCCATCTAGCTGTTCAGTTTCGCTTTCTTTCAGTCTTACCGTTTCATCAAAGTCTTCTATGATGATGTAAACCATGGTTACCATGTTTATCCTTATTATGGATCTATACTTGTCCTATTAGTAATACATCACTAGCCAATTTTGTTGACTCTCTTGTCTTCCCATTCTCATGTTGAGCCTTGACTTCATATTGGGCCTTTGTTAACTCGCAACACTTGTGATTTCCTCAAAATTTTATGCTGGTTATCGACTGTAGTTATTGGCCCCAGCGTTCGGTCGATGGTTCGTGATCGTTGACGCTCATCGCTGGCGGACCGTTGTTCTTTCAGTTTTCTTGGGCCCAATATGAGCCTAAACTTGTCGAATGTGAGAATGACCCGGCTCCCTCAATTTGCTAGCTCAAGTTAGCTTTATAGGCTTGCCAGCCCACTTCCGGCAAGGAACCGATTCTCTTCTTGCTTTGCAAATATACAGATGGCTATACTTTCTTGGACCGATGGGGGAGAAGATTTATTTCTAACTTTGCTCATATTAAAAGGGTAATTTTATGACAGCGCGTCAATGTGCTTGGACTTGATAATAGCCAATAACTGAGAATTAGATGCAAAGTTGTGGACCTCGACCAAAGATTCCCGTCTTTTAACCATTCTCGATCTCGTTTATGGCTTTAGATTTTAAAGATAAAAAATCATCTCACCTGCAAACTAAAGCCACAAGATTCGCCTTAAAGCACCGGTAATATGTCGTATTCTTCAACAATACCAATCTTTGGAGTATGTATAGGAGAATATAATGGATACTGCTCCCAATGACACAGTAATATTCTACTCTACTCTCATGGTAATTTTTTTTTTGTATCTTGGATCTCATTATATTATAGGTTTCTTTGTTCCGGATTAGCAATAATTATCCTCTTGTTCCTACATTAATGTCAGTGATTGGTTAGATTTAAAAGAAAAATTATCTAAAGGTAAACTTTTAATGATTTACTCTCTATCATTAACAAAATTATCAGAATCTGTAACACTGATCCTAAAAAAGCCATTCCCAAAACAGGTGTGGAACTTTGTGATAATTTAATTCAAATATTCTATATTACGTAAAACTAGTGCATCTAAAAAAGAAAATAAAAAATGAGAAAGTTACAAAAATCCTCTTGACATTTGACCTAACCTACACTTATCCCTCTCTATTTTAGAAAACCTGCACTTTGCTATTGAAATAGTCAAATTAGTCAAATTTGCTGCTATGCAAGTCGGCCAAATGTCATGATTGCCCAATAAGATTTGCAAATTATACAAATCAAATACAATGTTCATTTCATGCTACCTCAATCCATTTTCTCTAAATATATAATATATTTTTACTAAATTATATATTCTTGAATAGTTTTTATCTTTATAAATTTACTAATAATTTCTAGATCTATAATATATTTTCATATTTATAAATCAATAGTTTATGCTTGTGATGAACATTAATATTTACTTCTTTAACACTTTATTCATTTTTCAATTAGTTCAAACACAGAAGTATCATTTTTTAGGACAACTATATTTTATCTAATCTCATTTTATTTTGAAAACTAATTTTCACCACATGAAAGAAATATACACATTCTATAATTTTTTATCAACACATAATATAAATAATATATTAATTTAAGCACATTATTAATTTCATAACATGATATCATTTATTAAGTACATTTTTTAGCAAAATGGTAATTAATGTTTTGTAACTTTTTACCCTACCCAATGAAAAAATTTATAAGCTATACTTATTTTTTACAAAAAAAAATTAGAAGTAAAAAAATTCATAAGATATATTACTTCAACATATGTGAATTTTAGTTGTGCATTGAACAAATGTATTACGCATTTAGTATTTTTTAATTACCATTTAGCTATGTATTTAATATGTTTGAGACTTTTGTTTCTTATAGAAGACCTTAAGTAGGTTCCTAATTGAAGTCATAAATTGGATTATTAGAAAGTCATAATCAGCATTCTAGGTATAAGATTGGAATGTTGGGTGGAAATTTATGATGGATACAATTAGTGGATCAAGGCGGAAAAGAGATGCGAAACCAAGATTACCAATATTTATAGGATACAATCGGTGGAGCAAGGGGGAAAAGGGAGCCGAAACCAAAATTGACACATTTTCAAGAAAAAAAAAAACCAGAAATTTTCAAGAAAAGGGAAAAAATAAAAAATAAATACCCACCATAAATTTCCACCAAATATTCTAATTTTATGCTTGGAAGGTGGATGATAGTTTCTTTGATGATTCAATTTATGGCTCGAACTGAAAATATGCTTGGGGTCTTTCACGGGGAACAAAAGTCTTGAACTTATTGAATACATAACTAAATGATAACTAAAAAAATAAATGTATAATATATTTATTGAATGCACAACTAAAATTTCACATTTATTAAAGTATTATATTTTAAGAATTATTTAAATTTTGATTTTTTTTTGCAAAAAAAAGTATAATTTGTTAAGTTTTTGATTGGATACGGTAGAAAGTTACAAAACATTAATTATCATTTGGCTAAAAAATGTGCTTAATTAATGATATAATGATACATAATTAACAATGTGATTAATTAATATATTTTTTACATTTTGCAATGATAAAAAATTGTAGAATGTGTAGATTTCTTTCATACGGTGAAAATCAGTTTTCAAAAATAAAATGATATTAGCTAAAATATATTTATTAAAAAAGATGATACTTCTCCATTTTAACTAATTAAAAATTCAATAAAATGTTAAACAAGTAAATATTAATATTAATCACAATCATTAACTATTGGTTTACAAATATGGAAATATATTATAGATCTAGAAATTATTAGTAAACTTATAAAGATATAAATTATTTAGAAATAGAAAATTTATTAGAAATATATTATATATGTAAAGAAAATGGATTGAAGGTGGTATGAAATGAATATTGTGGTTGATTTGCACAATTTGAAAATCTTATTGGGCAATCATGGCATTTGGACCACTTGCATAATAGTGAATTTGAATGATGTGACTATTTCAGGGGGCAACGTGTTGGTTTTATAAAATAGAGGGGGGTAACTGTAGGTTAGGTTAAACGTCAGGAGGGTTTTTGTAGCTTTCCCATATAAGATTTGCCACGTCAGCCTGGGTCGAATCATCCACGTGAATTTAGCTGTTACTGTCTGAAAGCAGACAATAGTAGCCCAGCCAAACAAATCAACGCCTTTCGTGCACTGGGGCCTGCTTCAGCTTCGAAAAGGGATAGATCAGCTGCCTCGCAGGTACACATCTTCCGTGCACTGTTCATCGCCGCCGCACATCTCGCGGTCCCCGCATCTGGAAAGTCGACCTGGGCGGGACCCTTTAAGCCCTCACACGTGTCTTTTTTTTCGCTCGGTCACAGGTCAGGTTTCGGGGGAGCGAGAATCAGGTTCCGTACCGGTACTGTAAAATAAATCAGAGAGCCAGATCGAAGAATGAGCACCGTACAGTCGAGCGAGCCCGGGAGCGAAACAAAGGAGAGAGAAAAAGTTGAGAGGTTCCGGAGGTGAAGTGTCAGTACGAGAAAAAGACGATTCCCGGACATGGTCGGCTGATCACTTCCTGCTGTGTCTGTTATCTATTTGATCTTGCCTCCCAGCTCCAATATCTCGCAGTTGTTCCTGAAAGGAGAGATCCTCCAGGACTGCCAACTAAGCTTCATCCTTCAATCATCTTCTTTCTTATGTCAGGTGAAGTGAGTTCCACCCTATTCCTTGTTTTTGCCTGATTGTTGCCTAGTAGTATTTCTCAGTATATCCTAGTATTTGATTCTTGTATTTGAATCTAATTCATTTCTTTCGTTAAATCAAGAGAATCAGTGGAGATACGACTTCATCTTTACCTGAGAACTAGAAACGGTTGTCCTAATTTTGTTTCTTCAGTTCAAGGATGATCTCAGTTGATGGCTTTGCTTTGTTGCCAATGTGGTTGTTTATGAATAAACGGCAGTTTCCGATGGCAGCGACTGATTAATAAACCTTTTTACTTTTGATTCTAGCGTCCATTGAGTTTTATAGTGGTATCATGCCAGTTGCACGCCTGTTGCCAAATGTGGCTCTCGCATCGTCTGGACACCATTTCTCTCCTGCAAATTATTAGTAGTTGCACAAAAATTGAACGGGCACCTGAGAATTACTAGTACAAGCGATGCTGACTCTAAAAGTGAAAATTATGCTGTCCTAAGATTGTTGATTCTGAATCTCAAGTGCTCAAAAAAAACTATACAGGGTTGTGGAATGACTCGCTTAAAGCATCTGTTTGAGGAGGAACTTGGAAGCCAGTCTGAACGGATAACTGATATATCTTCGACCATTGTAGCGGATGTCCAGAGGTATGAGAACCCTTGGTAACTTTCTACCTCTCCTCACACAATACAATGTAAAGAACAACCTCTTTACCCTGCATCTCAATGCTAAGCAGTGTGATTATCTTCATGCATGCCACTTTATATGTTTCTGTCTTAACACTGTTCCAGGTTTAGCCGAAGGGCTTTCTCAAATGGTGACATCTATGTTGGCAACTTTAGGAAAATACTTCCTGACGGGAAGGGAAAATATGAATGGAAAGATGGGACTGTGTATGAAGGTGGTTGGGAAGAAGGAAAAATGACAGGGAAAGGAGAGATGGTTTGGTCATCAGGGGCAAAGTATGTGGGTGATTTTTCTGGGGGTTATCTTCACGGTTTTGGCACATTCACTACTCCTGATGGTTCTGTGTACAGAGGGACGTGGAGAATGAATATACGGCATGGATTTGGGAAAAAAGAGTATTGTAATTCAGATGTTTATGTAGGATCATGGAAAGAAGGTATACAAGAAGGCAGCGGAAGATATTCCTGGAATAATGGAAATATATATATCGGGAATTGGAAAAGTGGGAAAATGTGTGGCAGAGGTGTTATGAAATGGGCAAATGGTGATGTTTATGATGGCTTTTGGTCAAATGGCTTAAGGCATGGATCTGGAATTTATAGGTATGCTGATGGGGGGTATTACTTTGGAACTTGGACCAAGGGATTAAAGGATGGAAAAGGGACATTCTATCCAGCTGGAAGCAAACATCCTCCTTTGAAGAAATGGTGTACTTCTCTGGAGTATGATGACAGTGGTGCAAGTTTGTTAACTCAAAGTACATCACTAAAATTGGATCACGGGGAGAAGAAACCAAGTGTTATGCGCAGTCTCTCAGAGAAAATCACAGTGAGTGGGATCTTGAGAAGTTCAAGTCACCTGTCACATACAGCCACTTCATCAGATATAAGTTCAAATCTTTGTGATCCTGCAGGAGAGCTTATCCTTCATGACTCCTCATGCACAATATCACACACATCTGATGATGGCCAGAGTGAGGTGCAAGATCACGGTACTGTGGTTTATGAGAGGGAATACATGCAAGGAATTTTGATTAGAGAGAGACTACGAAATTATGTAGAACCATCACATAGAGCTAAAGGAAGCAATAAATTTCATGCTAAAGAAGCAAAGAAGAGTTTGTTGATTGACATATTCAAAGGAAATCGAAGCTATTATTTGATGCTTAATTTGCAACTTGGCATCAGGTAGAGATTAAGTCACCAAATCCTCCTTCCTTGATCCAAACATCTCCCACTAATACAGGGAGTGAAGATGTTATGATGTTACTACCATTTCAAGGATCTTACATGCGAAGCCTTTATGTTTTACCAATCATCATCCCTTTTGTGATTGTTTTTAGCTTTCTCTATCAACTTGAATCCCAATGATTGATTTCCTGTTGTGTACTCAAGGAAACGAGTGTTATTTCCCTTTTTTTAAAAAAAAAAATTGAACATCTCTTTGCAGTTTTTCAGAGATATAATTTTCTTTTTTGGCTTGTTGATATGTAAATCATTTTGAAATGCTTTGTCTTCTAACAAGTAACAAATTTTTGGCATGTAAAACAGGTTTGAAAATCCAATTCATCACTATTGTTCGTATTAATAGCTTATCAAAATGGTTCAACTAGGAACTTTTAAGTCCTAAACCATTTGGTATCATATTTTTTTTCTTTTAATTAGATTCTTGTTTGAAGTTGACAGATATACTGTTGGGAAAATAACACCGGTACCTAAGCGTGAAGTTCGACCTTCTGATTTTGGAGATCGAGCTCGAATAACTATGTTTTTTCCTAGAAGGGGGTCACAGTTCACACCTCCGCACAAGTCTATTGATTTTTACTGGAAAGATTATTGCCCTATGGTTTTCAGGTGTGTCCCACTTCTTACACAGAATAAAGTTTCCTGGTGAAGGTGCACCTAAGGACACACATGATCACACACATTGTTTGTTTGTACCAACATTATAAAAAACATGATTGTTTCTGCAAAATCTAGTTCTGTTCTTATATTCTTCCCTTTTGTTGGTTAAAGCGATCATGGCTCATTAATACCTGCCTTCAAACTCCCCAACCTCCCTTCCTCTTCCTCACTATGCACATACAAAAGTACAAGGGAGAAAAACCTAGTATGAGCTTATGTTTATGGATGTAGCCTTTTGTTGTAACCTTCTTGTCCTAGGATTTTGCTGATTATTTTCTCCTGGGTTTTGCTTCTGCATGTTTGTTGTACTGCTTTAGGAACCTAAGGGAGATGTTCAAGTTAGATGCAGCCGAGTATATGATGTCTATTTGTGGTGATGATGGCCTGAGGGAGCTTTCGTCTCCTGGGAAAAGTGGAAGTATCTTCTACCTGTCTCATGATGATAAATTTGTCATTAAGACATTAAAGAGATCTGAGCTCAAGGTTCATATCCATCAAAAATTACATCTGCCTTATTTTTTATTATTGGCAGTTTATTTTCTTTCTCCAACTGTTCATTTTCTTCTCTGTGTAGGTTTTGCTTAGGATGCTTCCCAGCTACTACAAGCATGTACAGCAGTATGAGAACACTCTGATAACTAAATTTTTTGGGGTTCATAGGATAACTGTGAAAAGCAGGAGAAAGGTATCTGCTTAACCACTTTTCTTTGTTAGTCTAGTCATTATGAACAGGCTACTGATTGGTGGTATTCTCGCTTGCTCATTTTGTTTCTAGGTGCATTTTGTGGTTATGGGGAATATGTTTTGCACTGAATTGCGTATTCATCGTCGTTATGATCTAAAGGGATCATCTCAAGGAAGGTTTACAGACAAAGATAAGATTCAGGAGAATACCACCTTGAAAGATCTTGATTTGAGCTATGAATTTCAAATGGACAGATTATTGCGGGAGTCTCTTTTTAAGTAAGTTCCTTCGCTGCATTCTGTAATTGCTTCTACTCAGCTCCTCACCTGATATGGAAGTCCTTCCGCTCTACCATATCCTTACTGCATAAATCCATCTATTCCCTACCTCTATTCGTTGGCTCTGTGTCATGTCTTTATCTGTCTCTAAAGTTCCAGCATTTTTTCTCCTAAAACTAATTCGTGTGATATCTACTAGAGAAATTATGATGTTAAAAGAAAAAAAAAAGAAAAAAAAAGAAAAGAAATGGTGATATTCTGCGGTCATTATATTTCAGAAATATGGTTTGGAGAGGATTCATATTCAACCCAAGTACCCCCATCCGTAATTGGTTGAAACGTTTGGGTTTGACATGTGGATTAAGAAAGAGAAAAAAGTTTTTGTATTGTTTCCACCTTTGCCCTCCACTTTTTGTATGTTAATCAAGAAAAATGGAAAAAGTGAATACTAAAACTATAGTTTGAAGGGTAATAGGGTAAAGTAATTTACTAGATATGGAAATATTGTAATGATTTGGAATGGCCCAAAGTAGATTATGTTGCAATCAATTGGGGATAGAGGGAATGCATCTTATTCTTTTCTTCCCTCTTTTGCAGACAACTTTCAGAGGATTGTGATTTCTTAAAATCTCAGCACATAATTGATTACAGCCTCCTACTGGGTTTGCATTTTAGAGCTCCCGAGCAAATGAATGGTCTTCTGGAACCTCCTAATGCAATGCCTAATAATGACAATTTACCTTCAGGTGGTGGGTTTCAAATTCTTCTTTAACCTCCCTGGTTATGATGTTATGAGCTCACAATGATCTTCATGTTTAGCAACATCCTTTTTGGATGCAAGGTCGCTGAGAGATCACAAGAGAAATTTCAAATCTAGTGCATAATGGCATCACATTATTGAGATTGAGCATATCCATTGCATATGTTTATATAGGGAGTTTTTACTCCCCAATTTTGTGAGTTTTCTTGAAAGATGCAAATTGGCTGTTTACTTTCATGAGTTTAGCTTAACTTATATGGTCATTATGTGATTTATGAAGAAAAAAAAAGTAGAAAGAAGGCAGCTCTAGTGTCGTGGCTGGTTGTTGTCAGAATAATGTTTGCCATGACTTATAGAATCTAATCTATTGGGCTTGACCTAAATTTAGCATCACTGCAGACATTATTTGGAACAAGTTTGACAAATCTGTACGGAACCAAAATTCTTTGAGAAATAGCTTGTGAGATTGTGTTCTGGTTCATGGCATGTGAGTTTACAGTAACATTGGGAAGTTCTTTTTAAATATTAGAAATATATCTTCATCTTCCAACAGATTAGTTATGTGATGATTTACATTTTCCCATATTCTCATCTGATGGGGCTCATGATCTTACCTCTGAAAAGAAACTCTCAATTTTCTTGTTATAGTTGTAATGATTAATGTTATGCGATGCAGCTTCTGATCAGCTTCCACTGGGTATGACCTCAGAAGGAGAACTGTTGATACCTCCAAAAGGCCTGCTGCTTGTAGCCCACGAACCTAGCTTTGTGAACACAACACCAGGTCCTCACATTCGAGGGCGTACATTAAGGGCCTACTCTGTGGGTGACAAGGAAGTTGATCTTCTTCTGCCTGGTACTGGAAGGTTGCTTCTTTCACTCTTTTTCTAGCTACTTGTACATTATATTATAACAGAGTGGGCGAAAGTTAACATACACTCAGCTGCACCTGCTAAATTCCGGCTCTTTATATATATGGCTTTCTCATCTCTATATTTGATCTGAGCTACCATAAAATTGTTCGCTTGACAAAGGCCTCCTCATGTGACGAGTAACTTCTTTGTCTATCTTCATGGTTGCCATGCTTTGTGTTTGCTCTACTTATTGGATGAAAAATAGTAACTAGTTTGGGCATCTGCAAGATTTCCCTTTGACCATATTTTTGGTGAAGCACCTTAACAGTTCAGATCAATGGAGATTATTCTACACTACTTGAACTAAGTTTGTTTATCGTTTTCTTATCAATATTCATGGATTTCTTTTTCATTAATTTTTAAGCCCCTTTTTATTGTCACCTAGCTGCTTTTGCCTCCATGGCATTTCTCAAGCTGAAGTAGCTGGATGTACAATTACCTTGATTTGGTGATTTGCTAGATTATTCTCTTAACAGTTGTCTACCATACTGAAGTACTTGCCGAAACTGTGTCTATTTCTGCCTAGCATGAAACTTTCCTCCATCTTTTCTTTTAGGTACATGAGAATTAACTGTTGTTTAAAAAAAAACAAAAACTTTGCCTCGAGAAACATCATGAGGTTTTAACTACCAAGAACTTGGGACCATTACAGGTTGCGGGTTCAGTTAGGAGTAAACATGCCTGCTCAGGCGAACCACAAGATTCTGCAGGATGAAGCAGAGAGTACAGAGGTTGAACTGTTTGAGGTGTATGATGTGGTTCTATATATGGGGATAATCGACATTTTGCAGGAGTACAATGTGAAGAAGAGAGTTGAGCACGCATGCAAGTCAGTACCATATGATCGCATGTCCATCTCTGTTGTTGATCCCAAGAGTTACGCTCAGCGTTTTATCAGTTTCTTGCAGCAGAAGGTCTTCCCGGAACGACCATGAATGACTACGAGAAGCGTTCATATGGTTTTGTCCTTAAAGCATACTTTTTGCTTCCGTCCGTTTGTATCTCTCTTTTGTTTCCTATGAGATGCTTATTAATTGTACAGTGATGAGCCCCGGCCTTTTTTGGTGACTAGTCCTTCCTAACCTAATAGTCATGACATGAATACCGACGGCGCAGTTCACGGTGCGAACTAACCGTTTCGCTTCTGAAATATTTAACGTCCTGTGATGTGACGTGTCTGTGATTATTACGGACAGTCATACTAGTAGTAAAGTCCCTCGGATTTAGGGAGAAAGTTGAAAACGGCGACCTGGCTGTTAAACAAATAGAAGGCCTAATTACCCTGAGGCCCCTTAACGTGGCTGACTCAAACGAGCTGGTTCTTTATCCTAAGTTGGCCTATGTTAGTCCTCTAACTTTGTAACTCATTACGAGTTAGTTCAATCACCCCATTAATCAGGATGCCATCATCATCCTTTTATAAATATTCAGGAATATTATGGGCTGAAATACATAATAAAGAAAAAGAATATGGGTTACCAACTCAGAGGTGCCGACGGCGCTATCTTTTCTAGCTTCTTCCTCAAATTGGTATTCTAGCAGTTTAGGTGTTCTTCTGATTGAGCAGATTTGCTTGCATTTCGAATGAGAATTTGCAAAATTCTTCTAAGCATAAGTAATAGAACCAGAATATGAATTACAGTAGTTTTTTTACCTGAGAAAAACAAGAAAAAATTAAACATTTTCTTCACCCCCAATGCCACTTAAAATCCTAGACAAATTATGTACTTTAATAATCACAATTGCGCAACCAGCAGCTTAATGTCCCTCAAATCCTTATTCCTTCTTTCTTCTTGCACCTCTCCATTGCCGCTTGAATCCTCTTCTGCAACTCCTCCAATTTGTTGTTGGAATATGGATACACAATCACAAGCCAATGATACACCCCACAGAAAGTGGGTCTTCCGCCAATATATCCTTGAACCCACTATTGGTTAGCTCCAAATCTCTGCTGATATTATAAATCTGTGACTTGAGCATCGACATTCGAAGTCCTCCGACTTGAGCCCGACCTCCAGTTGATAACTTCAACCGCTTCCGAGAACTATCTCAGCTTGACTTTCACTTCCATGAGCAACCATAGACCCTCTACATGCTCCACCTCCAATATCTTCAGCAACGTGAATTTGCAGTAGATGTTGGGGAGCTTACGTTTGAATTTGATCCGGATTGGCTCTACTCTGGGCAAATATTAGTTTAAGATGCTTTTGTTTTTGTAATCTTGAATTTGATCCACACATGATAAAATAAGTAAAAATTAGTGAATTTGTAAATCTTTTTCAGATATTTATTTTTACCACCAGAGATGACGGTCGATGGGAGTGAGCTTGGATTGGACTTGGCAAAGAGATCACTACATCATGTTTCAATTTTGTCTTGACAAGGGTAAAATGCTTTGCTACTCTTTGTTATTTTACTTGATGTGTATTTCAATCCAAAATTTTGCTAAAGGTTTAGAAAAGGCTGACAACGTTATGGCATAAAAGGTGGATGGGCTGATTGTGATGAGTTTGTAGAGTTAGAGGGCCAACACATGTCAAGTTACAAAGTTAGCTGACCAACATAGAATAAGTTCAAGTTAAGAGAAAGGGAGGGACTAACTCATTTAAGTCGCCAAGTTAAGGGGTCTCAGGGGTCAATAGGCCAAAAAAGAAGGTCCCAAACCAAACCCAACCCCCGAGGAAAACCAAACTGACTTTTGAAGGCTCTTACAAATTGAAGGTGCAATTTCCAAAGCTGCCTGTAAATAGATGGTTTTGTCGCAACTATTGATACCGGGTGTACGTATTTCCTTAAGGTTTTTAATCTCATATTGAATGGTATATCAGTCCCGTTCATCACTAAATACCAAGTAATGTTGAATTATGATGCTAGCATTTAACTAAAGCATCACTTGAAAGTCCATGACAACATTTACAATATGTGAAGTTGGTATACATTGGAAACAGACAGTTACATACTAAAATACTGGCCAAGCTCAACAAGCATCAAAGACTCGCATATATCTGAGCCTCAGGGAGAGCAAGTTGCCAAACTAAGCTTGTTCCCTGGTCTATATCAGCCACACCCGCATACAAAAATTGGGATCTGTTTTAAGTCTCCCATCTAAAAGTCAGAAACAGGATATAGCATTAGATCTGTTCCTCTGCATTTGATTAATTTACTTCCAAACTTCGCTAGCAGAAGTGCACAAACGCACTCCAGCTTTTAAAGACACAATTCAAAGCCGCAAATCTAAGAACTCAGCAAAGGCAACACAACTGTCACCACCCATTTACCATTTACCATGAGTACCATGCAAAACAATATTCTAGAATTTCTGACGAGCTCAGATGTGGAAAAGATACGGATCGAGATGAAGATCCGTTGGGAAATTCATTGCAACCATGCAATGCAACTAGGAAGCATTCCTCTGCTTTGTAAATAAAATGATATTACCTGAAATCACAACTGAATAGGCCCCCTCTACTATAGAATGGCATCCAGATTAAAACCAATCTTCCTACATTCAAATAACCCAAGCTAGAAAGATGGGTTTACTGGTAGAAGAATAAAGGCACTGAAGAACCAAGATGGGTTCATAATGATTATAGATCCGGAAGAAAAATGTGTTGTTATCTCTAGTCTGTAATAAAAATCGTCCTTCCTTGCAGTTGCTCGAGCATAGACAAAAACTAAACAGTAGAGCAAAATTGCCACCTGCGACTAGAATCAGATGAATAAAGCGATCTGCTCCTCCTGCTATCCATGTGCTCCATAGGTGATGGTGAAGGCCTTGACCTCTATGGGGGCGGCTCAGCAATCACCATGGTTGTCTTAGCAATCACCATGGTTGTCTTGTGACCAAAACAAATGTCACGCATAACCTTGAAACGGATAAAAGCTAGCAAACCATATGCTGAAGTGTAAGCTGCTGTTAGAATCTACTTCCAAACGAAATAACTGAATCAGACACAGAGATGGGCTGACAACAGAAAGCAGAAACAAGTTTCAAACGAACAGCAACCAAGCACGATATTCATACCATTGACTTGTAAAAGACAAACATAAACTTCGGGCTTAGATCAGAAATTACACATGGGAATTTAGATTAGAGGTAGGGGAACTACGGCACTTCCGATCCGACTCAGCACAGAGGTGTGAGTGAGTGACTCTCTCATGATGAGTCAGAGTCATGAAGGATGGACCTTTCTGGAGGAAATCCCCTTGAAAGCAGATTTCATGGAAGCAGCGGCCGAGCTCATGGCGGCCTCTATGTACCTCTTGGAAGCGACCGTCGCTGCTTTCTCCATCGTATTCCCCATTTTCCTGGCTCGCTCCGCCGTCTCCTCCAGACTGTTCAGCTCCGCCGCCGACATCCGCTCCATCTCTTCCTCGAACCGCCGGAACTCGTCCATGGCGCTCTCCATGACAGAGTCCAGATAATCCTCCGCCTCCCGCATGGAGCTTTCGGCCTCTTCCACCTCCTTTTCTTGGTCCAGCTCCATGGCCGCCCAGGCCTTGTAAGCCTCCACCTCGAACAGCTTCATTAGGTCCTCGACCGTCGATGGGTCGAATCTCTTGTCCTGCAGAGCTTGGTCAGATAGGAAGCTGAATTGCGAGAAGAGCCCCTCCATATTTCTTTTTTCTTTTTCTTTTTGTTGATGAATATGTCTTGGTTATAGTATGGTTTGGCCGGTGCGACTTGTGTTATAACTTATAAGAGAGAGACGTTAGTAGATGAAGAATCATTATGCGGGGAAGGAAAGGATTGTTATTTGGGTCCCCATTCCCTGAATTCCTATTTACCTATATTATATTTGCTCTTCTTTCTGATACCTTCCCACTTACAATGTGTTATTTACACTAAGGAGATAATTCCAGAATTTGTATGGCTCATGACTTCTTTTGGTTTTCACAAGTAGAGGCTGAAAAGTGAAAACTTACTTCACTCCAATTTTTAATAGGTTATCTTATGGATTAATTCTTCTAGAGGAAAAAAAAAAAAAAAGGCAACACCAATAAAAGTAATATACTTTTAAAAATGGAAAAGATGTTATCCAAAAAAACTAGACTTTCACTGTCTAATAGTCAATTGTATAACAATTCTTTTAGGAATTAACTAACGATTTATGGACTTTTTTCGCTTACCCAACCTCAGAAAAGATTAATAAAAAAATATCTACATTTGGAAACATAAAAAATTATAAGAGTATTTTATCAGGTTTCTTAATATGTAGACTTTCCTCAATATATAAATAAATATGTATTGCCTTAGGAATTTTACATTATTATTAAAAATCAATTTTATTTTGATTTATTTTTTGTTTAATTTTATGTCATTTGCAAGCTGTATTTTATTTGCCTTTCTTATCATTTAAATAATATCATATCCAATTCACATAGAGAAAATTATTAAAATTAATTTTTTACTATAAAATACTTTTTCCTGAAACGTCGATTTTTAACTTGTGCAGAGTTCGGGCAACACTATAAAAATTGGATTAGAAAAAAGTTCAATATCTAGGAGTAAAAATATATTAAAGTTCAAGTTAGTATAGGCATTCTGCCATTAAAAAGTTATTTGCGGAGTGAAGAGTGTGATCCTTTTTTTATCTTTCTTGTGAGAAGAGAGATTTATTCTTTCGCTTAAACAAATAAGGGGTTAATTAAAAAATTAGATCAGTGTCCAATCCTTAAATTATATGTCTCTTATTAATATTTTTTTTTTAAAAAAAAAATTTCATAAACCCCGTATTATGTATGTGGATTCGCGATTGTTATTAGATCAGAAGCCGTAATATCTTGCTCTATTGTGAAAAATAAAAAAATAAAAAAATGAATTATTTGTGGAATGTATGGGTAATCAGAAAAAAAAAAATTATTGGCAGCATTTTCCCTTGCCCTCGTCAGCATTGGAACGTTGAAACAACTAGCTGTTATGGCAATTCTTTTTTCTTTTTTCTTTTTTTCTTTTTTGGATTCCCCCGTAGATAGGAACCAACCTTTTTTTTTTTTCCGGTTGATTTATTTGAACGCCTTCACTCATCTCCTTATCTCGTCGGACAAATTGGGCCTTGACAATCTTTAACATGGTGGGCCGTCTCTTTCGACATTTGAACCATTACTCTGTGACCTCCTCATATATGGCTTCCATAAATATTGTTTCAAAGGATCATACGAACTCGATGTATGTGTATATTTTTTTTTACAAAAGCATTTCTCTTAGCATATAGAATTACAATGTACACAAGGAGTAATAAAATTTAAATAATAATTCATAAATTTTGATTATTTAATAAACATAAACTTATACTCCCTATATCCCACAATAATTGAAACGTTTCTCCAGATATGAAGGTTAAGGTGTATGTAATTTATATTATTTTTTAAAAAAAATTTCAGGAAACTAAAATTAAAAAATATATATTTTTAGATTTTTTGTTATGAGAGTTTAAATAATAATTAATTTTTTTTTGTTTTGTACAGGGAGAGTTTAAATGAAGATTGAAAAAAAAAATTCTTTATTTGATTTTGTGTGGTAAGAGTTTAAATAAGTGTAGTAACGTAAATTAGAAGTTAAAAATTTTCTAAAAAGAAAAATGTTTCATTCTTTTATGGACAGCTAAAAAAGGAACATGTTTAATGTTTTTTTTTTTTTTTTGATAGAGGGAGTATTTATATACACTTATTTGTCATTATGATAATGAACTACATCCATAAAAAGAATTTGTAAAAATTGTACAATAAAACTTTGGGTACAAATGCAAACATTGTATTGTAACCTTAGGATAGGTTATCGTTGATTTGCAATGTTGATGTGCTTGGGAGCAATCTCATTCTTGGTGGTCAGTGAGACATTTTGTCAAGTCCCCCACCAAATGAGATGCACAACAACTTCATCATTTTTTGAGGACTATGTGGTCATCCCATAACCCAAAGTGAGGGGGGAATCATTTTTATTTTCATACCATGCATCTTCGTACCAGATTTTGCCAATGCATTAATTATAACTAACCCAAAAGCTGCTTGGAAACTTTCTCCAATGTAATTATTCCCAACAGGTTTCCAATTATTCCCAACTCTTGATTCACGGCTTCTCCGTTTTCCTTCCTGGGATCTTCTGGATCCTCCCTCTTCGCTCAATCAAGTATAGTTTTGATGCCAAGGCTGCTATTAAGTCCAGTGGTATGTACTGATTCAAGTGTTGGAATTGGAAATGAGGAAAAGTGAAAACCAAAAGAGGAATGAAGGGATAAGGGAGTACATAATTGCATAAGTTCAAATTCCTATTCAGGCATAGTTGTGTTAGAAGCAGAGAATGAACCTGGAACATAGAGGTGCAGCCAGGGGCTGGATGTGTGATATGATATGTTGTAGGATCAGGGACCAACTTGAATCATTAAGCTTCTGATCTCCTTGTGCTTCAGGACTGGTTTGCGGTTATGCCTCTCAAAGATGAGCACTTCTTTTCAAAATCTGAGCGCCTGGAGAAGATCAAGTAAAAATGATGAGGTGGTGAATCTGATACGTAATAGAAGATGTTGTAGTCATCAAATACAAAGTGGCATTATGAAAAGCCCGGAAAAGGCGTAAACAGTGTCGATAAGAGGCATCATGTGGAATTTTCACCACGAACAAAATGGAAATTAACATTTAGGTAAAGGTTGCCTTTTCAGTACCTTGAGATCGATGGTGCTGGTCGCAAGTAAATATCCTCCATTTGAATTGTTCATTACCTGATGAAACGTCGACCACCTCTGCTCCGCTCTGTTAATGTTATTCGCTGCCATTTCACCCTTCCCAGATGGCCTCTAATGTTATTCCCAGGCTTCCAAGGTTCAGACACCAGTCTCTATTTTTAAAAATGTTTCTTTTTTTAACCCTCAGCTTGCTTTTAAGAAATTCCACGTATTTGTTGAGCAATTAATACCTATTTAAAACTAAAAAATCTAGGAAAGAACAAATGTACTAGTACTACATCATCTTTGTAAAAGCACAGCTTTACAGCCGTTTCCTTTCCAAGTTTAAATAACTAACTACCAGCTGTTCGACGCCCAATGTTGCAGGAAGGTTGATATATATAGATTACAGTAAGATAGATACACAAGCTTCAAACAATGGTGGTATATGTATAATCCAGTAAGCTCTAAGCCGAAGTACGCACTGTACACTTCGAAATTTGATGGGGCTTTTCCCGTTGCAAAATTCCCCCAGGTTTTGTTTAAGAATTCTGCAATTTTTATCCCTGGTTGGGACTGGGGGTGTGAAACTGAGATGCATGCATTTGTAGACTTTAGCTCTGGTGAAGTGGTGTGTGCAATACTAAAAAACCATTGTCATGATAGAATAGAACAACTGAGAATAGCTTCTGCCTTCCGCTACCCTCCTTCCATTTCTCCTCGCCAATCACAAACTGAGTCACGTCAAAGAAATGTTCGAAAAGAAGCTATCAAATCAAATGGGCTGAAACAAAAAGGAAGCAGATTAGCTCCCTTGTACTTACCTGCCCATTGAACAGCTCGGCGAAAAGGGGAATAATACTACGCAAACCATTCTACAGATGCTATGGAATGAGCCATGAGGGCCACCAAGAGCTACCTGCAACCGAGATTCATATCAAACCAAGCCAAGATGGATGAAGCAACGCAATGGCTATGAACAAGAAGAATCATAAACGACAAACGGCATGTGTTTACTCGATCACGGACCAACGTAGTTACCATCTCCGGAGTTGTAAGCCCCAGTCACTCTGCTCTCCACAAACTCAAAGCAAAGTCTTGTCCAGTCCGAAAACGCCCGCACCGGCCTCGAATATAGCACCCGAGTCCCCAGCCGACTCAGTCCGCCCCTCAAGTCTTCGACCCTGAAAAAGCTGATCTCGCCCAGATCCGAGTCTCCGGCTTCAACGTCCGACCCAAGCCCCTTGATCTCATATCGACAAACAGGGCAGGTATTGTGAAGGCTCAACCACGGTACTATACAATCCGAGTGGTACAAATGCTTGCACGGAAGTTCTCTCGCTTCTCCTCCGACCTCGAATTCGTCCTTGCAAATCGGACAATTCGTGTCGCTCACTGCATCCCTTCGTTCGATTTTAACAAAAGGCAATGCTTCGATGGCCGAGGCTGGCGCAGGAGGAGGACCCGGGTTGAAACCATCGGCCTCCGTTAATTCCGCCCGGTTTGTCGCTTGAGATAGGATTTCTTGGGCAGCGACCAAGTTGGGATTTTGTTGAGGAGGGTCGACGAATTGGAGGGTTATCCACGGCCCGTTTGCAGGACCCGGTTCCCACCTGGTGGCTCTGCCACTATAATCTGTACGCATTCTTTGACCGATGGGGGGGTCGAGAATGGAAGCCAGCGTGTCCAGAAAACGGGCTCGCGGGGCAGGCTCCAGGCGCGTAAAATCGGTGCTGAGTCTCGGCATCGAGATGTCAAGTTCGTGGCTTAATTCATATAGACAGAAAGGACAAACAACTCGATCAAGGTTGGAGAAGGCCAACCTTATGGTACGTTGGCAATGAAGGCACCAGAAGTAATGGAAGCTTCTGGTCCTTCTGGCGCCATTGACGACGACTCGAGGGCGACGGGCGAGCGACATTGTTTTCGGTTGAGGATGGGAAGAATCAAAGAGAATTGCTGAAGAAGAAGAAAGATAGTGAGAGGGTTTTTATTGGGAGGTTGGTTTTGTGAAGGAGAGGAGAAGGAAAGGAATATGATGGCTTTTGGATGTGCAGAGAAGTAACTTTACTTGTTCTTCTTCTGTTTGGGTTTGGGGACATATAGAGGGAAAGCATGGCATGATTGAGAAGAGAAGTGGTGATGGGTTGGTTTATGGTTTCTTGAGGTCTTATATTGGTCGTAGGCTGTTCTGCTTCTGGAGAAGTTATTGGATTTGTGCTGGGGAAGTCGGTTTCTTTCAGTCTAGAGGTTGCTTCAACACAAAGAGATCAGAATCAGGTCCTTTGAAGTGGCATTTGTGGAGGGAAAACAAAACAAACTTTCACACGCAACGCAAACAAACCCACGCGTGCGCTTCTAAATTCTAATCCGTCTTTCTTAGTTGTTCCTTATTGTTGTAGGCCTAATACACCTGTGGAATTTGGGCCTTCGGCTCAAATGACAAACCAAACCACGTAGTTCAGCTCTGGGCCTGTTCACGAAAATTGCCCTTGAAGTTTTGCGAAAGCAATTCGTTCGTGACATCATCTTCGTTTGTTCCAAGTTCTTTATATTATTTACTATCTACACTAATTAATTTATACTTTTTTATCTTCAAAACTTTATATATAACTGTAATTTTTTTTAAAAAAAATAATAATCAGACACTTATGGTTTCTAAAAATAATCTTATCAATTTTTTCTATAAAATAAAATATAAATAAGTTTAAGTTGAACTGAGGTAAAGAATTGGATGAAGTGATAGTTTTTATAACCAAATTTATGTTTTCGCACACAATTTATATACTCTTTCTTTGATATAAATTTTTTACATAATTTTTTTATTTCTGAAAAACAAAATTTAAATAGTAAGATATTACACAAAAAAAAACCAGAATAAAAATGAATATTTATCTTGTCTGTATAGGCTCAATGGCCTTTAGAATTTAGACGGGTAGAAATGAATTTTGTACGTTTGTTTGCGTACGATAAAACAAGTGGGTTCTTTGACTTTAGTCCAATCTCTAGACTGTAGGCGGTTACAACATTTTTACCGTGTATAGAGTTAAGAGAAACCAGCATTTAGTATTTTTATGAGAAGATGGATGTGGAAGCCAAATTTCAGACCTTCCTCATGTCTTTTTGTAATTTGCCGAGTACGGAACGGTTACAAATTTTACAAAGATAGGATAGGAATAATTTCTACTTGACCAAACCAAAGCGAAACGCTTGAGATGGACCAGTGGTCCTCAACCCTCCAATACTGGCTCGTGGAGCACCCAAAAATCCTCCGATTCCAATGGGTTCAGGGCCAAACCCTAGGGTCCACTCCTCTCTTCCTCGCCGTCACCGTCGCCACCTACATCACACTCACCTTCCTCCTCCGCCGCTCCCGCCTCTCCTTCTCCCCGCGCCACCTCAAACCCTTGACCGCCGTCCACTCCATGACCCTCTCCCTCCTCTCCCTCCTCATGGCCGTCGGCTGCTCCCTTTCGATCGCATCCCATGCGCCGCCCCGCGTCCACCTCACCGTCTGCTTTCCTCCCGACACACGACCCTCCGGGCCCCTCTTCTTCTGGGCCTACATCTTCTACCTCTCCAAGATCCTTGAATTCGTAGACACCCTGTTCATCCTCCTCTCCAATTCCGCCCGCCGCCTCACCTTTCTCCATGTGTACCACCACGCCACGGTGGTGGTGATGTGCTACATCTGGCTCCAGACGTCGCAGTCGCTGTTTCCGGTGGCGCTGGTGACCAATGCCAGCGTGCACGTAGTGATGTACGCCTACTACCTGTTGTGTGCGGTGGGCGTACGGCCCAGATGGAAGAGATTGGTTACGGATTGTCAGATCGCTCAGTTCGTTTTCAGCTTCTTGGTGTCGATTCTGATGCTTCATTATCATTTTAAGGGACCGGGCTGCTCTGGGATCTGGGGCTGGTTCTTTAACGCCTTCTTCAACGCCTCCCTTTTGGCTCTCTTCTTTGACTTTCACTCTAAGAGCTATGCCTCTGCCAGGAAGAAGCTTGATAAGGATAAGGCTTTGTGATGTAGCAATTCAAAGTTTTCCCCAAATCTGTGAACCTTGTCTCCTCCATGTCAGTGGCTTCTGAATCGCTCAGCTTATGTTTCGATAGAAAAGTTTTACGTGGAATTTCATATTACACCGGTATTTTTAGGACCCGAGGAACATAATTCTATCCAGATAAATTTGAAGAAACAATTTCATTTTTCTAAAGAATTTAAAAGTCATGTGAAATTTTTAAATGACTGTGCCAAGCTTCTCAAAAAACAAAATCAGCTGTGGCATCAATTTGGGGCAGTTCATTTTAGTTTAATTGAAGCTGATTAATGAGTTATTCACAGGATAGATAGAAACAAATGTCAAAATTGACCCATTTTCCTCTTGATGAATTTGCTCTCAGATCTATTCCATGTTCAACTAGCTCGCCACTAGACCCATTCAATCCAGTCATCTGTCGCGTCCTTCACCTGACCCACTCTCACTAGAGTTTGCCCAAACCGATCTATTCGGCTAGATCCACCAAGACTGATGCATCTAAAACAAGTGCGTCATAGGTGAAGAGGCTATAAAAAAAGTGCAAGAGGAACTGGTAGCAAATCACGATAGCATCTCGTCGTATCCGAAGCCAGAGCTCATTGGCGGAGCTGAAACAACAAATACCAAACCAGATTAGATGGAGAAGCAACTCGCCCACTCATCCTGCCTCTTTGTCTTGGCTTCAATAACCAATAATTGATTTGGTCCAATTTTGTTTCAGGCAAATCAGGGCACATGAGCTGCAGGGGACTCAAATTTGAGGCCAACAGAGGACGAATTAAAGAGGGGCATGCTGAACAGGTGAGTGACAAGAGCATCAGAGTTCAAAGATAGAGTGAGGAAAGATTACACAAATATTTGTATTATTTCAATGGCTAAGACCCATGGCAAAAGTCTTGATTCTTGATCCTCTTTATTACTATATTTTTTCATTTCAAGTTTATTGTCCTCAATTTAGTTTCTAGATTTTTTTTTCTTTTTGGTGTTTTTTTTTAAGTATTCAGAAACATGCTTATAAATATATAAGGTAAGATGTATTAGTAGTCTAAGTAAAGGAAGGAGAATGCCGGTTTTTTTTTAACTTGAATGGCAACTGAACTAAGTTTGTGTGACATTTTCTGGAAAGGGTATCTCTTGATACTTTATCCATTGGACCAAAGCCTTAGGGACTCTTATTGACATTTTTTGGGGTTCTTATTTTTCAGATTAAAATAGAAAGCAAGGAACATAAACTTGAAGAAAGGCCTTTGAGATCGACTGCAGATCAGGATGGAAAATGAACGAATAACTTGAATTTGGTTAAGTTTAGAACTTGTTCATGGCTCATCTAAATTTATATCAAGTTAAGAATGAGCAAAATTTTAAACTCAATACAAAATTCAAATCAAGTTTGACCTACTTATTACTTTGTTTGGCCTGACTCAATTTTAGTTTTTGCCTTTTAATTTAAACAAACAACTTAAGTTTGACTTGAGCTCCATCAATTAGAAGCTCATTTATAGTTTGTTTATATTTTTTTAATTCAAATATGAACAAAATATCTTGTTCAATAGATATTTCAAGTGAAAAACAATTACCCTATTTCTTAACTTGACTCCGCTAGTTTTAATCCTACGGTAGGGATAGTTAAGACATGGGAGTACTACCATAGTTGTGGTGGGTCCCATCAACTGATAGTATCGAGCAAGTCTCTCCAACCCTGAATTTAGTTTTGTTCTTCTCTGATGCTACCTTAATTATAAAAGCCCCAACTCCCTCAAGAGAAAAAGATTAATTATACACGTTTGATTGTATTATATTATCCAGTATAGAGGAAGTAAAAAAATGGTGAAAATATTATGTATTAGTGAATACTATAATTATTTAACAAAAAAGAAGAATACTATATTTTGAAATCCATAAGTTTAATGTCATTACCCAAACAAATTTTTAAATGCAAAAACTCTAATATACTTCATTTCAAAAATCTAAATACTTTAAAATTAAAAATTTCATAAATAATTTCATTCAAACACAGTGTGAAAGAAGAAAAAAATTGTTAATGTGTTAGATTTGTTGAAATGCTTTGTATTAAACCATAATCAATCTTATGTAACATAGTTTGATTAGTTGTGAGACCCACAAACATAAACAATGCATATTAGTAACAGATGTAGTGGTTAGTTGTGAAAAAAATTCTTATTTTTATTTTCTAAATTTTCTTTAATAAACTTTGTTAAGTTTGTGTAAAACATTATTTTCTAAATTTTGAAAAACTTATGCAAATGAAAAATATCTAAAACAAGATTTTCTATTTATAACACAAGTTTTAAAAAAAATTACAAAAAAAATATATTCTAGATTCATAAAGCAAGTTATGTGCTCAAATTTTTATGAAAGAAAATTTAGAAAAGAAATATGGAAAAAAAATTGTCACATCTAGACAGAACCTAAAATTCTGCTTAATGTTTTGAGTTTTATATTTTATATTTTATTTTGTACAGTTACCTTTTGAATTTTAGGTGATATTACAATTGCCTCTCTGAGGTTTGAAAATCTACACTTGTTAGTTTTTTAATGTCGTAAGTTAGTCGTCTGTCACCTTGAATTTAGTCTAGTTTACATTTATACCCAAAACTTTTGAAATCTATAATTTTTCAAGATTCTCTTTCCCTATTTCGTCTCTTTACTTGTATTCTTCGTTACTGCCCTTTCAACCCCATACATCTCCGTTGGCTTCTTACCCAACCTTACCTGATTGCTCCACCGCTTCCTTCCTTGACCTCATTCCCAAAATCACTTGCCCTTTTCGATTATACCTATTTAGACTCACTCAAATTAGCCTCATCTATCTTTCTATGGATTCATGCAAATCGAAGGAGAAAAAACAAAGACTAACGCTTCAATGTCTCCAACTGCTTCAATTGATTTTTTTTATCTAGAACTATATCATTTAAATGTCTAATTAATAATCACTTGAATAATATTTTTTAAAAATAATATATTTAATTAATAATCACTTCAATAATATTTTTAGAATTTTTTTTTGTAGCCAACTAAGAAAAAGAAAAATCAAGAGAAAATACCAAGATTTTTCAAAAAGTGTTAAAAATACTTTTTCAACCTTTTCAAATATAAAGTTTCAATCAATATTATTTAATTTGAGTGAATAATCTCTATATATTAAAATAATTACTAATAACTCATTTGTTAGGATCATTGTCAAACATGAAACAATGTTGCTTTACCTCATATTTTCAAAATAAATTGTTTTTCAACATTTCTCATTTTCATTTTTTCATTTTATTTAATTTTAAATTCACTGCACGATAAACTAGCTTTTGAGACAAAAATAATGAGGTAAAGAGCGCATTTGTTTCCAATACCTATATTCAAATTTTGAGGCAAAACCTTATAAGCATATATTATATTTGTCACAAATTAATATACATTGGAGACAAATAAAATGAATCAAATAAAATATTTGACTCCATAAACTCTATTCAAAATTGGAGGCAAATAATTGAAACCAAATATTATATTGTTAATAATTAGAATATGATGAGACATATAAAAAATTAAATAAAAAATTTATCTCTAACAATTATATTCAAATAAATAGAGGCTCAAATTGTATTTTTCACTAATATGGGCGGGAATGTTTTGCAAATGTCTAGAAAATTTGATGAACTTTACAATTTTTTATCTCGATATCATTATTATGTGTTTATTTTATTACTTTTATATATAAACAGATCTTTTTTGTGATAAGACTTACATAGATTAATTATATAGCTCTTGGTCAAAAAGTAAATTTAAATCTTTGAGACTGATAAACTTGGCAGAAACAATGCAAATTTTAGAAAGCTTGAGAAAGGTAAAGTTGAGTTCAACCAAGGGCCCCCTGGGCTTCATATTTGCATTTCCAAATGGCATTGGTTGCTACATTGATATCTGCCACGAAGACATCATAGGAATCGGAATTGAACTCTTTGTTGATGCCCAAAAGCCCAGCATAATTGTTGCATTGTCGATATGTTTGGTGCATCCTACGGTTGGCGGTGTAAGTGCTGGTGAAAAGAGTGAAGATGAGGGACCCCAAGTCTGTGGCATTAGTCTGAGCAAGTCTCAATGCAGCATCTGTAAGGTCGCCATTGAGGGCCTAAGGAGCTTTGGCAAAGGAGCTAGAGGAGATGTTATTGGAGAAGAAGGAGAAGTCGCATAAAGAGGCAATAAGGGGCAAGGTAGATGCGTTGAAATGAAGGCGGAGAAGAATGGAAGTAGGCAGATAAGAATGGGAAGGGCAATTTTGAAAAATTTTATATTTCTAAAATTTTAGATATAATTGTAAACTAAACTAAATTCAGGGTGGTTGGTTATAATTTTGACTAACACCTAACTGGCGGTGTTAAAAAAATAAGGGTTAAGTGTAGATTTTCAAACTTTCAAGGTGTAGTGTAATATCACCTAAAGTTTAGTGGAGTAACTGTAAAAAACCCTATCTTTTTTATAACATTTGGCACATAAGAACATGAGATAATGATTATTCTAAGTGAGTTGATTAAGTCATTTATCCATTATTTAAGTTCTGTGTCCAAATATCTTTGATCTTTGAATCAATGAAAGGCGTAGTTTCATAAAATATGAAATAGTTATGTTTTAAATTAACGAACGATGCACGTGGAAAACCAAGGAAAAATAATGATTAAGCTGCAACAGTTTTAAGTTATTTAGTGCAATTAGGAAGGGGGAAAAGAAAAAATAAAGGGGATTGTGTTACAATTGAAAATAAAAGCTCAAGAATAACTGGCTGCTTCCAAATGGTATTTTGGATTTCCAGGTATTCCTTTTCAAAAACCAAAAACCCAAAAGAAGAAGAAGAAGAAGAAGAAAAGAAACTTGCGGCCATGTTGTAGGCCGGAGCCTGCAGTTAAAGGGTATTGACTGATTGGGCTTATATAGGTTACTGATCCAGATGAAGTGGACCTACAAGCCTTTCATAGCTTAATGCTTCGGTAGAGGTAGGCTTTGATTTCGGCGAACACTTTTGGGCTCCACCTCCATGGAGAGCATTCCATTTTCCATGTGACAATTTATTTTTTATTTTTCGGCTAAGCCCATGTGAGTGTGACAAGCTTGAAGATAAGTAGTAGTAGTAGTAGAGGAAATTCTGAACATAACAAAAATCTCTTTTAATAATTCCTTCCTACTAATGTAATAATAACAATAGAAATAATAATAATAATAATAATAATAATTCAATTTCACTTCAAAAAATAATAAAAAGTCAAAACAAATAAACCATTTTATGATAACAAATTATGTTAGCACATAAACAACCAAAAGTAAATTACAAAATTAGGAAATTATAATGTCACGGAGCAAGATGTAGAACTACTAATGTGCCATGAGCAATCAATAAAAACATAAGTTCCTCAATGTCAACATGCCACAATTGATTTTTATGTGATAGACATATCATCGTTCAAGACCAATATGATTTAGGTGAAAGTATAGTTTATTTGTTGCAAAGCCAAATATTATCCTGTAAACACATTCATTGTCACACCACCCAGGTATAGGTCAAATTTTATGATGTGACGAAGATTCATACTAACTAATAACGGCTGTCTTGTCCATATTTTTTGATTTTTATAGACAGTTTTGCACATACTAGTATAATAAAAACAAAACATTTTTTTTCCCAGGTTCATGTACCATATTTCATAAATATTGTAATTAAAATTTTAACATTATTTCAATAAAGAGGGATTTCCAAATGAGGAACCATATGGTGTCATAATTATAGATATAGTTTATACGTGCATTAATACATGTAAGCATGTGACGTCGGTTGCATTTGCATGCAAGAAGAAAAATATAAAGTATCAAAAAAAAAATATAAAACATTTTATTTAACATTAGCGTTATAGGGATTAGTGTTAGAGTTCATTACAGTTTTTAATTTTAGCGGTTTGATTACTATTATTAATAGATTATCTAAAACGCCGTTCCCAAACAGGATGTAATCTTGGGATTTTTGAGAATGTATAAGAGGCAAGTTAAAAAAAAAGAACCTCTCGTTCTAAGAAATTAATTCTTTATGTCTTCAAATTCACAGATTGGTCAATTCTATTGCTAGCGATAGCTATACCTGTGCATGTCGGTCTTAATTAATGTAAGATCTATTTTTAGTCCAATCTAAGCCTTGCACTTTTCAAATTATCAGTCGCGGATTCGGAGGGGAAAACACATTCTTGCAAGTTGCAACTAGCTACCCAAATCCAACTCCGAATTGACCCTCAAGCTATTTATTTGTAGACAGCTATATAGCCAGCCTAATGCATAGCCAACAATAGGAAAAGCTACTATATATACAGCTAATTAATTTCTAACTGATCTAGCTAATTATGCATGCAATAAGTGACTAGACACGTACATATAACATTGATTAATCCACTAATTAATACTACATGGCCCCGAAAATGATGATAAAAATTTCTTTTAGCTGTTTTGGAAAGGTTTTGAATATCTAATTCATCTTACTACTCTTATTAAACTCTTTGTACATAAAATCCAAAAACAGCAAAAATCTCAAATAAGAATTTATTTTTTTTACTTATTATTTAAATTCTCTTTATATGAAGTCAATTTTTTTAAATTTAACTCTAGGGTTAAAAATGAAAAAATAATAAAAATTATACATATTTTAATATCTGTAAAAAAATTACATTATCCAAAATGAGACTAGTAAATAAATTAGGATGCAAGTAGATAAATAGCATTACATGTAGAAGGAAATGAAGTAGCAATTAGTAGAGAAGATGACATTAAATTTGGGTTGGCGGGAGGTAGATTGTTGAAAAAAATGCTGGATATAATTAATTAATAGGTTTGGGGAAAGTGTCATAAAATTGTGTGCAGAAACGAAGAAAATAAATGAAGGGAGGATGGGTTATTGCACACTCTGACTCGATCCACCCATCCATCCATCCATCGACCTCTCTCAAGTCTCATCTCCACCTCTCAGTTTTAATATTCAAGATCGATCAAAGATTAAAGGTAAAACTAAGAAACACCTCGTCTGGTTTGAGATAATTTACATTTTACCTCTTCTAGTTTAGAAAATTTACACTCTACTCCTTATTTCCTTTACACAGTCGTATAATAACTTTTGAAATTATAATTTAAATTGCATAGTAACCATATTTCAGTAAATTCAAATTTCTTGATATTTTTCCACAGTAAATTGACATTTACAAAATATTAATTTGTATTTATGAAGAAGAAAATGCATGTATATAGGAGAAAAATTGATAATTTAAAATATTTATTAACTATAATAAAAATATTGGGGAGATTGAAATTATTGTAAGATAACTACTATATAATTTAAATTAAGATTTCATAAATTATTATAAAATAATGTAAGAAAATTATAGTAAAATGTAGGTTTTAAAAACTAATAGGGCCAAGTATAGGTTAAATCGAACCATAAGAAATTATTGTAAGTTTCAAAAAATTAATTGGAGCCCATATATATAAGTACTCTATCTGCCAATATAGGCCAATGCTTGTAGGCAGTAGCAGAATAGTATTTATAAGCTGACCGTATCGCCATAACTATTTAACCAGAATCGCCTATCTGCGCCTTATTGAATAAAATTATAACTTAAGAAATAACGCATATATGCAACGGCCGGTTTGCGTATGTTAATAGTATGGGATAATCTTTTATTTTAAGATACAAAAGACCCAAAAAGAAAACTCGACTCTGAAAAAAAGAACGTTCTAGCTAGCTTGTGTGCGCGTGTGTGTGTATAGTAGGATAAATTGCACGCGTTACCCCAACCTTTTAATTCTGTTTCTGTTCTAATCTCAACCTTCATTTTGTTCGTTGCGCCTCCCTAACGTGGCTAAAATGTTCCATTTTGAACCTTTTTTAGATGGAATCCATTATATTGGATGGAAAATAACACGTCAACATAAGATTGTAGGGGAAAATGTTTATTTTGGGAAAATGTTTATTTTAACCCTTGTAAACATTTTCATTGCAAAAAAAAAAGCTATAAAATTTTCAAATCTCATTCTCCTCTCCCTTCCCGACGGCGCCATCTCCGGCGGCCCCATCTTCAGCCTTCCTCTCCTCCCTCTCCTGTGACAACGTTTTAGCCACATTAGAGAAGCGCAACAAATAAAATAAAGATTGGGGTTAGAACAAAAATAGAATTAAAAGCTTGAGGGTAATGCATGCAATTTACCCGTGTATAGTACTAATAAAAATTCTATTTTGTAAGATGTTTCGACGGACAAGGAAAGTGTATGGTAGTAGAGAGTTGGTATTGGTTGCTGGCGATGGATCATCGTCTCTCAATAATTCGTCGGGAGAGCAAATAAGTATACTCCAAGTCAATTTAGTTTAAAATAATTTATTTATATTTTATATATTTTTATTTAAAATTAATTTCATTTGAAGTTAATATTATGTGTGTTTAATAATTTATTAACGATTCAATTTTTATAATTTTATTAATTTTTTATGAATTCTTTCTTTTTAACGTAAAAAAAAAAGAGAAAAATTTGTAAAATTTATTACTTTATTTGTTCCAAAACTTTTGTCCCATTTATTTTCTACAATTAATCTAGAATTTTTTAATACATAAATAAAAATATTTATATATGAATAATAAATTAAGATATGTAGTTTATATATATATATATATATATATATATATATATATATATATATATATATAATAAATTAAATAGAGTATAAATTTTGAGACTGATTGAGTAATATTATAAATTTTTATTTTTAAATATATTATTATACCTATATAATATTAATTTTTAAATAAAATTAATTTTATATAAAAATAAAAAATATTTTAAATAAAATTGAGTTAAATTAAAATAAATTGTTTTGCCGCTGCCTTTGTGTAACGAAGGATCCACATGTTATGTACATCTACTTACTAGGACTGGCTCTGCGCTGGTCTGGTCTGCCACGCGTCATCGATCATTGTCGGTCGTCCGCCAAACTGCATATTTGTCGACCCAATTTTCCCACAGAACACATATTTGAAATTTAACTTGCGAAACTATAAAACATGGTCGTCCGAAAACAAGGTTTTCATACTTCGTATTTTTCTCAAAATTTTATTTGTAGCTTTCAAAAACAAATAATAGAAATAATTACCAAATATATTTTTTAATTTGAAAAAAAATAAAAATAAAATAGAATGCCGATTTTATTTACCTTAAGGAAGCACTTTATTTATGGGAGTAGTTGGATTTGTTGGTTGAGTTATACCCACATATGATGTTACAATGAGACTGTTAGGACCAGCTCAGTTTGTGGCTTCATTATGGAGTCATATACTAGATACAATTAATGCTCTAGGTCGAAATTTATCTCTTTTCTTTTAATTTTTCACACATATATCCTACCTACCTTCTCAATCTCTGTATATTTTTATAGCAATTCTGAATCAATATTAAACTAAATGTATCTATTAATTAGTTAATATTGAATGCAATTCAATCCGTTAATTTTTCAGGATTAGATTTTTCAACTTTAAATTCATTTGTGGTTAACGTTCAATAATAATAATAATAAATCGCTCCAGTTTTCGAGCTCTAACCATAGTCCTGAATAATTATGAAGTGCTAGTCATCTACTTGTGTTGACTATATATGTCCCTGCCATTAATCAGTTGCATGTGGGCTAGTGAAGTGTTCACACAAGAGCAATCATAAGGGTAGTGTTTAGTTTATCATGATTGTACTACATGCATGTGTTATATGGTAATATATTGTATACTAGATTATGATCGACTTATAATCTTATGAATCAGAATTTAGATCAGAAATGAAACTATCAAGTCATTTGTTAGGAACTCACAAAATGGCAAAACTAGCTACCACGGTATTGTAAGTTTTCAACAAACAACTAACAGAATCAATCTATTTTTTTTATTTTTTTTTCAAAAGTAGCCATAGTAGTTTCATTGAGATTTGGCCCGATGAGTGTCAGTCAGGTGAAGTGGGAAAGGTAACCCTCACTCCACCAAACCTGATAGTTGCTCCTGGATGGTTGCCCCGGGGGTCTAAGTGTCGAAGGTTGTATTGTATGATACCCAGAGCGAACAATATAAACCACCTTTGACTTAGGCCCCCAAGTGAATATATTTGAAACTGGTCGTCGGGTATGCGAAACATATGTTGGATGAAACAAAAAGGTTAATAACTCAAGATTCCAGCCAGCCCCATTAGGCAGCAATAGATCTGCCATAGTTCAGTCTCCATATCAGGTGTAGAAAGCATGATCATCAATGAGAAACCCAATGTTGGATAGACCAAAGATCACTAATTGAATCACAATCCCCTACTCGCCATAAGCCACCATCATGGAGTAGTGTGCGACCTACCACCATCGCCTGCTAAACATGGAACGAGCCATCCACACCATCACTATACAACAAAGACATAGAAGGATAGTACCACCCCTTCAGAACTCAAGACACCAAGGAATCCAGATTATATATGTAGTAAAATGCCAACATTGTTTGGCAAGGAGAGTAATATTAAATGCCTTAAGGCCATGAAAACCACGACCCCAATTCAACTTAGACCAACTCATGTTAGACCAAAAACGCTAGTGGATTGCCCTTTGTTCAGAGCAATGATGCTAGAAAAAAAAATTTGCCATCAAATAGTGTAGAGATTTGATTATCGTCTTTAGGACAAGAAGAAAACTCATCACGAAAGTAGGGAAAGCTTGTTGAACGCCAATTTTAGGAGGACTTCTTGTCCCACCTATAAGAGAAGTCTAGCTTTCCACATTTTGAGTTTATTCCACACCTTGTTACACAAATATTCAAAAGTCTGTACCTTTTTCTGGCTCAAGATGATAAGTATACCTGAGTACTTATCATCTCCCAGTTCATTTCAATTCCAAGCACTTGTTTCATTTGTGTTCGTTGCTTTGCAAAAACCATAAAACTAAAGAAGACTAATAACTTTGATGAGTGATTTACAAGTTGGCCTAAGGCTTTTTTATTTCATTTTTCAATCCATATAGACCATATCACAATCTAACATGCATACTTTCATCTGGCTAACTTTCAACCCGAAATGATAAATTCTTATGTAATTGTTTTGAGATTGCATATTAGCATACAATATCGATTATGGTACCACAACAGGGTTTGGTAATAAATTACACTTGCACCAAAGTTTAGAAACTTATAATTATCTCCTATGTTTTTAGCTACATTAGAGATAAAAAAAATTTGTATTGCATTTACTGAGAAAAAATTGATCATTTAAGTTGTGAATTACCTATGAAAGAAATAGACAACTTAAATTTATTGGAAGAAAATTTAATTCACTATAACAGAAATGCAAGAAAGTGACTAAAGCAGGTGTCTGAATTTTAGTCGCTGGGATAAGTTAGTTGCCCTTCAATTGCTGCCTAAAATGTTGGCTGAAACACGCGACTTAGCGACTTTGTGGCCAGCCTTTCAATTGTTTTCTATCTCTCTTCAATTGCTTAACTAGAATTTTTGCCACTCAATTAACCTTTAGTGGCTATTTGGATTTAAAGTTTAGGGTTTTACGATTTTTAGGGCTTAAGGTATTAAGATCTTTTTCAGGCTTAAGCTTGACATAGCTCAGCTTGAAATATCTCAATTTGAGCTTGAGCTCCCTGAGAAAGCACCAAATCAAATTGTTTGATTACATCCCTAAGCTCATCATGCAAGTCTTCGTGTTTGCAGGGGGTTTGTGTGATTAAGGGTTTAGGGTTTCTAGGGTTTAATTAGGGTTTAGGTGCCCAGGCCTTTTAAGGTATCAGACTGGCCAGTTTTTGGGCTCCAGCTCAATAAATTAGGATTTAGGGGTTTAGGGCTTACGTTTCAAGCCAGATTTAAGCTTGAGTTGCATGCCCTAGAAGCCCCGACTGAACTTGTTTAGTTACAATTCCCCTAATCTTAGACTTGAGTGTTTACTAAATTTTTGGGTTCAAGGGCTTAGGGTGAGGCTTTAGGGTTCAAGATTCCCTCAAGCTTAATAAAGCTCGTGAGCTTGTCTTGATAAGTCTAGATTGAATCTCACTCAAGCTCGACTACCAAAGAAAGGCCTTACAAGCTTACACCTCAAACTAATATCATCACGTGAGCTATGGCTAGTTTTAAGTTTTGAGGTTAAGCTCGTAGAGCTCATTGATATATAATTCTCAATTTATGGATTGCTTGAGCTTGACACCCAAGAATGGTTGAACTCATTTACACCCAAGAATTCTTCCCAACTATTCAAACACAAAAAATGAGTCATTATTCACCAAACTTGTTAAATAAGCTAAATGGTAATAGTTAAGAATTCTACTAAGACTCTGAATTTACCAAGTCAGAAATTAACATTATTTGTTAATTGAAAAATAAAAAAATGCTTAGGAAAAAAGTATAAAATAAAAAATAAAAAATATCATTCATGTGCGTGTATGTGTATTTATTAAATTCTTTTTTCAAGAAGGATGAACTTGGTCATTAAAGGATGACCACATTTAATGAAGGAGTGACTACCTTCATAGAAAAATCAACTAATGTTCATAAGCTGAGTGATTGACTTAGCCAATCACTCCCCTTGGTTAAATTACACAAAAGTTTAAAGTAGTGACTGAAATTTCAGTTACTCCAATGGGATATTTTAGATTGTTCAAATGGAACGGCCGAAACTTTGATTGTCAGTTAGTGATTGACTTCTCCAAAATCATTAGAACTCTAAATTTCTTAGTTCGAAGTCTTCACTTTGGATTCAAACACTCTCAACCCGTTTTTTTTGTCATCTAGAGGCTCAATCGATGTGTTTTTGCTACTGGGATTATCTTGTTGCCTCAATTTCTTCTTTATTTGGTCAATTTTTATACATTTCTTCTTTATTTTCATTAATAAAAATACAAAAATGTTGAATATTTATTGCACTTTTCATTTATAATATGCTTAGGTTTTAAAAAGAAGAATTAAATAAAATAAACCAAATATACCAAAATAATTCAAACAATTTGGGTCGGTTTTGACATGTAATGCAGACAATAATAATACATTTTACAAAAAGGGAAAATTGATGAAGTGTTGTGTTTAGTTCAATTTTAAACTGAACCAACCAAATACTTACCCATATCTAGGAAGGCCTCCAAGAAAGATTGAAATATATGACTTTGGATTCACCTTGCATTTAACCAAAAAAGTTTAAGCAAATGAGCTAATAGACCATCATCAAGCACATATAAGAATCTCATTATAGAAAAATTTTCTAAATATTTGATTTTTTTTTAATAGCTTGACTTGAATATTTTCATATTATTGTTTGTTAGAAAAAAAAAATTTAAAAAATATATTTGAAAACTATAGTTCTTTATTTATTATTTATATATAAATTTTTTTATTTATATACTAAAATATTAAAAAAATTAATAAATTAATTGTTAAAAAATAAATGTTGTAAAAAATTTAGAACAAAAGTAGTAATTAATTGCGTGTGGTGTTGGGGGTAGCTAGTGGGATGAGATTGAGAGTATTGGATAAAATAAGGAGCTCGAGCGTGTCTTTGCAAGTGAAAGTGAAAAAAGCGTTGGGTGGGAGAGTAAAGGGCGGTTTAATAAGAGGGAAGAGGAGACAACCAGCCATGAGTAATTGTGACAAGTCCTCCCACACAAACACACACGTCCTCCATCGATCGGAGCATAACACAACTTAACATTCGGACTCGATCGACTCTTGCCTTACCTGCCTGCCTGCCCCTGCTTCAAATACCATTCTATTTCTTTTTTCAAGTCAACTATTCGTTGCATCCACATCCCTAGCTATCTAGCTTTCTCGCTAATGGAAGTCATGACGACGGAGCAGCAGTCCGGCCTCCTCTACTGGCTCGTCCGGCATCCCACCATCCACAACTTCTCGTGGTCGCAGGGTCACACACCGGCCTCCTCACCCCGCTTCCTCACCCTCACCGTCCTCTCCTACCTCTCCTTCACCTTCCTCTTCTACCACCTCCGCCGCCGCAGCAGCCCCCTCCCCCGCCCCTTCCTCCGCCCCATCTCTGCCCTCCACAACCTCTTCCTCCTCGCCCTCTCATTCACCATGGCCCTTGGCTGCGCCGTCTCCATCTTCACCCACCCGCCCAACCTCCACCAAGTGATCTGCTTCCCCCCCGCCACCCGCCCCACGGGCCCCCTCTTCTTCTGGGCTTATGTCTTCTACCTCTCCAAGATGCTAGAGTTCATCGACACCCTCCTCATCATCATGAGTTCCTCCGCTGGGCGGCTGACCTTCCTCCACGTCTACCACCACGCCATGGTGGTCATCATGTGCTACATCTGCCTGAACAGCGCCCAGTCGTCGTTCCCGATGGTCCTGGTGACCAACTGCGGCGTGCACGTGATAATGTACACCTATTACTTACTGTGCACTCTGGGGGCGCGCCCTCGGTGGAAGCGCATGGTGACGGACTGCCAGATCCTGCAGTTCTGGTCCAGCTTCGCCGTCCTGGGGGTCCTTCTGTACTACCACTTCTCAGGCGAGGGGTGCTCCGGCATGCGCTCCTGGGCCTTCAACATGTTCTTCATCTCCACCCTCCTCCTCCTCTTCACCGACTTCCACACCAAGAACTACTCCCCCAAGTCCCTCAAGGCCACCTGACGAATATGGTGGATCCCTTCTGATGGATGCATGCGCCTACAAGTGACGGGCGTGTCCGGTCCAGATCCAATATTTGTGTTCATTTTTCTTCTACATCATCGCAATCAAGCTAAGTAGCTAGCTAGCTGCCGATATGGTTGATTTCCACATCTATATTACTACTATTACTATTACGATTACTATTATATATATTGTTAATTTGGTAGTGGCAAAAGATTCATTTCAAATTGGATTGTGGATCAGCAATTATATACAACGTGCGTTCATTAACGCACAATATGTGGTATTTCACACACACACACTATATATATATATATATATATATATATATATATATTACTATTACTATTACTATTATCCATAGAAACCCCAATTGCGATCGAGTTCCAAAAGTCCGTAGTGTCGTGTATTTTGTACCAAATTGATATCAATTGTAAGTCTGGTTTCCTCTCTATATGTCTTAATTCTGAGCTGCAAGTTAAATCAATCCCCTATATATATATATAGACATGCTTTTCGGTTTTTCATGTTTTATATTATGATCGACCAAATTAACTAATTAATTAATTAATGCTAAATTGAATTTGGTAGGAAGGATAGAATATTGTGGAGGTTGCGGATATGTTTTCCAGGTTTTGAGGTGAGACAATTGAAACATTCGGAATTTGTTTAGTCATGGTCAAGGTAGGGCCCGTGAAAATATGGATATATATGTGTGTGTGTGTGTAGCCATAGGGCAGGCAGATTTTATATACCCCGTATTGTGCTGGTGTTGCACGTAAAAATGAAGGGGGGCGGGGGAAAGAAAATCATTAATTCATGCATGGGGATGGGATGATGAGATGAATCCAGTTAATTAACGATATATCCAATTAAATATTGTATTGATGTGTACAGTACAGGTGGCGTGCGCTTTATATATATATACAGATTTAATTATAACAAGCTAGCAATAGCAAATAGCAATGGGTGACATGCATGTTTAGTCGATAAATAAAGGCGCAGTTACCTGTTTCGGATCCAACTGACTTGTCCCTCTCCTTAAATTTTTACTATTTTCTGGAATGCCAAGAAACCAAATTAACCAGCGCAGTCTTCTCTACACGTAAATATATAGTATAGTATATAATAACTTGATCGGATGAATGATTTTTAATTTACAAATTAAAGAAAGGTGAGTTATGCCACTAGCAGTAGCACTGGCTAGCTACGTGCAAAATCTGTAGGTACTAATAATATATATACTCAGTATTTTCCTTTTAACTCAACACTGAGGCGCGCCATTTATAGCTTCAACTTCTGTTTCCTCCCGTCTCGCCCCTCTCATATTAACTCATAACGCTCTACTTTACTTGTCGTACTATATATCCTCTATACATGAAAGGTTGATGTGCCTCCTCCTACTCCTAAGTCCTAAGTCCTAACCTCACCATATATATCAATTGATTTCAACAGCTCTCTCTCTCTCTCTCTCTCTCTTAATTACTCAATACTGTGTTACTTCAGGATCCTTAATTTCATCAATAGATTAAATTTGGTTTCGTACCGCCAGTACGTAGGTAGGAGGAGGGAGGGTGATGTGATACAAATACAATATCGTATATAGGCATTTATTAGCATTTAACGGGACCCTCCCTCCCTCCTCCTCATCCTGAGCATGAAGCAGGAAACAGCTAAGCCAGCCTATACCTCATGATTTCTACACATAACTACTTGGTCTTTACTATACTATTAGTATTGAAGTGATGGTCTGATGTACCGTCTGTTTGACGTTGACGCCTCCATGCCCTTCCCCACCTCCCCAAAACAAACCTCGCCATCTGTTATGGAATTTTATACTATTAGTTTTTATTCACCTTCTGATCTCAATTCACCCTGCCTCATTGCCCTTCCTTCTACAACCACAATACATGCTCCCCACCAGTACATGTTCTTTTTCATAAAACCCTCAAACTTTTCAATTCTTCAAACCTAAAAATTTTGAATCTTGCAATTAAACTTCAATCATACAACAAACAAGCATATGGCCTTGATACCAATGCCGCCCATGTATTATGTTATGTGATGGAACAACAAAATAAGCACAAATGTAAATTGGAAATGGATATAATTTATTGAATTAAAATATAAACTTACTGTAAGCTAGTGAACCCTTGTTCATGCACACTACACATCGATGATTACGATCTACTATAGTTGACGTAGCACTCAAATGTCTAGATATTTAAGATCTTTAATGCGGAGATTACGTACTGTTTTTGAAACTTATAGGTGTTTATGATCTTTTATAAGTTTTTAATTTCGGATAGCTTGTATTCTTCTTGACTTGTGTTCTATTTTTGTTGGACATGTTTCCTTGCAACACAAGTCTATAAAATAATGACTTCTTGGTGGCTTGATATCACCATTGGGCATTTTGATGATTAGACCAATATTTTTCTGCTAATTCAAAAATTTATATGTGCTTGGCATCTTTATTTTCAAGTAAAATTAAAAATTCCCTGTCAATTTCTTGAATATATAGTTGAAATACGAAGACATCTGTGGCAATGTTTTGGGCCTTTGGAGCCCTAAAAAAGTTAACTTTAGAGAGTTTTCCTAGGAATTACTTTGATAATTCTTATAGCTAGCTTCTTCTTCTTCTTCTTCTTCTTCTTCTTCTTCTTTGTCTTGTTTTTTTTTTAAGAAGGCAATAGAGAATCACTAACATTATATAGAAATCTCTTATCTTGAAGGATTTTTCCTCAAACATTTTTCTTGAAAGAATCCTCGTCATTTCTCAGGCATTGTCAACGATATGTGATGTTTAGCCTAAATAGCTCGAGTTAGTTTTGCCTCACTTTGGCTCATGTTCTCAAAGTAAGGTGATGTATGGAACCATATCCATTTCTATTGAGTCTTCTTCTTCTTCTTCATGAGTTTAGTGGTAGAGAATATTTTTATTTTTCTACTTGTTGTACACCATTTCCTCTCCCTGCAAAAATTATCTAATCAAGAAATCAGATAGAAAGTCTTAATACTCTTGTGATCTATTCTAAATTGTTCTATTATGATACTTAACTAAAAATCTGGGAAACTAAGACTAAGTGATCCTATAGACGCAAAATTTCACATCTTCTTCTTTGTTATCTAGATGTTTATCATTTTTCAAGAATAGTGGGGTCAATTTCACAAATGTGATGAGAAACTTGTTCCGTAGATTCTCTAACTCATCAAATTGTTTTTTCATGTTTAAATTTTGGAATGTCAAAAGTTAGAAGCTCTAAAGGTTTGTGAAAGGTCCTTTTAAGATGGTTTCTTGGGTTTTAATTCAGAGAAATCAATTATTGCATGCTATCTTTGTTGAACCTTATCTCAATCTCACTATTGTCATATTCAACAATTTTTTTCCATTTTGAGGTTTTAAAGGTTTAATTGGTTTCTCATTTTGAAAAACTCATTTATCAAGGAGCCTAATGCCGTTCCATCTCATTTGTTTGTGAATAACCACATGATTTTTCTCAACATTTGCTTGTAACAAGAGAGATTCTCATTTTATATCATATTCAAAAGTCTTTAGCTCAATTTCTGCTATCATCACTTTATAACAAATTCTATAGGAAAGTGCTAAATTATGTAGTCCATTAAGCTTATCAAACCAAATGTCGTGATGTTTGTAGCCAAAACTTTAATGATATGAGGATCTTTAAAAAAAATTAGTAAAGTTTGGATCATAATTAAAATAAATTGGCCCATCATACAAACTTTATTCTACCAAACCTAACTAAGAATTAGAGAATTTATTATGTCTACAATCTCTTGAGGTAATAATTACTAAAGCATTTAAACCATTTTAATTAATGACTTCAAAGCAACCGGAATTATTCTAACATACAGATAATTGTAATGATTAATTATCGAGATCTTTTAACATGTATCTAGATATATAACAATTCAAATTTATGACATTCTTCCTTTTTTTCCATAGCCTTTATGTCATAAGCCATTCTTATATCAAATTTACCTTAATTTGCTTTGCAACATCATATTTTTTAACCTTGGGAATATTCCAATTTTCCGTTCTTTCTTCTACATCTTTGATTATTAAAGCTTGTGAAATTTCTACTTTTCCATTCTTTCTTCTACATCTTTGATTATTAATCTACTATCTGTTGATATGTTACCCCAAGATACCACCCGCCCTCTTCACTCAACCATGGGTCTTCATTTGTTGTCTTACATGGTTATGGAAGTTGGGTGATATTCTAATCAAATCTGAATAATAATTTTCAAGTACTTAGTTGATGAAACCTCTTAAAATCTGATAGCACTTAATTCAGATAGATAAAACAAAAGAATAAATTTAATAACTAGAATGTCAAAATAGTAAAACTTCTGTTGTAAAAGAGACTTTGGGTCAAAAAGCCAAATATTTCATAAGGAATAGTGTGTACAGCAAACACACACGGTTTTACCTTAGCGTCTTTCCCTCGCATTACTTCTGCCTGCACTACAGCAGCAGCCTGTCACTAAAATTTCCTGATGCTTCCACACTGCACAAGTGTAATACTATGATCAACTCTCCTTCACACAACCACCTGCCAGTATAACAATTATCAACCCAAACGGCCCCGGTACCGATTCTTCCCAGACCACCATTTGTACGTTCAACCCTTGTTCATCAAATGATTTCTTGTACTATCCGGCTGCCATGACACCTATTCTAACGATCCTTCCTATCAATGGACAACCATCACAAATTTGTTGCACTTGCTCTTCTCTGCTGTGAAGCGTGCGTGGAAGCTATCTGAGTCGGTTGTTTGCTTCCATTCCCAATGCCCTTTCTTCTGTTTCTTTTCCATTCGCCGTTTTTGACTCATTGGCCTCAAAGGGTAGGACGAGCACAGGAGCAGCAGGCACAGTGGCCCACCGCTCCTTAAGCAACCTTACAAACCTTTTCACCATTTCCCTCCTGAGCTCGAGCTCACGAGTGAAGAGATCAAACAAGAGAAAGGCCAGAATGTACTTGAAAGGGACAATCAGAAGAAGTGCTGCGGAAGCTAGCAAAACCAAGGCCACCTCTGTTGTTATCTGTCAGCGTATTAATAACAACTTAGTTGCCAAAACACATCACTATTTTAACTAAGACAGGATACAAAACTTGTTTAGATCTCAAAGCATGAACAAGAACAGCTGTGCAGAATTAGAATGGGAATGCAATCTGTATATTCATGAGTTCATACCTGAGGCTGGCCTGCAAGAACAATTGCCCGCACTTTCAGAAGAGCAACGTTAAGGTTTTGGAGATAGTTTTCCATATCCTGCATCGCTTCTTTTACTGCTATGATCTTTTGTATAGTATTTGAAGGCGGTTGGTCATGAATGGTAACTTTCCCAAATGATCGACCAAGGCGACCTTGCTCCTTCAACCCTTTTAGTGTTAGCATCACAGCCGCCAGGACCATCAATGCCACGGGAAACACGTATGACAGCAGATTTCTAGGTTTTTTTACAAGTTTGTCAAAAGTCAGAATCAACATGCTAGCTTGTAAGGAGTTCCATAGAGCTATGCGGAAGAGAACTTGAGAAAATCTAATGTTCAGTTCCCTGCACTAAAAAATTGCAAGCACAAACCAACCTTGGATGTATAAAGTTTATTCCTGAGCAACTGTTTCAAGGCAATCAAACAGCTGGTGCTGCAATTTATACAGCAATTTACATTACTTTTAAGCTACTGGAAGAACAGAGATTGCTTTGGTACAAACTCAAACGCCAAACTCTCCAGTAAAAGCCAGCACCAACAAAATAATAACGCCCACCACCCCGCCCCCCCCAAAAAAAACGAAAACGAGAGAGAGAGAGAGAGAGAGAATAAAAGAAAGGGCGTATCAGGAAGCTCCACAAACAAATGCTCCTACTCCGAAGATTTTTCTCAGGTAGTATTTCCATGCAAAAATATTACAACACTTGAGTACATGTAAAAGACCTTAGAAATTTGAAGAAAAAAAAAAAATTCACCCTAGCTTTATTCTCAACATGTTTATTAAAGCATCAGTAAAATTAGACTAGAGACATAAAATTCATATGTAGACCTTAGAGCAAATAGAAAGCCAAAACAAGAAAAATCCCAATCAGCAATCTATGAGTTGTGCAGCAGAAATGAAGATGTTCAAGCAATTGAATTGACAACAGCTTTCACCATTATTAAAAGGTAAAACAAGTTAAGAGTACTAGATAATGTGGAAACCATCTTTAGCCATGTATTTCGTAGAATATCTATAACAGTTCTACCTGAAAATGATGGTGTATGCAAACGCTAAGAAAGAGAGGGTAAGGCGTGGTTCCTCCCACCGCCTCAGCTTTCCAAAACTATTAGCAATCATTGTCATAGGAAGTAACAGTTCCTGCAGAAAATTGAAAAACAAGAAAAGAAAAGAAAAAGAGAGTAAAGATGATATGATTCAAACTAGCTGGTTACTCTGCTCAGTAACCACTCACCATATCTAGAAACCCAAAAAAAAATGCATGTTTTAAATTCTAAGCAATTACATGGCACAAAATGAATGGGATATTGCCCAGTTGCGTGAGCAAAATTTTGTCAAGGAGTAGTGACCATAATTATTAACACAAAATCAAATGATAGCAAAACAATTGCACAAAAAAGCCTAGATGCTAAGGCCGAAACTCAGCAGGGGAAAAAAATCAAACCTTGAAAAGGTCGATGTTTATGGGTATCCCTGTAAGGGTCGCAGCATCAATGGTGGCTTGAGTTTTCTCAACCACAAGGCACTTTTGTCTGCATGTCGCCGCAGCCCGCTCCACAAGAGTCATATCAGCCACAATGAGATTTTTTCTTAACACTACCCCTTGTCTCGCTGAAGAGTTGTTCCAGAAACTAATGGAAGCATTTGAAGCCCAAGAGGGAGATTTCATCCATTTCTTAAGGTAAACACTTCCATCTATGTCAGACACATGGTTAGTACCATCATATATCTGTTCAGAATTTTTTACTGCTTCAGCATGTTGATAACCTGGATCGGTAACTTTCGTAACTAATGGTCCACCCCAAAAGCTAACTGCAAGAGTTTGGCAGACAACACCACCAAAGGGTGCATTTTGCAAATAAGAGAACTGGACGAGCTTAATGGGATCATCCAACACCTTGCGCATGAATTGAAGAGCCTGAAGCCTGGTGATGCCATTAATTGCACAAATGGTAGCTCTTTCCCTCCCTTTGTGGGAACCAAACACTTGAAATAAAGATTGGTCATCATCTGGTGGTCCATAGTCAAATAGAAACTTGTGTAAAGTGATGACTTCGCTGATAAATGCATGCCATACATCTCTTCTTAGTTCACCTCCCAAGTCAACAAACTCCAGCACCCATGCTTCTGACCTGAAAATCAGTTCCCCAGTAATGAGTACATGTGCAAAAACGGAACATAAAATTGATTAGACCCAGATACTATAATTGTGGATAAACAAAGATGGTGCTTGTTTTATATTCTCTTCTCCTAATTGAGCACTTCCCTACTTTCCTGTTCAGTTCAGTTTTTAGTATGTTATGCCAAGGAGGGCATTATCTGGTATGTGTGCATGTGCACATGCACGTGTCCCACGAAAGGACACATGTCTTTCAAATTTTTTCTCACAAATATGATTTCACAATCATATTTAACAACTCCCAACCCGCTGAATCAGAAATAATAGGAATAAAAAGAGGTCAACTCAATAACTACTTATTTCTACCAACAAGGAGTTGAATTACAGCTGTATTTGGAACAGAATATTACCTATTCCAAACCTGCCATTCCTCACAGTGTAATTATGTAATCATATTTAAGGCTCCATTTGCGACATCAGGAAATCAAAGCTCCAAAGAAAACAAGCTTAAAGAAGCTTGCTTAAGAAAACTGTTATGATCACAGCTTCTGATTTAGGCTAGACTCTTTTCATGCCTATAAACAAGCAGATGTGGCTGGACTTTCATGTTGATTGTGTACAGAAGCTTACCCAGGACCAGAGGAAACAGAGACAGCTGAGTCAAAAGGAACAGATCCAAATGGTCCCACTTTTGCTTTCTCAACTTTTGCTCCTTCTCCTGTGAGGGCCAGACTTATTGCCTGCTTCGGTCTAAGTAGACCAAGTGGCTGCAGCATATATGAACGAGTAAACCAAACAACCTATAAAACTGGAAATCTACAGATCCTGCAGCTCTTAAGAGTTGTGTCTTTTTAATGCTGTATCAGCAATGTTAAACATACACACATGAAAAGGAATTTATTGAAATACTTTGCAACTGCCAAGAAACAATGGACCAAATAGGAAAACATCCAGAAGAATAACAAGAACAAGAAATCCATCTTCCAGGTCCAACATGGACTCGAAGCAACAAGTTCATACCTCAAAGTAGAGAGCCTTGTCAGTCAGAGTGAGTTTTCCAGGCCAAGCAATGTTATTCTCCCATTTAAGAACAGGTTGCTTTCGGCCAGAGGCAATGCACAGGATTCTTTCCTCAGAAAGCTGAAGGTCTTCACTGGCCCGATATGCCTTCCGTCCGTCATGTATTCTACACTAAGACAATAAAAGCTTAAACATAACCATAATGAAAATTTTACTCTTGCTTTAGTGTACTCTTGACCTTTTGTATAGCAAAATAGCAAGGAGCAAATTATCTGACAAGGTGTTTGAACCTGAGGTGAAAAACATTTAACATATTCCACTTATCAGATAATGATATTATCGACCGATTTTTCAGTAGATCATTATTAATGACTTATTTTTTCAGTTTTTTATTCTCTTAATGAATAAGAATTTGTTCGTGAAGACAAGCATGCAGCTGAAAATTAATGAATTATCACACGGCCATAACACGTAAAATGCCCAAGGACATGAAGCATGAAACCTTACTTGAGAAGTTCACCAATGTAAGTTAGCCAAACCGTTAAAGAAATGCCCTGCTTTTCACCCGCAAGAGCTTTAAAAAGACTATGAACAGTAGGCCGATCTGCCACACCAGAAACTGCAGGAGCAATTCGGACAAAAGCCTCTTCTCCAACTAGTTTTCCCTTGAATATAAACGAACAAAAACAACTTTACGATTCCCATTTGAATCTCAAATAAACTGATAGATCTTACCCTTGGTTAAGATTATTGAATGCTGACATATACATAAATTTGGAATCGGCAACAATGGAAATTTTAACTGATTCAACATGTGAACCTGAAAGTAAGCTTTTTCTGATCTTCGAACCTGCCAACTGATTTCTTCAGCATACGGACTGTCCCATGCAAGCATTGTGATAAAAATAAGTCTCTGAAATGCTGGTTCCTAGAAAGTGAAAACATGAGATTGCAGAGGGACAAAACAATGCGGCCATTGCCTCAATAGTCTAACATCAATACAATGTAAGTACCAAACACAGTGAACTTGCACCATTGCCATGTCAATTCATCCATTACCAATATCCAATGTCAGCATATCAAACAAAACTGGAACTCAACAAGGACGTGAAAGACAGAAAAATCAGAGTTAGATCCTTTTTGAAGCTTTATTGACACAATTGCAGGTGGTAGTTGCAAAAGTTCTGCTCCATTTCCTTTCAGTTCACAAGTGAAAAGTTCTACCACATAATCTACCATCAAATAAGCATATGCTCCATTCTTGACACAAAAGACTATTGGGAAAAAGAAAGGAAGAATGTCATCCTTGTAGGGATCTTAATGCTAAAGCAATAGTTTTTAAGATGTTTTCTTTTTTATATTCTGAGTAGCAGAAAGTATTTCAGAGAATTAATTACACTATATGCAGAAATTTCATTCACTAAACACATTAGCATCTTGGCCAAAAATCAAGAAACACATTTGCATTAGAGAAAACAAGTTGCATAGCTTTTTTTTATTGAGTTTACACAACAAAAAGAACAAATAACTAAGATAATAGAGGCTCATAAACCTTAAGGCAATGATGAAGATCAGTGGCATCTCTTGCCAAGAACCTGAAGCAACAATACTCCACCAAATTACGCGCATCATTATACACCTTTTCAGGCACAAGAGCTTTAAATATATTCTGCATTTTTTGCCCGGTCAAACCATTCATCCTGCATATCTTACATCCACAAGTCAAATAATAGGTATTTGTTAGCTTGAGCCCCAGGGCAATACACAAATCCCCTCAAGAAAGCAAAAGTAACAGTACACACCAATGCATGCACCTCCACTAGAATGCATGCAAGCAGGTCAAAACAAAATGCCACGCCATCAATTTTATAAAACACATTCAACCTAGGATGAATAAATTAATGCACCATTCGTCTCAAAATGGTTGACACATCTCCTTTGTAAAATATTGAGGATGTTGTGTCACACAAACATAGCATGTATGTTTTTCCATGATTACCCTCAACGAAATCACACAATCACAACAAAAAATTCATTCTAAATGGCCATATGACTGAGTGACATGGGTAAAATCGGAAAAGACTGTATAAATATGAAAGTATATCATTCATTCTAGGATGCAGGAACTTTGAAGTGTGTTAATCAATATGGTACAAAGGACGTCACATTCTTTCTAGAGAAAAAAATCCAAACACAGATACTTGTTTCCCCAATCTTCACCTGCTAAATTGCTCAATAGACACTATTGCAGCAGGTGAAAGAACTCCATTGTTTGTGTGACAATGTAAAGTCCGTTCTGCAACAAACAAGTCCTCCACTTCTTGACTGTCAAACGCGTTTCTAGGATCAAGCTTCCCATCAGGAGGATTCTTTACCAGAGGCGAAGTCACTTCATTTAGAAAGGTCTGCGTCTTTGAAAGCCATGAATTGATTCTCTCTTGCACTGCCTCTGCCATAAGGGGAAAAGTCCCCGCGCATAAAAGAAGCATAAACTCTTAATAGAGATCCCAATACATATATGAAAAGACATATTGGATATTCCAATCATACAACCAAGTAGGGAAGGGAAGAAAAGGTAGAATTAGAACCAAGATAACAACAGAACCACACCTCGAGATACATAAGCAGCCCACAACTAAACAAGAGTGAAAAGAAGAGGTTTTAAGTAAAGCTTACTGGTATCGATGTCATTTGGCTTCCATTTATCCCCTGGAGCCTGACCTACAAGCTTTAACCTTAGCTGCTTAAAAGAAACAGTTCCTGAAAAGTATCCATACTTGCTATTGCGAGAAATAATGCAGCAGGGTACAACCGCCGGTGCTTCCCTGTGGGTCGCTGGCAATTTCAATATCATACTTCCTATTTCCTTCAAGTGGATTTTCAACTCCAAGGCTCGAATTTGAGCGAGAGTAGGAAGAAAGTAGCAGAGATTTCTATTGAGCGGCTTTACAGGCAAGAAATATTGATCACAAGAGTATTTTACTATTTCAAGGGAATGATTCAACTTCGAGGTTCGGGCAGGGCAAGAGCTGGAAAATGGCAGGATTGTGAAGAAGGATGCGTGTCTAAGCGACTTTCTATTAGGCCAAAATACAGTGAAAGCCCCCCAACTCGATTGACCAGTACACTTTTTCTCCTGAACGTCAAATTCAGGCAACTCGGCCCCTCAACTTGAAAAAATGGATTAGTCGATCCCTTTGACCACTTGTGCGCCTCACATGACCCCTGTTATTCAGACAGCATAACATCCTGCTTCCTCCTCCACCACTAAATTTGATGCCACTGCAAGACGACTTTATCCAATTGCCTGGTGGGCTCCGATCTTCTACTGGTTATCCAACCCGTTTTGTTTTGCATCGAGCAGATTGAAGAAGGATGTGTCAAAGATTTGTCAACCACCAAATTCAATGGCGTTGTTGACTCATTTGCCATTTGGAACTGGGACGATCTACTGGACTTCAATATCTCCTTCACCACTAATGATTTGATTATTACCCTTCCCATCGGTATATCTAGAATCCAATGCTCTGACTTCTGATCGAGTGTGAAGGGGGATCCAAAGTTGACTTGTTTTAATTTTCTAGCAAGGCAAGTCCCCTGTCATGTTTGGAGATCAATGTTGCGTCTCTTTCTCCATTTATTACAACTCTTCGATCATAATTTGCAAAACTTGTGCATGCTACTACAATGACGTGGACACTAACACTTGTTGCCCGAATGCCTAGGGGACGCTACTTTCTCCGTCGGCTATGCTCATGCCCTTAAAAAACTAGACTGCCAAATCCCGAGCCAAGCACATGTGCCCTCCATTGTTGGCTACTAGGGAAATGAAGATGGACACCGTCTGATTAATAGGGCTCACCGCTCATGTAAGGTTCACAAGTGGTCAAGGGGTTTGATTGATCCCTTTTTTAAAATAGAGGGGTTAAGTTGTCCTGGTTAACCGAGTTGGGGCTTTGCTGTATTTTCACCACTTCTTTATACTCCATTCCTTTCACAAAAGTTGACTCCTTCACATTTTTTAACTAAAATTTGATTTAAATATATTTATATTAATTTGTATCGTAAGAAATTCTTAAAAATTATATTTATAAATTAGATTTTTTAAGGTACCATTTTCTTATAAAATGTTTATATCTCTATTAGAAATTTTTTTAAAAAAATTATGAATTAATTGCTATAATTTGTAAATGGGATAATCTTTATAAGACGGAGGCAATAGGTTTTTTTTAATCATTTCTTTATAGTTGATCTAACACTTTATGAAAAAAAAATATAAATGAGTCTCAGTTTTGGAAGAGATAGCTAGCCTATAGTCCCTTACTTGAGCCAAATCTTATATTCAATATTAAAAAGATGAAGAATTTCATTTAACAAAAACAAAATGATAAACAAGGAAAAACAATGATAAAAAAGTGACAACCCATTATAAAATACATAAGAGCAAAATGAAAGATTGTATTGCACATAGAGCATGTTAAAGAAGAGATTTTATCAAAATTGATGACAAAAGGTGGTGGATTAGGCCAATGCTTAAATACCAAATTTACCATTGAAAAGTATTGAAAAGATCAAATTTATCATTAAACTTTTAAAAGTATCAAATTTAATACTGAAATTTACTTTTAAGACCAAAATTACCACCACCGTTACTTTTTTCCGTCAAATCATACAAAAAATCACAATTTTGATCATTTATTTTTCATGTTTCTTTTACTATTGTCCTAACTTTGCATATCTAACAATTATACTATCCTCTTCAACAAGCTAAGCACTAAGTTTAATTCTGACTATAGCTAGTCTGCTTTCTTTGAAGCCCCTTCCTGGAGTCATTAATCGCACTGCAAACTTCCTTCATTTTTTAAGCTTGCTTATTTAGGCTTGAATTTTAATAGTTTTGGTCCTACTCCTACCAATGAATGCATAATTATAAAGCAACCATCATAGCTAAAATAGCCAAGGCTTGACCTTTAGAATCTCACTAATTTTTCTTCATCTGTCTTCGATCTCAACAACATTAACTAGAAATTATGAGGAAAAACACACATAGTTTTAGTTTGTGATAGTAACTCATACTTCCAGTTTATGTTGTACCTTAGGGAAAAGAGTAAAACGGTAACATTTAGGAAAGTGCCTTGTAAGGGTACGGCAACTGAGCGATGGCTAGCTGGCATTGCTAACAGGGGTAGCCAGCATTGCTAGCAGGGGTGGACTTTCATCTCTTGAAGAAGATGACATGATTATTAAATAAACAAAGTTAAGGCATTAGTGGAAGAAATATGAAAAATTAAGGATTAGAACTGTTATTTTTACATTCAATTTGACGGTCACTTAACAACGTAATGGTAAATTTAGTATTTTGTGTAAGTTTAATAGTAACTTTTATCTCGAAAGTAAAGTTCAGTATGAGATTTGGTACTTTTGAAAGTTTGATGGTAAATTTGGTCTATTGACACTTTTCGATGGTAAATTTGGTATTTAAACCATTCGGCCAAGTTGGTAAAAAGGTGAGTAATCTACTATGAATTAGAAAGTGCCGACGAAATAGTGTGCCCCTACTTGAGCATCCTCCATCTTTTGAATCTTTTTGGTCGAATTCCTTATTCACTTTGTTCTCCATCAACAGCCATGATGAGACTTAAAAATGTCCACCATGGTGTACGTACACCATTAACGGTAAAACTAACGATATTAATTAGTTATTACTAATATATGAAAAGTTACCATTTTAAATAAATATATGTAATTATAGGGTAGATATGGTAATTATTATTAAGGGAGAAAGTTAACATTTTAGATAATTTCTATAATCATGGAATAAATAATTTTTAAAACTTTAATTATTTCTGTAGAGAAAAATTGTTCCATTTTCAAAAAAAAAAAAATTGATAGCATTTTTACAATTTGGTGTGTAGTGTATATGAAATTGGTGTTATATATTAGTTAATGTAATGTCTAAAACTATTTGTTTTGGTGTCTACAACTATTATTCTGACGTCTGGTACTGCTCTTCTGAAATCTAATTATGTTACATTGATGTATAAATTAATTAGTCTAGTGTACAGTGTTACTATCTCGGTGTCCAGTACTACTATTCTGGTATCTAAAACTGCTGTACTAGTATCTAGTAATACTTTCATGATGTCTAATTATGTTATATTGGTGTATACATTTATTAGTCTAGTATCTAAGACCACTGTTTTGGTATCTGTAACTGTTTTCTTGATGTTTAATTATGTTATATTAATGTATAAATTTTTCAGGCTAGTGTTTAAGATTATGGACAAAGATCTTAAAAGTAGTATGATTATCTTCTTATTAATTTTAAATTCAAAATATCATGATTATCGTAAAATATGAAATCAATATACACTTCATTTTCTAATTAAAGCATCATTTTCTTTAGTATGTGAAACAAAAAACAAGCGAGAAAATGGGAGAAAGATGGAAGGATAGAACAAAGAAAAATAAGAATTATTTAATCAGGCTAGCTTGTTATATAAAAATTGCACAATTTTTTTATTCTTTTAATGATCATGATCGTGGAAAACAATCAATCCTTGTTGTTTAATGAAGATAATGAGATGTAATTATCTTATTTTTAATTTTAAATTTGAAATATCATGATTATCTTTTCAATTAATGTTAAATTTTAAAAATAAAAAATTGTCTTATCTATCTAATATTAACACCGTTAAAGTTTTATCCAGTGGTGTACGTTCATCAGGATGGACACACGAATCTCTTACCATGATCACCCTCAAAACTACTATTGAGCTCTTTTTCACCGGTATGAATCAAATCACTACACCACACTCTAAGTTCCCCAACCATATCCAACCATAGTAGAGCAACTTGTCACATTGTTTGATTATGTGAGAGAGGTTGAGTGAAATTAGAAGAAGCTTTTGGACTTTTTTATGCTATTTTCTTGGGTCATTAAACAATGTTGCTTGCTCATTAATGGGTCAAACTAGAGTTCGATTGAAAAAACAACAAACAAATCATGCATTATTTATTGAACAGTAACTGCCAGTTCGTTTTGTTTTAACACAAACAAATTAATGTATTTTTTGCTGACTAGGATGAATTCATTATGGGACCAGATAACATTTGCCCTCAAAGTTAGAGAAATTTACATCCAGACCATGTCCTCCTTCAACCCATTTCTCTCTCTTGTTCTCTTTGCAGGTCATTTCCATAGCTAGTGATTGCCGGTGAATTTCAACCGAATCACTCATACTTCTTCTTCTGTTGAAGATTCTATTAATCACGAAGCTTTCAACTCACTGCGGTAACTTAGGCTTCTCTCATCTGCTTTCTTTTTTCCCCATTTTTTTTGAAAATTTTGAGAGCTGAGAGATTTAGGGTTTTCAATTTCTCACCGTCAACAGCCAGTGACCACCAATTTGACGAAGATCATAGAGGATCCATGGGCTGACATCAAGTGATGGTGGGACTGTTTGCACAAAAAGATTCATCTGCGTGTGGTGGTATATTTTTCACGTTGCTACTCTAGTTGAACATATCTGACCTGGCATCCAAAATTTTGTCATTTTGCCGGTAGAGTTTGTGTTGGAGACGAGAGACATGGAAGGGCGGTGAAGGGGGCAATGAAAATGCAAAAAGCATGGCACACATGTGATTTTTGAGAAATTGAATTCCAAAATCAGTGCAAAAATGGCTTTTCCCTAAGCCTTGTTTAAAAAATGCGTTAATTTCAACCTATTAAAACGAAACGAGAGTGCTAAAACTTCAATAATCACACTGCTCAAATTGCTATAACAATGTCAGATCACGTTAAACACGAGTGCGATTTCGTTGAAGCGTGGAACTCGCAAAAAATGGTGGTTTAATAGTTTAAAAATTACTCCGTTGATTAGTCTGATTAGAGTTTAGTGATTCATTTCATTAGTGTTTTAACGGCAGATGTCCTTTCTTGTCAGAAAAAAAAAAACATAAAAGAAAAAAAAACTTCCGATTTCCGCCGTAACAAAAACTTGAGTGGCAAAGCTATGTGCCCTTGCAAAAAATTTTGTAAAACATCTGTCTTCGAGGGGAAGCCAACGACAGACCCACTTCTCTTCTGCTCTTCTTGGCTCTTTCATGGCTCCTTCGCTCTCCTCTTTGTTCCTCTCTCGGTCATTCGCTCCAGCAAACCCTAACCCTAGTCTTACCCGCAAGTTCTCACTCCCTCTACGCCGCCAAAAGCTGGTTCTCTCCTCTAATCCTGATCGGAAGAAGAACCTTGCGATACCGCCTCCTTCCATTCCCCCGTCTTCTTCTTCTTCTTCTTCTTCGGAGAGAAAATCCATTGCCGTTGCCGCGGGAGAAATTTTCTTAGGAATTGCTTCGAGACTGATAGCACCCAAGAGCACCTCTGTTTCCGGGAAAACGAGAAGGATAGCAAATGTCGAGGGAGGAAGTGACGAAGGTATGGGAAGATACAACGAAGACAGAATTGGAATGGTTATGGAGGATGAGGTAGAGCCGGAGGTAATATGGGAACAGAGAGTGAAGGACGTAGAAGCCGAGAAGGAGAGGAGAGTGGTTACAAGTCCTGGGTTCAGCTTCTCTGCTGCTGGTCTTTTGTTCCCTTATCACCTAGGCGTTGCTCAGTTTCTAATCGAAAAGGGTTATATCACGGTTTAACTTTATTCTTCTCCTGTTCAATTCTAATGCATCGACTCCGAATTATTAATCCCTTAAAAATCATTAGACTTTGGGGAAGCTCAGTGAGAAATATGCACTTTCCATAATGTAGAATATAGCCTTTTTTTTCTTTTTTTTTGCTGAAGAAGAGGGTAGACGGGCAATTGATTTATCACTGCACTATGACTCTTAATGCCATTACTGTAAATTTTAGATGGAAAGTAATTCACAGGAAACATGCTTATCATACTGCTGAATCTGTTGAATTATTTTCCTTCTATGTTGTATTTTATTCATTGAACTCCTTATTGCTCAATTCATTATGGTAACAAGTGAACCTTCGCTACTCATCGTGGAAGGTTTTTGTTTAGCTAGCTTGTAGTGATGGTAACAAAAGCGTAGTTTGAAATTTAAGGACGTCCCATTTTTTCATGGGGAGTACAAAGGGTTTGCGTTATTGTTTCAGGTTGTAACAGAAGTGTTTCTTTGTTCTACAGGAAACAACGCCATTAGCTGGTTCTTCAGCTGGTGCAATTGTCTGCGCTGTAATTGCATCTGGTGCTAGTATGGTGGATGCCCTTCAAGCTACAAAAGTTCTAGCACAAGATTGCCGCCTAAGAGGGACTGCATTTCGGCTTGGGGTATGCTCACAAAATTTCGGGCTTGTAAACAGACCTATTTAAATCTGTTTAGCAAGCATTGACATTTATTTATGTAAATGCAGTACTTACCCATGCATGTATCTATGGTTCAAGTATACGTGCAACTTTGAGGCAGAAGATGTCCTTTAGGTTCATCCAGAAGTTTTTCTTGTCTCTTGAACTGTCTGTCTATTATTCACAAAGAGTCTCCAAGTTCAATATATGGATACTCACTTTCAAAGTTTGAGGTCATCTATGATTCCATTGCAAAGAATCAGGAAAAAAATGTTTGGCTAAAAAGTTCGCTGGAAAAATGACAAGATTCTGAATTGATGCCTATGATATTGTGTAGAATATAAATTTCATTGTGGAACTCAACGATATATGATAAAAGGCTGTGTTGCCATGTTAATTCTTTGGAATTCTAGTTGAATTCATATATGGTCAATCATATGGCTTTGACAATGCCCAGGCAGTCCTCAGAGATGTTCTTGATAAGTTTCTACCTGATGATGCCCATACAAGGTCCAGTGGGAGGGTTCGTGGTAGGTGTTCCTTCACCTTATATGCGTGCTCTGATTTTTATAGGATCCTTGCAAATTTTTTATAAAATATTTATGTCACAAGCGAATTGCTCGAGATCAGGCTGAAATATTTAGATGGAAATGGAATGATATCACAAATACGTTATGACAAAAATGGTAGAAAGCTGTAACAGGAGATATGCAGGACTTATAACAAAAACAGGGCTAAGTGGGTATTGGATTGTTATAAAACAAACTAGCTTTTGGTTGATGGTTAATATCGGGTGACTAGGACCTCTTCTTTTCTCTAATTTTTCATTTCAAGTTCATTTCGCCTGTGGAGTCTTGAATGACTTCATTTTCCTTGTCCATCTGGACATTAGTTGTGCATTTTGTATGCGCTAACAGTGGTTAATGTGCAACTGGTTGGAATGATGAATTTTGTGTTCACTTGCACTTGTTACTACAGTTGCTGTAACCCAGATTCTCTGGAGGCCTCGGGGCTTGCTGGTGGATAGCTTTGACTCAAAGGAAGACCTTATCAATGCAGTGTTTACATCATCTTTCATTCCGGGGTAATGCCCCAGTAAATGATTGCGCAGATCCTATGTTAGTATCAAATAGTAGTTGATAAAATGGATATTGGTACAGATATCTTGCTCCAAGGCCAGCCACCCTATTCCGAAATCGACTTTGCATTGATGGGGGTTTGACATTGTTTATGCCACCTACATCTGCTGCTACGACGGTATTGGCTTGTAACAGCATTATTGCAACGCTTGGTGGCTATGAGAATGTGTCTTGCATTTTATTGGTGTTTCCCATATGTATATTGAGATTCTATGATGAAAGTGCCCACTTCGTGCAGGGATCTTAAGTTGATTTTATTGACCAAACAAATAATTTTTGCCTGATTCATACTTCCTATGTGGGATGGTTTTCCATGCAATCGGATTATGTGTTATAGAGGGTAGAATCTGATTGCTATTGGAGGAAATCACCTCATTTATATTGTATGGTGGTTCTTTTCATCTTTGCAGGTTCGAATTTGTGCTTTTCCAGCCAGTCGATTGGGATTGGAAGGGATTGGGATAAGTCCAGATTGCAATCCGGAAAATAGGATTACCCCTAGAGAGGTAATATCTAGCTCTACAATTATGTATGTATTTTTCTTTCTTTTCTTTTTCCTTTTTAAGTGAGAATGAGAAAATGAACTTCTATATCACCTTCTCTCCAGCTTTTTAAATGGGCTCTTGAGCCTGCAGGGGATGATTTTCTTGACCGGCTGTTTGAGCTTGGGTATTTAGATGCAGCAGTGTGGGCAAAGGCGAACCCAGTGTGCGAAGTCGTTTCTGATGACATTCCTTCTGTGGAGAATGGTTATTTGACCAAGTGATAGTTGGCAATACTCTTCTGAGTGACTGTTAGGACGTGTTTATGTATCCATAGCTTCTTCTTTAGTTGGTTAGGTCGTGTACCTATCTATTGGGACATATAAATACATGGACACTGTGGAAAAGCAATGTGAAGCCAAAAAAAATATATTGTATTGGGGCAAATTTGTCACTAAACTATAAGAGATAAAAGTAATTTTGTCACTAGGTAGGTAAATTTGCTGTTAATATTTTTGTTGTGGGTAATTTTGCCACTAATATTTCATTTGTTTGGAGAAGATCCCCATGACATAATTCTTAAACTAATTTCTGAAAGTTTTTTCGTTAACCTCTAACTATTTAAATCTTTCACAACACATAAATAAGTTAAAACCTCATGTTGGATTAGACATCTTCATCATTGAGGTTTTTTATTTTTATGTTTCTAATTGTCGCTAACCAATCTCCACCATTACTATCATTGATTCTTTATTCTAGAAATACAAAACTTTTTGATTTAGTTGTACCTGCATTAGTCAAACCCTATTTAATCAGAGCTTGTTCTCATGAGTGGTTTTGGGAGTGTTGTCAAGATGTGTGAAAAAGTTGAGATACCATCGATGGTGGAAATTGTGGAAGTTAGCAAAACGTACAGGGGTTTGTTAGAGCAATGGAGATGGTGAAAATAATATATTCAAAAATTTAGGGGCTAGAGAGTTAAGTAAAGTAGACTTGGAATCAAAACTCATATTTTTCTCAATTTTTCACGTTTGTCATGTTAAGCAATTTTAACAATGGTGACATATTTGTTCTCAACACAAAATATTGATACAAATTTGCACTTTTTATAAAGATTTATAGCAAATTTACTTGTAAAAAAGGTTTAGTGCTAAAATTACTTTACCCACCATAATTTAGTAGCAAATTTACCTCTTTTGCTAAAAGTTTAAATGCTAGTAGTTATTATCTTAGTCAAGTTCATCGGCTGGTGGTGACTGGTGTGTTATTTGTCCGTGCAAGTTGTCCCCTCTTAAAAATTTGTCCACATTTCAAGCTTCATGTTAGACGTGCACCAAATGGAAAACAAACAAGCATTCAACCTATAGTGAGATGTAATTTGGTTTCATCTGACAATGATAGAGATGATTCCTCTTAACTGCCAAACCTAAAAGCTATTTTTAGCTTAATTGCTGATGTTGATTTATACTGAAAGCAAAGAGTCGCGGACAAGTTAGTCGCATAAGAGCTTTTTTCTGTAACTTTTTTTTTTTAATTGGCATTGATTAAGACAAAGCACAAGCAAGCACCAACAAACGCATAGGCAAGAACGAAGAAAAGACAAGGAAGAAGTTGACACAGGGATGTGAGGATAAGTGGAGGAGAAGAGCAGGCCAGGGCTAGCCCACTCACAGCAAGTCAAAGCCAATATGATACGCTATGTTCAAGAGTGAGCATGACTAGCTGCGTAGATTTAGACTGCTGAAATTGAATTACATGGTTTGTATATTTATGGGCAACAACAGCGCATACACATACATACATGTCTGTTTCCGTTGGAGGTCCACACCAAGGATGCTGAAAAATGCTGGTGGAAGTGGAACTAGAACCTTTACCTACCTGCCGCTCCAGAGGAAAATGGATACAAGGGCGCCGACATACGCATGAGGCAAGGCTGTCCACGCTCATCTCAGGCACCCTCTTTCTACATAAAGCTAGCTACTTTTATCTTAACACATCTCATTCCTTCAAAAGGCCACTGCATTTCACTTGCATGCGTCAGCATTTTCCCAAATTGCCACTCATACCCTATAAGTTTAAAACCAACCTCTCAAATTTCCTCTCCACGTTTATATGTGTCCATGTGTTCTCTAGCCAAGGTTCTCCTAGGAAATCTGTTGTTGAGTCAATTTGGCATTCTGTCCACCTTCATCAGTTTTTCAGACAATGCCAAACAAAATGTTGAAGGCGGCTAGCATGCCAAATGAGCTCCAGAAAGTTCTCCCTGAGAAAACCCTGATTAAGTAGGGCATGGGCATGACAAACTTGTGTAAGATCCAACAACAGACGAGGGTTAGCCATGGCCACCACATATGCACGCTCCCCTCCCCTAAATATAAGTCCAGTCTTGCAGCCCCAATTCAATTGCAATTCCATATATTTTAGGTTCCCTTTTTTGCTCTGGCAACTTAAAATAGGGTGTGTTAAAAATTAGTGCATATTTCATATTGTTTCTTAACTGTCACTTGTTATTTTAAGTATGTGTTGCTTTTAGTTAATAATAGAATTTGTTTTGATTCCCAATTTAGATTTTATGATTACTGTTAAGTTATTCAAGATACTGCTGAGCTCTTTTAGGAAGTTTGTTATCTTGGAGTCTATATAAGGAGTCTTTGTAATTTTTCTAGTGTGCTTCAATAAAAAAAAATCAGTATATTCTCCAGCAATATTTTCTCATTGTTCCCTTTCACAAGAATTCCTGGTTTCTGTTTTTTGTTACATGGTATTAAAGCTAGGTCGAGGCTCTGAGTTCACTTTCAGTCTTTTTATTTCTTTGCTGTGGTTTGTTGTTCAAGAAAATTTAAAGGGTTTGAAAGGAAATTCTTGGTCAGCAGTATGGACGCAACAAATAATTCTGCTACACAATATGGCGTCGAGAAGCTTGTAGGCACAAACTACAAGTACTGGAGAATGTGCATAGAGGCATATCTTCAAGGCCAAGATTTGTGGGAACTGGTTGCTGGCACTGATACAGAAATACCAGCTAACACTCTTGAAAATACTGAGACTCAAAGAAAAATGAAAATCAAATGTGGGAAGGGTCTCTTTGCCTTGAGGACTTCAATCAACAGGAGTTCATTGACCATGTTTGTGATATCAGCAATCTAAAGCAGGTTTGGGAAACTCTGGAGAGATTATTTTCCAAAAAGAATACAACAAGGTTGCAATTTTTGGAAAATGAGCTGGCGATGACAACACAATGAGGTATGTCGATTTCAAAGTATTTTCTATAGATTAAAAATATTTGTGTTGAAATTTCAGAGTTAGACATGAATGAGAAAATTAGTGAAGCACATCTCTGGCATTTTCTCATTCATGGCTTGAAGAAGGAATACACACCTTTTGTTACCTCCATGTAGGGCTGGGCAACCTAAACATTAGTTGAAGAGTTAGAAAGTTTACTTTCAAATCATGAGGCATTTGCTGGGCAAATGGCCAAGAATGTTGAACATGATGCTGTCCTATTCTCCAAAGGAAAATCTAAAGTAAAGAACACCAGTGCATCCACTCGAAACTAGAATTATGGTGAAGGCTCAAGTTCAAAGAAAGCTGGCAACAGTAAGCCAAGAGGTAAATATACCAAAAAGTGCTATCGATGTGGGAAGTTTGGGCATATCAAAAAGTATTGTCGTGTAAAAATTTCTGATGCAAATGTCACAAGTGAAGAAGTTGCAGGAAATGATCAAATTAATTGGGAGTAATGCTTTACTGTTGAGACTTTTGAAAAAATTGCTCGAACACTTATTCAAGTTCTAGTGAACTCTATCAATTATGAGGATGAATGGATCTTGGATTCTGGATGTTCACACCATGTGACGGGAAATGACTCATTACTTATAAACATGCATCAACATGACAAAGAGCGGGTCATAGTCACAGCTAATAACTCGACTTACCTAATGGTAAACGAAGACATTGCAAAAGTTAATGCAAGTGGCAGCAGAAGATCTGGAAGTGTCAAGTTGAATGATGTTTATCATGTTCCAGGTTTGAAAAAAATTTTAATTTCTATTTTTCAAATTACTGACTTTGAAAAATATGTATTGTTTGGTCCAAATAATGTGAAGGTTCTTGATAATATAAAAACTATTGAAGCTGACATTATTCTACTGGAGAGAAGAAAGAATCTTTGTTTGTTATGTCAGCTAATAAAGCTTATGTGAAAAAGACAAGCCAAGCAGATAGCGTAGCAATTTAGCATGCTAGGCTCAGGCATTTGGGCTATCAATTACTGTAGCAAATTTCTTCAAAGAAGCTGCTAGATGGCATGCCAATCTTGAAGAACATACATGAGAATGTGGTCTGCCAAGGCGATCAATTTGGCAAATCACATTATCTTCCCTTCAACAATTCACCAAATTGGAGGTCAAATCTGTTTGAGTTAGTTCATACATATTTGATGGGGCCAATAAAAACACCAAGTTACAGTAGTTATTATTATGTCATGGTACTGGTGGACGACTATTCCAGGTATACGTGGGTATATTTTCTTTCAGAAAATAGTGAAGCATTAGTCAAGTTTGTTGAATTCAATAATGTTATAGAGAAAGAGTTTGGAAAGAAAATTAAATGTTTACGGAGTGACAATGATGGTGAATACTTGTCAGATGCTTTCTTCAAATATTGCAACAGTCATGGTATTACACGACAAATGACGTGCCCAAACACTCCTCAACAAAATGGAGTTACAGAAAGAAAGTTAGCACATTTGGCATCAGCTAGTCTTTCTTAGCTACATGATAAGAACCTTCCTCGAGAACTATAGGTAGAAGCGGTTTGTTATTCTTCTCATGTGATCAACAGGCTTCCTCCATGGCCAGGTACAGCAAAATCTCCTTTTGAGATTTTATATGGTACAAAGCCAAATGTGAGTTACTTTTTGGTGTTTGGTTCTACTTGCTATGTTCATATTCCAAAATCTAATCAAACTAAACTTGACCTAAAAGCAAAAAAGTGTGTTTTTGTTGGCTATGATTCTTGTAGAAAAAGGTGGAGGATCCAAAGACAAAGAAGTTTGTCACTTTTAGAAATGTGGTGTTTAATGAAGTATCATCAATATATGACCAGAAATTTACTGTTGAAGATGTCATTATTTATTATGACCAGCAAGATGTTTTGGAGTTGTTTCCTGAAATTAATGTGGATGCTTTAAATTCAAGGTAAGAGCAAAGTGACTAGCCTTCTAGTCCTGTGCCGAGCTTGCCAAATTCAAAAGATGGTGCCCAACCAAGTGTGAAAAGATCAACAAGGGAAAAAAGGCAGCCTGACTATCTTAAGAATTATGAGGTAAAATTAAGTCATTGCTCAATAACCTCATGTTTTTTTACTATAACATTAGATGGACAAAAACCAACAACTTATGAAGAAGTAAAATGGCATTTAGAATGGGAAGCATTAATGGAAGAAAAAATGACAGCATTACACAAAAATAAGACATGGGAGCTGGTGCCGAAACATGAATGCTGTAAACTAGTCATTTGCAAATGGGTTTACAGGCTGAAAAGGAAGTCAGGTGAGTCCATTGATAGATATAAAACTCATCTAGTTGCTCATGGATTTTCACAAAGTTATGGATTGGATTATGAGGAGAATTTCAGGCCAGTTGCAAAAATTGTGACTATAAGGTTCATTATTTCACTTGTTGCCTTTAAAGGTCGGAGGTTGTGACAATTAGATGTAAAGAATATTTTTCTTTATAGGGAACTAAATCATGAAGTATTCATGGAGCAACCTCAAGGATTTATCTCTAAGGATTTTCTTGACCATGTTTGTAAACTAAGAAAGGCATTATCTAGGCTTAAACAAGCACCATGTGCTGGTATGGTAAGGTTGCTCAATACTTCATTTTTTATGGATTTAAAGTTTCTAATTTAGATTCAAGTTTATTTGTGAAGTCAGATTCATAGTTGCATTTGCTGGTTTTACTATATGTTGACGATATGATAATAATTGGAAATGATGAAGCTGAAATCTCTCACTTGAGGAATGATTTATCAATCTGCTTTGAAATGAAAAACTTGGGTGAGGTTAGCTGTTTCCTTGGCTTATAAGTGGAGAGGTTAGATTAAGGATATTTTATCTCACAAAAGGGATATGCCATGAACCTCTTGGAATGTTTTAGCATAGAGGAGTCTAAAGAAATGGCTACTCCTATAGAACCACACATGAAGCTGAAGAAAGAATAAGGGAAGCTGTTGAAAGATGCTATAAGATTTAGACAACTTGTTGGTAGCTTAATTTGCTTAACTATCACAAGGCCAAAAATTATATATTCTGTCAGTGTTGTTTCTCAATTTATGCAAACTCCAAGAATTCCTCATTTAGATGCTGCTAAAAGAATTTTACATTATGTCAAGGGAACTCTTGCTAATGGTCTCTTGTACAAGAAATCTGATGGTTTTCTGCTAAGTAGTTTCACTAATGCAGATTGGGCTGGTGATGCAAATGATCGTTGATCAACATCAGGTTATTGTTTTAGCATTGGTTCAACTGTGATTTTTTGGTGTAGAAAAAAAGCAACCAGGTGTTGCTTTGTCCAGCACTGAAGCTGAGTATGTGGCAGCAATAATGGCAGCTTAGGAATGCATTTGGTTAAAGTGCTTGATGGTTGATGTGTTGGGCAAAATTGAATATACTGTACAGATTAAATGTGACAATGTAAGTGCCATCAAACTTGCATCAAATCCTATTTTCCATAGACGAACAAAGTACATTAAATTTCGTTATCATTACATTAGAGAGAAAGTGTTATAACAAGAAATTGAGCTGGAAGGAGTCAGCTCTGAAAATCAAGTTGCTTATATATTTACAAAGGTTTTAGCAAAGCCTAAGTTTGAAAGATTTAGAGCTGCGCTTGGAGTTATTGACCGTAACTATGCACTAAGGGGGAGTGTTAAAAATTATTGCATATTTCATATTGTTTCTTTATTGTCACTTGTTGTTTTGAGCATGTGTTGCTTTTAGTTAGGGATGGAATTTGTTTTGATTCTCAATTTGGATTTTATGGTTATTGTTACGATATTCAAGATACTATTGAGCTCTTTTAGGAAGTTTGTTATCTTGGAGTCCATATAAGAAGTCTTTGTAATTTTTCTAGTGTGCTTCAATAAAAAAAAATTCAATATATTCTCCATCAATATTTTCTCATTGTGCCTTTCACAAGAATTCCTGGTTTCTGTTTTTTGTTACTGGGTGGATATACACACTTATATGCATGCAAGTTTCATCACACGCCCCTGCATTTCTGTGCACCCAAATCCAAGAATGATGCAAGTTAATAGACTTCTGCTGAAATGACTCCGCACCTGTACCGAGTCTGCTAATGTAAGGAGTTTTGTGAAGAAAAAAAAACCAGGAACAGGTAAATAACCATAGGGGTAATGGTTGCATTCATCCACAGTGTTGAACATTAAAGCACCTCTCATGATTCAAGCCAACACGTGTTCGGCTCCTAGTGGCTCTTAGTGGTACTGCTCTAGCCTTTACTCTTACCATTCGATTACCATAGCTTTAAACTTGGATTAGTTCATTTTGTTTCCACATTGATCTATCTTCACCCCTGGCCCTTGCAAATGACAACCACAACCACAATCTTCAATATTAGCATCTTCTAAGAAGACTTCTAATATGTGCTCAGTTCCACTCCTAACCCTACAGCTGCAAGTTGCATCAGGCAAATGAAAATTTTTAATCTATGAACTGCAGCTTGTGCGAGAAAAAGGAACTGGTATGATAGTGAAGATGGAAGAACAACAGCATTTTGGTAACCATTTGCTAACCACAGTCCCCTCTGAAAAATCTCAGAGGCAGAAAGACACAGACTAAATTATGCGCAGCCCAGTCCCCTCGGAGACTGGTAAATAGGCAAGAGTTACATTTTGGGCTGGACTCGACGCATTCTTTCCATATTTCTTTTTGAAGAGCAAATAATCGGTTCTAGTCTTCTAGATAAGAACGAACAAGGCTGCACATGTCAGAGAGGAAGCCGCAATTCATTCCTTTGGCCACACACACATAAAACCAGGAAGGTCCATGTGGAATGTTCAGGCAAATTTCCCTGGCCAATCATCTCTTCCAACCAAACGAAGGCCTCGTATTGCCTGCCTATTGAACAAAGCCCTGTTATAAGTTTATTGTAGATGTGAGTTGGAGGCCTATATGATCTAATCAGCATCTGTTCCAACACCCTACTTGATTCGAGAAATCTACCATCCCCTAACAACCCATCAACCAAAATGCTGTAAGTTTCCTTGTCAGGAACACAGCCCACCTGCTTGGCCATCTTCTTCAGATACCCAGCAGCTATCAACGAATTTCCCTCATTGCATAGACCTTTCAAGACAACATTATACAACCTAACCGTTGGAATCAAAGTTCCCAACTTCATGTCCCCATCAATCACCTTCAATGCTTCTTCAACCCTCCCTTGCTTACACAAGGCTGTCACTTTGGCCTCATATATAGGCAATGATGGCCCCAAGGCTCTCAAGCGCATTTCATCGAGCACCTTCTCGGCCTCATCAATTCTTCCTTCATCATATAGATCAACTGCCATAGCATTATAACTGGCCATGCTTGGAACTCCACCCTGTATGAGAGCCTCATTAATCAAACGTTTTGCAGCTTCGACATCTTCACCGCCCTCGCACTTGCTAAGATCAAATCGATGCCGACTTTTTGGAGCTTTGAGCCCTTTTCTCAGAATTTTGCCTAGGATCTCCACCCCCTCTTCCACCTTACCGTTGTCACACAGAGCATCCAAAAGAGTTCTGTAAATTACGACATCTGGACCACTACCCTTTTGAGAGATCCTCCAGAACATCGAGTACAACAAGTGAACTGCTTCATTAAGCCTCCCGTCTTGGCACAAACCCTTCATTAGAATTCGATAACTTTCCCGATCAGGACAGCAACCTTGGTAATCCATCTCTTGAAAGATATTCAACGCAAGGTCAGATCTTTTAGTCCCACAAAGCGCACCCATAAGCAAATTCAGAGCGCGGACCCTAGATTTCACTCCCCACCCATATGAATTCTCCAGGAACACCCGACGAGCACCCACGATGTCAGAATGTTTCATCAATATCTCCAAAGTGGTGTTGAAAGATTCGGTCCAATTGACACAATTAAACTGCGGAATGCTGTTGAAGAGACTCACGGCTTCGCTAGTCAGTCCAGCTCCCGCCAGAATTTTGATCGCACCAACGAAAACCGAATCCTTACACTCGCAAGAGTCTTGCTTCATTTGATCAATGACATCTTTCATCTCGGATATCCGACCCGATTCTCCTAGTATGCCGATCATGGTGGAATAAACAGGTCCGTTGTGACGATAGTCGGGGTATTTTTGTTCGGCTTCGTTGAATAGTTGCAGAGCAGTTAGCGGGTTCTTCTGGCTTCTGATGATATGAGAGAGATAAGCAGGGGTGAGGACCTTCGGCCATCTGATGCTCATGCTGTTACGACCTTCAACAAAAGAGCCAAACTGCATCTCGTTCCTCCTGTTCGTGCAGGCCCAATGTCGGACTCGGACAGGGAGCTGGCTGGAGCAGAGATGGGCGGTGGGCCGACCCGACCCGGAAGGGGCTGAGCTGGGTATGATCAGGCCTGGGTCTGGTCGAGTCTTTTTTAATTGTTTTTTTTAAGAAATAAATTAACTAAACAAATATTTATAAAAAGAAAGCACAACCACATGCCGAAATTTTATTAATTGGAAAGCCTGACGCCATTTACAATATCTGACTCACATGGAAAAAGGCAGAATGTTACAAAAAAAACAAATGTAGAAAAAGAAAAGAATCAATCTAAGAAATGTACTTAATAACATAGTCAGATGATATACAAATTAAGTGTGAAAGTGAGAAACAAAAAAAACTTATGTCTCCTCTTCAGTTGACACCTTGTGATTGGAATTCTTAAGATGATGGTCTTGCTACTCTATTTATAGGAGTTTTATAATTTTCAATGCTTAAAATGCCTCAAAAAACTAGTTGTTTTAGCATTCGAAATAGGGCAAAAAATGTATTTTGGCCATAAAGAGCCGTTTGAAGTCTTTGAGGGACCTTGATTGGCATTAAACCTTTTGTTTTTGGAATTTGGGCGGTGGCCGCCTCTCTAACATTCAATTAGACTCAGTCAATTTAGTTTGGTCCGTGCCTAGGCTCTGGCTGTGGTAGGTTTCCATGATGGCCTAAGCCTTGTTAAAACGGCCCTTCTCCTTTGCCCATGTACAACACACGTCCTCCATACTCTTAGTGGGCCTAGGCTGAATTAGGCTTTGACTAGTTCAGACCCTATCTGAGCCAATTTAGCCATCCTAAAACCTACCTCTAACTGGAGGTCTTGAAATGCAAATAATTTTATAGGTGAGTATTATGGGTTTGGTTGCATTGGGTTTTTTTTATGGAATTTAATAAATCTTAAATAATCATGGCTTTAAAAATATTTAACTCAACCGAAGAATTAAGAGCCGAAAAGAACTAGAAACATGAGTCTAACTTTTTATTCTAATTTTTCCTTTTTTTTATTTGCATCTTAGACTTCATACTTGTGACCAATACAAAATTTAATAAAATATTATCCAAAACAATAGTTAAAGCACAGAAAATAATTAGATCCACCAGAATTTACCATATCAAAAAGTATTTAACATAATTCATACGTAAATCCAAGTTTAAATACATGTTTAATTATTACAATTTAGAAGAGTGGCATGTTATGTTACAAAAATTAATTAGAAATATGATCATATGTTTTTAAGTTAAAAAAAACCATACAATATACTTTTAAATAAATGAATATATAGGTAAATATGTAATATCATAAATCTTACAGTATATTGAAACTAACCCAAGAACCATGGATTTCTCTGAAATATAGCCAACTTACGGCTCATCATCAATTTTTACTCAACCTAAACCAACCCAATAGAAATGACTCAAATTGTGTTTTGTTCTAACCAACTTATGCTAACTGCTACCTACTATATACAAATAAAAGTAAAAAAGGAGAGTTAAGTGTCTATTTAACACTCCAACTATGAATCATGTTGATTTAATACGGAAACTTCGCAAATATAACAATTTTCCTAAACCATCGCCCTAATTACAAAAGTGTGTCCAATTTCCAGAAAACTACTATAAATATTACGAAAATTTATAGAAATCTCCCTATAGTATGCCATAACCTATACTTACCCTTTTCTATATTGCAAAACCTACACTAGCCCCCCTGCTCCTATTAATTTGGATTGTCCCGATTTTCCCATCCAGCTCACAAATTGCCATCTCTCCAAACAATAACATTAAGAAGCACCAATAAATTTTGTTTGCAAGGTTCAAGTAAACAAATCTTTACCAGCCACCAACATCTCAAAATAAATACAAAATCTTTTGGGAACTGCAATAGAATGTGTTCCACATATTATTGGTAGAGAATGTACCAAAAAAAAGACTATAGATAGAGAAAAATAGTGTGCAAAAAATGTTGAACTTCAAGACCAAACAATAAGGCAAACATTTGTCTGTTTGTCCAATGGTTTCTTGGTTACAGTCCAGAAAAGTTCATCATGTTAATTACTGTAAAAAAATAACAAAATCAGCTTAGGGCGACATAGAAACTACTTTGACTGCTACCATTTGCTTCCAGTTTTCACCCAAACTTGACACGGGTGCAAGTGCAACTTCAAAAAGTATGCATTTCTTACCACCTTCAGGAACAAATAACAAAGAGTACCCAACAAGATATTGCTTTAGGGCATAGGGGTATCATTATCAAGAAATAACTTTCTGTAAGTGCCACAGATCCAGCCACATTTACTCTTCACATAGTACTAGTTACCAGCTTCAAACACTCAAACTTTTGAACCCCAAATCAAAATCCAGATTTTCCACCTCTCATAACTTTCTTTCATCATATACTATGTTCCTACAAAATTTCAAGACAATCAGAGGTGATTTGGGCCATTTTTGCCTTTTAGTTTCAAGTTGCCAATTTTGTAGCTTTTCCTGCACTTTTTAGCAGGTAAATTAGGTTTTATGCATAAATTCATTATCCAAGTTTAATTTTCATAATTTTTTGGTTCCTATAAGTTCTTTTTACCTATATATATCTTTTCCACCACCTGGATTCATCAACTAGCTAATCTCTAAATCTAAATTTCAACAATCAAGTCTACATGTAGCATTGAACAAGGCATTGAATATGTCAGTAGCCCTATTGTGCAGAAAAATTAGTAGCTTGAAAGATATTTAGCAAATTGTTGGAAAAATAGCAACTTAAAAAACATGCATATAACAAGCTTGGAAAATTTGCAACAAGAAGAAGAAAATAATGCAAAATTCTATTGAAAATTTTGCAAAAAAATTAGCAGCTTTGCTCATTGACTCAAATTTTACTTTTTAGCAACTAATGAAATTATTAGATGAAATTTCTCACTAAGAAATCTTGAAAGATTTGTGATTTACTAGGACTTCTAAGGCTAATTTGTTTTAACTTAAATCAACTAACTTACTTTTACTTTTATATATTTTTTGCCTGAAACCATTTTCATTTGAAGACCAATATTATGTAGATACAATAATTCATTTGAAAGTAAATTTTCATGGTGTTGTTAAATTTTTATGATTTTTTTAATACCTTAAGCTAAAAAAATTTATAAAAATTTAGTAAGATTACAAAAATTGTATTTTCAATGAATTATTACAACTACATAATGTTGTCTTTTAAATAAAACTAGTTTCGGGTAAAAAAGATGTAAGAATAAAAATAAGTTATTTTGAAGTCAATTAATTTAAGTTAAAACAAATTTGGTATTAGATTTCCAAAAGTAAACTTGTGGAATATGTTTGAAAAAGATGTGCTAGCCTATTTGTACATGAGATACAAACTATGGGTTAACACAAGTAAGAATACTAGTTAAATTAAACTTTATTAAGTATTTCAATACTCATAAATTTGTAGCAACCAGTTGAGAAAAATTTATCCATATTAGACATTCTATTAAAAAAAATTCAAATTCAAGACATAACAAAGACAAAATTGAATAAATTATTTCAAGAAAAACTGAAATTTGGAAGTAAAACCTCACACCCCTGTAACTCATAACATTAGATTTTGAGAAAAAAATTACTTCCCTTGTTATTTTGCCTCCACCATAATCGCACCCCTTTGCAATAGTACTTTTAGTGGGGAACTTCTTCATAGATTTGATGTATCGACCCTAAACCTTACCATAGAAATTGTGTTATGTATTTAGGGAAATTTATGATTGTTTGTAGGTTTGTTTTCTTTACATGATGACCTTTAATGTTTGGAGGGAAAATTAGCATTCTCAGAGCCTTTTCATCTTTTCAGCAATACTAAGTGAAAGGCCTGACAGAGTTAGCTAAGGAAAGGGGTTAGTGTGGGTTTTAGAATATAAAGAATGATAAATGAAAGGTTACGATATACCACGGGGTAATTTGTACAAAAAAAGACGGGTGATTAAGACATGGTTTGCCTATGAGTGTTAGATTAAGAAAATTAGTTACGAATGCAGGACTGCCTATGAGTGTTAGATTAGGAAAATTAGTTGCGAATGCAGGACTTGTATTTTTCATCTCTCACTGCCTCTTAGGCTTTGTTTGGATAGAGGGAAGGGGAAGGAAGAGAGAGGAAAATTAGCTCTCCCACCTTGTTTAGATTCCGGGAAAGACGAGAAAAGGGGTAAGGGTGGATAAGAAGCTCCCCTTATTATCTCGATTTACACTGCTGTAAGCAATCCCCCCAAATTAGGGGAAATAGAGTGAGAGTTATTGCCAAAATCAAAACTTACAAAATTATCCTTGCTGCCTTTTGCTATAAAGCACCGCTGAAAAATGTATGGAATACATAAGAGGAAGGTTGAGTTTTGCAAATATGAGACATTGGCAGCATCGAACGGCAATATAATCGGCAGCAGTAGTAACAATTGATGCCTTTCTTGTCCTGGTTTGCTGTTGATTCTTGATGTGTATTTTTCCTGTTTAGGTTTTATGTTCTGCTTGCTTCTACTATTTGTTTCTGCTATTTGTTTTTGCTTGCTTCTACATATTTCTATTATAGATATTTTTTCATCTATGACTTTGCTCCAGCGCTTTGTTTGTAGAATAGATTTATTCCCCCACCATCAAATTCTCCATTTGTGTGCTCCTGGTTCTATTACCAATAAAGGTTTATTTATTTTGGTAAAAATTAGCAAGTCAGGCATAATAATTGCCAATAATTGGAAAAAAAAAAAAAGGTCTGAAAGACGTTATAAATTCGGCTCTTTAATGAGGTAATTGTATATTTATAGGTTTGACTAGCAGAAGTAGTTGGTTAATTCTTGGCTAATCTAGGAACCTAAATGTGTATTTGGTCCTTCCAATTAATGCATTTTTTATTGTTGTTGAGAGAATATGAGTTTAAAAGCATGTGGCCAAGAATTGCTTCGTTCTCCACCAATAATTATTACAATTTTTGGGGATTTTTTTTTAAGGTAAAATTGAAATTGTTGGATATATTTTTATATTGTTGTGGTTGTAAGCTTGAAAATTTAAATTTTTTTTCGTATGCGCTATGTTGTAACTTGTTTGTTAATTTTGGTTAATTTAAATATTTATGTTACAATTCACCAAGCCAAACTCACAATTTGTGCGAACCGAAACAATGTAAAAAAATATTTGACATATATTCTATTATGATTTTTTAATGTATTTTTTTAAATCCATGTGTTTTTTGTTTGTATCTATATTATATATTTTAAGTCAGTATAGTAATTTTTTAAGTTGCTATCATTTATTAATTTATTAGTATTTTTTTTTTCAAATTAGATGGACAATCTTGGAAGGGATGCAAAGCTTGCAATATTTTGGTTGACACACACACATGTTGAATGGGAATAACATATATTTTAATCTTTATTATTCTTCGATATCTCACAAAAAAACATAAACATAATTTATCAATAACGAACAATAGGATAAATTATGAAGGAAGAGAGAAGGTAATAACACAAGTTATGTGTGACATAGTAGGGCTCACTAGTCGTAATATCATTAGAATGAGCTCAATAGCTTTCCTAGAGTTATGTGAATTGCTTCAAATGGAGGTTGGTCTTTGACCAACAAGACGTGCAAGTGTTGTAAAACAAGTAGCCAAGAGCTTATATATTTTAACTCATCATACCATGAATCATCAGGTCAATTTCTAGTTTAAACATTCTCGAAAGACAACTAGTCGTCATTTACATCGAGTTGTAAAAGCTATCATAGAATTGGTAGACAGATTCATCAGACAACCCAACGGTGATGTTGTCCTCCCATAAATTGAAAAAAGTAGTAAATTTTATTCATACTACAAGGTAATAATATTTTTTAAACTTATATTATCCCTATTATAATGGTTATTAATTGTGAATATAACATGTTTTTTTAATGACATAATAGGACTGTGTTGGCACAATTGATGGCACACATAATCATTTTAAAGTGCCAATTGGTGATGCTCCATGATATTGTGGAAAGAAAAACTACACAACAATAAATGTGCTTTGTGTATGCTCATTTAATCTAAAGCTTACATATGTTCTATTTTGATGGGAAGATATTACATATGACTCAAGAATTTTGAAGGATGCAATATCGAGAAAAGACAAGCTTGTAGTTCCTGAAGGTAAAATAATTTATTATAGTGTGAACAAATTTTTTCCATGTTATTGAGTATTATTTATTTAAATTTGAAGATATTTATTTTATTTCAGGAAAATATTATATTGTTGATGCTGGGTTCGAGCTAAAAAGAAAATTCATCGTATCTTAGAGAGAAGTGTGCTATATCTAAGAACTATGCAAGAATTATTTAACCTTTGTCATGCATCTCTACAAAATGCTATTGGGTGTACTTCTAGGGTGCTAAAAAAGAGATTTACAATTATATTGAGTGGAGTTACAGAAATTAATGGTTTTAGCATGTTACATTTTGAATAACTATCTGATGGGTGTTGATCTAGATGAAGACCTTTTGACACAAGTTGACTAAGAACTTAGATATTAAGTCCATGAAAATCGCTTCTCAAGAAGGGACGTAGATGATGATAGTATGGGGGAGTTGGTTAGGAAACCCATAGTTACTGCTCTGTGAAATAATTATAGATATCGTCACTTAAATGAATAAGATTTTAAGTTCTTACTTCAAATAATTCTTAAACATTTATTAATTTTTAAGATTTCTCAATGCTATATATTTTTATTTATTATATATATATATATATATATATATATATTCATATATTGGTTTTTTTTTCTAATTTATTGTTCTAATAATATTACTAGAATGATAGGGGGTATTTTATGATGGTGTTGAAAGTTCTAGCAAGAAATATGCAATGATGTGGACTCCTTCTATGGATGAAACTTTACTAGATGCCTTATTGTGCCAACATAAAGGAAACTAACAAAATGAAGCTTTACTCCACTTGCTTACCAAAATGTTGTTCTCGAATTGAATGAAAATATTGGTGGAAGTGTAATAAAAAATAAGGTGAAAAATTGTTGGAAAACTCTTAAAAATAATTTTGCTAAATGATATGATTTTTGAAAAAATGATGGCATAAGTGGATTTGCGTGGAATCCTACTACAAAGCTTTAGAGTGCAAAATCAAAATTTTGGGAGAGTCTCAATAAGGTTAGTTTTATTTTATTTTAATTTGTCCATTTCATTTGATGTTTTTAAATGAAGAAAATTAAGGGAAAAATTAAATTTTTCTGTTCTATTTTGGGGACATTACTTAACAATATATAAGTTTTAAAAATTGAAGCTTGTGTTCGTTTCATAATTTCTTTCAGGAAAAGCCTGAAGCTCGTGAATGAATGACCAAACTAAGTCCTTGTTATGACAAGATACTAGAATTATATGAAAATGATTGAGCTACAGGCAATGACAATGAGACTGTGAAAGAAGTAAGGCACTGTCAAGCAACCAAAGAAATAGAGACAATTGATGACATTGATCATCTAGTCTCTTAAAATGATGTGAGTCTTGAAAGCTGTGATCTTTTTGCTCAAGTACAATCGCAAAGAAAAAGGAAAAAAGCTAAGGCAGCAAATAGTGGTGATGATGATGAGATTTGCATTAAAGAAGCAATCAATAATATCACTCAAGTTATGGAACATGGAAATGTGGTACTTGAAAAGGTCATGCAACAACTTTTGATTTTTGAGGAACAAGTTTGGAATCTGTTGGAGGGATTACCACTTGAGTCACATGTATTAACTAATGCATATCTTTATTTGATTGCTAATCTTGAAAAAATAAGAGCAATAATGGGATGTCCGATGAAAAGGAAAAAGGAAATCATCATGCAATTGGTATTTGAGCATTTTAGTTGACCAAGCTACTTGGGTTTAAAATTTATGTTTTTTATGTTGAATAAGTTGCTATAATTATACTATAAGCATGACTGCAACATATGCCATTTTTTGCTTTATGTCAAATTTCCTTACTTTTTCTCAATTTCTCTTTCTTGTTGGTCACATTTGGTTTTACTTATTTTACCAATGTTATAATTTAGCCATCTCTTATATGGTTTAAGAAAAAACAAAATCTTTTTTTTATTTATGAAATGAGTAATTGAAAATTTGTTGGTATGAGTAATTTATAACATTATTAAAAAAGAAGAACAAACAAAGTTCAATATCCAAAATAAGGGTAAAATTGTAATAATAATTAAATTATTCTCCTTCATATTCTTTAATAAATGTATCTAAACAAAGGAAGGTATATGTCCCTTTATTCATTTTAATAACTTTATCCAAACAATAGGATGCTATAGCACCCTTCCCCTTGCTTTAGAGATGGACGTCGGGTTAACTCGACCCGAGACCAGTCGGTCTTGGGCCTAGCTCAAGGAGGATCGGGCTCGGACCGATCCTAGGTTGGGCTATTGCAAGTCGATCTCAAGGCAGGTCCGAGGAGAAGCAGGGTGAGTTTGGAGGTTTTTTTTTTATTTTTTTTTAAAATTAGAAACATAATTAATTATATATGTAATAAATATTTTTTAAAGAAAACACCGTCTATGCTGTAAGTTTTATTAAGTAAAAAAACCAAACGACACGTATAAATAATCGGAATGGGTCTTACATTTTGAAATGGCAAAAACGTTCAAAAAATGATGAAAAATAGAAACATATGATCTATACTTAACAACATAATCAAATCAAATACAAATTACATGTATAATTAAAAAAAAAATTCAAGTCTCAGTATTAGAGATTACCTCGTCATCCGAACTCTTTTAGTCTTGTTGCTGAAGTGCTGTAAGGCCCCAATCTCGATTGCACACGTATACTTCTACTGCCTTGGGTGTTAATCTTGATAATTTCTCCGACATCACTCGTTTTTCTACACTAAACACTACCTCGTATGATACGATAAGGACTAGAATGGAAAGAATCTCCTATGCAATTATCGACAATATCGGAAACCTTTATCTCTTTTGTTTCCATCATTCTAATATGTCGACGTCGCTTAACTCGAATGATGTGTTAAGATAGTTATCGACCTTAGCTAATCTCGATGTTGTCAGTTAGCGTTGTTTGAGCACTTAGAGGATCTTACCTTGTCCGAATCCCGCTCATAATATAACTTGTGTAAAGAATATAAGTACTTAGAAATAGTAACAGATATAGCCAAAACATTTATACTAGACATTTCTAAATAAGTATGAAAAATTCCTTCAAACAATGTTGTTGTGCCCGTTAATTTGATATATGGGTCAAGCAAATAGACAACTAAAAAGATAGGTGAAATGTTTTTGAAATACTGAAGCCACTTAACCCGTATGGATTTGACAGTCGGTTTTAACAACTCATCATCTTTAAATTGATGTACCCATTTTTAAATTCATGAAATGTGTCAACAAATTTACTTATGGGAATACATCTTGAAACATCAAATATGTGGAGTTCAAGAGGGTTAGGCAATCCAATTTAAACCGTTTCCAAAAAAATTGTTTTTGATTTTTAAAACAAAACCTTTTAAATTCATAAAATACAGTAAGTCTTTATTTTAAATACATGAATGAGTTTTGAATAGGCAGAATTTCATTGTGGAGAACTTTTAAACCTTTTTGCATACAAAGGTTCAAAATATGATACATACATTTAACATGAAAGAATGCATCGTTGAGAGGTGGTTTCAATGATTAACTCAAAAAGGCGAGCGACAATATTATTGTTTGAAACATTATCAAATGAAATGCACAACACTTTATCAGCACAAAAATAATCACGTAAAATTTCTAAGATGCAATTGAATATGTGATAACTAGTATGATTCGTTTCAATGACCCTAAATAACAAAATTCATTTTTGTATAATCCAATCAGAATCAATCCAATGAGAAGTAACATAAATGAAATGATTGACTTATAGGTAATGTCCACTTATCATAAGTGAATGCCACACAATGATCAAGAGCAGAAAAATAAGTTTGCAAATCTGATTTTCCAGCTTCAAATAATCTAAAGCTTTCTTTTCTAGTGATTTTCTAGATACTTTTTTAAGTGTAAGATTTAATTGTGATTTTATCCAAGATTCCAAGTGCACATCTTCAGCTTGTGAAAAAGATTTTTCGGTAAGTATCATCAATTTATCATATTTTCTCTATAAGATTGTTAGTTAAAACGAAATATGTCTGGCTCGAGGGCGCCGGTCGTAAACCCAAGTTATGTTTGTCCCCTAGAACTAGTCCTGACACTAGGGAAGACATTAGGATGTTGATTTTCAATATGTTGTTTTAGCGTAGGATGCTGGAATTGTTTTTATACACCAATTTTTTCTGTAATGTTTGCATTTCCCGTATCTCGACTCCCTTTTGTGTATGAGCTCATAATGCTTCTAAAACCCAAACAATTAGTTTTGAGGATTTACCTTGTCTTTAGGTTTCCTGCACAGCAGGTCTATGACTTGTCGGCATTGGTTGTATTGACGGATCTCCCGGCGCCATCGTATCCAACTATTCAACTTCATCATTTGATAATTGATCGTGGAGTCCCAAATCGTAATTTGTCATATCGATTCCAGTATCATTATCATGCAACTCTTCAATTAAGATGCCTTTATTGGCGGGCCGAAAACGGTAACGGAACAAGCCTCGGAGATCGGTGGTGCGGGAAGATGAACTCTCCATCAACTTGCTTTTTCCTCTTGAAGCCATGAGTCACGAACTAATAGTAGTGATTAATACAAAATTAAGAGGAGATTATAGAAATATTAGACGGAGATTAGTAAGAGATTTGAAAGAGATTAAGAAAAAAGCTCGAATGCTTGAGAGAATATAGTAGAGGAAGAAGAGAGATTGAGTGATGGTGTGAGGATAAAGTGAAAATGGAATGGGTATTTATAGGGGATGGCAAAAAATTATTTGGACAAAAAAATTCTTAAATTTTAGTTATTTGGAGGGGTACAAATAAAATTTTGGGGGCTAAAATGGAGCAGAAAACTGTTGGAGGGCATACTTTGTAATTAACATAATTTTTAAAATTTTGTTTGCAGGTGATCGTTGAAGGAGCAGTTGGAGGTGCTTTAGGCTCAGACCGGACCTGACGGTCCTGGGCTAGGTCAGGTCGGCAGCGGATTAGGTTTGGTGTTAGGCCAAGCGAAGCATATTTTACACAAATTCTCTCCTTTAGACCCATATTCACCTCATATTTTTACAAGCTTTTACTGGGCTATGTAGGCGTGGATTTGACAAGGTCAAGTAGGGATTTAACTTATGGATCAATCCCAATTTGAATCAGGTTGAACTGACTCATGTCTTACCTTTACCTCCTTCCCTTTCCCTCGGTGAATATATTCTAACACAGCCTTAGGTCTTTCCCAACAATATTTCGGGACGCGCCTGATAGGCGCGTGGCGACACCGTCGTCACCGACAGGCGACGACAGCAACGTTAGGCTTGCTAAATTCACTACGCCTAGTCCAGCTCGATTGCTTCACTCTGACTCGCTTCCATCGAAATCGAGGATCTAACCTCTTTCGCTCTCTCTCTCTCTCTCTCTCTCTCTACCCTTCCCGATCTCTTTGCAATGGATTTCGCATTTCGAATACCTAAAGCCTCATTCCCATTTCTTATCTTTCTTCTATTCTCAATCACTTGGACCACAATCGACGCCTCCATCCACACCTACCGGAGCCAGATCTTCACTGAAGCTGGCAGTGCCTACCTTCTTCCCGGCGGAAGCGAGGGCCTCGCTGTCTCCCACAGCTCCGCTGTCGGTCACAGCTCTTTCATCAGGTAACCCATCTCCCTTCTCTATGACGCTTTCCAAGATTGACTCAAAATGAATAATGCAGATGTCTTTTTCTCCATTGTTTGATTAGATCCAATAAAAACAACTGAATGAAATCCAAATTAGTCCTCGGAAGGATAGGATTGTGATCTAGGGGGGGTCATTTATGTGTATTGCACTCTTTCTGGATCTAGTGAAGCTCAGTGCTGGACTTGAACGCTTGGATCTATACTTGTCCCATTTTTTCCCTATTATTAATAAGGCCACTGTTTAATTTCATGAGCTAAAGCAAGAGCGACCAAATCATTGTTGATTTTAGGTTGATCTGTGATCTGCTTAATTTCTGTCGAAATGTATATGCTTGGGTTAGTGGTTCAAAGTTCAAACCTTGCGATCTGCAAGTGAAAGTTTAGTTTTCTCGTTTGGGCTTCTCTAGTTCTCAACAGGGTGCTGGTAAATGTTACCAATAGGTTCGCAACTGGATTTGTGCTACCCTTCTTCTAGTTTCTCTTTTGAACAAAACAGAAACCCTTTTTATCCATCGGCCACTGCCAGTCACAGTTTCTGAAACAGAGGAGTTGTTCTCAAGCAATACCAATTACCAAATAATATGTAGTATTACTTTCGACAAACCTGTTCAAATTGGTTCCTTCCCCAAGGAATTTAGAGAAACAGGGTACATCATTAAGTAAGCACGTATAAAACTATTTACAACATTAACTCGTGATTCCGTTAGTAATGTGCATCCAATAGTATCATATTTCAACTTCATCAGTCTGTTACATCACTAGGACAACCTAGCTGATGACAAAAGCATTTCTAATGTAAACCTTGATTTCTAACTTTGAAATTATCTCTGACCGAAAAATAACATGCGGAATTTAATTAGGTTTGAGAATATCACTTTCTGGAGGACTAAGGCTGCTGCTGAAGAGCATTCTGATATGGAGCATAGTGGTTTGGTGCAAGCAGTGGTATTTGAGGCAGCTGACAGGAACAACATTGGTGGGTCAGCGTATGGCGGACAGCGTTCAATATGTTGCACACCTGATCTTGCCAAGCTGGAAGGTTGCAAGCAGGGCCAATTGATCAGAATACCATCAACAACTGATGCAAACTGGCCGATTGTTTTAAATGTACGGTTCAGTGACGATGAGTTATCTACAAAGATGGCCAACCAAGATATTCCCATCCCAAAGACGGGGATGTATAATTTGTTCTTTATAGCATGTGATCCTGCACTTAAGGGGCTAAAAATGAGTGGGAAGACTGTGTGGAAGAATCCCAATGGTTATTTACCTGGCAGGATGGCCCCATTGATGAAATTTTATGTCTTCATGTCAGTTGCATATCTGTTACTCAGTGTTATTTGGTTCTTTCAGTATGTGAGGTTTTGGAAGGATATACTGCAACTTCAGCACTGTATTACTGCCGTTATTGCTTTGGGTTTCTTTGAGATGATATTATGGTATTTTGAATATCTAAACTTCAACGATACAGGTGTCAGGCCCGTTGCCATTACTACATGGGTTGTGACTATTGGAGCAGTAAGAAAAACAGTTTCTCGCCTTCTTATACTTTGTGTCTCAATGGGGTTTGGAGTAGTGCGACCAACACTAGGTGGACTTACGTCAAAGGTGCTTTTATTGGGGGGAACCTATTTCCTGGCATCTGAGTTACTGGATATTGCTGAGTTTGTTGGCACAGTCAATGACATATCAGGAAGAGCGAGACTCTTTCTGGTCTTACCAGATGCTTTCTTGGATGCATTTTTGATATTGTGGATTTTCACGTCTCTCTCAAAAACACTGGAGCAATTACAGGTACTTTCTGCTTGTTTTTTTTTATATGTGACCTTTCTAACCAATACTGCACAGCTGTCAAGCAAATATTAATTTTTTTTAATTAAAATTTTCTAATTCATTCAGGCAGTGTGCACAATTTGATCCACTGAAATTCCTTTTGTGTAGGCCAAAAGAATATCGGTGAAGTTAGATATTTATAGGAAATTCTCAAATGCATTACTTGTTACCGTGGTTGCTTCAGTTGCATGGATAGGATATGAGGTATGACTTCTTACATTAAAGGATTAACATTTTGGGTTCTAGTTGTTATATTTAGTTGTTAATTTTAACACTGAGCTACATGACTTTGTTTCCTTATGACTGGATGCCTTGCTTTGGTTACTTTTCCTAAATATTGATTCGAATGAGCTAAAATTGCTATCACAGTTGCTGTTATCCGTTGCTATTGTACTATGACCGCAGCTGCCTATCTTGCACTTCTCAAAATGAAACATTATAAAAGTTGTTTTTTTTGTAAAGACTATTGGTGGAAGCAACTCTTTACCGTTTAGTTAGTGTCTTGCTGAGTGGTTTAAGTCTGGTTGCTCAGACGAACCTATGTCCTATATGTTGTTCACGCTCAACGCCACCAACAAGCTGCTGTTGGCCGGCTGAATGGCAGGGCCAGCATTCCTTCAGATAGTCACATGCGATTGCTCACTAGATGCTCCTGCCTCTGATGACCATTTACTTGAATTCTTTGGGGCTGATCTCGTCCTTTCTACCACTACCTAACCAAGTTTGATTTAGACCTGACTTTACATGGTCTTAGACAGTTTGTGTTTGTATGCATCTGGGAACATGAAATCTTTTCTTTCTTTTTTTTGTCTTTGGAAAATGAACTTTTTGTGGTAGAAGTGAGAACATGAATCTTTTTGTGAACCTATCCTTGTGTATGTAAGAAGTGTGTTGAATCATTTGTTTCTAACGACAGATATGTTATGGATGGCAGCCTTGTTTTCTAGTCATTTGCTGCAATACTGTTTTTCCTCATTGTAAAGTAGCCCTTGTTAACTGTTTTCTTGGTTAATGGTTAATCTTAATTGCTGACGTTTTGTTACTCATTGGTTGTCATTGCTAAAACAGGTCTACTTCAAAGCAACAGATCCGTTTAATGAGAAATGGCAAAATGCTTGGATCATCACAGCTTTCTGGGATATACTATCGTTTGCATTACTCTGTGTTATCTGCTATCTTTGGGCCCCTTCTCAGAGTTCCCAAAGGTGCGTTTCTTTGGTGCCGAAGTTTCAGTGACTAGGATTTCCCAATCCCCCACCCTGTGGGTGTAATTTGTGATTCATGGAGAGAGCTCCTCTACCGCAAGAAGACACAGCTTCATGAAAATTTATTATGTTACTACTAGCAATACCTTCTTACCGCTGCCTCCTATAATATTGGTAGAAGACTTCTATAGCTAAACAAATGGGGGTATTAGGCAATAGGCAAACATATTATTACTTTAGAAATTTCAGGTTTCTCGTTTTCTAATACAATTGATGTTTTGCTTCATAATTCCTGACATCCTTAAAACTGCATCAGGTATGCATACTCTGGAGAAGTGGGTGAAGAATATGACAATGAAGAAGCTCAATCTCTAACTAGGGGACAATCCGATGGAGATGTCGGTTTAGTCAAGCAGCAGAGAAATGGAGAAGCTGTTTCCTCTGATCAAGAAGATGATGAAGAAGAGGATAAGAGGGAGTGATTGCTTGGGAATACGGTTCCCATCTGACTAGTATTGCCCCCACCCATCTCGCGGTGTTTGTGTGTCATGAGAGCTAATCTTCCGCTCGTCATCTGTAGAGGGAAAAAGAGCTAGCATGTTAGTTTGCTGGAGGCAGAGAGCTCCCACCTGCAAGATTTGTTTCTTCCATAGTATCAAAACCCCCATTTGATTGTAAATGAATAGGTGTTTAGATGAGGCATTGCATTGCATTGGATGCAATTGCTTGATTTTGGATGAGCATGGTGTGATCCCTCGTGTTTCTCGTTGCTTGTACGCCTGTCTACATGGTGAAATGTGGTGGATTGGTATATCATCTATATAATACACCAACTACTCCCCAGTCCACTCCACAGCTGCTCTGTGGCATTATTGCCTGTTAAACATCGAGTTAAAAAAGGTGATGATAAGTCTTTACGTCTCATAGAGTTTACTGGAGTAACATTTTTTTGCAACATTTTCCTTTTTACTGTCTCTGAAATATCATACGCGATGCCAATGGATGGTGTGCCTTGACTCCATTCCATCAGAAAATCCAAAAGTTTGAGGGGATGCAAATACCGGATATCGTATTTAATTTCAGTGAAAAGAGTGTGAAGAGGAAGATTTCTCTTGCATTGTGCAACGAAGGAACAAAAATTTCATGTTTGAATCGAGTTATCAGGGCATGGATCGTCCCGAAAAGGAAATTCGTTCCAAATCCAAACGAAGTTCAAGCCCAGACTCAGTCGCTCTCCCTTTCTTCAGCCAAGCCCATACCCAACAGACCTAGTAGAGCTAGTTTTTGCCTCTTCTCTCATACCAACAGCGGAATCTAATGCATCCGGAATGTGGTACTTACCGTTGCCGAAAATGGGGATTTCACTTGTAATTTTTTTTTTTTTTTGTCTATCATAATCGTAAAATCTGATTGAGTTGTAATTGTAATTGTTATTGTATGATCTAATTGAATCATTTTTATTATTTAAAATTATAAAATCGTACGACTCTAAAATTTAAATAGAAATTTTTACAACATCTTGTACCTAACTAATTTTTAGCTGATTGAAATTTTGGATTCAATCTCGATTTAATCGATGAGGGAATTACTACGAGAACGGAGAAAGTTATTAGAAGTATTTATAAACTGTATATATTTTTTATTTGTCCCGAAAAAGTTGAATTCGTTTCCTTCTAAGAAAGTTTTTAGAAACTCTCACTATACAAATCTAAAAATAAATATTATATTTCTTTATCTTCATTTGAAATCTTATTACACAAAACTTAAAAATATTTTTTTTAAAAAAAATTAGTTTAAGGGACCAAAAAAAAAAAAAATTCAAATTACACACACCTTAATATTTTTGTACAAAAAAATGCTTTATCTTTCATCTATTATGAAATTTTGTTTATTAAAAAAATGTATCTTTATAAGTTGGGAATGTGAAAAGAATATAAACAAAGTTGGGTGGGTATGACCGTTAGTTAGATATGTCGAACGTGAAAGTAATTATCTTTTGGTCGTTGAACTATCCATCTTTCTTCGTTATATCTTTTAATAACTTTTTGCATTAATTATATGAGCACCATCTTCTTTTTACTTAAAAACTTGCGAATCAGGCTACGGTTCATTAAATAATAATTAAACGAAACCTCTGAGAAAGGGAAGGAGGGAAGCTTAATTTCATGATCCAACCAAAGAATTAAAGATAGAATGAAAGAAAGCAAATGTTGTTAATTTGTTTGGTGGAACCCAAACAAAGTAAAATGATGATGTAGTCTAAAGTTTCCTCGCCAGTTATATATATATATATGTGTGTGTGTGTTTGTCTACATACAAACACATAAGTACATACATATATGGTTTGTGTGTGCGTACATGCATATTATATAAGGAAAATTAAGTCGAAATCGTGATGTAAAGACTAGCTAGAGAGAGGGCCGGCTGGGTGCATTTGCGCCCTACCTATTTTGCTTCATTTAAGATCAAATTTTGTCCATTTGAGCACACATTATGCAGACAATGAATTGTACACTACTCCATATCTGCATGGCTGTCTAAATAATTTATTGACTAAATATTAATCGGGAGTAAATTCTATAGTGAGTACTCTTTTTTTATTTTTTATCCTAAATGAAGTCACATAACTCTATTTTGATATAATGAGGTCCTTTAACTTAGTTTCGTGTTTTGTTTGTATCCCTTTCATTAGTTGGGTTAATTTTAACGAAAACTTAGTTACAAATGGCAACTCTAGTTCCTAAAATTTAGATATCATACTACAAACACCCTACACCTAATTTATCGTGCTTCTAACATTCTAAAATTTATAAATCAAATACATCAATCTTGCCAATGTTAACAAAATTTCTTTATCCTCTCTTGATTAAGAAAATATTTTTTCCCCGAAATACTTTCCCAATTTAGTCTCCAAAACCAATCTTCGATTATCTAAATCTGGTGACCCACTTCGAGAGCTCTTGAATGGCGGCAGCGACCTCCAGCAAAGGCGAACGGAGCACGCCGGGTGATGGCGATGATGATGACGATGCAAAGCTGAATTTGGTGACGGCGACCAAAATCTGGTGAAAAAGAAGCCAAATCTGGTGATGGGGAAGCCGAGAAAGAAAAGGCCAATCAAGATCTGATTAGGTGAAGCCGAGTAGGCGCGGCCACTAGCGAGGGCGATGGGAGGAGATGCGACGACCAGGGAGATGCGGCGAAAGGAGATGTGATAGATCTCGTCAGAGGAATTGGAATGATTAGCGATGAACGGTTGGCGATGAACAAGCGTCAGGGCTGGTGGCGAAGGAGTCGAAGACAGTGGATGGGATGGTGAGATCAATGCGGGAGATGAGTCACCAGTGGAGACGGGGTTTTGTTTTCTGCCGGAGACAAGGCGGCGCAGGAGACGAGGTTGCGCCAGAGATGAGGTTGCGCCAGAGATGATGATGACAATGCGAAGCCAAACTTGGTTAACATTGGCATGGTTTGATGTATTTGATTTATAAATTTTAGGGTGTTAGAAGTAGGATGAATAAAGTCTAAGATGTTTGGAGTATAGTGTCTAAATTTTAGGGACTAGAGTTGTCATTTTTAACCAAGTCTTGATTAAAATTAATAGGGGTAAATTGCGTCTGTGATTCCTACCCTTTAATTATTGTACCAATTTAGACCTTAATCTCAATTTTATACATAAAAAATCTCTAATCTCGTTTAAATGTTTTATTTTAAATCTTTTGTGAATAGAAAATATTAGTGTGGATGGAAATGTCACATAGTACACCAAAGTGGATGATTTGACATGCTGACAACAAATGATAGGAAAAAATACTAACTTTAATGTCTGAAAACTTTTCCTTCAACAAATCTTTCTTAAAACATTTAATTTTATCAAAAAAACTCCGCTCCCCTCCCCCATTCAGCGAACCCTTTCCTTCATCCACCTCCTGTGCTCCAGCTGCCACCTTTTCCTCCATCCAGCTCCCTTTCCTCCCATCGCCTGCCTTTTTTTCGGCCTGCTCCCTCTCCTTAAGAACCACACTGCTAACCTCGGCAGCCACACCCTTGATGGATGCGGCTAATTCATGCCCTCCTCAGCTTCAAACCTATCCGACCTGACTTTCTTTAAATATATCGCTTGTGGCTGCCACCGAAATTTCTACAGACGGGAGCCTAAGGACCCTTCTCCCACTGCCAACACCATCACGACGACCGAGTACTAGACCTATCATCGCCACCATCCATATTTGATTTCACCAAAACCACCTCCGATTTCACCTAGAAGTTTTGACAAGGCATTGATCTTGTTGGCCACTCCTTATTGCGAAAGTTGAAACGGCCTAATGTGATCATCGGTCCTTTTGCGGCGGCGCTGCATAGTTGCTGGTGATCGGAGGTGGGCAGAGGAGAGGGAGGACAGGAGGCAGACGGAGGAAAGGAGCAGAATAAAGGAGATAGATGCAATCGGAGGACAGGAGGTGGACGAAGGAGAGGATTTGCCGGATTGGGGATGGGAGGGAAGTTTTTGTTAAAATTAAATGTTTTAAGGAGAAAAGTTAGCATTTTCTCCTATTATTTATTGTGCCACCATGACAAATTGTTCACTTTGGCGTGCCATGTGACATTTTCCAATCTCGTTTAAATGATTTATTTTGAACATTTTGTAGATGAAAAATGTTAGTGTGGATAGAAAATTGAGATTAGAGATTTTTTATCTACTAAATCGAGGTTAAAGTCTAAATTGGTACAATAATTAATAGCCTAACTAATGGAAAGGACCCAAACAAGACTTGAGAAATTAAGTAAGAGGCTTCGTTAGGACCAAGGTATTAAGTATCGTTACCGCAAGATATACCGCACCTTGAATTTTTAAGGTATATCACTTGGTATACCACGCCGCATATTGTTACCGTTTTCACAAAAAATAAATGTTATAATATTATTCTAAGATAACATAATTTATTTAATAATTTATTTTTACACATTTTATATGTATTTTAATTTTTCTTATCATAATTTGTCAAATATAAATAAAATATATATGATAGAAGATATTTTTTTAATACAAAAAACATTAAAAAATGTTATTTATGGAGAAAAATAAATAATACTAAAAAAAACTTATTTATTGATATACTATAAATATAAATAATACCTTCCATTAATTTTTTACATTAATTAAGAAAAGTAACAAACAAAATTAAAAGTAAATGTTTATTTTATGATATGTGTATTATTTTTATTTTAGTGTTTTATATATTTATGATATTTTGATGTAAAATAAAGAAAATAAAAAATAGGAGCAAAAAATTAAAAACCGCAGTACGTACAATGCGGTATTTGCAGTATACAATGATTTTTTGACAAAATACACACAAAAGTGTGCGGTATGCGGTATATCGTGAAATAATGTATACTCCAATATGTTGCGCTGTAAAATGACAAAACGCGAAAACATTTGTACCGCATACTGCGGGTACGCGGTGAGCAATATACTGTGCGGTATATCGCGGTATTTAATTCAGTAGTTAGTACAAAATGAAGTAATGTGACTTATTTAGGACAAAAAAATAAATGAAGGGAACCCATCGTGAAGTTTACTCTATTTATTAGCAAATAATTTTAGTTTGGGGTAGGAAAAAATTAATAATTGTTAAATAGAAATGTCAAATTTGCCACTAATATTTTGGATAGGGAGCGGATATATGTCATTATAATTTTTTTGGGCCCAATCTCCTACTAATGTCTTAAAATGGGCCGAATATGCCACTGCCGTTGAGAAAAATAATGGAAAATGGTAAAAATAGCAGGCTTTGAAATCTTGAGGTTATTATGCATTTTTCAAAAAATGTTAGGATCTTTGAGATGTTTACCAAAAGAGTGTCTAATATCTGCTATCAGCACTTTAGCCCTGTTGTTGCCTCTGTCAGCAACATCTCAACCTCATCACTGCCCTCTTTCTGTCTTTACTGTCTAATCTTCTCCTTGGTATTCTTGAGAGAGACAGAGTTTAATTACAAAATTTTTTTAAAATTTGCATTATTACTCTAAAATTTTAAAACTTGTTATTTTTAACATTTTTTGTTGGCTTTTTAATGTTTTCCGTTAATTTTTTAACAGCTAGCGGCGTATTCCCTCTTAATTTAAAACTTTAGTGGTATATTTGGCCTATTTTAAAATATTATTGAGAGATTAGGCAAAAAAAAAAAAAAAACTATAATGACATATCTACTCCTAACCCCAAACTTTGGTGATAAAATTAATATCTTTGCCATAATTGTTATATACAGTTGATATAAGTGTAGTCGAATTCATAATTAGTTAAATTTTAAAATTTTGAAAAGAGAAATAAAAATGGGCATTGTATATGCGTACGTAGTTTCATGTAGATTGGAGCGGCCGGCCAATAGAAGAAGAGGACCGTACGTACATTCGGATGTAGTGCAATGAAAGAAATATGGACAAAGTAGTCAACCAAGGTGGGTCAGTTGAACTGTTACATCAAATTATACCAAATCAAATTACACTATACCAACTAGAGGTGAACATGATTCGAATTGGTTCAGTTTTATGATGAAACTGAATTAACTTAAAATGACATTGGTTCTAAAATTTTTTTACTTACCCCGAGAACTGACAACTGGATAGAATTAGAGTCATAGTTCTAGGTTTCTTATTTTGGTTTTTGGGTTTTTTTGATTTGTACCATATACCTATAAAAATACTAAAATTTAATAAAATTGCATCCATAATCAGTTTATAAAATATTCAACATAATATCCAATTAAATCAACATTTAAATATATGTACTTAAACACATTCAAAAAAATTTAACATACTGTTATCAAAATTATTCAAAAGAGTTGCTTGTAGAATATCTTCCATCTCAACTAGTTTACTTCTTTCTAGTAATTCCAACATTTACCCGATATTCAACATGGAAAGCTAAGCTTTTAAGACCATCTTTTTCAGTATCAAAACTATAAACATGTTGATGTTATGAATTTTTAGTTTTACGTGACTCATAAATGAAAAAAATATGTTGATTGTGTCATAAAGAGTAGCATGGAGTAGAGAGATTGAAAGTAAAATGATCAAAAACTAGTCGGTCTAGGAAGCAAAATGATTCAAGTGAATATGGAGAAATTTCATGAATGTTTCCATAACTCTCATGTTGTTTTAATTTAGGACATCATTTTAATGACTTAATATAAAATCACATGATGACCATCATAATTCTTCAAAGAAATATATATATATTAGTAATACTATAATTTTTATTATATAATTATATATATATGTTGTGTTTAGTTCTATTTTGGGTTGGTTCATATAAAACTAGAACTAACAAAAAAAAAACTGTTGGTTTCCAAATATGTGAAACTGAGAACCGTAAAACATTGTTCATTTTTATCTAACCCAACTCAATAAAGATAGTTTGGGTTAGATTTCAAATTTACCCAACTCATGTTCATCCCTAATTTGGACCATGGTCATAGTTGCAGGCGTCAATCACTTTGAAGGCTATTAATTACAAATAATATAATATAATTGCTGCTCCTAAATAATGAATGACTTATCTGGGAATAATGTTAGTATTTAAGTTAGATGATTGTAAATTTATGGAATGATAACTTTTAAGTCATAGTATTCTTGGGGAAACTTAACTTTAAACAATAGTCTCAAAGGAGACCAATAAAATTTTCAAAGTCATTACCACAACCACAAGCCCACTTTTTTCTAACAAAAAAGTAAAAGAAAACCAAAGTCATCTCTTAATTATCAACTACCCAGGAGTATATATATAATATAAGTTAATTTCTTGTAAATGTTAGTTATATTACGGCATTACTGGCATGGTCCGTGGATCTATAATTAGGGTCTCCCTCTCCCTCATGTGATCTACGGAATTAATGTGATCCGCATAACGGGATCCTCATACCTTCAGCCTAAGATATTCGACGGGTGCAATTAGTCCTTTGACCTTTATACTTTTACTTATTTCAGCCCTCCAGTTCTCATAATTATTAATCTGGTGATGCGAGCTTTTCTCTACAAAAATATTGTCAAACCCCTAATTATCCGGTACTAAATAATCTGGTTAGTTATTAGAGATTGGTTTAAGTTAGATGCTTTAAAATTTCTGTCAAAGCTCGAGTTTCATGAACTCTTGCCCCTAGTGGTGCTTATACTTGGTTCTAGTTTTTGGGTTTGATCTGCCTTCTGGTATGTGAGGTGGGGCGTATATATTAATAAAATCCTACGTAGCCTAGGGAAGGAGTTCCTGTAGCTGTAATTAATGGCAAGATTTCTTTTCCGAGCATCAAATATTGTTTAATGGGTTTAGCCATAGGTTTGCTTGGTTTAAAATATATGAACGACGCCAAATCTTGAAAATATTTACAAATAATTAAGTGGGTGGAAATTATTTTCGTGTTTTTTTTTTAAATTGGGAATACCATAGAAGGAATATTTTAGTATTATTTTTTAAAAAATTTTCTCGATTAATTAATATCACTATAGGAACACAAAATTTATTTTACTTCCTCATGTATTCAAATTATATATATATATATATATATATGAAATTGAAGTGGAATAAATTATTGTAGTTCAGTATACAATATGTATGAAAGGAGCGCGTTAATGGGGGGGCTAGGGTTGAATATATGTAGATGGATGAAAAAAAACAAGGGAAAAAAGAGACTTTTAGCTAGTTGACTTGATGGTAAAGCCGTGCGATCGACTGCCGTTCTTTTCGGACTCTTTCGTATTTTTGTTTATGTTCCCAGTAAGTTAAATGAAAATGATTTTTTGGGAGTTTAATATGTGGTACGCGATTAAGGAGGAAGTTCGTGATCCTAGCTAGCTACCTATAATTGAATTAAAGTTGACAAATTACTGGTGAACATATCTGATCCCGAAATTTCTCCTTCTTTATTGGGTTTCGTATGTGGACTCGTTCGTTGTATTCCATGGAGGAGGAGGCTAACAGTGACATCAGATAATGTAATAAGCAGCAACAATTAATTTAACCAACTCTTAGTAATATTCTTAATCAATTTCTTAGTGCATCGATCGTGATTAATTAATTAAGTACACTGACAAAGCATGACCACTGAAACACAGCGATTCAGAGGCTCCATTCAGATGAACAATTGGATTAAGCTCGTCATTAGGGGTTGCCAACCACATTACCTCGTATAACTGCAAAAATAGAAATAATATCCTAGCTCGCTAGGCCTTGCAATCCTCTCCTCTCCACGGGAGACGCATGTACATGTGAGAAAGATTTCATTGGAAGGTCCCTCTGATTCGTTTCAATTCTCGCGCGCAGTTAGTACTTACTTAATTTTCAGCTTAAATAATTTCCAATTTCTTTAATTTGCTAGCTGCAAGCAAGAGCACAAGGATAGGATGGATCAGATATTATATTGTAGACATATGTCTAATTACACATATTAATCCAGCTCTAATTCTCTATATATAACCCACAATTTAATAAATAAATTGACTAATTTGCCCATAACTAAAACTCACCCTCACTCTTGAAAACTCACCTCTGTTGCCGCTACCGCCGCCGATACCATCTTCTCCTCCAATGAACCACTGCCACCACTGCCATCTCCTCCTCCGATGACCACCTCCAGGTCTTATAGTCATCATCCGCCTCTAGATCTTGCAATTGCTCGGCTCCGGATCTTGTCGTCACCCGCTAGATCTAGTTGATCATCCGCCGGATCTCGTCAATCACCCACTGGATCTTGTCGTCACTCGCCGGATCTTGTCAATCGGACGCTGGATCTCATCATCACCTGCCGGATCTTGTCCATCGGCCGCCGGATCTCGTCATCACCCGCCAGATCTCGTCGATCACCCGCCGGATCTCATCGATCACCCGCTGGATCTTGCTTTTGATTTTTTCCTTTAAGCACGTCCTTGTTGCTTCCGAACAGCAAAGGTGTCTGTAATCAAATGTAAATGTGTCTAATATAGTATGTGGAAGTGTCTACAAAGTTATATAAGACAAATTATTATAAGGTTAAATTAAAAGTGTCTAAAGTTATGAGAATAAGTGTCTGATTGAATATTGTAAAATGTCTAAATAAACATGTAAAAGTGTTTGAACAAAAAATGACAGAATCAAGTTGAGAATAAGTGTCTGATTAAATATTGTAAAATGTCTAAATAAACATGTAAAAGTGTCTGAATAAAAAATAACAGAATTGCTGAATAAAAAAATGATAGAATCAACTTGTGAACAATTTATTATATTTAAAATATAATAAAAAAAGTGTCTGAATCAATAAGTAAAATTGTCTAATTGAATATGGAAAAATGTCTAAAGAAATATATAAAAGTGTCTAACTAAATAACTTATGAAAAATTTGTTAACTTTAAAAAATAAATGTCTGAAATAATTAAAATAAGTGTCTGACTAAATATATAAAAGTGTTCAAATCAACATGTAAAAGTATTTAAATATTTAAAGAAATGTTCAAATAAAGGTGTATGATTGAATGTCTAAAAAAGTGTCTAAATAAAAATTTAAAAATGTTTAAAATACAATAGAAAAGTGTCTAAACAATAACAAAAGTGTCTACACAATAACAAGCAAAAAAATTTATTTCTTTTTGAAAAACAAAGAAGGCTTTCATCTGCCCAGTGCCTCTTCTCCGCAGCCCTCCCTTCCTCCAAAGCTGCCGCCCTCAGCCGTTCTCCCCTCAGCCCACCCTCCCTCCCCACCCATTCCCCTCGCTCGTCTACCTCGTCAACCTTGCCTCATCGTTCCCCTCACCTCGCTGTTCGTGGCTTCTCGGTTTCCTCTCGTCATCCTTTCTTGGCATTTCAGATCTCACGATGTTGTTTGTTTCTCGCCATTCCTTGTCAATCGCCGTTCCTCTACCTTCTGGATCTCGCGATCGCCGTTCGTTTGCTGATTTCTTTGTTGTTGCTCGGTGTTTGGCATTCCTCGACCTCGCCGTTCATCGTTCGTCAGCTTCCTTGGCATTTGTGGTTTTGTTGCAACGCCGTTCATTTTTCGTCGCTCCTCGGCAGTGTTGCTCGGCCTCCCGTCACTTGCACGGTGCAAATCTTCCTATTGCCAAAAAAAGTGGTTGCGCGATTTCAAGTTAGATCTGGAAGATTAATTGGATTTTGTGAAGAATTGAGAGAGAGAGAGAGAGAGAGAGAGAGAGAGAGAGAGAGAGAGAGCGTGTTTGAGGAGTGATAAATTTGAGGGTAAAATTGTAAAATAACAACTATGTCTAATTAGACATATGTTCATATTATCCATAGCAAGGATGGAATGGCTTATTAAGAATTTGTAATGGCAATGGAATCTTTTCATAGAGACATAGAGTATATAATAAATAAACAAAATTGCCATTAAATTAAATTCTGATCGATGTTTGTTAAAGGAAGGAATTGCGGGTTAATTAAGAAGTAATAAAGTATAGAGGCACATGTTCAAGTCAAAGCTTAGATGCGTCCTAGCTAGCTAGTTGTGTGTTGTCTAGTAATTACACGTCTTGGGGACGGGGGAATTGACTCTGGTGCGCAGCAGAGGCCTCAACTCATCTCATCAAAACCACCATTTGGAGGCACATCCCATCTTCTTCTACATATACACAAACATCGTCGCACCACGCGGTCCACGCCAAGCCAACTACTGCTAATTGATGGGGGCGGATCAGCAAAGAGAAGCAAAAAGATCAGATCAATATATGGAGATTGACCTCTCCCTGAAACTCGACTCGGAAGATGACCAATTAGATCATGAATTAGCGAAAGAGGGAGAAGAAGAAGAAGAAGCAGATGGTAATGATGATGAAGATCAAAACTTACCAGCAGATAATATATCAGAAGCAGTTACTGGGGAAGTAGAAAGATGTCGTACTATCAATGATGAAGAGCCGGCATCAGCTGAATTGCTGTTCTCCTGCAAAGATAAACGGCTGAAAGCTAAAGAGGTACATATCCATTATTACTCATTATTACTACTCTTGATTATGTCTTACCTAGATTCATTTAATTAATCATACTTATTACGAAATACACACAAATCAATATTGATACATGTGTGTGTGTGTGTGTGTATAGTTATCTGCGCTACGCGTGGAGATGGGGCGCATTAAAGCAGAGAATAAGACATTGAGGAAGGTAGTGGAGCAAAGAATGAAAGATTACAATGATCTAGAGATGAAATTTGTCGCTGTCCAGCAATCTAAAACCTCCAACCATCATCACAACATTACTAAGGTCGATCAATGCCATCTTCGAATTAATTCTTGATTGATTCCATCTAAGATTAATATACATACATACAGACATATATATATATGGTTTGACTTGAATTAATTAGGATCCCGAAACCTTCTCATCACTGAATGGCACTGAAAATGGCGGAGAAGATATTCGAAGACCACCTGACTCGAGATCAGTATCAGAAGACGACATTAATTCATCTAATAGAGATCATCCGAGTGAACTAAGATTATCATTGAGGCTGCAATCTGGTAATGTTGAAGGAGACGAACAGGCAAGCAAAGATGATGATGAAGATCAACATAATAATAATCATGAATTGGAAGAAGCATCGATAACTAGCTGTGCAGGTTCAGAAAACAACAACAAGCTGCTAACTACAAGTGGGCATCATCATCAGTTGTCGGCTATTGCTGACACTGGCTTTACAAGCCATGTTCCTTCACCGCCTAACAGAAAAGCTAGAGTTTCTGTTAGAGCAAGATGCTCTGGAGCAACTGTGAGTTTATATGTATATATGTTCCCATTACATTAATTAATTCTATTTTTTCATAATCAAAACATAAATACTTGATACTTTCTTTGTCCTAAATTCTTTATAATATTCACTATTCAACAATTAATCTATAATTTTTTGTTTTCAACATTTTAGTATATAAATAAAAAATTTTATATATAAATGAGAAATAAAGACCCATAATTTTTAAATATCTTTTCTTTTAATTTTTTTTAATAAATAATAATATAAAAAAATTAAGTCAAATTATTCAAAAACATCAAATATTTAAAAAACAAAAAACGGATGGAGTAATATATATTCATCCTATACCGTTCTACTTAATTATGATCAACTTTACAAGTACTAATTAATTACTTACTTTTTCATGGTCATATTATTCATGTACATTGATCTACGATCTATATACAATGTAGATGAATGACGGATGTCAGTGGAGGAAATACGGACAGAAAATTGCAAAAGGGAACCCATGCCCACGAGCCTATTATCGCTGCACTGTCGCTCCAGGTTGTCCCGTTAGGAAGCAAGTACGTACGTGGTACTATTAATTACTAGTTAGCCAGTAAATAACCCCATCTCTCTCATTTTGTATGATATAGTATTTCTTTAGGCGTAAAAATTAAAATTAGTGTAATTTATATTGTTATTTCCATTTTTATCACATAAGTTAAAATAATAAAGTTTCTTTTTTGGTTTTGTATACTAAGAGATTAAATAACTACTAGAAATAGAAAACATTCTTCTTTTTAGTTTTGTGTATAAAATGTTTAAATGTGGGTAATAACATAAATTAGATGTAAAAAAAATTTTAAAAAAGAAAAACAACTCATCCTTTTTAAAACAAAAGGAGTATTACCAATTTATATTGTCATTACATGTTAGTTCATAACTCTTCAGGTCTTGAAAAAACAGTTATTTTCACATTCTCAATACTTTATTACCATGTAATTACCTGTAACATGTTTATGAGGAACACAAAAATGAAAATAAAAAAAAAGGCGTGCATCGAGTACTATACATATGTATATATGTTCAGTAAATTGGTATTGTAATTTATAAATAATAATGTAACTTGCTACAGGTGCAAAGATGTTTAGAGGACATGTCAATTTTGATAACAACATATGAAGGGACTCACAATCATCCACTTCCAGTGGGGGCGACGGCCATGGCCTCCACAGCCTCCGCAGCAGCTTCCTTCATGTTGTTGGATTCAAGTAACCCTAATTTCACTCAAGCTTCCCTCCCCAGTTTCGTCCCCACCAACACTACTTCTATCCCTAATAATCCCAATCTATCCAGCATCTGGAATATTATAAACCCTACCGATCCTTCTAAAGCCATTGTACTTGATCTCACTAGCAAACCCCCTGACCACCAACCACGATTCCCCATCCCTAACAACTCCTCCAATCTTCCCATTCCCCGTTTTCCTTGGCCCAACAGAAACATGCTCACTACCACTTATCCCAATAACACCAACTCACTTGGTGTTACTGGGGATGAGGGGGATAATAACAGGTCATTGTTGCCCGATAATGTGACTGCGATTGCTTCCGATCCCAAGTTCAGGATTGCTGTTGCGGCCGCCATTTCATCTCTCATCACTAGTGAAGATCCCAATGCTCCTCGTTATATGGCTAAGGATGGGGGAAGTGGTAGCTAGCTAAACTACTGTCAATAACAGTAGGCCCTTCCTCGAGTCGCTCTCTAGGAAGAGCAAGAATTCTCCTTAATTAATTAGACACGAACTCTGGATGATTTGATTAACTTTATTCCTTCAAATAGCTAGATAATCTATTTGAGACCAATTTAATTAATTAAGGGCATATACATTGTCTGTGCGCATATATATATATATATATATATATATATATATATATATATATATATATATGTAATTGTAATAACTTGTATGTCTTATGTATATTTCTCTTATTGTTTAATAAAATATCATATCATTACTAATTTCTTCAAAGAAATTGGCAAATATTAACCGACATTCTTTTAACTTAGAAGCATCATTACAAGTACACAAGGGAAAGAAGTACCATTAATGTACTAATTAAAACAAGGGGCATGTCATATTTTTCAGCGTTAAAAGACAACCAAACATGCTTGTGGCATGATCTAGGGAGTGAGGAGGTTGGAGTCTAACTCTAGACGTCTTCAATATCCTCTCATATCTTTAGTTGTTTTACCGAGACGCCGAGAATAATAGTAACAACTAAGAGGGATAATTACTATTTGCCCTCTAAGTTTTAGGTAAAATGACATTTTACCTCTATCTTTTTAATATAGTTTAACAGTAATTTATGAAATCTTAATTTAGATTATACAGTACTTATCTTAAAGTAATTTCAATTTATATGGTACTTTTTTTTATAGTTAATTGACATAAAAAATACTATTTAAATTAAGATTTCAGAAGTTTTTATCAGAATGTATTAAAAAAATGAGGAATAAAGTGTATATTTATGAAATAGAAAAAGGAAAAATGTAATTTCATCTAAACTTTTAGACTTAAGCTCAGCCCGAAAGTTTGTCAACCTCGAATAACATATATAATTCTTCAATATCATAACTGTAATTTAGATGAAAGATTAGAGCTAAATGTGCAATTTTTTACTTGGATAATGAGAGAAGGAAAATTGATAAAATTAATTCCAAACTTTTTAATCCTTTGCAGATTTTGCAATAAGTTTGTAAACATCATAAATGAGCCATCGTCTTTGTCTGCTATCAAACCCCAACCTTTCATCTAGGTCATTACAAGAGAAAAGTAGATTAGTGACTGAAGAAACAGTTGCTGTCAATCGCTAACTGCGACTGACTAGCGGCTGAATAGTTCAGTAGTGAAATCATTAGCCGTTAGTTGTTAATGACTGAATATGTCAGTTGCTAGAATTTTGAACTTTATTAAAATAACAACTGAAAGTTTAGTCACTAATACATTTAATTCAGTTGCTAGACATTTTTAAATTCAGTTGCTAAACCTATCATTTCAACTGTTAATTATTAGACCGAATTCAGGTTTAATTTTAGCCGTTAATTATTAGACTAAATTCAAATTTAAGTTCTAATTTTCGTGTTAGTGATATTTTTTATATAACATTATGTATATTTTAATTATATATGTAAGTATAAATATATTTTTACAACCAAAACATCTCTAGCATCTTTATCCTTTGAATTTTCGACTTCATCCATGGTATAAACTATTGAAAAAGAAGTATGATCTCGTTGTGTAACTACTTCACCAACCACGTTAAGATCAATCATAACTTCAATTCTCTCGATAGCGGCACTTTTGAGACAATCGGGCAGCAGGGCTCAAGCAGTGAGGGTAGTGGCAACTCCTGGAGGTGCAAAAAGAATGCGGCAGTGGTGCCCGGAGGTTGACCGAAACAATGAAAGAAATAGAGAAGGAAGAAGCAGAAATAGTGAAAGAAACAGAGAATGAAGAAGGAGAAATGAGGAATGAAAGGTTGAAGCTGAATGTTTTAATTTGATTTAGTGAGTGAAATAGTGACTGAGCAAACTAGCGACTGATTTTCAAAAATATTATAAAATGTGCGACTAACTAGCGATAAAACTAGTGACTGAATATTTCAATCGTTAGTCGATCACAGTAATTTTCATGGCTCACAAGCTAGCAACTGATTATTGACTGAATTAATTAACAATTAAAATTTAGTTGCTAGTTTCAGTCACTCTACCGCCCCCTCTTGTAGTGGATCAGTTTACCACCACCTAATCTCATGCTTATCTCTATCATCTTTGATCGAATCGAGGAAGGGCCCATTACACATACATGCATTTGAATCATCGTTGTCATTTGAGTATGAAATTCCTAAAACAAATGAAGCAATAATAAACAATTACATATAACAGATGAAAGATGAGCAAGGCTGACTTGGGGTTTCACCGTTGGCACGGGCCTTTAATTGTCATTGTTCGAATTCCAGACTTGGGGTGCCTTGATTATGCTGCCGCTGGACTTAAGGCGTCGAATGACAAGGCTTTAGGCATTACTGAGTGAGTAAGCAAGGCTAGTCCTTGGTCGGCGGTAATTGTTGTCGATCAATGGTGGCCGGCCACCGACTAGTTGTTTCTTGGGACTGAATTTAGTTGAGGCTACCATTAAGGGTAAGAATAAGAGTGGGGTGAAGGGATGACAAAGGGACTAAGGGACCTGATGAGAAAAGGGCCGAAGAGACAAAAAAAATAGGGCCTCATTAGGCCTGTGAGCTTAAGGGGCTGAGTACCATGCTCAGCTCTAAGCTCGAACTACCCTAATAAAGCCCGACCCCTTTTCACCTATGTTTATTCCTGTTATCTTTCTACTAGGTCTGTTTCATGAATTCAGTTGGGTACAATCTTCTTTACTTGTCCCATCTACATATTCATAATTTTTTAAGTCTTAAGATTTACATTGCATCAATTTTTTATTCAAAATTTTTCTACTTTTCATTTTTTTGTGTTATAATCTGTTTTATTTGTTATTCAATGTTTAGTCAATGTTGAATATCATAGAGTGATATATATCCCATCAACGTTTTTCTAGATTTATATGCAATAGTTCTTGAATTAAAAAAGGTATGCTCTTTACTCTTGTTGATTAATTTCATAATTGTAGATTTTTTCATAGAAAATATAAATTTTGACCATTAAAAAAATCTATACTACTTTTTTATGTAGCTCGAATAACAAATCGTGAATAATTTTTTAAGCAAGTATATAGTTCTTTATATATCTTCTAGTTTTTTTCCTTGGAGGGAAAATATATTATTAGTAACAAATTAAGGAAGGAAGTTGTTGTGTTTATTGACTCAAATTCAAGAAGTTTAAGGTTTTTTGTTTTGTTTAGGATTTGGTGTTAGCTTTTCTATGTATTTAGGATTTAGTTTTCCTATGTTGATGTGATTTGGGTTTATGTTTAACCTATAAAAAGGCATGTTATGGGATTTTGAGTATAAGAGAAAATTTCATTGGTGTGAAGAGACAAAATGTAAGAGTTTTAAGAGGACTAAGAGTTCCATATGCCAGAAAGGGCTAGAATGAGAAACTTTTTGTAATTCTCGTATCATATACTTGTACGAGAGCAAGATATTGAGGTTGTGAGTAATATGTAGGGGATTCATTGGCCAACGTAAGCATTAAGGGCATGTCTCTACTGTAATCTCTATATTTTGTTCAAGTGGATTTATCTTATTTGTGAAGTAGGCTAGTTAATAGCCGAATCACATTAAATTTGTGTGTGCTTATTTAATCAAGTTTTTCGTCCCGCTCTACGTGATAGGTGATTGGGGAATTTTTTCCTAATAAGTGGTATCAAAGCTTATGGTTTAGTTCTGGCATGGTGGAGCATGTGGTGCATTCTTCACATAGTGGAGATTATGTTCGTGTGTGTTGATACTCATGATGTTCATGTTTGTTCCTGTTCATTGATGTTTTTGTGCTTCGGTGTTGTTTGTTATTTGTAGTCATCATTTCTTCATGGTTACTGTCACATGTATTCATGTTTAGGCGGATTTGGGTCAAGGTGGAGATTTTTTGGTTTATTGGCTCAAATCCAAAAAGTTTAAATTTTTTAGTTTTGTTAAGGATTCAATTTATCTATTTTGATGTGGTTTTGGTTTGTGTTTAACCTATAAAAAGACAAGTTGTAGTAGGATTTTGAATATGAGAGAAAAACTAATTAGTGTGGAGACAAAATGTAAGAGTTTCAGAAGGAATGGCAAGTCAGAGGCCAAAAAGGGCTAGGACAATAAATCTTTTGTGATTCTCATATGTTGTAATTATATAAGGGAAAGATATTGAGGTCATTAATAGTTTGTAAATGATTTATAGGCCAACATAAGCATTAAATACATACATCTACTGTAATATCTACATTTTGTTCGAGTGAATTTCTCTTATCCATGAAGTAAGTTAATTAATTGCCGAACCACATTAAATTGGTGTATACTGGTTTGATTGTGTTTGTTTGCCACTGCACATGATGGGTGTTTAGAAAAAATTTTCCTAATAGAAGCAATATACAACAAACTCAACACAATTCAAGTTGGCAAACTATAAAATGTCAGCCAAAACAAGGGAAAAAACAACACAAGTCAGGGGCTACAAAAACCAGTAAAAACAAAGCATACGAATGTAACTAAAACTCATCAAACCCCAAGAAAGATAAAACACAAAACTGTTATAACTAGAAAACAAGGGCAGTTGCACGCTCAACACCACTTTGCACTAGATTATCTGCATCAAAGTTCCTCTCTTTTAAGATATGAACCCAGAGTTGACCAAACAAAGATTCATCTGAATATTACCTTCTGATAAGACTTTCAGTAACCTCCACGGTCTCGCTTCTATTTTCTATATTTTGATAATTCTTTATCTTTTATTTTTTGAAGTCAAGGAAACTAAATCACTTTAATTCTTAGATTAAATTTTTTTTCATGAGAATATAACAATTGGAATTAGCCTTTAGCACGAAAGAGAAAAGCAATGAGGGTTGCTTTGAAGGATCAATATTTATCCGATGACAAATGGTTTTGAAGGATCAATTTTTTGGGTCATCATTGTTTTGAAGGATCAATGCTAAATGATTTTTCAGGTATACAATTTTGCTTATTAATTTTATGTTCTGGTCCAACTTTCTATACTTTTAGTAAGGGTGAAATGTTAACCCGAAACCCAGTTATCAACCTAAAAATATCAGGTTCAAACTAGTTTTAATAAAGAAATAGTGTCAATTCAAGTTAGCCTAACTTGACTTGATTCTCTGTTACTAAAGTCAGCCCAGTTCAAATCAAAACCGGAATCAACACGAAATTATATAAGTCACTCATTCAGTGATAATAATGTCAAGGCCAAAATCACATTTGGTCTATCAAACTATATTGAATCGTTCAAAAGTCCCTATAGTTTAGCATGGTCAAACCTGATCCCCCAACTATGAATCGTGGAGTATTTTGCCTATTTGACCGACTGTCCGTAACTTGACTAACCTATAAAAAAGAGAAAATTACAAGTTTATCAATTTTTCTTTTTGGTAGCTTTAGTTACTCAGCTTCTCAATTTCTCTTTTTTGTAGCCTATATTTTACCATCCAACACTCCAAGCTTCGTCCCCAATTCATCAACCTCGTCCCCAATTGTGACCTCACCATAGTCACTCCCAGATCACCCACCTCCTCATCGGCGCAAAATCCCTACAACCTCAAGTCGATCACCGCCAAGAATGCCACCAACAAACGTTGCATCGAGTCTACTGGAGGCTTCGCGTCCCTTGCCAGAACCTGTGTTTCATCTACCAAAAATCCTTTCCTCCATTTCGATTCGATGAGATGTGTCACGAATTTGAAGTAAAGGGTCAACGTCAATAGGCTCGAAGAGGTGGAGGTTGATGAGATTGAGGCCAATAAAAAAGTAAGTGGTATCACCGAAATAGCAAAAATGGCTAGAGAGGATCGGATAGCTAGGTGGGTGAAAGAGTTCAGAGAGGGTCAGACAGTTAGGTTGTCTTAGGAGGGAAGAGTCCGCTTTGTCAATTGTAGAGGAAGCACAATGGTGGAGAGGAAGCATGGTGATGGGTGGAGAATGAAGGGCGGGCAAAGATCGAGTGAAAGTGTAAAACAATGGATGAAGCGGTGACTGGGTGGAAAGAAGCAGATGATGCAGTCGATGGTGGAGTGTGAAATCGTCAACAGATGAGGGGGAGATTTGGAAAGTAGAGGTGGGGACAGGGTTGGGGATGACGGTGAGGAAGCATACATTGGAGGTGGTGGTGAATAGATGTAGGTTTAATTATTATTAGGTGTTCCAAGTTATATATTTTTTGTAATTTAGTGGCTAAAATTTTAAAACGTTTTAATCAAGTCACTAAACCGGTAAAAATTTAACCGTCTTAATGTCAATTTGATCGAGTTACTGAGTCAAAGGGTTAAAGTGCCCCACGGTTCATAGTTGCAGGATTGGGCCTAACTGAGCTAAACTGCAAGAACTCTTTTTGAACAAGTCAATATAGTTTGAGGGACCAAAAGTAATTTTAGCCTAATATCAAATTACAAAGGTTTGGTTGATGATGGGTTGAATAAAAGAATGGGAAGAAAGCGGAAATAGGGACGGGGTTGGGGATGGTAGTGAAGAAGCACACATTAGAGGTGGTGGTGAATAGATGTAGGTTTAATTATTATTAAGTGTTCCAAGTTACATATATTTTTTAATTTAATGGCTAAGATTTTAAACATTTTAATCAAGTCATTAAACTGGTAAAAATTTAACCGTTTTAATGTCAATTTGATCGAGTTACTGAGTTAAAGGGTTAAAGTGCCTCACGGTTCATAGTTGCAGGACGGGGCCTGACTGTGCTAAATTGTAGGAACTCTTTTTGAACAAGTCAATATAGTTAGAGGAACCAAAATTAATTTTAGCCTAATATCAAATTACAAAGGCTTGGTTGATGATGGGTTGAATAAAAGAATGAGACTAAAGTGTGTAATTCTCGTAAAAATATAAATACCCAAAACTAGAATTCTCTCAAGCATTATACACTTTTATACTCTCTCTCTCTCTCTCTCTCTCTCTCTCTCTCTCTCTCTTATGTTTGGACCCCCTTGCTTCTTTCTAGTTTTATTTATGTTTTCTGGATTTTGGGTGATGCCTTAACCGCTTCTTTATATTTTGCAGTTGTGGCTTTACTGAAAAGATGATTTTTCAATGGTAGCACTGTTCACAGGATTTTTTTTCTTCTAACTTCCTTAACTTTTTTATCTGCTGGATTCTTTTATGTTTTTTGTTCAATCTTCTATAAAGTACTTTCCTAAAAAACTCCACCGTTCTTGTGAAAATCATGTTCCAAAGTTTTAGTCTAAAAGTTCCTTGATTAGAAATAAGATCGAATTACATGGTTTTGATCCCCTTCTTCCTCTATTTAATTTATTCTAAAAAGATTATTCGAGAAACCCAACTAGTTACGTAGATCTATGTTTGAAATATTGAAACTGCAATTTTTTTCTAATTTATAGTCTATTCCATGATTTTGAGAAAAAGAAGGAAGGGCAAGGCTCACCATATCAGATATACTTTTTTTTTAACGCTGTTGCTTTGAAAAAAACTGGATTACCTGATTACTGAATTTTGAACCTTAACTTTTTGAATTCAATTCAGTTTAGGCCCATTAAATAATCGAGTCAAATTCAAGTCAACATATAATGAGTAGAGGGGGGATAATTTGGATCAAGTTTTGACCTGAACCAAAAAAATTGACCTAACTGTCACCCTTAATTTTTGGGTGTATAAATACATAAAAGTGGGAATACTATTTGCTAGTGTAACTCAAAGGTTTAAACGTTGGAAAACGATGGCTTGGAGTGGTCAAATATATCTTAGGCTTTGTTTAGGTTTAATTAGTAAAGAAATGAAAGGAAGAGAATGGAAGAGGAAGTAGAGAGCCACTCTTTCTCCCATTTGAAACACATGGAGGGCGCCAATAATTTTCACTCTACTAGTTTTTTTTTTTCATTTAAACAAAAAAAGTCCTGTAAATTATCTTTCCATTTCCTCATTCCTACAAAGCCTTAAGTCCATCAAAGTCCTTCACGCTCTGTGGTCTATTTTATACGGCTCACAAGACTAGGCGCAGAATTTGTCTGCTGCCTTAAGAATTGCAAATTAGCCCAATTACAATCGATATTAACGAGTGAATTGTTTGAGCCAAAAAAATAATAATTCGTCTGTCTCAATTGTTTTTTACAATGTTCACTATTTAGCAATTAGTTTATAATTGTTTGTTTTTAATATTTTAATATATAAATAAAAAATATTTACATATAAATGATAAATAAAGGCTTATAATTTTTAAATATATTTTCTTAAATTTTTTCTAATAAATAATAATATGAATAAATTCAAATCAATCATTTAAAAAATATCAAATATTTCAAAAAAATATGAGACAAATGAAGTAATAGGATTAATAAAAACATATATAATCACCTAATCTTTTAAGCTAGCCCAATTTGCAGTTAGCCTCACTTTTTTTGTTTGCTCGTTTTGGCTGATAACAGTACCTACAGCTCATCATGGCTCACTTATTCTGCCAAGTAGGACTGATCATGGGTTGGGTTTGTGCAGGTTAAAAGTAGAACTGAACTAAACCGAAATACTCTTGATTCCTTAAAATTTCTATCCAACCTGTGAACTAAGAACCGAATAGAACTACAATCATAGTTCTAGATTTTTCGGTTATTAGTTTTTGGGTTTGTTGGTTCCAACACATACACTACCATTATATAATATATAATATACTATTTCATAATATATAATATACACATACTAGGACCATTAGGTTATGTTTAAAAAAACATAAAGACCTCTATACTTAATCTGCTATTTCATATTTTCTATTATATAATATATAACATATAGCTTATAAATATTAAAATCTATTAATATACTTCAATTTGTTCTATTTTGAGTTGGTTCTATATGAAACAGGAACCAACCCAAAAATTGTTGATTTTTTAATAGATAGAACCAACCCATGAACCATAATCAATTCTTACCAAACCCAACCCTATCCACTTTTGTTGTGTTGGGTAAACTAATGGTTCTACCCGAGTTGTGCTCACCAACTATTGAAACAATATTTAATCGAAGGATTAACCAAGTTCAACAAACAAAAGCAACCATGATAAGATTTCATCACAGTTTTTGACCAAGTATGCATCTAGGAGAAAAACTAAAATTCAATTGCATGGTATGAAAGCTAATATTCTAATCCAAATCGTATCCTCTGACCATGCATTAGGCTATAAAACTGAATTTAAATTTTTTTTATGCATAACCGAATTGTGCATGAGAATATAAAATACAAAATTAAATACAAGAAACAATAAGTATCTCAACGGGCAAAGTTTTGTTATGCTCATTACAATTCATGTCAAGGAAGAAACCTAACACTCATTTATATAAAACTTTCATGGGATTACCTATCATCAGCTCTATGGATTGGGTCACTAGGCCAAAAAATTAGATCACAAATTTGCAAAACACAAAATTGATGTTAGTCCAGGTTCTATGGAGAAATCAGTAAGGATGCCATAGTAGCTAAGGATGGGAAGAAGAATGACATCTTATTTGAAGGATTTGACACAGCAATTCAGACTTATAAAAAGTCATTGAGTTTGCCACGAAACGGCTGGTATAGGAAAGATGAAACTGGAAGAACACGAAAAAGGTAGAAGTTTAATTTTTAGTTTGTTTGGATTCGGCCTAAGCCATTTTAATTTACTTCTGTCCTAGATTGTAGTTTCTGTTCCTTCTTTTTTTCCTGGCCTAGGATGATGAATTCATGATAGAACCAATTCAAGGCTTTTGCCAGAAGATTGAGGATCCAAGCTTTTGGGGACTCTAGAGGTAGACGCTTGCTTTTCTTGTACAACCTTACATTGTTACGCTGATTTTGTATGTTTCTTAAAGATAATACCACTAGAATATTTATCAAGCATGAATCTATCCTATCTACACAGATTGAAGTAAATGGTTTGAGAATTTGATAAAATTTGTAAAGTGGATAGGGAAATCTCCTACTCAAGCTGCAAAAACTTGTTGGAAGAGCAATTTGTGTTGCTGTGTGTGAATATCTTTAAGACAAAGAAGGGATGGCTTCTGTGCGTAACAGAATGTGGTTAGTATCCATTTCTTATCAAATTTCCTTCTTGTAACAGTTCATTTCCAGTATTTCAAAGGTTCATGTTGTTCGTAAGAAAATGTTCCTGAGTTTCCCCAAAAATGTTTTAGTTCATTGGGCATGCGTTTTTTGATTCGTGAGCTTTTTCCTTTCTGTTTTCTTGTGTAGGTATTGCCGTAATGTTGTTTCTCACTATAGCTATTCAATTGAAGAAAGAAGATTCGCAACTTTCTAGATCAGAATCAATTTCTCTGCAAAGAGTAAGTACTTCACAATCAACTCTAAGGTTTTGATTTCTTTATTGGTACCAAAGTTGGAGACGGAAAACCAGACTTACTATGGTGATTGTGTCTCTTGTAGGCTGAGCAAAGAGCAGGCGAAGAAAGTGTGAAATTGAGGCAACAAGAGTATGAAGTAGTTGCTGAAAAGAGGAGGAGAGACTTGGTTTTTTGTATTGTATCTTATGGATATAGACATTACTTGGTAACGCTGTATATATGTGCATAGCTACAGGGATTGAAGTTTGCAGTTGTTACCCTTGTGATCTTTTGTTGCCTTCCAGGATCTTAGGACTGGCCTAGCTGCCAAGGCAGAGCATCATAAGCAACTTAACAGTTTTACAACGCAGAGTCTTTCTCAAGCACAATTAAAATTTGTATTCCCTGTTTCCACAAGCTCTGTTAATAACTGCTTTTCCATGTGCTTCTATCTTTACTGGTTCTGTTCAACGTTGGTCCAAAAGTTTCTTGATGTGCATACAGTGTTGAAGCAACTGGAGAAGTGCATGGTTTAGGCCAATTCTCATGACTTTCTATTCTGGTTGTTGTTTGTTTTCAGGTCAAAAACAGGGCCCCAATATATTTATTATTATATGCCAAACAGTTGTTTGTTTCTATTCTGGAGGGAGATGACTTGAGGCCGTTGCTGAGCAAGTGGGGGAGCAGTAAATGGATATGCACTTGAGAAAGGAGAAGAGCGTGCCACCAAGTCAATTTTATCCTCAATTGGGGAGATATGATCTTTAGGGTCTGTGAATTTTTAAGCAACTAAATACAAAGGCTTCCATGTCAAAAGCAACATCTTTCCAATGCATCTTAGTAATCACTGATTAAAAGTTAAATTTTGCAATCTAAGCTATCATCCTTCCAGGTCATGATGATAACCAAGATACAAGGACATATGAAATAATTTCTTTTACACCTCATCTGAGAAAGGTTTTAATTTAACCCCAAGTAAGGAAAACATTTTTCCTCTAAGGATCTTACTATTACTTCTTACAAAAGGAAAAAGAGTTAACCGGATGAGCAATTAACTCTGGAATCTGAAGGGAACCTTCCGGTAACACATTGACAATTAACAAGTCCTACTTACCTATATTTTTACCCTAAAAAATTGAATCACTCATCAAATCAGTCCTTCGATTCGATCGCCCTCCCCCCGAGTCCCTCGCGAAAATCTACTACCTCTCCGCCCTTCGTGTCTTTACTGTTGCCGGTTCTGCCTCTAGTCCTCTGCCACTCGCTCCTACCGTTGGAACTTAAAGAGGAAAAGATGCCACAGATGAAAATTACTGACCAGCAACCACAGCAGGATCATCAATCTTTTGAGTGAAAGTTAACATTTTGATCTGAGAGAGCACAAACCATAAACAAAACTTGGGCTTCCCATTCCTTGGATTAGTGTGGATCCGGCAAAACTTATGGGACTGTAACATTCTTATAAATGAGATTGATGATGGACAATCACGTCGGTGGTGGACTTGGCTCGTTTAATGGATACTTTTTGTTTAAGTTTAAAAGCATAATAAGTACAACACCGCTACTTGACCTCAAGTTGTCGCTGTAATATTTTTTACCCTTTATCAACTACACTGGTGAGTGAAACCATTGACTGAGCTAATAAACAAACATTAGTATTATATATTTGTTATTTTAACAAAAGATCTGACTTTACTTTTAACATTTTTTGGCTGAATTGAATTGTTTCTCATTGAACTATACCCCTTGCTGCAAGCCTGTTTCTGAAGTAACGAATATAATAAATCCGTTGTCACAGTCATCATTGGTTATAAAATTGTCATTCATTGTAAAGACTTTTTGTTAGACGTGCAATTGGTAAATGAAAATAGTTTAAATAGGCTACATGTGGCAACGTCGGATTTTCGGGAGTCGCCACCAATCTGTTTACCTAGGTCGATTGGTCACCTTAAATATTGGTCTGCGAGAGTTCGGGGGTTCGGGAGTACGGTTACGTTAAAACAACTTTGTTAAAACGCCCAAAAATTGGCACCTTAGTTGATTTTAATTTTGTTTCGCTTTGCTTTTAAATAAATTTCAGTTAATTTTCAATCTAGAATTTTTAACTGAATTAATTGGATGTGGATTTTTGGTAATTAATTTATATAGAATTTTATACTTCCGAACCATGGACTCTGCCGAGTCATTTGGACACGGAAGATTTTGATTCCGAACCATGGACTCTGCCGAGTCATTTGGACACGGAATTTGGTGAAATTTTAAATAATTTAATCCATATCGTAAAATATGAATTTTTATCTTTTGTATTTATTTAATTTATTTAATTAAAAAAAATTGATATTTTCCAAACCGTAGATCCTGACGGATCATCCGGATATGTAAGTTGATTTAATTTATAGTTAATTATTTAATTCTTATTTTTATGGAATTAATTATTAGTTTAATTACTAATTCGTAATTCTTTTTGTTATAGAATTTTTAGATTCATTAATAATCTAAAAATTTTTATTTTCTATATTTTTCTTTCTTTTCTTTCTTTTCTTTCTTATCTTTCTTATCTTATCTTATCTTTCTTATCTTTATAATCTTTTTCTTATCTTTCTTATCTTATCTATCTTTTCTTATCTTTCTTTTCTTTTTCTTATCTTTCTTTTCTTTTTCTTTTTATCTTGTTTAATGAAGGGTATTTATTATTTAAATAAATACTTAATTTATAAAAGAATTAAAAAGTAATAAAACTTTAAAAAAAATTTGAGATTTATTTTATGTTTATTCAAAAAGAAGAAATAAATTAATCAAAAAAGATTTATATTTTATGTTATGTTTGTTCTTTTTATTTAATAAAAGATAAGCTAAAAAAATTATTAAATCAAGATCTTATTTATTCAATAAAAAAAACTAAAAAAAAAATTATATGTATATTTTAAAGAATAAAAGAAAAGTCTTAATATTTTATTTTGTTTTATTTTGTTTTTGATAAAAGATTAACCAAAAAGTAATTATTTAAATAAGAAAAAAAACAAAAATTTATATGTATATTTTAAACAAAAGAAGAAAAAGTTTTGATATTTATTTAATTTGTTTTTGGAATAAAAGATTATTTAACCAAAAATTTATATGTATTTTAAAACAAAAGTCTTGATATTTATATTTTTTTTTTTTGTTTGATAAAAGATTTTTTTTTTTTAATTTATATCTCTGAAAATATATTTAAGAGAAATTCAATTATTATTTATTTATTTATTTTTTTTGTTATTTTTGAAATCATTTGACTAAGATTTTTATAAAGAAAACAAAAAGTTATATCTTTTCATTATTTTGAAAGAAATAAGTAAAATATTACTGAATAATATTAACCCAAAAAATTTTACTCTTTTTATTCATTTTATTAATAAAGAAAATTAAAAAGTTATATTTTATTATTTTAATAATTAATATATTAGTCCAAAGTTTTTATTTTTAATAAAGAAAATAAATTATTTATATACTTTATTTAAAAATAATTCCAAGCCATGGATCCTGGCGGATCATTTGGTCATGGATTTTTAATTTTTAAATTGAATTATTTAATTAATTATTAATTTTAATTTTAATTTTATTGAATTTTTCTTGAATTTTTAATTTTAAATATCATTACTTTAAAGATATGTTTTAAAAAAATGATTTGTATATTTTTAGTACTTTTTAATTATGTTTACTTATTAATTTTAACAAAAGGAATAAAAAGAGTTAATTTTGTTAAACATATATTCCAAAATCAAAAGATATTTGTTTTTTTTTTTTTTTTTGCTTTTTAGCCTTAATAATTAATTATAAAAAGATCTTCTTTTAGTTTTCATTTATTTATTTATTATTTATGGGTAAAGGTGAATTAAAGGAAATAAATTTAACCACTTAAAAATATATAAAGGAAAATTAATAATAATAAAGTGGGGCTTTTTGGCCATCCACTTTTAAAAATAAATAACAATAATAAAGGTTAGCAAAGTTAGTTAAATTAATGGTTAACCAAGTTAATTAATTAATTAACAACAATAATAAAAGTTAGCCAAGTTAATTAATTAATTAACAACAATAATAAAAGTTAGCCAAGTTAATTAAATTAATTAACAACAATAATAAAAGTTAGCCAAGTTAATTAATTAATTAACAACAATAATAAAAGTTAGTCAAGTTAATTAATTAATTAACAACAATAATAAAAGTTAGTCAACAATAATTAAATTAATTAACAACAATAATAAAAGTTAGTCAACAATAATAAGTTAGTAAGTTAGTTAACAATAATAATAATAATAATAATAATAATAATAAGTTAGTGAGTTAGTTGTTAGTTGTTAATAACAAAAAAGAAAAAAGGTTAGTAATAATCAAATAAATAAACAAGTTAAAAAGAGTTAGTAATTTTCTGCAATAACAAAAGAAAAGTTAGTGACCAAAGTGAAACAGAATGAAAAGATAGAAGATTAAGTAGGGGTTTTACCCTAGTCAATTAATTTTGAAATCTCTGGAACAGGTAACGCGACGCGGGAAGGGGGGGTGACGGGCTGGCGGCCGGCGGCGCTGGCGCTGCGGCACGGGGCAGAGGCGGCGGCGGTGGGTCACGGCGGACGGCGAGACGACAGCAGGGGAGGCGAAAGGGCGCGACGGCGACGAGGGACGGCGGAGGTACGCGGACAGCAAAGGAGAAAGAAGAAAGAGAAAGGAAGAAGATGGCCTTTCTGTCAGAAAAGAAGATTTTGAGATTTTCTGGGGGAAGGAAGGAGGGCCAGGGACTGAGACTGTAATTTTTTCTATTTTAAAAACGGAGCTCTAAGCTTTTATTTCTATTTTTCTATGTTCAGCACAAAATTTTGGGGGGCTATTTATAGAGGAAGTTTGGCTGAACTGTTGATGGATAAATTAATAAAAAATTTCAAACTTATCTTTTAAATTGGTAAAATGACAATTTTAGTCCTTTACGTCTCTCAGCCTCTGGATAAGTTCCTGAAGCTTCTGATTTTGACAATTTTGTCGTTTTCTGTCAATTTGCGCCAGAAACGTCGGCAGGCCCAAAATTTTATGTGACAAACTACCAAATGCTCCTAGAACTTTCATAATTTGTCAATTTTTCCCGAAACTTCTTAATGTTGTCATTTTTACCTCAAACTTTTAAATTTTGCCATTTTTTTGGAGTTTTCTTTTTTTCTTTCAAATACACACATATATCATTTTAAATCAAATCTTCACAAAAAAAATGTATTTTAAACTAATTAAAATTTTTAGTAATAATAATAATAATAAAAATAATAATTTTTTTTTATTTAATTTCTTTTAAATTTTTTTATGGTCGGACGAAATTGGGTGTTAACACTACCAATATGCAATGGGACACACACAAAAAAAAAAAAAAAAAAAAAAAACAAGATAAGCATAGAATTTTTATAAAAGTGATTTACTAACTAACAGGCAGTTCGTTTTACTTTAGGTTACCTTAAGTTAGGCAAAATTACATTATTGCCCATAGTTTTACCCAAATTTGCACACCCAACCCAACCACACAACTACCAAACTCATGCTGTGATCTCCTGCAATCAATGAAGGCCAGGGATTGGCAGAGCCCAACAGTGCAACTCATCTGAATCTGTAACTGTAACCACTAGATTCGTGAAATAGTGGAGAGGCAGAGTTTCATAGAGAGAGAGAGAGAGGCATGTACGGGGAGGAGTAGGTGCAGCGGTGGACGACAGCAAGGAAGATGGATGGGCCTGCTAGATGGTTGGAAGTAAAGTCCGACACTTGTCATATGAACTCTGGGATCTTACAGTGGAAGTGGAGTCGGAAGTTGAGGGCTCGATTCATCTACCGATGGTGACGACAATAGTTGAGCTATTTTAGAAATGGTTTCAACTAAACAAAGGCATGGAAGGGTGTCGGAGCCTTTGACGATGGAGGCGTAGGAGATGGCTCCAATCCTCTAGAAGTTACGCGCCGCTATCACGACAGCAATCCAGCTATCGTGAATTGCTGCGAGAAAAGCCCCAATCTAGCTAAAAGGCAAAAGCTAGTGAATGGCAATGAAGTAATTTCACCCAAATAAACAGCTCACTTATGTTGACTTGAGTTTTGCGGAATTGGGTGTAAATTTTTAAAATCTGCTTATTGTACTGACAATTCAGATTATCAGTATTTCAGTTTGTGATAATTACTTGTCATATAAAATAAATTCTTAATTAAAAAAATTCATTTAATGTAAATTATAAAATGTTTAGTAAATTTCAAATATGGATTCCTTTCATTTACCTGTTAGATGCCTAATGAAGGTTTGCAAATGGAATAGTAACTTTGCACGGAATGTTACTAAAGTTATGTTCGTTAGAATAAATTTGCAATTTGGGGTCTAATTCAGGGAGAAATAGTGCAATGTAGCCTAATATACTATCAATCATCGAATCTTTGCTCATTTAATCACAAATTTTGCTGAAACTGCTAGAAGTGGTGTATAAAACCATAATAAATTGTAAATGCAAATGTATCATTGTAATGACAAAGAATAACTGGCTCTATTTGTTTTTTTGGCAACCAAACAAACTGTGACTTGAAGCATATTATATTCTTGGCCTAAAGCCATTTTTGGCTCCTAAACTTGGTAGACTCGAACACTTAATCTCTTGGACATTAACTCGGTCCAACTTAACCCCAACTTGAAAAAAGGGTACACTTTAAAAGTCCTTTTCTTTCATGTGATCGTCGCGTGACCCCATTTAAGTTAACTCCGCTTGCTTTTTTTGTTATGAATTAGGGATGTGAATTGTGGCGTGCGAAACCATAAATTGAGAGTGGAGTGCTCCTCGCCACCGTGTTCCTTACTTTTTTGCCACTAAAATGACTCATTGTTGTAGCACCCAAGCTCGAACTCTCAGCTCTTAGCCGAGCATTCTTGCCCTTCCCCTTTCAATAAGCTTCGCCACTCCCATGAGGCAACTCAACATCCACCCACCCTTTGATCAAGAAAATGATCAGAAAACAAACATTATATCCAACCTTGGTTTGTCTCTTGCTTGAAGAGCGAAAGCTTGTCATCATTGATCAGGAGATGAGAACAGTTAAACCCAAGCACCTGTTCAAATTTTGATACTCCAATCCAACTATTCTGCTACATTTCAGGTTGGAATTCCAATTTTTCACTAAATCCATTTGATGTTTTGCGAGTCAATAAAGCCCTTCAACCCTGTTTAGTTCAACTATTGTTTTCGCTTTCAATTCTTTCTCTCGGTGAAGTTTTCTGCCTCGATTGAAATAATTGTGTGAATCTCAGGTTTCTTAGAATTTCAGGTTTTGTCAGAAACTTGGGTTGCTTACTCTGAGTTTGTGAATACTGCTTAGTTTGTGATGGCTTCCCCTAGTGCCCTGATATTGCTGGAGCATTGGACAAATTCAGAGATAGCATAAAGAATACGGCCTAATGACATTTATCCATAAACGACCAAACCAAACATACGCATTTAATCGATTTTTCTTTCTAAATCGAATTGTCTTCAAAAAAGTTTTGTACTTGAGATTCAAAATGGTGGAAGGAAAAGCGATTGCCATTGACCTTCACCGAATGCCTCATCGGCAACACCGCCAAGAACCAGGTTGTTGTTAACCTGGCTGGTAATGCCTACAACAATTGGCGTTAACTTAAATAAGATCACGTGACAATCACATGGAACAAAAGGGATAAAGTGCACCATTTTTTCGAGTTCGAGGGTTGAGTTGGATCAAGTTGTTTGAGTCCATCGAGTTCAAGGGCAAAAAATGACTTTAGGCCATATTCTTTTTTTTTTGTTTAAGTTAGTTTTACCACATATATTACTCATTAACACCTCAATGGTAAATCTCACATTATAAACATCAATGGCAAATATCCTCATAATGATAAATGTTAGTGACATTACATATTTGCTCATAGAGCAAGTGATACTACATTGCAATCAACGACATTGCCAAAAAATGACATATGTCTCCAATCAAATTTGCCAATTTTGCCTTCACATAATTAACGATATTGCCAATTATTTGCTTCTACATACTGTAGTTAATACAAAAATTGGAAAAAAAACTAAATAATAACTACCAATATTGTTTTTTTTACACACTCGAAAATAGAGTAAATTATGTAGATTGTCTGCACCGCTTAATTATCATTCAATTGTAGTCTGTAATATTTTGATTGGTCTATTTTACTCTTAAATCTGTTAAAATCAAATTTTTCTTGATATATGAAAAAAATTTCGGTTTGATCCCATATTGAATAAAACTTGTTAATTTGGAGTATTATTTGAGATTAATTTTTTAATTCATAATTTAAACTATTACTCTTTGGACTAATAAATCAAACCTAAATTCTCTAGGTAAAAGGCAACAACACAACACCTGTTGATATCGGCATTTTTTATTGGCCTAAATGCACCATTAGTCCTCAAACTTTACCAACTCATATGAGTTGGTCTCTTAACTTTGACCAGTATGTCTTATTCCTCAATCTTTGCAAAATCATGCAACTTAGTCCTCAAGCTTTTTAAATGGTGTGACTTTGTCCTTCAACTGGCAATTGCTAAGGACAAACTATAACTTTAAGTCCTAACTTTCAATCTTTCGGCGGAATAACCTTTATTTTTAGGAACTTCCATTATCCTCAAACTCATGGGTTAACAAAATTTACTAAATCATTAAATACATAATTAAATAAATTATAAAATGATAATTAAAAAATCATATACAATAATTTAAAATTTTTCTAATTATTTAATAATTTATTTTTTGCTTATTTTTTTAGAAACTATTTTATTTGATTTATTGGAAAGCAAAAAAATTATCTTTTCTGTACTCCACTATTATGTTGATCAATTATTTTTTCTAAATATTTTTCTCCCTTTTTTCAAAATGTGAAATATTAGGAAGTTATGAATTTAGAAATCATTCTAGTAGAGTATTTTTCAAGTAGATTTAGTTTCCAAAAAAATTTTCTAATTAATCTTTTCGGTATTAATATTTTGTGATTTAGAATTAGTATATACATCATCTTAAAATTAATTTATCCCTTTTAATTCTCCTTCTAATGAATATGGTACTACAATTTTCTTGGCTTTTTATCGTTTGTTTCTAAAGAAAAATCTAAAAATAAATAGTAAAACTTACCCACTTTTATATAGGTATTAGGTAAAACTTTTATATTGAGTATTTGAACTTTTTGATTCTACAAAAAATTGCTATATAAAAGAATAAAAAAATTAACATAAGGATATGTCCCCCTTTATAAAAAAAACTGCAGTAACAGAAAAATTGTAATTTCAGACTTATAATATGTATAATTTGAAAGAAAAAAGTCTTATAATTACTAATATGAAATTAGCATTGAATCTCTATAATTAGCTTAATGGATGGATTCCATTTAATTAGAATGTTGACTGTTTTTTTTATTTTGATGGACTCCAATTAGAAAGCCAAAAATTCTATGTTTTATTTTCTCCATCTTTACCTTGATCATTTATTTTTCCTATATATTTTTTTTACTTCTTTAGTAATATAAATTGCCCATTATTAGAAATTTTTTCACATAAAAAAATAATCCAACCTCTAACTTTGGGATAATTTTTCTCTTATCTTCTTCCTCAATTTTTCTTTACCTTCTTTATTTCTTCAATTTCTTACATATTAATGGATTTTTTTTATTAATTTAAATCTTTTGCTCAAATATAAATAATAGTTGGAATCCATCAAAAGAAAAAAATTGCCAGTATTCTAATTAAGTGGAATCCATCCATTAAGTTAGTTCTAGAGATTTGATGCTCATTTCATATTAGTAATTATTAGATTTCTTTCTCTGAAATTATATATACTGTTAGTAATTGTTTGAAAACTAAATCTAATTCAAAAAAACTATTCAAAAATAATCTCTAAATTCATAACTCTATAATATTGCACATTTTGTATGAAAAATGTGAGAAAAAAATACCTAGAGAAAAATAATTGATCAACATAATAGTAGAGTGCATAAAAAATAATTGTTTTCTTTCCAATAAATCAACCAAAGTACTTTCTAAAAAAATAAAATAAAAATTATTAAATAATTATAAATTTTTTAAATTATTATATATAATTTTTTTGAATTATCATTTTATAAATTATTTAATTAGTTAATTATGTATTTAACAACTTAGTAAAGTTTATTAACCTGTGAGTTTGGTGATAATAGAAGTTTCTAAATAAAAGGGTCATTTTACTGAAAGATTGGAAGTTAGGGCTTAAAGTTCTTGTGTTGTCCCGATAGTTTAAGGACTAAGTCGCATCATTTAATAAGTTTGAGGTCGAAGTAGCATTATTTTGTAAAGTTTGAGGACTAAGTCATACTGAGTCCAAGTTAAATGATCAACTCGTGCGAGTTGGCAAAGTTAGAGGACTAATGGTGTATTTAGGCCTTTTCTATTTGATTATACAATCAAACCAGTCCCCACTCCCGACTCTTCATAAGGGAAAAGGATAAAATCCATCGTTAGTCCCTTAACTTATTTTGTTGTCCAAAATAAGTACCTTGTCTTAAAGTTGTCTTATTGAAATCCTTTATCTCATATTGCATGTCTCAATTGGGTATTTTTCATCCATTTCACTGTTAAGTTGGATGAAAAATGCTGACATGGCATTATTTAATACTAAAAGAAATGTAAAATAACAAATATGGTTCCTAATTTTTTTCAATTAATAGGTTTAGCCTTTAAACTTAGGTATCTACTATTCACACCATCTTCTTCAAACCCTTAATCCCCAATCCATGATCTCAAGTGGTTGCAGCACCCATCTCCTCATCCACCATCAACCCGTTGTCCACCTATTGCTCCTCTCATTCGCTGCCGTCATTGATCGTCGCGACTTGCCACTGATTTGCTTGGATTTGCCTCAATTTGCCTCCAATCGTCGCGACTTCCTGCATTGACCCAAGGATGAAAAAAATTGCCGTGAAAATCTCCATCGTCGTCACCACTAAATCACCGCCCAATCATGAGGATGCCCGAAAATGCAGTTGTCGTTCGATCATGAGCATGCACGAAAACGCAGTCACCGTTCGATCGTTGTCTCGCCTCCTTATCCTTGCGAAGAAGGGTTGGAATCGACGAAGAATAGTTGGAATCGACTGAGGAATGACAGGATTAGGTGGAGAAAGGGTTGATTCAACAGAAGAGGGGGTTGGATTCAAGTGGATGCCACCATATGCCCCTGTTTCTAAGATCTACTAAGGTGGGAAATCGGGAAGAACAGACGTTAAAGAGAAAATATGGGTTTTAAATTTTTTGAGGGTTAAAGTGATTAATAGGAAAAATTTTAAGTACTGAAATTGTAAATTTACATTTAGTTTAATACTAATTAATGCCACATCAACAAAATCCATCCATTTTAACGGTAAAATGGATGAAAAATGCTCAATTGGAACAGGTAACATGAGGTAAGGGACTTCAATAGAATAACCTTGAGGTGGGATACTTAGTTAGGACAAAAAAAATAAGCTAAGGGACCAACGATGGATTTTACCCCAAAGGAAAAAGCAAGTTAAAAAAAGACCAAATTACATAGAAAACCCCCCAACTCGGTTGACCAAGACACTTTCCCCCTTAAACTTCAACTTGGGATAACTCAGCCTCTCAACTCGAAAAAAGGGTTTAGTTAACCCCTTGACCATGTGTACACCTCACGTGACCCCATTTAATCAGATAGTGCCCATCTTCGTTGTTGTCACCGTGTTTGATACGACGGTCTTGGGGTCGATGACTTCTCCGGTCGAGTTAATGCAGAGAATCAAAGATGATCAAAAGCAAAAATTGGTCCTCATGAGCCCTGATTTTTAGTGCCTTTGCCTTGAAAAGCTCAACCTTGTTCGACGAATTAAGATTCGTATTTAATCAGTTTGTTTCTACGAGGTTGAGAGATCAAATTTATTTTTTGAACTTTACATTTTTATGAGACTGGCTTCAATATATCCTTCACCTTCAATGACACCCTTCCCATCGATGCCTCTAGAATCTGGTACTCTAGCTTTCGATATGGTGTAAAAGCGGGATCCAAGGTTGACTTACTTTAATTTTCTGTTGAGGAGAGTCCCAGCGTGTGTTTGAAGATTAACATTGTGTCTCTTTCTCCACTTGTTAAAACTCTTCCATTGGATTCTATAGCTGCGATGATGTGGACGCCGGCACCTCCAACCTGAACGCCAGGGCGATGCTCCTTCCTCCATTGGCTATGCTCATGCGCTTTACAAATTAGACAACCAAAGCCTCAGCTTGGGCAACGTGCCCTCTGTCGGTTGGTTGTTGAAGAAACAAAGATTGACAGCGTCTAATTAAAGGGATCACGTGAGGTGCACATGTGATCAAGGGGGTTTACTGATCTCTTTTTTCAAGTAGAGGGGCTGAGTTTCCATTATTTAAAGTTCAAGGCGGAAAGTGTCCTTGTCAACCGAGTTAGGGGGCTTACGCTGTATTTTCCCCTTAAAAAAGTCGCACTCCTCGCTACACTGTCCACACTTCGCTTTTTCATGTTTCTGTCCTTCAACAGCAAGCAAACTCAACACTGTAGCTCAGGGGGAAAAAAAAAAAAGGGAGATAGGAGAGAGGGGAAGTGGTCGGATCTTCAAAATAGAATTATAGAAATCAGAAATGCCGGAACCAAATCCTCATTCCGACCGAGATCCCCTTCGCAGAGAAAGAGAATCTCGTCCCACAAACCCCAACCCCAACGGCGACCACCATAATCGCCCTCGCCCGCCGCCGCCGCAGTCGCAACCTCTCCCGCCTCCTCCCCAGTACCACCATCACCAAGCCTACTACCCACGCTCCAGGTCCTCCTCCGCTTCCTTAAGGGGCTGCTGTTGCTGCCTCTTCCTCCTCTTCTCTTTCCTCGTCCTTCTCGTGCTTGCTGTCGTCCTCGTTATCGTCCTCGCCGTCAAACCCAAAAAACCCCAATTCGATCTCCAGCAAGTGGGAGTCCAGTACATGGGCATCTCCACCCCCAATCCCACTTCCTTCGACGGTACCGCCGCTGCTGTCACCACCACCACCACTACGGGCAGCGCCACCTCCGCCTCGCTGTCTCTGACAATCCACATGCTCTTCACCGCCGTTAATCCGAACAAGGTGGGGATCAAGTACGGGGAGTCCAGCTTCACGGTGATGTACCGCGGAATTCCATTGGGGAAGGCGTCGGTGCCCGGATTCTACCAGGAGGCTCACAGCGTGAGGAACGTGGAGGCGACCATCGCCGTTGACAGGGTGAACTTGATGCAGGCCGACGCTGCTGATTTGATTCGAGACGCCTCTCTCAATGACCGAGTTGAGCTCAGAGTGTTGGGAGATGTTAGTGCCAAGATACGAGTTATGGATTTCGATTCCCCTGGCGTTCAGGTCACGCTTTCTCTACCCCTTCACATTTATTGCTCTCAATTCATCCTAGAAATTTGTCTTTCTGTTACGGTTCTCTACTTTGGGCGAATCAGAATTTTCTCCCCCCTTCTGTTCTCGGTTGCGAGATTGCTATTTTTGGGTGGCTCGTATTGGCTTCTTCTGTGGTGCAATTGATATTTCCTGCGTATTCTGAGTTTTTCTTTTTTTTTGGCCAAGTGCATATTCTGAGTTGGGATTCCCAGATTTCAGTCTCATGTTGTTCCATTTTCTTGTTTATGGTTGGCCGCCGCTTGAGCTTCAGTTCGGCCGGCGCCGCTCCTCCACTGTCTCACTGTCCCTGGGGGGGTTGGTCTAACTTGCGCCGGATAGGTGAGCGTACAAGATTGGCATAGGATAAGGTTGGGCAAGGAATATTTGTCTCGGATACCCTCCTTGTATTGCACATTTTTCCGTCCGGTCCCCCTTTATTGGAATTCTCCACTCTACTGCTTCATGTCATTTATGCTTGACTGATAATGATGGGGGTAATTAAGTAGTATGTTTGTGGAAAGTCAGTAAAGTTGCCTTAAGTAACTGTGGATTGCTTTATTTTCACGCGTATTTCCCTGACGCTCCAATACCATTGTGGCGACGTGCGGCTACCATTCTTCCCCGGTCCATTGAACACATGTGTGCTGGGTCGAAAAATCTTTTTTGTTCTCTGATATGACCATATTTCGGGTAAATAACCAAACGTCCCTGAACTATTATCCATGTTGCACATTTACCTTAAAACTTGTGCCATTCATCCTAAAACTATCATAATGTTAACAATTATGGGACGTGGGAGTATTAGAGTATTGAGCCTTGTTTTTTCTGTATGTTTATTTTGACAAAGTCTGTTGAAATGGATTGAAAATGTTATTAAGGGTAGTGTTAAATGCGGTTGAAATACTGGAATAACCTTCTACCATATGCCATGAAATGACCTGCTGAAATGGATATGAAAATAATGTTGTAGCAAGATATAGTTGGGTGCATCTGCACCACTACGACCACCGTTTTTTTTAACTGCCTAGTTGGGCTCAGGGCTGCCTTTTTGGAATTTGGGTTACCACTGCCAGCATAATTTGTTTACCTGGACATCAATAAATTGTTGAGAGAAGGAAGCAAAAATGGTTAAGTGATATAAGTTGGAGTTCCCAAATTGGGCTGTCTTGTTGGAGTTTCGGAGTTGGTGGGCATTATTGTGTTCTAGAGATAGGAGGATGAAATCTTGCAGAGGGTCGTAGCCCGTAGGACATGAGGAGGAGAATGTGGTCAAGTAGGGGGAGGGGCTCCTTTTGAATTCTCTCCCCATCCCATGTGAATTTTTGGCATTACTTGGGCCCGCCCCCACCTTTTGGGTTGGCTGGTGGGATCCTCCAGAGACATGTTCGGTTCATCGACATGGATCAACTGTTTGATGGTGTTTGTTAATTTTCTTGTGTTGGTTCTTAGCTTACCTCCCGCTGCAGTTTGAGTTTGTACAAACATGAAATAGGCACTGACACAGGGAGAGATAGCGCCTTTCTGTCCTAGGAACAAAATACGTATTTCTTACCAAGAGAAGAATAGCCCTATTGTATTTGCTACGACCAACTTAAAATATCGTTGCCTGCCTCGGTCAAACACAAACAGTTAGCGTTGAAATTACATGTGTGGGCAAAAGGCATAAGATAGCTGTCTGCATATATATTTGCCTGCTTGCTGGGCATGAGAATTTTCTATTGAATTCTTCTCCTCGTATTGTATTACAAGTTTAGGTGCTTGATGTGAAGATGCATGCATGTATACTGACAAGCGGGATGTATTGTATCGCCCCTGCAGGTTTCAGTAGATTGTGCGATCGTAATAAGTCCAAAGAAGCAGTCTCTAACATACAAGCAGTGCGGGTTTGATGGGTTAAGCGTGTAGTCCGTCCCATCAATCTGATCCAATCCCAGTAACTGGATATGTAGAACTTTGTAGCTTAATTCAATTCCATTCTTGGTTGTTTTAGATTGAGAGAGTGGTGCTGCAAGTGTAAAGCAAACGGGAAATGAAGGGGGCAAAATTTAAAGAATTTATCCCCCCTGAGCTCAGAGTGACATGACCTGGTTGGAGTGGTACAAAACCAAAGACAAATGAATACTTAGATGAGAAGACTCAGCTATATTTATATGCCACATTTAATCAATTAATTAATCGTCTCCACCATGATATATGTATATGTGTTTGTGTGTATATTGCTTAGTTTCTTCTCTGCAATTTGCATCTCTGAAAGAGAAGCTGTAGCAATTTGGGACTTTGTAAGCTCGAGCGTTGGGGTTTGTAATTCTAAGTGAAAAAATATTAAATTTACCACTAATGTTTTTTGTAGGGGATGGGTATGTCACTATAGTTTTATTTTTTTGTCCAATCTCTTACTAATGTTTTAAAATAGGCGGAATATGTCATTGCTGGTTAGAAAAATAATGGAAAATAGCAAAAATAGTAGGTTTTAAAATCTTGGGGTTATTATGTTTTTTAAAAAAAAATATCAGGACTGTTGAGATTTTTGCTAAAAGATGGTCTGATTTCTGCCATCAGTACTTCAATCCTATTGTTGTCTCTGTCACCAGTGCCCCAACCTCATCGCTACCCTTCTTCTGTCTCTACTATTTAATCTCTTCACTGGCACTTTTGAGAGAGAGAGATAATTTAATTATAAAAAATCTTTAAAGTTTATTAAAACTTACATTATCACCTTAAAATTTTAAAACTTGTTATTTTTAACGTTTTTTGTTTGCTTTTTATCATTTTTTGTTAAATTTTTTAATGGCCAATAGGGGTGTTCATCCAACCCGTGAAATCCAACAGACCAAACCGAATCAACCCATTGGTTATACAGGTTTATGCGGGTTATAGTGCAGTTTGAGTTTTAAAAATTAAAAACTTATATATATGTGGTGTGGTTCGAGTTTTAATTTTAAAACCGTGTAAACCCAGACTAAGCAGCAATCTTAATAATCTCATATAAACTTAAGCCCATCCTCTTTTCTGGTCCAAAAAGAAAAGCCCAGTTATATTAGATCTGACATATTCCTTTTTGCCACACAAGATTAGTGCTGAGTTGCATCACTTTTGTTCAAGGTTGACGAAAGAATTGTTGAGCTTGAACAAATTGAATCAGATAAAATAGTTTCTTTTGTATTTGTGGTTAGTATATTGTATAATATACACATGATGATACATCTTATTTGTAATTTATTATTCTACTATTCTACATAATTTTTCGGGGTAACTTAGACATCACTTGTTATTGGTGTTGATTGATAATCACTTCTTCACGACATATGTTTTCTATGTAAGCATATTCTCATATTTAGGAATTTATTGTTCATAATTTTAATTCGTTTTAAATGTCTTGAAACTCACACTTAGTAGTTCCATCATCCATGAAGGTGAAGTCAAGATGATTATATATAAAAAGCTGAAGAATTTTAAAGTAATTTTACACTCTAATCAAGCATGAGCTTTGGCAGCCTGGTGTGGTAGGAGCTTTGGACTCCATATACTATCTTTATATTTTGTAACAATAAGTTTATTTTGTGTTTGTGATGTTCAAAATTATAGAATTGTTGATATTTTATAAAACCATTTAGTTTTTAGAATAACGTATTAACATTAAGACAAGTGTGTGTGAAATAACTTAAATTATTTTACAAGATAAAAAAGATAAATCGGTCAAATTGAACCGCACTAAATCACATTCTATGCGATTTGGGTTTCAATTGGAGTTTATGATAAACGGTGCAGTTTAGTTTTCTATTATATAGCCTGGTCACCTATGTAATGCAGTTTAGGTTTAAGGTGAACCTGGTCAAACCCGCACCATGAACACCCTTAACGCCCGGTGGCATATCCACTTTTAATTTAAAATTTGAGTGGCATATCCGGCTAATTTTAAAACATTAGTGGGAGATTGGGCAAAGAAAAAACTATAATGGCATATTGGCTTCCTACCCAAACCATTAGTGGCAAATATGATATTTTTACCTAATTCTAATAATTCTCCTTCTACTTATCTGCCGGGGCTTCTTTCAGCTCATGTTTTTATCACCTTCTACTACACAAGAGTAGGCTCATTGCTATTTATCTGTCCGTCTTTATTGTGGTTTTGAAACAACTTCCTCCATAGTCCATTCCATCTAATGTTTGTAATATATATATATATATATATAAGGAGAAAATATATGAGATGCATAATTACATAATAAAACCATCAAGGCCACCCTAAATCTAGAGGAAGAAATAAATTTTCAATTGTTGATCTATCTGGCAAGTACTTTATGCTATTACTTTTTATTTTATTTGAATTTTGCAGCTAAAAAACAATTCTTTTGGTCCAAGGCCCTAGATTTTTTATTGGAACAAGCTAAAAACAGCTTTTTTTACTTTTTCATTGTTATTTGAAGGATCATAATTTCTTCACAAACTATGTTGGGCTCACATAAATGAAAGGTTGAAATTGGACAGTGATTCTCATGGTTTGTCCATGGACAGTGAACACTTACGACAACTGACAAGATTCATGCCTAACAAACCAATCAACTAATTCAAACCAATTGGATGAGCTCGATTTTGTTCAGGTTTTCAGTTTCAGTTCCATGTAGATGTCCAATAAACTGAAGAGAAATTTTGTTCTATCATGAAAGATTTAAGAATCCTATTACTGAATGATTATAAAACTTTTATTGATCCGTGCACAACAATATAACAATTAATACCACATATTTATAATTCTTTTAAATTCATATATACATGTGTGTGTGTGTGTGTGTGTGTGTGTGTGTGTGTGTGTGCATAATTGGAAAGCAATGAACCCCCCATTCCGCACAAATATAACAATATTTTTCTTTTCCCACATTTTCTTCGAAACTTGTTAAGATGAACAATTGGAATGCAGTGAACCGCCCCCCGAATGCCAGCAAAATGGCTATTACGGACATTGCCGAGCGTTTAGTCCCCATCCGAACAATTGCCAAATGTGACTTGCATGTCCTACGGATTGCAAGAAACAGGCAAGTTACCTTTTCCATTTACAACATATCCAAGTTGGTCCAATGACGGAAAGAAAATCTAACACCGTTATAGCAGTATCACAAAAATATAAAAAAACACACATTTTATTTTGGTTCTTTGTAAAATGAGTCAGTGACTACCCTTTGACCTTTCATTGGATCAAAACAATGACTAATAAATGAAAATGGTAAATTATATAACATTTCTGAAGTTTATTAAAAGTTACATTAGTATCATAAAATTTCAAAACCAATAACTTCTCGCTTTTTACATTAGGTTTTTAATGGTTGGTAACATGTTTGGTCCAAAGTTATAACATTAATGGTATATTTGGTCCCAAATTATATTGTTTGTGGCAATATCAGTACCAAATAAAACTTTAATGGGCAATCTGGTCTAAAAGCATACTTTTCCCAAAATTGAAACCCCAAATGGCAGAAACCATAGAAAAAGGGTACTCATGTTTGTCATGTAGATTAATTATGCAACTGCACTTTTATTTTTTCCAATTAAACGAATAAGTTAACAACTTAGTCCAATTTGGCCATTGAAGTTACTAGATTTAGTCCAGTTTGCCACTATCATTAAATTATAGGACTGGAGTTCTGTTTGAAAACTTATGGGGACTAATTGAAAATATTAATCGATTTCAATAAGGAAGAACATAATAGGTTTACGAGAAGATGGTGAAGAGAGCTTCAGGCGGTCCAATCGAGGCTCGACTTGGCCACTAACACTATATATATGTGATGTAGGTGAATGGTGGTAAGACTGGCCATTAGGAGTTGTCCTCGGCAAGAAACAAAGAGAATTGGCGAGAGAGGGAAAGGCCCATGATGACGAGCTTAATGCAACCTGATTAGCCCAACAACGACAGTGTGGCCGACCTTCAAAGCCAGCAACTACACTGGTAAAGAAATAAATAGTCAAGGAAGCCCTAAGCGACAAAAATCGATCAATGTCTGTGGGAGGGAAGATGTGGCAGAGAGCTAAGAGATGGGAAGAGGAAACAACTTTTGTAGCAGAGTGATGGCTGCAACGTTAGCAAGTCAATTAAAGATAACTTGGAAAATTAACTCACCAACGATGTCAAAAAAGCCATAGGTCTAGATTTCAGTAGGGTTGAGGAAGTAACCACTGTGAATTAGCGGACTCAGGTTTTTAGGCTCGGGGGGGCTAGGGGCTAGGCAGAGGCAAAACGAGCACAATCACTGAAGCAGAGGCAGACTAAATGAGGAAGAAACAGAGAGACGTTGAGAGAGAATGGTTTGGGATGGATAAGTAATGTTTCATAGTTTAGGGTATATTGCAATGAAAATTAAGATTTAACACTGCTGACGCTATTTACTCTTTTTATATCCTTCAGCCAGTTTTGGGGGAAAAAAATACAAACCTAGTCCTTATTTTCTTACAAAATGGACAACTTAGGACCTCATATTTATAAAATTTCAAAATTCTACCCTAAGGTGGTTCAACTGCTGTGACTGTGTGAAAGGCTTAGAGCAATAACTATAAGCAAGTGTTATTAATAGAATCTAGCTCAACAATTTGCATTCTTTTCAATTTACTCCCCAAAAATTTAAAAATGCAAAGTTTGTTATGCAATAATATATTTAACGGGTTGAATTGATCAAATTTATTAACTTCACTACTTCAGTGGTCAAATTAGGCAAAGTTATGTAATACTTGTGGTTTAATTGGAGAGCATAAGAGCTTAGTTCCATAATTGAGCCAGAAGACAACATCAATGGTCCTTCTAGGCTTTTTGCGAATTCCAAACAGAAACTATGACAAAATAAACGGTCGAGATGTTGTCCATTGACGTGGCAGGTTTTAAGTGGATGTTCCCATGGATGGCGAGCCCGCCCTCAATAAACCCTGAACCGCCAATGTCTCCAATAAAGTACCAAGACAAGAACAAAAGCCACATTCGAACCAAAAGCCCACGCGAGCTCAGTTAGTATCCTACTTCACCCAGCCCAGGTGCTTCTATCAAATCTCTAAAACCCTAGATCTGATACTTAGTTACGATTCATTTGGATGAGTTTGTGTTTGTACAGCTTGTGTTTGAGTGCCGAGAAAACTTAAGCTTCTTTTGTTCTCTTTATTGTCTTGTTCGGAGACAGATGGATCGTTACCAGAAGGTGGAGAAGCCCAAGGCGGAGACTCCGATAAATGAGAATGAATTGAGGATTACAGCTCAAGGAAGGATGAGGAACTACATCTCGTATGCTATTTCTTTGCTCCAGGTTCGTCTTTCTGTTTATCTGCTTTTTTTCCGGTTAACATTTCTCATCTAGAATTAGACGTCGTTGATTGTTTCCGATACTCGTAACTTAAGCTTCTTTTGCCCCTTCAGTAGAAGTGAACCGTTTTACTGGACTTATTTGATTGTCGGGCTCCTGTGTCTTGCTTTTTGGGCTCGTTGTTTGATGTTTTAGTGTTGTTTTGCAGGAGAAAGGTGCTAACGAAATAGTCCTCAAAGCCACGGGTAGAGCAATCAACAAGACTGTGATGATTGCGGAACTAATTAAGGTAATTTTTTCAGTTTTCCAGTTGGTTTTCACGTTTTCAGAGTTTGGCCATTATTTTGCTGTCGCCTCTGTTCCTCGGCTCATGACTTGCATTTTCTCTTCACGGCTGCTGTTCCTCATGACAAAATAAAGGCTGTTACTGATTGATCTGGTCGTATCTCCGTTTATTTTTTATGATTTGAGTTGAATTTCTTTAGATTCCACGAGTTTGCCAAATAGTAACAATCCTATCGTATCATGGATTTTTCCACGTTGCTCTGCGCTAAAAGTGCCTCATTGCTGCCAGAGGAGAATTATTGGCCTTCATCAGAATACCTCGACTGGATCAATTGATATAACTGATACATGGGAGCCACTAGAGGAAGGCCTGCTTCCGTAAGAGCATAAGAAAAAACTATATAGCCTTTTCGTTTCCTTTTTATGCCTTAGCCACAATGTGATGTTTGATTTCTTTGTGCAGCCTAGAGACCACCCGACATGTTTCAATAATCACAATAACTTTGTCCAAGAAGGGGCTTGATTCATCATCGATTGGGTAAAATTCCAGCAGTAATCTATGTATTTATTATTTATACTTTTGCTTTTCACACATTACTCCACTTGTTATGCAGATAAAATGCTACAGTTTGCATGTTTGAACTTTTAAGGAGTTAGGAATCAGTTAGAATGTTACTGTGACTATCCTTTGTCAGATCTTAACCTACTAGCCTTGTTAGGGATCTGATATAAAACAAGTAGCCATGGGGGACTGGTCCATCTCATATTTGTTTCATCTCAAACATTTCCTATGAATTACTAAAGAAGTTAATAACTTCATCCATGTGTACTTGTAACCATCTTATGAGCCTTTAACATCAGGTTTGGCTTGCCTACTAGCATGAAATGATTTATTCTTGTTCCAGATATAAATAAATAGTATCACACGCTATTGCTCACATTAAGTCCATGAATGCTTACCTTCTTTCTCTCCTGTGCTAGTAGTTTGGCTAGGTTTTGCTTCTTTCTTTTTACGTTTTATTTTGCAATAGTTCTTTTCCTGTTTAGTCTGTTTTCTTTTTATATTGTTCTTTGTTACTGGTCCAGTAAGGAGGCAGAATATATCTGTGAGCTTCCCTGATGGTATCATAGTTTTATATGTACTGGCTTATCCTCATTTGAAATCGATATGCTGTTTTCTTCATTGTTGTTGATGATAGATATCAGGCACCAATACCAGCAGATCAGGTGAAGCCTTCAAATGAGTTTGAGGAAAATGATGGAGGTAGCTGACAATGTTCTTTGTTAATTTTGCATGATTACTGTTACTGAAAATGGCATGAACCTTGGTAGACCTAGCTGAAGATGTAGGCAAACTAATTGATCTAAATCTAATATAGCTTAAGCTGTTATAAGAAACATAGGACATTTCTTAATGATCTAGAATTCTGTCTTAAGTATCTATTGGTGCACTATAAGATTAAATGAAATACGCTGGTTCTCTTGACAAACGCTTGATTGGTTTGGGCTAGTGATTATAACAAGATCATAAAGTGCGATACGCTTAAGAAAGTTGGGCATTAGCATTGCACATTTCCATTCTTCAGTATTTCATGTCACTGATAGGGGATCAAAGCATTACCCTTAGATCACTGGTAGAGGTTTATAGGAAAACACTGATGCCGCATAATGGTAATGTCCATGACTTGTGATATTACACAAAATAGTTACTGGTGTTTCACCCAGTAGAATTAGAGAGCTTTACAGATGGAAAAATGTTCCAAACTCTAATGGAACTCAACAATATTATTGCTTTTGTAGTTAATGGTAATGGGGTGGCAGAGCAAAGAAATGGAGGATGGAATGGTGGGCGTGGATATGGGAGTAGGGGCCAAGGTCGTGGCAGAGGACGAAATTTCCGTGGTCGTGGATGGGGATATAATGGTGGAAACATGCAACGTGACACAGGTTACTACAATGGTAATGGAACAACTGGACCGCTGAATGCCCAGGGCCGTGGTAAGTTTACTGATTCTAGTAATCCTATATACATCACGTAGACAAATACTGTCTGCACTAATCTGGAACAAAAGAGAACTGTGACCTGGCCTCATAATTGTTATTTACAAATTATGGATACTTTGTGGCCTGTAATACTTTGCAATTTGAAAGAAACTGTGCTTTCAATTTGAAAAAGGTGAAAAAACAGGAGCTATTTCACAAGCACATTAAGCTAAAGTATGCTGTTGTTTAATCCAGCACAATTGTGCTTTCAAGATTTGAGCATCGACTAGTATAAGACTTACAGTTATGACTTATGAGGCTTTGTTTTTGGCTGGAAAGTTGCTTGTGAATGATGGGTGTTTTATTTTTTCCACAAGAGAGTTGGTGGTCATTTAGGTCATGATGTTATGCTTGACTGCAGGACGTGGAAGGGGGAGGGGAAGGGCACGAGGTCGTGGTCAAGGTTTCAGATCCAATGGACAAGTTCAGCTGACCGCGTAGATATCAGGCTGTTGCATGTCTTAAAGATTTGCCAGATGCCTGCTATTAGTCTCCTTTCAGTTAATCTCTTAGCATTATGCTTTCAATTTTGGAAGTTTTGTTGTAGGGACATGACATGTTGATTCGTAGGCTGGAAATTTTGTAGAAAGTAGATGCTCAATTGAGGTTCCGTTGATTTTGTACAATTTACTGGTAGCTTATTTATTCTGTTCCTTAGGTTGATGTTACTCAATTTTTCAGAAAATAATTGAGCAGTACATCCATTTATCTCACTTCACCTGGCAGGATTTTCTTATGTTTGCAAGCACAAATTTATCTGTGGGCCACCAAGATCAGAGTTTTGGGTATAGTGAAGGCTAGGGGGCATTGGTGGATTATAGTGGCCTCCTGTGGGTATAGACAGGATGCAGGGGAGTAAGCCGCGGGCAAATAGTAAGTTGTTATATAACAAGTATGTCACTATATGCAGAACTTCAAGGGGTTTTTGGAGAAACTTGGGTTGGAGATGGGTGCTGGGTCAACTCAACCCGGAATTGGCTGGTCCTGGGCCTGGGTCAATGAGGAGTAGGTTCAGACCGGTCCCAAGCGGGCCAGTCCCAGGGCGGGTCTGGGGTGGGTTTGGAGGTTTTTTGATTTTTTTAAAAAAAATTAGAAATATAATTAATTGTACATGTAATATATATTTTTAAGAAAAAAATACTATATTTGGTGTAAGTTTTGTTAAATAAAACAGCCAAACAACACTTACAAATAATCAGAATGGAACTTACATTTCGAAATAGTAAAAATGTTCTGAAAATGATGAAAAATAAAAACATGTGATCTATGCTTAATAGCATAATCAGATCAAATATAAGATACATGTATGATTGAAAAAAAAAATTTCAAGTCTTGGTATTGGATATTAACTTGTTATCCGAACTCTTTTGGTCTTGTTGCCGGAGTGCTACGATGCCCCAATCTCGGTTGCACATGTATACTTCTACCGCATCGGGTGTCAATCTTAATCGTTTCTCCGATATCATCAGTTTTCTTACACTAAACGCTACATCGGATGATATAGTGGAGACTAGAACAACAAAAATCTCCTGTGCGATTATCGATAAGATCGGAAACCTTGATCTCTTTTGTTTCCACCACTCCAATATGTCAACGTCGCTGACTCGAACGATGTGTTGAGATAGTCATCGATCTCAGTTAATCCCGATGTCGTCGATCGGGGTCATTTAAGTATTTGGAGAGCCAGGTTGAATCTTGATGAGATTGATCTCTCTAGAGGCTCGATTTGAGGAGTTTCAGATCTTACCTTATTCAAATGCCGCTCACAATATAACTTGTATAAATAATGCAAGTACTCAAAAGCAATAACAAAGATAGCCAAAACATTTATATGAGACATTTCTAAATAAATATGAAAAATTCTTTTAAGCAATATTATTATGCCCGTTAATTTGACACATGGGTCAAGCAAAGAAGCAACTAAAAAGATAAGTGAAATGTTTTCGAAATACTGAAACCACTTAGCCCGCATGGCTTCGACAGTTGGTTTTAACAACCCATCATCTTTAAATTGATGCAAAGCATATGTAATGTTCACTAAATGAAGCAAAACTTGAATAGCTAGATAGTAAATAATAGAGAAAAATTCAGTAGCATTGTAAAAAAACTTAAGCAATTCACCGGTTTTAGAACATTTTTCCCAAATTTCAGTTGTAAGAAATTCACGGCCTATTTTTAAGTTCATGAAATGCGTCAACAAATTTGCATAAGGGAATGCATGGGAATGCATCTTGCAACATCAAATATGTGGAGTTCCAACAGATTAGGTAATCTAATTTAAACCATTTCCAAGAAAATTCTTTTTTATTTTCAAAATAAAATCTTTTAAATTCACAAAACACAGCAGCTCTTGATTTCAAATATATCAATGAGTTTCAAAGATGTAAAATTTCATTTTGAAGAACTTCTAAACCCTTTTGCACACAAAGATTCAAAATATGATACATGCGTTTAACGTGAAAGAAAACACCATTAAGATGTGGTTTCAATACTTGACTCAAAAGGCAAGTGACAACATCATTGTTTGAAGCATTATCAATTGAAATGCACAGGACTTTATCAGTAAAAAAATAATCAAGTAAAGTTGTTAAGATGCAATTAAATATGTGATAACTAGTATGATTCATTTCAATGACCCTAAATGACAAAATTCATTTTTGCATAATCCAATCAGAATCAATCCAATGAGAATTAACACAATAAAATGATTAACCTATAGGTGATATCCACATATCATAAGTGAATGCCACATAATGATCAAGAGCAAAAAAATATGATTGCAAATCTGATTTTTCGGCTTTAAATAATCTAAAGCTTTCTTTCCTAGACACATTTTTAAATACATGATTTAATTGTGATTTTATCCAAGATTCTAGATGCATATCTTTAGCTTATAAAAAAAGTTTTTCGGTGAGCATCATCTAATTTATTATGCCTTCTCTGCAAGATTGTTAGTTAAAACAAAATATACTTGGCTCGCCAACGCCGGTTGTAGACCCATGTTGTATTTATCCTCCAAAACTAGTCCGGGCACTGGGGAGAATATTAGAATGTTGATTTTCAATATGTCACTTTAACGTTTCAGTACCGAAATTCTTTTTATGCACCAATTTTTTCCCGCAATATTTGCACTTCCTGTAACTCTCCTTTATGTATGAGCTCATAATACTTTCAAACCCAAGCAATTAATATCAATAATTTACCTTGTCTTTGGGTTTCCTCCACAGCGGATCTAGGACTTGTTGGCGTCGGTTTGTGTAGACGGATCCCTGGCTACCATCACATCCAACTCTTCAACTTCATCATCCGATAATTGACTGTTGAGTCTCAAATCATAATTCATCATATCGATTTTGATATCATCGTCGTGCAACTATTCAATTAAGATGCATTTATCAGCGGGCCAAGAATGACGACGGAACAAGCCTCGGAGGCCGGTGATGCGGGAAAATGAACTCTCCATCGACTTGTCCTTTCCTCTTGAAGCTATGAGTCATGAACTAATAGTAGTGATTAATGTAAAATTAAGATGAGATTATTAAGATATTAGGCGGAGATTAGTAAAAAATTTGGAAGAGATTAAGAAAAAAAGCTTAAATGCTTGAGAGAATATAGTAGAGAAAGAAGAGAAATTGAGTGATGGTGTGATAATAGAGTGAAAATGGTATTGGTATTTATAGGGGATGGCAAAAAATTATTTAGACCAAAAAATCTTTAAAATTTAGTTGTTGGGGAGGGGTGAAAATGAAATTTTGGGGACTAAAATGGAATAGAAAACTGTTAAAAAGCATACTTTGTAATTAACCCATTTTTTAAAATTTTTTTTGTCTTTGGGGAGCACTCTAGGCCAGTTCTGGGCTGGGTCAGTTCGGTGGGGCAGGGGCGGGTTTGATATTGGGCCGGGCTGGTCCAATTTTACACAATCCTATCTTTTAGGCCCATATTTATGCAGGTTTTTGCCGGACCATACCGATATGAGTTTGACCGGGGCATGACGGGTTTGACTTGCAGGATGTCCTGGTTTGGGCCGAACTGAACCGGCCAATATCCCACCTCCAACTTGGGTTGCTAAACTAGTTCAAGGTGCAGTGCAACAAGCACTACAAAATGAGGGGATTCTGCCATTCCTCAGCTATCCTTATCTGGTAAGTCTTGTATACACCGGCGGTAACATCAACAAGGGGCTGTTGTCTCTCTCTCTCTCTCCATGGTTTATTGGCATTCTTCATGTTTTTGTCTTGTTCATGAGTGCAGAGCCGTGCAGCCGCCATGGCCGTTGTGTTTCCCGCGAATCGCCATCGTGATTGAATGCTACTACTGCGAATAAAACGTCTCGGATGAGTTGCACTCCATATACTACTGGTACAAAAGTAGGCTGGGCTGTTAGTGTGTGTACAGTTGCAGGCCGGCCTGGATTAAGTTTCGGAGTGGCCGACCGATAGGACTTGCCGCGACTTGGCATGTCAGATTTCGTAATTTTGTTTGTGCTGTTGGGTTGGTCTTTGTCTCTTGTTTGGCTGCTAGCCGACTCCATTCGGCTTTGTTAGAAATAGGCGGCTGTGCCACTGCCATGAGCATGTCTTGTATTAAAGCAGAGATTTGAGTGGGCGGGGCAGACAGGTCAAAGGGCAAACAAATCCATTGAACTAATTAACAAGAAAGTCTTGATCTATGGTTGTTACAAAAATTTAAGATTCAATCCTCACTTTTCCCTAAGCCTTTCTCGTCTATGTATAAAAAAACAATCCGCTGAACCGATCAACTAGCCAAGTCTTGGAGTACTTAGATCCATGGAAATCAACTGGTTAATTTTCGAGTATTTATTTATAAAGTTTGCTCTTTTCAGTTCAGTACTTCAGTGCAACTGCGGACTGCGCGGGCGAGCCCATGTCTTTCTTATTCTGTGGGTTGTGAAACAGCGGCCGAGCTAGAAAAAAAATTCAGTGGGGGTGATAATTAATCCTTACATAACATTTACTTATAAAAATATTAAACTTATGGGGTTGAATTGCATATTTTATGAAAGATGTTATACCCAAAGTAAAGTTTTATTAAACTTGGTGAGAGCAATCGACCCACCGAAATTAACATGACTCCGCCCTTATTATGAAATGGTTTTTCTATCACAAATATATAATTGTTTTCTTTTCTACTACTACAATATAATTCTCCTATACAGTTTGTTGTGTTGTTTTATGGGTAAAATCCACCGGGGGTCACCTAGCTTATTTTTTTGTCCTAAACGGGTACCTTACTTTTAAATTGTCCTACCGAGGTACCTTACCTCTTATCGCGTGTCCTGTTTGGGTACTTTCCGTTGATTCCGTCGTTAAGTCTCATGGAAATGTTGACATGGCATTAATTAATGCTACAATAAACTTAAAATAATAACTTTGGACCCTAAACTTTTCTAATCACTAATTCTAACCCTTAAACTTCCACCAAAATCATTTTAGCCACCGTCAACCTCTTCCTCTGTCGCCCACCATCCCAGCCGCCCTCGACCTCTACGTTGTCCTCCCCGTCCTCCGCAGCTTTTGATTCATCCTCTGCAGTGTCTTCCCCGTCCTCCGATTCATCCTCATTGTCCTCCCTTTGCCGTCGCCCCCAACATCTCCCTTCGCCGCCCCCCGATCTCTCCCTCCGCCGCACTCTACCTCTCTCTCTGCCACCACAAATCAGATTATCATGCGTTTGGCTTGAGCTTCGTGACGAGAAGTTAGAGGAACGAAAAGAGCGACTAAAGCTTGGCCTTAATGGCAGCCGACGCCAACGGACGATGGCCAGCTGCTCGCAAAGCTTCAATTGTTCGCTTCTCGTCATTTCATATTCATCGGAGGGGAAAACCCATCCCCACACACGCACGTACGCATGCCGCTGGAGTATGTCCTCTATGCCTCCGTCTCCCTATTATCCTCTCCTTTCTGTCTCTCTCCCTCCTCTCCTCTCATCTCTGCCTCTCTCTCCACCACAAATCGAGATATAAGCAATCAAATTGCGCTTGGAATCTCACCCGTATCGAATCACGCATAGAATTTTGCGAAAATCGAATCGAGCCTGGAATTGAATTGTGCCTGGAATCGAATCGGTCCTACAATCAGCTTGGGAAGCGCGCCAGAGTCCTGCCTGGAACATGCAGCGAAAAATGAGATCGAGTGAGGATGAGGATGAGCAGACCCAATCACCGACGAAGTTGAATCGTTCAGTCTCCCTCTTCAACGTGAATCCTTTGCAAATCTGTCATCCCCGTCCTCCGCAGTATCCTCCAATTTGTCCTCCATAGCTTTCGATTCGAGGATTGCGAGGGCTGGATGCGGCGACGACGTGGGAGCTTCCGGCTGCACACGGGCGATTGGGCGGCTAGGAGCCACCGGCTGCGCACGGGAGGCTGGGCAGCTGGCGGTGCCTGGAGGTGACGAACGGCGCAACGAAAGACGAAGCGCCAAGGGAAGAGGGAGATGATGAAAAGGCTTTTGTCGTTAGGTTTAGGTGGATCCAACAAAAAATAGTGATTTAGGTGTTAGATCTGTAAATTTTAGGGTTAGAATTAGTGATTAGAAAAGTTTAGGGTCCAAAGTTATTATTTTAAGTTTATTGTAGCATTAATTAATGCCACGTCAGCAATTTCCGTGAGACTTAACGACGGAATCAACGGAAAGTACCCAAACAGGACACGCGATAAGAGGTAAGGTACCTCGGTAGGACAATTTAAAGGTAAGATACCCGTTTAGGACAAAAAAATAAGCTAAATGACCCCCGGTGGATTTTACCCGTTGTTTTATGACTAGAGTAGTACTAACCTACACCATTCTTCAACATTCCAAATTGGAGCAATTAGGAGCACAGTAGTACTCCCTCCCCCAAAGAGGATAAATCATGTTTATTTTTTCTCCCCAAAGGTTAAATATTTTTCTAGAAAGTTCTTAACAATTAATTTATCTTATTGTCATCATCTAAACTCTAAATTGCATAAAATTTCAAAAGAAATTTTTTTAATCATTATTTAAACTCCCATTACACAAAACTTGAAATTAAATATTTTCTTCTTTTTTAATTTTTATGTAAAATCTTATTTACATAAAATATAATTATTTAAAAAATTTTAGTTTCAGAAATAAAAAAAAAATATATATATAAATTAAACATATTTTAATATCCGTGATGAGAGAAATGGTTAAGGGACCGAGGAGTAACTAATAAGTGGTGGTTTTAGTTTTAGTTTTAGTTTTTTTTAAAAAAAATTTGGTGACTCGACTCGATCAGAGCAATAGGGGGATGGGACGGCAAAGTCAAGGAGTGACTCTAAAGAGAAAAGCGTTAGCGCTGGCACACACCAGCTCGCCCGCTTAAACTCAGGCTTCAGGCTTAGGTTTAGCCCCCGCGTTACCTTTTCTTTTGTGGAGAAGAAGATGAGCTAAGCCTAAGACTGAGATGGCAAACATGAAAATGAGGTAAGAGTCCAAGTAGATGGTTGTTGTGGCTCGCCTCTCTCAACATGACCCGTCACTGCTTTGTCTGATTCCAACTCCCACTCCCACAACAAATTCGTTACTAATCTCATCTTCCCAACACCCGCACCCAAAAAAAAAAAAAAAATCTCAACTGCTCCTCAATTCCCATAAGCTCTAAAATCCTTGAAGGCACCCCTTATCTATGCCCAGCTGCCCTACTTCCTGCACAATCCCCATGTGCAGCTTTGGCGTCCAATCCATCTTTACATAATATATATCCCCACACGCATCTTAACATAGAGTTATAGACGTACCACCAAAATCTTAGTCCCAACTATATATTATAAGTTAATTAACTAGTACTCAATTAATTAACCTAACTTTTTGTTTCCCTTGATTACTACTACTGTTGTTGTTAAAGGCTGCTTTCGCCGACTATGATTGTCGCCCTTTCTCGTTCTCTTTACCAGGCACCGCCCTTTTACTCCCCTCCCTTTCCCTGACCCGTTCCAGTCCGAGCCCGACCCTGACCCGGACTCGGCATATCTCCTTCCTCCTTCCGGCTACGACATTGATTATTATCCTAGTCGGTCTTTTCTGATGCCAATTCTCGTCCTTTCTCGTTGGGTATTGTCACGTGCTCGTCCTTGTCCCGGTTTATCGGAATTGTCACGTTCCATCAACGTCGAATGTGGCAGGAAATTTGGTGTTTTATATCGACGACGAGGATGTGACGATTTTAAGCTTCAACATCGTGGGGTTTTTCTAGGGGATCGATTTTGAAAGAGCGAGATTCAATGAACCGATTTTGATGGAGGATGTAGAATTGCCGGTGTGGGCAGCAACGACAATGGGATCAAGTTCTGGATTGACATGGCTGAGAGAGGGAGGAGGATGATGGCCCAAGCAAACACAGAGGGGTGGTGGTGGGGTGTGGGCTCAGGGCCGTGTTTGGAGGAGGTGCTTGCGGTGAACTCAGAGGTTTTCGGGCAGGAGGCAAACAGAGAATGGCAGGTTGCGAGGAGGAGAGGAGGCCGCCCACTTAAACGGAGAACAGGGAGGAGCTTGAAAATGAAGAGCTGCAGATGGTGGCCAAATTGACAAATGAGAAAAGTTTAGGATTTCAAAGAAAAGAACAAAATTTTAAAGGTCAAAATTGAAATCTTTCTTATAATCTTATGCTGAGATGACATTTTTCTATCTTGTGACTCATATATAAACATTTTCTGTCCAAAATAGAGGACAAAAAATGAAACATTTTAATGACAATAAAAACAAGAATGAAATATTTTAATGACATTAGAGATGAAAATGGAACAACATTTAAAAGTTGTGCATCATGGATGCATTTAAACCATGCCAATTGTATTTTATCGGCCGACAAAAATACTAAGCATACCAACAGTGTTCGCCCTCTAGCCCAATTATGCCATTTAACTTTAATTTAGTCAACTATGTCAGCAATATTACTGAGTTGGTCAAATTATGTCACTTTTCTTGATAAGTTGCATAATTCACAGAATTTACATTAAAAAAAATATGTGGGGGCTCAAATTGAGGATATTAAGATGGGATGATTGATGAGCAATGAACTTGGAGCAGCTGATACTGGAGCCTTCCTCTACTTCTATTTTCCGTCTATTCCATAACTAACAACGATTTTGAGTTGCTGGAAAATGTGAAATTCCAGTCCAGTCCAGTCCAGCATGTTCTTTTCCCTTCCGTTCAAGTAACCAGACTAAAGACTGTCTGCTGATTTGTTCACCGTCACGGACAGTCTCTGTCTCCGCCCTTGCTCTGCTTTTCTTGTCTTTTTTTTTTCTTTCACTCTTCTTTTCAATTTCCTCGAAATAGAAAGAAGAGGGCTTGGACAAACGAGAAGCAAGATCATATTCTCAACTCAGAAAATTAAAAAAAAAAAAACCACCGACCAGACGGAGTGAGAATAGGAAGAATTTCAGGAAGAATTGGACCTGGAAATTCGCCCCATGGCCTCCAAGGTGATCTCCACGCCCTCACCCTCCCCCTCCAACCAGGATCTCCCACGTCAGCCTTCCCTATGCTCCTCTCCTCTCTCCACCCTCCTCTCCGATCTTCATAACCACAACCAAAACCCCGGCCCCGGCCCCACCATGGACGACCTCCTCAAGAACATCTACTCCCAGCCCCACCCGCCTGATGATGATGCCAAGTCCACCGACGACATCTGGAAGGAGATCGTCGCCGGCGGCGGGCAACACAAGATGACGCTGGAGGATTTCTTGGCCAAGGCAGGGGCGGTGGCACCGGAGGACGTTGTCAATCATTCCATGGGATTGGATGCAGGGGTTTATGCTGCGGAACCGACAGTCATCAATGCCGCTCCGAATTTCGCGGGATTCGGGACAAACGGTCCGGTTGATCATCCGAGAGTGGCGGAGACGGGTGGAGGAGGGAGAGGGAAGCGGCGTGTTGGTGTTGGGGGGGAGCCGGCCGTGGACAAGGCGACGCAGCAGAAGCAGAGAAGAATGATCAAGAACAGAGAATCTGCAGCCAGGTCCAGAGAACGAAAGCAGGTTGCTTCTTCTTCCTTAACTTTTTCTTATGCTTGCATGCCCCTCCTTATGAACATGCATCATCGTCCTTGATGGTTGGTTCGCGAGATAATTCAGATTCCTTGGTGGATTTATTGTGAATGCTGAAGCTTCCTTGTGAAGCCAAATTGTGCTGGTAATTGAAGCTGTTTCTACTTCCAAATAAGACATGACTATTACTCCTATTTCCATATACTATCAGCCCAGATGCCGCAAGCCTCTAAATGAATCCTAGCCTGGGGACCTAATCTCATTCGCTACTTCTGACGCGTTTATTTCTTCTCTCTGGGTTGGACTACATATATAGCAAAGATCTGACACTGTGTTTTGGCTGTGTGCAGTCTCAACACCTATCGTCAGTCTGCTTTATTGTTCTCATAGCAATTTCAGCTATGGATTCATGTTCTCACCATGTTCAATCAATAATCTGTTGTTCAGGCTTATACTGTTGAACTCGAATCACTGGTCACGCAATTAGAGGAGGAGAATGCACGGCTTCGAAGAGAAGAGGTATTTTAGCTCTTTTCTTTTCTTTTCTTCTCTTCAGTAAGGGGGCTAGGCTAGATGCTTTGTGTTATATTCTAGCTCACCTTCTACGGCAGGAAGCAGCATTTCATAGAGTTTATCAGATCATAATGATCTCTTTCTATCCATCATGGATGTTTCACAGCTCCGATTTGGCCTAGATTCTCATACTAGTAGCTGAACATTTTTTTCTTTTCTTTTCAACCAGTCCTTTTTCCCTCTCATTTTGTTTACCCCAACTGTTATGTTACTCAGTGCCGGAAATATTAACTATGTACTAGTATCATTTACTTATTTGCTTATGTTCTGCTTTCAGGTTGAGCAAAAGAAGTTGAGGTTGAAACAGGTAGAAACAACGTCCTTACAGAGCAAATGTTTGTCCATACAGAACTGTTCTACAAAGTCTTTTGAGTTTGGATCACATTAACAGTTTTATAGAAATTTAGACGTTTTCTGCTTTTGGCTTTGCATGAAAATCTTCTCCAACGACTTGATTGCTCATCTGTTGTTAGTTCACAATTATCTGGAGGTGTATTTTGGGTTTGTTGTGATAATTAATCCCAAGGCACTGCAGTAAAGGAACAAAATTTTGTTTTGTGTTTTCTAACAAGGCAATGAAGCCTCAAATTTGGGAATTATCTGCTAATTGGTGGGGCTTCTTATTTGTTGGGAATGCAGTTGATGGAGAACCTTATTCCAGTTGAGGAGAGAAAGAAGGCACCTCGCATTCTTAGGAGAGTGCGCTCCATTCACTGGTAGAAGCCCCCTTTGGATGCCGAACAACATGAAAGTAACAAACTGCAAGAGCGATGTTAGCAGGAAGAAATGAAGAACCATAGACTTAGCCTAGAAGAAGAAAGATACTGCTGAATCTGGAAGCTAAGGCATAGTATTTTCAAAGTCTTAGTAGAAGGATATTTCTTTAGTGCCTTGAGCATTCATCATGTTCTGGCAACTCTCAGGTGAAAGCTTCTGTAAAGCATCGGTTAAGTTGAGGAGCGACAGTTCATGAGTTTCCCAACAGTGACTTGTGAATGTAGGATGGTTTTGGTGTCTTTTGAATTCTAGCACAAGGCACATGCATCAAAAGTTATATAAGTAGTTGGTGCTGATTAAGACAGAAGTCTCTCATTTCTCTGGTCGCAAGTCATGTGTCTTTGTAAAAGTCTGCTTTGCTGCTTGAGCCAACGATCTTTATTGAGATGCAAGTCCAGCGGAGGATAAAGTTGCGCCAAGTAAAAGATTAATCAAGCCCAATATATGGATACCATAACAAAGGGAATAATCAGTTCACATCCCCGGATTACAACTTACGACAACAATTACTTCTACAATTTTTTCACACCGAATACAATTGAAAGAAGAAAGAAGAGGAAAAGAAAATAAAATCTGTTGATAGCAAAAGCCAATTGGAATCACTTTGTTTCGCGCTATTCACAAGCCAATTTCGTGTCAAAGCTGCTCAGGCAGATAGCAAAAGCCTGAAATGCAGATAGAGGATACCGGTAATCCATAGTGAACATATCTTTCCCGACTTTGCCAAACTGCAGAATTATTTTATCATGGTCAGCTGGGGCTGGCTGAGACGGGGTAGGAGCACCAGCAGCTGGCTGTGTAGCAGCAATCAGTTGAAAGTTCTTGACGGATGCAACAGTTACCCGTCCACGGAAATTCAGACACCAACACTGTAGCTGTTCGTGCCATCTTGGGGGCTTATTTTTTAGGATCAATGGCTTGAGCTTGGAATCATCATCATCGCCATGAGACAGATCCATTTCAGAGAATCTTGAGCTGCTGAAGTCGATTGAGTGGTCAAGAGACTTTGAAAAGGAGATGCTCCTGAACGAGTCCTCCAGAGCACGGGGAACAAGCTCCGGTTGACCAGGTACACTACCACCGGCATCTAGTGCCGCTGCAGGGATGGAGTGCATGACACAATGCATCCTACGTGGACCCCTTGTACCAAGCACATTCAGTTCATAAGTGATCTGAGCTATGTTGTAACTGCCAGTGGGGAACTTCGGGGAAACTTTTTTGGAATAGAATCTACGGCTTGTCCTTCCAGGTGGGGGAATGTAGGCAGATGTATATGGTGCTTGTGTGTCATATATTATGAATTTTGTGCCAAGGAAATTTGATCTGGCAACAAAGCATAAGTTATTTGTTAACACAAACCAGTGTTGCCTATATGAAGGAAAGCTACAAATTTTTAGCACTCTCTAGCATGTACCTACTGGCATCCAGAAAAGAAACTAAATCAAGTAGTGACAAATAACCAACCAGTAAGTTCTACTATAACAAGCAACTATCGCACAACTTCATAATCTAGATTTTCTAAAATCACAACAAAAAACAAGATTCAAGTCAAGGTGCTGAAAAAACAGGAAAAAAAATCAACAAAAAGAGAGAATTATTTCCAGAAAACAATCATATCTCTTATTTCATCCTTTCAGAATCCTCCTAGAGGAAGGACCTGATCATGCCAACCCTATGAAAATTCACAGAAGTTAAAATCTTCAAAAGCAAAATTTTGGGTCCATATTTTCATTGGATTATTTGCTGAAACTTTGTGACTCGGATCTCTCTATTCAGAGACTTATCGACACCAACTTCTGTTTTGATCTTCATGAACTTAACCTATCTTCCCTTAGGCTTTGCATGAATACAAGAGAAGGGTTACCAGTAGACCACCTACTCCACAATAACAATATCTATTTAAAATGGTAGAAAACAGTCGATTCACATTCTTACCTCAGCTTCCCAATATAAGTACTGCTTGACCTTGAAACATTGTCTGCATCCATTGATATGATATACTCGGTTGAAGTAGTTCGCCGTGTCCGCTTTGCAGAGAGAAGAAATTTTCCATTTTCAACTAGCAAGGCTGCAAATGGTGCAAAAAGATTCATCACATTTCCCTTTCATTTATGAAACGCTGATAGGTTGAGCAATTTTCATATCTATGTAGATAGTTGGTATAAATTTAGGAACAGAAGCAAAGAACAACAGCTATATTGCAGCAGCGAGAAGAGTCCAACTTGGCTCTCTTGAATGCAACAAGAAACAAACGAAAAGACAAATGTCATCAAGCGTGGCAGAAAGTAGATCTTACAAGGCAACAGTTTGTTTCTCATTCAACCAATCACAGGAACACTTAAATATCATGATTATCAATTCAGACACAACAATTACCCATATTCCCTCTCTGGCATAGCACATTTAGAACATTATGACCCATACAGAGTACTTATTTTATGACAGCAATACAAAATATAAATGCTTTCAACTCTAAAGTGGAACTTCTAAATAAGCTAAGTTACCTAACCAAAACCAACTGAACATGATAAACTGCATGACTAATTAAACATGCACACTAAGAATGGGTAATAATTGAATGTTATTGCCTTCTCATCAGTTTAACTGGCATATGTGAATTTACACTCATTATGATTATAATTAATGTTATTCCATAGGTCAGATCATCTCAAGCCAAAGACATACTACAATTATCAGCATACCGCCACATTGACTAATTTACAGATAGAAGTTAACAATTCAACGAACAGAAAGGTGCAAATGGTTCTACATTTTCTCATCTAGGGCATAACATGCATATTGAGAGAAATAAAAAAACCCAGGATGACAAGCATAAAATAATCTTTGTTACTACTAAGGCCTGACAGACCAAAATTGAGAACTTGTGACAACTTAGTCCAACAAACTGGGAAGAGCGTTTGAGTTTTAAGATGCCAAAACTTACCAGGACTCAGAGACAGACATAGGTGATATGTTAATTTAGACTTGTCCCTTTTAATAAAGCATTGAATGGTCCCATCACGTGGTCCAGGCTGAAAAATCCAATAATAATTTGTTATCATAACAGTCCTCAACATAATAAGAAACACAATGCATTTTATTGATGGGTGCTTTAATAAACCAGATACATAGACAAAAAATTAAACAAGTGAGACAACCATCACCATACCTGCTTCAGGGATAGGGGAAACGTAAGCTTCCCACAAAGTTCAGGACTTCTGACAATTTCTGTGCAGATAGATCTCCAAGACCGGCAAACCGCAGCACATGCAACAACATACTTTCGAGATGGCCAAGTACTCTCACTCTCCTCCAACCTTTTGATCACATCACAAAGCAGCTCAGGCGGGAGATTTGCCCAACGACTGCTCTGATTTACGAGTGGTTCATCATGTGAATCGTGCAAGGAAACCTGAGATTTTCCTCTGTGATGGCAAATCAGCCTAACATCAAAACTCCTCCTTGACAAGCTCCCAAAACTATCCCTCACATTGTGAACTATGCTACGGAAAGACATTTTTCAAATGGCTATATAAAACAACAAAGCGCCGTACAGCTGATGCCCAGACACTTTCTGGCGAAGACCTCACACCATTCATGCACAAGGGACTTGGTTCCTGCCATTTTTGTTCACGTTAATGAGCAAAAATGATAGAATAACAAAAAGAAACTGAAGGGCAACTAAGAGAAAAAGGGTGAGACGGATAAAAAGGAGAGGTGTTTGGGGGGATTGGGGGGGAGAGAGGTAAAGGGACGCTTCACATGGACCAAAAAGCAAATCGGAATAGCGAAAACTTTATCAGTTAGACCTTCCGTTTCGACAGATTGCGATTATATTGAACTTCCTAGATTCCTCTTCAAACCACAGCTCTGATGAACAATACAATAAAACTCAGAAATCGATCAACTTTCATCAGCTAGGCAACCCATGGTTACATACAAGTAATGCACTAATTAACATAATAATCGACCCTTTTGGAGATAGACATTCGATTCAACACCTACATCCACTCTTTTTCTGGAAAATGAAAAATAAAAACAAAGGAAGACCCTTCCCGCAAATTGTTTTCTTTACAAATGAACAATGCATAAGAAAATCTACGTGAAAAGACCTACCTTCTCAGAAAACCGCTTTCAATCACACCAACCAGAGCTAATTAAACCTCCATATGGCTTACTCACAGGTCAGACCCCCTCAAAGATCTCCACCGATAGGAACCGAAAACATCATAGATCTGTGGAACGGTAGAATCTTGAAACAAGCCCAGAAAGGTATCCAAATGTCTCTTGAAATAAGACAACAAAAAACCATGAAACCCCTCAAAGAGGGAAAGCTTTGAAGCTGGGTTCAGCTTTTACAACCAGATGTTTGATTTGAAGGGACGAAAGAAAAAACGGGCTTATCTCCTACACAAGTTTGGAAACACAAAGATCGATCTATCTCACCAATAACAAAATCCAAAAGACGATTTTGAAAACACAGAAGACGAGAGGGATCAAAGTCAGAATTGCTAAGGAGCAGCGTTATTTTCTCAGTCTTCTTCTCTGAAGTCTTCTCTATCCAATCCGGACGCCAGGCCTAACATTAAATTCAGCTCACGGGTCATCACGAAAAAGCTAGAGCTTAGTATATTACACTATTTCCCATTTGTTTCCTTTTCTTTTTATAAAATTCTTATTATATTGATTTAGGTTCTTGCTGCGCAATTACGTAGCAATTATAATATACTCTCATTTCTCAACCAAACCCCACGAAAGTAGTGATTTTTCATCAAGGAATAGGAAATATTTTATTGGTCACTTGGCTCCATGACCTTAGCAAGTTAGTATAGCTCCAATGAGAGACCATACGGCAGGTTGACTTTGTCCCCTTGATGTTTTTTCCTCAATTAATTCAGGTGGCAACTCTTAAACCTAAGCCAGCCAGAAGTGGTTCACTGGTTTCGCTGCCCATTGAAATTTTTGGAACTCTTGGAAGGCCTGCCATTTGAAGTTGCGTAACTCACATCTTATATTTTCACTCGATTCCTCTAATTTCATTGGCTATTTACTTGTTCCAAGTTAGGGTTTGGTGGGTTGGTGGTCTCAATATTTTTCCTATTAATATATTTGCTATTACTACCGTACATGTTAAGATATATTTTATGACAATCATCATACAAATTGCTAAATTTATGATGGTTGTGAACGACTGCTTTCATTTAAATACAATATTTATCCAACATGTGAAGAGCAAAGCATGACAACAAATTAAAATGTATCTCATCTTGCCTAGTTATATATATCTTGTGAAGGGTTTTAACTATGGGTAAATAGCTTCCGGGGTCCCTAACCTTTACTTTTCATTGCAAATTCATCCCTAACCTACCAAATGTTGCATATTCATCCCAAACCTTTGCCTAACATTGCAAATTTGTCCCTTGACTACATTTACCATTAGCAGCTTTAGTCCCTTACTTGGACACCTTTCTCCCTAAAAACCCTAAACTTCTCCCTAAGCTGCCGCTACCTGTGGATATACTCAACTTTATAAATTTTTTTAGGTATTACCATGAGAGTAGTATTAAATGTATTAAGAATTTTATACCAAAATTTTATAACATTTTATGTTTTAAAATAATACATATAACATTTTTCTTATTGTAATTCTCAAGATCCATGTAAAGAAAATTTTGAATGCCGGTTCTAATTAACCTTGTAATATTATCTCAAAAAATTCAGTTTATTGAAATTGATGCTATATGTTTTAGACCATTTTTTTATGTTAGTTCACAAAATAAATTTTTACTATATAAAATAAATTCTTATGTTAAAAAAATTATTTTAAGTAGTTTTTCAATAGTTTAAAATTTTAAAACTAATTACAAAACTCTTACTTCGATGTATTGGAATGAGCATTTTTTTTTTGCTCTACAAACAATCATACTTACATATAGTAAGGTATATTATATTTTACTCATTTTACTTGTAGTCTGCAGTTGAATTGAACTGATTAGCAACCAGGGATGTCTCATATAAGGAATGTAAAAAATTATTTTAAAATGTTTTTGTAGAAGTAAATGTTTTAAGTTTGCTAATGAAAAAAAAATCAAAAGAGAACATTTCATCTTGGGACCCTCGTATTATTCTTTTTTAAAAATAAATTACTAGTTAGCATAATTGCTGACAACTTCTTTTAATATTCTTAAAACTAGTATTTTATTACTTTTGGCTAGTAAATTAAATTACTTTTAAAAATAGGTCTAGATAATAAAAAATGGGTCCGAATTGTGTCTAGAAGGTCACGATCCGGGTTTGGCTTTGATTATCCCTTCACTGATGATGGTGGAGCGAGCGGCGGCCTGGGTTTTGCTGAAGCGACTGAGGCGACCTTGGAGGACAAGTGAACGGCGGCCGATGACTTTAGTGGTGGTGTATTGTAATGGCTAGAGTGGCAAGCGTGGTGCGATTCTCCTTCTCCTTCTCCTTCCTTGATATGATGTTGTTGATGCTTAGCAACACTTGGAAACAAAAGTGTGGGTTGAGATGGAGTGGCATCAACAAGCAGGGATGACTAGCAGCAGTGGAATTAGCGACTGTGCATTGGGCAGTAGGGAAGGACGATACCCAGGGGTGGCGGCAGCTTAAAGGGAAGTTTAGGGTTTCTAAGGAGAATTTTCACGAGATAAGGGACTAAAATTGCAAATATCCATCTCTTGACTACGTTGACCATTGGTCAAGGAATGAATTTGCAATGCCAAACAAAGATTTGAGACGAATATGCAATATTTGGTAGGTTAGGGTTGAGTTTGAAACAAAAGTTAAAGATTAAGGACCCCAGGTGCTAATTACAAGCATTCCTAGTGGTACAATAATTTATTGAGCGAAAGGTACATTAATTCTTCAATTGTTACCAAATTTGGGAAGAATCAAAGTGTATGATCCATTGGAATTGCCTGATTGATTAACATGCCCGAATTGCACATTCTAGGTACACTCGGTATATATACACTGAGATTACCTTATGTTATAGTCTGTTAGTGTTAATTAGAAATGGTAACCTTTTTGTTTGTTATGAAATATATTAACTTTATTAAGTTTTTAATTTATTGTAATTTTTTTTATTTGAATGTATTTAAATAGATAATCTTAAAAAAAACAGTAAAGATAATATGATAAATATGGTAATTATTAAAAAAAATATTAATTCATTTTTTTTGTGTTTAAAGAGTTGCATAAATTTGGATATCAGTTTTGTACAATAGTTTACCAGTTTAATATATTAAAAATTCAGTTTCATACTGGAGAGTTTTCATTAGACTTTATAGAGAAATTTCAATTTTATATAATAAAAACTCAATTTTGTATAATATAAACTCAATTTCATTCAATAGGAAACAATTTTTATTCAATAGATGCTACTTTCATATATCAACATTTCAATTTAATATAACATGAAACTTACTTTCATACATCAAAATCTCAATTCTTGCATTAGTATGGGGTAAAATTCATTTGTCATTACTAACCTTTTCGTGTTATCCTGAACGAGTTCTCAATCTTAAGTTTATCCTCTTAAAATCCCTAATCTTCCTATCTTTGTCTTAAGTGTGGTCTTTCCATCAAATTTATGGTTAAAGTTAATGAAATCTCAGGAAAATGTTATATTTGGAGATTTCCCACATGGATTTGAGATAAGGGACATGTTGTCGAAGTGACATTAATGCTGACAATGATAGTTTGTACTTCTCTAACGATGAGGAGGGTTCTTGCTACTCCCAGTTCTCTTATTTTTTTTAATGGCAAAATAATGAATTTCGTATAACCAATGCCACCAAAGTTTAACAAAGTATAGGAGCATAAGCTAGCCAGGAGCTAGTCAGCCATAATGTAACAACATTTTTACAAGAAAAAAAAGAAACTAGACCCTGCTACACCTAATTCTTGACTAGCAATATAGGATTCAACACTCAATTTGCCCATGAACAATTCAGCTTTTAACATTTGCTACCAACCCACAAATATAAGAGGACTTGAATATTATTTAACAACTCAAAACCTGATTGTTTGACACCCTTAAAAATCAAAGCTTTCTCCTTTTTCACAAAGTCCAAGATGTTATGAACAAAATAACTCCTCCTACATTTCTATATTCTGAAGACACTCCCCAAATGACATTTCTTGTAGAATTTCTTCTAGAGTTAGACCTGTCAGAAAATAGGATTGCCACCACCAGTAGTTACTCTTAGTTCTATTCCATAAATGGTGACTTGTATGATGATTATAGGTTTGCTTGTGTTTTGGACAGCGGAATTGGCTGCATGTTTGATTTGAGGAGGGTATCTTCAATGATGAATAGGTCGGTGGAGGTGGTGGAAAAACGTGTGGTGTCAAGAATCAAAGTGCATTTGAGCAAGCTGGAGAGAGACCGCAGTTTTTTTTCTAGGAAATTGGAATGGATGAGAGAGGGGGGAACATGTTAAATTTACAATATTTAGAGTGCTTCAAGTAAGAGGAAAAAATTATAGGGATTAAAGTTGATATTTCCTCTAAATTCTGTTAATTTTAACTGTAAAATTAATGGAAAGAACATATTTGGGATAAAAATAGGTATTTAGGGAATTCGAGATGAGAAAATGAATTTTAAGAACCTATTTAAAATAGTATAAAATAATAGGGATAAAAAATAAATTTTATCCAATTAATATATTTAATTAGACATATGTTTATAATATTAACGCTGCAGTGGACTGGGGAAGGGATTGTCAAAGAGCATCCAACGGCCGTGATATGTTATTGGCTTTGAATGATGAAACATACGCATATGACTTGTGGCGATGAGATCTGGTCTGTTCCTCATTATGGCCTCACCCCGCCGCCCGGCCCATTATCTTCGTAATCCCAGTAATCATCATCCGACGACCAACACTCTTATTTATTTATTTATTTATTTGCCCATGTTTTTTTAAGACCCTTTTTTCCCCATGCTTATTTCCTCTAACGTTCTCCCTCCATATGATGCTATATTTTTTGAGTTTATCGTATGTCTATTTATTTTTGTTTCGCAGGTCGTAGCTGAAAGTTTAGGTAGCAGTACCAAGTCTGAAGTTGATCATTTAAAGAAACAAAATTGTATGTGCTAGCGGCAAGAAATAAAAACATTTTTGGATATAATTTATAAGTTGATAAAAGTTTATTACTGTATTATTCATTATCTCATTTAATATTTAACAAGGAGCTGCTATTCGTGCCTGTACTTTACACCAAAATTTTATACTCTTATTGCATAAAAAATTTATAGTCATTTCGTATTTTAGCCAGAAAGCTCTGCAAAATTGGGGAAAAAATTGAGAAAAGAAATTGATTACTTTTTTAATTTTATTTTCATTGGAATTATATATCATTTAAAAGCTAAAGATATGCTCGTTTTTACTTAGACAAAATAATTTTTTAAGAGACAATTATTATTCTATCTATCTCATAATTAGTCATTACATGAGGTTTTGATGACCCGCACATTATTACAGAAATTTAATTCAATAAAATTAGCATTAAAATGATTTTTATTATAAGTAAATAAAAATTTTTCATCCATAAATTCAATTTTGAGTTGGGTTCTCCTTACATTATATTTTTATTATTAAAATGATTAGTTATGATAGAAACATAATACCGCGAAACAAAAATTTGTATGTGCTTTGGATCTATACATATTTTCTTTGTTATTAAAAAATAACTTACTAAACTATTTCATCTCTTATTAATTCAAATTCTAATTTTTAATATCAATGAAAAATTTATCTAAAAAAATTTATTTTAAATTTCAACAATTATAGACCAAATTATTTTAGTTAACTATAGACCTTAAAGTAAATAATTGATTCTGCAAAATTCAATCATTAATAATGAAAAAAATAATCGAAAACACAAAATTGTATTTAACTTATGTTAATCAATTAATAGTTTAACTATTAACTTAATAAAAATAAAAATAAAAAAATGACTTAAGCCAAATCAACCAAAACCATAGTCAAAAGTAGTTAAGTTATAATTATTAATGTTTCATTTCAGAAGGCAATAATAAAGAAAGATGACAAAAAAAAGTTTGGACCAAGAAAAAAATAGGAAAAATTTTATGTATTAAAGGTTTAATAATTGATTTAATAATATAAAAAAATTATTTAACTAATAAACTATGGTGACTAATGTCTTAGTTTAAAAGATACTATGTAAAAAACAACAAAAAAAGTTTAGTGACCAAGAGAGCAAATAAAAAAAATATGGTTCAATAGTTATTAAATTTGGGGACCGAAATGGAACACAGGTGGAACTTGGGGACTATCTTTTTAAAGAGTAAAAATTCAGGGATTGAAATTGAGTTTTAACTAAAATAAGACATGAAATAGACTAAAAATGAAAAATTGCAATACTTGCTCTCAAAAAGGTAAATGCCCGGTGAAAAGGGAATCAAACTTAAAAAAGAGTCAATGGCATCCAGGAAAAGTGAAAAAAAAAAAAATTAGGCACTGTTAATGTACAATGTAATTCATTATAGATAAATAGTATAAACACCAGTTTCTTCTAGAAGTAAGCGAGATATGTAGAGACTTGTGTAATAGTGCAAGTCATTGATGAAACAATATAATAACATAAGAATAGGATATACTTTAACATTAAATGAAATTCAAGTATAGAAATTGTATACACACAGAATAATTAAATGAAGATGTGTTTATATATTGTCAAAAAAACATCAAAGATAATGGATGAAAAATTGTTAAAGCAGTTTCATTAACCAATTCAAATGAAACCATCAAAAGAAAGAAAAAGTTTTTGGTATTTATAATGCAGAAAAACATTGCATAATATATATGCATAAGTTTTTTTCATGAATCAGTGATAAAATGAAATTTTTTAAGAAACAATCACCTATATGTAATGTAAATTTTGCACTGTTTTAACTAATCAAAACTCTGAATCAAACCCCATGTAAAAGTACTCGTGCATTCTACAAACTGTGTGTCTATTTCAATTAATCAAAACTTTGAATCTAACATATCTAGCTAAACCTTTGAAAAAAAACATGTAAAAGAAAAAAATTTTGGCATATAATATGGTTAATAAACGCATGTCTCTCATTTTCATTTAAGACTCCATCATTTTAAATTTAAATAAACCATCCAATTTTTTTTCTAAAGTTTCTAATATATTGCAAAAGCTGGGGACCATTGTGGCAAAATTGTTATATTGAGGGCCAAAAGAGGGATTTTAACATTCCTCTGGAGTGCCAAAAAAAAAAAAAGGTGGAAACAGCCTGATGGTGACTTGCCATAAAATGGACAAATATATATTCGGTCTCTAAATTATTATTATCTTCAAGTATCAGTACCCATACTTTATTATCTGCCGATATTACCATCATCAACATGCAATCTTCACCCTATCTCGTGATAGAAGGAAAAAGTGGAGGATCAGTATGGCAGATGTGAAATAATCAGAGACCAAAATAGAGGTTTTACTACAAAAAAAAAACGGAAGCCAGTACTGTTGATGAATAGTAAAAACCTTTCTCTTTAGAATATAGTATAATATAATTTGCCACTTATTTCTTTCTTTCTCGCTCTTTCTTTTTTTTAGTTTTAAAATGTTGTACATATTACATAAGTAATATATATAAGCATGTTTTTCATGGTTACCATTCACTATTTAAGTATAGTATAAATACAGGCTGCTTAATGCTTCAACTTTGAGGCTTTCATAAAATGGAGATGATTTTCTTTTCTTTTTATTTTTAAATGAAGGGATAAATTTGAAAGAATATGCATAAGTGTGTAATAGTGTTACATGTATTTTGATGATAAAAATGAAAAGTAACAAATAAGATAAGATGTATGGAGCAATAAAAATTCAACGTAAAGTTTTTCTAGAAAATAACGAAGCATTTATATTTTTTATTTTGATAAACGATGAAGTCTATTTGTCTCTTGTGTTGTTTTAATTTGTGGTAGTATTTAATGTAAATAATATAACAAAATAATAAACCAATAATAAAGTTTGAGGACAAAGAGAGAAAAGATTAGAATTCTAACAACTAAAAGTAGGTTTAACCAGTAATACAAAAAATATTTTCATGAAAATAAAAGAAAAATTGATATTTGAAATTAACATAAAATCAAGATCTAATCTCTATACAATAAAGTTTGGGATTAATAGGATAAAAAGCCATTGTCACAAAAAATAAAGTAATAAAAATAGTACAGATTGTGGGTTTAAAATAAAAAACCCAAGCAAAGTTTGATGATAGTCTAAATCATGGCTAAAATTACACAAACCATAGTGACCAAAGTTTTTTCTTAGAAGATATAAATAACATTCCACAGAAAATAATGACAAATGAATATAAGCACAAAAAATGAAATGAATTGAGGGATGAAATGAAAAATGTTGATAGCCCAAGGACTAAACGATATAAGCACAAAAAAATGCAAAATAGACAAAACTTGGAGAATTCCTTGTAGTTTTTCTTTTTGATAGCTTCAGCTCCTAAACTTGTAGTTTTATCAACTCCGCCATTGCTTCCAAACTGTTTCTTAAGGCCTGATCATCAGATGGAATAATTCATGGACTAAAAACAGAAGAAAGAAAATCTACATGTGTTGAAAAAGGAGTTTGGGAATTACTAGGAAAAAGTAAAGAAGAAGAAGAAAAAGAAAAAGAAAGGATATTGTGCATGAATAGTGTTCATGTTTGGCAATTAGTATATAACAACGAGTTTTATATGTCGCGCACATTGTAGAGGTTCAATTTTTGGTAGAATTAATGTAGATATAGCAAAATAATTACTAAATAATAAAATTTGGAGATAAAGATAGGAAAAATTAGAATCCTACCAATTAAATGTGACTTTAAAAAATTTCCACAAAAATTTAAGAGAGAGAGAGAGAGATATTTGGATTTGAATCTTGTTCCAATTTCTATACAATAAATTTTTTGGATTAATAGGATAAAGAGCTAAATTTTTTAGTAATTAAAAGTAGTGTTTAATCATTGACAAAAAAAAAAGTAACAAAAAATAGCACAAATTAGGGGTTCAAACAAAAAAGTTTAAGCAAAATTTGAGAGTTGTACAAGTAATGGCTAAAATCAAACAAATCATAGTGACCAGAGTTGAAGGTAGAGATAAATTTCATACAAAACATGATGTTTAAGCATTAACACAAAAATTAAAGTAAAATTTTGAGATTAATAGAGCAAATGAAAAATATTATAGGCAGTAGATGTTTAATATTGATTTATTAAATGGGAATAAAAAAAAAGGAGAAAAAAGACCAAAATGGTAAACAAGTAGACTTGTATTGAAATGAGAAAGATTGATAGTGTAAAGATGGAAACAAGTTTAAGCAAAAAAATAAATGCAAAAAAGAAAAAGTGAATATAGTCCTTGTGGCTTTTATCTTTTGCAACTTAAGTCCCCAAACTTGTAGATTTGTCAACCTTATTATTGTTCTCATACTATCTCTCAATGCTAGATTGTTAGATGGAACAATTTAGGTACCAAAATGAAAGAAAAGGAATCTGCAAGGGCTGAAAAGAGTTTAGATCATTCCCTAGGAAAACGCAAAAAAAAAAAAGTAACAAAGTCAGCAATTAATATATAACAATCGGAGATCAGCCATCCACCGCACGCCTTATCAACCTCTAAATTACAATCCCCCAACCTGAGTTCGACGGATCATTTACTTTGACTTTAATCTAATCATTGTCAATGACATAGTGGAGCTATTGAAGATGATGAAATTGCAAGAAACTTTCTAAAAGTTAGCTAAACAAGGAGAAAACTAGCCTTAGTTCAATGCTTTTCACACCAAACTTTATGGCCTGTTTGGCCAGAGTTAACTAGGGGATGTTAATGTTGTTTTCTGACATGTCATGTGACTTTCATTGGGTCCCACAAATTTCTTCCTAAAATGCCCCTACAATTAATGGTCATTACTGTAACTTTGACCAAAATGGTAGAGAGAACCACAGATTAGATAAAAGCAACAACGATGATGATATGGCTAGAGAGAAATCTTCAAGTGAACAACAATGACGATCAATTGATAGCTGGAGACAATAACGATGACAATTGATCTTCAAGAAAATGATGACGATTATTGGTTGATAGTTGGAGAAAAATCTTCGATCTTCAACAAAACGACAAAGACGATCAATCGATAACCGGAGAGAAATCTTCGATCTTTAAGAAAATGATGATGATGATGCCAATCGATCCATAGCCGGAGAGAATGACAATAATGATCTATTGATACTCGGTCCTGATTTGGTGTGACTGCGTACTTGATAGTGGTCCAGCCCACTTTCAAATGAAGTGCTCCCCACCTCTGACTCAAGTTGAGGAAAAACCTGACATCGATCCACAAGCCTTTGCTTGATGGTTTTTCAAATGAAACCCATTTTCTTTTCATGTACACTACCGTTTTGGAGAAAGATTTCTCATAAGTCTGGGTTGATTATAAATAGAGCCTTCTTTGATGATAGTGTCGGAGGCAATGTGTCAAACACACCAACCCACAAAAACACGATAACTTTCTCATGTTAAATTCAAACGATCTGGGCCTTAAACTTCCAATCCACAATTTTTTATTTCAACAACTTGGTAAGTAGTGACTCTCCCCTTTTTGTTCTTTTGCACTTTTTGGCTCTGTCATTCTTTTTCAAGTTCTGGTGTTTAGATCTATCTTGTTTTGATGTGACACAAGAAATAAAAGATCTTGGTTTCCATGTTGAGAAGAAAGGTCTATATACTTCTTGTAGCTTTCCAAAAGTTATTACTAAGAGCTATTTGTTTTGAATTGTATTATGTGTCTAAATTTTAGACTTTGATATAGCTTTTTCTCTCTTCATTTCTAGGTAAAAATGAAGCTCTCGATAGCAATATTTATGGATTTGATTTATTGTTCTGATTTTTTGCTTATTTTTCTTATGTTTCATTTAGATCTAAATATAGTACATTTTTTTTATTTTTGTGTGTGAATAACAATCAATTAAAGGAATAACAATATAAACCAAATGTAGCAATCAGAAATAGAAACATCATCTAAAGGAACAACACTTCAGAGCAAATGTAAAACAATATCAGCTAAATGAATAACAAATATTGTGAATGAAATGTAATACTTAACTAAAGGAACAATAATATCAACCATAGAGTAGGAACTGTAGAAACAATATTTTGTGTTATAGGAATAAAAATCTTAGCAAAAGAAACAACAATGCCACCAAAACACAGAAATTGTAAATTGAACAACAAATTCAACTGAAAAAAAAAACACTTAAACAAAAAAAAAACAGCAATATCAAGTAACTTAATAATTGTGACGGAACAATAATATTGACCAAAATAACATCAATATCAAGTTTGAATAGCAGAATCAAATAAAATGAACAATGGTATTAACTACATGAACAATAATAATGGTTTTGGTGAATGAATAACTATATCGTCTAAAATAGCAATACTCTTAAGTTGGAACAACAATATCTACTAAACTAAGATATCAACCAAATAAAATGAACATCAATATTGATTAAATGAACAAAATATAACAATTTGTTCTCCAGGATCTGCCATTATTGTTCTTCACATGTCAATTGTTGTTCTTTTATGATACAAGTGTTGTCCTCAACATTAATCGTTGTTCTAAAAAAAATCTTCTTTATCTACAAACAATTATTGCTCATTTTATAAAAATTGTTATCTATCCAATGTTTTCTTGCTCTTTTCAGTAACAAATGTTATTTCATTATTATGAATTTGTTATTTCATAAAATATTATTCATTTAATAAAAATATATTGTTCTAGATAAGGTGGAAGTTTTGTAACTAGTTGGTTATTGATAAAATATGATGAATCTCTACTCTCTATGCACAATCAAACAACATTTATTCTCTAGGTTCTATCACTGTTGTCCACACACACCAATTATTGTTCATTTCTGTAATAAATGTTGTTAAGTTTATAAGAATTTATTGCTCAATAAAATGCTATTTGTTTGAAGAAAAATCTTGTTCTACTGACAGTGACAACATTATAATTAGCAGATTACTAAACAAATATGATGAAATATATGTTCCTCATTTACCAATTGTTTGTTTCAACAATAAATATTAGGGTAATTGACACCTATCATTCTTAAACTAAGGCCTATGTTACGGATTCATCTTAGAACAAAAAAATGTATATCATTTATTCTCTAACTATAAAAATCTTGCACTATTTGTCATGCAGTCAAATTTTCTGTTAAAATGGCAAAAAAAAAAAAATGTAAGAAATGAGTTTTAACCTTTGAAAAACTTTACATTTGCGTTAGAAATCTCAAAAATTTTACATCTTGCAATTAAACTACATTTTCCACTTTCTTTCAACCATTTTACCCGAACCCATGGTTTTCTTTCCACCATTTTCTTTTTCTTCCAACCAAAAGCAGATGCAGGAGCGGCTGCTAGCGGGTTTAAACGCAAGTGGGCTCGACAATTGAATCTAATTCAAACCAAATTCAAATAAAGATTCAACATTGATTCAAATGGTGATTTGAAGCCGCTAATTCAAATGCGAATGCAAGAGCAAACCCATGAGTCGTCTCACAATCGGGCGTGTTTAATTTTAACTAGTAGATCAGACATCGGTATCAGATGCGGCTCTAAGGAAGAAAATCAGACATCAACATCGGAGATCTTGATTTCTCCTTCTTGGCAACAAGGAAGAGATCTAACAATGATCGGATGTGGCTCCAAGGAAGAAGACCAGATAGCAATTCACATGCGGCTTCAAAGGAATAGGTCTGACGATTATGGTGCCACAGCTGAAGGTGGCAACAGTGCTAGATGCGAGTTGGTTGGAGATTTGAAGAGCGGTTATAGTAGTGGTTGTTAGACTAGATGAGGAGGCTAGACAGGGTTTAATCGGTAGTCACAATTGGTTAGCAATGGTGGGGATTTTACTGCGGAGGATGGGGAAAAGAAAAAAAGTGAAAATATATACATTTTCATAGTTTATGATTAAAATAAAAAATATTTATAAACTGTGTTCTTGCACGACATTGATTGGAAGGTGGAAAAAAAATACGCCAAGGAGTTTTTGTGTTTGAAGCATCTAGTTAACGACGCTGAAAAACTCTAACATTTCAAGATTTTACCAGCTGGAAATGTAAGCAATAGTGGGACTAGAGAGAGGAGAAAGGAAATAGGGGAGAGAGACGTGTTACATAAACACAGTTTAGAGATGAAAGACTGCAATGCGGTTTGATCGGTTAGAGTAGTCGATTGTCGAAACCACTAAAAATAATTCCGGTCTCACTAACAAATTAGAATAAATAAGTTTCTAATTTAGCAATGAAAACTAGGTCGAATCTCAAAGAAAATTTTTATTTGAAATCTCTCAAACAAAAAAACTAAAATAAAAGCTAATAAATAAATAAATAAGCAAAGAATATTAAGGCAAAAATATACAAAAATAATGGATTTATCATAGGGTTATGGGATCGCAGGTAAGTAATGGCTAGACAAAATACTAGCTACTTACAGATTCATTCATTTATAATAGAAAAGAGGTTTCTAAGGTAAATAGACAGTTTTTCGAGGGTTAAAACTTGTTTTTCATATTAATTTTTTTCCATATATTTGAATGGAAAATTTAATAGCATGATGAATAGTACAAAAATTTCATAGTTAGAGGACAAACGATATAACATTTTTTAGTTTCAGGACGAATCTGCAACATGGACCTTAGCTCAAGGACAATATGTGAAAATTTACCCTAAACATTATTTTGTTTATGAAAATTTACCGTTTCATAAAATGTTATTCAATTGGTAAAAAAAAATACTTCATCTGCCTCAATTTCTTTGTAACATTTACTTTTTAACAATTAATCTATGATTTTTATTTTCAATATTTTTGTGTATAAATGAAAAACCTTTATATAGTGTTCAACATGTCTATTTTTATAAAATGTTGTTATGGACGCAATGATAGTCTTGTAATTAACGAATTATAAGGATGTCTATTTTCAATATCTCTATTTTTTGTTCCTAGCCTTTGGGCAAAATGGTGGGAACGCTACACTGCCTCATAGCCCACTCGTGTTCGAGGCTCACTACCTCCACTCCCCTTCATCCCTTACTCCTAAATAGCTATACCTTTATCTTGCTTTTGAGTACCAAAAAAGAAAACATGTCTATTTCCCGCATGTCTATTTCCAACATCTTAGGTTTTGAAACGAGAGGAAAAACAAAAACTACGTGAGCAGAAAATGCGAAAACAAAGAACAAGGTTGCGAGTAATTGGGCCAACAATTTTGAGTATGGGTAAAAATGGGTCGGGCCTAATTTGGGTAGCTCGAGCTCGAGCTTGGGTAAGGGTATTTCAAGTCAGGTTTTTTTAAGCTTGAGCTTGAGCTCGAGCCGGAAATGGGACTCAAGTTTATTTAGGGCCAAGCTCAAACCTGATGCTATTCGGCCCTTTAAGCTTACGGGCCTAATAGGCCCATATTTTGTTTCTTGGACCCTTTTTGTCATTGGGCCCACTTGTAACAAGTGTTGATGGCCTTGGGGCGTTGAACCTAGAACTCCCTTCCCCCCATTCTAACAGTGGCTGGCCTGTTCTTCTTGTGGCTTGTGACTCATCCGCTTTTTTCAATTTGGGAAGACTAGAATTAGGGCGTAATTTGGTGAAGCAAATTAGCCCCAGCATTGAAGAGGAATGAATCAGCTACCGCCCATCACCAATCGGCGACGACTGCTACCACGCCGAACTAAGGAGGCTGAAGTAGCATCTATCATTGATGCAGGAACTCTAGCTCGAGATCGCCTAACGCTAGCCACACGACACCAATGACAAAAATCGACACCACAACTAGACAAGCAGAAATCACCATCTGGAGGAAGATGATGGCTTATTTATAATGTTTACAAAATCAGGGTAAACTGGCAAAGGATTAGAAAGTCTATGATAGATTTTATTATTTTCTCTTCTCTAGTTATCTCAATAGGAAATTATCGGTTTAGTCCCTATCTTTTATCTAAGCTGCAAGTATGGCGCTAAAGTTTTATATATGCTATTTGAGTCCAATAAGCCTTCGAGTCGAGCTCGAGCAATTTGAGCTTGAGCCCCGGTAGTACCAAACGACCCAACTCGGCCCATTTTCAGCCCTAATTTTGAGGATGAAGGCTCATTAGGATAACAAAGCAGAGACGGACCTCGATTAAACCTTGAGGATGATAGTAATCCAACAAATGGTCCGACAATTTTATAAACGAGAAAACATGAATAGGAGAAATTTATTTTGAGCCCTTAGAAAACGACTGGTCAAGCATGATCTGCCACAACTGAAAATGCTTATTTTTTTTTAAATTGTAATTAGGCCATTTCCTTCCTGCCCCCTCTCCAACATTTCTGAGATTTCCCGTTGAAGAGCTAATTTAGGCCTCCTCCTGCTGTTGGCTCCGATTCAGCTCTGGAATCTGCATAATAAAAACCAGGCATGCCATGTTGGTTGAATAATTGGCGAAGAAGTAGGATTTAGCAAGTCTTTCCAAACAGTTTAGGATGTATTTGTGGGATAACGCCTCTCTTTCCCAGCCCGTACGCAGAATAAGAGTTCGACGACAACAATAACTAATATTAATCCGGCGGGTCTGACAGAGCGTGAGACATGGATTCCATTCCATCTTATGGTTATGGAATTGCATTATCCTTAACAGTTTCATTTTTCTATCATTTGTCTGCCCTTATTGTTTACAGTTCCTTAGATTTCATGCATGCTTCTACCTACTTTTTCTTGTTGTCAAACAATACAATACAAGTGCTCCCGGCCGGTATACAAAAATATATATAGAAGCAGAAATTAGCTGGAGAAATCTATTTCGGATTAAACAAAAGGGAAATCTAATCTAACCCTACACAAACACATAAAGGATTTGGATGAGGGAGCTAGTTTTTACCTGGACCACACCTGATCTGACACTTGCGTTCACACCGGTCCATAAGCCTTACTGCAAGATTAAAAAAGCAGGTAAATTTTCTTAGCTGGGATTGGGATTGGGATTGGGAAGCAGGTCCAGAGGAAAAGGAAGCTCAGGATGACTCAAGACTCACAGTCGGCCTGAACACAGCCAGTGGAACAAGCATCGTAGCAATTAACCTGAGGCGCCACGCTCTCCAGATTTGCTGACATTAAACACACCACCAACACCGCAACCATCATCTTTCTCATCATCATTATCCTACACTAGCAATTCAAGCTTCCACCCCTCTCTAGACTCTATATCTATTGCTTCGCAGTTTCCAGTCGCAGATGCACCTCCTCTGTGAACCTTGTTATATAGTACACGTACACCACTAGTTTTCAAAGAGGAACGCTGATTGATGCGGATGCGGTTCTCATCTGAATCCATATCACCCACGGAGTTGCACACAAACTACCAAAATTGCCACGCCAATGCCATGCCTCTGAATATCGACCGCTCACCCTCATGACCCACATCCACATGCTGTCACCGACAGAACAGAACACCAGCCGCCTTCTTTGATTTTCTTTCAACTTCAATTTCCACCACATAAAGTTAACCTTACACGTTTGCTTCTCCTGCAAATTAATTGTTTAACATCCATTTGGAAAAATATAAGTGACGATTCTCTTCTCTGTATGATAAACCAATTAACAGTAGAAGCAGTACCAGTAATATTTGCTTCACATCTTCTTTTTAATACTAAAGTATAATTAAAGAGAATGGATAAGTAAGAAGTTTATCATAAATACTATATTCAAAGACCGTTAGCAACTGAATTAAGTGCTGAGTCCTTTGCATCAGATAAGACATGCGGCTTCCATTGCTCCGTTTGGAATGATTGATTTTGTATTGAAATCAAACCTCATGGTAGAGGTAGAGCCATTCAATGAGAAAAACTATTGATATTTTGCCATAAGTGGGTTAGATTGAGATTGCGGACGTTTCTATTCGATGTTGTCAACTTCCAAATGGTCTATGGAATAGTTACTACCTGTGTAACCTGTAGTTTCCAATGATCTTCTTTTATAGAAAAATATAGAACTTGAATCATCAGAATTATAACCTTGAAAGTGAGATGCTTGATCAGTTGGAGGAGCGATTTCAACTTTATTGCCAACCTTCTTCCCAGCATGCAAACAGTCATCTGGTGATTTATTGTTTTGGCTTCTTTCTATTTTTTTGACAACTTACTGTTGAGCATTAACCTAAGAATGTGACTGAGGGGTAGAAGGAGCCGACCCATGTGTTTCACTAGGACAATGGTGAGGCGCCACCAGTGTAAGAGAAGATAAGGCTTGACAGGTAACACATTTACTCGAGTACTGTTTAGTAGAACCTTTGTAGGAAGTGTCTTGAATATACCAAGTCAGTTTATCTAATATAATAAGATGAGTGTATGACTTATGGTAGGGAGATCCTATATCAGCAAATGAACCACAACTCAAACAAATGCAACTCTTCCTCTGTTTTTTTTTAAGCAAACCAACTTCCCTTCTTGACTATTTATAGGAACAATCATTGCTAACTTATTGGCTGAAAAAATGTGAGAGATATTAAAACATGTCAATGAATGTGCAATCATGTCATTACTGAAAAAGGAAACCTTGCTTTGTTGCTTATGTTCCTTAGCAACATTCAACATTTTGTAGGAGTCATATTCTCCTTTCTCAAGTTATCCCCAAGAGTTTGAAAGGTTTGGCATTGTGAATTACAATCCCCATATTGTTGAGATACATCTTTTAGTTGTTGGAGAAGTTTCACATTCTGCTACTCAAGTTTGTGTATTAGTTCCTTGGCTTCAACCTCTCTAGAAGCATATCTTCGTTGGTTCTGCTCTAATTGATCTTTAAGATTGGAAATCCCCTTTCCAATGTTTATATGCAAGAGGATATATGGGACTATGTTAGAGTCTGATAACCATGAGGAAATAGGCATGGTAGAAGAAGAAGCTCCACGGTAAGCCTTGAACCTCTTCTTTAGACCACAAATTAAACTTACCAGGTAACAAGCTACAGGAACAGCCAGTCTTAAATGAAAGCAAAAAGACCAACTCAAGGTGAAAATAAAGACACCTTCAAACACAATAGTAAACACATACAAAAACTAAAACCCAAGACTTTGGGACCAGGCAAAAAGACAGGAATGCAGAGGGCAAGAGACACGGGAGCAAGCATATAGACCGAGACAATCCAGTAACAACAAAAGTGATTGCGGACAGAAACAGGGTCAGGAAAGGAATGCAGGAAAAACTAACAGAGAGGTGATCAACAATCAGGATACTCGTAAGGTGCAAGAATAAAAACTGAGAGTAACTAAATAGGGGATAAAGATTCGAGACTATGGAAGCAGGATGAACCATAAGTAAGACCACACAAACCATAGCAATTAGAAGCACACAAAAAGGCATGAAGCGAGAACTGAAAAAGTCGGAGCAGGTGAACAAGGCATAAGAGAGAGTTAAAAAGAGCCTAAAACTAGAAACCGAAAATCTTACTAGAGACAGGAACTAGAAAAGAGGTATTCCATGAGCAAAAAGACAAGTAATCCCAAAAAGCAAACCCTAGAGATCAATTAACAGTCTGCAACAAAATAAAAGAGCAAACTCTAACATTGAAAAGGAGAGAAGTAGAGGAAAGGCAGAGGGCTTAGCGATTAGGGGCGTCGGCTATCCGACAGGCATGTTCAATGATACTACTACAGTAAAAGAAGTCATCTCATGGAGTATGCTAACAACAGCAGACACAGGAAACTTATTCCTGCTCTACTGCAGGTAACTCTTCAGCTTAATTAACATCCCACTAGCTTTGCTATACAAGTACGGGTTGGGTGGAAGAAATGGGCCTAAATATTCTTGTTAAATCAAATTTAACTTTATAAGATATTAATAGCCAATTCATTTTAACTTAAATCAATTAATTTATTTTTATTTTTATATTTTTTATTATCTAAAATCAATTTCATTTGAAAGCTAATATTATATAGATACAATAATTCATTTAAAAATAAATTTTCATGATATTAACTTTTAATTAAAATTAATTTTAAATAAAAAAGACATAAGAATAAAAATAAATTATTTTATAGTCAATTAATTTAAGTTAAAATAAACTGAGTATAAGACTACTTCATACGTTAGCCATAACCCAGTTTCTGCCTTGATTTATTGACTGGCACTGGCATTTGGCATGGGCATGGGAGTGGGTAAATTTGAAGGGGGCACGCTGATGATATTAATAGCAACAATGTTGTCTTCGATTTTGCCGGCCTGGCGTTGATCATTTCCGGCAGCGTAGGCCACAGAATTTGAATCCAATTTTGACTCCTCAGCTACTCCTAAGGCCATCTCCTTCACTTCCTTCTTCTTCCCCCACAAGACAGTGTACAGCCCCACAACGATGAGCACCCCTCCTACGAAGCTGCGTTTCGATTTCACGTACACTAATCAATCAAATCACTTTTGTTGTAAACAATTATTGATAAGAGTAGTACTAGTGATTCATGTAGGGTGCAGCGTAGGTAGGTAGTGAGTAGTTATAAACAATTAGGAGAAGCGTTCGTACCTTCCAAGAGTGAGGCATTCATCCAAGAGCAGAGCAGCTACAATGGCCACCATGACAAGGCAGAGAGGAGTGAAAATGGAGGCGAATAAAGGGCCTCTCTCGTGCACCACCATTGTCACCAGAACTACTGCTAACCCCGATGTCACAGCTCCCTGCGACGTATCTTAGATCTGCATTACTATACCATACCATGCTGGCAAATTTATTTATGGACTCCTACATCAATTTGATTAATTCAAGTGCCATTTATTAAGACATGTAAGATACCAGATCAAATTCCCTTTCCTCTATAATATGATAACATTAATTTATTGCCAAATTAAGAAAACATTGGGTTAGTATAAATACATAAAAAGTAAATTGAGTAAATAGTTCATAACTTTTCATTGTTGTTTCATTTTAATCCCTAACCCATTTAATATTTTGCTTTGGTCATAAACTTATTAAAATTATCTTATTTTAATCTCTCATAAGATGAAATTCATTAACTCAGAATAACTGTCTAATATAAACTTTTGAAATTTTGATTTAAATATTCGGTAACTATTTTTCAGTAAATTTAAACAGTTTAATATTTTAATTAGCACATAAACAATTTAAATTAGTATTTTTTTTCTTCCTAAATAAAATAAGTTCAATTTACAAAAGGAAAAAAAATGATTTGAATTTTCTATTAACTAGAAAAAAATTATTATACAAATTAAATTTATTGTAAGATAGTTACCAAATATTTTAAATTATGATCTAAAATTTTTTTATGAAACGAAAATTTTAAGTTAACATATTTCATCCAATGGGGACTAGAATGAAATGGTTTTAATAGATTTTGTACCAAAACAAAACTTTTTAACAGGTTTAGGACTAAAACAGAACATTCAATATATTAGGGACTAAAACAAAATAATAGTTAAAGATTCATGATCATCTATGCAATTTACTCTATACATAAAAACATACTAGTGACATGTTCTTCGAATGTAAATAGAGTACATGTAATTGACATAATTTTTTTTTTGACATTTAAAATAATTAGAGGTATATTGAAATTCTTATTAATTAAATAAAAAATATTAAGTACTATATTTATAAAATTTCAAAACATTTCATAAATTTACCGAAGATAAAACACAATAAGCATGAATAAATAAACAAAAATAAGCACGTAATAGATATATAGACACAAAATACTATTAATATAAATTTAGTTTTTTTTGGAAATTTTGGTAACATAAAGAATATGATAAAATGTGTAAATAGTACCAAAGCTTTAATTCATGCTTCATTATCATCCTTAACATATTAAAAATTTTATTTTGGTTTTGAAATTTTTTAAACATTTCATGTTAGACCTCAATTAGATAAAATTTGTTAACTCTAAGTAAATGGGTAATATCTATTTTTTAAATTATTTTTAAATTATCTGGTAATTCATTTCCACAAAATTTTGAAGTGGGTAATATATTTTTTACAATTAAGAAAAATTTACATTATCTAAATTTTTTTTCTCATAAATGAAATATTAATTATGCACCATGTATACACTCATGGAATGGTTTTTTATTGGGTTAAGGAATTACTTCCAACGAGGACTAAATCAAAATATTTTTAATGAATTTAAAATGAATAGAGAATAGAGAATAGTCAAAAGTTCATGATGAAATAAAATGTCCCGGATTAGTTACATAATTTAGCCCACACAATTCTTAAATATTGAAGGAATTTAATTTTTTAATATGTAATTTAATTATAACTTTTCATTCTATAAATTCCCAAACTTTTTTCTTACTACACTTAAGCCCCTGCACAATCAAAACATTTTACCATGATCCTAAAATTATTAATTTATTCAAAACTTCTAAAAATAAAAAATTTCTAAAAATATAAAAATTTATTTATAACTTTTCTCCAAACATCTCTTAAACTTCTTTCATACTACAAGCCTTTACCATAAAATATGATATTCAAACAAAAGTTACTTCCAATTTGATACAATTCATAAGATTCAATTGTATTTTTACAAGTTATGAAAACCAAAATTAGTTTTTGGTAGAATTTCATTTTTCATAGAATTCAAGTTTTAAGGTCTTAACAGAAAAAATGTTCAATGCTGTATGTGACAAATTTAATATTTTAGATAGTTATATTCAATAATTCCAAACCTTATAATTGAAAGGTAACAGTAACCAAATAAAGTAATTAATTTGATAAAATGTTTTTATTAAATGAACTATTTGATAGCTATGTAAATTTAAGGACATGTTTGTCATAAAATTTGAATATAATGGAAACATAGAAAATCCACTCATAAAAGTAAAATAAAAGCTCAATCAATTTGTCAGTGTCATGAGATATTTTATTTTAATGGTACTAATGCAAATTAAGTATTCAATGTCAAATTTGGTTCTTACCAAAAAAGTAAAGTAACTTATTATTTAAAGACAACTAAGAAAATCTTTCCATAAAAGTTAAACTGCGAGTTTAATTGTAATTCAAATTTAAGATTTAACAATATATTTCATTCAAGCTATAAAGTTATTAAATTGATAAAATATTTTGTCGAAGTGCTTGATTTATTTTTCTAAAAATTCAAGGCCTAATTGTTGTAATTTTTCATAAAATTTAAAGCCTATTAAAGTGAAAAATTAGCTAAAATGCCAAATCAAAAATCTTTATAAGAGGAGTGCCTCATCGTTTAAAAGAGGAAATCATTCAAGTTTCTGGCTTTTCAGGAAGGCAGCTCCCAATGAAGTACTTGGGAGTTCCACTATCCTCTTCAACTCTTTTGGCTAAGGATTTTAAGCCCTTAGTGGCTAAGGTGCGGTGGAGAGTGGAGGGATATGCTAAACAATTTTTGTGCCATGCCGACATGCTGCAGCTCATCAGGTCCATCATTCTCTCAATACAAGTCTATTGGAGTTTGATTTTTTTAGTACCAAAAAAAGTGTTAAAAAGGATCAACTATATATGCCGGAATTCCCTTTAGTCTAAGAAAGCAGAAAGGAATCGGAAAGCTTCAGTTGGTTGGGGTAAGGTGTGTAAGCCGAAGGATGAAAGGGGTTTCAACTTGAGGGATATTGTATCATGAAACTATGGCCTGATTGCTAAGCTCCGCTAGGATATCCATGCTAAAGATTGAGGATCGACTTTGGATCCATTGGATTCATGCTTACTACGTTAAAGGGCAAAATCTACTGAGTTACACTGACTTATCCTTTGGTTGATGCCAAGAACATGCCTTTCTACTTAGGATTAATGGTGTCAGATGGGAATTGCTGGGCCAAATAGGTGCTACCTGTGTGAGATGATGAAAAAGAGCCAAAATCACATTTTCTTTACTTGTCCTTTTGTTAAGGAGGTAGTTGTGAAAACAATGAAATGGCAGTGGATTTACCAAGGAGTTCATAGATAGAGGGATGCTATTTATTGGTTACATACAAAGTTCAAGAGGAGGCCTGTCCTAGGGAAACTATGCAAAACTACCTTTGTAGCAGTCATTTACCACATATGAAAGGAGAGAAACAATCGATACTTTAAGAGGATCACTGCATTGTGCAACAGGTGGTCGATCAAATCTTTTTTTATGTCTGTGTTCATGTGAAACATTTTGATTTAGCGAAAACTATTGGATGCAACTCTATGTTTGATTTCTAATTCTTTTGTTCGTTACCTTGGTATGCCAGGCGATCATTGTACATCTTTTCCATTGCTATAAGATTTACCTTTTCCCCAAAAAAGAAAAATTAGTCAAAATATATGTTCTTTTCAATTTCTTTTTGTTTTTCTTATATAATCCTAATATTGAGAAAATTCTAAATGAATAATAAATTAATCCCAGCTAGTTAGCTCAACTAGCCTTGAGGGATATTGATCTAAGTACAACCGAGGTTTGAATCTCCAAACACTTTGCCTTGAAAAAACATGACAAATATGGTTTGACGCTTTTTAGGTATTGGAAAACATGCAAAGCAGCTATCATACTTCACGAACTCTCATATACACCCTTAACACTCACAAAATGCTTTTGATTAAAAAAAAATAATCTATTTTAGTCCTCACAAAAAGAGTAAAATGAACTTTAATGTAATGGTAAAAAAACTCAAGTCATATGTTTCACTTAATTATAAAGATATTAGTGTTATTCGTATTTCTATGTTAACAATACTTAATACTTATAATTTAAGAGTAAAACGGTCAAGTCAATTTATGTATCTTCACTATTTTCATTTATCGCATTAAGTTACACTTTTAAGTTCTAATAAAAATATTTGATTTAAGAAATTAAAAAGTAAAGAAATTAAGAAAATCTTGTGTTTGAGGTCAATTTTTATAGTAACGAAAACATATGGGTATGTTTATTGTAAAATTTCAACTTTAGTGGCAACTCATAGATTTTTACTACAACAGAGAAAAAAATTACAGTATTTTTTTCATTTAGAACACAAATCTTATTGTCCCAAAATGGAACTTAAGTGCTCCCATACGACTTCTTGCCCCCTTTTTTTATGTGTAGGAAGTTTTAATTGTCTTAAAACTCTAATTAAATATATAATGATGAATTTAGGTCTCATTAAAATAGCAAAATATCTTATAACTAAAGGGCAAAAATGTAGTTCAACATTTATGCAGATTCTTACTTTTTATAATATAAGATATATAAGGTATAAGATAAGATAAAAGATATATATATTGTAGAGAAGGAAAAGATTAGATCAGATGTACATGGAATGGCATGGATAGTGTTTGTTGAAAGTGATTTTATATGTATACTTGCTGAGTTGTCAGAATTTGATTAATGGGGCAACTAATGATTTCATGAAAGAGAAATTAAACATGTTTGACGACCAAATTTGGATCGCAGTTGGTAATTTGTATATGATTCTATTCTATTCTATGAAATTGAAATGTACAAGCACTACGTTACTGGGAAACGAATTCAAGGTGGATTGTTTACTCACCGAGAAAACGACGGTTAAAAGGCGAATGTCCCAGCCCAATTTCCACTGGGTCCAGTCTCTCTCGGCGCACAGGCCCCAAACAAGGGCCTGAACCGATCCCATCACGCACATCAGAGCTGTACTCGAGTAGTGAGCTGGGAATCTCTTGCTCATCTTAGCCTGTCAGATCACCGCCACCACCACAGATTTAATGAAATTAGTAAGTCATGAAGACCAGTTTAGTAGGAGTAAAAAGTTAAACGAGTGCTTTGTTTATTTGAGAACCTGCCTGGACAATGAGCCATACGGAATAAGACAAGCAACTGGCTAGAGCCAAGAGGAGGCCCAGGACTTGTGAACCAGAACCAGAAGAGCTGGAGGTGTGGCGCGATGCCGATGCCGCACCCGCACCCGCACCATGGGGGTGAAAATAACGGAGGAGGTTAAGATGGGTCGAAAATATCTCGAATTTGATGCCTTTGTAGAAAGTGAAGATCATGGCCCCGCCGATCCCTGTTACTGTCCCTGCCACTTTGGCCTTCCCTACTCCTGTCCTCAGCTTCAGCTTCTCCAGCCTGTTCAGTTCACAGAATCAAAATAAAAGCAAACCAATTAAAGCACAATCACTCGTAGCGCTTTTACAACAAAGGCCAACCCAATAGCGTGCGTGCACAGTGCAAACGTGAATCATATGGCCAACTGCTGTGCTATTAAATAGCTATATGTCTATGTTGTGGTGGGTCACATGCCACTGAGGAAACAGATTGGTACACGAAGCAGACGAATGGGCCGCAGGGATAGGGATATGAGAAAATGAGAAAGAAGCAAGGATTAGGAAATATGCTACTACTATTAGGCCCTAAAGCCAATGTAGTGTACCCAAACAAGATGGCGAGTATGAAAGTTGTTCCGGGAATGAGATTTGGGATGGCCGCAGCGAAGGTAGCAGATGTCAAGGCCAGGCTTTCCAGAATCAACCCTTGACCCAATGATGCTCTGCCACAGTAACAGCACAACAATCAGGACAGAGTCCGAGCAAAAAATCAAAAATTAAAAGGAGGAAGGACGAAGTACCCGAACAGGCCACAGAGAAAAGCCTGAAATAGAACCATCCACGAGAGCTTCGGCCTGGTCTTCCTGCAATTGCAAACAGAAGCCAGCAGCCCCAGTCAGGTTTGGAAGAGGGAAGACACCGGACTGAAAGAAAAATAGTGTTCCAGAACCGGAAGGCAAAAATTGAACCTCTCAAGGAAAAGGGCAAGAGGGACGGTGAAAGCGGAGGCGAACAAGAGGCGGTAGGTGATCATGACAGGGAGTTTCATGCCAGTAGCAAAGGCCAATTTGTAGAAAACGTTGGTGGCTGCATAAACCATCTGGGTGAAGACCATGAACACAACGGACTTGGAGCCACCCACCACCCTTTCCAGGCCCAGCAGCGTTGCCATTGTGTGTATCGAAGCACTCACCTGACGATTCGATTCTCAGTAAATGGACCAAGTTTCTGTGTGCAGATGGAGACAAGGTTAAGTTTAAGAGGTGGGGTGACGGTTGGGATTTTATGTGGAAAGCCTCTGGTGTGATTTTATGAACAAATGAATGAGCAGGGAGCGGGCCGGAGATACCAGTAACAGACGTCACTCGGGGAGTGCAGAAGAGCAGAGGTGACTTCTTTCTTACACAGAAGCAGGCCTTGGCCACTGCTATTAGACACGTGCTTGAAATTTCCTGGACAATTCAGGCTTGCTCACTTATTAGTGCTAATTTACGTTCCATAAAAGGAAGACGGAACGAGGCCCCACGCGGACTCTTGACCCGTCCCGCGCCCCCCTCCCGAAGTAATTAACCAATGAAGCGGATAACTAGATACGAGTTCGTTTGTAATTGTAGTAGTCAGGGATAACATCAAGGTTATCTTCAATAATTTTTCCTTTTCATAGAGTAACAACATAAAAAATATTTTAAAAAAACTACAAAATAATCATTCCCATCTAAAATTACTATTTTTTTTTCAACTACCAATAAGTCAAACAACATCTCATAAACCAATAACATAGAACATTAAAAAACAATAGAAATATATAAACCGATCAATAAAAGACTACGCATCACTATGGCACCGAATGAATAAAAGAGAATCGGATCGAACTAAAATCTTTTAGGCAAACCAGAATAATCTTGGATAAACAATTTATAAGTAACTGGAAAAAAAAACTTAAATAGGAGACAAGATAAATAAAATAAAATAAAATAACAAAAAGGGCAATTTTGCCACAAAAGCATAGTGCCCAAAATAGTTTTGCCACTAAAGTTTTATTTTGGAAAAATCTATCACTAACATTTTTGAAATAGGCTTATTTCCAATAAATGTCAGCTAATATGTGGCATATTTGCCATCAATATTTTCAAAATTGGTGATTTTGCCATCAATATTTTCTAAATGGGTATATTTTCCATCAAGTTTTGACATCGGTGACGTTGGTGACATCCAAAAGACTCATACGAAATAAGGGGTTGTTTAATGACAGCAAATCGCACACGAGACATAACAAGTAACAATTGGTTGTAAATTACAGTGGATAAGCAACAATTGCACAGTAATTAATGCCACTGAAATTGAGCAAATCCATGAATTTTAGTTGTTGAGGTTTGGGCTAATAATACAGCAATTGTATGGGTGAGCTAAAGAGAAATTTTGGTGAAAGAATTCATCAGTGCACTTCTATGGCCTTTCATTTCCAGCAGGTTGAGGAAGACAAGTAGGAGATGGTGACTTTAGTGTTAAAGATGAAATATTAAAGTGAAAAATAGGAAACAAAAAATACAACTTGAGTGACAATACAATAAATTTTTCTTTTTACCATTTCCATTTGTACCTCTACATTGAAAAAATACTACCACATCATCGCTCTGTCAGCATGTCTTAACATGTCACTAATGGCAGTGGCAAATATATCTATTTAAAAAATGTTAGTGGCAATTTTTGTAGTAAAACTACTCAACCCTATACTTTAGTGGCAAATTGCCCTTTTTGCCAATAAAAAAATAACATAAGATCATTATTATCTATTATTTGGAAAAACCTCATCATCTAAGACTCGGCCGCTTTCCGCACCCCACTCAATCTTATCGTAACCACCAATTTTGAAAACAGGTCACCTAGATTTGTTTATCGTAAAACATCAAATGAACTAGATGATGCTCCTATCGCCAATGATGAAGGAATTTTGTGGAGAACAAAGAATGGTGAAAGTGATTGAGTATGATCAGGTGGAATGATGGTAAAAATCAACTGACCAAACCTGAATTAAAATCTAAACCTGGCCGGATGCATAGAGAATGAAAGAAAAGAAACAATCATCTAAAATTATATGTAAGAGTTTATGTTTCACAACATTTTAATTTACTAATAGTCTAATATTATAAAGAAATTGTCATACCATAAGCATACAACATAAGAAAAAAAAACTTCTACAGTGCATAATGAAATCATGTCTATCATCTAATGTACAACAAAGAAAAATCATGATTATTAATAGTATCAATATTATCATTTTTACCTTTAGTATCTTCAGTTTTTTCACTTGTCATTCCATCATTTGAAGAGCAGAATAAAAAAAATAAATGTCAAATAGAAAATATATAAAATAGAAATAAATAGAAAATATTTTCAAGAAATATTATACTCTTATTATTTTCTTCAAAGAAACAAGTAACAAGTGAGGTCGTTGAAAAACTCATTGTGAAACAGAGTAAACAAGTGAACTAGAGAACCCCAAAAAAAAAAAACAAGAGGCAATATGTGCCTTTTTGTTATACTTTAAATTTCTTTTTTATTTTAACTAATGGTTTGATTTGTTATATAAAAGATTGAGTTGGCCAATATTTTTATATACATCAATCTACTATTATTTTGTAGCCAAATTACAGCAACAATGTAAAAAACGTAAATTTTGAATATTTGTACATTTCTATGGATTAAAGTTAAGATTCTACATATTTCTACTAGTATGTAAGTTTTCACTAAAACTTAAGACATTTTGAGTTTAGACTTTAATAGCCATGAAAAAAAAATACTGCACATTGCGTGCTATCCTAGCCTTGCGTTTTACACTTCAAAATATTATTAATAAGATTAATGCACCAAGTAAAAATTATTCAATATTACCATAAAAAAGTGTACTTATTTGGAAGAAAAACAAAAAAATGTACAGCTCTCAAATCTCTGGGAATCGCATTGTTTTCGGATAATGGTGGGACTAAAATTGTTCCTTTTCCCAGAAAAATTCGGAATTGTAAACAGGCATTTCACATGCTCGAATCCTTTAAAGATTTTAGGGGCTTTATTATTATTTTTCTTGTTCCTGAGGGCAGAGATTTTAGGAGTTTGTTCATGTTTATCGCTGATTAAATAAAATCATTTTCCTCGTGACAAAAAGGTTTGTGCCAATAAGCTAGGTTGTCTGACATCGACTGTTCCACGCAACTATATTAACATAATATTAATTTATAACAATTTTTTCTACATCTGAAATATATTTGTCTAGTTTTGAGATGAATTTGTTTAATTATGACATACGTTTATCTGGGATTTAAATTATTTTGTCTAAATTTAAAATATATTTATTTCATTTTGATTTCATATAATTTCTAATATACATTTGTTTAATTTAGAGATATATTTGTCGAGTTCTATAATGCATTTGTTTGAGATTTCAGATAATTTGATATACATTTATTTTATTTAAATTTTATATTTATTTCTGAGATGAAATTGTGTAGTTTTGATATACATTTGTTTAGAATCAAAATCATGTTATCTAAATTTGAAATTTGGAACATGGGTAAAATTTGTTTGTTATTTATGGACTTGTTGTGTTGTTCTGAATGGGCCATTAACCTTGACTTTATTCTCTTAAAGTCCTCAATGTGTTAGACTGTGTCGTGAGCATTGTCTTCCACTACTTCCATGCTTAAAATTTATATAATCTCAATGAAAAATGTTGACTTTGATTTCTATATTTTCTTCCTTTCACTCAAACCATCATCGAGTCAATGGATTTAACATTTCAATAACTATCTCTCCATCTCCCCCTCCCAAATCTTGCTCACATAAAAAAAAATCACATTCAATTCCTTTTCTACTACCCATTATTCCTTTCTTATGTAGCTGAATCAAAGGTGACACTAGAACGATTAATCAAAGGCAACACCCCTGGAAAAAGATGAAGAAGAATCAAACTACTTATGGTTCTCTCTCTTTCTTCCATGGCTTCAATAACAACATTCTTTGCCAAAACCTCATTTTCATTTCATTCTCTCATCAAATCCCTTGATACCCAACCCTTTTCAGTTTACCCCTTGTATCAAAGTCCTTATCTCTATCACTACCAAGCCCAAGAACCACAAAAAATGGGTTTTCGGTTCAGGATCATGTTTATGTTGGTCCAACCTGATGGTGACAAGCTTGTGGACCTGTTGGTGCAAAAGTTAGACCATAATGTTAAGAGACAGGAAGCTGTCTCGCTGCCCAAGGTTAGGCTTGCAAGGATTGACATGGAATGGGTGCACATTTTAGGCAAAGGCTATGCCAACCTGCTTCGGGGATCCATGACAGAATCCAATTTTTTATGATTTGGCAAATGATCATAAAAAAAACTTTGGTAACCGTTGGGGAATTTGGTTCCTTGACATTGATGAGGTTAATCAACGTGGTGACAACACCATCACTTTCTAACAAATCATCCATTATTCGTTGATTAGCAGAAACAATAACTTCTTTGCCTTTAATTTCATTAGCCAGTTTCTATTTCTCATATTGGTGATAGAGAATTTCCTGCAGTTACTAAACGGATTTGAACAATTGGGTTTGCAGTGAAGTAAACAAGGAGATTAATCTTGGTGGAAATAGGTACATTTTGAGCTGTGGAGAATGGGTTCAATTGGAATATAAAGGACAGGAAAGGTAGGAACCATGGAAAGATGAGAACCAGTGAGCATGATTGGGTGAAACTTCAAAGGGCTTTAAGGCTAAAGAGGCCATTTAGAAGAGAAGGTGCTATACACGAGAGAGGGGGGAGACTGAATGGTGGTGGATGAGGTGACTGCAACGATGGACACATTCGAAGGGAAGTAGCGATGTAGCAATTGTTGAAGTTAAGAATATGGGATTTGGGAGGGGTAGGGTTTTGAATCAATGGCAAATTAGGGTTTATAAGGCCTAATATTATAGGAGATTGGACGAATTGGTGTTGAAGCATTGTTGACTCAACGATGGGCTAATTAAATCCTCCAGATACTAGAATTAATAGCAAAAATTAAAAACATGGTACTTGGAATAAGGGAATGATAATAAACACATAGAATTTGAGAAAAAGTCAGTGGGGGGAATCCAATAATAGTGACAGTTTGCTATTTTTACATGGTCAATTTTCTGATGGCAAGACAGTGGGAGATGAAGATGGTGAAGAAGAAAAAAAGTGGGAGATAATAGTTGAAGTATTAAATTCACTAGCTTGATGGCTCTTTGAATGGGAGGAAGAAAAGGCAAGGATCAAAGTTAACATTTTTAAACAAGATTTCGTCAAATTTAAATATAGTTCTGGTGTACATTTATCTAGGGTTGATATTGTTTTACCTATATCCGAGATACATTTATTTCACTTAAATTGTATAATTATTTATTATATGTATTAATCTAATTTCGAGACACATTTGTTTAATTCTCATAGGTATTTATCTTTAAAAAAATTATCTTATCTAAATTAAAGATATATTTTATATACATTTGTCTAAACTCTATTAGTGATTTAAAACCTGGACTGTTCCTCAAACCATCAAGGATTTCGGGTCACAGTTTAACCTTTTTAACTGTTTGAACAGCCAGTTCATACTTACTTTTATATTTGGATTTGGAGGACTATGAGTGCCTTTATTGTCAAAAAGAAAATGATGTGACCTTAAAAAAAATGCATATAATATAAGAACTAAAATGATAATTTTACCTAATATAAAAGCCCATAACTTCCTCCACAACCCTAAATTTGAAATTAACGCTCTCATTTGCCGCACTGTTCATTATTCTCTTTCTTTTCCATTCGTCTTCTTCTTCTTTTCTTACTTCTCCCTTCTCCCTTCTTTTTTATAAGTCACACTCTCTTCTCCCTTTTTTTTTTTTAATTCGTTTTCCCTTTTTTCCTATTTTGTTGTTGTTATTCTTCTTTCATGTTCTTCAGTTTTTGGTTTCTTCTTTTCCTATTTTCTTCTTCTTTTTCTATCTTCTTTTCTTCTTCTTTCATCGTGTTTTATTAGTTTAAATATGTATTTTTATAATTTTTAAATATTTTTTTCAAACTGTCGGTTTATTTTGGTTTAACTGTTTAACACTCAACTATTTTAAACGGGTTTCCCTGATTTTTGAGCAAACGTAGAATGAGCTGATATCTGGACCGGATGAATCGACCGGTTCACATTCTAACCGGTTAATCCATCTGATTCGGTCCGGCTTTGATGCCCCTGACCTCCGTTTAACAGATGGAGGTAACGCCAATCTCGACATTTGCATTAATTAATACAGTTCGTTATACATATGCGAAAACAATAATAGTCTTTTACCAAGTTTTGACCAAATTTGGGTTGTAAACTTATAATGAATGACGCTGAAATTACAAGCATTTATTTATTTTTATGAATAAATTACAAGCATTTATAGTGATTCTCAAAGATGTCGTGATATTTTTAAAGCGGATTCAAATAGCTATACAATTGAATTTCACATTTAAAAAGCTGTAAGATTCTCTGAAAGGATGGAAGATCCGTACGTATTTATGTTAAAAAAAAAATTCTTCATATGTGCACAGCACTGTTTGTTTGCCATTAATTAAATCTTTTGCATTTCGAAAACAAAATGCCAGTGTGAGCTCCATAACAGTACAGTCATATCATTCAGCAAATTTAAAAAACTCATTGTAGAATGCATTAGTTAGCCGGTTCTAAGACTGAATACAAATTCAAAACTTTTTAAATTAATCAATTACATTTTTTTATCCTTGATGGTTAATGTTAATTGCACATTTGCACTTTACCCTTAAACTAGAAACCTAATCTTACTTTATATTTTTTTTACATTTTTTTTTCATACTAGAAGCATGCTTGTGTCTTTGGGAGAGTTTATAAGAGCACTCATGAGAGCATGTAAAAAATAGGCAAAAAAACAATAAATAAATCATTAATATTTATGAGTTGATTCAAAAAATCCACTAATGTTTTTTTTGAACCAAATGAACCTTAATGTTTTTTAGTCAGCTCAAATTATTGGCCACTCTCGTAACTTTAACTATTAAGTCTAACGAAATCTTAACATAAAATGCCAAGTTAGTTTTTATGTTTTCTTCTTTTGCTCCCAGTATCTCTAAAGTTTGTGAGCTTAATATTTCATCCACTATCCCCACTTTAATCATCCAACACTTGTTTGATGTAGCAGGCGAGCTTATGTTTCGAGCTATCGCCACCATAATCACAACATTCACCCATAACTCTTCCTCATTCCTCACTGGCCCCAACATCACCTACAAGCTCACATTTTGCTTTATTGCCACTATAGTCACAGCCTTAATATTTTTCATTTGTCACAATATATGATTCTTCTCTTTGATTCATAACGATGGTGGCGAAGTGGCACTCATGGAGGGCTTGGGTTGTTGGAGCAACCTTAAGGGTAGTGATAAGTGGCTGTGATGGGCCTCTGATGCTGGCAAGATTGGTGAGGTGGAGGAGGATTCGGCTAGCTTGTGAGTTTGAAATCTTGTTTTATTCGGGATGATCATGATGTGAGGGAGGCTGCAGCAAGATCTAGTGAAGGTTAGAAACCAATGACCCTTTTTGGATTATTTTAAATCAAGTGCATCTATTTTATCAATTTCAAAAATATAATGCTGGAGTTTTATAATATTTCTAAGCTGAACGCGCAAATTAGGCCTTTTGGATAATGTTAATGGTTTATCTGACCATATTGAATAACATTAGTGGTTATTCAGCCGAAAAAAATATTAGTGGCCAATTCGAGTCAACTCCAAAATATTAGTGGTTTATTTGCTATTTTTTCTCTAAAAATAGTAGGCTTGTAAACGAACCAAACGAATACGAATAAGTTACATATGTGTTCGTTTGTTTAATTTTTAATGAACATAAACACGAATACGAATAATAAACAAATGTAACTTCTTTGTTCGTGTTTATTCGTTTATTACCAAACAAACACGAACAATTAAAGCCAATGTCTGCCACTATTCTGAATCGGAGTGAGCCTAGTAATGGCTAACGGAGCAATTAGTGATGGTGGGAAAGATTATGGGTTAGAGGCTTAGAGCTATGAGATTTGACTTGGTGCAGCAGGAGGTTTATATTATGAGTGGAATAACAGATTAGGTATAGGAAAATGAAAACAATAAATTAATTTGACGGAGATTAGGACATAATAATGTGTGTGGAGTATGTGGACACTAATAAAAATATATAATATATAAATATATAATAATAATAAATATAATACTAATATAAAAATAAACAAACGAACAAACATAAATAAATAATAACTGAAATATTCATGAATGTAAATGAATGAACAGTATCTTGTTATTATTTATTCATTTAACTAATCAAATAAAAAAATCTGGTCGTGTTTGTTCATTTAACTAAATAAATGAATATAAACGAACTCCAGCTGAATGGTTTATTGAACGTTCTGTTCATTTACACATTAAAAATAGGAGTAATTTTGCAAGTTTTTTGGAATCTAAAGGTTGTCATGTCACATTTGACATTTATGTGTGTATTGCTACTAAGAATTGTCAACTTATAATCGAAGCTGTAAGTTTTTAAAGATGAAATGAAGGAGGGTGTCTCGATCTGTGGCATATTCTAGAGACCGAGCAAGTGTATTGGATGTTCTGAATGCCGGCTGAAGTCAGCTCCCTACAACAAAGCCAGTTGGCTAGGACTTTTTTTTTTTTTCCCCTAACCAATTTTAATAGAAGAAAATATTGTCATCCATTTATTTAGGAAAAATTGAGAACTTAAACAATTTATTAACTATGGACAAAATTATTAAGAAAGAAATAAAATTAGTGAAAAGAATATATACTAGAAGTTTAAATTAAAAATTTTCAAAGTATACGTCAGAAAGTGTAAAATAAAAGGTATAGAGTAAGATTGGCTTCACAAAACTGGGATAAAAGTATAAATAATCTTAACAAATAAGGGTGATGTTACATATACAAAATATTTTAAAATAGTGAAATATAAAAGTTTACGTGTTAAAAAGCTTTTTGGCGGCATATATTTGGACAAGTCAAACATGTTATTCTTCATCGGCCAATATTTGGAACATCATGTTTATGAAACCATTTTTGCACATATTTTTATAGCTTTTACGTTATGAAAACAACGATCTACGATGCTTAACGGTGCTGTCTTAATAGATGTACGATCCTCATACAGTGATAATTTTGCTGGTTTTTAAACTGAAATTTACGAAAACAATCAAACAATCACGAGTTTCGACTTTCGAGTGTGTGTCTGAAATGGATCCAGGTGAGGACATAAAATAAAAGAATTATAATTAAAAAAAAAAAAAAGCGTACAGAAAAATACGAAAAAGAATTTAGGTCGGCTCGCATCGCATATGAAATTAAAGGCAGGTAAACCCTGTGTACCCAAAAAAAAAAAAGAGGGGGAAGGGGAGTGAAACCGTGAACAGAAAAAAATTCTAGTATGGGTCATCTCATGGTTCAGGCCACGTAAGATGCAAGTACAAGCAATTAAAGAGCGTTGCGTAAGGTCAGGTCATTTCCGCAATTAAAGTTCCACACGATCGGCATGGAATGGGTCCAGTCACTACGATTCATGGGGCTACCGCTCATATGTCCGTGATGCCCCCGTGTCGTGCTTGGCTCACCCAACCTTTTCATTTTAGTGCCGACTGCCCCGCCGTGACGTCTGTATTTCATTTACTGCGGACTAGGACTAGGAGTAACATAATGCTTGCACTAATGGATTTTATGCAATGGCCTGATGAATTTGGAAGAAAGCGTACACAGGTGCCAGATATTTTAGACCGCACTAAAACTTCAAAAATGACAAATATCATATAAAGCAAAGAGTCGTGTATCTAGCAGTCCCTATTATATTTTGCAGAAATCGAGAAAAGAAAATAAGACAAAAAACTAGTCTCCTTACTTACCAAGCCTCTAGTTACTTTGTGTGGGACTGGGAGCTATAAAAATCAAATCTAGTTCCATCTTTATCTAAATCAGTAAAGTAGATCAGCAGGTTAATAATGCTCGCTTGCCGAGCAAATGCACCCTGTCGTATCAAGAGTCTGACCCAGTTTTGTTGCCTGATTATATACGGTAACAGCCATTGGATTAGGACGCGTGATTTTTTTTTTTTTTTTTTGGGGTGTGTGTGTTGTGGTGTCTTCTCCAATAGTTTTCTGGTGACTCATAAATTCTAAAAATTTACCACGTTGTGTTGACCGGAGATGACAGGTAATTCGGGAACCAAAGGTGCCACGTTACTTGTGTTGTCACAGAAAGGATATGTAAATGAATCCCACAAGAAAGAAACTATCTAGTAGCAGTGCTTACTACCTAATACTTTGATCAACTATCCAATCGAATCAACAGAAACAGGGGAAAATGCCATTACAAATAAAGAAACAGTTAGCCTCTGACAAGCAACTTATGCTCTGGTCTTCAACGTGAACAAAATCAGAGATGACACCAACCTTAAGTTCATATTTGCAGAAACACCCTACCTTGAACCTAGTTGCTTCCTGGCCCTGGAACGACTTCAATTTGCTTTGCCTCTGGGCTGTGGGCCTGTGGCTAGGCCTTTTCCATTTCCACTCACAGCCTAGCCTGACAAACATCATTTTAAAATAAGATTATAAATGAAATGAACGAACACAAATAAATCATGTTCATGTTTGTTCGTTTAACTTTAAACGAACACAAACAATAAATGAATGCAACTTCTCTGTTTATATTTATTCATTTATTAATAAATGAACACAAATACGAACACGAATAATTAAACTTAATGACTACCATTAATCTAAATTGGAGCGAGTTTAGCAATGACCAACCGGACAATAGACAATGGTGAGAGAAATTATGGGTTATGATAATAAGGCTAAACTTGATACTGCAGGAGGTTCATGCTATAAGGAAATGGTTGATTATATTTGGGAAAATAAACATAATATATTAATTTGGAAAAGATTGGAGCATAATCACATAAGTGGAGTAGGTATATACTAATAAAAATGCATGATCTATAAAACATATATAATAATAAATGTACAACTAATATATAAATAAATAAACAAATCAATATAAATGAACAAATAAATAAATAAACATAAACGAATAATAACCGAACTGTTTATGAATGTAAATGAACGAACGGGACCTTATTCGTATTCGTTCGTTTAACTAATCGAATAGAAAAATATGTTTGTATTCATTCGTTTAATTAAATAAACAAAAATAACGAACTCTTATCGAACGGTTCACTGAACACTCTATTCATTTACACCCCTATTTAAAAGTAGTAATTAAAAGTGTTTATTTGTCAATGTAAGAGTTGGTGATTATAGACTGATAGCCTGTTGTAATGACATTTATAAATGCATTAGCATTACCAAGGTATTATCTTGAAGAATTTGCAAATTTGCTTCTTGACATTATTAGTCCTCTCCAGAATGCTTTTGTTGCCAGAACATCGACTAGTGATAATATTATTGCTTAGTTGTGATTAGAGGTGGGAACCGGGTTGGCCGGCCTGAGCCCGGACCGGGTGTAGGCAGGGCGGTTCCGAGCCGGTCCTGGGGCGGGTCGGGTCGGGGCGAGTTTCATTTTTATTTTGATATATATATATATATATATAGAACAATTATTAATTATATAAGTCATAAATATTTTTTAAAAAAAACACCACATTTGGTGTAAGTTTTATTAAGTTAAAAAACCAAACGGCACTTACAAATAATCGGAACGTGCCTTACATTTTGAAATGGCAAAAACGTTCCGGAAATGATAAATAATAGAAACCTATGATCTGTGCTGAACAGTATAATTAGATCAAATACAAACTACATGTATGATTAGAAAAAAAAAAATTCAACTATCGGTATCGGATATTACCTCATCATCCGAACTCTTTTGGTCTTGATGCCAGAGTGCTGCAAGGCCCCAATTTTGGTTGCACACGCATACTTCTACCGCATCGGGTGTCAATCTTGACCGTTTTTCTGTTATCACCCGTTTTCCGGCACTAAACGTTGCCTCAGATGAGACGGTCAATACTGGAACGGCAAGAATTTCTTGTGCGATTATCGACAAGATCGGAAATCTTGATCTCTTTTGTTTCCACCACTCCAAGATGTCGACGTCGCTTGTCTCGAATGATGTGTTGAGATAGTCATCGACCTCAGCTAATCCCGATGTCATCGATCGAGGTCATTTGAGCATTTGGAGTGCCGGGTTGAATCTTGAGGAGCTTCGGATTTTACCTTATCTGAATGCCGCTCACAATATAACTTGTATAAAGAATGCAAGTACTCGGAAGCAGAAGCAGACATAGCCAAAACATTTATATGAGACATTTCTAAATAAGTATGAAAAATTCCTTCAAACAGTGTTGTTGTGCCCGTTAATTTTACATACGGGTCAAGTAAAGAAGCGACTAAAAAGATAGGTAGAATGTTTGAGAAATATTGAAGCCACTTAGCCCGCATGGCTTCAACAGTCGGTTTTAACAAGTCATCATTTTTAAACTGATGTAAAGCATATGTGATGTTCACTAAATGAAACAAAACTTGATGACTTGTTGGGTAGTAAACACCAGACAAAAATTCAGTTGCCTCGTAAAAAAACTTAAGCAATTCACCGGTTTTGGAACATTTCTCCCAAATTTCAGTCGTAAGAAATTTAGAACCCATTTTTAAATTCATGAAATGTGACAACAAATTTGCATACGGTAATGCATCTTACAACATAAAAAATGTGGAGTTCCAGCGGGTTGGGCAATCCAATTTAAACCGTTTCCAAGAAAATGGTTTTTGATTTTCAATACAAAAGCTTTTAAATTCACGAAAAATAGCAGGTCTGGACATCAAATATTTTAATGAGTTTCGAATAGGCAAAATCTCATTTTGGAGAACTTCTAAACCCTTTTGCACACAAATGTTCAAAATATGGCATATGCATTTAACGTGAAAAAATGCACTGTTGAGTGGTGGTTTTAAGTTTTGACTCAAAAGGCGAGCGGCAACATCATTATTCGAAGCATTATCAAATGAAATGCACAAAACTTTATCAGTACAAAAATAATCACATAAAGTTTCTAAAATACAATTAAATATTTGAAAACCAGTATGATCCGTTTCAATAACCTTAAATGATAAAATTCATTTTTGCATTATCCAATCAGAATCAATCCAATGAGAATTAACACAATAGAATGATTGACCTATAGGTGATGTCCACATATCAGAAGTAAATGCCACACAATGATCAAGAGCAGAAAAATATGCTTGCAAATCTGATTTTCCGGTTTCAAATTGTCTAAAGCTTTTTTTCCTAGCAGTTTTCCTAGATACTTTTCTAAATGCAGGATTTAATTGTGATTTTATCCAAGATTCTAGGTGGACATCTTCAGCTTGTGAAAAAGGTTTTTCGATAAGCATCATCCAATTTACCATACCTTATCTACAAGATTGTTGGTTAAAACGAAATATACCTGGTTCGCCGGCGCCAGTTGTAGACCCAAGTTGTGTTTGTCCTCCAGAACTAGTCCCAGTACTAGGGAGGACGTTAGCATGTTGATTTTCAAGATGCCGCTTCAGCGTTCCAGTGCCGGAATTCTTTCTATGCACAAAATTTTTCCCGCAATGTTTGCATTTTCCGTACCTCGACTCCCCTTCGTTTATGAGCTCATAATGCTCCCAAACCCAAGCAGTTAGTCTCGTGGATTTACCTTGTGCTTAAGTTCCCTCCACGCCGGGCTCATGACTTGTAAGCGTCGGTTCTGTTGACGGATTCCCAGACGCCATCGCATCCAACTCTTCCACTTCATCATCGGATAATTGATCGTCGAGACCCAAATCGTAATTCATCATATCGATTTCGGCAACATTGTCGTGAAACTCTTGAATTGAAATGCCTTTATTGGAGGGCCGAGATCGGCGACGGAACAAGGCTCGGAGGCCGGTGTTGCGGGAAGATGAACTATCTGTTGACTTGTCCTTTCCTTTTGAAGCCATGACTCACGTACTAATAGTAGTGATTAATGCAAAATCAAGAGAGGATTATGAAGATATTAGGGAGAGATTAGTAAGAAATTTGGAAGAGATTAAGAAAATAAGGAGAATGGTTGAGAGAATATAGTATATGAAGAAGAGAGGTTGAGTGATTGTGTGAGGATTGAGTGAAAATGGCATTGGTATTTATAGGGGGAGGGGGAAAATTAGTTTGACCAAAAAGTTCTTGAAATTTAGTTGTTGGGAGGGGCAAAAATGAAATTTTAGGGGCTGAAATGGAGCACAAAGCTATTGGAGGGCCTGCTATGTAATTAGCCATTTTTTAAAAAAAATTTCGCAGGTTAATGTTATACAGTAGGGAGCCGTTGCGGCGGGCCGGCGGTCCGGGTCCGGTCCGGTCTAGCGGGTTTGTCTGGTCCGGGCCGGTCTTTTTTGCGTCCACCTCCCCCCTATTGGGCCCATACTCGGCTCATAATATTACGGGCGTCTCGCGGGACGGGGCGGGGCGGTCCCGGTTCGGTCCGGGCCAACCCGGCCCACCTACCACCTCTAGTTGTGATTTTCTGAAGCATTATGGTAGATCCTGGACTTTTACTGGTACGATGATTCAGTTGGACATTCATGGTGCATATATGGCTCTGTTGACTGGAGGTTTTCGGAGGACGTCCTTACTGCTTTAAATTTTCCGGCCCCTTCTGTTTAATGAAGATTTATGTGTTGTGTATTTTCTCCTTCATTGGCAGCGATTGTGGTTATTTTCAGGCCAGGGGGAAAGGTCTGAGGCAGGGTGACCCTATGTCAATTTCACACTATTTCTTTGTTTTATGTATTCAAGTCTTCACACAAGATGAGAAAAAGATAAGGGCTTTCACTTTCACCCAAAGTGTCGCATATTACAGCTCACCCACCGGCCTTCGTAGATGATTTGTCGCTGTTTTGCGGGGGTGATTACAGGTCTATTTCAGTGTAGTGGAAGAACCATGTTCAGGAATTTACTTGCTTTCCGGGGTCAATGTTCAAAGGACTGGCATTTTCTTTTGTGGGGTCCAACATTATGTGAATTAACAGCTTTGCCTCTCATGAGCCTAAGAACCCATTTAAATATCTTGGCTCCCATTAATGCCTCACGTTTTTAGTTAAAGGAGTACAATGTGTTGGTCGATAGAATTACAAGCAAATTGATTCTCGAGATGCTAAGCACTTATCTTATGTAGGGAAGTGGTATTAGTTTAGTGGATAGAATTACTTTTTAAAAATTTATCAAATGATAATAAGACATGGTATTAGTTCTCACTAATACCAAGCGATGTACCCCAAACTTTCTTATTACTCTACACAAATTCATCTTCTATAAGCTTTAAAACCTTGAACCTCTATTTTATCTCTCCTCTACAAACAAATTACATATAGAATTTGGGAGGAAAAGCTTATTACATGAAACCTGCACTTCAATCTTGTCTGCAACTATGCCCGTTATATAGCAGAGTGTTTATCTACCTTAAGACCCATCAGATGCCGATTTAGTTTTTAATTTGGTGCGCATCTCACACATTGCCGGGTGAACAAACTCGAAACACCAACAACTCAAATTTATGACAGAGAAGCCAGCTTTACACAATGTAATATGGTCGGGGAAGGGAAACAGAAACCCAGAGTCTACACCAGAAACGAGCTGGACAACACAATTACATTCTAACCAAATTTCGTAATTTTATAATCCAAGAGCTTATAAAAAGTTCCTTACTGTATAAAAGCGGATGCAACCAAATTATTTCTGGCATTGATAAGAGAAGCATAAAATCTTTTTGTAAGAAATAAATTAAAAACAAATACCATAATCAAACGCTGTTGAAGAAAACCCAAAATGGTCATCACAGGGAAGAAGCTCTCCCGGAAACACCAGGGGCCTATATATTTTGCCTACCTTCCACTAAAACCAGGGAACATATGAAGAAGCTCTCGCCGCAGTCTATGGCAGTTGCTGCCAGTATATTTTTCATGGACTTAGAACTTTATAAGTTGATAAACCTCTTAAAAGTCTATTACAACAGTCCCCATCACAATACCTCTAATATACTTAAACTTTGAAAGTCAATACCAACTTGCACTTCTACTTTTGATTAGTGTTTATATGCGTAGAGCAGGTTCTGCTAATGTATCATCATGCAAGTCCACTTCTATATCTAGCCTTATATCCAGCAAGACAAACTTCTGAGTCAAGGGAAAATAAAATAAATAGCCAAACATACTCCCCTTGTAGCTTCCATTTCATATATGCAGAAAAGGCAAAGCTTGGCATACATGGAGAAATAACAGCAGACAGAATAGTCATAGTACCTGCAAGCCAACAAGTGACTAGTACAAGCAACGGGGCCAACTTCATGAGACACATGTTGGGAATCTTCTACAAGAGCAACTCAATTCTGGTCCCTCAGCCAAAAGCAATATATTAGCAAATATGAAAGTTCCTTAAGTTGAAGCTGAAATATCATTTAAAAGCAGAAGGATTTTGTGCAATCACCTTCTTTTGTTCTGCGTGATGTTGAAATCAGTAGAGCTATTGAGAAAATAGTTCAAGATACCAGGCGGCACCTCAAATCCCTGGAAGATGTTGTCGATTTCCAATCTCAGGCACTTTAAATTGTCAAATTTGGATAGACGTCCCTTCAACAAGGAAGGAAAAGTGGAAAGGATCTTGCAAAATGGATAACGCATTCAACATTTAGAATCATTTGTTACAAAAAAAAAAAAAAAAAAAAGAGAGAGCAGAAACAAAGAGCATAACCTGTAGCATAATACCTCAATGGTTTCCATGGCTATTGCGAGGGATTTTGCAAAACGGAACTCATTCACCATCTCGATTGAAAGACGAGAAAAAGCTTCCAGATATCCACTGCTCTCACCGGACTCTTCCAGAGCTTGAATATATCGGTCTAAATCTAAATCAATAAACACATCCTCCAGAAAAGGGGCATCCACAGAACAGGGCATAGGAAAATAACCCAAAAACTTGAAAGTGGTGAGCCTTGGAGCGACAATTACAACCTTACAATAATCCTGCGGGTCAAAGTCAGACAAAGTAAAATGCAGAAATTCCAGTGTTATAAGACTAGGAATGCGGATATCGAAAGTTCCAGCATCTGCGTGCCAAATACGTCCAATTATTAGTGTTTCAAGCTGAGGACAGCTTGAGAAAAGCTTCTCATCGAGGTTGACAAGTGGCAGCCGAAGATCATCGAGCTGCAGAGATTTGAGGGAAGTCAAGTTCGAACCTGACGGGCATGGCAGTATTACACCTTCAGGATGGAGACCTCCCAGCTGGAGTTTTCTCAGTGATTGGCAGTTGAAGAAGCAATGAGGAAACACAATGGGCCTTACGCCACATGGGTTTGCAAATTCGAGCTCCATTTCTTGTACACCATGTTTAACCGCATACTGGGTCAATGACTCGACTAAGAGGGGACCGATATATGACTCTGACTCGAGAGCCAATCGAACCTTGAAAAGCTTAGAGTCGTCGCGACGAATCAGGACATGGGTCAGGAAATCGGAGAAACAGCGCCCGGTTCCGCCTGAGGCTCCGATTTTGAAAGCTCCGTCTTTGAAGCTGAGGTTTGGGACGGAATTCCACAGGTTCCTCCATCGTTTGGACAGAAGAGACGTCCGAACAGCGTCTAGGGTTTCCAGAAAACCGAGAATGTGAAGCAAAATGGAATCACCCAAGCTGCTAATCCTGTCAACTGCCCTCTCCCTCTTGGATTTACGCCTCTTTGGTCTTTTGATTCTCCCGCTCCCGCGCGCCATTGCTTTGCCTTTGCCGCTTCCACCGTCCCCCAGTGCACAGGTACAGGAGAAAGTTCAGCGGGCCAAGGGTTTAAGGCAAAGCTGGATGTCGTACCCTTTTTGCGTACTAATTATATTTTATATATTATATATATACACATATGAACATATAGAATATATTAGTCATTGAAAATACATGGGTTTAAAGTTCATATGATATATATCTAGATTTTTTAAATATAAATATATATTTATAAAATAAAAAATATAACTTTAAGGGTATAGAAGAAATAAAAATATAAAATTCTTTCAAATATGAATTTTTTTTTGTTATACAAAGCATTCAATTAAACATAATAATTTTATATTTTACTTAAAAATATAAAAAAAAACTAAAAATAAAAAAAAAATGTATTTCCCCATCTCGTATCATTTTCCCATCTTGTACCCTTTTTTTCATTGGTATAATTGATATGAGACAGTACCGGCAGATATGGTATGAGATTTAAAAATATTATCTAAGGCTGAGTAATTTCAAATAAGGCCTTATTTCACTTTTAGTCCATGAACTCAGCTGATTTGACCACGTAGCGCACTGAACTTGATCTAGCTCAAACTCAACACTAAAACTAGGTAAAATCTATTGGACAATGTCCCTCTTTGATTATATCATGTGAGGAAGCCGATTTCAAGGACTAATGCAAATCTTATTCAAGGTTGTAAACTTTGGATCTAATAGATAATAATAGATAACCCCATGTCCTTTTTTAAACCCCAAGGTTCCGACCAAGGCACACCTTTGCCAGCGACTGTCATCCCTCATTGCCATCATGACCTCTAGCAGCGGCTACATCTTTCCTGTTGAGGAGGTGGTTTTAGGTTACAAGGAGTAGAATGCATTGCAAGTTGTTATTGGAACATTACTAGCAAATAGGCACATTTCTGTGTAATGGTAGTAAATTGGTCAATGACACAAACATTAGTGACATGTTTAGAGTGTATGCCCTTCCCTTGTTACTCTACCTAGTGTGTTTGGCTGGAGGGGTGAAACTAAAGAGCCCGGGCCCTCCTTCAAAATTGTAAAATACCAATAATTTTTTGTAAAATTTAAAGGCAAATGTGTTATTGTCCCTCCCTAAAATTGGTCAAATATTTTTGTAATGAATATAATTTGGGAAAATGTTTATTTTGACCACTCCTTTTTAAAAAACTTTGGTCCAACCCTAGATGGCTGGTGACCTTCTCTACTGGTGGCTAGACCAAAGTGATGGAGAATTTCTTAGGTCCATCTTGATCTAGGTGGATATAGATCAAAATTAATTAGTCTAGTTAAGCACTTTAAACGTTTTATTTTTGTTGGCAATCTGCTCCAAGTTTTCATTTTTGGAATACAAAAGCTATACATGATTTTTAATCTTTATCTTTTTTCCTTGGTTAAAACCATTCAAGAATTATTTCGAGATTTTGAAGATCAAATTCTAAATCGAGCATTTGATCAGTCCGCTTGAAAATTGAAAGAGTTACTGATTTCCATCAAGTTTTTCATCACTACCTTTAAATTTTGTTATAAATAATTTAGCAACCCCAAAACATTGTTAGGAAAGTTTTTTCGTTTTATTTCAAAATTTTATGACACCTAAATAAAATACTATAACAATAAAAAAGGGTAATGACATGTATTGTCCCTAAACAATCCTAATATTGCTTAATTATTTCAAAATTATGAATTGTTGCATCAATCATCTTCAAACTACCTAATTATTGCACCAATCGTCCTGCAGTCATAATAGGGGTTAAAAAATTATGAAAGTTGGGGGGGGGGGGGGAATTGCACAATCAATCATACTACTTAGAAAAATTTTCTATTTGAGTCTTAATTTTTTTTTATTTAAGATTTTTAAAGTCTTTTTATTTTGAAGGTTTTATTATATATATATTTTTTATTCTTGCTTCTTGGGATTTTTTTTGTTGATTGATCAAAGAATCTTTATTAATCATTACTAGGATATATGGGACATTTTTCAATTTTTAAAAGCAAATAGAACCAGTAGAAAAACAAGGAGGTAAATAATTGGAAGTAGTAATCCTTAGTAAGAATCGATTTTCTAAAGACAAACTCACTCATTCAACTCTTTCTCTGGTGACTTATTTCTCTTCCAATTCTTCTCCTTGCTGCTCTTGTTGTACTTTTCCTGCCTTTGAGTTCCCAATTTTGGACTCAATTTTTATTTATTTTTTATTTTTCTTTTAAGATGTTTTGTTTTTTTTCTTAATACTCAAAATTATTACAAAATAGGGATGCCAACATAATTTTTATCTAATTTAACAGACACTACTCATATCCTACCTATTACCTAAGTAATTGATAAAAATGAACATAAAAAAATTAAAAAACCATAATGCTACTTTTTATTAACCATAAGTCTAAACCGTCTACAACAAATGGTAGAATTCTAATCCATGAAACAAAGATAAAATGATTTTGATGCAAGAAAAATTAAAAAAACATGCTTCTAAGTTTCAACTTGCCTTGTTTGCCGAGGATTATTGAAGTGGGTTCCTCATTGTACCCTTGATTATCTAAATCTTTATCTCCAAGCTTGAGCTTGAGAAGTTTAAAATTAGACAAGGTCAATTTCGTGTTCTCATCATTCTTATAAATTAAGTTTGGAGCTCACTGGGAGGGAGCAGGAGTAGAAGAAAAAAAACAACTTTCATTGTTATACTATATCCTGATATGGCCTTCAATGGCTTAGAAATGAAAATTTTTCTTTCTAGGTGGTGAAGACAAGTGAAGATCTTTCTCAATAATGAAAGAAAAAAGGCACCTCTCACACATCTTTGTAATGTTAGAAAGCTTCTTGTGGGCATGGTAGAAGATGAAAGTAGAAATTTTCCTCAAGTCGTCATTGTAGATAGACTCATTGCAGTAGAAATCAGGGTCCATGTGGATGAGCATGTGATCAATTTGCATGTAAATCAAACATGGGGTCTTACGTTCAAAGGCTTTTTTAGCTCTGTATTTCTTTCTTCTTTCCAAGTATTTTTTTTCCTATGACTTCCTAGTTTGACCATGGACAATGATGGGGTGCACACGGCAGCTTTGATGTTGGTGGGGTAGATAGAGGTAAGGTATATACATTTCAGGTCTAAATTGAAAACCCATAAAGTTTTAGGACTAAATAGAAAAGTTTCTTATATTAAGACTAATTGTACGATTTCCCCCCAACTTTCATTACTTTTTAACGTCTATTATAACGATAAGATGATGAGTGCAACACTTGATTAGTTTAAGAATGACGGATGCAACAATTCATAGTTTTGGGATAATTAAAAAACATTGAAAATAGTTTAGGGATAACATGTGTCATTTGCTCAATATATAGAAAACCTTTCTGTTCGGTTTTTTGTTTCATTTTCAAAACTTATTTTAAGAATTAATTTTCTGACATAAAAAAATAAGATAGTAGCATATTGGTAGTTAGATAGATTGCCCTGTTGAAATACAAGCAAATACCAGGCCAATCGTTTTGTCTGGAGACGAAGATGTTGCTATAACAATAAGTACGTACCCGATATGCTGAAGATCATTTGGCGGTTTCTTTCGCTCCTTCTGAAAGACATCGACCTTAACCGGCCTCTAGTCCATCTAATCATTAGGAAGCTGATTAATTTAATTCCCCTATCAATTGATGTAATCGTTTGAGTTTTGAATAAAATTAAGCTTCATTGGCCTTGGAGTACAATTAAACATATATACATATATATACTACTAATTAATTAGCACTCAGCCGCCAGTATCATTACGTGAATCTTAAATTAACTATAAAAAAAGAAATTGATTAATTATATTTGAAAAAGGGGGAAAGAAAAAAGAAGCCGTACGTCATTAATTAGTTAGTAGTACGTAATTAATTTCATCAAACAAAGCGCAATTTATGTTCAAAATTAATAATGGATGAGGCGGAATTAAATTGTCCCATCCCATGCATGCTTGCATGCATGTGCATGGATGGCAATAAATAAATAATTAATAGGGAAGAAGCTGATGATGTGGGTGAGGACTTGGACTATGCATGTGCATGAACATGAACATGAATATGATGATCTCCAGTCCGGCAGCCTAATAAAGCCTTGTTCTCCTCCACTGGCATTGGCAATGGCATTTCACCGGCCGCCTTGCCTTCTTCCTTGTTTTCCGCTGCCACGCTTTGGCCCTTCACTGCCTCCACTAATTCCTTCCTCGCCTCCACCGGAGTCACTCCAACTTCCTCGTTCCCCGTCTCTTCCTTCTTCTCACCCTGAATGAATCCGATGCATGCATGTGCATGCCTCATATCATATCATATCATATATATACAGTACTTGTTCTTAATTATCATCTCCTAATTAACTGTACCAGTACAACATCTATATATTTACTTGTTTCTACGTTCTTAATAATGAGTACTTATTTCGTTTTCTTCATTAATTTTACCTCATCCAACAAGTTTATTTGTTGCTCTGCAGGCTCTTGCTTCTCAGCCTTTTCTTCTTCCTTCTTCTCGTCTTTCACTTCCTCGGCTGTTTGAACAACTTCCTCTTTCTCTTTTGCAGGCTCGGGACGCGGGGCATCAGCAGCCTCCTGCCTCGTCTGCTTTGGAATGCTAGCACAAGCACCCATTTTCTTTTTAACTATATATATATATATATATAGCAGGTGTTTAAGTTATTACAGGGTTTAACCAAAGCAGATCTTCTTCTCTCTTTCCCTCTCTCTCCGTGTGAAGGAGATCTGAAAGGTTGAAGAAGGTGGAGACAAGGCAGGCAGACGAAAGAAAGCTAGCGAAACCAGACACGAGTTGCGAGACAATTTTTCTTTCTTGGTATACGGCCGGCCGGCCGGTTTTATTTTACATCAAGAGTGGATTTTGTTCCGGCTTTGTTGCTGCGCCTGTATTCGTTTCCACGGCGCAGAAAGATTTCAGGACTCGGACCTCACCACTAGCATTAATTACCCTTCCTCTTTCGCCTGTCTTTTGCTTTTCCTCTCGATTCTTAAATATCCGTTGGCCCTGGCCCTGGCTCTGGCCCTTCTATATATATATTTTCCCTCCTTTTTATATTAATTGACTATTTTATTTTATTTTTTACTCATTTATCTTCTTTTATTAAAATCTGATTTAAATATATTTATATTAATATAAATTAATAAAAAAATTAAAAAATAATATTTAGAAACTATAATATTTAAAGTTTCATTTTTATATAAATTATTTATATTTTATAATAATTTTTTTTTAAAAAAAATTATAAATTAATTACTATAAATGGTAAAAGGTTCAGAAGAGGGTATATATGTGTGTGTGTGTGTGTGTGTGAGCTGTTCGACCTTTCTAATGTAGTCAAAATAACAATGATAAATCATGAGTTGTTTGCTTGCTTGATTCTAAGCACCCTGGAAAATATATCTGTGTTAGTCTGTATTGCAAGTGTTTGATACTTTATGTTATGCCTACAAAATTTTTTTTTACGATCAACATCCTCGCACCTCTTTCACCTGCGAGCCTCCAAAATATCAATCATGCGACCAAAGCAATGAAAATCACTAGCTCATAACGCACATCTAATTCCAGCATTTACTGGGAGATAAATGAACGCATCCATTACGGAATTCACAACACAGAAATTAAAGAAAGACCCAACAACAATGTCTGGATATATAACTTCGATGACACCTGCGTCCTAGCATCAACTTACAGAGAGCTATATTTTGAATTCATTATTTTTTGCTGAAGCTCCAGCTCTCCATACTCGTTTGCAAGCTTCAGACGCTTGTTTTCCAGTCTCATCTTCTCCAGCTCCAAGTTTTCCTCCAGGTTAGTTTTCTCCAACTCACGCCACTTAACATGCAACTTGAGCATCTTGGTCTTCATCAGCAACTTTTGTTCCTCCAGCTGAAGCAACTTAGCTTCCATCCCAAACTCAATTGCGTTATTTTCACCATCTGGGCTCAGATCCAAATCACTCAGATCAAATTGTGAAGCAGCTACCAACCTTTTTGTCTCAGGGTGAGCCGGACTGAAATTTGTCTGTCTGCTTTGTGCTTGACCGTGAAACCTTCTGTTACCAGTCGAAGGATTTCCAGGATCTGCAACTTCATGTTCCTCAATTTGTTTCATCCACTCACCAGGCACTTCAGCAAACTCCAGTAAACTTCCTGCACTAGCCTCTGTTGTATCATTTGGCACATTCAATCCACCTTTCACCTCAGAAATCTGATTTGAGACTTGAGCTATACATGTGCCTTCATTCCCGAGAACAGAGAGCAAAGACTGCAAAACATCGGGATCATGGGGAAGAAATACACGGTTGCCATTATGGTAACAGCACATCTGTTCAAAAAATAGATGTTTTGATGCCAGGATTCTCTTCACCTTCTCCTTTGCTTTAGCTGATATATCCATTGCACCTAAAAGCTTTGGGTTCTCAACAACGTTGCAAGAAATGCCTCTTCCAAGTAGTTCATTCAGTCTCTTGTATGTTTTGCTCAGGCTGTTGAACTTGTCCTCACATTGCTGAGGTGATACATTATAACCCCTTTCCACCATAACCCTTGAAATACACCTCCATTTTCCGATTTTCCTAAGATGCAAAAGCCTTTCCTTCCAGCTACCACTGCATTGAGTCTCTTCCCCAACATATGAAAGAATGGTAATCAGAGTCATTATCATTTTCTCCGTCCATTTCACACGTGCCCAAGGAAACCTATTGTCACAGTAGTCAATTTCATTTTGCTCAATATTGCCCTCATTATTTGTCAAAGCGTCAACAGTTCCAGAGCCATCTCTCATTTCAGTCTCGTTATGAGCAAAATCAGAACTAAGTTGCCCAGTCTCTTGGACATCTTGAGCCACGCCTGTAGTTTGCTGGTGATAAAGTTGCAATGATCCTGGCAGGTCAAGAAAATCATATTGTTCTTCCAACATCAAGTTAGCACTTGAAGGTGGTTGACTTGCCATTCTTTTCTGCCAAATAAAACCTTTACACCAAAAGTTAGAAAAGATTTGTCCCTCAGTGTAGAATCGAATTCCTTCTTACAGAAGCCCCATTTGATGGTTACTAAAGCCAGCTACATAAACAATCCAACGCAAACCCAACTAAGTTTTCTGGTAACTCATGCCAAAAATAACACTGGCATTCAATAGATCTACAAGTGAAAGCTAAATCCAAGATCTGACACCCGTTGTAGAAAGATCTGATTCAACAACTTTGACACGAATCACAGATCTTTATGGCAGTCCAAGAATCATCCAAACAATAAACCAATTCCAAATCTGACAACCCTAAGACAAAAAAAATTTGCGAAAATCATAATTTCAACTACAAGTCCATGCAGCAACTCAAACGGCTGAAGTACTTATCTGGTAACAAACTGAAGGGGAAATTCTTCCTTGAGAAAATCATTTTCCCATCAGCACCATCTATGTGTGCAAGCTTCAATTGTGAGTATAATGCAGGTCCACTGAGGTCTGGTGAAAAATATAATGGTGATTTTGGGAACAGAGAAACACAACATTAGTAAAAAAGACACGCTTGAAAAGCAACTTGGACACATCCAACTTTAGTTTCACAACTGGAAACTATGCCACATCTTTTGCGCCACCTGTTGATTCCTTAGTTATTTACCCAAAATACTGATTGGTCAAATAGCAAAACCCAAACACCTGCAGTCCAGTGGGTTCAGGGTTTCAGCAAATCAAGCTGACTATCCATGGGCTCTCCATACAAATTAAGCAAATCCAAAAAAGTGGGGAAATAACCTAAGAAGAAAATGAGAGCAAAAACCGAATTGATTTCTAAGCCATTAGGTTTTGTTTAAAGCAAAAGCAAAAACAAAACAACTGTGTACTTCAGTGAAGAATGTGGACAAAAAATTGAATCCTAAGCCAGTCAAACCTTAAAACATACTGTCATAATTGAATTGCGTGAAAGAGGGAAAACCTAAAATGTAAAAAGATCACCTCAAGTGCATATAAGCATGTCCAAGCTATCAACAAGCAAAGGAACAAGAATTCTCATCCATACAGTATAAAATGGAAAACCAAATTTCCACAGAGAATCCAAAGGGAAAGGAAAAAACTACAAAGCAATCAAGTTGCCAAATAAATCAAAGAATCACTAGTACCTACACATCCATAAAAGGAAAAAGAACCCTAAACGAAAACTTAAGTGGCCCAAATACAACTTCCTGCAGGTCACTGATTTATGTAAACATTTTAGGGAGGAATGAATAAATAGTTAATACCTTATAACAAATGTTTTATTACTTTTGCTGAACCTTTGACTCTGGGGGCATATGAATTTTCCTTTCCAACAGTTGATTGCCATGGAGACCTAATCATATTAACATAATCATTAAGCAACATCTTAAAAATCACACAAAAGCTCCCAACTTGCAGCCATCAAGCATTACCAAGCAGACAAAGGAGACCCTGCAGCACTCCTCAGGCATAAGAAGGTTAAATTAACGTACATATTTACGCGAGAAATCCATGAAATCCAAATTTGCCACCTGTATGCCATAGTCCAAGCAACATTATAACCCATATATATGTCCGGTAATTAAAGCGACGTCTAGAACCCAGATTCCCAAAATCAGAGTAAGATCCAGTAATTAAAAACAAAATGCCAACAGGAAGCAACAAAAGCAATAAAACGTTTCAATTCTCGATCTCATCCTAAATTTAGCGTAGGTTAATGAAAGTAGCGTTAAAGATGCAGAAAAGCTAATCCAGAAGTAATAAACAAGAGACTTATCTGCAAGTGAAACAAAATATATCATTGAAAAACAAGTGGAGCGAAAATTGCTTGCTTCATTCGTTTCTCTTGGTCTCCAAATCTTTACAACTCACACACGCACACACACTCCGTCTGTCTTCTGCTGAGTAGCGAAGCCAAGAACGAGATTGTTACCTCCAAATGAGAGATTGGGCCGGTCTGTAGATATAAAGGGATAAAATTTTGGGCCAGCACTATCTAACCTTGGCCCATTTAGGTTTGCCCCCCTTACTCGGTATCTTCCTCCGGCTTCTGAGACCCTGATTTCAGTCGCGGGATTCTGATCGAAGCCAACCATTCCTCGATTATGGATCAGTTGCACGAGGTTTCCGACAATCATGTGACTGTTAAGGTGAACGCACGACCAAAACCACCGCCTAAACGCTTCGTCAAGAACCAAATACCGGATTCGATCCTTCACGACGCCGCCCTCAACGCCGCCATATCCGTCCTGCCTTCCAACTACAACTTCGAAGTCCATAAGTGCGTGTGGAGGATTCGATCCACACGCGCGAAGCGAGTGGCCCTGCAGCTTCCCGAGGGATTGCTCATGTATTCGCTCATCATCTCTGACATCTTCACCTCCTTTGCCGACGTCGAACACTGCTTTGTCCTTGGGGACGTCACCTATGGCGCTTGCTGCGTCGACGATTTCTCGGCCACGGCGCTCGGCGCCGATCTCCTCATCCACTACGGGCATAGTTGTTTGGTACCCATAGACGCCACCAAGATCCCCTGCCTCTATGTCTTCGTAGATATCAAGATCGACGTTGACCACCTCATCAACACAATCGATCAAAATATGGATTCTGCTAGCGAGTCCGTTGTACTTGCGGGCACAATCCAGTTTGCTTCGGCGATCAGAACGGCCAAGCCGGAGCTAGAAAAGCGTGGCTTTAGGGTTTTGATCCCTCAGTCCAAGCCTTTATCAGCCGGTGAAGTGCTGGGTTGTACTGCACCAAAGGTGAGTTGTATCGGTAACGCGAGTGAATCTGTTCTTGTCTTTGTAGCTGATGGTAGGTTCCACTTAGAGGCTTTTATGATAGCTAATCCTGGGATTAAGGCATTTAGATTTGATCCTTATATGGGAAAGCTGTTTCTGGAGGAGTATGATCACAAAGGAATGAGGGAGACAAGGAAGAGAGCAATTGAAGTGGCGAAGAGAGCACAAAGTTGGGGCATTGTATTGGGGACATTGGGGAGGCAAGGGAATCCCGGGATTCTGGAAAGGCTGGAGGGAAAAATGAGGGATAAAGGATTTGATTACATGGTCATTTTGATGTCAGAGATTGGTCCAATGCGCATTGCTTTGTTTGAGGATTCTGTGGATGCATGGATTCAAATTGCTTGCCCCAGGCTTTCCATTGATTGGGGCGATGCGTTTAAGAAACCCCTCCTGACGACATTTGAGGCAGAAATTGCACTTGGATTTATACCAGGGTGGTGGGAAAGAGTAGTGGTTGGTAATTCAGATGGCAGGGAGGAGGAATCGTGTTGTGGGTGCGGCAATGGGGATCAGAAATGCAGGGCAGAAGGAAGTTTAGGTGGGGATTATCCTATGGATTATTATGCTCAGGATGGTGGGGAATGGAACTCATCGTATGTTAAGAAGCTGGACCGTAAAAAATCTATCTCTGCTGCTGCAGGTCTCGCTGTCTGATGTTCTTTTGCTTGTTGGGACTCAGGGTCAGGGAGGCTATTGAATGAGCTTCACGCATGTTTGCTTGCCTTAAAAGTTTGAATTGCACTGAGATTGGCAGCTCTGTTGTGTTGCCACAGGTTTCTGTCATTCCAATGAAATTTAAGGTGTAATTATATGAGGTCGGAAGAAAGATACAAGGAAACTCGAGCAATCAAGACCTTGGGAGGTACGAGTTGTACATTATGGTTTCTCATGTTCATCTATCTCTTCGTTGTGCTAACTTGACCAACCATAAGTTTCAATTTTGTTAAGGCTTCAAACTACAATTGGGCAAATTTGTGTGTATATACGTTTTAGTACTACGGGCCTCGAGTTTGAGTTGCAAGGGAAGATTTTTCATATAGGATGGGATGTCATTCACAGATAAGAATTTGCCATTGGGACTTTGTTACAGTTTGCATGTTTAAATTAAATTCCACTTTGCCCCTCTTATTTGAAAATTCTATATTTTGTCCCTTGAACAGGGAGCAAACAAACTGTTTGACATTTAAATGGTAAATTATAAAAAAATTAATAATTTAAACTGTTAACTAACTGTCAAGGTATCATTAAACAATTGGAAAATATTAAGAAATAAGATATTGTGGAGTTTTAATTAAAATTTGACCTTTCGATGTTCGACACGATATGACAAAATGTTACAGGTTTATGATATAAAATTCATTTATCATCTCTTATCTTTTTGTTTGTTTTAAACAAGTTTTAAACTTTTATTTTGTCCTATTAAAATTTTTAAGTATTGTGACACACTTGGCAATCCCAACTTTAATCTTTACATTTTCTTCTTCATACTCAAAGCATTCTCAATCGTATAAATTTAACATTTTCTCTCTCTCTCACTCTATCTCATCCATTAAAAAAAACTTCTCAGGTAAAAAAAATCAATTCCATCTGTCGTATCTACCTCCTCTGCGCCAAATCAACCTGAACAAGGGGTTGAGTAGGGGTGCCAAAATTTGATCTGACTCGAAAACTTAGAGTGACCCATCCGAACTCAACTCGTTCCAATTTGACCAAAAAAGGCAATGATCCGAACTTGGTTGTACCCAACCTGACATGAACTCGAACATGATTAAAGTGAAACATGAAAAAGCCCAAAACCTGAATGGTCCAAATCCAAAATACCAGAATCTGGAATAACCTGAACCCAAATTGGACTAAACCTGAATTGGCTTGAATCCAAAATAAATTGAACTTGAAATGACCTAAACCCGAGATTGACCTGATCTAAACCTAAAAAGACATGAGTCTAAACCCCGAAAAGACCTGATTTCTAAGATTTGTTGAATTAACCCATGATTTTATGAGATCATCAGATTTTATCTTAAAAAATTATCAAATTTACTTCAAACTCTCTAGAGTTGACAAATTTACCCCAAAATTTTTAATTTTGGCTAAAACTTTTTAATAATTTTCAATTCACACTCAAACTCTTCCATTTCACCTACATTGACCTCAAACGACCTCTAGGGTTTCAAATTAATACATAAACTAAATTAATTCCTATTTTTACTCTAAATAATTATTCTAAATTCCTAAAAAATTATAACTTGAAGTGACAACATAATTTAAATGCATTTGATCATACTAATTTCTTAAGTTCTAAAATGACTGAGTTTATAGTTTCATAAATAGAATTTGCAAAGTTTTGAATTAGATACATTTATTAAAATAATTGTATATTAATATATTTATATCTAGTTAAATTAAATTTGTTAGATTATTTTTTATGCATAGTAATCTTTTAATTATGAGGTACATAAATTTTAAAATTTTCATTTTAGTCACTTATAAAAATTGCATCATGAGTCTTTAAACTTTTTAAATATTTGCATCAAAAATCAAGTTCTTTAATTTAAATTTTAGAAAAATCTAAACAAAAAATTAAATTAATTCAGTTATTCCATCTTATGCACTAATAACTTGATTAGACCCTGAATATCAATATGAATATAACCCGAAACCCAAATAACCCGACTTAAAGTTACCTGAGACTGAAATTGAGAGGACCTGAATTAAACCTGAAGCTGAATAAGACTGAGCCGAAACTATCATGAACCCCAAATTTATCAAACCTGAACCCAAATAACCTGACCTAAATCCGAATTAACGCTAACCTGACTAAACCTAAATTTAAATGACTTGACCGAAACCTAATCCGACCCCACACAGTTGCTATCGCTAGTTGAGTAGATCTGCGACAAAAGATTCAGTGGAGCTGGCTTGTTATAAAGGCAAATGAAGTAAAATACCTGGAAGGAAAGGTAAGAAGTGGCTATGGCAGCGGAGATCTGGCCATTAACGAAGTGGCTTTTTTTTGTGAAGAAGGAATTTGACGTAACTTAACCCAGAACAATGAAGAGAGAGGAAAGGAACGGCACTGGATAAGAGCTAAAAAAGGGTCCAAAACCCAGAAGCAGGATAAAATTTTCCTTTTATTTTGCGCTTGGTTTGAATTACGTTCCAAACTCCCTTGTCGCCTATCAAATCGTCATCGGTGTCGGGGCTTCGTCACGGCCAACACGCTCCTTTTAAGTACGATCTATCTGTTCCTCGTTTTCCCAGCATCCTCTTCTACAACTGGCGGCACAGCCTCCGCGATGACACGCCGCCAGTAACAAACTCAACGGCACAAGGAGAAAGATTCGTGCAGCGGCCTCAACCTAGACGGCTCCAGGAGAAAGATCATAGATCCGAGAGAAGCGGACGTAGGCGAGGCTGTTCTGGAAGAGGAGATTAAAAATGGAAATTGTCGCTGTCGGCGGCCTCTTCCAAGCGCTATTTAATTTACTCCTCTTTTCTCACGGGGTTCTTTTACCCCATCGTTTCTCACTGGTTGTGGTCGTTCGATGATGGCTAGGCGAGCACTCTGAGAATCGATAATGGCTTCCTTTTTGACAGCGGAGTCATTGATTTTGCCGGATCTGCATTATTCACAGGGTTGGAGGAGTCGCTAGAGGCTGCAAAAGATTGTTTTTATTTTTTTCCTCAGGAATTTCGAGTTCCCCAAAAAACTCAGAAGTTGCCTCACCAATCTTATTACCCTTCTCATTCAAAGCGTGCATCTAGAGAAGAAATAATCATCACAGCCTAGCTGCATTCCGTTTTTGGGAGAGAGGGAGAAAGAGAAGAGGAAGAAGAAGATGATGATGATGAAGCGTCAGTAGCAGGTCGATGACCATGGAATTTATTTATTTTTGGAAGTTGTAATGAATGGTGGAGAGAGAGAACGAAAGAGAAATTGTTGACTTTACATAATTGAGAGGGGTGAGTGAAAGAAAATGTATAGATTAAAGTTCACATTTTACCTGAGATTTCGTTAAAATTAACTGTAGTATGATAATTGGGATGTGATTTGACATATTATGGACTTCAAGATGGTAAAATAAATGTTAAAAATTTATTTAAAATAACGTAAAAAGATTAAAGATGGTAAACAAATTTTATCCAAATGTCAAATCTAAAAGATAATGTACATATTTTCTAAACGAGAGGGTGTAAAATGTAATTTCAATTTTCACCTTAAACGCCATCGAGTAAATTGTAAATATCCCTTTGCGATTATTAGGTTATGAATCTTATGATGCTAAAGGGGTGCGTGGATTGCTCAATGAGGCGATCCGGTGCGCATAAATGGCATCAAATCATTTCTCCGCAACGGCCACGACTGTTCTCAAAGAAAATGCTAGTTTCTATTAGGCTTTGGTCCAGAAACTTTGAAATGGATTAAAAGATGTACTAATTTAAAACTTATGTGAGTAAGAATTTTGAACTAAGCTTGTCCGTCTCAAATTTAATTTAATTTTTTACATTATTCTTATCATTATTTATCTAAACTGTTAATTTATTGAAACATAGCTCTTTAAGGAATCAAAATTATAATTTTAAAGTATTTTTTTAGTAAAAAAATATTTTATTAATTTTTTAATATATCTGGCCTAAAAGAAGAGAGCTTAATAAAAAAATACTCGCTTTTAAGCAAAAATATTATAAAATAACTATTCGGACTTTTTTCCAAGTGTAAACTTTTAATAATTTGTTAATTTAAATAGATAATCACTTTATATAAAAATAATGTAAAATAATAAATTAAATCTAATTTGAAATTAACTAGCTTTTTTATTTTAAAAATCATTTTTAGTGGCTGCGAATAGAGCCAAGTACGAGTTTGTTTGGACTCAGAAAGCGCTTAAGTATCTAAATAGGGTTGCAGTTTATCTTTTTTTTTTAATCACCGTTACTCATTCAACTTTAGTTGATGTTATGTTAGTACTTTTGAGGCTTGAAATTATATATGTTGTCTCCCCTATTTTTTTTTTCATTGTCTAGAAACTTATGAAATGTTAGTCTAAATTTTATGGTAGTTATTTTTCAGTAATTTCAATTTATCTGATATTTTTTATAATTATTTGAATTTTTTTCTTAAAAAAATACTATTTTACATTTATAGAGAAAAAAAATTATAACTTTTCAGTGTCCATTAACTGTAAAACATATAAAACAGACTGAAATTACTGAAAGATAAAATTGATACACTTTAAATTAGAATTTAGGAATTTTTTTTTGACAGTGTAAAAAGGGGGGGGGGGGGGGATGTATATTTTTAAATCTTAACAAGTGACTATATTATCAACTAAAGTTTTAGGCGGCAATTGTAAATAACACTATTTTTTTCATAGTTAAGTGGTAAAGTAGAACGTTCATTTTTTTTTTTTATAAATAATTCAAGGGGGGAGGTTACCCAAATCAAGTTAGGGCTAAAGTATTTGACTAAACAAAATTCAAGGAAATAACATGGACTTAGGTTGTTGTTGTTTTGTTTCTTGAGTACACAATAAAATTTGAGTTGATTTTTTTGTTGGAGTAATTAGAATAAGGTTTGAGGAGTTACAAGGGAAGTTTAGAAAGTAAGTTATCTGCCTCACAAAATTTAGAGAGTGTCAAGTTGTATTTAGATAACTTATTAGCAAGTTTATGTGTAGGAGTGCCTCCGCTGTGCCTCAAACCCATGCCTCGATTAGAGTGGTGCATTGCCTTTGTCAACTGAGCTAGGTAGGCGAAGATGAATTCTTTTGAAAATTTAGATACAACCACACTAATTCTAGATGGAAAAGTTAAAAGATTTGCTTCATAACGCACATTCCATAATTAAGTTCACGTTAGAAACAATTGAAAAAAAAAGGACACAAAGAATTTGGAATGAGATAGTATATTATAATTTTAAAGTTAACGTTAGAATGACCGTAAAAATATAAAATAACTATAAAATTAAATAAATATTATCAAGTTTCTTCTGTTCTACATCAAAACATCTTCACTTGAACAAACTACTTAGGAAGGAACGACAATATTTGAAAAAAGTTGTATAAATAAAGACAAATATTTTAGGCTACATAAAAATAGAGATAGTATCGTTTTCAAATGTATATTGGTTATATGGGTAACAGTGTCCCAACCACCCTAGTAAAGTAGTAAAGAGACATCAAGAAAAATATGATGTTAGGAGTTTCTTGTCTCCCCTACTTTCCTATACAATATTGTTTAATGTTGGTTTGAGTATTTTATGGGTTATAAAAAAGTAGGCAAAATGCAAAAATAGATATTGTTTGAACTTGAACCTCCAGATGGTCAGGTTAAATATTAATATCTTTCATTTATTTTAATCATTTCAATACCATCAGCATTATTAAGTTTATATGTAGCCACAAAATCAAAGCATTTCCAAGTTTATGGGCCAATTCGTTTCGTCTAAAGTCAACTGACTTTTTTTAACTTTTTCATCTTTTTTACGTGAAACCAATTTCATTTGAAAGTCAATGTTATGTAAATGCAATAATCAATTTAAAAGTAAATTTTTAGGATGTTGTTAAATTTTTATGAATTTTTCTTTTTTAATACTTGAAACTAGAAAAATTCATAAAAATTTAGTAAGATTATAAAAATTATATTTTTAATTGATTATTGTAGCTATATAATATTGGCTTTTAATTAAAATTAATTTCAAGTAAAAAAGATGTAAAAATAAACAAAAAAGTCATTTTGTAGTCAATTGGCTAAAATTGAAACGAATTGGCCCATAGCACGGAGCTTATTAATAGGAGGAAGATGCAAGCTTGCAATAGGATTTGAAAGATGCCAGCAACGTGGTCGGTCATTCTTGTCGCAACATTCGCTTACCTATGTTACTAAAATTTTTTACTTCATTTCAGTTTTTTAATTAAATTTATTTATATTATTATTATTATTATTTGATAAAATTTAAAAATTATATTTAAAAAATTATAAATTTTATAGTTTTTAAATATAATTTTTTTTAAAAATAATAATATAAATAAATTCAACTAAGTTAAAAAACTGAATTAAAAAACTGAAATGACACATAAATTTTAGACAGAATAATGCATTATAATTTTAAAGTTAAATGTTAGAACGACCGGAAAAAACTTAATAAATATAAAATTATTGTAAAAAATTAAGTCGTTGGAGTACTAGTAAATTTAAATGCTACGGAATGTAATGTAGATATTAAACAAAAAAAAACTACCAGACAATAGATGAAACACAGAACAAACCAAAAGACAAGCAGAGCCATGAAAAAACAAGGGTCGCGCCTCAAGGTAAGCAGTTGCAGTGTCGTCAGTTTAGCTGCTAGCAGCATGCGGCTCTGCCTCACATGCAAGGAACCTTATCCAAGGTAACCAACAACACACCACACAACGCAAAGAGGTTCTCTTTGCAAGGCTACAGACACATCACATACCTACCCATGTTGACTCCACGTCGCAATCCAAAAATCCATTGCAAGCTGATAAAATTATCCTTACAATATATATGATCAGAATAAGTTCATATCCCAAGAGGGAAGGGAAAAAAATATATAGCAATAAAACCTAGAGAACCTAACCATAAAGCAACTAGAATATTCTTGGCCTGGTGAAAAAAGATAATAGACCAAAACAAGCCAAAGTACCGCAAGCCTCAATTACAAGCCAACTTGTTTCCAACACTAATCAAAGACCACATTTGAGGAAATAGTTCCTACACCAGTGTAGTATCCTCTACCAAAGATGAGCTTCATTCCGTTCCTCATGAAACCAACTTCAATAGTTCCCCAAATCGGACTCCAATATGACTCAAAGAAAGATAACACAACCCACTGGCCAGCCATTGAAATCCAAATTAAAAGCACTTCCTGTGAACAATCGCTGGACCAGATTCATCATACTCAGCCTTGGTAATCCACATCTGCAACACCGGAAAGATTAGGAACATGGAGGGAGTTTCATAAATCATAATGCACACAAGAGAAGATGTCAACAAATTAAGTTACCTGTTGGAATGTGCTGAGAGATGCCAAAATTGAACCTCCTATCCAGACACTGTACTTTCTCTCAGGAGGGGCAACAACCTTGATCTTCATGCTGCTAGGCGCAAGGGCAGTAATTTCCTTGCTCATCCTATCAGCAATTCCAGGGAACATTGTTGATCCACCACTGAGTACAATGTTTCCATAAAGATCCTTTCTGATATCCACATCACACTTCATGATGGAGTTGTACGTTGTCTCGTGGATTCCACCAGCTTCCATTCCTATCAAGGATGGTTGGAAGAGAACTTCAGGGCATCGGAACCTTTCTGCTCCAATTGTGATTACTTGCCCATCAGGCAGCTCATAGCTCTTTTCGATAGCAGAGCTACTTTTGGCAGTCTCAAGCTCTTGTTCATAATCAAGAGCAACATAAGCAAGCTTCTCTTTGATGTCCCTAACAATTTCCCGCTCTGCAGTAGTGGTGAAGGAGTACCCTCTCTCAGTCAAGATCTTCATCAGGGCATCAGTAAGGTCACGACCAGCAAGATCCAACCTAAGAATGGCATGCGGGAGGGCATAGCCTTCATAGATAGGTACAGTGTGGCTCACACCATCACCAGAATCCAAAACAATACCTGGATACATAAAGGAATCGGTTACAAGGGCAGCAAACAGAAACAGAAGTCTGGTATACTGAAAAGAATACTTTGAATATGATCAAGGAGGGAAACACACACACAAAAACATATTCATATACCTGTGGTACGACCACTGGCATAGAGTGAAAGAACAGCCTGTATGGCAACATACATTGCAGGCACATTGAAAGTTTCAAACATTATTTGGGTCATTTTCTCCCTGTTAGCTTTAGGGTTGAGAGGTGCTTCAGTCAGAAGAACTGGATGCTCTTCAGGGGCAACACGAAGTTCATTGTAGAAAGTGTGATGCCATATCTTCTCCATATCATCCCAATTGCTTACAATGCCATGCTCAATGGGGTACTTCAAGGTAAGGATACCTCTTTTCGACTGGGCCTCATCACCTACATAAGCATCCTTTTGACCCATGCCAACCATAACACCTGTGTGGCGAGGTCGACCAACAATACTGGGGAACACTGCCCTAGGGGCATCATCACCAGCAAAACCGGCCTGCAATATAAGGGTAGGGCTATTAGCCAAACTCATCTGCAATTATTAACATCTGATGGCAGTCACTGCATTGCCAATTAAATGTAAGTTTGTATATTAATTCCAAGTCCTTCTCCTAAACTTAAGTAATGATATAGCATACAGACCTTAACCATTCCAGTTCCATTGTCGCATACGAGAGGTTGAATATCCTCAGTATCAGCCATCTTTAGTGTTCCTGAAGCAAAATGATATCAGGCACACACACACAATAATAGGAGCTCTAGAAGAAGAAGAAGAAGAAGAAGAAGCATGTGCGATATATATACATATATATATATAAATATATAGGGATTTGTTACACTGTAAATCCCCAACTGAGGATGAGTTACAGTCTCAAAGTTGTTATCACTTTAGTAGCCTATACTAATGCAATTCATGAATTCACAGTAGAAGACAGAACAGAGGTGAGAGATCCGGACAGATGAAGCAAGCAATGATAAAGAGCAAGAGACACCAGCAACCACAAGAAACTTGACACATAAAAACTATACAGGCCAACTTAATTCCAAGGAATCTAGGCACCAATCAGAGCTCATGGCAAAGGGCGATAAAGGTGAAGAAGAAACAGGACGAAACACGGAGATATCGAACTCTATGTAGTCTCGCAGCGATGATCAAATACCAATCTAACTCTGTCCAGATCCAAACATCGATAGATTAACGACGTGAGATTCAGAAGATTGAGAAAAATCTATGCACAGGGAGAGTAACTTAGTGATTGAAATGAAAGATCGGATGGAAGTAAGACCAAAGTAGCAAGAAAGCACAAACAAAAACTAGAAGAACATGCAATTCCAGCAGATCTAGATCAAATAACAATAAAGCTTACGACTCAACCATCAAAAGATTCATCCTACAAATTAGCATCAGAAAAATTAACATCACAAGAGACATGGAGAAAGATACCTGGTGGAAGCAGAAGCTCAGGCCTGCGTTGCTCTTTCTTTATGAAGATGACAGAAGCACAGGTGCTGAAGCTGAGAGCAGAGAGGGGCAACGAAGTTGGGTAGAGGAAGTTTATATACAGAAGAAATGAGAGTGAAATGCAGATGAAATTTCGGGCAAATTCAGAGGGGATGGAGGCGAGGGACAGAGATGACATTTCGGAAGGCACGGGGATGCTGAGTTGGATTTGGGAACCGGAATCCTCCAATGCCAGACAATGTCTTCGGAAGCGGCCGTCCAAGTTGGAGATTCGGTCAGTTGTCGAGGTGGACATGAGTTGTCTGAATGCCACGTCATCTGGGCGGCGAAAGTGGGTGGGCGGTTAGTCGCGCCAACCATGTCCTCGCAAGTCTTGGCTGGTTTGGTCCAATTGTATATGTTGGTGCTGGCCTCCTTTTTTATTCTTTTACACTTGGATTCGATTTCCTGCCCGCTTTTCTTTATTTTTAGTTACAACTAGAGTAAGATTTACCACTAGCATTTGTAGATCTGAGCGGCTCTTTTGAAAAAAATAGATAAAAATCTTTCTTTGTGCTTTCACATGTTAGTGCAAGAAAAATACTTGAGTGAGAAAGTTTTGACTTAAATCGGGACCTTATTAGTTGCCCAGTAACTTTTGTTTCTGCTCAAAGTTTGGAGGGGCAACACAAGTGATTTGGATGAGATGTGCCCAAAATGGAGTGATGGTGAAATCTGGGCATTAAGTAGAAGACGGTTATTGCAGTTAACCTGGGTGTTGACTGTTGAGTAGAGTAGGCATTACGCTAGCAGCGATTTTCACTCGAATGTGTGTTGCTACTTGCCAGTGGAGTATGATGTACACATAATTAGTAGCAGTAGCTCAGAATCTGCTCATCATCGCTGCTTGCAAAACAAATTAAGTCAAGCAAGAGGAAGTAGTAGTATAAATCACCAACTTAATCATCTCTATCATACATTAACTCTAGTTTCGGGCTAATTTTGAGTCTCTACTTATTATCAGTTGCTAAAGATACTGGCTATTAAATAGCAGTCAGAAGAACTACAATACAAATTTATAAAGTCTTAACAGAAACAGACGTACATACACTACACTTTTACTTTTGGCGTTGTCGTAAAAGCTGCCTGGTAGAAAGGTTTCATTGCTCATCTTCTTATTTTATCCGACCACGTACGTACGCTAGCAGCTGTTATGAAGCTGTGATGCTGCCAAATGAGCTTGGTACATTCTGGTGAGACTGATGAACGGAGATTTTGATCGTCTGGTTTCCAGAAGATTTGTATACATCTGTGCACTCCTCAAAATCCTCATCACATGATAACAGAACCCACTCGTGGTCATCGTCTAAGTACTTGAGGTTGATTTTTGTCGCATCTTCTATATCAAAACGCCTCACAATCTCTTCCTGCAACTCCCTGAAACCCCAATTTGGTTGTAAGCTAAACCGTACCTTGACATCTCCTAAACTTGCTTTCACTCGAAATGAACCCCCACCTCCTGCATTCTGCCCACTGCACTCGGGCATCACATCAGCACTATGATGTCCACCAAGTGTCTCGCTCTCACACCTTACAATAAGCTTTTGTGGTTCCTGATTGAATGCCTGCAATTCTGCACTGCTTCGACCTCTCCTCAGCGAGCCACGGCCACTTGGGTGATTCATTGTGCTGAACTCTACATGCTGCTTACATCCACCTGAACAGCTAGTACTGGAACCAGAGCTTTGACTGCAGGAAGTTGAAGGTGATTTTGTTCCAGCAACTCCATTGCTCAAAATGCAGATCTCGGGCTGCAGTGCTGAAGGTTTTCCGGCGCCGGTCCTCTCGACAGAGGGACATGGATCATTTCCAGAAATATTTGGAGAGCCCAATTCTGGAAAACTCGAATAGAAGGATCCAACTTGAACACTTTCAGCACCATGAACTGAGTTGATCACGAGTTGCAGTTTCCTCAGAGAATGGCCTACCTTTTTAATTTGTCGAGAGGGCCACCTAGTGATCCCATGTTGTCTACATATCCTCTTCAGGGTAGTTGGACATACTGCAGCCAAAGCAATTCGAGTAACAAATTCTGTATGAGCTAGTCAGTATTTCTCACATAAACACACAACTCCTAACACATGTGGGCGACTGTGAACACAATAATAAACTGCCCAAGTAACTCACGCTAAAATCAACTATTACAACAAAAACTGTTGAAAACTTAAGCGAAACAAGCAAATGGACTATGCAAAAAAAATTTCCATACCACCAATACTTTTAGCAGCATCCTTAAGGCTCCCAGCAAAGTGCTGTTGAAGAACCTCTAAGTTAACTGTCCTCTCCATCTTGGCTCGCCTCTTCACACCAACTTTTTGGACCTGTAATCCACAACGTCCACCAGAAGTTGAGGATTCTCCCCCATCCTCAGGTCTGTTTTTGGTTCCAGAGACTTGCTGAACATGACCAGTTTCAGAAAACCCCTGCTTATTGGAAAGTTCTAACTGACAGTTGTCCTGAACAAGTGCCAACTTGCATGCTTCCTCTGATTCTTCTTCTTGATACTCCCAGGAGACAGATACGCCTTTGCCGTCTACCTGTGTCTGCATCGTGTGGCCAATCCAAGATGACTCTTTAAAAGAGCTTTCCTTGAAAGAAGACCCAAACTGGTATTCTTGTTTTCTGGTTTTTCTCTCTGAGGCAACTGGCACTCAAGCACCTGGTCGACAATGGTATCTAAACCTTGGCAAGCCTGCTGCAAAAAGATGGACAATGAGTTCAGCAACTGCTTTTGTTGTTCACTTTTGCTGCAGTCTTTTGGCAAGGATAACTCCAGAACAAATTCAACTGAAACAGCATAGATTCTTTCGTAGTGGAATAGCTACATCAACTTGCAAACCAAACATCCTTGCATGGTGAGAGGGAGGATACTTTGTCTTGCTGAAGGAAGTAATATCATTGGCAAAACATTTCTTATTTACAAAGAATGTTGTACCAGCTATTCCTTGGCCTCTCAATAGATGGTGCTCGGAGCATGCTTCATGGAATCCCAGCAATCCTTCTTCAGCAACAAAGCAAGCCTGATCCACTGTGGAAACACAGTTCCCATAGTTCTCATTGGAATGCCGCCTTCCACCTTTACCTTGATTTATGTAGGGAGCCCAAGTTTGAGCTAAGGGGAGCCTATACCTGTCACAGATAGATGCGAGAATGTCAGCAATCCCTTTAAGTGTGAATTTATGCCCCTCATGGCAAGCCTGCGGAAAGGAAGTATTTCTTTAATATTCTGGATCGATAACAAAATATTGGATTACTGACAGTTGCTCTTCAGAACAAAGTTTAGGCAAAAACAGTACCTCAATGCTCGGAAGGCTGAAGTTCTCTGAACTCCTCAGATCAACAGCCTGCAAATAAAATTGTTAGTAAGACAGGAATATAAGGAAACTCTAACTGTAGCTCGCGTCAGATATATTGATTATTATAAGTATCAAATATAAAAGAATGACCATTGGACCTTTTGAAAGGTTCTTTACTGTTTTATTTGTCCAAAAAAAGAAAAAGGTCAATACCAAGGGGTTCTCTTTAAGCAAGTATGGGTGACCAAGATGAAGAAGAAAGAAAGAGAAGCAGACATAAACTGAAGTCCATCATGCTAATGGGACAATGCATCATGACGCTTAAGCAATGATAATGAGAAAATGGAAGTGCAGAAGTAAGAATAAGAGAGGGCAGCTCCTTGTTGCTTTTTTCCATGTGAAAAAGACCAGAAAATTTCCGTAAGATCAAAATTACAACATAGATATCGTCAAACTTATATAGTGTTCTCTGAACTAGAAAAAAGAACAAAGGAAAAGAAAAAAAAAATCTACCACCAGATGGCCAGACCTTATGTGATTTGAACAACTACTTAACTCTGTACCATTCAAAAGTGGGCCTGAAAAGGCCAATTAATCGGAAAGTTGGGGATGAGGAGGACAGAGAAGGGACCTTAAGAGCCTCACAAACTTTTTCAAGAGATCTGAACCAGAAATGACATTTTCAGTAGTCGTTACAATCTCTACAACACCCAAGCAAGTACCACTCCCTCGTTCGAAAACAGGAAGAGCGAGAGAGGCGCGCACATTATACTTGCGAGCAAAGTTAATACGGGGATATTCATTCCTTTTGAATTAAAGAGCATCAGGAGTCCACTCGGGGAGCTTCCCGAAAAACACCCGACCAGGTAACCCAACTGAGACTTCCGGGCCCTCTTCGGCAGGGAAATGATAATTTTCAGAGACACAACGGTAACTCGCAAGGCTCCTTGAGTGTGGAGTGACAGAGTATGGCTGGTCTTCAGTTGCGAGGACTTTTCTGCCTCCTCTTTTCATAGACACCTATATCCAATAGCCTGCATTAGCCTCTCTTTCACAGATGAACAAGGACCTGAGTCTTCGTTCGGTCCAATCCACAATCCACTACTTGAAATAGTACACTCGATCAGAAAACTTTCAGATTGTACTGCAGATGCTGTAGGCTCAAAAGCACCTTGATTTTGGAATGACAAGGCATTGGATAGACCTTGTCTTCAGTTTCTTCTACGTAAGGCTCATTAGGCTTTGCACCCAAATCACCTTTATTCAACCCCTGAGGCCAAGAGAGGCAAGCACTGAGAAGATTCACTGAGCGAGCTTACCGGATGTCGGAGCAGGCTGCAACAAGCTGCCAGCTGTCTCCAACCAATATCCTTCAAACAAGGGTTCTTCCACAAAATCCAAGTCCATGGCAGCTTCTAAGAAGTTACCAAATGGATAACTAGAGGTAAAAGCGCCACCATCCATGTTCACTAGCCTTCAACTTTTCATCTATAACCGACACAGAATCTGATTGGTAAAAATGTTATCATGACCCAAAACACGAAAGGAATGTGAAGACAGAAGACAGATGGACGAACTTCCTGGAACGATTCCCTTTGGCCGCATTACGGAATCCAATCTGTCGGAGCCGCAGAAACATGGTCAACAAGCGCAGTGCTTGAGAACTGCAACCAAAAATGCATTTTAGAGGGAGAATTCTAACGCAACTTGATCAATAGGCAAGTAACTGTTCATTTTGAGAGTTGAACTGAACTAAAATAACTTCTCGAGCACACAAGTATCAAAACCTACTTTGGAACACACAGCACAGAGTTAAAAAACTAGACAAAAGAACTTACTTTTATGGAGTATTAATTTTGTGAGGATCCTGCCAGGGTGTTTCTGTCTTGCGTAGCAAACCAATCCAAATCTAAAAGCCAGTCCCGCCCCCCCTCTCCCCTTCCCCCCCTCCTAATATTCCACAATGTCTTAATACTTGGTTTGGTTGACTCTTGGTGCCAAATAAGTTGACATTCTCTCCATTATAATTGTAACTCCTTGAACCATATATATTGTACCTCTGATTCTATGTTAAAAAAAAAAAATCTAAAAGCCACAAATCAAATAAGACGGGGTGCATTTATGTGATGTGAGATTAATAAGAATATTAAGGAGAAAAGTTTGAGTGTTTGTATGTTTAAAAGTTATTATTAAATTACATATTTTTTAGGTCGTGGCTATAGGTTTTGACTACATAGAGAATTATATGACAAAGGAAAAAGTTGGAGCATTCGTATGAGGACATCTAATAAGTTTTAATAGCTAGCCAGAACAGAAAAAAAAAAAAATTCCAACATGTACTCTATATATTGGATCAAAATTTTATTCATTTTTATTAAATATAAGTTTGTTACGAATTTATCATATTTTCACTATGGTAGTACTAAATTCCTATAATTTTGATACTTTCATATTTGACACAATTACACAAAATTCTTCAAATATGAAACATGTTTAGAAAATTTATATTTTTTTTAAAAATAGTATTGTTCTATTTAGTTTACTAAGTTAATATTTTTATTTCTTTTATTAATCAAAATTTTGAATATTGAAAGTACATTCAAAAATTTTGATTAATTAAATAAAAATATTTAACAAGATATTTCAAAAAATAAATATCTTTAATAAACTTATTAAAAAACTCAATAGAAATAAAAGGAAAAATAGAAAGAAAAGTAAACACACACCATAGATATGAAAAACATAACATATGTTAAATATACCTTTAGTTTTTATCTAAAATAAAATATATAGTACCATATTTTATCCAAGTAAAAGAAATTGGTAACGTAGAAAATAGTTTAAATTTTGTATATAGTCTCTAACTTTTAATTCATGCTCCCTTATCATTCTTAACTTATTAAGTATTCTCTTTTAGTTACAAATTTTTTAAAATATTTCATATTAATCCTAAATTAGATGAAATCTATTAACTTAGAGTAACCATATTTATGTAACATCAATTTTTTTATTTTAAACTATTTGATAATATCTCTTTGAGAAATTTGAACTATGAAATAATATTTCTACAAGTAAAGAAAATTTGTATTATCAATTTTTTCCATATATAAAATAGTTATGGTGCACAACTCATGCACTTATATGTAATAAATTTTGGTTGAGTTAATGAAATGGACCCAGTGGGGATCAAATAATTAAAATGTACTTATATGTTTTTTGTAATGTTTTTTTATTAGTTTAGATTGTAAAGAGAATAGTCAAAAGTTTAAGACAAAATTTAGCCCACAAAAATTATTTATATTGAAGGAGATTAATTTTTCTAGTACTAATTGTATATTTTAATAGTATATTTTATCTATGTTATAAAGAAAACAAATTGAAGCTTATACTTGGGGTAATTTTCATGGGGCACCTCATATCTAATTTTCTTTTTTGTTTCATCTTGAATATATTAGTTAGCTTCACAAATTAAAGGTTAAGAACCCTAGAAAATTTACCTTTATACTTATTGCAATGAATTGATCTATTATCCAAAAATAATGAAATTTTCAAATCATATGTATGGTTTTCTTTTTAATTTTTATTATAGTTTCATAAACACTAATATTACTCCAATTAAGTTGAAAATATCAAATTTTAGTCTCTTTAAATGGTAATTCAATTTAAAAAATAAAATACTATGGCATCCCTATACTAATGTAAAGCTAATTAAATTGAAAAGATCAAACTTCGGTCTCATTCTAACGTAACTCAAATAAAATAGACAATATAAAATTTATTTATCATTAAAAGAGCAAAAGAACTTATAACTTCAATGCAAAAGAAAAATTTTAGGTAAACTATTATAAAGTATTCATTCCTATTAATTTGTAATACATACTTTTTATACCAAATTTTTTTAATCTACAACACCTATAAATTGTCACGTGAAACCTTAGCATGAGCTATACTATATGTATACCATTTATTAAAATAAAAGATCTAGCTATAAAGGTTTTTGAAATATTGACTTGAAAGTTTAAGTTTTATGAAATATTTCTTATACTTAAGGTCTTGTTTGATAGTAATATAGGTTGAGAGGTGTACAAGGTTGTTACAAAAAAAATTTTAATAGCAATTTAGGGGTTTTAGTTATAAAAGGCATGATTAATGCAAAAAAAAATTCATACAAGTCCTTATAGTCTGTTAGTGTTGGGTAAAGAGCTTAAAGGTGCACATGACTTTGGCCCCTCAAATTATTTGAAGTGGATTTCTCGATTTAATGAAGCAACATTATCCAATGAATCTTGAAGCAAGATTGGACTTGGTCATATCTACATTGTGAAGTATCTAGCTTAGCAGCATCCGATGCCAAGAAGTTAAACTATTTTTTCAAAAGATCTCTTTGACTTATAAGCAACTAGGGAGCAAAAACGCTTTATGGTTCAACTCCACCAACTTTCTCGTCTGCCTTGTATCAAAATATAGGGTGACAAAAGATGTAAAAAAACTCCATCAATTTTCATGGTGGATGAAGTGTGGCACAGTTCTTCCGAATTAAGTGCCATTGTGTGGGCTCGTAGATTGCCAAATGGATGTTTTCAAGTTTAGCAATACTATTTAAGGTGATACCCTTTAGCCTTGTTCATAAAGATTTGAGTGTCAACATTTCTATTACACCATCCTTACAAAAACTGTTTGTGGGATTTTCTCAAAGTTACGAATTATACACAAGTTCATCTAGACATGAAAAAAGAGATTATGGGCGTTCATGATATAGCTACGATGTTGTAGTGAAAGTTTGAAACCATTATCCACAAGTGCACGGGTCACGTGTAAATAGGGTGAATGAGTATCGTTCCCATAAAAATTAATTGATTCACTTACCAAGTACCACTACCTTAAGATTACTTTAGCTAAACTAATATTGTCAAATAAAAAGCTAAACAAACAAGTTAATGGGTTTAAGTTAAGCTAGTCTAATTGGGATGCCACTAAACAAAGATGCTAGGAATGCAATGAAAATGTGGGGTTTTTGACAAATTGCTAAAGTACACTTCCTATAAGTTCACTACTTATTTCAATTAAGTGGTGAATTCAAGTTAGTGCGTTAGTTTCCAATGCATGTTGGTAAAGTTATTCAAGTAAATTCTTACTTTTCCAAGTGAAAAAATTAATCTCTCTAATTTAAGCTTAATAAGAATTTCCATCGGCTTACAAGTTTAGAAAGAGGTATTAGAGCTCAATTTACCTTTAACTAATGACTTAGACTAATTTTCGAACAAGCCCATAGCCATTAAATTCTTCTCCTAGGTCTAATAGCTTCTAATCTTTTCCAAGAGTTTAGGGGCAATTTATAGTGCAACCAATTATGGCCATCAACTAGCTAACACAACATTAAGCTCAAGAGAAGAATAAACATACATTTAGTAGAAAACTAACATCACATAACCATGAATTCATCCAACATAATCAATCCAAGTAGCTACATCTATAGGAAGTGTTAAAGAAGACTACTCCATAACTAAATAAAACATAATCATGAAAATAAACATTATATCATCCATGAGAAACTATAAGGAAAATGAAAGAATGAACCTAAGATAACTAGAAGAGCTTGTCTCTAAGGTCTTCAAGCAAGCCCTATTGAGTACTTCTAGCAATTCCAAGCTATCTCCAATGGTGACCAAGAAAACCAAGAATACTAATAATGGTGGATATGGAAAAACTAGTTCTAGGATGAGAAAATGAAGATGAACATGTAGTTCTTTTTGCTAGGTTATAGGTTCTTCTACTCTTGAAGATGTCCCTTTCACTTCACCAACCCATTTGGATAAAAACCATTAGCCAATAGCAAGCTTGAGTTCAAATTTGAGGTAGGGGACCACTTTCCTGAGTGCCTGGTGCCTAGGCCCTAGGAGGGGGTGTTTTAGCGCCTAGGCCTCAGTTGGTGCTTAGGACTTTAGGATGCATTTTTCAGGCAGCCACATTTTGAACTGTGACACATAGGCCTCACTGTTATAAATCTATTTGACTTTCGCACGCCTGTTTTTCGTTCCGCTCATCCCGATACCATTCTATTGCTACAGTCTGCTTCTCCAACCTACAAAATAAAAGATCAAAGCAAAAATCGACTAAAAATGTTGAGTGGTGAGGTTGAAAATGGTGGTCAAAATTGACAAAAAGTCAACATGTTTGACCACAAAATTAACATTTAACAGATGTTCAAGCGGTTTTTTCTCACATTAAGGATGTTCGACATAGTACTATAGTGGAGGTGCACAAGGTGGCCACCCTTTATTAAACTTTGTTCATTTTTCTAGTTGTTTTCTTCCTCTCTGAATGTAAAAAAAAAAAACCTGATTCTCTCTGTTCCTTTTTTCTTGTTAGAGTTTTACTGCTAATATAACTCCAGTTGAAAAGGCGCACACACACACACACACACACACACACATATAGTAATGTTAGTGTAAACATTGATGTTTAAAACATACTTCATCTGCCCAAAATGGTTACTTACTTTTTAAAAATTAAGGATGGGGAGTTATACTCCCTCAATCCTAATTGTTTGTAACATATTTTATTTATATAAATAATTTTAACAATATTTTTATTTTTAGTAAATTTTTTTATCAAATTATTCTTTAAATTATCATTTTAATATTACCTTTCTTCACATTTTTTAATTTATATGTAAAAAATTGAGGACAAAAGTTAAAATAACACAATTTTTTCTATAATTTTTGTGTCAAATTTAAATATTTCAACCATTGAGACAAATAAACTATATATTAATACTCCCTCTATCCCAAATTCTTTGCATCATTCACGTTTTAGTAATTAATCTATGATTTTTTATTTTTAATATTTTAGTATATAAATAAAAAAATTTATACATGAATGATAAATCAAAACTTATAGTTTCTAAATATATATTTTTTTAATTTTTTCTAATAAAAAATAATATGAATAAACTCACATCAAACTAATCCAAAAAGTCAAACAAAGGAAAGAAAGTGGAACGGATGGAGTATTACATTAGCTTGAGAAGGTATAAATATAGAAGTTCATAACTTATTTGTAAACAAAATAAGGAAGTATAGGGGTATAGCCAGAAATTGAACTTTCGGGGGGTGTGGCGCAGGCGGATTGTTAAGATGTATAAATTTACAATCAATAATAGAAAAGATTAAACAATATTATATATAGAAACATGAAATTTGAAAGTTTATAATAATTAAATTCATTTCAAAAGTTTATTACTCAAAATTCAATAGACAATTTACATATATAGACACATAGACTTCAAAAGTTTACAATAATTAAGTACAATTCAAAAATTTAATTTGAAATTAGTAGTAATTTTTTTTTTCTTGAATGAAATAATTCTAATTTATAGAGTAAAAATGGTTATTTGAATATTCTATTAATTATAAAAAAATTATTATACAAATTAAATTTATTATATAACACTTACCGGATAGTTTAAATTATGATGTAAAAAGTTATTATCAGACAAATACTTTGAGTTAACAAAATTCATGCAATGGAACCAAAATGGAACATTTTTAATAGATTTCGGACTAAAATAAAATGGTTTTAATACGTTTAGAACCAAAACAGAATGTTCAATAGGTTAGGGACTAAAATGAAATAATAATTAAAGGTCAAGGACTATCATGTAATTTGTTCAAAAAGAAAATGAGAGGCACATTAAAAGGATAAAATATACCAAGTTTCCTTATTAATTATAAATTTTACAGATAGGTATCTAACTTTAATATTTTTACAATTTTATCACATATCTAACAACCCAATAAAAATTTTTAAAATTATAGGGGCGGCTGTCATCTCCCACTCCTAAGAAACTATGCCCCTGGAAGTATCTAGTTTGTGATTCATGCAAAGTCTCTAACATGCATGTTTACGCATCCACTAAGGCTAGAGTTATTCACTGAATATTAGATGAACACGTACGTATTACTTTTTTAAAACGATTTGATTCCTTTAAGTTGTACACTTGTTTGGAAGTTATAAGTCGTCCTGATGATGACGAGAGATTATTTTCAACTTTAATAGTATAAAAATGTCCGGTCACATTAACCCCTAGACGTATACAAGGACAAGATGGCCCTCAGAGGATGAAGGGGGCCGGCATGAGCTAGCTAATAAGAAATTGCTCGAGTTGCCGCATCCCAAGCCAAATTGGTTCAACTTCTGTCGGGTGGAATATCGTACCATCAATCATTATTAATTAACTATTGGTGATATTTAAGATATACTAATACTTTTATTAAAAAAGTTTACAAAAGTTTGCATGTTATAGCTAATATATTTGATTGGTTCCTGAAAAGAATTACCAGCAACTATCATATATCCTCATATGTATGAAGCATGGGTACTTATAACATAATAGTTTTATACTCATTTTTAGTCGGTATTTCATTTCCCCAAAATAAGGTTGTCTTCTTTTGTTTTGTTTTGTTTTGTTTTTTTTTTAATTTTGGGTTTGGGCATAGACTTTTTTCTGTGCATGGATTATTTGGGTTTTGAGGAGCATGCTTCATTATTATTATTATTATTATTATTAAAATGATATTTGTATCTTCTACTTTAATTACTTTTAATAAAACCTTGCATTGCCGTTCAAAAAAATAAGTTTTGTACTCATATTAGTATATTTAAGATTATGATATACCAGGGTTGCCCGTATATCGATAAAAAAAAGATGACTCCTGTTTAGTGATTTTGATTAGCCCCCGAAGGCGAAATAAAAATATTAATTAAGCTATGCATGCTGGTTCAATCAACTAAAATTTGTTTTATGTTACTTTCGTGCCTCAGTATAATTTGCAAGAGGGTTTCCTAAATACACATTTGTCTTAGCCTTTAGGGTCATAATTAATTAAGAAATTATTAACCTAATCGATAGGGGGTTTGCTTCATTCGACATCCACATAGACTTTGTCGAGCCCAATCCATAATATGTTTAGTATTGCAATTCTTTAAGAAGTGTATAAAATTGCTCTCAAGAAGAAAAGAACTGTATTCAACTTATTTCCTCTCAAGAAGTTAATATCCTACTTATCTAATATTCACTTGAATCATATATTTTTTAAAAAAAAAAATATTTTGATGGACTCCTTTTCCATACCCAGCTTTAAAAATTTTAAAATCAACAAACAAAATCATTTGTCTTTTGTGAAAAAAATGTTTTAAAATAGATTTTTTGGGCTTATAAAGTGTAGAGCCTTGAATGGTGCATACAAGCTAAGCAAATAATCTACAAATATAAAAAAATCACTAATAATTATTTATAAATAATTTTCACCAAATGTAGCCTAAGAAACAAACACAAAAATTGACTAAGAAATGGTCCAACTAAGCTAAATAATAAATAAATTATTATTTTCAAATGAGAAAAAAAAAAAGAAATTTAAAATGTTCCATCATCAAAAAGCTAAAATTTAATACATTATTGGTCATAGGATATAAAAAATTGATTATTAGGAAACTTCATGAATGAATTATACATAAAAATTACTAAAAGAAAGACCATCAAATTATCTATTGATAAATAAAACAATTAAAATAATTAACCTTTTATGTTTCAATTCTTGCAAAAAGGAAAAAAGGTATTAACATGTATGAACAAGAAAAAGTTTGAAGAAAAAGTGTGAGGGTGTGGACGTAGAACAAGTAAAAAAGAAATGAAGAGTCATCTTCTTACATTCTCAAATATTTTAAAGATATAAGATAATTAATTTTTTATTAAGATAATAAAACTAATTATTTCATGTTAGAATTTTTTAATCTTAATCACAAAAATCAAGTATATTTATAGAGAACTAGTTTACATACCCGGTGTTGCCACGGGTTTTAAGTTGTAGTAAGTTCCCGAAAGATATAAATCTATAAATATTATAAGAATATTACAAAACCAACATTTTAAAAATATTACAATAACATATCCCAATGTAATATCACCAACAAATTCACATATTTTGTCAAACCTTTGACTTATAAATAACAATGAAATTAAGTAGACACATCAACATTATTTGAATTTTTTTCCTCTTGTTTAGGCCTGGAGTTATGAACTGTGTAATAATAATGAAATTATTTAGACATATCATCATTACAAACCTAAGAGGTTCTTCATTACAAACCTTGAGATTTGCATAAAGTTTGAGGGAGAAAAGAAGTAACAAAAAATTGCCCCTATGTGAAAAGAAAAATTTACAACAAAATAAGAGATACCTAACACATTGTCTTTAATACTGCGATTTGGCATAAACTCATAAACCATCATTTGCATATGTAGAACCATAGAAAGAATGGTTTTTGAAATTGTAACCAATAGATGACCCATAGAGTTGTAGTTACAAAAATACACGAAGAAGTGGATCTCAATGGGGAAGAAGGAACTCTTGATGCAAGAAATCAATAATTTACTTTTTGATACAGGGAACTCACAATTTTTATTTAACCTTGAAAGTGAAAAGGGCTGTTTCAAGTCATTAATATCTCACAGCACTCATGAAGCCTATTTTCTAAAGAAGATACCATTGTCCTTGTCTTAGGTGCATGTTAATGAATTGCTGTTTTGAATTCCGGAAGTACAAATGGTTTATACTATCTTAAGTTCAATAACTAAATGATTATGATACTCAGATAAGCATAGTACAATTAAATTCCCAACAAATATATTGCATATGTCGGACATATTTCCAACTGATCGACACTAAGTTATTAAGTGTTGTTGAATACATGGAAGCACTGCCATTTGAAGACCAAAAATGGGTTTCATATTACATTAAAGCATCCAAATTTAGAACCAATTACTAGTGAATAAAGACTCATAACTCAGATATAAGGTTATAAAAAAGGAGTTCTAAACCATTATAAGATAAAAGTATGAACCATACTGAAGCAAATAAATAATGGGACAAGTGCAGACACAACACACAGGCAATAAAGTTGAACCCATAAATAATAAGGGCAGGAACTCTAAAACTCATAGAAAATGGTACCTCCATGAATCCATATAAGCTGAGTAACTTCTTAAGACTATTAGTATTAGAATTTTCAGGGATTTTGTAAGATCAAATGAGTCAAAAACCTATATGCATACCTTAGGAGAAATCAAGAGAACATGAAACATAATGGAACTATTCTACTTATAGAACTCCAACTTCCTAATATATTCATGAATTTTTCTATTTCCATTGTAAACAGCCACATTTATAGATTTTGTGAAAGATGAATAAAGGGTGGTGGACAACAGTATCAAATGAGAAAGCTCTAGTAAATAAAATAATCTTCGTCATACGGGGATGCAAAAAAATAAAATCATTTAAAATCAAGACACAAAAATTAAGTCATAAAATCCTATGAAGCTACAATACCTTAAATGTTTTAAGGGTCAAGCATAAGTAGATTCTCTCTTTGATTTGGAAATAGGAAACACAATCATGAAATAGAAAGAACACAAAAACACCCCATGTGACTGGACTGGATACTCCAGTGCTACGTCATAGTTCTCCATCCCTTTAGCTATCAGCTTAACTCCACCCCAGTGACCAGCCAAAGCATGCCAAACATACCTGTCAACTTAAATCAGTATTTTGAATAATCATACAATAAATGAGTATTTTGAAGAACATTATATGTCTGTCAACTCAAATTATTTTTATTTAGTTATTTAAACATTGTAGACAGGAATATAAGTTCACAAATGTTGTTCCTTAGGACATTAAATTGCATGAGTATTTTTCTGCACGCATATAATGTAACACTATACATTCTGTATAAAACAGAAAACCTTTATTGCCACAAATTCTTTTACACAGCAAATAATAAACAATTTCTACAGGAAAAGAAAAATGAAGATTTTGCTTACAATTGTTACTTACAAATGTAGCAGCAATTGCAAGGTTGATTCGCATTTATTGGGTATTAGACTTGGTGAACCTGAAAACATATCACGATCCTATTTTAGTATATGACAGTGGCTCAGTAAACTCAAAATGAGACCAACCAAAAAACATAGTTGCTGAACTTCAGCCATGATAGAGCTAAAGGGCCTATTTTGACTTCAATTATAAAAGAAATGTGTACATGGCTCCAGATTTTAACTTACAAACAGAAAAAGAACCAGCCATCATTTATACCAAATGGCTCTCATGTTGATAGTAATGGATACAAAAGAAAAATCATACCTTACAGAATAGTTTGTAAAGGTAGGCATAAATCTAAAATGAAGAAGCTTCTGCGTACCAAGAAAAATAAAAACTTCTACAGCTAGATCTAATATATGAAAAGAATGAAAACTAGTACATATGAACAGAAATATATAAATCAATAAACATGGTGTTTCATCATGGTAGGCAGAACAAATACACAACAATTATCATAGAAGAACAAAATATACAATTTAGAAATGCCACTGCTATTAGCCCTCCACTTTTCAGTTTATGAAAATTCTTGATAATTGCAGGAAGGAATGATAAAAACGGGTAACATGAAAGAGAGTGATTCAGCCTTGGATAAATAATTTAGTTAAGACAGAGTACCAACCTTTCATGATCAGTTTTATTGTCCACATCAGAATCATTAGCATCTACACTGTGCGGAACAAAACAGTCCTCAGGCTCCCTCCTTAACCTGTAGCCAATATTTGATTAGCAAAGTAATCAAGTACTTACATAGAACAACTTTACATTTTATATATATATATATATATAGAGAGAGAGAGAGAGAGAGCATTGCAACTTTACCTTCTAACAGAAGATATGTGCCCTTCTATGATCTATTTCATCTACAGCATTTCATTCACAAATTAATAATAAGGAAAGCAACTGAAGCAAAGGATATGTCATACTAGGAAACTCATACAATAAAGTAAATAAAAAGAAAGGTAAATTCCTATATGAGATATTGTTTTTACCACCATATGGCTTATCCTTAGATGAGAACTGCTTGCTTTCATGCTCTACTAGCTTCTCATGAAGATATCCTTCTTGTATTAAGCACCCATATACTAATTAGAAATTATGGAAGTACAGGCTTTAAACATAATCTTGACAAAAAAAAGTCCGTCGAATCTATACGTAATAAAAAAACTGTAAATAATGACACGACGACACATTCTGACTCTAGGAGAAACTCTTATACCCTCAGTGGTTGGTCTTGGCAACACTCTTTATTTCATCCTTCATCTCGATAGCATAATTGCAACAAAATGAGGTATGATCGTATAGAGCATGAGAAATGAGTTATAAGCAAGAAAACATTACGAAAGAAAAAAAAAGGTAGAAATACAAGTCCTAAAGCTTGTCAGTGCAAAGGCATTTAGCTATTAGTTGAACCCTTAGCAGCATCTAGAAGCTCATTAGCCAAACACTATGGTTTTGATGTCCCTGAAACTTTTTCTCATCAGCCAAACACAAATATAAGAACATAAATGTCAAACAATTTTCATTAATAAATGTTCGTACAAACTTTTGCTATTTCTTCTCTCATCGAGAACCTGCTTGCAAAAGCAAGCATGGATCAATAAGATGAAAATGTTTAGCAAACCACTAGGAAGCAGATTTCAAAAACTAAAAGGAAAAAATGGAGAAAAAGCTTTAACATCTCATTGAAGAAATTGGGAATCTAATACCATTCTAAATACATCTACTCTGGCAACTCCCATTACTGAAAGCATCTATCCAACTTGATCTGCATTGAAAAATAAAAAGAGACATATTTTAAGCTAATATTAAGCAAGGATTATATCAAATTAAAACCATGTTAAAAACCAAAAAAGTAGAAAAAGGAAACAATCCCTTTAAGGCTTAGCAAAATAGATTTAAAAGCTACCTAGAAAATAGAAGCATCAAAATACAAGGTCACATAATTAATCCTAAACATGTAAAAGCTGCATGGAACAAAATTATAGAATGATAGGAGAAACAGTCAAAATACGTTATTCTCTAAAACTCATTGGGTAAGTTTTGTCATATTTTTTATACTCACTTGGACTGCATGAACATTTAGACATATACCAAATTCTAAGATAAAACCATCAATACTCTAATGTTTAAGTTACTACCTCAATAGACCTTGAGTCCACCAGATGCACAAATTAAGTATGTAGATGCAACTACATTGTCTTAATGTCAGTCACATTATTACTATAAAAAAAAAATAAATCAAACTGATCAGACTAATAACTTACTGCCACTGCAATTGGTTGTCCCATAACAACATTCTTTGTATCTTCAGTAACCAGTATCTTGGCTAGATACCTGCACCCAATGTTACCATTGGGACTTCAAATAGTTGTTTTCATACCCAGTCTAAAATCCATGTCCTTCCACAATAGTTATTCTTAAAAAGTAATGTCTTATTATGGTTGGACAGCATAAAGTTACATTTTAACTGGGCAATGCATAATGCCCAGCTATTAACCAAAAAGTGAACACCATTCTTCAAATAATTTCAAAATAGCCAAACATGAAAACAAAAAATTTCTTCAGACTTGCTGGCAGGATAAGTTAATTAAAGCAGGCCAAAAATGACCACGAATCTGATTCACTTTCATTGAACAATATAAAGGTATGAACATAAGGTTTAAGCAGACAACACTAGCAAGTTCTATACCATTTAGGCATTATGCTGCACTATTAGAAAGAATAGATTAAGAAAAGAAAGACTCACTTTAGTAAGAAGGCGTTGTGTCTGGAGGAACAGGCGATGGTGGAGGCGAATTGTCTGTCGAAAATTGTGAGAAGCAGAGATCACTGGCCCCAATGGTTATTAGAAACAACACATAATTGGTCAGGAGAAAAAATAGACAAAAATTGCACACACTTAGTCAAATTCAGAATTCAAATCATACCTATTCTGGCCGATATAAACCTCATCCAATTCCAAAACCCTCTATAGCAAATCATGTACTCTGTAAGAGTAGTGTTCATCCTCGATGCCCACGTATTCAGGATAGCTCTCTCTCGTGAACACTCTCTTGGCAATCATTTCACAGAGCAGACTCGAACAATCGAAGGAAAAAACCAGAAATGCGCACCACTAAAACGCAAGGCCTGCCTTGTCCAGTTTGCCCTTGTTCGACACTTACTCGTGTAAGGAATTGAAATCTGGGCCTTAAGAGTATCGATCAACAACCTTCTTCTCCATAGTTGGCTTCTTTTCTTTCCACTTTGATCTTGGCTTTTTCACAGCATTCAGAACCCTCACCTCTTTCGGCTCCTTTAGCTTTCCCTTCATCGATTTAGGTTTATTATTCTTCTTATTCCTGAACAGTAAACGCCTCAACCTTGTGCGGCTAGGATACGGATGTAGAGATCACGATCCACACTACAAGTAATGATAAAGGAGAAATCAAGGCGAGTTGACAGAGGAGGCGAGTAAAGAGCTAAGAACGAAGAAAAAAATATTAGAAGAAAAAATAGATGTGACAAGGTTTCTCATCGGCCATCGTTTTGGGCAAGGCCAGAATGGTAAGGGGGCAAAGTGAAGAAATGACGATGGGCAGAGTAAATGTATTGGTGTATGTTGCCTTATCAGGTAAAACAAAAAAAATTGAATAAACGTATTAATTAGCATTTTAGTCAACTCGTGTTAAAGGCAAATAATGCGTATCGGAGCTGAATAGAAATGGGCGGGGCAATTCCAGAAGTTTGGTTTAAAAAAAGCTTAATTTCTTTCCTTAAATATAAAAAATGCCACATGTCACTATATTATTTAATCTGTTAAGTGAAAAATCATTTCTACCCTTAAGTGTATCCTGCTTTTATAATATATAATAGATATTAGAAAGAGATAAAATTGTTGAATCTAAATGCTACTTTCATTACTTAAAATAATTGAAGAACACTTACTAACAGAATTATAGGGGGGCTATGAGAGAGATAAAAATGTTATATAAGCTTTATCCTATAAGATATATATACATTTTACAAAAACTTAGGCGGGGCCAGGCACCCCCTAGCCCCCCTATTGGCTCCACCCCTGTCCCCATGCTCCATTCGACCTCATTACCATCGAGAGTTTTGAGAGCCAAGCCCTGGACTGGATTCCCTCAGATTTGCCCATAGTCTCAACTACATGACCGTAATTTGAAGCAAAACTAGATGAAAATTCCCTTCGAGAACTTCCTCAACTCTCCCACTATTCAGAATGATGCATTGCTTAGATTGACGGAGGATCTTTCATTGATTAGATTGGCGGAGGCATCCTGAAGGGTGAGAAGAGGGAGGAAGATTAGAGGCAAATGTGCCACCATGGCCAATTGCTCGTGCTGTGCTGGCATGCCACTCGGAATTTTCTCCATAAAAGATTTAAAATAAAATACTTAAATAAAATTAATAATTTTTTTTTTGTAATAAATTGATGTTAGGGTTCAAAATAGTATAATGATTAAAGATTTGAGGCCACAAACTCAACTAATCCTATATATATATAACAACATCAAAGAGCTTCAGCAGCCTTACGAAAAAGCGGCAATCCTGCAGGCTGTAAGAAAGAAAGTCTTTCCAAGCCGGAGGTTTTCGATAGCAAGCGAAGTTCACAGACCAGTGACGGGTACTACAAGAGCTTATGAAGTTCTTCCGAGCTTTAAAACCCTATGACTACTGTATTTAATCAAAATAATTGTGTGCCGATCAAATTGGATTACTTAATAAACTATAAATTGAATTATATGCGCATGATAATATATGATTACGGGTACCAGATAGAATGATACATTTTTCTTTCTTTTTTTTTTTTTTGGTACATAGCAAGGAAATATGCATCTGAACTATATAGTAATTAAATTAGCGTAACAATCATACATAAGTTAATTATAACCATTACACAGGGCTTTGACTAGTAAATTGTCATTACATCTATTAAAATATGGTCTGGTCTGGTGTGGATGGCTAAGCAGCTATATATCATGGGAGGTTGGCAATTGCTATATATACTATCATATATAATTTGAAGAGAGTAAGGATAAAGTATAGATTAAAAATGCAAGTGGATCTGGATCCAGGTGAATGACTTGCTACTAATTCGGATAGAAAGAAAGAAATGAAATATATAGAGGCAATGTGGTAGGATTTGCGTCAGTAGCATGATGTTGGGGAAATTGTATACATGAAATTCGATTAGGCAGCGAGAGTTGTGTATCAACCTGGGAGAAAAGGTGAAATTTGTGAAGCAATCATTAATCTAGCTACAATTTTGCTCAAGTCTTACGAAAATCAAATAAGACCAATTATTATCTAGTACGTACATGGAGCTATCAAATGGAACCGATCACTCTATCTGAATCAATCGTTTTCAAGTGTAAAATTGATTGTTGGTCTATAACTATATCAGATCAGCTGATTAAATTTTTATATGTTGTTTTATTATTACTCATGGGTTATGCACATGTAATGGATCTCACAATATTGAATTGATTAAGAATGACCGTCAATAAAATTAGTAAAAGTAAGTTCTGTATACCAAAATAGATTTAATTAAGCTAATTGGATCGGAGAATATAGTGATGCATTATGTTTGTGGCGCTTGGAACAAATCGTACAACAAATATCTATGTATAACCAAAGATTATAGCTAGGATTACTAGCTCCCTAATTCATCGAAATAATCTCTCTATTTTATGAGAAAGCCGTGTAGACTTTGAAAAGCAAAATTTACCTGATCCATGAATAGAGAAGAACCAAATAAGTGAATTAAACACTCGATCAATATATCAAAACCAAACAAGTTAAACTGGAACAAATTGGTGCTGCTATAACAATTATTAGTATTAAGATCAAGTAATGATTGAAGTCCTACACAATTAATTTGACTTGTTTCTTTCATCAAGTCATTTCCACATACACACACATATATCTAGATAACAAGTATTCAGCAGAAAATACTAGAGTAGGTCGCAAGACAGGGCACAATTCATGAAATCAAAGACCTAACCTTAGATCCAAAGCAAGGCACGAAGAATAAGAATCAGAATTAAAAGAGTCATCTTGGGTGGGAGCAGGCAGGTTGAGGTCCAGGCCACCGCCTTGGATGGCCCGTGAAGGGCTCGCAGAGGCAGAGGCCTCCTCCGCTCTCTCCCAATGGCACCTCTTGTGCCCACCCAGCGCCTGCCCGCTGGAGAACACCCTTAAACACACGCTGCATTTGTGGCCCCATAACACCAAATCCTTGCCCCTCTCATCATCCTCCACGCTTTCATCTCCCACATCGCTTCTTGTAATTGCGAAGCAGCCCTTCACGTTCTTGTGGCTGGCTCTGTGCCCGCCCAGCGCCTGGTGCGATCCGAACACCTTCTTGCAACTCGAACACTCGAACCGGGACTCGTTTTCTTCAACCCCAAGCTGTTGGTAGTTTCTTTCGCTAGAAACCTCGGTGTTTGATAGCATTAACAGACAGGAAGCGACTTCATGGTCCTCCTCCGTCAGCGATGTCTCAACATCGGGTTTTACATGACTGAGGGGCGAAGTGGAGCTCGGACGGCGGTAATTGGGCGGTGGATTGATCCCGCGCCACTGGCGCTCTGGGTGGCATCTCATGTGCCCGAAAAGCGCCTTCCAAGACCAAAACTTCTTGCCACATTCGCTACAGGGTCGTGTAATCTTCGGCGCCAAAGGGTCTGGTTTCTTGGTGATCTTAGGCCTGGAGATGGCGCTACTACTTGCAGAGAGCTCTCCAACACCGAGTTTTATCAGTTTGGACCGCTTCTTACGAGGTTTTGGGTCATAAGACGGGTTGAAACTTGACGGAGAAGGCAAGCTTTTAAGGGCTTGATGGATTGACGGAGCAGAGAAGGGAAATGCAATGCCAGAGTCGATTTCGTTGGTCATGTCGCAGAGAGACTGAAGAGAAGGAAAACAATGGAAGAAAGAGAAAAGAAGGAAAAAAGTGTAATAATGGAGGTTGGTTTGCTTTTGTAGTGGCTAATGGGCGGTTATTTTTAACTGTAAGAAGATTAGGATTTGGATTGAGCGGTTTTTTTTTGTGTCCCCTTGATCATGGGCGGTTACACGACAGGGGGAGAAAATGGTAAACCAACTTACATGAAGATTGGTAACGCGGCGACCCCTGGAGACAACTGAGATTACATTACAATCACGTCATGGACGATACATGTGGACTTGGGAGAAGTTAGCTATTACGGTTAGGCTTGCTCTCGGGAAAGATAAGTTTGGCGGCTTATTCGTAGAGAGATCGAATTTACCAGTAGGAGCTTAGGGCATCTCCAACAGCTTCCTTAAAATTTTTATAAGATGGGGAAGTAAAAGGTAAAATTTTTATAATTTTTTTGCTCTAACTCCAACAGTTTTCCTATTTTGTAAAATTTTGTATTTATTACATAGCAATTAAATATTATGAATTTAAAGTAAATTTAAATTAATGACTAGATTAATTATTATATAATTAAATATTATTAAAAATTTTTAAAAATTACTCCTTCCGTTTTACAAAGGATGACTCTTTTACCTTTTTTACTAAAATTTGACTTAAATATATTTATATTATAAAAAAAATTAAAAATTATGTTTATAAAATAGTCTTTAGGTTCAATTTTCATAAAAAAAAAAATTATAATTCTATAAGAAATTTTGAAAAATAAATGAAATAATTGTTGATAATTAAATGTGGTGCAAAATATAAAAATTTACTACCTTTGTTTCACAAAAAATGACTATTTTAACTTTTTTTAACTAAAGTCTGACTTAAAAATATTCATATTAATTTGTATTTTAATTTTTTTTTAAAAAAAATAAATTTATAAAATAGAGTATTTAAGATACCATTTTCATATAAAAATTTTATATTTCTATAAGAAATTTTGAGGAAAATAAAATTATGAATTAATTGTTGTGAATAATAAATAGGACAACATTTACAAGAAAGAGAGAATGTTATTTTTCATTCCCCAAAAATTTTTGGAGTTTCTGCAAAAATAGGGAATGAGATCTTCTCTTTCATCCTATTCCCCATTTTAGAGAATAGGATGGGGAAACTGTTGGAATGAAAAATGGCTTCATATTCCCTAAAATAGAGAAAAACTGAAAAATGGGGAAACTGTTGGAGATGCTCTTACTAGTAGATTTTGGATTCATTCGTGTAAGAGATTGAGGATCATTAACCCGCATTGCTTAATTAATGCTTTGTTTGGATAATTTATTAAGGGAATGAGACAAAAGAGGGGAGGAGAGGAGAGTGAAACGTAAAAAATAGAAAGGAGCCGATCATCCCCTTAATTTGAATGAATTAAAAAACTGTATATCATGAGGCATTTGGAGGGATGAGAGTGGTTCCTCCATCTTCTCCATTTCAGTTTTTTATTTAATCAAATAAAGGAGAGAATGTAATTATCCCTCCTCCCCTTTCCCTCATTTTCCTCAATCCAAACAAGCTGTAAAAGATGATCGACTGCAATGTGCACATTTTCTGATTTCCACCAGTGTCACATCCTAATATCCTCTTGTATATCATAGAAACCCATTTCTTGAAGCTGTGGTACATAATTTGGTAGCATACAGCTCTTCTGGTGCACACTAAAGGAAGCAGAAAGTTACTCCCTACATGCATGAAGCAACAATTAAATCATAATAATGTCATCGAGTAATGAGAACACTAGCCATTGGGTTGGTTAACTGGTGGAAATCATAACAATTAAATCATAATAATTTTTCCCTTTTTAACTACAGAGGTAAATATTATTAGTCATATTCAATAGACTGCAAAACTCTAGGTTCTATAAAAATACTAGAATAAGTCACCCAAAAATCTTTCACAAAGCATAGAACTACATCCAACTTCCAAAATGTAATCTAACCGAAGACAGCAATGTATAGAGAATCCAAAATCCTCACTAAATCTATAGATTCAGGCCGTTATAACAATTATGGACTGGTACTATTAGGTGTATAGTACATGTAGAGAGCACATTCCATCCAAAAGGAGGGAGCCTGAAACTGCCCACACAGGTATTCTCAGCACCACATAAAGTTAACTTTAAAACTATAATTAATCATTTTATATGGCTGGCTATATATCAAATACCTGTACCTCCACCAGCTTCTGCCAAGTTCCTATAGCAAATATACAAACGGTGAATAAAGGATATAACTATTATTGGACATGGTTTTCATGGCTGGTATGATAAAGGCAAGTTAATTGACCTAGATTTCGCCAACTACTTGTAACCATCTTTCTAAGAGCCAATTCTGTTTTTCACAAGGATGTTATTATAATTGGAACAACTCAAGCTTTAAGTCAGACAATTCCCTTAAATACTTAAATAAAAAGTCTTAAATATTCTAATTGATTATCCACTATTAAGCTAAACAGAGATAAACCAACGGGGTTGATAGTTGTTGTGTCATCTAGGACAGAAATGACTACTGCAAATTGTACATTTGTTGTACCATCAATTTTTTTTTTAAAAAAAGAACTAAGAGCCAAAAACTGGAAGAGTGTGGAGCACAACACTTACTATACAAGCAAGTTTCTTCCCTATAAAAGACTTCTACTAGCAAGTACATGGAAGAAAAAATTTTATTAAGTAAAGGTGAACCACCACTAAAATATAGGACTTTACCAACTGCCATTTACTAACGTGCAGCAGTTGGTATCAATTTACCAACTGCTGCACGTTGGTAAATGACAGTTGGTATTCGATAAGTTGGAAAATTTTTTACCAACGCGCAACTAATAACACGTTGGTACATTCCAACGTGTAGACGTTGGTAAAATACACGTTGGTAATTACCAACGGTCATGGAAAGCACTCGGTTTCCATCGCGTGGTAGTAGTTACCAACTGCCAGCCGTTGGTAACTTACCAACTGCCAACTGTTGGTAGGTGTTGGTAACTTACCAACGGCCAGCAATTGGTAACTTACCAACTGCTAGCAGTTGATAGTAGTTCGTTATATATATTAAACGTTACAGGTTTCGGTTGTTTCGTATTTTTCCCTGTTTCAATCCACATTCAAAATTAATTGTAAGAATTCAAAAGTACGCCCGGCTTTACTCAGCAATAAACATTACACAACTATGCCAACGTAATTAAAATATGCAATTCTCAAATACAGCATAATTAAAGCAATAACAGATATGTCTAAAAGAAAGCATTCAACATTCAACGGCTTCCACATTTCATAAATATCAAGTCAGTCTGATTTAGGTCTAAAAATTATTACGTCTATGGCTCTAACACAAGAACTTTGGAAATGCGCTAACCTGTTGATGACGCCCATCACGGAGTCCCAATTATCTCCTTATCCTCTAAGTCCGAGTCATCAGGATAATGTGGAACTGGATGTGCCGGCAGGCACGGAAGGTTTAGCGAACGACAAATAATCTCCAACTGAGCCCGGTTTGCCTCCAATGCGGCTCTCTGAGCCTCCATCTCTGCTCTCTGTCTCCTCTTAATTTTCTCGAGCTTCCTCTCGTACTCCGCATCCTTTCGCGCATTCTCCTTCGCCATCATCTTCTGTACTTGCTTGTTGAATTGTTTTTTAGGGTTTGAAGTTATTTTAGAGTTTAGGGTATGTGTATTGGGATTTTTTTAGGGTTAAGGGTATTGGATTTTTTTTTTAACGATTTAAGGGTTTTAAGGGGTTAAGGGTATTGGATATAGGCTTTCGGTTTGATATTTTTTATATTTTGTCAATGGTTTAAAATTAGTGTTTAGGTATATGAAATTATCTACATAAGGTTATTGGGGTAAATTGAATTAATACAAAACCTAAGTTTTGGGAATTATGGTAAGGGCTATTAGGGGTTAATTTGCAGATTTTTTTATGAATTAATTTTTAAAGAATTTTTATGGGGTTTAGAGATATATAATTAGGATTTAGGGTTTTTAAGGGTTTATGATTATTGAGTTATAAATATTACAGTATTGAAATTTAGGGTTTAGGGATTTATATTTAGGGTTTAGGTTAATGGTATATTAGGTTTAGGGTTTTAAGGATATAGAATTTGGGTTTAGGGTTTTACGGTTTATGCTTTAATTAAGCTCTAGGGTTATGATTTAGAGTTAATGTTAGTTACTTAGCTAGGGTTTAGGGATATAGACTTAGGGTTTAGGGTTTATAAGCGTATAAGGTTTAGGACATTTTAGGGTTTAGGATTTAGGGATATAAAAATAGCTACGGTTTAGGGAACCAATTTCTTAGGGTTAAGGGATATAGAATTAGAGTTTAGGGTTTTGGGCTTGGGGTTTAATTTGGGTTTTAGGTTTCAGGTTTGTGTATTTATGGTTTAATTTAGGGTTTTAGGGTTTACATTTAATTAACAAGGGTTTAGGTTTAACGGGTTGTACTTAGGGTTTAGGGTTTTAGGTGTTAGTGTTTAATTTATGGTTACGGGTTTGTGTATTTTGGGTATAATTTAGGATTTTAGGGTTTTGGGGACAGTATTTAGGGTTTGGGATTTAAGCTTAATTAATGGTATATCGAGTAAAGGGTTTTACATCTTTGGGTTTAATTGAGGGTTTAGGGATATAGAATGTGGAAGGGGGGTTCAATTAATTATTAAGGTTTAGGATTTATTCTAATGATTCTTACTTCCTTGTATATGATATCATGTCTTTAATAAGCCCAATTTTTGAAATTATTTTTATAGAGAAAATTTCATGAACTTATATATATTTATGATTGTACCAAATATATAATTATATTCATGTGTGTGTGTGTGTGTGTGTGTGTGTGTGTGTGTGTATTTATATATTTATATGTACGGGGAATGCTGGTTATATAGCAAGGATAATTCAATTAAAAAAATTAAATGATGGACGATGAATAAGAAATTATTCATGACACTTTTGTTAAGGTATTAAAGTAAAGGGTAGAACTATAATTTTGTTAAGGATACAGGATTGAGTGTAAATTAAGTTTAGGTATTGAAAAACTATGTCTAAAATCACATATGTATACAATATAATAATTATGAACCAGCCTAGTGTCATTTCAGCGAGACATTCTACAATTTCATTTTTTTTTTCACACATTCTTTGTTTGTTTTTGTTATTTTCCCTATTTTTTGGCACATAATAAATCTTTTTATTTATCCGTTTAAAATAAATTAATAAAAAAATATACAAATAAATCAACAACACAAAATGTACAAATGAACAATAAAAATTATTTACTATTTTAAATTATACTAAATAATTTCGCACATAAATATACTACCTAAACAAATCACTTAAAACTAATAATTTCATAATTTTTAATTAATCCCAAAGATAAACAAAAAATTGTAAGAAAAATGCACATAAATTTGCAATTGTAATGGGTAACCTCAAAACTAAATCTCCAACCAAATGCAACACAAAATAACAAATATTGCACATATTTCAAACCAAATTAACACTATATAATCCGAAAATGCGTATTTATTGGGGAAAAAAAATCAAAAAAATGAAATAAACGCGGTTACCTCAAATCAAAATGTTATTTTCCTTCAAACACCTCCAAATCACTTCAATCCTGCAATAAAAACCAACATCTTCAACTCATTATCAACCAAGAAGCTCAAATAGGGAGAAATAGCTCCAAAAAAATCAAAAATTTCTCAGAAAAAAATTAAGCTAACCTTCATATCGTGGTAAACGATAGCAGATCCACGAAAAACGGACCTCTAAGAAGCTGTTTTGGGTCCCAATCGACCAGCCACGTGAATGTGTGTGTAGTGCGAAGGTCGTGTTGCAGGGAGAGAGAGAATGGATTCTGTCGCGACAAATAAGACGAGCTGCGCTGGGGGGGGGGGAATTTAAAAACTAATTTTCCAACGGCTGTAGCCGTTGGAAACCCTATGCCGAAACGCACCGTATCATTTAATCAGTTTCCAACGGCCAAAGCCATTGGTAAATGTACAAGGCATTTTTTTTCCAACGGCTAAGTCGTTGGAAAGATTACACATGCATTGCTCCAATTATTGTATATATTTACCAACGCGTGACACTTGGAACCTAATTCCAACGGTCACAACCGTTGGAATCTACCAACGGCTTAGCCGTTGGTAACAGAAAAAAAAAACACCAACGCGTGCACGTTGGAAAAAATTTTATCAACGGTTCTACACGTTGCCGTTGGTAATAAAACAATTGGAAACGACGGGTTTTTTAGTAGTGAACATCAAAGAAGGCAAATAGCTAGTTCTTACCACCAGCGCTGCCCTAGGGGATAGGAAGTGTTCAGAGATGTTTGCCCAGTAGTTGATTGAAAACCGATTGTTAATGGATTGTTGGATGACTGAATATATGGACCACCTTGGTTTACTAATAGCACAACAAATTTGAACCTGAATTATTACCATCATTTGCAGTCATTCTTGTAGCATTCAGAAAAGGTTCTTGAACATTTTGATACATATGCCTTAGCATGTTGAATCCTTCTCATTGCCCTATCAAGGTACATTGTTTCTAGCATTTGTTGAAGGATACTAGGATCATTAAGACTATGACCAAGCTCAGGATAGGGATCAATATTGATCTCGCGCATTTGAGGATTGCTGATGATTATACTACGTACCAATCCAGGCTAACTCATCAAGCTCTAAGCTGCGGGTATTCATAAGCTCTCAAATCAGGTCGGGATCTTAAGCTAATTGTTGTTGTGCTTGTTCAAGTTCTGCAAGTCCAATTCCAAACATAACAGTATCAGCATTACCAAATGCATCAAGTCCAAGGAATAAATAAGCTCCAGGACCAGCATTGCACAAACCCCCTCCATATGAGCCAACATCTTTGGTGATCCCAGGGCTTGCATTAGGAGTAGTTGTATTTTCTACGGTTACAGTTGGTACATATAAAGTTGGAGCAAAACCTCAGAGCATGTGGATAGTATGGTCAGCCTGCAACTATGCTTCTTTGATATTGTGCCAAAAAACATACGACACACAACTAAAGTAGTAAATTTAGGATTTAAGCACAAATTGGGGTATTTGACTGCAAGTTATAAAAGTCTGAGGGCCAAAAATTTAAAAACCAAGATTTTAGGAGACTTCTAAATTCTGATGCTTCTTGGAACATAACATAGTGAAATTAATAGCTGATTTAAAAAATTGAGAACTAACTGATAACATGACACATAAATTTAGTACTTATTACGTGGTTTGTCCATTTCTAGTTATGGACAGACTTCTCAGCCCAGCGAAAGAAAAATCGCTAAGGCCCAAAGTTATCAACATTATAGCTGGAAGCCACTAGTTCACAAGAGGTAAGGAGGTCTCTCTCTAGCATATATAAATGTACATATGGGTTTGGTCAATTTGCTTGTATGCTGTTAAGGGAGAATTCATTATGGATCACAAAGAGGAATTCTTGAAAAGGTGTTTATTTCAATGGAAATAATGTTGTTATAACCACATTTTTTTATTCCTTGAAATTCTTGCTCCCATTCAACCATTTATTATGAACAACGATAGTTGGTTTGATTGTCTAGTTAGAACCAAAGCCTTAATAAACTAACTAGACTTTTGATTTGAGATGGCTTATACAAGATAGTATGCATTAGCCAAAAAGACCATATGACAAATTAGATGATGCATCAGCATCAAATACTTTTAAATATTACTTTTTCTATCTCATATTTTTTTGTTTGGTTTACTGACTCAAATTCAAGAAGTTTTAGAAATTTAGTTTGTTTAGTATTTTATGTTAGTTTTCTTATTTATTTAGGATTTGATTTTTCTATTTTGATATTATTTGAGTTTTTTTGTTGCCTATAAAAAGATTTCTTGTGTTAGGGTTTTAAGTATAAAAGAAAAACCAATATGGTAAATAGACAAAATGTGAGAGTTTTAAGAGGCACGAGAAGTCTGGAAGCCGAATAGGGTTAGAATGAATCGTTCTAAAGATATTTGATAGTAGTTACGGCATGATACAGACAGCTCGATACAAGTTTGAAGATTAAAGATTTTGCTAATATGTGTTGAAGCTTGTGATGTTTGTGGTCATTTCCATTTATTATTGTGTTCGTGTTTTGTGGTATTTATTGTTTGTAGTCATGGTCTTTTGTTTGTGATTGCCATCATACGTACTCATGTTTTAGAGGATTTGAGCCAAGACGGAGATTATGGGGTTTGTTAACTCAAATTCAAAAAACTTTAGAAATTTAGTTTGTTTAAGATTTGGTGTTAGTTTTTTAATTTGTTCAAGATTTGATTTATTTTTTTTTTATATTTTGAAGTGGTTTGAGTTTGTATGTAACATATAAGAAGACTTCTCGTATTTTGGTTTTGAGTATGAGAGAAAAACTAATATGATAAAAAGGCAAGATTTGAAGGCTTCAGAATGGAGAAAAGATCCCGGAGGCTAGAGAAAGCTAGGACGATAAGCCTTTTACGATTATTATATCTTGTAATTGTATGAGAGTAAGATATTAAGGTTATTAGTGGTGTGTAGGAGATCTATAAACCAATATGAACATTAATGACATACCTTTACTATAATTTTTATATTTTATTTGAGTAGATTTCTTTTATCCATAGATGTAGGATAGTTAAGAGTTGAATAATGTTAAATTTGTATGTTCTTAATTGATTATTTTTGTCATTCCACTGCGAATAATGGATGGATGATTGAGGAATTTTTTCTCAACATTTTTGATCCATTTTCCTTTTAAAACTTAAATTTGACTTTAATTTATTTATATCACTATATGTAAGAAAAATTAAATATATATCTAGAAACTATAATTTTGTATTTATCATTTAAATATGAAAATTTTGTATTTAGTTGAAAATAAAAAACCATATATTAACTATTGTGAATAGTTAATTGTGCAAAGAAATTGTGATAAAATGAGTATTTATTAAAGTAAATTTCTTTAATTAATTCTTTGAAAGTAATTTTGTATAAACTTTTACTAGATATCTAAATTTTATTTTTAGTTTTATTTGTTATCGAACGAATGGCATATCTTGTGTGGATAGCAGTAGGGGTGAGCATGGATCGGGTTGGTTCAGTTTTATGGTGGAACCGAACCAACCCAAAATGGCATCGGTTCCAAAATTTTTCTACCCAACCCAGAACCGAGAACCGAACAGAACCAGAACTATGGTTCTGGGTTTCTCGGTTCTGGTTCTTGGATTTTTCGGTTTATACCATATACCTATAACAACACAAAAAATCAATAAATCTACATCCATAATCAGTTTTATGACATATTTAACATAATATACAATTAAATTAATATTTAAATATAAGTACTTAGATATATTCAAAAGAGTTTAAAATGTTGTTCTTACAAAATCGGTTCAAAAAAGTTGCTTGTAGGGCATCTTTTATCTCAACTAGTTCACTTTATTCCAGTAATTCTAATATTGGTATGACATTCAATATAGAAAACTGAGTCTTTAAGACCATCTTCTTTAGTTTCAAAACCTAAACTATGTCGATGTCATAAATTTTTAATTTTACATGACTCAAATGAAAAAAATATCATAATTGTGTCGTAAAGAGTAGTCTGGAATAAAAGATCAAAAGCAAAATGACTTAGGAGTGGTGGGTCTATGAAACAAAGTGATTTAAGTGAATATGGAGAAATTTCGTAAATGATCCTACAACTTCCATATTGTTTCAATTTGGAACATCAATTTAAGAATTTAATATAAAAACATAAAATAACCATCATAATACTTCAAAGAAATATGCGTGTGTGTGTGTGTGTGTATAGATATATTAGTAATACTATAATTTTTATTATATATATATATATATATCGGGTTCAGTTCCACCTCGAGTTGGTTCCATATGGAACCAGAACCAACCAAAAAACTGTCGGTTCTCCTATATGTGGAACCAACCCGAGAACCATGATCAATTTTTACCCAACTCAACCCAACCCAATGGGGGTGGTTCGGTTTCGGTTTCAGGTTTACCCAACCCATGCTCACCCCTAGATAGCAGGCTTGTAAAGTCAACTTTTATTTATTTGTTTACGTTTCCCTTTTTCCTTCTTGAGTTGCCTTGTGTCGGAAAGGACAACTCATTAAACAGTAAAGTTGTTGAGTTCTCTTTTTAAAATTTTGCATTGAACACCTGCAACCATGCTTCCTTGATATTGTGCCAGACTTGCAGTTGTGACAACTCGATCAATGTCTGGAGAGCTTCACATTTTGTGAGTTTAGAGTGTAAAAAGCTAAACTTTAACAATTCTAAAGTATGTGTGATCTCTTAAGATTTCGACAAGTAAAAGAAAATGGCTTGATTTCTAATCCATGTGATTAGAGGTAAACACAAAATGGGTTAAACATGCCCATTAGGTTCAAACTTGTGCACTTTTATATTTACGGCTAATTCAAAAACCACTGACAGATTATGGGGGAAAAGAAAATATAATTCAGCACCCTTTATTTTCAAAGCTTACATTTTACTCCTCAGTCTCTGTTGCTGACCTATGTGATATGGTAATTCATAGGGTAGGAGCAGGTGTGAGAACAAAAGGTGTATATTTTAATACATAGCAAGTAAATTTGTTTATAAAAAGTGAGCAAAAGTAGTGATGTCCAAATAAAAGGACAATGTCACCTAAGCTACCAATACTACTAAAGGAAAATAATAGGGTCATCAAATTGTATTAAAGAGAATTTTAAAAGTGTGAGCTCTTGTGTTGATAATATGAGAAGTAAAGGTTTCACTCTTGATGTTGAGTCAGTTGATGGTAATGATAATTTGATATGTTAAAGAATCTTGATAAGGCTAACAAGCAATATAAGGAGCTCAAAGAATACGGCATTGCAGCAAAAAAAATTGCAAATGTAAACTGAAAAATATTGGAATGAGGTATAAAGACTAGATTTTATTTTTCTACTACTTTATTGGAGTATTGGAAGATTCGACTATTGGTATTTTAACTTTTATTTTATTAATGTTGGTGGGGAATGTTGGGTTTATTCCCGTTTCGGAAGATTTTGAAAGGGACTTTGGGTTTGATTACAATTTGGGAGGTAAATGTACTTTTTTTTTATGTATTTAGCGTGTTTTTGTAGGCAATTTGTTCTAATGTCTTTCTGAAATTGGAAGTTATACGTTAATTTTATATTTAATAATATTTATTTTTTCTGTTAAAAAAACTGTTAAATGAAAAAAGATTTGTTTTACATTTAGGCCAAGAAAAAATTGATTATTAACACTACTCATTAATTTTTATATATTATTATTATTATTATTATCATGAAATATAAATTTATTATGATAAGGGAACAACTGTAACAAAATTTTGGATGCCATCTAAAAGAATATTTGAACTTCTCAAAAATAAAAACGAATGTTATTCAATTTTTTATTTTTGTTGTTGTTGCGATGCATGTATATTGTAATACGAGGGGGAAAGGGAAGGAAAATGGGAAGCTTTTATGCCACAATACAATAACACTACTGAAAGCTACAACATGAAAAATCCTACCGCGCCAGGTAGGGGTCGAACCTACGGCCTTCTGCTTAGGAAACAGACGCTCTATCCACTGAGCTACAGGCGCCTATTGATAGAAGATGCGGTATTAATTAGTTATAATTGGGCTCGACTTCTGAAAAAATTGGTGCAGGATAAGTATTAACTTGAATTAACGTTGAGGGGTAAAATGTTGGTTTCTGAAACAGCATAGGGCAGAATGTGTTTTTACCCAAACCTCAGGGGAACTTTTGAATTTACAATTGACCAATCTGTGTAGGGGCTCATATATTTGTGTGCCGGAGTCTTTGTTCCAGAGAAAACGAGCAGCTGCAGAGAACAGGTGCGGAGAATCCTCTTGCTTGTCTGACAACCGGTCTTTCATTTTTGCTGTTTTACTGGCTTTATCAGATCCGTCGTTGTACGAATCTGCACCTGCTATTTTCGCTTCTTATTCATTTGATCAACATACATGTCATTCGGGTTACCGTCGTGTTTACTTCTTATTCTAGGGTTCTCGATTATTTCGGGTTTGGGTTCTGAAAAATAAGTGAATTGGGATTAGTAGTTTGGTGGAGGGGTATTCCATGTTGATGTCGTTATTTGCGATCTCTGGCGAGGGTTTATCTGGCGATAAATTAAGAAAACTGAGCATTGTAGATGCGGGATGGTTCGGTTCTTTAGTGGATTCCTGTTGTTTCATTACAGGTGATTGAGAAGGTTCTTGTTTGCCCAGAAATCAGCTCCCCTTACCGATGTAAGTGTCGTGTATTTATTGTGCCTTTATTTATTCAATTAGTCATTTACGTATCTTTGTAGTGTGTCCATCCAGGCAAAAGTATATGTCGAATCAAACAAGATTCTGTTCTGTTCATCCTACTTGAATGCTCTGGTTCTGTCGTTCATTAGTCACACATACAATGTGCTATTTTACTTTGAGTATGCAGGTGCGACATCTGGAAAATTAGTGCAAACTGAAAGAATTCCAAGAATATGTCCTTCGATTTGTCATTTAAATGCTCTCCCTCCCTCTTTCTCTTGTTATTCATGCTTGCTAAGCATAGATTAAGTGCTTGCAGATGCTAAGTGAGAATTTGGCCTATTGTCTGCTCACATATCACTGTTTGATTTGCGTAACTTGGTGCATGAACTCTTATTATGGCAGAAGGTCAATAGATGTTAAGAGATTAACAGAAAAAAATGGTTCTTAATTGTGTAGATATGTATAGATCAGTGTGTTTGCTACTCTGGTCCCTAAATATTCTTATATGTATCTTTTTCATTGGATTGTCTTCGTTATGTTCATCACCTTCCCTTGGATACCTTTTGTGAATAATTCAGGGCAGACGAGGAACCTGTTGATCAAAAACAGTTGCTTGAAGAATCTTGCAAACCCAAGTGTGTACGGCCATTGCTCGAGTATAAGGTTAGCATTGAGAAACTCTTTACGAGGAACAAGTGCTAGGTTATCATTTTAAGAGGGGAGCAACCGTGCATTTCTAAGTTATGATTTAATAAAAGACAGTCTGCTCTGGCTCCAATTATTCTTGAGAGGGGACAGAAAAAAAAGGGCCTGATAGGATTTTACTTAGCACAATTAATGGTTATTTGTGAACTGCCAAATCACTAGTACCTTAGCCTGGGGCGGGTGTTGACAATAATAGGTCTCAAGAAGATCATGTCTTCATGGAAAGACTAGAGATTGGTTTCTGTGCTATAACAAAGAAACTATGTGCAGGGCTGTAAAGCTAATTTGATTGATTTTAGATTATGAAATTGCTATAATACGAGGAAGGTGGAAATTGGTATGTGTGTCAATCCTAGTGTGACTCTATCTATCATATGTTTCATGAGTTACTTTGGTTGTGATGTCCGGCAGTGAGCATAGTGCAGGTAAAAATGTACCATGTCAATGGCCTGGCTGGTTAGTTAGTTAATTCAGAGTCCTTTGATGCCTGTATAAAAGATAGGGTTAATTACAATTTGTCCCCTGAGATTTTGGTGAAATTACACTTTTCCCCTCACCTGTTTAAAAAATGTACACTTTACCCCTCTTTGTTTAATATAGTTCAACAACAACTTTTGAAATCTTAATTTAAATTGTACGGTTGTTATTTTCAAGCAATTTCAATCTTTATGGTATTTTTTTATAATTAATTGACATTTAAAAAATACTATTTTAAAAATTGAAATAAATATAGAAAAAAAACTGATAGTTTAAAATGTCCATTAACTGTAAAAAAAATACCATACAGATTGAAATTATTGGAAGAAGGCTGTCGTAATATCTAAATTAAGATTTCAGAAGTTACTATTGGACTGTATTAACAAGGCAAAATATATATTTCTGAAATAGAGAGGTAAAGTGTGATTTCACTTAAACCTCAGGGACAAATTGTAATTATCCCATAAAAGATATGTACATGTGTGAGTTTGTCTTTTGTGGGAGGTTGCTGTTATGTCATGATGTGCTACATGTGATCTAACATGTTATAAACAGGAATGTGTTAAGAGGATTCAAGATGATCAAACTGGCTCGAAGCACTGCACTGGCCAATATTTTGATTATTGGTCTTGTGTTGATAAATGTGTAAGTATTTTCTGTTTAATGTTAGGCTTAAGAGTTTTCAATTTGCATTAATTTTTCACAATGGCTGTTTGCAGGTTGCATCGATGCTATTTGAAAAACTGAAATGATAGAGATGCGTTCGTCAACTTTATCATCATGCCTGATTTTTTTAGATTCCGAGTAATGTTTCTGTTATGTACCAAAAAGAATCCACTTGGTGTTTCAGACAGGTGATTTTGTACCATCAAACATGCGTTTTTCCATTATGCCTGCTGTTAAGCGAGGCCCTTTTGTTGTATACTTCTGGATGCTAGAGATGCCATCAATAAGGGAGAGGATTTGGGGACGGTTCATATTTTTCTATCTTGAACGAAGGTACTTCTTTAATTTGTTTGAATGGAGAGTAGGGCAATAGAACAACTTTACATTCATTTTCTTTTGACTTTTGCGTAAAGTTGAATGGGCACTATTGTGTGGAGCAGACTCTCAACATGAGATAATACTTAAACGTAGCGGAGGAAAAGGCCCTATATTATCTACCCTAGAAAAAAAATATATACATATAAATTTGTTTATAGATATGAATATGTAGGACAGTAAATGAACTAAACAAATTCAAACGATCTTTATTTGTGTTTGTTTATTTAGATTTTAATTGAATACGAATAAGTACTATCTATATCTATTATTTCATTTTATGAAAGAGGGTGTTCATATTCATTTGTGAATAACAATAAATGAATTAAAAGATTGAATGTATTTGTGAATAGAAATAAACAAGATGTTTATATACTTATAAATGATGTATACAAACAAATTTGAGAACAATTTAAATAAATATAAACAAACATAAATGAACTTAAACAAACGAATACATATATAAGCACAAACAAAAATTACTTTGGTCTAGGTAACTAATGAAAATCTTAACTTGAAATGAGTGAGAATCACATGTGAATAGTCTATGCAAACATAAATAGGTATATATATAAATATAAAAATTAATAAATAAACAAACAAATATAAGTAAATAATAATTGAACTGTTAATGAATATAAATGAATTGTTCATTTAAATAAATAAATAGAAAAGTATGTTTATATTTATTCATTTAGCTTAGTAAATGAACACAAACAAATTTTCATTGAGCAGTTCATAAAAAGTTCATCAAATGGTCTGTTGATTTACAGCCCTATGAATACGATACTCTTCTCTTGCTGGTTACTACATGATTTACTAGTTACACCGAGCACACCGTTAGCGCAGTTATGGTGCGGGTACATTTCTATCAAAAGCTTCAACAACTTGTGGTTCCTCGAGAAGAAAGGCAAAATATGCTACAATATATGCTGCGAGAAGAAGCAGATTGGCGAATCCTAGGGGATATGATCGCACTTGCTCATGTGTTGCAACAAGGAATTGGCTTTTCTTTGGGCTCTGTTTGTCCCGCATGTAGCGATCTCTCTCAGGTGCTCGTAAACACCAAACTGAAGCGCAGCCAAAACAAGTGCCGAGTTGTTCAGCCCCAACACTAGCAGTACAGAAGTGGCACATTCCTTGTTCTTTGGAGTCCCGTTCTTTATGATCTCAACAACAGTCCTGATGAACCCTAGGTGCCCGATTTCTGCTCTCCCCTCGGGGTGTGACGCAACCAGCAACAAAATTGAGAGTGCTTCATCAACCATGCCCAAATTCTTGTCCTCGAGAAGACTGAGCAATGGTGGTATGATGCCTGCTCTGATGGCTCTGCACTTGTTCGCTTGGTTTAAACACAAGTTAAATAGTGCTGTAGCAGCATCCTTTTTGCCTCTGGTTGTTCCATTCCTGAGAAGCTCCACTAGTGGGGGGATCCCATTTAAACTTCCTACAAGGACTTTGTTCTCATCTAGCACTGATAGGCTAAACAAGGCTGCTGCAGAGTTCTCTCTAGCTTCATTGGTGCCATTCTGAAGGATATCAATGATTGCAGGAACGGCACCTTCTCTTGCTATAAGCCTCTTGTTTGTTTCGTCGATGGACAGGTTCAAGAGGGCTGTGACGGTGTGTTCCTGAACCTTGCAGTCGGGATATGAGAGGAGCTGGACTAAGAGGGGGATTCCTCCACGGTTGGCAATCAAGATTCTGTTCTCTGTATTCTCTTTTGACAGCAAGCGGATCTTCATGATTGCATCTCTTCGCACATCTGGCTGATCTGAGGATAAATTTTGCACCAGTAAAGGGACCTCATCAGTGAACTCAGCAGGAGGATGATCAGCCAAAGTGCATCTATCCTTCTTGGGAAGTTCAAAGTTATTTTGTTCACACCACTGCAGAATCAGGTTGCGAAGTGCAAAGTTTGGTGCTAGTGAAAGTTGATCTAAAGTTTGTCCAGTCTTGGGGCATGTCCGGTGGTTGGAGTTTAACCACTTCAGTATGCTTTCTCTCTCGTAAGTCTGAAGGGATAAGGCAAAACATATGGTTAGAGGTTTCGTTTCAAGAGTCCATAATGTGAGACAGACTTCAATACTACATGGCCATTTAGATGTTATGTTCTAAAACGCACTGCACAGGCCTAACCAAAGGTTCTATATGTCTAACTTTTAACATTGGACTACGAAAGTGTTAATCTTTCTGTAGTGAGATTACCTGTCCAGTTGCCACAATAACAGGGTCTGTCATGATCTCTAGTGATACTGGGCAGAGGAATTCATTAGGGATCAGCAAAGACTGACACCTCTGCAAACTAGTCGAAGAAACGGGTCCATCGAGCGCAACAGTTTCGTCGATCCCTGCAATTTGCTTTAACTTTCCCAAAAGATCTACGATCTGTTGCATGGATTCAGTCGGTTTCTGCCCCACTCTTTTCTTAGCCAGTTGCCTAACAGCTAACTCTTCGGCCCTCAGTTCTGCAATAGTATGCAATTCTAACTTGTTTGCTAGCCTTTCCAGTATTGCATTGTCTGCATTTCGGTCATCCTCTTTTGAGATCACAACCATCATATCCATTGCTAATTCCATATCCTGTGTGTCTGTTCGCCTCTTCGCTCTCTTGAGCTGCATTCTCGTCAGCTCCACCTGAGTCCGAGAAAGAAAGGCAAAAAAGTTTAGATGGATAAGCATGCAAGAAAAGCAAAACAATACTTGGCCTGATACGCTTGCTAAGATCTCAACTAGTACTTGGCCGATCTGCAGGATTCAGAATTTTTAACCAAACAACCTTAACATCAAGTCAGTTTCCTGAAGCTGACCACTTGTTTAACATTAAATTGCCACTGGGCAAGTTCTCATTCCTGTCACTTCTTTCTGTGATAAAAGGAATGAAGAGAAAGGTATGAAATTACTTGCTCTTTCACTTCAACTGAAACTCCCAACTGATCATATGGAATGTCATCAAGAACTTGATTAATTCTGTCGTACACACCATGAAATCTGCACATCACTGCCTCACTCTCTATTGCCTGTTTTTCACCCCAAAGAAAACGGGAAAAGAAGAAGAAGGAAAAGAAAGGAAACATGATCATGACACATGCCAAAACAAAAACAAAAATTCCCCAGCCAGTGAGCAAAAGGAAAATAGAAACAAAGCTGATCATCGATCATCACAGAAATTACAGAAAAAAAAAAAAAAAAGGAAATACCAGGTAAATTTTGCTTCCGCAGTTACAGTCCTTGAGCAGCTTCTTTGCTGCAAGGAGAGCTTTGTTCAAATTGCTCAGACAGTCCAAAACAAACCCTGAAACCGATTCATCAAGCTCCCTTATCTCCTCCAGAAGGGGGGACAATAGTTTCAATCTCCGGACCAAATTCAAGCACTCCTTCCTATGAGTTTTCCGGAAGCTCGAGTACAATCCGACGGTCTCTATCACCTCCATCAACCCCCTAACTATGTCACTTCTACTCTCATCTCCGCCGTTAGAAGAACAGCCGTCGCTCCCAGTCCGCCTCCTATCCATTTTCACCGCGGAGCCCAGTCTCAAAAGGAAAGGGCTGATGAACGTATCGCTCAAGTAGTGAGTGCTTACGCGGAAAATAATTTCAGAAAGAGTTGGACTCCGAGCGAGCGTGAACGGAGAAAGTTGTCCATTTCTGACCGGTGCACTGTATCGGTTTTGATTTTCCTTTCTTTGTTTTTAAATTCGGCGGTCTCGTCTTAAATCGTAATGGGTTACGCTACGATCTAGTTGGCACTGACAGTTGGTTCGCGGGATTTGTGGGTTTGCTAAAAGCGGAAAACAGATAATGATTTTTGGAGTAAAAGCAATTCCACCACAATTTTAGAACTTTTTTTTGTAATGTTAATTGATTGAAGCACAAAAAGTAACATGTTTGAGTTACATTTTTAACTGTCCATTAAAATATTTATACATGATTTTATATATGGTTAAAGCAAAATCTAGCAATATTCATTTACTAAAAATCTTAAAAAATTTGCATTCTTCTTGCTCGATACTGATCGGTCATCGAAACCACTAAAAATAATTCTGGTTTCACAAACAATTTAGAATAAATAAATTTATATTACAGTAGTGAAATCCAGGACGAATCCTAAGAAAAAAATTTATCTGAGAGCTTTCTAACATAAAATTAAAATAAAACATTGGGAGGATTGCTTGCAATCAGAAATAAAATAAAATAAAATAACTAATCAGAGAACAAAAATTAAGAAACTTATTAAGTAAAAAATAAAATGAAACATTTAAGAATGCAAACTTTGACATTAGCCAACATCAACTACCGAATTACTACAATTGATTATCAATGCATAGATATATCAATCAAGCATTTGAATACTTATCGTTTGAGCTATCTTCCTACCATTCCTTAGTTGTAGTTAATTAGAAAATAAATGATCTAATTAACTCTAACTGCTAAACAACATACGGCAAGTACTTCGATTTAGTTTAATAATTACATTAAAAATTAGAGAGATCGATGAAATTGAATAATACAAACACAAGCGGTTACATTTAATTTAGTTGAATGTTCTCCATAAGATTTAACAATTTTTGACGTGACAAATCAATAAACCTTAGTTGCTTCATAGATTAGAAAAACCAAACAATTATGGATTTAATTTTTAACCCAGTAGTAGATTGAATTTAAATAACAACTAGTATGTCTCATAGCATTTAAATGAAATCATCATGAAATTTATCATAGAAGAACACTAAATACTCAAAGTTTTAATTGACTGAATAAAAAAAACTTTGATCTTATAGTGCCGGAGAATTCAGGGTTTCAGTCTCCTTCAACCAAGAGTAAAATAAATCAATCGTACATGTCCGTGGAGAAGATATAGGAGACAAAAGAGAGTTGGAGATAAAAAAAAAGAGAGCCCCTGTGCGATAACTGCTGGTCCCTTTTTAATGAAACTAACCTAGTGTAGTAAAATTTGCAAAATCCCCCTAACTTCTATATTGTTTTAAAATTATCCCATACAAATAAAAAAAATAAAAATAACTAGAGTGTCTTAATATGACTAGGAGAATAATATCTTTTAGTTGGAATTTTTCAGCCACATGGTTTAGAGGACTTTGGAATTAATCTACATTAAAATTGGTTTTAACTTGTGAGTCAAGAGATGCTATAGAACATTAGCGGCAACTTAAAGCTGAAATTTGACCTTAATTTAGCCATTGTATCTCAAAACTCAAAGTATGAAAGTTGTAGAGTTTTCACTTAGCTTCGAACTGACACCTGAATCACATAAAACGGACATCTACAGCCAAAGATTTATCTAGAATACCGCAACTGCTTTTGAACTAATGATGACGCATAAATTGTGACTTTGAAGATGGATCTGAGCCCCTTAACGTGCGAACTGTTTCATGGTATGAATGTAATTTGTAGCTCCAGATGTTACATTTCCAATGAATTAAGAATTACTCAATTTCGATCTCTGTAGCTCAAGATATGATTTTTCTACTGAAATATCACTAATCTATTAAAATCTTGAAAGAACACAACCGTTAAATTTTGTAAAATTGTAAATTAAATCCACTTTTAATCAATTGAGTTCAGATATGCTCTAAACTACAAAACATACTCAAAAGAGATATTTAAGGTTCAAAATACATTAAAACATACTAAATATAAGAGAAATAAATATAACAAATTTAAGCTTATCAGGTATAAATTGATAAAAGTTAACAAGTTTCACATCATCAATTTTATTGTGCTATAAAAATTTTTAGTGCAGACATTTTAATATATGTAGCACTACTCATATGCCATATAAATATGAAGAATATGATGATTACCTTTTAATGTTTCAATTTTATCTGACAATGTAAAAAAGTAGGGTAAGGGTATATTTCCAAGTATGAGCGTGAAATGTACTTATTATTAAACTTGAAGAGAACTGCAGACATTATAGTACCTTATTAGTACATGCAACTATAGGGTGTTTGAATGCTATTACTTTATGAATGTATAATATGTTAAATATGAGAATAACGGTGGTGAACATACTAGGAATTTTGGGCTAAGTAATTAATTTTTTTTTTAAATTTAGTAAAATTCTATACACATGCACACACTAGAAACCATAGAAAATCTTAAAGGGAAAACTTCATTAGTAGTGTTTTAACATTTTTCTACAAGAATACACAGTCGTGACTTCATTGAAAGAGGGCAAAATTAAGGGCATACTAGAAAGTAATCAAGAATTGTGGACTGAAGCAAAACAGGGAAAAGGGGGGAAGTAAAAACAGGATATTATTTTATGCGGTTCACGCGGTTTTATGAGAATGAGGCCCCCGCCATCACCTGCGGAGTTTATGCAGCGAGTGAGAGTTGAAATTTGTTTGCATGTTTACGGTGGACGGACGGAACCCCCCGGGGCCGGGAGTCTATTGGTCGCAAGGCATTGATTTGATTTGATTTGATACACGTAACGGTATATTATTCATTCATGCCACCTCTCTATCTGTAACTCCAAGGCTTTTACATGTATTTTTATATGTAGCTTCTGTAAGTCTTGCATCTCGTACTCTGTTTTCTTTTGTCCTTTGAAAAAGAAAAAAGAGACAAAACAGGAAAAAAGGGGGCAGGATTAATCATCTGTCTTAATTAACAACAGTTCCACCGTGTCTTAAACTCCCTGGCCACCGAAAGCTAGAGGTTAATCATGTATTTTGGCTTGTTTCTTTCTTTGGTACACACAACGAAGTATCTTACAAATTTAGGAGGTTAAGAGTCAAGAGTAAGGATCTCAATAGGTCCGGTTCGAGAAAGGTAGAGTGATTTCTAAATTATACCCACAATATAAAAACTCTACCTTAATTCTCCCTGCAATTTATAAAGGGTAGAATTTGTTCGCCCAAACCCTCCCCGTGTTGGGGCAGGTAGAGTCGGATATTGTACCTGTAATACACACACATAAAAGTGATCACAATATAAAAAATTGAAACTAAAAAAAATATGACATGTTTGAATATACAACATAACTGAAAATAAAATAGCCTAGTCATGTGATTGTAAATTTTAAGGTTTATTATGTTATAATTATATTATATATTTGAGTTGTATGGGACTAGAATTTGGTATGTACATATAATACTAAATATTGTATACGTGCATTGCATGTAAATCAAAATACCTAGTTTTAAATTAAATAACTCTATTTCAATTATATGATTCAAAATAAATAGTAGCAATTATTAGTTTCTTTTTTCTATTTTTTACATAGTTTTTATTATAATATTTCATTGTAACTATCCTCAGTTGCACCATCCATTATAATAGCTGGCTCAATGTATTTGATTTTTGTTTATTATAAATAATAATAATAATAATAATAATAATAATAATAATAATAATAATAATAATAATAATAATAATAATAATAATAATACAATGTAGAATATGCTATAAGTAATGTTGATTGCAAAAAACTGATAATTTTTTTTTATTTGTGATGGTAAAATACTTGCAAAAATTTATTTATTGTACATTTAATATCTTATCAAAGATGTTAAAACTTCTTTTAATCCCTATGAAAATATTTTAATTTAATGGACTTAATGATATTATGTATTTACAAAAAAGATAAGTTAGTTAATTTTATTTAAGTTTTTATACTTTAGATTAAAAAAGCTAATGTTTAAACTAAAAATCTTATATTAGTTGGCTCAAACAATTAAATAAATTTATCATTAATGTGTAAGCATAACTTTGACTTTTTTAAGAGATATAAGCCAGGTTTTTAATAAATGTTTTGAGGTTCTGTTTAAAATACAAAAAAGGACATGTGCTAAGTCACAGGTGAGGCATTCAATAAGAAACTCAAGGCAAAAGTGAACTTCTTTGATAAGTATGACACAAATATGAGTTATGATGTCAAAGTATAAACTTGGTAAGTAAACTTAAGTTTTTCCAAAGACATGTAATTGTAAGTAACTAGTAAAAAACATTAACTACCTAACTATTGACTTTTAATAAAAAAAATACACTCACCCCAAGTTTTCAAATCTATGCACATTTTCTATTTTATGGTTAAGTCAATATAATTATTCCAAAGATCGATGTCAAGTCTTGTATAACTTTTTTAGCTTTTTGGGTGATTCATGATTACCAATTAATTTAGAAATTATATTCACATAATTGGGGTTTGGAAGTATAGTCTTACCCATTATTCATAAAATATAATTGGTCAATCATAGCAAAATAGAATCATTAAAATAGAATAAATTTATAGTACCTAAAAGGAAAACTAATAACTTATTATTTAAGGTTTAGTCACTTTATATCTTTGAACATTTTATTATATAAAGATATAAATATAGATATATACAGATATTAAGTTACACTTTTAGTTTTTGATAAAAAATATGTAAAGTTTAAAACATAAATAAATTGATAAATATCGTGTTATTAGGCATGTTTAATTACCGTATAAATACATTAAAATTTTGATTAATCAAATAAATAAAAATATTAACTTATTAAATTAAATATAACAATACAATTTTTCAAAAAATTAGAAATTTTCAAAATATGTTTCACATTTGAAGAATTTTGTGTATCAATGTCAAATATGATTGTATGCGAATTTAGCATTATGAAAATAAAAAAATAATAAAATTTAAATAAAAAATATTTTTGGATCAAAATGAATAAAATTTTGATCAAATACGTAGAGTACATGTTGAGAATTTTTCTTGTTGTACCAAAATTTATTATATGTTCTCCTAAAAATCCTCCAATTGATTCCTTTATCATATAATCCCCAAGTTTTTAAAACTAACAGTAAGGATCTAAAATTATGCAATTTAATTATGAGTTTTGAACATATAGCCACCAAACTTCTTTCTTTATTATGCTTAATCTCAGATAAAATAAAAAATACAGTTATATCATAAAATTATTTACTTCATCTCTTAACAACTCCAAAACTATTTTCAGGCTATGAGCCTTTATCATGAAATATAATAGTGAAACAAAAAGTACTTATACTTTGATACAACTTGTATGATTTGATTAGCTTTAAAAAAATTAAAAATAAAAACAATATTCTAATACTATTTAGCACAGAAAAGAGTTAGTTACTAAGAATAAAAAATTGTGCTACAATATTAAAAGGGATGGCCATGTGAGAAATATAATTCTTATATTTTTTTAAAATTTAAAATAATGAAAATTAAAAAAATACTACTAAATGACCCCTTATTATAGTACAAGCAACTAATTCTAATAGCCAATAATTTTTTTTCCTAAAATATTTAACAATGACCTTTGTAACAATTATATTTTTTTAATTTTTTTCATAAAAGATGCTTGAGTCATACTTGAATTATATTATTTCTCTAAGATGGACCAGGTATGGAAGCTTTCATAGAGTACATATTTATCCAAGTTGGAAAAAAAACTTAATTGATAAAATTTTTATATTCAAATACCATATTTATTAAGTTGGAAAAAAGTTATAGCAGAACAAACTTAGGTCATACTTGTTAAGTTGAAATTTTAAGTTTGAAAAAATATTTATGTTACTTGATATATTATTCAATAGCAATATAGAACCAAGGATAACATGTTTACTACAAGAAAAGGAAAAATGTTAGTAGAATGTTTGTAGCAAAAAAAAAAAATTTAGCGGCAATTTAAGGGTCTATTTTAGTGTTTTACTGCTAATACATAACTCCAATTAACTAGATAATGAAAAAAATTGGGTTTCATTAAAAGAATAAAATAAATTATAATATAAGGGTAAAAAGGTCATTTAATATTTTTATACCTTAATTGTGTTTATATATAAAGTGCATTTTGTATACCTTCATAGTTTTTATATATAAAGTGCATGTAATTGCCATAGGTTTTTTTCGATATTTGAAATATTATAAATAAATTAAAATTTTAATGAATTAAATAAAATATTAAATACTGTATTTATAAAAAAAAATCAATAAATTTGTTTAAGAAAAAAACACCAAAGGCATAAAACAATGAAAAAAAACACATAATAGATATAAAAAATATAAACTATTGTTAAGTATGTCCTTAGTTTTTAGTTGGAGTAAAATATACTCATTTTATCTACTAATATTCCTTTATTTGGTTTGGCATAGAGATCAAAAAAGTGAAAAAAAAATTTGTACATTGTTTTCACTTTTACTCTTAAATTTTTATGCATAAATAAAGGAAGTTGAAAAAGTGAACATTAAAATAATAATTTGAAAGATAGTATGGTATAGTAAGTTACTAAATATTGAAATATTGCAAAGATTTGAAACGAGTCAAAAAGAAAAATGGTGCAAAATTGGTGGGATAGAAAGAATATATTTTATTCAAGTTAAAAAATAAAATTAGAACTTTGTTAATAGTTGATATACTCAAAATTTGTGAATAGTACCTAACCTTTAACTACGCTTCCTTATCATCCTTAACCCATTAAATATTTTATTTTAGTCCTAAATTTTTTAAATATTTTATATTATTCCTTAAACTAAATGAAATTTATTAGCTATGAGTAACTGTGTAGTATCAATTTTTTTTTAATTATTTTAAATTTTCTTGTAATTCATTTCTAATAAATTTTGAACCAGGTAATACTATTCTACAGTTAAGAAAAATTTAAATTATCATTTTTTTTCTTGAAGTAGTAATTGTCACCATGTATACACTCATGTAATAGTTTATTTTTGGTTAAGGAATTACTTTTAGTGGGAATTAAATCAACATATTTTTAATAATTTTAGAACGCATAAAGAGTACAGTCAAAAGATCAATATGAAAGTAAAATGACAATGAAAATGTTATCAATCAATTGCATAATTTAGCCCACATAAGTCTTGAATATTGAAGGAGTTTAATTTTATAAAGTATATAACTTAACTATAACTTTTCATCTTATAGAACCCGAAACTTTTTCCTTTATTATACTTAAGCCTCCACACAACCAAAATCTTTACCACAGTTCTTAAATTATTAATTTATTTAAAACTTCCAAAAACAAAAAAAAAATATAGATTCATTAATAACTTATCTCTGAACACCTCTTAAACTTCTTTTATGATGCAAGCCTCTACCATAAAATATGATATTCCAATAAAAGTTACTTCCAATTTGATACAATTCATATATTTAAATTTACTATACAATTTATTGAAAACCAAAATTGGTTCTTGGTAAAGTTTTATTTTTTATAGAACTCAAGTTTTAAAAGGTGACAAAAAAAAATTTTGAATGCTATATGTGACAAAATAATACTGTAGGTGGTTATATTGAATAATTTCAAACCTTATATTCTAAGGGCAAGAGTAACAAAATTTAAAACTGATTAATTTGATAAAATCTTTAATAAAATCTTTCTATAAATGACCTATTTGATAGCTATATATATTTAAGGGCATGTTTGTTAAAAAACTTGAATATGATAGAAACTTAGGAAATTCAATTATAAATTTTATTTTTATAATACTAATGAAAATTAAATATTCAATGTCAAATTTAGCTTTTATCAAAAGAGTAAAATAACTCACTATTTAAAGAAAACTAAGGAAGTTGTTCCATATAAATTTAGTCTCATCTAGGGAGCTAACTGTCCTTAAAGGATGTTGGGTATAGTATGGTTCAGGTTCAAATCTTTCTAAACACTTTACCTAGCATAAAAACATGCCAAATATGGTTTGATGTCTTCTAGGTTTTGGAAAACATTCAAGAATTTAGTAACTTACATACATACTTAACATTCTCACTGAATGTTTCTGATTACAAAAAAAAGGTCAATTTTAGTTCTCATAAAAATATTAAAATGGCCTATAATGTAACGATAAAAAGTCAAGTTGTTTGTTTCAACTAACCATAAACCATTAAGTATTTTCTCATTTTTTTAATATCTTTTAATATTCTCTTACCTCTTAGAGTCCTAGTGCTAATTATGGCTTTAATAAATATCCAGTACTAAATTTGGGTCTCATTTAAAAACAAAGTATCTTATAACTTAAGGTTATAAAAGTTGATTAACATTTTGACATTTTCATAATTTTTCTAATACTAATGATAGAACACATGCATTGCATGAAAGTATAATGTTCATGATAAAAGTTAAAATCATTATAACCATAAAACAATTAACATGCATATAAAATAAAGATATTAATTCTTTAATCTCGTTGTGAGAAAATAAGTAGTTTAACATAGTAATAACCTTATACTCCCTCAATACATATCATAGAAATTTATTTAATTTTCTTTTGAGGTAGATGGAAGTCTTAAGCAAAAAATAAAACTTAGTGGCAACTTATAGGTTCTTTTTAGTTTTCTAGTGCTAATATAACTCCTATTAAATAAATTATAAAAATTTTGGGTATAATTAAAAAATAAAATAACTTATAATATAAGGATAAAAAATCCATTTAACATTTTGGTGACCTTGTACTTTTTGAAATATATTATTAAATATTACTTATTTAATTAATAAAAAATTTTAATATATTTTAATATTTAAAATGTTAGATAATTTTGCACTAATTACATACATAAATCAAAATACTAAGTTAGTTTTTACACAAATAATTATATTTCTAATTATCTTGTTTAAAATAAATGGCAACAATAATGATTTTACTTTTTTTTTAGTTTAGGTATGTTTTTTTGAAATATTTTTATTATAATATGTCATCATAACTATCCTCAGTGGCATCCATTATAATTTTTTACTCATTGTCTTTGATTTCTATTTATTTTTAATAATAATAATAATAATAATAATAATAATAATAATAATACAATATAGAATATGCTATAGGTAATACTGGCTGTAAAAAATGATAGAATTTTTATTTTTGATGGTAGAAAATTTATAAAAATTTCATTATCGTACATTTAATATCTTATCAAATATGTCAACATTTATTTTTTTAGTGTAAAATTTAAAATTCATAGTATGTAATATGCTAAGAAATGATTTTAATTTAATGGACTTAATGATATTATATATTTATAAATTTTATTAAAATTTAAGTTAATAAATTTTATCTTAATTTTTTATATTTTAGTTTCAAAAAGCTAATGATTAAGAAAAGATCTTATATTAGTTGGCTTAAACAATTAAATGTATTTACCATTAATGTATTAGCATAATTTTAACTTTTTAAAGATACATAAGCTAAGTTTTTAATAATGTTTTGAGGTTCTGTTAAAATAGAAAAAAAAATATGCTAAGTCCACGGGTGGGACATTCAATACAAAACTTAAGTAAAAATAAATTTCTTTTAATAAGTATGATGACAATTATGAGCCATGATGCCAAAGTATAGACTTGGCGAGTAAACATTAAATTTTTTCAAAGACATATAACTATAAGTAACTATCCATTACTAAAATGCTTAAATGCCTTACTCTTGATTTTTAATAAAAAATGCATTTTTCCCAAGGTTTCAAAGTTACACTTCCCCTTCATTTTATTTTATCTTTTTGGGTTCATTTATAAATTATACTCACACCACTCATGTTTTCAAACTTAGTATTATCCATTGTTTCTACAATATAATTAGTAAACCATAGAAAATTAGAATCCTTAAAATAGAAAAAAAAATCCTAGTACCTAAAAAGAAAAATAATAAATTATAATTTAAGGTTTAGTCACTTTATATCTATGCACTTTTTATTATATATAGGTTTAAATAAATAAATAAATAAATAAATAAATATATATATATATATATATATATATATATATGTAGTTGTGGTTTTAATTTCTAGTCAAAATATTTAAATTTCAAAAGGCAAATAAATTGATAACTATATTTTTAGGCATGTTTAACGATCATATAAATGAGTATATTTTTTTATTAAAAGTCAAGAGTGGCATTAAGCTTGTTAGCAATGTACAGTTAGTTATAGTTATATGTCTTTGGGAAAACTCAATGTCTACACTTTGACATCACTGCCCATATTTGTGTTATACTTATTATAAAAAATTTATTTTTTGTTGAGTTTTATAGTGAATGTCTCACCTATGGACTTAGCTTATATATTTTTTTTCTATTTTAAACAGAACCTCATATTACTTAGTTTTGAAAACCTAGTCTTAAGAGAATGTCTCACCTATGGACATAGCTTATGTCTTTTTTGCTTTTTCTATTTTGAACAAAACCTAACATCACTCAAGTTTTGAAAACCTAGTATTATCCATTGTTCTTATAATATAGTTAGTCAATTATAGAAAAATAGAATCCTTAAAATAGAAAAAATTCCTACCAACTAAAAGGAAAACTAAAAAAGTATAATTTAAGGATTAGTCACTTTACATCTTTGCACTTTTTGTTATATATAGATATAAATATAGATTTACTTAGATATGAAGTTGTGCTTTTAAGTTCTGATCAAGATATTTAAAGTTTAAAAACTAAATAAATTGATAACCATATTTTTATGCATGTTTAACCGTCATATAAATTAGTGTATTTTTATTAGAAGTCAAGAGTAGGGTTAAACTTTGTAGCAATGTACAGTTAGTTATAGTTATATGTCTTTGGAAAACTTGGTGTTGACTTACCAAGACTATATTTTGACATCAAGGCCCATATTTGTATCATTCTTATTATAAGAAATTTATTTTTTCTTGAGTTTCATATTAAATGTCTCACTTATGGACTCAACTTATGTATTCCCCCCCCCCCCCTTTTTTTGAACAGAACCTTAAAACATTTATTAAAATCTTAGGCCTAATTCATTTTAACTTAAATCAACTTAATCTAAAATAATTTATTTTTATTTTTCCATTCTTTTGATCAGAACCAATTTTATTTGAAATCTATATTATTTAGGTGTAATAATCCAATGAATGTAAAAATTTTATTATTTAGTATAGAAAAAAATTTAGTTTCTAAGAATAAAAATTTGCATTAAAATATTAAAAAGGATGGCCATGTGGAAAAAATAATTCTTCTAATTTTTTAATATTTTAAAACATTGAAAAATGTAAAAAGAAATTGCAGCATTATTTATGTTTCCATCTTAATATTTTTACTATTAAATTAACTCAATACTTAATACTTATAACTTCAGAGTAAAATGGCAAGTCAATTTATGTATCTTTACCTTTTTTATTTGTGGTATTAAGTTGCACTTTTAAGTTCTAATAAAAACATTTGTTTTAGTAAGTAAAAAATAAATAAATTGATAAAATCTTATGTTTGATGACATTTTTTACATTATTGTAAACAAGGAGGCATGTTTGTTGCAAAATTTTAACTTTAGTGACAACTCATACATTTTTGCCATAATAGATAAAAAAAATTATGGGTTTTTTATTTTATTTTATTTTTCCATTTAGAGCGCAAATCATATAGTTTCAAAATTAAGTGAATATGCTGCCATGCAAGGATTTTCCAATGGGGAATGTGTTGGCTTATTGGAAAGTGGGAGTGTGGGACAAACTTTCCAACACACTCTCACATTAGGAAGTGCACAAGATTTAAATAAGAGGCTTCAAATGATAAGGGATTTAAAAAGTGGAGGTGTTTTCAATACTTTAGCCATTAGTGGCTAAGTTAAAACCAATCAGGCAAGCAAAATCAAGAGAGGTGAGAGACCAAAGAGAAATCCTTGGCCATGGGATTTTTTTTTCTCTAGGATGTTATAATGTTATTAAAACTCTAATTAAATATATAATGATATATTTAAGTCTTGTTAAAATATTAAACTACATTATAATTAAGGATAAAAAAGTCATTCAACATTTATGCACCTTCATACTTTTTATAAGATAAAATAAGATAAGATAAGATATATAATATTTTAAATACTTATGTACTATGTATAATATGTGGATAGGTTCGAGCCAATTCAGGGAGGGTAGACCTTTAAATTCATACCCTCTCCATACCTAGCAGGTCTAAAAATAAAAAATATCTTAACCCAACTCAAATCCATCCAACTTAAACAAAAAAATAAAAATAAAAACTCTTTACATGTAGGGTAAAGTAAGGTAGGATAGCTACCAGTAAAGAGTGAAAGAAAGATAGGAGGTTGATTTGATTTATTAACACATGAAAATTGTCACTCAGATTATTATATTGTCTGTTGACACCCAATTTCGTCCGGCCCTTTTTTTAAAAAATTAAAAAAAAAAAACTAATTAAAAAAATTATTATTATTATTATTATTATGGCTAAAAAATTTTAATTATGTTAATTAGTTTAAAATATATTTTTATTTTGGGAAGATTTGATTTAAAATAATATATGTGCGAATATGTATGTGTTTGGAATAAAAATAAAATTTCAGAAAAAAATGACAAAAAAATTAAAAGTTTGAGGTAAAAATGACAAAATTGAGAAGTTTCGGACAAAATTGACAAATTCTGAAAGTTTCAGGAGCTTTGGGTAATTTTTCGCGTCAATTTTGGGCCTAAACGGACGTTTCTAGCCCAAATTGACAGAAAACGTTAAAATTGTCAAAATCAGAAGCTTCTGAGCTTATCCAGAGCTGGAGTAACGTAAAGGACTGAAACTGTCATTTTACCAATTTAAAAGATAAGTTTGATATTTTTTATTAATTTATCCGTCCACAGTTCAGCTAAGCTCCTTCTATAAATACCCCCCCAAATTCAGTGCTAAACACACAGAAAATCAGAGAAAAAAGTTCAGAGCTCCGTTTTAAAAATAGAGAAAATTACAGCCTTATTCCCTAGCCTCTCCTCCTTCTGCCAGAAAGTCTCAAAATTTTATTTTTCTACGATTTGACCATCTCTTTCGTTTGATCTCCTTCGTTGTTCTCTCTCTCTCTCCTCTCGTTTTCTCTCTCTTTCTCCTCCTGCCGCCGTGCTGCCTCGCCCGTTGCCGTCCCGCCGCCGTGCCGCCTCGCCCGTCGCCGTCCTGCCACCATACCGCCTCGCCGCGCCGCCCTCGCCGCGTCAACCTACCCTCGCCGGCCGCTGTTTCCGCCGTGCCGTCGCTCGCCGCCCCGTGCCCGTGCCGCCGCGCCACCCCCGCCGTCCCCCCTGCCCCTGGCCCAGCCGCCGCCGGCCGCCAGCCCCTTTCCCCCCTCGCGCTCGCGTCGCGCCTGTACCCAGCAAATTCAAAAATTTCAACCTTTAGGTAAAATTCTACTTTAATACTTCATCTTTTCAATTCTTTTCATTTTGGTCACTAATCTTTTTATTTTGTTTTTTTTTCAGAATTAATTACTAACTTTATTTTTTACTTGTGTATTTATTTGTTTATTATTGTTATTGTTACTAACCCTTTTTTTGTTATTATTAACTTGTTAACTAACTTACTAACAACTAACTTTTAACATTATTATTGTTACTAACCTTTTAATTTTTGCATTATTACTAACTTTTATTATTGTTAATTAATTTAATCAACTTGGTTAATTAACAATTAATTAATTTGGCTAAATTTTATTATTGTTGTTAATTAATTAATTTAATTAACTTGACTAACTTTTTATTATTGTTGTTAACAATTAATTTAATTAAACTTGGCTAATTTTTATTATTGTTGTTAATTAATTTAATCTAACTTTTACTAACCTTTTTTTATTGTTATTAACTAACTAATCCAACTAATCTAACTATATTAATTGTGCTAACTTTTATTATTATTGTGTTATTAAAGTGGATGGCCAAAAAGCCCCACTTTATTAATTGAATTTTTTTATGATTAAAAGATAAAAAAAAAGGAATTTTATGTGAATAATTTTCTAAAGGCTAATAAAAATTACTTTTTTTTATTTTGAAACAAAGTTTTTATTCCTTTTAATAAACAAACATAATGAAATAATTCAAAAATAAAATAAATAAATAAAATAAACATAAAATCATTCTTTTAATACATCTTTAAAATTAATAATTAATGAAATAAAAAAAATTAAAACTCCATGACCAAATGATCCGCCAGGATCCATGGCTCGGAAATATTTTTAAATAAAATATATAAATAAATTTTTTCTTTATAAAAAATAAAAAAAAAACTTTAGACTAATATATTAATTATCTATTAATATATAATTTTTTTAGTTTTATTTATTAATAAAAAGAATAAAAAACGTAAAATTTTTGGGTTAATATTTTTCAGTAATATTTTATTTAAAATAATAAAATATAAATTTTTTAGTAAAAAGAAGAAAAAAAGTAATTTTTTTTGGGTTAATATTTTTCAGTAAAATTTATTTCTTTTAAAATAATAAAATATAATTTTTTTTAGTTTTCTTTATTAAAAAGAATAAAAAGAGTAAATTTTGGGTTAATATTTTTCAGTAATATTTTATTTATTTCTTTTAAAATATAACTTTTTTTTTAGTTTTCTTTATTAATAAAAAGAATAAAAAGAGTAAATTTTGAGTTAATATTTTTCAATAATATTTTATTTATTTCTTTTAAAATATAATTTTTTTAGTTTTCTTTATTAATAAAAAGAATAAAAAGAGTAAATTTTGAGTTAATATTTTTCAATAATATTTTATTTATTTCTTTTAAAATATAATTTTTTTAGTTTTCTTTATTAATAAAAAGAATGAAAAGAATAAAAATTTTGGGTTAATATTTTATTCAGTAATATTTTACTTATTAAAAGATATAACTTTTTGTTTCCTTTATAAAAATCTTAATCAAATAATTTCAAAATAATACAAAATAAAACAGAAATAATTGAATTTTCTCTTAAATATTTTTGACTTATTGATTAGATATATTTTCAGAAATATAAATTAAAATTAAAAAAAAAATCTTTCATCAAACAAAGAAGAATATAAAAAATAAAAATATCAAGACTTTTGTTTTAAAATACATATAAGTTTTCAGTTAAATAATCTTTTATTTCAAAATAAATTAAATAAATATCAAAACTTTTCTTCTTTTGTTTAAAATATACATATAAATTTTTGATTCTCTTAATAAAACAATTACTTTTGGTTAATCTTTTATAAAAAAAAAATAATAATAAAAAAAATAAAAAAATAATAAAAAAAATAAAAAATTTTAGTTCATGGTATATTGGCTGGAAACTGTCTCGTGCCCGCTTTTGAGCTGCTTCACCTGGTGAAGAGGGTCTGGCTGAGTAACAACGCCCCGTACCATGATCAAAATTTTTATTTTTAAATTCTTTGATTCCTTTAAATTAACTTCTTATTAAATAAAAAAATTAATTTTTTTTAATTCTTTTATAAATTGAGTAATTCTTTAAATAATAAATATCCTTCATTAAACAAGAAAAAAAATCAAAAAAAAAAGATAAGAAAAAGAAAAGAAAGATAAGAAAAAGAAAACAAAAGAAAGAAAAGAAAAGAAAATTAAAAAGTAAAAATAAGAAGAAAAAGAAAGAAAGAAAAAAGTAAAAATATAAAGATAAATTTAGTAATTAAACTAAAAATTAATAATAAGAATTAAATAATTACGATAAATTAAATCAATTTCCATATCCGGATGATCCGGCAGGATCTACGGTTTGGAAAATATCAAACTTTTAAAATAAATAAATTAAATAAAAAGATAAAAATCCATATTTTTACGATATGGATTGATTGTTTAAAATTTCACCAAATTCCGTGTCCAAATGACTCGGCAGAGTCCATGGTTCGGAATCAAAATCTTCCGTGTCCAAATGACTCGGCAGAGTCCATGGTTCGGAAGTATAAAATTTTATCCGAATTAATTACCAAAATCCACATTTTCGACTAATTCAGGTAAAATATCTAAATTAACTGAAAAGTTTTAAAAGCAAAGTAAAACAAAATTAAAATCAACTAAGGTGCCAATTTTTGGGCGTTTTAACAAAGTTGTTTTAACGTAACCGTACTCCCGATCCCCGAACTCTCGCAGACCATATTTTAGGTATCCAATCGACCTAAGAAAAAAACAGATTGGTGGCGACTCCAGAAAACCCGACGTTGCCACAGATTGGCGACTCCACTGGGGAGATGCGACGTTAGTGAGTCGAGCCTAAAGTTGATTTGTTTTGATTTACTTTGCTTTACTATTATGTGGATTTATATATTATATTTACTTAAGTAAACATGCATAACGCATTCACAAAATGAAGCTCTATACCCGAGCTTCCTTAAATCAAACACGATTCTTTCTAAGCGGAATTGGTGTTGCTGTCCTTGTGAGGCCACGGTCTCCAAGCCTTCACCGGTTTCAAAGTAGTAAAGTAGTGTATTGCCTTCTGAGACGGTTAGTCTCTGCATGGGCCCACGAAAAGCTACGACTCGAATTAATCCATTCCTTACATAAACCCTAGAGGGTAAGGAATCGGGCCGTCACTATGATTCAGTGACGGGATTCGGGAACTATCCCTTGCCTTTTTGATAAACCACCTTCTGCATGTAGAATTCCTTACTCTACCTTAGAACCAGCCATTAAGAATTTCCCATACCTCGGTTCCCATTTCCATAGGTTTTGTTTTATCTATATGTTTGTATGATCCTATGTGTTATTTTTTTTACTAACTCTATTTTTCCTTATTTTTCCGGCATATACATTTCATCATTAAAGATAAGTATTTGGTGAAAGAACTATTATCATGGATATTCTCGATTATCTTCCCACGGCTGTTACTGGATCATGGAATGACACGGTAATCGAAACTCAGCCTGAAGCTATGGAATATTCCGAAACGGCTCAAAAGCTTCACGGAGATGCTCTGACATCCCATTCTCACGTACAGCTTAAGGACCAGGTATCGGTCCGGATAAATCAGAACGACACCACGGAATTATTGCAAGTCTGGAATAGTTGGAATTCTGCTGATCGGGAAGCTTTTACGGCAAAATATGGTCACATCACTTGCCTACTAAAGGTTACCGTTGATGCATCACTTGTCCGGGCTCTAATACAATTTTGGGATCCATTTTATCGATGCTTTTCTTTCGATAAGATGGATCTGGTTCCAACCATTGAAGAATACAACAGCCTCTTGGGTTGGTCCTCCGACTATCCAATCGAGACTTATCAACATGATAGAAGAACGGAGCCTCATCGAGCCCTAGCAAAATTATTGGACATGCCAGCTTCCAGTCTTCAACCCAAATTTGCAACAAAAGGGTGTCGGAAATTTATCAGCTGGACCGATCTAAAACAACTAAGTCACACCCTCCCTCAGAAGAATCAACGACGCAAGTTGTTCGCCTTGGCAATATATGGCCTGGTAGTCTTCCCAAGAATTGTCGGATTTATTGAAGGAGACGTCATCACATTATTTGAGCAAGTCTGCAATGCCCAAGTAAATCCGACCTCAGTGATATTATGTGAAACTATCAGGGCATTAAACTTTTGTCGCCAAAGAGGAGGCAAATTCATAGGATGTTCACATCTCCTCAACGTTTGGATCAAAAGCCACCTTCCTTGTGAGAAGCAACATTTTGGAAATCGCTTTTCAAAGGACTTCATCCCAATTGAAGCCTTTTTGAAAAGTGAAACCACTAATCATGATAGCAAGGAAGCATGGGTTGACTACTTCAAGAACATCAGCGAATTCCAAATTGAATGGAGAGCACCCTGGTCCACCACCACCCGCATAGTTTACCGTTGCGGCAATTGCCCGTGGGTTCCTCTCTTAGGCATATGGGGAGGAACAAGCTATGCTCCAGCCCAAGTACGTAAACAATTTGGGTCCATGCAATTTATACCCATGACACATAACCTGAGCAAGTTGGAGTTTTCACATGAAGATCCAAATTCAAATAAGCTTGCAATGGGTATTTCAGTTGCATGGAAAAGACTTTTCATATTAAAGTCAGGCCCTATTATTTCTCCTACTGCGTATTATGAATGGAGAAATAATCGGAAAGAAGGAACAGTTCTTCCCGAAGAGGTCATCAGAAAATTGGCAAAAAGAGAGTTGGAGAAAGAGCTAGAGGAAGAAAAGGAGAAGAACAAGAAGATGCTCTTCGACATACAACAGCTCAGTCACAAAACACAACTCCTCGAAGAAAAGATCGAAAGCCAAAAACAAGTCATCACCGAATTAGTTGATGAAACCGATCAAACAGAGATGAGAGCAAGATATTGGGAAGATCAATACAGATTTTCTCAAGAACAGCTTCAAATATTTTTGGCAGAAGTCAGAAAAGTGACTGAGCAAGCCCAACTAATGGGCGAAGAAGCCAAGGAGTTAGAAGAATTGAGCTGCCCTACTCCATCAGTGAATATTCAAAAAATGATGGAGTTTATTTCAAAGGCCAGAAAGCAATACTGTACTTTGGGCCGTTTCTTTTGAAAATAATAAGCTTTTGGTGAATGTAATTGAGAAATTCCACTATAATTCTTCTTTCACCAAGTATTTACAATATTCATGCATGCATCCATCACATCAATCATACACACATAGAATCTAATAAAATAAATATTTCCTTTAAAAGGGTAAAATTGGACCTCAACACCGATATTCAACTCGACTCCAAACAAGATTAATGGCAGAACAAGCCGAAGGACGTCTCATGGAGATGGAGTCCAAGATTGAAAGTATGTCAGAACAGATGAAACAATTGATGGAATTAATCAAAGGGAAAGCAACTCAAGTCCCCATCAAAGAAGTACAAGATCCCACTTATCCCCCGGGATTCACCCCGCAACGAGTCTCAGTCCAAGAAAACCTGTTTCAAGAATCAGGACCCTCTGCTAGTGTTCACCTCAAACAAGACACTGTACAGGAAGAGAAGAAGACACTACCAAAAGATGAAGCAGAATCTCAAAAAATCGAGACAATAGAGAAAAGACTGAGAGCCATTGAAGGAGGCACTATATTCGGATCCCTTTCAGTGGATGACCTCTGCTTAGTGCCAGACGTCGTAATCCCTTCAGATTTTAAGGTGCCAGATTTCGTAAAATACGATGGAACGAGTGATCCCATCACTCACATCACTTTGTTTCTCAGAAGACTACAACCACTTACCAAAGATGAGAAGGTGTGGATCGCACTTTTTCAGGAAAGTCTCACAAAATCAGCATTACAGTGGTATCTAAGCCAAGGTCCAAGAAACATAAAAACTTGGAATGACCTTGCTCAGGCCTTCATCGGCAACTATAAACATGTTATGGACTTAGCTCCGGATCGCCAAACTCTCCAAAACATGGAGAAGAAAAAAACAGAAACTTTTAAGGAATACGCCCAACGATGGAGGGACTTAGCTGCACAAGTACAGCCACCCATGACAGAAAGAGAAATGGTCACTTTGTTTGTCCAGACACTGAAATACCCATACTATGACAAACTTATTGGCAATGCGGCAACTAACTTCTCCGACGTAGTCATGTCTGGAGAAAGGATCGAGCATGGTATCAGGACCGGGAAGATTACTGAGTCCTTTAGCGATCCTATGAAAAGAGGAGGACCTTCCAGAAGAAAAGATGAAGAAATACAACAAATAGGAAGAGGAAGAGGGATTCCCTTCGTGGGCACTGTGGCCACCGGACCTCGCCTATCCTATTCTGCCAATAAGCCCAATTATTATCCTACCAATAGGCCCAATGATTATCCTCCAAATAGGCCCAGTGATTATCTTCCCAATAGACCCAACAATTATCCTCTCAACAGGCCTAATCAGTTACGGCCACCTGTTCCGACTCCTCCAATGCCTGCACCAAGACCAAGAGAAATTTTCGCACCGATTCCCATGACTTATACTGAGTTATATCCAAAACTCATCCAGAGCCAACTCATTCACCCAATTCCCACAAGGCCATTCGAACCCCCATATCCAACATGGTATGACCCTAAACTAAATTGCCCATATCATGATGGTGCCGTGGGCCACGGACTCGAAAATTGCATAGCATTGAAGCGTATAGTCCAACAATTAATTGAGTCAAAGTGGTTGGACTTTTCCGATGAACCAAACGTCACTCATAATCCATTGCCTCCTCATCAAGCCAAACCAGTCAATATGATGGAAGAATACTGGCCGATGAAGAAAACAGTCAATGATATCATAACCCCTCTTAAGCATGTATATTCATGCCTTGTGAAAGAAGGGATTATCATAGGAAAGTCTTCTGGAAATAAAGAAGTCGAGCATGAGGAATGGTGCAACTTTCATAACAGTAAGAGTCATTCTATCCAAGAATGCCCAGAATTCCGTAAAAGTCTACAAAGTCTCATGGACTCCTCCCAAATCATCGTTTTTATGTCAGATAAAGAGGATGACGTGAATGTGATAATTAAAGAACAAGAAGTCAATATCATGCCAAGGCCACTAGTCATTCCAATCTCAAAATCTGCTCTCAAGCCTTTAATAATTCAAGTTCCAAAGCCATTCCCGTACAAATCAGACAAAACTGTTCCATGGAACTATGGCTATACTTCTAACATCACATCAACTCCGTTAGAAGTTGGGGGCATGACTAGAAGTGGTCGGTGTTATTCTCCCGAGCAAATGAACAAGCTCCAACAAGAGAAGAATGTTACGGATCCAGCAAATGGACCTATTAACACATCTAAAGAGCAAGAGATGCCTCGAGCAGTAACAGATGAACAAGCTACTGAGTTTCTCAAACTCATAAAGCAAAGTGAATACAGCATCGTGGAGCAGTTGAACCGTCTGCCAGCAAAGATCTCCATACTTTCATTGCTCTTAAGTTCTGATGCCCATCGAGAAGCTCTTCTTAAAGTCCTGAATAAGGCTTATGTTGAACAAGATATCTCCGTGAACAACTTTGACCACCTTGTCAACAACATCACGGCACAAAATCTCATCACATTCACTGACGATGAGATACCAGCAGAAGGAAGGGGTCACTCTAAGGCTCTACATATTTCGATTAAATACAAAGATCGGATTATGGCTAGAGTTCTGATCGACAATGGATCAGCTCTAAATGTAATGCCATTAGAAACTTTACATAAGATCGGTTTAGACCCATCACACCTCAACAACAGTCATATTGTTGTTCGAGCATTTGACGGAACAAAGAGAGATGTGGTTGGAGAAATAGAGCTACCAATTGGGATTGGTCCCTGTCTTTTCCATATCACATTCCAAGTCATGGACATTTCTCCATCTTATACTTGTCTACTGGGAAGACCATGGATCCATATGGCTGGAGCAATTCCTTCCTCATTACATCAAAAAATGAAATTCATCATTGAAGGAAAGATAATCACAGTCTTTGCTGAAGAAGACATTCTGCTATCTAGACCTGCGGATGCTCAATATGTTGAGGTCAATGAAAATATACCTGATTGCTCCTTCAGGTCTTTTGAGATTGTCAATGCTGCTTATGTCAGTGAATATGGAGAAGAACCCATTCCTAACATCTCTAAAACAAGTCGCATGGTCGCCAAACTCATGATAAAAGGAGGATACTCACCGGGGTTAGGTTTGGGACAAGATTTACAAGGAATCCCAGAGCCATTGAAAATATCCGCAAATGAAGGGAAATACGGCCTAGGCTTCACACCGACAAGACATGATAAAATGAAGGCAATAGCTGAAAAAAGAGAAAAGAGGATTGCACGATTAACAGGGCATCCTCTCCAGGAAAGAAATCTGGATATCCCTGAAATCACCGAAACGTTCGTGAGTGGTGGTCTCATTCCGAAAAATGACAATGAAGGCAAGCTGACTATCAACATCAACAAGTCTTTTGAAAGTCTTTCTATTCAGGCAATCATCAGCGATTCACCTGAAGAGGAGGAGCTCATTCAACCTTGTGGCCCACGGGATGTGCTGAACAATTGGGAGGCGATAGAACTGCCTGTTATAATCGAAAGCTTTCCAAAGTAATCTAATAGTAAAAACCTCCTAAAGAAAGGTTCAATCAATAGGGTGTAGTCTTTGTTTAAGTGAACCTTTTAGTTATTGCTTTTTATTCCAATAAAGTTGTGATTTATGCACATTGTAAATAAAGTACCAGTTTGCATCCATCTCATTCGTGCCATTTTTTTTCTCTTCTCTTTCTTTTCTCTCTGGATAATGCAGACCCAAAACTCTCTTTGATGACAATGAAAGAATGAACTTTGATAATCCTGTAAACACTACCGACTCGGACGACGAAGATCTTCAAGTATCTCCTGAGCTATTAAAAATGATTGAGCGAGATGAAAAAGAAAGAGCAACAAGTCAAGAACCAACTGAGGTATTCAACCTGGGAGACAGTCAGGATGTAAAAGAAGTCAAGATTGGCACTTTATTCCCTCCTGAAGAAAAAGAAGAATTAGTCCATTTATTGAAAGAATATGTGGATGTATTCGCTTGGTCATACCAAGATATGCCTGGCTTAAGCTCAGACATAGTACTACACAAAATACCTTTGAAGCCTGGGGCGAAGCCTGTCAGACAGAAGTTACGAAGACTAAAGCCGGAGTTAATCTTAAGAGTAAAAGACGAGATTCGAAAGCTGTGGGATGCAGGATTTCTTGGGGTCGCTGAATATACAGAATGGGTGGTTAACATTGTCCCAGTCGAAAAGAAAGAAAGTGGGAAACTAAGAGTTTGTCAGGACTACCGGCCTTTGAACGAAGCCAGTCCTAAAGATAACTTCCCACTTCCTCATATTGATACACTGGTGGATAATACCGCAGGAAACTCCTACTTTTCCTTCATGGATGGTTTTTCTGGATACAATCAAATCAAACTTGATCCAGATGACATGATAAAAACTGCTTTTATTACCCTTTGGGGTACCTTCTACTATAAGGTGATGCCTTTCGGGTTAAAGAATGCTAGTGCTACATATCAAAGAGCCATGGTCACGTTGTTCCATGACATGATGCATAAAGAAATTGAAGTATATGTGGACGACATGATCGCCAAAACTTTCACTGCTGGGGGGCATCTAAAAGTGCTAAGAAAACTATTCGATAGACTTCGCAAATATCAATTAAAGTTGAATCCTGCCAAATGTACTTTTGGAGCCTCTTCAGGAAAGTTATTGGGTTTCATAGTCAGCAAGGACGGGATTCGAGTTGACCCGAGTAAAGTCAAAGCGATACAAGAAATGCAACCCCCGAAGACTCCAAAACAAGTAAGAAGTTTTCTGGGTAGAATCAACTTCATATCAAGGTTCATATCACAATTGACGTCCAAGTGTGAACCGCTTTTCAAATCACTAAAGAAGAACAATCCGATTGAGTGGAATAACGAATGCCAAGAAGCGTTCGAGAAAATCAAACGATATCTATCAAATCCACCAGTCTTGATACCACCTCGATCCGGAGAACCGTTGATTCTATATTTATCCATACAGGATTCTTCATTAGGATCTGTATTGGGTCAACGTGATGAGACAAGCAAGAAGGAGCATGCAATTTACTATTTGAGCAAAAAGCTTACCACATATGAAGCTAAATACTCAATAGTAGAAAAGTCCTGTTGTGCCCTTGCATGGGTAGCACATCGACTACGACACTACATGCTCAACAACACAACATTACTGATCTCCAAGACTGACCCCATTAAGTACATTTTCGAGAAACCCGCTTTATCAGGCAGGATTGCAAAATGGCAAATGCTGTTATCTGAATACGACATACAGTATGTCACCCAAAAGGCCGTAAAAGGAAGTGTGATCGCTGAATATCTGGCTGATAGAGCATTGGAGGATTATGAGCCCATGAGAATGGACTTTCCTGATGGAGATATAATGACGATAGAACAGGAAGTCGATGAAGAAAATGAAACATGGAAAATGGCATTCGATGGAGCATCTAATGCTTTGGGACAAGGGATCGGAGCTATACTCATCTCTCCAAGCGGAGAGCAGTTTCCCCTCACAGCAAAAATTACATTTCCTTGTACCAACAATATAGTAGAGTATGAAGCATGTGCTATGGGACTCCAAATGGCATTGGATTTGAAAGTGCGAGATCTCCGAGTCTATGGGGATTCCGCATTAGTCATATATCAAATCAATGGAGAATGGGAGACAAGAGATTCAAAATTAATCCCTTACCAAAAGCTTATACTAGACATGACTCGAAGATTTAACAGTATAAGTTTCCATCATCTTCCAAGGGAAGATAATCAAATCCCAGACGCTTTAGCTACTTTGGCTGCTATGTACAAGATAAGCGACCCTGAGCATACTCCTGTCTTCGAAATGAAAATAATACATTCTCCAGCTTATTGCATGAGCATCGAAGAAGAATTGGATGGAAAGCCTTGGTATCATGATATCAAGAAATACCTCCAAGAACGAACATATCCACTAGAAGCATCAGAAAATGACAAGAAATTTCTACGAAGATTGTCAATGGGTTTTCTTTTAAACCTAGACATACTCTACAAGAAAACCCCAGACTCGATGCTACTTCGCTGTGTAGATACTCATGAAGCACGAAAGATTATGGAAGAAGTTCATTCTGGAATATGTGGAGCACACACTAGTGGTCATACCATGGCAAGACAAATAATGAGGGCTGGCTACTATTGGCTCACATTGGAAAGTGATTGTATTAATCACGTGAGAAAATGTCACAAATGTCAAATATATGCCAACAAGATCCAAGCTCCACCCACCCCTCTTAATGTAACAGCAATACCTTGGCCTTTTGCCATGTGGGGAATTGACGTCATTGGAGCCATTACCCCTAAAGCTTCCAATGGTCACAAATTCATCCTAGTGGCAATTGATTACTTCACTAAATGGGTAGAAGCTATGTCATATGCAAGTGTGACTCAAAAGGTGGTATGCCGGTTCATTAAGAAAGAAATTATTTGTCGTTATGGGCCGCCGGAATGTATCATCTCAGACAATGCCACGAACCTGAACAATGCAATGATGCAGACTTTGTGCCGGCAGTTCAAAATCAAACACCTCAATTCGGCACCTTATCGACCAATGATGAATGGTGCAGTAGAAGCGGCCAATAAAAATATCAAGAGAATTGTTGAAAAGATGATCGTCACTTACAAGGACTGGCATGAGATGTTACCTTTTGCACTACATGCTTATAGAACTTCTACCCGTACTTCTACTGGAGCAACACCTTTTTCTCTGGTATACGGTATGGAGGCTGTATTGCCCATCGAAGTTGAAATACCTTCATTAAGGGTACTAATGGATACTCAATTAAGAGAAGCAGAATGGGTCAAAGCTAGATACGAGCAATTAAATCTAATTGATGAAAGAAGAATGATAGCCCTCTGCCATGGGCAACTTTATCAAAGAAGGATGATTCGTTCTTACAACAAAAAGGTTCGCCCACGACAATTTCACGATGGTGACATAGTGCTCAAGAAAATTTTACCCATGCAACATGATTCAAGAGGAAAATGGACACCAAATTATGACGGGCCATATGTCGTGAAGAAAGCATTTTCAGGAGGGGCACTAATTCTGACAGAAATGGATGGACGAGAATTACCGAAGCCAGTAAATTCGGATGCAGTAAAGAAATACTTTGCATAATGAAGAAATTTTCAAACAGAAGGGGAGAAGTGGATACAGGGTTACCAAAGTTTATTTGATCAAAGTTGTCAAAGAGAGCTTTCTTCTCTTACACTTTCATTATCTATCTGTACCCAAGATTTTCATATTACTCATAAATAAAAAGCCAATTTTCTTTAACTTACCTTAGATTCTCACGTTCAAAATGCTAAAGTCGCTTCTATCCAGTTCTTTTCCTTCAAATCTCACATTCTTACTAGCCTTAAGTGTGCAATAAATTATGACTTTTGAAGGAAGAATAGTAATAATTAAAACTTAGAAAAAACAAAGACCGTAGATTACTTTGATAAGCTTTATGAATTAAAACAGGTAAGATTGAGGTCCTGCTTTGCGAGCGGCACAGAACATAGGCTAACAAAGAAGAAGGAGTAACAAATCTTTGGGAGATAGCCTTGGTGGTAGCCTGAATGATCGCTTCAGAAGTCTTAACACGTCCATGTCAGCAAGAAAGAATCATACTCACGAATATCTCAACAGGGACAATTATCCAGAGAGGCATAAAGTACGAGGCGGACATTAAGGAAATTAAAGCCAAAATTTAAGAACAAATCAAGGAAAAAAGATTTTTGAAAAGAGTTAGGCTTTTGAGACAATGGACAATAGCTGGAAAGCGAGACAATGAACAACAGCTGGAAAGCAAGACAATGAACAACAGCTGGAAAGTGAAACAATGGACAACAGTTGGAAAGCATAAAGAGATTCAACGATAGAAGGCAATTACAAAGAGGATCCAGTAAAGCAAAGATATAAAAAAATAATAAATCCATCAGTTACACATGCTCTGCATTCATGCATTTCACATCATGCATGCATGGCATACAGAACAAGGATCAAATGGGAAGCGTATCCACCGCACAGTCACAGCAGTATAAGCTGACGTCTCAGTGACATCCGTTTTTACCAATCTACCGCTGGATGCACAGCTGATATAGTGGACCCAGCCCCATCAGCAATTCAAGGATAAAGTAGACAATATTGTCAAAATCCTGGTAATCAATTCAATAATCGAGGCTACACCGGGATGGACAGAATTGACGCCAGCTTAGCAGTATCCAAGATAAGAAATAGCTATGGTCAAAGATAAGCGTGGATATCGAGAAATATTGTCGTCGAAAGCAGACAATGGATTCAATAATCAAGGACTGGATCAATGTCATGCCTGATGAGATATCAAAGATAAGAAATATCTATGATACTAAAATAAAGTAGGATCCACTTTTCCGGTTAAACGGCGGATACGGTACTCCGTGACTCTCAAGTCGGTTCTCTCAGTTGCCCATAATAACTGATTCCTTCACCCCTTCTTTCTTTTACTTCCTCCTAGAAAATGGATCCTACTTTTTCCGCCTTGCGAAAGTATTTCCCTTCTCTCCCAATGAACATCCTAAAAAAGATCTACCAAGTTCGCTGTGAACGATTAAGAGCTCTGATGCATAAAGGAATCCCTGAAGATGTGCGGTGGTTAATTGAAGCTAAGGTTCGTCTGGCAGGTGAAATCCCAGAGGCATTTGTGTCTTACATGCCTGGTGTTGGCAAAAGTTCTTATGCCAGAAAAAGAAGAGCGAAAAGATTACAAGTCTGCCATAAATGTGGTAGGTGGACTTGTAAGACTAGGTGTCGTTCTTTAGGAATGATCTCCAATAATCGAGAAGATAAAATACGGTTCATCAAGAATGGCTTGAGTAAGGACTCATTGGATGATATCCAATTGACTCTTGAGACGCATTCTTGTGGATCTGTGCAACGTGAAATTCTTGATTTATGGAGTATTTTTCATGAAGAACGAGACCGTTACAGTCCCGGGAATCTGACTTTAAACGACCCTGTTTGCCGGCTTGTAAGAAAGCTAGATGGGAAGCAGATCCTCGACTCATAGAAGCCGTTAATGCCGTTACTGGACGTAAAACCAGTGGAAGATGTAAGCCACAGTCACAATTACTGTACATACAGTTTGTTATATTTGGAAAAATTTGCATTTTCTTTTGACAGATGTACATGCTCCCCTAAGTGTAATCGACACGTTATCCCTTTTCATCACTATAAATGCGTGTTCTTCCTTCTGATTAAACAACAGATAAGATACCCCGTGACTTCTAAAGTCGATTATTCCAGTTTCCTGCAATAACTGATTCATTTCCCTCTTCTCTCAAATTCTTCTCTCATCAATGGATTCTACTCTTTCTGTACTGCGAAAATACTTTCCTTCCCTCCCACTAAAAGTCCTTAAAAAGATCTACCTTGCTAGATGTGAAAGAATCAGAGTTTTTACACGCAAAGGCATTCCCGACAATGTGCAGTGGATAATTGAAGCTAAGGTCCGTTTGGCGGGTGAAGTTCCAGATGCATTTATGCCCCGCATGCCCGGTTTAGGTAAAAGCCGTTATGCCAAAAGGCGAAGAGCAAAGAGACTAGGCGTGTGTTATAAATGTGGGCGATGGAATTGTAATACTAAATGTCGCTCTTTAGGATACATCTCCATAAATCGTGAAGATAAAAGAAAATTCATTAAGAATGGCCTGCGTAAGGAGTCTCTGAAAGATATCCGAGAGACTCTTGAAACGCATTCTTGTGGAAAAGTGCAAGGTGAAATTATCGGTTTATGGAGGACTTACCATAAAGAACGAAACCGTTACAGTCTTGGGAATGTGATTTTAAACGACCCCGTTTGTCAGTTTGTAAGAAAACTAGATGGGAAGCAAATCCCCGACTTATAGAAGGCATTGAAGCCATTACTGGACATGAATTAGTGGAAGATGAGAGCCACAGTCATGATTGCTGTACATATAAGCTGTCATTTGTCTTTTCTTTTGGCAATAATGTACTTACTTCCGTAAGTGTAATAAACGCATTATCCTTTCATCACTATAAATGCGTGTTCTTCCTTCTGGATACGGTACTCCATAACTCCCAAATTCAGTTATTTCCATTTCCTACAATCACTAATTTCTTTCTTTTTCTCTTAAATGCCTCATTCATCAATGGAGCCTTCTCTTTCCGCTCTACGAAAATATTTCCCTTCTTTCCCAATAAATGTTCTTAAAAAGGTTTATCAAGCTAGATGTGAACGATTCCGACTATTTATGCACAAAGGCATTCCTGATAATGTGCGGTGGCTAATCGAAGTTAAAGTTCGTTCGGCTGGTGAAGTTCCAGATGCGTTCTTTCCCCGTATGCCCGGCTTTGGTAAAAGCGTTTATGCCAAAAAGAGAAGAGCAAAGAGGCTAGGCGTCTGTCACAATTGTGGATGGTGGATTTGCGGCAATAAATGTCGTTCTCCAGGAGTGATCACCAGAAATCGTAATGATAGAATAAAATTCATCAAGAATGGCTTGCGTAAGGAATCTCTGGAAGATATCCGAGAGGTTCTTGAAGCGCATTCTTGCGGAATAGTGCAATTTGAGGTTGTTGGATTATGGATAATTCTCCAAAAAGAACGAGAACGTTACAGTCTTGGGAATCTGACCCTAAACGACCCTGTTTGCCAGTTTGTGAAAAAGCTAGATGAGATGCAAATCACTGATTCATAGAAAGCATTGAAGCCGTTACTGGACGCAAAGCCAGTAGAAGACGGAACAAGGTCACGATTACTGTACGTGCTAGCTGTCGCTTTTGAAATTTTCCTCCCCTTTTAGTAATAATGTATCCACTCCTGACATGAACCAAAGTCACGATTACTGTACGTGCTAGCTGCGCTTTTGAAATTTTCCTCCTCTTTCAGCAATAATGTATCCACTCTTGACATAAGCCATAGTCACGATACTGTACATGCTAGCTGACGCTTTTGAAATTTTCCTCCCATAATGTACCCACTCCTGACATGAGCTATAATTATGACTACTGTATATACCTGCCACTTTTGAAATTTTCCTTCTCATCCGACAATCATGTACCTACTCCTGACATAAGCTACAGTCGCAACTACTGTACATGCTAGCAGCTGTTTTGAAAATTTTCCTCCTCTTTTAACGATAGTGTACCCATACCTGACCAGAGTCATACCCGTGACTACTATGAATAGCTGGCAATAATGTATCCATTCTTGAAAAATAAAATTATTGCCTTATCTCTTCATCTCTATAAATATATCCTCTTTTCTCACAAGGGTAAGGATAGGAATGGAGAAAACCCCAACTCGTAAATCCCGAAGTATTTGTGTATTTTCTGGGGCTTTTCCTGGAAAAGATGAAGAGTATTTAAAAGCAGCCAACCATTTGGGTAGAGTATTAGCTGAGCGAAAAATACATTTAGTTTATGGAGGAGGTAGTGTCGGATTAATGGGAGGTGTAGCATCAGCAGCATCTCTAGGAGGAAGTCAAGTTCTGGGCATTATCCCTGGACCTCTGAAATTTATTTCTGGGGGCACAATTGGAGAAGAATTAGTGGTTAAAAATTTACAAGAGCGTGTGTTACAAATGCTTTTAAATGCTGATGCTTTTATCGCTCTACCAGGTGGTTTTGGCACATTGGGAGAAGTCTTTCAAATTGCTTCCATGGCCCAACTTAATTTGCATAAGAAACCCATTGGGCTTTTAAATGTTAACAATTTCTTTACAGGTCTGATAGCTTTTATGGATTATGCTATGCAGAAGAATTTTATATCAAGAGTGGCACGGCGAATCATAATATCCGCAACAACTGCTGAAGAATTGCTAGATAAAATACAAGCTTTTGTTCCTGAACCAGATCCAGCAATGATTCAGATAGACTGGACGCGACAGTCTTTCCCGAACAGTTCGATCCCATAATAGTCCTCTACTAACCCTGTTGAAATATTGTGGAAGAAGAAGTGATCCGATCCGTTTTGCTTGTCCTTTAGTTTTATTATCAGCATTTTCTTTCGTGTTTTAGTTTTTCTTTCAGGGAATTTCTTTTTTTATCTTATAAGATAGTCTCGTCCATGCTGATATTAAAACCATAGGACAATGCCTTTAGGTTGGAATGGCTGAGTAAAGAGTAATTTTTATTGCTCTTGAGACGCATCCTATTAGGTCTACTAGGCATAACATTTTAGGATAGTTAAGCTTCAACCTTATTTGGATGACATATCTCTCAAGCGAATCTATATTTACTAAAGAAAATATTAGATAAACCTTGGATATTGATTCCAAACATCCGTTCCCTTTACATAATTTGTTAGCGATATTGTCATCATCAAGATTCACTCATTTTATCGAAGTCTAAAATTTCGCACTCGCCTATTATGCAAATTCACACTTTCGAAGAAAATTATTCCAATTCTAATTGCTTTCATATAAATTTCGCTCGAGGTTCAAGGAGATTTCCTTAACCTCATTCCATCAATTTTACTTCAAACGATAGGAGAGTTCCTATCGTCGAGGTTCTAAGGTAGGGCCCTTAACCTCAAAATCATCAATTTTCCTTCAAACGATAGGAGAGTTCCTATCGTCGAGGTTCTAAGGTAGGACCCTTAACCTCAAAATCATCAATTTTCCTTCAAACGATAGGAGAGTTCCTATCGTCGAGGTTCTAAGGTAGGACCCTTAACCTCAAAACAATCAATTTTACTTCAAACGATAGAAGAGTTCCTATCGTCGAGGTTCTAAGGTAGGACCCTTAACCTCAAAATCATCAATTTTCCTTCAAACGATAGGAGAGTTCCTATCGTCGAGGTTCTAAGGTAGGACCCTTAACCTCAAAACAATCAATTTTCCTTCAAACGATAGGAGAGTTCCTATTGTCGAGGTTCTAAGGTAGGACCCTTAACCTCAAAATCATCAATTTTCCTTCAAACGATAGGAGAGTTCCTATCGTCGAGGTTCTAAGGTAGGACCCTTAACCTCAAAACAATCAATTTTCCTTCAAACGATAGGAGAGTTCCTATTGTCGAGGTTCTAAGGTAGGACCCTTAACCTCAAAATCATCAATTTTCCTTCAAACGATAGGAGAGTTCCTATCGTCGAGGTTCTAAGGTAGGACCCTTAACCTCAAAACAATCAATTTTACTTCAAACGATAGGAGAGTTCCTATTGTCGAGGTTCTAAGGTAGGACCCTTAACCTCAAAATCATCAATTTTCCTTCAAACGATAGGAGAGTTCCTATCGTCGAGGTTCTAAGGTAGGGCCCTTAACCTCAAAATCATCAATTTTCCTTCAAACGATAGGAGAGTTCCTATTGTCGAGGTTCTAAGGTAGGACCCTTAACCTCAAAATCATCAATTTTCCTTCAAACGATAGGAGAGTTCCTATCGTCGAGGTTCTAAGGTAGGGCCCTTAACCTCAAAATCATCAATTTTCCTTCAAACGATAGGAGAGTTCCTATCGTCGAGGTTCTAAGGTAGGACCCTTAACCTCATTCAATCAATTTTACTTCAAACGATAGGAGAGTTCCTATCGTCGAGGTTCTAAGGTAGGACCCTTAACCTCAAAATCATCAATTTTCCTTCAAACGATAGGAGAGTTCCTATCGTCGAGGTTCTAAGGTAGGACCCTTAACCTCATTCAAACAATTTTCCTTCAAACGATAGGAGAGTTCCTATCGTCGAGGTTCTAAGGTAGGGCCCTTAACCTCAAAATCATCAATTTTCCTTCAAACGATAGGAGAGTTCCTATCGTCGAGGTTCTAAGGTAGGACCCTTAACCTCAAAATCATCAATTTTCCTTCAAACGATAGGAGAGTTCCTATCGTCGAGGTTCTAAGGTAGGACCCTTAACCTCAAAACAATCAATTTTCCTTCAAACGATAGGAGAGTTCCTATCGTCGAGGTTCTAAGGTAGGGCCCTTAACCTCAAAATCATCAATTTTCCTTCAAACGATAGGAGAGTTCCTATTGTCGAGGTTCTAAGGTAGGGCCCTTAACCTCAAAATCATCAATTTTCCTTCAAACGATAGGAGTGTTCCTATCGTCGAGGTTCTAAGGTAGGGCCCTTAACCTCAAAATCATCAATTTCCCTTCAAACGATAGGAGAGTTCCTATTGTCGAGGTTCTAAGGTAGGACCCTTAACCTCAAAATCATCAATTTTCCTTCAAACGATAGGAGAGTTCCTATCGTCGAGGTTCTAAGGTAGGACCCTTAACCTCAAAACAATCAATTTTACTTCAAACGATAGGAGAGTTCCTATTGTCGAGGTTCTAAGGTAGGACCCTTAACCTCAAAATCATCAATTTTCCTTCAAACGATAGGAGAGTTCCTATCGTCGAGGTTCTAAGGTAGGGCCCTTAACCTCAAAATCATCAATTTTCCTTCAAACGATAGGAGAGTTCCTATTGTCGAGGTTCTAAGGTAGGACCCTTAACCTCAAAATCATCAATTTTCCTTCAAACGATAGGAGAGTTCCTATCGTCGAGGTTCTAAGGTAGGGCCCTTAACCTCAAAATCATCAATTTTCCTTCAAACGATAGGAGAGTTCCTATCGTCGAGGTTCTAAGGTAGGACCCTTAACCTCATTCAATCAATTTTACTTCAAACGATAGGAGAGTTCCTATCGTCGAGGTTCTAAGGTAGGACCCTTAACCTCAAAATCATCAATTTTCCTTCAAACGATAGGAGAGTTCCTATCGTCGAGGTTCTAAGGTAGGACCCTTAACCTCATTCAAACAATTTTCCTTCAAACGATAGGAGAGTTCCTATCGTCGAGGTTCTAAGGTAGGGCCCTTAACCTCAAAATCATCAATTTTCCTTCAAACGATAGGAGAGTTCCTATCGTCGAGGTTCTAAGGTAGGACCCTTAACCTCAAAATCATCAATTTTCCTTCAAACGATAGGAGAGTTCCTATCGTCGAGGTTCTAAGGTAGGACCCTTAACCTCAAAACAATCAATTTTCCTTCAAACGATAGGAGAGTTCCTATCGTCGAGGTTCTAAGGTAGGGCCCTTAACCTCAAAATCATCAATTTTCCTTCAAACGATAGGAGAGTTCCTATTGTCGAGGTTCTAAGGTAGGGCCCTTAACCTCAAAATCATCAATTTTCCTTCAAACGATAGGAGTGTTCCTATCGTCGAGGTTCTAAGGTAGGGCCCTTAACCTCAAAATCATCAATTTCCCTTCAAACGATAGGAGAGTTCCTATCGTCGAGGTTCTAAGGTAGGGCCCTGTTAAGCGTATAATTCCATTGTCAAAGTTGTGTATTTTTTGGCATCTTTGATTACTGTTTATTACAAATTCTCCTTTTTATCTTTTGTTTTTCTCTCGTTTTTATTATTGTCCGCAGATTCGTTGGTGTGTGAAAAGTGGATGAAAGCTGGATTGCATTGTAGCGGAGTTGTGCTGAGCAAGATTTGCTCAATTATGATCTGGCGACGCAGCGGAATTGTAGCGGAGTTGTGCTGAGCAAGATTTGCTCAATTATGTTCTGGCGACGCGTCGCCAGAATGAACGCCAAATTGGCGACGCGTCGCCAACGTTAAAACAAGGTTTTTTAGTTCTGGCGACGCGTCGCCAGAAAGTCGCCAAATTGGCGACGCGTCGCCAGACTGAAGAAATTGTGGCGACAAGTCGCCAAGACTAAATCTGGGCCATTAATCTTAGCAATTGACGGTTCTCACGGCAAGCAGCACATGGGATTCCTTTCATTCCTCTTGGCCTATAAATTGGAGCTCGTGAGAAGAGCCAGGGGGTTGGAATGAAACACAACACACTCTCAACCATTCTAGTTCTTCTCTTCCTTGGAACTCCATTGAAGGAAGCTTGGAGCTTGGAGAAGGAGGTTTCCACCACGGAAACTTAGTATTCTAAGGGCTTCACTGATTTTCTTCTCTTCTTCTTCTCTTTCTCTTCAGTTGTATTTCATAGGATACTTTGTTCATGTTTAGTTTGTGGATTTACTTGATGGATCGTGAGTAGTTCTTTAATATCTTTCTAGGATGACATTATTCTACCTTGTTACTTCATGGATTTGAGTTTATATTGATGATTGTGGACTACTTGTGTTACTTATTTCTTGTGTTATTTGTTATGTGGGTAAGGCCTTCTCACATCATTTTAATTCATCTAGACCTTGAGAGAGGTTTATAGTTGAGTGGAAGAAAGAAAGAAGTATAGTGGACATCTGGGATTAGAGGTAATCTTTGAGTTCATTAGGTATCAAACAGAGATCCGGGCGTAATCTACCTAGAGTTAACACTTGGGCTTGAGGAAGTCAGGTTTAATTCTTAGGTAAGCAAGAACTAATCTTGAGAAAGACGTTTTTGAGTTATGAATTTCTTCACCACACATTATAAGTCCACTTAAAAGAGGCGTTCATCATGGGTAGCAAGGTTAGAGTAATGGAATCCTAGGAAGATAGTTTCTTTCTCTTAGCCTTCTCAACAAGTTTCCGTTTTAGTAATTGCTTTACCTTCTAGTTAGTCTTTTTATTAGCTTCACTTGTGATATCATCCTCTTGTTACTTGAATCCGTTGTACTCGTCGTTCGGTAGTTTAAGTATTTAACTCTCTTTCTTAGATAAAAATCACAAAAGTCTCTTGGGACGATACCCCTATTTGCCTTGTACTACTCGTCAAAACCGTACACTTGCGGGTGATTTGGGGTTATAAATGTAAAACTATTGAGCTACTCTCCCAATTGCACATCAGGCCCTTAACCTCAAAATCATCAATTTTCCTTCAAACGATAGGAGAGTTCCTATCGTCGAGGTTCTAAGGTAGGACCCTTAACCTCATTCAAACAATTTTCCTTCAGACGATAGGAGAGTTCCTGTCGTCGAGATTCTAAGGTAGGACCCTTAACCTCAAAATCATCAATTTTACTTCAAACGATAGAAGAGTTCCTATCGTCGAGGTTCTAAGGTAGGACCCTTAACCTCAAAATCATCAATTTTCCTTCAAACGATAGGAGAGTTCCTATCGTCGAAGTTCTAAGGTAGGACCCTTAACCTCAAAACAATCAATTTTACTTCAAACGATAGGAGAGTTCCTATCGTCGAGGTTCTAAGGTAGGACCCTTAACCTCAAAATCATCAATTTTCCTTCAAACGATAGGAGAGTTCCTATCGTCGAGGTTCTAAGGTAGGACCCTTAACCTCAAAACAATCAATTTTACTTCAAACGATAGGAGAGTTCTTATCGTCGAGGTTCTAAGGTAGGACCCTTAACCTCAAAATCATCAATTGTCCTTCAAACGATAGGAGAGTTCCTATCGCAGAGGTTCTAATGTAGGACCCTTAACCTCAAAATCATCAATTTTACTTCAAACGATAGGAGAGTTCCTATCGTCGAGGTTCTAAGGTAGGACCCTTAACCTCAAAATTATCAAATTTTCCCTTCAACGATAGGAGAGTTCTTATCGCAGAGGCTCTAAAAAAATTTTCCTTAACCACATAGTTTAGGCGGCGAAAAGGTTCTAAATGGCTAGCTAAGACGGACGAAATTTGGTAACTACTTTGCACACATCATGTCCCATGAAGCATGCAAAGGGGGGCAGCTGTTGACACCCAATTTCGTCCGGCCCTTTTTTTAAAAAATTAAAAAAAAAAAAACTAATTAAAAAAATTATTATTATTATTATTATTATGGCTAAAAAATTTTAATTATGTTAATTAGTTTAAAATATATTTTTATTTTGGGAAGATTTGATTTAAAATAATATATGTGCGAATATGTATGTGTTTGGAATAAAAATAAAATTTCAGAAAAAAATGACAAAAAAATTAAAAGTTTGAGGTAAAAATGACAAAATTGAGAAGTTTCGGACAAAATTGACAAATTCTGAAAGTTTCAGGAGCTTTGGGTAATTTTTCGCGTCAATTTTGGGCCTAAACGGACGTTTCTAGCCCAAATTGACAGAAAACGTTAAAATTGTCAAAATCAGAAGCTTCTGAGCTTATCCAGAGCTGGAGTAACGTAAAGGACTGAAACTGTCATTTTACCAATTTAAAAGATAAGTTTGATATTTTTTATTAATTTATCCGTCCACAGTTCAGCTAAGCTCCTTCTATAAATACCCCCCCAAATTCAGTGCTGAACACACAGAAAATCAGAGAAAAAAGTTCAGAGCTCCGTTTTAAAAATAGAGAAAATTACAGCCTTATTCCCTAGCCTCTCCTCCTTCTGCCAGAAAGTCTCAAAATTTTATTTTTCTACGATTTGACCATCTCTTTCGTTTGATCTCCTTCGTTGTTCTCTCTCTCTCTCCTCTCGTTTTCTCTCTCTTTCTCCTCCTGCCGCCGTGCTGCCTCGCCCGTTGCCGTCCCGCCGCCGTGCCGCCTCGCCCGTCGCCGTCCTGCCACCATACCGCCTCGCCGCGCCGCCCTCGCCGCGTCAACCTACCCTCGCCGGCCGCTGTTTCCGCCGTGCCGTCGCTCGCCGCCCCGTGCCCGTGCCGCCGCGCCACCCCCGCCGTCCCCCCTGCCCCTGGCCCAGCCGCCGCCGGCCGCCAGCCCCTTTCCCCCCTCGCGCTCGCGTCGCGCCTGTACCCAGCAAATTCAAAAATTTCAACCTTTAGGTAAAATTCTACTTTAATACTTCATCTTTTCAATTCTTTTCATTTTGGTCACTAATCTTTTTATTTTGTTTTTTTTTCAGAATTAATTACTAACTTTATTTTTTACTTGTGTATTTATTTGTTTATTATTGTTATTGTTACTAACCCTTTTTTTGTTATTATTAACTTGTTAACTAACTTACTAACAACTAACTTTTAACATTATTATTGTTACTAACCTTTTAATTTTTGCATTATTACTAACTTTTATTATTGTTAATTAATTTAATCAACTTGGTTAATTAACAATTAATTAATTTGGCTAAATTTTATTATTGTTGTTAATTAATTAATTTAATTAACTTGACTAACTTTTTATTATTGTTGTTAACAATTAATTTAATTAAACTTGGCTAATTTTTATTATTGTTGTTAATTAATTTAATCTAACTTTTACTAACCTTTTTTTATTGTTATTAACTAACTAATCCAACTAATCTAACTATATTAATTGTGCTAACTTTTATTATTATTGTGTTATTAAAGTGGATGGCCAAAAAGCCCCACTTTATTAATTGAATTTTTTTATGATTAAAAGATAAAAAAAAAGGAATTTTATGTGAATAATTTTCTAAAGGCTAATAAAAATTACTTTTTTTTATTTTGAAACAAAGTTTTTATTCCTTTTAATAAACAAACATAATGAAATAATTCAAAAATAAAATAAATAAATAAAATAAACATAAAATCATTCTTTTAATACATCTTTAAAATTAATAATTAATGAAATAAAAAAAATTAAAACTCCATGACCAAATGATCCGCCAGGATCCATGGCTCGGAAATATTTTTAAATAAAATATATAAATAAATTTTTTCTTTATAAAAAATAAAAAAAAAACTTTAGACTAATATATTAATTATCTATTAATATATAATTTTTTTAGTTTTATTTATTAATAAAAAGAATAAAAAACGTAAAATTTTTGGGTTAATATTTTTCAGTAATATTTTATTTAAAATAATAAAATATAAATTTTTTAGTAAAAAGAAGAAAAAAAGTAATTTTTTTTGGGTTAATATTTTTCAGTAAAATTTATTTCTTTTAAAATAATAAAATATAATTTTTTTTAGTTTTCTTTATTAAAAAGAATAAAAAGAGTAAATTTTGGGTTAATATTTTTCAGTAATATTTTATTTATTTCTTTTAAAATATAACTTTTTTTTTTAGTTTTCTTTATTAATAAAAAGAATAAAAAGAGTAAATTTTGAGTTAATATTTTTCAATAATATTTTATTTATTTCTTTTAAAATATAATTTTTTTAGTTTTCTTTATTAATAAAAAGAATAAAAAGAGTAAATTTTGAGTTAATATTTTTCAATAATATTTTATTTATTTCTTTTAAAATATAATTTTTTTAGTTTTCTTTATTAATAAAAAGAATGAAAAGAATAAAAATTTTGGGTTAATATTTTATTCAGTAATATTTTACTTATTAAAAGATATAACTTTTTGTTTCCTTTATAAAAATCTTAATCAAATAATTTCAAAATAATACAAAATAAAACAGAAATAATTGAATTTTCTCTTAAATATTTTTGACTTATTGATTAGATATATTTTCAGAAATATAAATTAAAATTAAAAAAAAAATCTTTCATCAAACAAAGAAGAATATAAAAAATAAAAATATCAAGACTTTTGTTTTAAAATACATATAAGTTTTCAGTTAAATAATCTTTTATTTCAAAATAAATTAAATAAATATCAAAACTTTTCTTCTTTTGTTTAAAATATACATATAAATTTTTGATTCTCTTAATAAAACAATTACTTTTGGTTAATCTTTTATAAAAAAAAAATAATAATAAAAAAAATAAAAAAATAATAAAAAAAATAAAAAATTTTAGTTCATGGTATATTGGCTGGAAACTGTCTCGTGCCCGCTTTTGAGCTGCTTCACCTGGTGAAGAGGGTCTGGCTGAGTAACAACGCCCCGTACCATGATCAAAATTTTTATTTTTAAATTCTTTGATTCCTTTAAATTAACTTCTTATTAAATAAAAAAATTAATTTTTTTTAATTCTTTTATAAATTGAGTAATTCTTTAAATAATAAATATCCTTCATTAAACAAGAAAAAAAATCAAAAAAAAAAGATAAGAAAAAGAAAAGAAAGATAAGAAAAAGAAAACAAAAGAAAGAAAAGAAAAGAAAATTAAAAAGTAAAAATAAGAAGAAAAAGAAAGAAAGAAAAAAGTAAAAATATAAAGATAAATTTAGTAATTAAACTAAAAATTAATAATAAGAATTAAATAATTACGATAAATTAAATCAATTTCCATATCCGGATGATCCGGCAGGATCTACGGTTTGGAAAATATCAAACTTTTAAAATAAATAAATTAAATAAAAAGATAAAAATCCATATTTTTACGATATGGATTGATTGTTTAAAATTTCACCAAATTCCGTGTCCAAATGACTCGGCAGAGTCCATGGTTCGGAATCAAAATCTTCCGTGTCCAAATGACTCGGCAGAGTCCATGGTTCGGAAGTATAAAATTTTATCCGAATTAATTACCAAAATCCACATTTTCGACTAATTCAGGTAAAATATCTAAATTAACTGAAAAGTTTTAAAAGCAAAGTAAAACAAAATTAAAATCAACTAAGGTGCCAATTTTTGGGCGTTTTAACAAAGTTGTTTTAACGTAACCGTACTCCCGATCCCCGAACTCTCGCAGACCATATTTTAGGTATCCAATCGACCTAAGAAAAAAATAGATTGGTGGCGACTCCAGAAAACCCGACGTTGCCACATTGTCATGACAACCATGATGCACAAAAAGTAGAGATAACAGAAAGGAAAAGTAAGATGCGGAAGCAAACGAACATTCTTGAATGGGTGGATCCACAATGGAATAAAGATAATCGGCAAGGATGAAGATGCTGACCTGACGAAGAAAGATAAGCAAATAGCATCAAAAAGTTGTTTACAAACAGCAAGTAATTAGATAGGAAACTGAAAAATGAGATTATGGAAGAATTAAAACCAAGCAAACGTGATTTGGCATACCATTGAACAACGCAAATGGAGAATCAGATCGAAGATTATTGGGAGGATGTAAATCCTCAGCTGACAGAATAAATAACAAAAAAAGATATCAGAAACATGGTCATCAGTTGAATACAGATTGTAAAGGTTTTGGGTTATAGTTCTGGGCCCAGTTCTGTTCTGGTATTGGGTTCTGCATTTTTGGGCTTTGGGATAATTTTTTTTTTAGTTTCGTGGGGTGCTATCTGCGTTTTCTACAGCATCTATATCATCTTGGTTTCTCTGGGTTTTTGGGGTTTTTGCAACATCATCTTTACCTTTAAGATGATATTTGTATTTCTTATTTACTTTTATTCTCTGTTAATTAAATCTTTTATCGTCGATTAAAAAAAAAATGAGTTGAACAGAAATAGTAGCTGAAAATGATGCTAGAACAACATATCATGTTGCGTTGACATCCGAAACCTTCAAGAGTTATTCCAACAACTTAAGAGATGCTTTAGCAATTAACACATTCAAAAAAAGGATAAGGAAAAAGAAAGAAAAAAAATCCTTGAATACGTGCAAAAGATAAGGGATAATCATGCAACAGAAGAAACAATAAAAAAGAAAAAAATATATTACTCTACCATTCATCCAAAATCTTTGCTTCATTTTAGTTTTTTTACTTAATTTTGACTTAAATTTATTTATATTATTATTTGTTAAAAAAAATTAAAAAATTTGTATTTAAAAACTATAAGCCTTGTAGTTTATATATATATATATATATATATATATTAAAAAATTAGCAAATAATAGATGCACAAATTCAAATCAAACTTAAGTCAAAAAATTGAAATGGAACAAAAAAAAAAAAAAAGGGACTGCAGTAGTAATAGATAATCCTAACTCTCGCTTCATCGAGCTGCATGAAGAGATACTACCTGCAGAAAGTCTATTTTTAGGCCTGATACATCAGAATGTCATCTAAACATTTTATAGGAGGTTTAACCAACAGTGTTTAAGTTAACAAACGTTTTCTATGTTCAGATTTCTAGCTGCGTCTCTCCAAACTATATGGAAAATAAATTTGACATCAATGAGAAGATGTGAGCGAATTCTTATTGACTGGCTCATTGAGGTATATGATCATTAGTTTCGTTGTGCCAAATGTAAATATCCCACATCAAAGGATTAATTAATTAGCTAAGTGAAACAGAATAATTGTTCTGCTGCCTCTTGTTATTCAAACAATAGTAGTATATATTGCGTCTAACAGGATCAACCTAACAACAGCTTCATCACTTCAAATTTGAGCTTATGGATGAGACTTTGTTCCTCACTGTCAATCTCATAGACAGATTCCAGGACCAAAGCAAAGTGCCTCAAAGGAAACGAGAATTACTGCTATGCTTTTAGCAAGCAAGTATGAGGAAGTTTCTGTCCCAGTTGTGGATCACTTTGTTTTGATTTTAGACAAGGCTTACACACGGGAGGATGTGCCTGACATGGTAGTTTCTTAGAATTGTAAAAGGTTGCCACTTCCTTGTTAAGTTCTTTGAACTTATCTCCTTTTTTACAGGAGAAAGTAATGGTGAGTGTTCTACAATTCAACATGTCTGTGCCAACTCCATATGTTTTCACGAGGAGATTTCTCAAGGCAGCTCTGTCTGATAATTAAGAAGGTTTAGTTTAATTAGTTTGATGAGTCCTCATCAAAAGTGTTCGGTCCTTATAGACCTTATGCTGGATGATGATCATCATGTTGGAGAGAGACTGAATTTTGTTACTGAATCAGCTTGAGTTTCTCTCCTTCATTACCGAGCTGTGCCTAGTGGAGTACCAAATGCTGTGGTTCCCACCATCTCTGCTGGCTGCTGCAGCCATTTTTACTGCTAAATGCAGTTTTGACTGGATAAGGCACTGGACCAAGACCAGTGAGTGGCACTCTAAATACTCTGAAGATCAACTTTTGTAAATCTTTTATTGCTGCCGTTTTATCTTTCATGTGGACGTCAAGAGTCTAAATTGTAAACTAGTAAGTTGCTTACATGCATGTGCACGCGCTAGGTGTGCTACCCCCACAGAAAATGCTCAAGAAGGATGGTCACTTTCCATCAGAAATTCAGAAGGCTGGATCTGGAAAGCTCACCAGTATCCATAGAAAGTACAGCACAAGCAAGTTCGGATATGTAGCCAGAACAGAACCATCTCTATTTCTCTAACTGCTCTCGAGCCATGGATTCGCATATGACAATTTTGACAGTTGCAATGAAACTGAGCAAGATTAGTTGCCGCAAACTGAGAGCTCGTGCTTTATGTTTAAACTTTCAATGTACATGTTCTAACATTCCTGCTAAACAAAGCCATTGTCATATTGCTCAGTTTCAATTAATACACGGTATATAGTATTTCTCTTATACACTTTCACATTAGAGAATGTTTGAGACAGCTAATAACGCAAGGACTAACAGAAGCAACCACACTAGAAAAAGAAGGAACCCTGGTTACATATATACCGCTCGCCACTCCATTTCACAAATTTAAGCGAAACACAAACAGGACAGGACTCGATTAGCACAAAAGTTGCTCCACTCAGGCCACAACTTCCGTGATGCGTTTACCCATTAACCTCACAGATCGCTGGACTTCAATCCTGTACTCAGCTCCAGCATCCTCACCATCCTCTCGATAAAAGGACAAAAAGTCCCCTGTTTGGAGTTTTTTGGCTCGCACAAACTCGAGCCACCCAGCTTGAAGGACGGGCTTAGAATAGCCCGAGGCTCTGGTAGTGCAGCCGAATCTCCAGACTGCTCCATCTGAATCCTTGACCCTCAGAACCAAAGAATTAGCTCCTTCTGGGATGCCAAAATTCCTCGAAATAGCGGTCGGAATAGCCAGCCGCTTCTTGACGTCGGTGTCCTTGAGTTCCTTGGAGAAGAGAGGTGCCATGTGTATGGATTTGGAAGATTTAGCTAATGATATATGCTACTAGTACAAAATAAGTGCTGCGGTAGTACAGGATTTGTGTTGTACATCTGAAATGGTTGCTTGGGTTTGAGCTGAATTTATAGGAGTTGCGTTAGGTTTCTTTAAGTTCACTCTGATCAAAACTTCGCGCAATCCCCTTCTGCTACTCAGGGGGCATCAGTAAGAATAGTTTGTCAATCGATAGAGAGCGTTTCCGAGCTCAAACATAATGAAACGTTGTTTTAGCTTCAAAACTAGGAGAGGTTCGCTTAAAACTCATGAACAATCGTCAGATGCTGGCCCTTTTGGCGGGGGCATTTGAAAATTAAGCCACGTGCCACGTCAGACTTGTCGACAGATATCGGCGACCACCATCATTTTTGTCGCACTCACTTCAAACGGACGTTAACGTCCGAGTCTGAAACTTTGGGGTTAACACACATTTTACCCCAATTATTTGAGACTATTTAAACTTGTAATCCCAAATTTTAAAATACTACTCCTTCAGTCCTTTGCCTCGATGTTTTTCATTATTACAAGAGAAAATAACCATATTGAATTAAAATAGAAAAATAAATCATATTGAAATTCTCATTTAACCTATAATTTGTTATTAAATAGTTTAAATATACTAAAAATTAGTTATCACACAATTTAAAATAGGATTTTAAAAGTCATGTAGGAGCAAAAAATAAATAAGCAACTTAAGCTCGGTTAATGTAAAGCTTGCAGCTAGTTCATGACTTATTCAATTCAAACTTAAACAGTATTCGGAGCTTGCTATAATTTCTGAGCCAAGCACAATTCAGCACGCTTTCAACTCGGTATAAAAGAAGGAGGGTATATTTGCAGTTTTCCCTTGCTCGTTTATATGAAAACTAGGTCGCACAACAAGGTTTTCTAGTGTCCAACTTTCCTTGCCACTTGCCGCATATTCGTCAACTTCCCAAAATTCTCTCACTCGTTTTCTTTCTAGTTTTTAAATCCTTGATTTCCTTTTCAACAAAGAAGGAAATTAGATGTAAGAGTTCTAAAATTCGACTACAAAATATGAGCAATTGGCACATACATATATACATACATACATGTATACATGCACACACACTGTTTGTTTTTATTCTGCTTTGTTTGGTAAAACTTGTAAAGTTTGGCAAGGGAAAATGAAATGCAATAAAAACAATATAAAATATTTGCTTTGCATGGCCAAACTCACATATATCGTTGAAGTCTTTATGAAGTCAAGCCGGATATTTCTCAAACAGGCTTTTTAGTATGCGAACCGAGCCTGGACATGGAATTCTAATTCCCGATTGAGAACTGAACATGAACAACATCCTAGTTGAGCAGAGCTTGGTTTCTCCTTTTTGGCTTGGTTCGGTTCATTTTTAACTCTAGAGTTATGTTATACCTAAGTGACATAATATTTGTATTTTAAGTCGATGCTCCCGCCCTTGCAATCCTGCTTGTGCTTTCAATTGTCGCTTATACTCTTATTTTTATAACACTTTTACTTACTTAAAGGGATGTTTTCACCCTCTGATCTGCTCCCCCTATCAGGACGCTCTAGGGCACTTAGTATTAGATAGTGCAAAAAATTCAGGGGCAAAAGGATAAGATTTTAAAACTTTGGGAAAATATTTTAAATATACCAAACCTTAGGGGGTTTCCGTAAATCTATTGGCCGTGGAATAAACCATCACCATTTACACTCTGTTTGGATACCCGGAGGGGGGGGGGGGGGGTTGTATCCTCTTCCCCGGATATCCCTCGTAAAGTTATTTCTGTAATCCTCCCAAATCGGGCAGAAACGGAGGGAAGATATGCCAACTAAATCAGCGATTTTGAGCGTTACAATACTACCCTTTTGCTTCATCTTATATCTGGTGAAGAATCGATGAAGAAGCACGGAGAATTCACTAGCAGTGGCAATTGTTGGCAGCGGCGACAACGGTACCAGCGGCGGCGGAAACAGTACCAACGGTGGCCATTTATCAGGTTCATAAACTCCTCTTTTATGCCATTTTATCATTGCGTATTGTTATTATTATTTCACTGTTTTTCGTTCTGTTTCTGTTTCTTCGTTTCGTTGCTCTGTTTCTGTTTCTTCGTTTTGTTGCTCTATTTCATTGTTTTTCGTTCTGTTTCTGTTTCCTTATGCTGTTTCACTATTTTAATTCTGATTCATTCCGAGTTCAGCAAATATGGGTATCGGTTTGCTTGACGCTACTGTCGCATTAGTTTTCTTCTTTTTTGTGTTCTCCTCTGCCCTATATTCGACGAAGTAGCTGCTGGAGTTACGAGTTATCTCATTGCTGGAGATTTGTTTGCAGTTGAAGTGTTTTGATTTCATTTTCATCGGGTAATTGTTTCATATATGCCAACACCATGGTTTGATAATCGCTCAATTAGCTTTGAAGAAATTCATAGTGATACCATCCGGGCCTGGGGCCTGGAACTCCACACAACTAAACTGGTTCTATAACCTCTTCCTCAGTAAATTCCCTCTTCTTAATCATGTGCACAATCTTTCCAGCAGGGAAGAATCTGTGCACCTCCTTCGTTTCTGGAGCAGTGATCTCCTGTTGGTACTCGCCAACTTCTGCCATGGCTGCCGCTTCTTCTTCTCTCATTTCTTTCACGACATCAGTGTCCTCGCCTTCAGTGCTCTCATAAAGCTCATGCTCTAGTTGTTGCCACAACTCAAGTTCATTCATGCTGTCTTCGGGACTGCCATGGCCCATGAGGTCCTCACCATCAGACATATCAGCATCACCAATATCCTTCTGATCTATGTCATCAGAACAGGAACACTCAGTTTCTGAGGTCCACTCTATTCCTCCAGAGGAAGAAACAGGGAAATTGATGGTTTCAATAGTTGTCGATGCTGTATTCCCAGATGAAGTAATTAGAGGTTCAGTAGTTTCCTTCTTGGCCATGGAAGACTCTTGAGAACTTCCCTCTTTAGAGTTTGATCGAGCAGCTGCACCTCGATGTCGAGGCCCTATGCATGACCAGGAGGACAAGTTCAAGGCAGGGCGAGTCCAGGCAGCTTGAGCCATGCTCTGGGCCTGCCTCATTACAACCTATTGACAACAAACACACAACTGGAAGTCTTCAGACAAAATCCAAAATACTTGCAGAGTGCCTAATGCCTTATTAGTTTAATTCCCCTTCCCTCCCCTTCCCTCCCCTCCCCTTAATGATAATATCCAAACAGAGCCTTAGCGAGCGCTCTTTCGATTCTTATCTCTGTACAGCCGGCACTGGACCGAGAACGAAATTGAGCAACCAAACCGCCAAATACAATACTCGGCAGCGGGCATCCGATTGGAAGTCGGATGAATCCGGTAGGACTCGATTGGTTAGTTATACTAGCTCTTTACTAGTCCTTTTTTTTTTTTTTTCTTTTTCTTAAAAGGGAGAAACGTCTTTATTCTTACTTCTTCCTCATCCGCGCATTATCATAGGATCAGATCAGACAATGTTAACCCAAAAGAACCAAGTTTAATGACTGTTTTTGGATTACCATTGCTTATTTCCCAATCTTGGCTGAACGTTTTCATCAAAAGAAAAAAAAAATGCTTTTGAAGTGAGTGGCATTGGTTCCGTTGGTAATTCAGGCACCAAGACCACAGAGATAGTCCCTAGGGCCATTACCAAGGTGGAGCTCAAGATCAAAGTTATCAGGATACAGGCCAATATTGATTTCCCATTGCTGGATCATGACGGATGCATGCTTTTGGGTAACTGGAAGAAATATTAAATCAGCAAATGCAAAAGTGGGAGGAGCGAAGGATGTAAAGGATTGACCTAAGCAAGTTGCATGTCATAACTATAGAAATTGAATTTAGAAGTGATGCGGGCGGGCACAATCGAGCAAAACCTCAAGTACTGCTGTTGGGAAGCTAAGTCTGTTATGCAAGAAGTGAAGGATCCTCTGGCTTTACCTGGAAATATTAACAAGTCTTCTGATCCTGCTCTCCGTCTTCCCTAATGCTAGTTTCTACCATATTTGTCATGAATACAAACAGGAAGAACTAAAGTTTTAGCCTAGTAGTTTTAGCTTATCGATTTTTTACCATTAGTTTTAATTTTTAAATCCCTATTCTTCTATTGACTTCGCTAAAGAAAAAGTCATTATAGAAACTAGATCCATTCGCCTAAAGAAAGGAGGGGGGTTAGGCATGGGTGTGTGCCTCATGTGCCACCCAAGTCAATCCTCTGAAGCAATTCCATGTTCTTTTAATGTTTTGCAATTAATCTGCAAGTAAAGAGTCTGCCGAATCTGTTGTTTGCATTTCATTCAGATGCAAATACTGAGTGCTGTAAAATGGCCTTAGAAGGAGCAGCTGCTAGCTGAGCCTGTAGATGTAATGTTTGCCCATTGAATGGGAAAGCTCACAAGATCTCCCAGAATGTGGAGAAGCAGAAAACAAAACGAAGGATGGGAATTGCGTAGCTAGACCTTACACGTCTGCATTGATGTTGTACGATTTATGGAAATTGATGACTCTTAAATACAGCGGAAGTGACACCCAGGACATACTAGTGCGAACAAAAGAAGCAGTATTCATGAAAGCCGCAGCCCCAGGGACACTTGATTAAGGGATCCAGGTGGGTCAGTACATACTAGCAAGTATTGTAGACTTGTAGGGTGGTGATATCTTAGTATCTGTTTCGTTTCTTTTTTCTTTTCTGGTGGTGTAGGATGATCTGTTTCGTATATTATCAGCTGCCTTTAATAGAACATGAATTTAGATTAAATCCATGAGGGCCTAGTTTTGTGATTGACTGGCATATATTTTCAGGAAGAAAACAACATTTGGGATCCAGTAAATTAACTTCTCACACACATTCCATTGAAATTAAGCAAGCCCATCTCAACAAGCATCAGAAAACAGAAGCCTATGACCTACAGTACATGGCATAAGGCAACCCAACAAAAGCAAGATATACTCCACACTGCTATAGGAAGCTACTGCTCGATATATCTCTTCACTTGAAGCATAGCTGACGTGGCATGACAGATTAACATAAACATCATAATTAAAAGACTAATTAGGTAGGACTCGAGCTACTCCATTCCCAGAAGTAAAAACAACATACAGAAAGCCAAAAGGGGAGGCGGGAACGGTTGCCAATGGACACGCTGCTGAAGTTAGGCCACCCTTTCCCAGATGTCGTTACCCATTAACCTCATGTATCGCCGCACTTCGATTCTGTACTCAGCTCCAGCATCCGCATTATCTTCTTCGTACAATAGCAATGAGTCCCCTGTTCGCAGCTCTTTGGCTCGCACAAACTCGAGCCACCCGGCTTGAAACACAGGCTTGGAGTAGCCTGAGTCTCTGGTGGTGCACCTGAATCTCCGGACTTCTCCATCGGAGTCCTTGACCCTCAGAACAACAGAATGAGCTCCGTCTGGGATGCCAAAATGCGGCAGAACATCAGTTGGAACTGCCAACCGCTTCTTGACGTCGGTGTCTGTGAGCACTTTGGTGAAAAGGGCGGCCATGGATATGGATTTGGATGATTGAGCAGGTATGTATCACAGAAATAGGCAAGTTTTTCTTTGCTGATGAATCGATGCATGGTTTTGAGATGAATTTATTGGTGTTCTCATTTCGCTTGGATGGCACGATCTCCTGCTTCTACTTGCGAAGACGAAAAAAGAAACACTGAAAATCGTTTGTGAGGGGAGAGAGGTCGACGTTTCGAGTTCGCAGTTTCGCGCGGCTCAAACATGGACAGATGTTACATCTTCTGCTACTATAAACTAGCAACATTGTCTTAATAGACCCTTAAACGTGACGCGAACAATGGTCAAATCCTGGAATTTTTGGCGGGAGCAATTTGAAAAAAAGCGACGTCGCGCGATACTGTTACCACGTTGGAGTTAAGACCAGAAGACCAAAAATTCAATTCTAACAACAAATCTGGCTCCATTTGACGTCCGTTCCTTTCGAGTTTCAGTTCTGGAAAATTATTGGGCCATCGAGGATCATATCATTCATTAGGGATAGTAAGAAATATCACCCTTCACCTTCACCGTGCGCTCCAGAGGAGCATCGCCACACACTCGACAGATAGTCGGGGATCCGATTGAAGTCGGATGCAGCCGGTACGACCGGATTTACATTGATCTGTGTTGCAAAATTTGGAACAAGAACTCAAAAATAATAAACCTCAAGGTAATGAGAATCCTTAAACACCAATTTCTACAATTAATGTAGGACTGTATATGACTGGTTTGAGTGGACTTGGACGGGGCTAAGAATTATTACTAGTATTGTTTACTAAGGGTGAGCATGGATTGAGTAGCCTCGAATTCTCACTACTAAAATAAGGGTAATTTTCAACGGTTTAATTACCAACAGTCATACCGTTGGTAATTACCAATGCGTTAGGCTATTGGTAACAAAATTTTATGGTTACCAACGGCCCAAACCATTGATAAGCGAATTTTATAGTACCAATGGTTTAAATCACTAGAAATTCAAACTGAGGGTCAACAAATTTGAAAAGATGGTAGAAAATGTGGGACTAAAGTATGAATTTTATCAATCTCCTTAATATAAAAGTTTCCCTTCAAACTGTTGGCCCAATTTCTTATTCTCATCCCTCTCTCTTTTCTCTTTTTTTCCTTTCTCTCTCTCTCTCATTAAGGTTGTCAGAATCTGGGTTGAGGTGCCGTCACCGCAATTAAGATTATTTTTCCGGTGACGGCTCCAGTGGCCAGAAAATTTGTTTCCTCGAATTTTTTATCGACTAACATATTTTGATTCATTGTTTCCTCCTCTTTAACTTTCTCTAAAGACAATTTTTAAAATATGCAACCATTTTTTGTACATCAAGCTTCAAAGTTTTAGCCTCAAAATTTTTTCCCAAAAATTTGATTTGTTTACGTGGTTTTACTCCTCTCCTTTTCTTTTGGACTTTCTCTAAAAAATGTTTCTTTAAAATCACAATCAATTTTTATACATCAAGTTTTGAGTTATTTCTCTATGCCCTTTTTTTTTGGGAGTTTTGTTGGCGGGGATGGAGAGGGGCTGATCGCCTCTATCTGCAATGGGTGTGACAAAGGGTTGAACTGGAGCATGAGAACCAGCCATGTGTGTTGATTTATATTGTCCTTTTGGACCTATGTTGATCTATTTGTTTTTTTTTTTCTTCCTTTCTATTGTTCTTTGGATCTATACTTTCCATGTCCTCTTTGGATCTTTGCTAGATTGGAGAGGCACCATTGATGACATGAAGTCCAAGGAAAAGGCAATTGTGAGAATGGAAATAGGGCGGTCGAGGCAAAGGTGGACAGGTGGTGGTGGTGGACCAAAAAACCTAAGGTTTGTGGAGAAATGGGCTGGGTAAATAAAAGATATGGGCTATGGTAAACAAATTTTAGGTTTTTTTTCCCTTGTAATTTACTTTCTTGTGTAATGTTACACTATTTCAATTTTACTTCAAGTGTTATAGATGCATGACGTGGTGACCATTAGTGTGTGCAGCATGTAATAAAGGGCCAGATTGTTTAAGTTTAACAACTCCCAGTTAACACATTTTTCTAATCGGTCCACGTTTGACAAAGTTGGGCTAAAACTAAACACCATTGAAAGAAGCTCATTTTTATGATAAAGCCATTTTAGATGAAGGTAAGCCAAAACACAAAGTTGAGCAAAAAATGGTAGTCTTCAGGCATTGTTTCGACGGGCTAGGCCATAGATTGGAGATCTGATTTAAAACAAATAGCAGGAGAATGCCTTATTAGTGTAAAAAGGGGAGGTTATGGAGGAGGCATGTGACGATTCAATTAGCAATGGTGGTGTCTAGACCAAAAATGCGAAGGAGGTACATGACGATTTTGTTGACAACGATGATGTTGAGACCAAAAACGTGAAGGAGGAACGTGACGATTCGGTTGGTGATGACCGTCTATACTCACGGAGAAGTTAATTGCAGTGAGGTCATGACAGAAGAAATGTAAGAGGTCGGAGCAGTTTGGACGAGTTGAGTAAGGGGCAAATAAGGCACAAAAGAATTAGACCTACCATATACTTTATTGAAACTTGCAAAAATGTGTTAAAAGGCTCATGAAATTTAAAACGAACAGCTCATAAGTAGTCATAATTATATCTAGGTAAATTTTATATATATATTTTTTAAATAAGTGGCAGTTTCCAATGGCTCCGCGTTAAAAACCGTTTAAAATTTTTTAAATGTGAAGAAAATTACCAACAGTCTCACGTATTGGAAATATTACCAACGGTCAAAATCATTAGTAGTTACCAACAGCCTAACACATTAGTAAAAATTAAACCGTTGGTAAAAAGTCATTGAATTTAGACCGTTGTTAATTTCCATCCGTCTTTTTTTTTCTCCAATGTCTAGACGTTTGAAAGTTCCAACGGCTTAGTATTTAACCATTGGTAAAAAATTTTCCAACACATTGATTACCAACGACTTTACCAATGATCTCAAATTAGTAATTTTGAAATTACCAACTCGAAACCATTGGTAACGGCAGTTGGTAAATGCTTTTTTTAGTAGTGCATGGTATCATCCTTACTGGGTTGGGTTAGGTTGAGTAAAAATAGATCATGGTTTGTGGGTTTGTTTCATATATAGAAGAACATCATTTTATAGGTTGGTTTTAGTTCCAACATGAAATATATGTATAAACCTATAATAAAACTTATGATATTACTAAACTGCTCATATATTTATATATGAACATGTCCATTTAAATATGTACATTAAAATTTGATACTTCATATCACTAAATTATTCATATACTAAGAACATGTATATATAAAAGTGGATTAAGTTGTTTATTATATTGAATAACGAAGTTATTAAAATTTTATTGGATAACGAAGTTATTAATTATTATATCATTATGATAAAAACCAAAAAACATTCTCAAGTTGGGTAGGATTTTTTTTGTTCAGAACCATCACTATTTTGGTCACTATTTCATGTTGGTTCAGCTCCACTAGAAAACTGAATCAACTTGACCTATGCTTACCCCTAGTACTAACCAATTTGTGGCTATAAACCTTATTGCATGAATGAGCCATAATTTTTAAATTGAAAGCCAAATTTAGGAAATAAAAAAAATTAAATATTTTTAGCATGAAATAATATGAAAAGAATTATAAAATATTTATCTTAATTAATTATTTTGTTTTTCTATGAGCAAGACTACCAACAAACTAAATAAAAATGAGAAAAAAATAATTTTAGCTTGAAATTCTCCAAATTACTAATAAAAATTAAAAAATAAATAATTAATATGAAAAAATAGAAAGAAAGCCAAAAGATTTGGAGTGAGTGTCATAGAGATTGGAGAAGTTGTAAATAATTGCAACTTCTAACATGCAAATAGTTGTGAAGAGGGAATAGTAGTCAAATGATGGCATTAATTGTCAAGGCATGGGGCATAATAATAAGGATTTTGATATGAAAAGATAAAATCGAGAGTGAGAAACAATCTTTTCAAGGTAAATTTTTAAAATATATTTTTAGCTTCTTTTGATATACATGAAAGTATAAAAATTTTACATGAAAAAAAATTAAAATTAGTAAATTTTTTTTAATAACTTTTTTCAATAAATACGTAGTAGTAAGTTAGATTAAAATAAAGGATGAATGTGATGTTAATGTAAGGTATGGAGTACTATTTAATTTTGGAGGTGGAAGTTGTTGTCCTGCTAACTCCGGCGGTGCGTGGAGAAATTGCGGCTCTGCTCAAATTCAGTCAGTTTACTGCCTTCCATGTGTAAGACAACCCTAAAAACTTGTTATGGACAGAGCAACTTTGTTCTGAGATTATTTTATATGATCAGTTGCATTGCCATGTAAATTCTAAGCCCAGAATAAATCCCTGGTGTAGTTAGCATTTTCCCAACACGTACAATTTGACATAAATATATATTAGTATTATGGGAAGTAATTAAGTACAAAGTGGATGGACAGATGATAATCAAAACACAGAACATTGCAAACTTCAACACCAACCAAGTTGAACGAACAAGGCAATTAGCAAACAGAAGCTACATGTGTACATGACTAACAATCACAATTACTACATAAATTAAGTTGACGGCATGTGCGTGCTTCATCCTCATTAAGGTATTTTGCACACGTCATTGCCAAAGATTGATCATTGTCCACCTCTGCACTTCAATTTTGTACTCGCTCCTGGCATTATAGTCATATTCTTGATACAAGGACAGGTGGTCTCCAATTCGCAACTCTTCGGTGCGAACAAACTCAAGCCAGTCGGATTGAAAGACTAGCTTAGAGTAACTAGTTGCTCTTGTGTTGCAGCTGAACCTCCAGACTCACCCGTTTGAGCCCTTCACCCTTAAATCCACAGACTAAGCTCCCTTTTGGAGGCCTAATTAAATAGGGCAGAACATCAGTAGGAACCGTCAACCGCTTCTTGATGTCGATGTCTGTGAATCCTTTAGAGAACAGCTTCATAATATATATATATATATATATATATATATATATATATATATATATATATATATATATATAGCTAGTACGATTGAACTAATAAAAGATGTATAATATATAGTAGAAAACAAGTTTATCTCTCTGGTTCTCTCTCAAATTTGAAACTTGCAAGCTGTAGATGTTATGAAATGCTTTGGCTGGGTGAGATGAAATTTATAGGGTATTCCAAGGAATTGGTATAAGTGAATGGTTCCGTTTTCGTTGTGATCGAATTTGGACTTGACCCTACCCATACTTGAGAACTATCACTCTATAAGTGGTGTTTGGAATCGTAAGTTGGTCGACAGGGAGTGCAATGATTTCTTAGCCCATTCGCTTTGCTCCGACATGGACATAAAAAATCGTCGGACATTCTCTCCAAAACCCTGTAAGTTATCTTTAGTTCTTCACTCCATATTGCTCTGCTGGTCGATCAGAGAATAAGAAAATAAAATAGGCCTATTTGGTCGACTCGAGACAAGACTCGAATCGAATGCGAGCTAGATGAATTCGCAGGCCCAATTGGAAGATCCTTCCTCCTCATCTCTACGTGACGACGTCTTCATCTCACGGACATTAACCTCTGTCTTCAGGCATTCCCTTATTGCTAAATCGTCAGTCGTCGTCACCACCATTTCTATAGTTTTAAGTGACTAAATTACACTAAAAGTCTCAAACTTTTAATTCTGATTCTAAATGGGTCCTTAACCTGCATTACATTGCATATTTGGTCCCAAATATTTATACTTCATTGCATATTAGCCTCTAACTTTGGTCAAGATTGAATTGCACAAAAACTTAGTTTATAGATAAGAAAGATTGATAGTTTAAATGGTCCATTAACTATTAAAAAATTATGACACATGTTGAAATTATAAGAATATAATTATCAAATAGTTTAAATTAAATTAAAAAAATTGACATGAGACATATACGTGAGAGTTAGAATTCAAAATTTTTTGTAACTACCTTCTTATAAATTTAATATGAATCATAATTTTCTTAAATTATCAAATTTTCTCTCTGCAAAATCAGATTTTTGTGTGAATTAAGTTTTTTTTAATGTTAGGGACTAATGAGCAATGAATTGTAAAGATTTGAGGCGAATATGCAAAAAAAAAAATCCAATTTGTAATGTAAATCAATTGTTTGGGACTTTTGGTACAATTTACCCCTTTTTTAGTAGCTACTTAATTACAGGTTAATTTAGGCCTATAGCATTGTAAAAGAAAAAAAATAATGCAAACATTCAAAATGTTACTAAAGGATGACAAAATATTTTTATATCCATGGTCAATGTGATAACGATAAAATATTTATTACTATTTAGTTTGTAAGGTTACAAGTTCACTATCTAATAACTAATCTAATAATTGAATATAAAATTCAATTTTAGTTCAAAACAACAAAATAACAAAGATAACTAAACAATTTTATTCAAGTGTAATTAGTTTATTCAATTTTTCCACACCACTACCCTAAATTCTACTCCATCTGTCCAAAACTATTATAAAATATTCTATTTTAGGCAACCTAAAATCTTGCAACATTTTCATAATTAGTAAATTATTTTACCATATTACCATTCAAACTATCATTTCAATATTTACTTTTCCTAATTTATCTAATTTATGTGTAAAAAGGCTAAGGATAAAAACAAAAAAAAGACATGAACTTTATGTGCTTCTATAATCTTTATGATAAAACAAATAATCTAATAGATATGAGAATGAGGAAGTATAAAATAAGAATAGGCATTTTGATTTACGTAAGTTACTTGCATTAACAAAAATCTTTTACAAGGACGTGTATATAGTTTCTAGAGTAAATTCTTCTGGGGGTTTCTTAAAGATTATTTTCATGTCCTAAAGTGGTGCATTATCCTAAATTTTCCATATTGAAGTACTCTATCTCATTTTCATGTCCCAAATGGGTTATTTCTATCAATTTCAGTATTAAATGTGATGTGACATTAATTAACATTAAAGTAAATATAAAATAGCATTATTGGCCCTTAAAAATTTTCAATCAATAATTTTAAACCTTAAACTTCTAAATCTACAATTTATACCCCAATTAAATCAAAATTTGTTTTCTTGTAAATTGCCTTTGCTCATCTTCCCCAAACTGGGTTTTTTTCACCTAATTTTTTTTGGCTTAAATGCACCATTAGTCCTTCAACTTTACCAACTTACACGAGTTGGTCCCTTAACTTTGATTTTGTATGACTTAATTCTCAAACTTTGCAAAATCATGCAACTTAATCCTTAAACTTTTTAAAATGTGCAACTTAGTCCTTCAGCCATTAGGATAAACTACAACTTTAATTTCTAACTTTCAATCTTTCAATAAAATGACCTTTCTATTTAGAAACTTTCATTATCACCAAACTTGTGGGTTAATAAATTTTACAAAATTGTTAGAAACACAATTAACTAATTAAATCACTTACAAATTGATAATTCAAAAAAATTATATACATTAATTTTTTAAAAAATTAATCATTTAATAATTTATATTTTAGTTTTTTTTAAAAAACAATACTTTGTTGACTTATTGGAAAAAAAAAATTATGCACTTTACTATTATGTTGATCAATTAGTTTTTCTACATATATTATCTCACTTTTTTCTTACAAAATATGCAACATTATAGACTTATGAGTTATGAATTTAAAGATCACTCTAGAGAGTTTTGCTTTAAGTTGATTTAGTTTTCAAACAATTTTTCAAATTAATATTTTGTGATTTAGAATTAGTATACCACATCATTTTAAAACTAATTTATCCCTTGAAATTCTCATACTGATGAAGATGGTATGAATTATAACTTCCTTGGTTTTTTATTATTTGTTTCAGAAGAAAAATTTAGGGGAAAGCACAAAAAGAAAACAATCCAACCTTTAACTTTGAGATGATTTATCTTCTTTACTTTTTTTATTTCTTCAATTTCTTGCATATTAATGGCTTCTTTATGTTTAACTTGAATATTTTTTTTCAAATATAAATACTAGTTGGAATCCATCAAAAGAAAAACAAGTAGTCAATATTCAAATCAATTGGTTAAATTAATTTTTTTTCCCCAAATCCCCTATTCGCATTAAGTTGATAACAAATGATAGCACGTACCATCTTCATTATTTTTTCCCCCAAATTTTTCTTTAGAAACAAATGATAAGAAGCCAAAGAAGTTATAGTACATATCATCTTCATTAACATGAGAATTGCAAGTGATGAATTAGTTTCAAAATGATGTGGTATACTAATTCTAAATCACAAAATATTAATACCAAAAAGATTAATTTGAAAAATTATTTGAAAACTAAATCTACTTGAAGAAAAACTCCTCTAAAATGATATCTAAATTCATAAGTCCCTAATGTTGCATATTTTGTACAAAAAATGAGAAAAAAAATAGTTGATCAACATAATAAGGGGTGTATAAATTTTTTTTTTCTTTCCAATAGCCAACCAAAGTAGTTTTTTAAAAAATAAGTAAAATATAAATTATTGAATAATTAGAAATTTCTCAAATTATTGTATATAATTTTTTCAAAACATAATTTTGCAAGTTATTAAATTAGTTAATTATGTATTTAACAATTTAGTAAAGTTTATTAACTCATGAGTTTAGTGATAATGTAAGTGTTAAATAGAAGGGTCATTTTGCTAAAATATTAGAAGTTAGGACTCAAAGTTATAGTTTATCCTGTTGGCTGAAGGGCTAAATTGCATCATTTAAAAAGTTTGAGGACTAAGTCGCATGATTTTGCAGAGTTTGAGGACTAAGTCATACTGATTCAAAGTTAAGGGGCCAACTCGTGCGAGTTGGAAAAGTTGGAGGACTAATGGTGCATTTAGGCAAATTGTTTTTGTTCATCTAGTCATCTTCCCACCTCCAACTCGCTCGTAACAAGGTGGATGGAAGAACGCACGGTGTCGCACCAACAGTTGCGCCATAGATGACGGCAGGTGGCCACCAGGAAGTCGCATGAGGCCTCGAAACAAAGTAATGATAACGAATTTGACAAGCGGGAAGATACCGATGGTCACTCAGTGAAATTGATTGTTGCTCAATGAAATTGCTCAACCTTGTCAGATCTGAATCTCATCCAACGGAAGGTGATGGTTTTCTTCGGCAATTTGATTGGTGAAGGAAAGCAAATTCTTGGAGAGAGTGAGTTGATAGAGGCAAGTTAAGTGGGAGAGGTGGAGGGCGACGGATTCGGGTGGAGGAAAGGGTGACGGATTGGGTGGAGGATAGGGTGACGAAATCGAGGTGGAGGAGAGGAGGACGGATTCAGGTTGGAGGAGAGGGCGACAACACCGAGCCTCCTTTTCTCCCAGCAGTGCCTTTTTTCAACTTCCCTCTAGTAGCTATCAGTTTCCATCTTGCTGATATAGAAAGAGAACGAGACAAAGACAAAGACACAAACAGATAGAATCGAAAAGAGCATGTGGAGATTCATTTGGGAGAACTGCGGAAGGTGAAGAATTGGAGATTTATTTGGGTTGTGGGTGAGAACAGTGGAAGGTGAAGAACGTTGATTAGGAGGATGAAGGCTTCTACCATCGTGGCGTGGGTTTGGTGGTTTGAGAGATTTGGGAAACTTTGGGGTATGGGTGTTTGATTTAGATGTTTGAGGTTGAGGAATCTTTATAATAAAAGTTTGAGGACTAGAATTAGTATTTAAAAATTTATTTTACTCTTAATTAATGTCACATCAATAAAATCTATCTATTTTAACATGAAATGGATAGAAATTACTCAATTAAGATGTGCATAATCAGGTACGATACTTTGATAGGATAATTTTTAGATGAGGTACTCGTTTATGATACAAAAAATAAGCTAAAGGACCCCCAGAGGCATTTAGCCATAGTTTCTGTTAGAAGTCCAAGAATTACCCTTGCAAAGGGAGGAAGAAGTAAGCTTCCGGCTTCCACCGAGTTCGAGATAGTCGTCCCCTTTTCCATGGCAGTCTATGCAGCTCCCCCTTTCTCTTCTGTTTTTATCCAACCCTAGAACAGAATATCTACCTCAATAGGCAATACACATCTGCTCTCCAGGAAGCTCATCAAGTCAAGATGTTCATATCCGGCCGATCCCTCCGTCTAATAAGAACCATCGTGCCTTGTACCACCCAAGTCCGATCCGTCACCTACATGCCCCGCCCCGGAGACGGGGCTCCTCGGGCTGTAACCCTGATCCCCGGCGACGGAATCGGCCCGCTGGTGACCAATGCTGTGGAGCAGGTTATGCAGGCGATGCACTCGCCGGTGTATTTCGAGAAATTCGAGGTTCACGGCGACATGAAGCGGGTTCCTGCAGAGGTTATAGAATCAATTAGGAAGAATAAGGTGTGTCTGAAGGGAGGCCTGAGGACTCCTGTCGGTGGAGGCGTCAGTTCGCTGAATGTGCAGCTAAGGAAGGAATTGGATTTGTACGCTTCGCTTGTTAATTGCTTCAACTTGCCGGGGCTTCCGACGAGGCATGAGGGTGTTGATATCGTTGTGATAAGAGAGAACACCGAAGGAGAGTACTCAGGCCTCGAGCACGAGGTTGTTCCCGGCGTTGTTGAAAGTCTTAAGGTACCGATTCTTGAAACATTACCCTTTGATGATATTGTTACTGCGGATAACGAGGCAAAATAAACTAATGCTCCTGTATGTTTAGTTTTTTTTTTTTATTCCCTTTTCCTTTTCTCTATCCCAATATTCTATTTTGGTCGGATATGAGAGGAGCGAAGCTGCTTGATTTTGTTAATTTTTCCTGTAGACGAACCAGCGAGTTGGTCCAGTAGAATTATGTATGTGGTTGCTAATTAGTTTCTGCATATTTGCCTTCAAGTGTATGTTGAATCTGTGGGAACTATAGGTGGCACTTGGAATTGTTATGTATATTTGCGGATTCTTGCCTGCCATGAGCTTGTAATGGTATCGAGCTTACTATAGCATCATAGCATCAAGCTTAGGTAGCTTGAAGAATAGTTGAAGCACCTACTTTGCCCGACAGCTACCTAAAAGATTCGATGATGAGAGATTCCAAAGCCTCATATGCATCTTCTGGTGACCTGTGGGCTCTATGCTTGGTTGGTATTCAAGTTAGCTTGAGGTTCTTTTTCCTTATTTGTCTTGAATTAAAGCTTTTGTGGGTAGCTAATGCTTGTCTATCTTTCTCTACTGCTGGACCCTTTTTAAAGTCAATTTGTGGCCTGTACTTTTATTTGCTTGATTGAGCAATGGCACTAATTTTCAGTTTTGGCATCTAGCTATTCTGTTCCTCACTAGAACACTTTGCTAGGTGATAACAAAGTTTTGCTCAGAACGTATTGCAAAGTATGCTTTTGAGTATGCCTATCTGAACAACAGAAAGAAAGTTACAGCTGTCCACAAGGCCAACATAATGAAGCTTGCTGATGGTCTGTTTTTGGAATCTTGTCGTGAAGTTGCAACAAAGTACCCAAGTATCAAGTATAATGAGATCATCGTCGACAATTGTTGCATGCAACTGGTTTCAAAGCCTGAGCAATTTGACGTGATGGTAAGTGAGTTTTGGCATTTTCGAATTTTATTTCTTGTGTCATGTCTGCCTCTGTTTTATTCACATTATTTTCCAGCTATATACCCTTTATTGTTTTTAAGATTTTGATAATTTCTTCTTGTGCTTCCTCCTATTTTTTATGTCTTAAGTATATTGAACTCTCACATTTGGCCAACTCTAAAGGACTTAGTTTACAGGGTGCTAGTTCAGTCCTTCACAAGGACCTTTGAAATATACTTGGGATATTGTCAATACCATAGGATACATTTGATTAGAATAAATTCCTCACCAGATTGTCTTGATTGATTACGAATTTTTGGTTCATTTTATTATTAACTAGAAGAGTAAATTCATTGTGTCACCTCAGTACGTGCTATCTGGTGTCATTTCAACATATAGATGAGAGCCAAAAGTGGCTGTGAAATCAAGCTATCTGAAGAAGGTGAAGGTTGGGATCAGTAAAAATCAAGAAGAATTGAGAATAAAGTTGTTAAGAATTAGAACATATTTGTATTAATTTTTCTAAAATTAATAGATCTGGCACAGTTGTAACAATATGAAGCTCAACAAGGCTTTCTACATTCTGTATAAGCAGTCTTCTTTTATGCCGTACCAAACATCAAAACAAGGTTCTTTCTTTCATCGTTCATGGTCCAGGGATTCCATTGAGCAGTGTTGTACTTAGCTGTTCTAGATATTAAAGGCTTCTATTGATGCTAGTTGTGAAATAGATCGACCATAGATGTGAATTAGATTGACTCTGAAACAACTCTTGGATCGCTGGAGCGGCATGTTTTAGACCTCAGAACTGAACCATGAGCCATCAATATTGACATACCAATTTCCAGCAGTTTCAATAAGCTCTTTTGATTGTCTCCTCTATCAATCATGCTGATTGATATAATCTGTATTTTAGGTTACACCCAATCTTTATGGCAATCTTGTTGCAAATACAGCAGCTGGCATTGCTGGAGGAACTGGCGTTATGCCCGGAGGTACTGATCCCATTGTTTTGTTAGCACGTTCTAGTTCTCAGATCATGTTCATTCCCCTACCTGTACATTTCTCCTCTGGAAAGAATTTTACCAAATGAATGTTCATTCTATAACTATAATATGCGATTACAGGCAATGTGGGCCAGTATCATGCTGTGTTCGAGCAAGGTGCTTCAGCTGGGAATGTCGGAAATGAGAAGATGCTTGACCAAAAGAAGGCTAATCCAGTGGCTTTACTTCTCTCATCTGCTATGATGCTCAGGCACCTTCAGTTTCCTTCATTTGCTGATAGACTTGAAACGGCGGTAAAACGTGTGATCTCAGAAGGCAAATATAGGACAAAGGATCTCGGTGGGGACAGCTCTACTGAAGAAGTTGTTGATGCTGTCATTGCAAACCTGGACTAGTGTTTGGCTTGGAGGTTCCAGCATGTTGGGTACAGTTTCTCCTCGGTCTTGAGCTAGTTTTTTCTGTCACTAACAGTGGGTTTGTTCTCTCTGCCCTGCCCTTTTGTACCATTAATAGCTTCCTGAAGGGAGGACGATTTTTCGATATACTCCGACGTGAGATGATGATTGTCGACAGTTTTCAAATGCGACTGGAATGGCTACTGGTTGATTGCAACAGTTCTCAAATGATGATTGGAATGGCAACGGCTACCATTATCTAATTTATCCCAGTGGTTTCCAATCGGCAAAAGATAATGTATAAATTACTAATGGTTTTAGGTTGGCCTAGATTAGATTGGCTACTAACATTTTATTTTGGGTGAGTAAATTATTAACGTTAACTAAAATCGGCATTGAGTCAATATTCAGGCCTATGTGGACAATCTACGATGACTAGGCATACACGTTGACGTTGGCATAGTGTCGGATGGCTAACTAGCAGATGGACTCTACTCCACTGAGGCCAATTTTGAGCAGTACAGAAAATTTCAAAAACAAAACATGTCATGTCAACGAATGCAATTTACAAGTATAATCCAATTGTACGAATTTAGTATTTGTGGCTCAATATGATTTAGACACACAATCTTAAGGACCTAATGCATAATTTAAGTGCAAGAGGTAAATGATAGCCCCTGATCTAACTTCCACAATTTTTACGAAAAGGGCCTACCAAGTACCAACCATAAATTTCATCTGCACCCTCGTCCCCCTCCTCCTGATTATCCAATTTCACTGTTGGTCGTTACCACTGCCGCTGCTGCTTTCCACATTCTCGCACAACCGATTTTTGCACCACTCTGCAGCTGTCACCACCGTCAGTGACTCGATTGAAGGAGAAAGAAGGTTGTCCATGAGGCTGTCGCTCGCTTCAACTTTGTTTATCCCTCCACTTCGAAGCTGAACTCCAGAGGAAATCCAACAAATTGAAATTGGGTTTATCTATGGCAACACAACAATTATTCTAATCCACAAAATAACTCAAGGTAGAACACAAATCATATCTATAGAGTATGAAACAGAGGAAGAGCTTAAATCAGTCGGTCAGCCAACCCTTCAATTTGTGGCCGCAATCCTTGATTCGTCCCCGCTCAATCTAGGAGCTTCCATTAATCCCTCTGGTTTACACCATGCCGCTCTGTTCACTCCGAAAACTAATCCCTACGATCTAACCTTCTCTTGGGCGGCGATGGGTATCGACAAAGAGCTTTGGTTTCTCTTTCATTTTTTGCAGTTTCCAATCATGATTTCGTGCTGCAATCTAATGTATCGTCTAGCCCTATCAACCCGTCCTCTTATCTACAACTCAACGTCCTCCGCCATGTGCCTCTGCAATCTCTCCTCCGACAGCCACATTCAGCCATCCACCCCTATGTGATGAACACATACACCTTGAAGAACAATGTAATCACTAAACAGAAGGAATCTATGGTAATGATGATGTTCCCCTGTAATGCTACTTGCCAACTAATCCTCTCTCTGGCGAGTTCTATGCAATGACAGTGACTATGTCAAAATGTAAATCACACTACTGTAAGCCTTCATTGCAATGAAATTAACTGATGAATGCCTTGAATCGGATTTAACCCAATTTGCACAGTTAAAAATTAATTCACTAAAATATGTCCTGTAGCATATAAAGCCATATCAAATCCCAGAGATTCAACATGAAAAATAGCAACATAGAGTGAACATCTCTAGTCTACAATACTAACACCCACGAAATTCTCAACTGAAAAACCAAGCTTAAAAATCACGCAACACTACAATTTTCATCACGGGTAAAATTGTAACACGTAAGGGATCAATGGCCTAAGGTAGAAAAATCACATGTTTAGAGCTGCCAATGGAGTTAAGACACCAAAACTGGGACAGGTGTCCACATTCTAAGTTGGATGCATCTGTCATCTTCCAAAATACATTACACAACCTGCACAACGAAACAACTGGGAGAATCAAAGCAGACATTAAACCCTAACTTTGAAGACACCTGTCATTACCCGACGCTCTCTTCTCCTTTCATGTATTAGATGAGTGATAAAATTGTTGCAGTCCAGATGCTCTGATGCCCCAGCTTCCTTGAACTTCTTTCTGTCCGGTAGCGCTGAATGCTACCTCTAGCACCGACGCATGACGGGGGAGAAGGGCGTGATGTTGCTGAAGCCTGCTAGTCCCCTGGGAGTAATTCCTGGTCATGTCTCCAGTTATTTGTAATGGTGAATCGGACCAATTCCGTTTGCCTTGCTCGTTTCCGAAGAACAGCGGCTATGGCGGAGTACTCAGTGTAAGTCGAGCACTTGGGTTTTCAATCAGATAGCAATCAAGCACAGAGAGTAACTATAAGAGGCAACTCAGCCCCTGAGGTTGGCAAAATTGATCGGTCAACTCCTTTGACCGACATATACTCATGTCATCTAACTTATGTCCATAAAAAAAAAAAGAGAGAGAGAAACAAAAAAGTACATAAAAGTCACTAAAGTTCCTTATTATTCTCTAACCTTAAGCTTTAGTCTCCAACACCAAGGACACTTTATCAACATTTTCAAGGTTCTAAGAGTTTCTTTTTCCAGAGCCACCGTGTAGGGGAGCCTTGAAACATCCGTCAACCCCTCGAAACCTACTACTTGTTCGTTGGAGCGGCGCAAGCTCGACGGCTACTCTATCCGAGCCAAGATGAGGTTGGGCGTCAACATCTGGTATGGGCCATAGGGTAATTGACAATGATTTGGACATGTGGGAGCAGACGATGAGGTTGCCCTGAGAAATTCCTGGGCGGATAAAATGCCAAGATCATGATAAACTGAATAATACTAATAGAATGCGGACTTCAGTGGGGGGCATCCCTTGTTGAAGTTCAGGAGGTTAACTCTCCTGGTCAATCAAGTTCAAGGGCTTCCCTTGTCTTTAGGCCTTTTTAGAACATGAATAGTTTATTTGGCTAAGGAAACATAAGTGGCTGATTTATACAGCATTACTAGTGGGATTGCAGGGAGTATGGAGCAAAATGGAACGCTTGCGCAAGTATCTACAGGGATTGTAAGCTTATTGGTTGCATTAAGTTTTTGAATTTTGATTATTGATTCTTGTCATAACACCATTATGTTCCCCCCAAACCTCACCTTACCCTCCTATTGGACAGTAAACAACTGTAGGTTATTGCAGTACTTACCACGTTTGCTAGAAGCATTATGTTGTCCCTTGTCTCCTGAATCTTATCAAGTTCAAGGAATTAATTATCCATCTTGCAAGCATGAGTGTTATTGCTAAGACTGAAAAGGAAAAGAAATCTATTGTTCCAGTGAGACATCAGAGATCATAGTTATATACTGCAGTAGTTTGCTTTCTTTTATTAAATTTATAATTCTTAGTCCTTTATTTAAGTTGAGGATTTGATTATGAATACTCTATTGAACATCAATTGATACTTCTTGCATCAATGCAGTGGCGTTGATCGATTCAAGCGACAATTTGCTCCTTTGGTGGAGCACTCTGGTAAAGGAAAAATAAGCAAACCATCTTCTTCTAAGGTCTCATGCTTCTTTGCCAAGGTATGTGATAATGAAAATTCAAATTTATTTTTTTTACATCACTTTCTGAAAGGCCCAACGGGAGAAGCTGCCCAAAATTGGAAAGATTAAGTTAACTATCCTGTCCATCTTATTTAAATTTGTATGCTTTCTCCTCTTCAGACAACGGGTTCCTGCTCCCAAAGATGACACTCCTGACCAAATCAGTGATTCAGAAAGGGGAGGCCCTGGTGTTGCTGAATCTACTCCAAATGGTTTCAAAAATGCTAAAACACAAAATGGGCCTGCCAATTTTTGTCTTGCATAAATCAAATTATTTGTCTATCAATGATCTCACGAAGATTCTTCTAATTATAGCCTTTTTTTGGCAATTTTTTTATTAGGACCGAGTTAACGTGCGTTTGGGGAGGAAGAAAAGTGACACATGAGCTTGGTGTTAATATACTCAAAAAGTTTCCCATATTTACAGTCCAGGCTAGAGAAAAAAGTGTACGTGATAGCCTTTTCTCTGCTTAACTGTTAGAGCTGCAACAGTCTGAACTAGAGAAATAATCACCCCGGCTCTCCTACAGCGAGCTCCATTCTTCTAGCATGTGCAATGTCACCCCATCCCTTAGATCTATCCATTTTTCCTAACCTTGTCACTTAACCCATCCCGTTTCCAGTCCACTCCCACCTCCTGCCCATCCTCGCTCGAACCAGCCTCCTACGTTGATGGACCTTAATTTCAAGGATCGGCAAACTTCGAGCACTTACGGCAGGGCGACCGGATCTTTAGCGTGGCTGCCCCCATCCTACTGTGTTAAGGGCTTTCCCCATCCCATACATCTAGTGGAATCGTGGCCAAGTAAGATTTCAACTGAATCAAACTACTGGGTCTTGCACCAAGACGAAGAATCCACAGTGTTGAGTGCCAAATTAGTATCGTATTTCATTTTGACTGGAGATTTGGAAAATTTTTTGGTATTTTCTTTACACTGTAGAAACTGAATCCACCTTTGCTTTTCTGCTATGAGTGGGCCAAGTGTTAATATAAATACGTGCTTGAAGGTGGGGAGGAGGAGGTAGAATATTATTGCAATGTACTTTTACTTGAGGAGCAGATAAGACAAAAGGAAGTGTGGTCCCATAACTATAGAAGTGAAACTTCACAAAAATGCATTAATTCGGGGGAGTTAACTGCCGCCGAACTGCCTGAAAACAAAGACCTTCGTGTATGTTGGTCAATGAGAGGCTGATTGAAACGTCAGGTATTCATAGCTGCAACCCTGTGTGTCAACCCACCATATGACTCCTCCTGCAGGAGAACGGGTATTCAAGCATTAGCATTTCTATCAGCCTTTACCAAAAATGCGAGAATAGAAACAAGCTTAGAGAGTTATGACTTTCTTTGTCAGAAATAATTTGAACAAAGTAAGTCTTCACTAAATAAAGTCCTAACCAACAACTCTCATGCCATCTAATCGGAAATAACACCCTTATGCACCAGAGAACACATACCTCCAAATACAAAAACACAAGTGTCTATGGGAAGCAAGTCCGTCACTTCCATTGAAAGGAAATAACCGATCAAAGGATTGAGAAATTTGCTTTAACCTAGTGTTCTTGAGGTAAAAGCTAATGATATGCAGGAGTTGATGAAACAGTGTAGTTATTCAAACAAAGCTTGCCTTGTACTCTGCTTTGTTGTGTAATGAAATGATAGAGTAAAAAGTTCTAATTTATTTAGGGGGAAAATGGTTAAAGGCATCTATATAATTTTTCATTTGAAACAAAATACCTGTATTTTTGTATAAAGAGCGAGTACTGCTAGTCATTTTCCTTTTCAGAATGATAGTGAGGGTAACTATCCTACTCACCTCCATACTTAATTGACCGCATCCAGGTGAGATAACCCCATATTTATTTCTTCATAGATATGGCAGGCTTTAAGCCTCGCAAAGGAACTCTAATGTTGGGACCCTCTGAATGTCGCTATAGTCTGCAGGTGCAGGACCATGCTAGCAAAATTTTTGAAAGTGATTTTTGTCAAGTGGCAAATAGAAGTAGTCCATGAATGGCTGCACTTCAATGAATCATATAGTCAACTCATCAGTTGACTGTTTTTTCATTTACAAGCAAAGTAGCAAACAAACAACTTTGTTTATTGTTTTGTCTAAGTTAGTCAAAGTGATAATGTTGTCAAACATGAAATTCTAAAAATAATTTATATGATTATAATTTGTTCATATACATTAATTTTTTTATAGAATTGTAAAAAAAAAATCTACATAATTGTTTTTAAAATTGTAGAAAAAAGATTCCCCATTGATTATTTAGATTAAGATATGTATAATTGGAGAAAACACAATGGGAGCTGATATGAAAACTGTACAGTTAAGGCTTCAAGCTATACAACTTATTAATTAATTACTAGACTGGATTTGAGTAAGAATGATGATGATGATGATGATGAAGAACCCTAGACTAGAGTAATGAAGAAGAGAATAATAATTCCCCAAGAACCAGCGACAATGTTGGAGGAATGTGCAACCTTGTACTTTGATTCCAGCAACAACCCAAAAACCAGACGATATTCTTGTATTGGGCCAAGTCTAGCATCTTGATTTCTGACGAGAAGGAATCTTCGGCTCCAGATTTCTCGTTGGTGCCTCCATTCGTGGCAAAAATGGTATAATCATTAAATAGGCAAAGTTAAGACACTAGTAGAGGAAACGAGAAAAGTCAAGGACAAAAACTGTTATTTTCACCTTCAATTTAACAGTCACTTAATGAAAGAATGGTAAATTTGGTATTTTTTATAACATTGGTAGTAAATTTGATCTTGAAAGTAAAACTCAATATAAGATTTTAACACTTTTAAAAGTTTGATGGTAAATTTGATCCTTCCAACACTTTTTGATTGTAAATTTGATATTTAATCTATTATAAATTTACCGTTTTCAGTACCTTTTGCGACCCAATAACGATGTTCTCACCAGCCCAAACCAAACTAGGGCTGGCTGAAACTGTTTGCCCGCATTAACTTGAGTTGTGCCTGCTTGGCCCAACCCAACCTATCCTGTGATTAACATATGGTACCCACCTACGGCTGTGCCTGTGATTCGATTATTACAAGATATACTTTTAAAAAAAAAAAAGGCAAGCAAAGAACCATTAAGAATTTTATGTTGATGGACTCGGTGACCTCACTTCACACGTATACCATTGAATTCTAAAGAGAATCTGGAGTCAAATACCCACCAGCGTCTACACTTGGTTCTCAAAGAATACTTCCACCCTAAATAAATGAAAATGTTCCATACCAAACAAAAGGAAAATATAGTGGATTGTTTGCTCACCAATCTGAGGACAAGAAACAAATCATTTTTTACGTCAAAAGAGGAAAAAACTTTAGCCAATTCAGTCTCTTATACTTGCAGTGTAGTTGTCAAATCTCATATCCTGCAATTGGCAGCTGGATGAGAAAAGAGAAAACAGATAAACAAATCAACAACTAAACTGAAAGGGGAGGTAAAAAAAAAAACGGATGAGGCAATGGACATGGGAGGGAGGGTGTAGCAATTAGTGAACGACTGCCATCTCAGTAGGAGTACTCACTGCAGTAGATAAACTGGTTCAAATCGAGGGTAATTCTGCCTTGCTTAGCTGTATCGAATGAATTAAACAGATTCCTACAACAGCAATAACTATGTAAAAATAGAACAAGCAGACACAAAATAATAATAATAATAAATAAATAAATAAATAAGATGGAGATTGCATGCCAAGCAACTTGTGGCACACTGTTAGGAGACGGAAACTATATCTGGTCTTAACACATGGGAAAACTGCATATTCCAAAACTATACAAATCAAATTTCCCAACAAAAAGTATCATACCTAGCGGACTGCAAAAATATGCAAAGAGAAATGAATTCATCCAAATGGAACCTTCCATTTTCCTTTTGTTCAAAGCTCTGCAACAACAGAAAGAAATTATATCAACTGTTTGTTATGACTAATATCTAACACCACATCAAGAAACAGCCGATTAATGACCTGAGTCCCAATGATGGAGGACAGGTCAGTGCCATGATAAAAGTAAAGAGTACAGAATCTCAGTGACAGTTCTCTGATTTATACACTTGTAAGAAAATCCTTTCTTATATGTCATAAAAAATAACATTAAAAAGAAAAGAAAAAAAAAAAAAAAGAGCTTTCTCAAAGTGTAGTCCAACACCAACAGAGAACTAATGAGCACATTCTTAATCACAGAATGAGTACTCGACATAAGGAGCCAGTGAGGCACCCCATTTGCAGCCCTCATTCAGTAGAAATGGTTCACGGGCAACCAACTGCAACCTATTCTGTTTTCAATCACTTATCCACCACAATTAATCCAAGAGAAAAAGACATAAATGCAAATAGAACCAGTCATCTGTCAGAAATCATCACCAACCTTCGACAAGATTCATGATGTGAAGAGATGAGGAAATGAAGCTGAAACACTCTAGATATATGGAGAATGATGAGCCGAGAAGAAATATCTATCTAACATTCTAAAAAGACCTAGCTAGCTCTATAAGCCTACATGCTTAACATGTAAGCATAAATATTTTCTATTAACCGACATATAGAAAGAAGTATATTCATTTATTGGTTAGCGACTGACATAGGCTAGTATATATATAGGAGATAGGTGCAATTGTGCAAGTATAAAAAGAGCATGAAGTGCAAGAAGAGTGAAAGTGAGTGAGAAACAGCGGATTGCATGTGAGTGTGGGAGAGTGATACAAAATAAATTGTGTCAGAGCAATAATATTGGTGTATGTAATATATTTAACCAAAAATAATAGCCAGCCAAATTTTTATTCTTCAACATCACCAAGCTTATATGTTAGATCTTAAGCTATCCATTACAACAGGAACAAAATCTAGAACTGAGAAAAGAGTGGCATTTATGGCTTTACCTCACATACTGTGCAGAAAGCAGGAGAGTCCAAAGCGAAACCAATTTTCAACAATGCCTGTTGCCAAGATCCGATGGTAAGTAACCAAAATCTTTTTTTTTTTTTTATATATATATAAAACCCAGAAAGAGGCTGAAAGTATGAATCAAATAAACAAGAGACCAAGCAGAATTATACAAAAAATAGATGGATATGATATGAAAACAGAAAATTATGCAACAGTGGAAAGATTTTGGGACCATGATTTCTTCATATACAAAGCTGAAACAAAGTGATAGGAATTACCTCATAAACATCCTCTGTGCTAAGATATCCACGATTCCTACATAATATGTCAAATGGGAAACCAACCTCACTTCCTTGCATCACGAATGAGTCTTAAAGACAGTGATTATGTAACAAGACAAAATAACTACCCTAAACATAAACTACTGATTGACAGCACGTATCAGCAAATAATTACAAAATCTCAAAGGCAATACGAGAAAACCAGATGAAAAACAAACACAGGAACACTGGTCAATTGATTCTACATATATTCTCCAACCTCTAAAAAAGGCTTTGTAAGCAGAAAAACACATTTATCTCGACTCAACTGGGGCCATTACTACTAACTCATTAATCAGATCGTAACAAGTGACCACAGAGCAGGAAATAAAGAATAATATTTTTGCTATTTAAACAAGGTAATGATTCTGAATCATAACTATAAAGTGGATCACCTCTCTCGGTCTGAAAAGGCTTGCTGAATCTGCAAGAAATGGGGAGTAAGCAAAAAAGGAAAAGGGGGGAAAACTCTTAACTCAAATTAAGTTAGATGTTAAGCTACACTCCATTTTCTGAGAAACATGAGAAATTTCAACGAACGATGACAGAAATTTCGAACCTTGATTAGGAAATTGTTAAGTGCGACGAATTCTGGGATCAAGAGTGAGAAAATAGAAAGTAAATCAAATGAAATTTACAAGGAATAAACTCAATAGGAAAAAATTTAGTATCGAAGTACCTCCAAAGCTCATGGTGCCGTTTCTGTCGAAATCATACATTCTGGAAAAAGCGTAGGTGGGAAGAACTCAACATCAAAAAAGAGAAATAAATGAGAAATCAGGAAAAAGGGGGAAAAGGACGAAGACCTGATCATTTGTTGGACGATGGAGGGAGCGAAATCAAGGTTTCCAATAGCTAAAGCACTCTGATGATCAAAACGAGAGCGGTGGTTTCAGACTCATTGTTGAGTAAAGTCGTCGAAAGCAGATTCAAGGTAAAACAAAGTTTCGGTTTGATATAGACTGGAATTTGAAAGGGGAAGATACCCGGAGTTGAGCAGCAGTGATGTTTCCAGTTCTCTCTGAGTCAACTCGCTCGAACCATTCTCTCAAAATCGCCTTGTCCACCATTTCCACGGCCCACCGGAAGATCCGAAACGGCAGCTGGGAACGAATGGACGATACAAACGATTTTAACAGGCTACGAGCATCGAGAGCAAGAGAACAAAGTGCGCGTGCGTGCGCCTAGCTTAATACAGCAGTGCGACGTCGTTTTCTCATCCCAGGTTTCTTTACTAGAAGATTATTTTATCTGTTCCCTGTTGTTTGATTTTCCGTACACCAGTCCCTAACCTCCGCTCATGCCAATTCTGTTGCATCTTCTAGTTATGGTGAAGAGGAAAAAGAAACGGAGCTTCACCAGTCTTGACCGACACATTCTAAAATAAGAAATTGCATTTAGGGAGGGCGTGAGCTCTTCCTACTTCGATAAGATGTTAAAAATTTTAAATTGTTACACTCCATTTATTCTATATATATATAACCATCTAATTTGGTACGAAAATTAATAAAATGAGCAAAGTTTATGTGTTATTTTCATTTTTATCCTAAACTTTTCACATGTAAATTGAGATTGAGACAGTTGAAAAAAATGAATATTGAAATGATAATTTGAATGGTAATCTAGTAAAGTAATTTACTAAATATAAAAATATTACAAAAAGTTGACAATGCATAAAATATAATATATTATATTTAAGATAGATTTTGGAGTATAAAGCAAAACTTAAACTACTGATTAATCGTTAGTTCAACTACCATTAAAACTTATTATCATGTGACATATCAGAGTTTTAACTTTAACTTGTGTGAGAGATTTCTTCTTCTAACAGCCAACAAAATTTTTTTTGTAAGACATTAGTGAATATAAGATAGTTTAATTAGCAGTCATCTTTTATGCCATTCACTTATACTTGTCAATATTTTTCTTGTTAAAGAAAAGCTAAAACTTCTAAAACTCACACCTTATATGTAAAACTTTTAAGTTAAATTAGAGTCTTTCAAGCAATATTCCAACGTATAATATTGCTTTTTCGGTCATAAAAAAGAAATACAACATTGTGCTTTTCAACAGTGGATATTGATAATACATATTTAAACTCTGTTACATGTACAAGTATGTAATCTCAAAAATAAGCTCAACAAAGTCCCCTCTATTTTAAGTATGAACAACAACCTGGGGCATACGGCTAATTTTCGAGAAAATCTTTTCCGTAAAAACAAGCCAAAGCCATCATCCAAAACTCAACAGGGGACTATCTTTCTATCTTGCAGTTTGTACACGAAGGTTATGGCTGTTTATTTTTCATCAATATCGATATGATATGAATTCATTTCACTGTTTGTTTCAGAACTTTATTAAGCCCACGAGCAGCCCATCTGCAGTGAGTCTCACTGAAATTCAAAGACCCCCGCATTAGATGAATGATTGGGATCGGTCCGCCACTTCCCTTAGAGTTTTTTTTGTTTCATTACCGAGAGGGAAAGAAAGCCTTATGAGAAAAGCTTTATCAAACAACTTCCAAGTGTAACAAAGGACGCCTTATTTGACGCCTGTTCTTCTTCCTTCATCTGTTTCGAGTCCAAGCACTACCTGTAGCTAAGGATAGGATAAGATGATATCAAACAACTTCCAATTGTATCAAAGGACGCCTTATTTGACGCCTGTTCTTCTTCCTTCATCTGTTCCGAGTCCAAGCACTACCTGTAGCTGAGAATAGGATAAGATGATATCAACATTTGAAAGTCGCAATGTTCCATGTATGACAGAAAACTCAATACTGAAGATAACTCCTGTCGGCCCAAGAAAAAAAGATAAGCGCACCTTGCAAACACCATCTGCTCCAACTATTGAAGCAGCTACGATCCGCCACGATCTCCAGCTTTTTCCGTTGTTTCTCAGATAGGAGGCTATTTTGTTCTTCGTCCCTTAAAGCAATGGACAGAAAGGTTGCCATTGTTGGAGCTGGAATTAGCGGCCTTCTGGCATGTAAGTACGCCCTTTCAAAGGGATACCATCCAATTGTTTTCGAGTCCCAGAGTAGCGTTGGAGGAGTCTGGACCAAGACAGTGGAGACAACCAACCTGCAGACACCGAAACAATTGTATCAGTTCTCAGACTTTCCATGGCCATCATCACTCACAGAAGACTTCCCAACCCAACAGCAAGTGTTGGACTACGTCGAATCATACGCTCGACACTTTGACTTGCTTCGACACATCAAGTTCAATACCAAAGTTGTTAGCATTACCTTTGAAGGTGCATTCGAAGATGAGATCCAATCTTGGCATCTTTGGGGTGGAAACGGGGAACCCTTTGGATCTGGAAGGAAATGGAGCCTTGCAGTAAAAGAAACTCAAAGCCATTCAACTGAGGTATGTTGGAGTAACCTTGCCAGTCATACTAAATATTAGTCGAAATATATGATGAATTAGGCATTTAAATGAAGTGGCATGCTTCGCATTGATCTTGTCAGACTTACTTGGTGGACTTTGTGATCCTTTCCCTTGGACGGTTCAGCGACATTCCAAATATCCCAGAATTTGCTCTGTGTCAAGATCCGGAAGCATTTCAAGGTGAAGTCGTGCATTCTATGGATTATGCTGCCATGGACAATGGAATGGCTGCGAAATACATCAAAGGGAAGAGGATCCTTGTGGTTGGGCTGCAGAAATCCGCTCTGGACATCGCAATGGAATGCTCTGCTGCTAATGGTTGGAGAACACAGTTTACACATTATAAAGTTGAAGCATAATTAACCAATGAGAAAGCATAATAAACACAAGAGACCACTCACTCACTGATCTGCTGCATTTGCAGGGACTGAGCTACCCTGCACATTGTTGTATAGGACAGCTCGTTGGAATATCCCCAATTATGTTCCTTGGGGAGTGCCTTTAGCTTATTTGTACCTTAACCGCTTCTCGGAGCTCATGGTTCACAAGCCAGGGGAAGGATTCTTCTATGGTTTGCTGGCGACAATTCTTTCACCCCTAGTGAGCTTTCAGTCTGAATTCAATAGAGAGGGGGAAAAAAGAGATCTTGACTAGAGACAAAACTTTTATTTTCCTTTCTTTTTTGCAAAACTGATTCTTCACATCTTCTAACAGAGATGGCTCTTCTCAAAGTTTGTCGAGAGTTACCTAAAATGGAAGCATCCTTTGGCCAAGTTCAGAATGTTGCCAAAACACAGCTTCCTTCAAGAACTCAGCTCTTGCTCCATTAATACAGTGCCAGAAGACTTCTTCAACAGGGTAGAGAGAGGCAGCATTATCCCGAAGAAAACTGAACAGATTAGCTTTTGTCAAGAAGGCATAACTGTTGATTGTGAAGATGCACCTCTCAAGGCAGATCTAGTAATACTTGCTACCGGTTTCAGGGGAGTTGACAAGCTGAAAAACATCTTTTCCTCCCCAACCTTTCAGGAGTTCATATCCGGGTCACCTGATGCAGCTGTTCCACTTTACAGGTGAAGTTTCACATTTATTAGGGGAGAGTCCGGACAAGGTACATGAGCAAGTTCACTGCAAGAAATTGGAACACTTTTGTGGCAAACACATGTCTTGAACAAAAATCAAAGTACGGGATACAAAACACAAGTTCCATCAGTGATCAAGTAATTAGGTGACGTATGAAAAATGGGGAGGGGACTAAAATTCTAGCATTTCTAACCAAAGAGCTGACGTCTATTATGAACACACTGTATAAGTCTTTTGTAGAATAAAAAAGTGACTGGTTTTGTTTTCTGATCAGGGAATGTATTCATCCTCGGATCCCACAACTGGCAGTTCTTGGGTTTTCTGAGAGCCTTGCAAATTTGTACACTTCAGAGATAAGATCCAAGTGGCTAGCTGAGCTTCTAGATGGTAGATTCAAGCTGCCAAGTATCAAGGAGATGGAAGAGGATGTGAGTAAATGGGATCAATACAAGAAGGAATACTCAGGACCTGAGTACAGGAGATCATGCATTGGTGCCCTCCATATCTGGTATAACGATCAACTGTGCAGGGACATGGGGCTCAATCCTAAACGGAAAAAAGGATTCTTAGCTGAATGGTTCGAACCTTATGGACCAATGGATTACGCCTCTTGAAAATATGGCTTTCTTGTGCGGAAGTAAGTCTGGGAACAAGAGCAGAGGAAATCCCAAGCACTTTTTTTGTGGTCTTGAAGTTGAAATAACATATGTATGGTCTAAGGAACTTTCATACACCCAAAAGCAAGAAAGAAGTTTCATCTACCCAGACGAATATTCAGATTCTTCAAGCAACAAATATAGAACCACTTTGAAGGGTTCTGGATATGTATATTGCATGACTGAAGAGCCTATTCACCCCTATGGTTGCGTCATACTGCAACAAGCCATTGCAAACACAATGACATGATGCAAAAAGTTAACACGAATTAACACTGCTTACGCCTTAAAAAAAACGGTGAAAATGGAGAGGATGGAAGAGAGCGAAAGAAGTACCTTCTAAGATAACATCAGGCATTCAACACAAATAGGTGGACAAATTCCTTGACTTTTTATAGATTTCCAACTCAGACAACCACTTTCTAAGAGTCTAGGACTACAAAGGGGTGATATAAACATACCAGGACTAGTATTCACTGAACCAGGACTGGTGAAGATGGCCTGGTTGGTCAAACAACTGTAGGGCTAGGGAGGATTGTATTTGATGCAAGCGCTGACAATTATGTACGACCCTGCAAAGGGGTACAAAGTCAGAAGCTATAAAGATGAGCAATGATCTTGGGAGGGGTTAGGGGTTCCGTCATTTGCAAGCAGTAAATTTTCCATCCTCCACCATGATTTTATGTGCATTTTGTTGTGTCCATCTTTATAGTTATACATACCATATTGTAACAGTAAATTCGTGTTAACAGTCCGATAATTGACCGTGAAGTAAAAGCCACATATATAGTCTCACCAGACAAGACCAAGATGCCTCACACATTTCTGTTGAAGTATTTTTTTATTTTTTTTTTCTGCAGGATTGCCCTTTTCCATCTGAGCAAAAGAGGCTACTTCACTTTGTGCTAAATATTGTAAACCTACAGGCAAAAGAGGCACTTAGAAAAAATATATTCTCGACGCTTAAATTTAAACTACATGATTAAAAAAAAAGATCCATGTACATTTGAACTGATTATGGGCCGTTCCCCTAGTCCACCAGGGAAAATTTTTTGCCTGTGCAGCATTATATGAGTATTCCTATTTCTGATTGAAAAAGGAACGCCAAACCATTACACATTTACACTTGTGTGTTTCATATGATTTTACATTGCTAACAACCAAAATCTCGGTCTAGTAGTTAAAATTTATTGTTGTTATCAAGAGTATCAAAGTTTAGTTTTTCGCTTCCCCTTAGCCTCTGTTCTAAGTACCAAAAGAAGTACTCCCCTGTCCTATATTTCATTTTTCGAAAAGAAAAAGTATCAAGTTTACTACTAGAATTTTGGGTTTGGTATGGATTTGCTACTATAGTTTTTTTTTATCCGATCTCTTACTAATATTTTAAAATGGGCCGAATATTCTACTAAAGTTTCAAATTGTATGTGGATATATCATTGTCTAATAAAAAGCTAACAGAAGACATTAAAGTTAACAAGTTTTGAAATTTTAATGTATAAAACAAGTTTTAACAAACTTCAAGGACACCAAGTAATTAGATTTTCCCTCTCTGTGTCAAATTTTGAGCAGCCACCATCGCCACCATCTATAGCTTTTTCAGCTACTATCCATAGTGACCGATGATAAAAAAAAATTTAGATGATTTCTGCTTCTTAACATGGACTTTTCTGGAAGCTAGGAGCACTCTGATTTCTATCATGCAGAAGGTCCAATTGCACTATGGCAACTGTATCAAAAAAATCCACAAGTACATCCTCAATTTTCTAAATGAGAAGCTGATCTATGGATTTTTAGACATTTTTTCTTGGTCAATTTTGCATTTTCACTTCATTTCTGATTTGGTGGTTAGATTCTTTCTTTTTTCAAGCATAGAGATGGTGAAAATGGACGTCGGGCTCAATTGAATGATTGTAGTCAAGAGTGTGAATCCTTTTGTGATTCGAGAAAATTTGCAACAAGAAGTCACCATTGAATTCAAACTAGCCTCTCATTCGGTGTCCTATTGCCATAAATTCTCAATTGTGTTCCACTCTACTCCAATGACCTGTTGTCAGATTCCAAGCTTCCTTTAGTTTATGGAGGTGATTGTGGCAGTAGATATTGTTATATGGGCCAGGTTCTTGCATAAAAAATTGAATGAAAAATCGTATTTGTTATCGAGGTGGAAATGCGAAAGTGGAGAAGGGAAGAGCGGTGAAGCTTGTCGGTAGGTGAGACTACTAAGAACAAGGTCCTTGAATACAACAAATAGCAAAATTCTCAAAGGTCCTAATATTTTCTGAAAGATACATAACAAACTTAAGATTTCAAAATCTACCATTTTTACCATTTTTTATTATTTTTTAATGGTTAGTGGTACATTTAAGCCACTTTTGAAACATTAGTGGGAGATTGAAAAAACAAAAAAGAAAAGAAACTATAGTGGCAGCCCAACCAAAAACATTAATGATAAATTTGAGACTTTTACCTTTTTTTTTTTTCTAGTATTCAGAAGCATACTTACAAGCATACAAATGAAGAGAGATATTAACACTCTAAGTAAGAGAAGAGGAATGTCAACTTTTTTTGGGACCTGAAAGGTAACCAAATTAACTTTGTGTAACATTGTTAGGGAAGAGGATGAGAAGACTAGATAAGAACCGTGGATCTCCTCATAATGTCTCCAATGCTTTAGCTATTTGGCCAAACTTGTGGGGACGCCTTCTTTGAAATATTTTACTTTTTTAAATAATGATTTAAATTTATTCATATTATTGTTTGTTAGAAAAATATTTAAAAATTATAGGTCTTTATTTATTATTTATATATAAAGATTTTTCATTTATATACTAAAATAATAAAAATAAAAAATCATATGCTAATCATTAAATGATTAATGTTATAAAGAACTTTGAACGGCAGGAGTAATAAGTATACATCCCATCAATATGTAAAATTAATCTTACCAAAAGAAAATACTAATATTTCCTTTAAAAAAAAGTTCTCACAGTTTTAACCCAATTGCTAAAGTATTGTGGATGTTATGAGAAGATCCAGGTTCAAACCTGAATTCTGTCTTTCCTTAAAAAAAAATGTCATACAAAACTAATTCAGTTACATTTTTATCCCTCCCCTTACTTAGGAGTTACGATACTAATATTTTTTCCCTTGTATACTTGTAAGCATGTTTTTAAACAAAAAAAATTTTAAAAAAAACCTATTTTAACTACATGAAAGAAAAAGAGAATGAAAAATAAGAGCGCACAAAATTTCGTATTATTGATAACGTTCCCCTTTGATAGCTTATTTGGGAATCTAAAAGAAAATAAAAAGCTTGTCATGCCATGAAACGATTTTATTTGGCAAAAATCAATTTGGTACCAACGGACCAGAACTCGCTTCAAATATGTTGACAAATTCTCCAGCTTTTACATCAGAACGACTTACACTCATGTATCCTAGTACAACAAAAGCAGTATTTCAGTGTAGCCCTCATAAAAGCTCGATGCATTCTTACTGGAGAAGACACGAACAAAGTAGAACCAAAATGAAGAAAAGTATGTTCCAACTGGAGCCGATCCTTGAAGCATCACTGTTAGGAGTGGAGCCACTGGGCACTGCTCAAAAAAACCAGTAGAGTAGAGTCACCAATTGAAATCAGAGAAGGGAAATGTGGGAGAACACAAGAACGGAAGCCGCTGAATGTGCTTGTAACAATATAAGGACTTACCGGGACAAGTTGACTCTGTGGCAAGGCTTGTGAGGATGGTTTGGTTGGTAAAGCCATTGTAGGTGCATGCTGAGCGGCTGCAGGTAGTTAAAGTGGTGTTGCCCAGGTATAGAGCTTCCGAGCCTTCACATTGCATGGACGGGCACACCGGCCAAATGGTAGTATTAAGCTGGGAAGGGTGGCATTGCAATCTGATCATCGGGAGAGTCGGTCAGATTCTTAACAAATTTTGAGCCTGAATCAATATGACGAGAGATGCAATGCAAGACACACTTACGTCCAATTATTGGCAGAATCACACTTGCACTGCACACAGCCATTAGCAGTCACTGCATATGTTCCATTGGAAAGAAGCAACAGGGAGTCCAGCGAGTCGCTTCTTATAGAGGAGTTGCAGGCTGCAAAAAAATAAAGGAAATTGACAAGAGTCTGAAATTCAGGACCAGGTGAGAACTATGAAGCTGGCACTTGACTTCTAAAGCGACAGCTAGCGATGACTAAAAAAGCTGGGCTGGCAATAATCTTAAGCGGATCTAGTGGTGGCTAGATAGGTCCACAGTGAGCAAGTTGGAATAAGAAATCTGGCCTGGGTAGGTACTTTGACACTCGCCTATTGGTTTCACATGGTGATACACTAGGCATGTTGGCTTACATGACGTAGGGGGTACTTTTTATAATAAATTTAAAATGAAAATTTTAAATAATAAATAATTAAAAAATATGAGAAAAATTAATTAAAATCAAACTAACTTGAACAATAACAAAAATTAGGTAAATAGAAACATAATATTATATGTATTTTACAATAATATATAATTTTTTCATTAAAAATAATTCACTTAAAATTTTCCATTTTTTTCAACTTAAATTCTAATTTTTAATATCAATGAGAAATTTATTTAGAAAAATTCACTTTTAATTTTAGCAATTATCGACAAAATTATTCTTTTAAACTATAGAGAACAATTCATACTGTAAAATGCAATTATGAATAATAAAATAATATGATTGAAACACAAAACTGTGCTTAATTTATGTTAATAAATTTACAATTTAACCATTAACTTAAAAAAAATAAAAATAAAAAATTTAATTAAAGCCGAATCAATCAGAACCATATCCAAAAGTAGGCAAATTATAATGATTAAAGTTTTATTTTGAAAAACAAAATTAAAGAAAAGCAACAAAAAAAAATTGAACCAAGACAGAAAATGGAAAAGCATTAGGTATTAAAGGTTTAACAATTGATTTAATGAATGCAAATAAATGGCTTAACACAAAAATAAATAAATTATAATAAACAATGTCTTACTTTATAATATAGTGCATAAAAACAATGAAAAATTTGGGGGCCAAGAGAATGAATAAAAAGATTCTAGCTAAATATTTATTAAATTTGGGGACCAAAATAAAAGATGGATGGAACATAGGGACTAATATGGAAAATAGTAGAAGCTTAGGTATTAAATTTACATTTAACCAAGCAACCTAAAACTGGAGAAATTATAAAATGAGCCTTAAAAATGCGAGTACCTTGTAAAAAAGGAATCGAAGTTAAGAAATGGTAAATTGTGTCTAAAAAAATAGAACAAAAAAAGAACAAAAAACAATTATTCATCTTCAATGATGAAAAGTAAAAATCCCATGACTTTTAGAAGTAAATGAAGTATATGGCGCCAATGCGTTGCGCGGGTACATTCTATAGTAACATTACCTGTAATATAATCAATATGAGTCGTTCATAGAACAATGTAAAAGGATAAAACTTAGCTTGACATTAAGTAAATTTTGACTATAAATAATTATAAACATATAGAGTAATCAGCTAAAGATATGTATATATAGTGTCAAAAGAATATTAAAAATAACAAATGAAAAATGATTAAACCAATTCTATTAATTAATTCAATAAAACAGTTAAGAGAAAAAAAAAAGGTTTCTAGTGTTCATAATGTAAGATAACATTGCATAATATACATATATAGGTTTTCCAAATTTTTACTTACTAATGAATTAGTGACAAAATAAAACCTTTTAAGAATCATGTACTCATACAGAATATAAATTGTTCATTTATTTCAACTAATCAAAACTCTAAATCAAATATGTGTAAAGTGCTTATACATTATGAAAATGTGCATTTGTTTCGATTAATTAAAATTCTGAATCAAACCTAAATAATTAAAACTCTAAGTCAAATCATGCAAAAAAAATAAGTTTTTTGGTATTTAATATGGTTAAAATAAGCATGTCTTTCACTTTCATTTAAGGTTTTATCATCCTAAAGTTCATGTCAATTATTTGAAAGCCTGCAACACCCATAATTAGAGATTTAGATAGCCCTCTTTTCTTCTCGTTAAAAACTTTTGACTTCTAGTATATACAAAAATTCTGATTAGGAAAAGGGCAAAAGAAGAAAAGTTTATGACAGATCACAAAAGTTGGGGACCATTATGGCAGAAATGTTATATGCAAGTGCTAAAGTAGACATTTGACCATTTTGTAGGAGAGGGAAAAAATTAAAACCGTGGGGGTACATGTCAAAAAAAGGGACAAAATACTCTTGAGTCATTGTAATGTTTATTTTGGCTAATAATATTTTTCAATCTTTATGATATGATAATCATATCACCATCAGTAAATGGTCTACGGTCTACCCCTTTAGTTGGCAACAGCAGATGAAAGTGGGTAAGCATTATAGCAGATGTGTAATATTTAGGGACCAAAAGAGGGGTTTGACCATAAATTTGAAGAAGGTTAAAAAAAAAAAAAAAAGCGACGGTGTGAAGCTACTGTTATGAACAGAAAAACTTGCCATTTGAATGTAGAGTACAGGTCTAAGATGGTGGGAGGAAGAAAAGGATAATTAAGACCAAGTCAAACACTTGCCACCTTTCGAGAAAATGGGTGCAAAAACTAATGGTGCATTTTCTGTTGAATCATTCATTCACAAAGTGGGACAAGCAACAATCCAATGTCTAAACCAATTTTTAATGCCTTTAATCTCAAACTATCATGAAATCGACGGAGAATCAGATTAGCAGAAAAGGCATGTGTGGCCTACATGAACCGCTCCAGTTTCTTCGGCACCAGGCCAAAGAAACAATAAAAAGAAGAAAGAAAGAAATCCGCACTAAATTATTTCGATAAAATAGTCGCAAGCTAAGATTTCGAGTACTAGGTATTCCAGAAGAAGGGAATTGAATTTATATATGCATTTTATTTACCTCTGAGAGGAACATCAAAAGGTTTGTCGGCAAACAACTGGGAGTCATTAGCGATCCCGTTGAGTTGGAAGAGCGCCTGTGTGTCGGTCCCAAAAGACCGAGCAATCTGCTCCACCGAGCTACCTTCCTGCACAACATGAGTGTAGTGAACCACCTTCTGACCATTGAAATCATCGCAGCTGCACGGAATCGGGATCCACAGCTCCTGCCCAACATCAATCCGATCCGGGTTCGGGATCCCATTCACGTCCACGATTGGCTGGTACGAGTCCAACAGCCCAAAGAAAACTGTGGTGGCTATGAAGTACAGCCCATCGTCTTTCTTCACCTTGTAAATCGGAACATTGTTCGAAACCCCTGTTGGTTTTTTTTTTTTTTTTTTGTATATAATGAAGTAGAGCAAACACGGTAGTTTAAGTTTAACTAACAAGAAATCAGAACTCAAGGCAGTGAATTCCAAGTGGAGGTGGGCCACTTTTTACCTGTCTTGTTTCTGCAAATGCAGGGGATGGGGACTCTGAAGGCCTGTCCACTGCGGATAGTGAAGTTGCGACGGGTGGAGGGGGGAAGGTTGTTGGCGCCGAGGAGGGAGCGGAGGTCCCTGACGGAGAAGAGGGACTGGACGGCGGAGATGGTGGTGGCGTTGACGGGGACGTAACCCACCAGTGCCTGGCACGGCGCCGTGCTGTTGCACCTGAAGGGTTGAGCCACGGTGGGCTGTAAAAAGAAAACAGACAGCAGTGGCAAAAGAAGAAGCAATCTAGCAACCAAACCCATTGGAGCACAACTGAATTGTCCCATCGACCCCTCTTTTTTCCTCTTCGTTTTGTGTGTTGGGAGGGAGGCGTTTCCTTTTTTTTTCTTTTTTTTCTTTATACTCCTGCTAGTATTCTTGTTCCTGGCGGATGGGTTGAATTTCAAATGCTAGACCAGAGCAGACTTGGTTGGTATTGCGCAAGTATTGGAATTTTAGATTAGACAGGACTTTGGTGGTGGTCAATCAGGAGGCCCCGGGAGTGCTAGCGAGTAACGAATAATCAACGCCTGGGCCAACGCTCGCACTCCTTGATAGCGACGCAAGTGTGGAAGGCCGGAAACGATTTCTTGCGTGTAAGACATTGCATTGAGATAAGAATATTAAATTCTCTTTTGTATCGAATGAGGTATTACATGATTAGCAACCAATTACGGCGTATCTTTTAAGAACATACTAGTCTTTATTATTATTATTATTATTATTATTTGTGTCATGTACTCTTCAGTTCATCTCAAAGTTTTCCTAATGATCGTGCTACAATTTTTTTTTTTTAAAAAGAGAAATAATAGATAAGAGAATCTTAAGTATCTAACACATGACCAGACCAACCCAAGAATTGACAATGTCATTAAGGCCTAACCCAAGTGGCTAAAGATTTAGGGGATGACTAGCCAAGGTTGAAAATTTGAATCCAGTCCATCATGTGCTGGTTCTTCATAAAAAGCCGAGGTTCAGTGATTTTTTAAATTTTGAAAAGCAGATTTTTTTTTTCTTACTATGATAATAGTTTTTTTTTTTTATACTATAGATGATTCTAAGTAAAAAAAAATTAACAATCAAATTTTTATTTTAATGGTTAAGACTTAAGACTTTTAATTGTTTGTAAAAGTTTAAAAATGAATAATTGAATTGTTTTTTAGTTTCATGTTTTCAATATGAGGTGGATGATTAGTTATTGGTTTTAATCAAATAATTAATTTTTTTTATTCAATTTCATTGAGGTGTTTCAGAAATTCAGTGGACTAAAATAACCGAATTAATATATGGCATGTTGGGTTATTTTATGTAGTGGACCTTGATTGGAAAGAGAGAATGAGAAATAATAAAAATATGAATTTATTTGTGCATAAGACCCAAATCCTAAATCCACATATATATATGAATTAGGGTCATTAGGCCCAAAATTCAAAAGAGAAAAAATGAGAATTAATTTTAGATGCAAGTATATAATATTCAGTTAATAGAGTTATAAATTGAAAAATAAAAAAAATTTCAATTTCTTAATCTTATTTGATCTATTTCATTATTAATGTTGTTGGCAAAAAAGTCAATTTTTTTGGATAATTCAATTTATTTTTTTTTATAATCAGAAATAAAATACAAAGCTAATAAAGATGTTGGAAAAGTAAGATAAGCATAAGCGTATGTTGGAGATACACACTATCCATGCATGATTACCAAAGAGCAATGATCAAAGATCTCCATAGAAGACATAATGCCGCGAACTAGGCTTGCCAAGGAGGAACTAACCACCAATTGACCTCCAAAAGCTTGACCTCCAAGATTGGTGAATAGTTGGAAAGGATAGTAATGTTCTATAGGGAAATTCTTGCAGCAGCATCAACCGCTCATTTAATAGCAACAAGCTCTGTTGTAAGAGAAGAGTCACAAATCTGCCAAACCTGTCCTTCTTGGATTTGTGGGGGGCTATCTGTACCTATCCATAGCCAAGCTGCAGCTCCAAGACCAAAGATTTTTCTCCATACTCCATTGAGAAATAATAAAAAAATTACTATGTTTTAACTTGTTTGCTCCTTTAGTCATACCCTAGGTATGACAAAAAAAAGATTATAAGGGTTTGCCCTAAACCTAGAGAGGTACCCTTTGTAATTCCTTGCATAATTTAATTTTTGGAAAAGGGCATCCTTCATGGAGATGAGGGACTAGCTAATAAAAGGCATATTTTAAAACAAGAGCTCATTCTTATCTAGCTAGATGATCCAGAGCGAAGAGACTAAGTAATAAAGCTATTCTACCTGCCATTTATTCTAAGAAGCTAAAATATTTAAAAGCCATTGTTCAAAAAATTAGGTATCTGCAGAAATTGGGCTAACACAGAAATTACCCAAATTTCATAGGAACTCTGACAACCCCAGAAGAAATGGAGGGAGGATTCCTCATGCAAATTACATCTTGTACATATAAGACTAATAAAGCCTCCATGAGAAGCGATGTTGGCTATAATAGGAAGTGCGTTTAACAAACACTTCTAGAGGAAAAACTTGAACTTTTGGTGAAGATTAACACCCCAAAGTCTTTTGCAGACCCTGAAGAACTGAAAGTCCCTAGATAACCCATAACTGTTATAGTCCAAGTTTGATGCCTAATAGGCTTAGTTGAGTAGCTGGAAGGCATAACCTTTTTTTTTTAAGAATATTTGCTCAAGAAAGATTGTAGAATGAGTTCCTTGTTCCATCCTCGACTAGACCCCAGTGATAGGTCCAAAACCTTGAGAGTTTTACGAGAAGCAAAATTGTGATTTAGGGTCCTGAGCATATCTAGAGCAACATTAGGAATCCAATGATTATATCAAACTCAAATTGAATACCATTACCGATAATCCTCTTGTGTGTGTTACCTAGGAGGGCACAACCAATAAGGAGGCCTCGCCATATCAGGGAAGCATTACCTTTGCTCTTCACTGACCAAATGGACTGGGAACTATCATATTAATATGGCTAATCCTGCAAGTGCATAAAGTCAGTTGTAGCAAATTTTAATCCCTAGAACAAATCAAGGTATCGATCCCATGAGGAATAGATATTTAATTGTTTATGAAAAATAAAATAAATAATTTTAGATTTTAATAGAGTAAAATTAACTAAAATTAAACTAAGATTAAACTAAACCAATGATGAGAATAACAAACCATGAAGAAAACAATTATGGGATAGCTAAGGATTGAGTTTCACCTAATTGAGGGTCTTCCAATTAATTATTTGAGCAAATTTTTAGTTGTCAACAATCACTCATGGTATTACAACTCTCTCTCGAGCCATTGTAACGTGTTCGATTAACCTACAATTATCTATCGATCTCTCACATAATTAATCAAATCCATTAAATTTAAGTTGTTAATTTAACAAATCACAATAAATATGTATATCTCTATCCTAATTATTGTAATTCTACTCCTCTAGTGCACGGATTAAATTTCACCTCCCGTACGTCATTCAAATCTTTAAGATAAATTATCTATAGTAATCAAACATAGACAATACTCATTGTTACAAATGAAATAGACTAAAGCACAACTTAAATAAATTAATTAAAATAATTCAATTAAGTTATATCCCTAACACTAACATAGAAATTTAGCCTCTCATTCTAGATTGAAAAATAATATCCAATAATCTCAAGAAATAAGAACAAGCCATAAATAACTATCCAAAAATCAATCAGAAAATAACCAGAGAAAGAAAATAAAATAAAACCAATTTTTTCTTTATTTGGTGCGGCTTTCTTTTTCTTCCCCAGGAACAAAAATTATGCTTCCTTGTACGCAACTCGTCTCAGTGATTTGCTTCCCTTTTTTTTCTTCTGCTCGCGTTCAACTTCTCTTCACTCTGTCCGATTCGTCTTCTTCTTCCCTGTTCACAACTCTCATGCGGCTGCCCTCTCTTATATTTGCAAGGTTTCTAATCCTTAGTCTTTAGGATTTCAAATAACTAAAGTACGTCTGACTTAAAATATAACATAACATAATAAAAAGGATATTTTAGTTAATTAAGAGAAATTTCTTCCCAATTTCAGCCGTGCTTCATAATTTCTTACAATTTAGTCTTTTTATTTCATAAAAATCTAGTTAACTCTTTTACAAGTTTCCTAACCTAAATAAAATAAAAACTAAATAAATGAGAGTAATAAATCACTTAATTATATTAAAATTAACCTAAATTAGGTATAAAAATTAATACATAAATTAAGCTGATCACATATTTTGCAATGAACAATCTATAGAACAAGGTATTCGGGTTACCTGAAAAAGTCCTCTAGAATGTCTTGGTAAATAGGGCCTAATTAAAAAAGCACATATATTTAATTCTTAGACCCCCCCCCCCCCCTAAATCTTTGGCAACAATAGAAGATGCCTATTTTGAAGATGCAAACCCTTTTTATCCTGTGTTCTTGACCATCGGAATCTAACAAACTTGGATGTCAATTTATCTGAAACTGACACTAGAACTTTAAAGAGGGACATTATATAAATAGATAATGAAGTTAATGATGAGTGGGTCAAAGTTAAGTGCCCTGCATTGTTCAAAAATTTCTGCTTCCAACAATCTAGCTGTTTAGTTATCCTGTGAACCGAAAATTGATATGAATGAGTTGTTGATAAGTCTTGGCAAAAGGGAGTACCTAAATAGTTCATAATTTCGGAGTTGATTGTAAACAAGATGATAGCACAGAATTCCTAGATTAAATCTTTTAGAACATTTTTTATAAATATCCATTCCGAATTAGATAAGTTAATTTCCTACCCAGCCGCCTTCTTAAATAATTGTGAAGTATTCCTGATGGCCATTATAGATTCTTTGGAGGGACAAAACAACGGTAGACAATCATCAGTAAGAAATAAATGATTAATAGAGAGTTTCATTTTTTATTTCTTTTAAACCAATAATATCTCCATTAGATTAGAGTTTGCTCGTATAGCTGGAGAAGGCCCGGGCACAAAGAATGAACAAATAAGGGGAAAGATGATCCCCTTGCCTCAAGCCTGCATGGGGAGAAAACCAGTTCATAGTATTGTCATTCACCAAGATAGAATAGGAAACTGTAGTAACACATTGCATAATTAAAGAAATCCATGAATTTGGGAATTGCATAGAATGTAAGACTTTTTCTAGAAACGATCATTAGATTTTATCATAAGTATTTCTAATATTTAGCTTTAACACTGTCTTATAACCTTGAGAACCACTTTTAGAGTTGGTATACTTAACAACTTTGCAAAATTTCAAGGGCAATAATAATATTATCTTGTATGGTCCGCCCTGAAATAAAAGCATTCTGAATTTTAGAAACTAGCGAGGAAATCATGGGCTTCAATTGATTCACTATAGCTTTTACAATCACTTTATATAACGTGTTACAGACTAATAGGTTGGAAGCCCTGGATGCAATGGGCACCTCAAACCTTAGGAATGAGTATAATAAAAGTCTGGTTAATCTGTTTTAGAAGGAATCCACCGTTGAGAAATGTTAAAGCAGCATCTATAACTGATTCCCCCATAACATGACAAAATTTTTATAAAAAAGATTAGGGGAAGACCATAACTCTGGAAATGAAAGAGTAGAATTTTTACTGAGCTTCTCACAGTGCGGGGGAAACTCATTGAACAATTGGCAGCAATAATCATGAATACCATTTGGAATGGCAATAACCAACCTTCAATGCCAAAATTTGAGAACTTACACCCAGTTCGTTTAGGCTAAAGGTAACTTAAGTTGCCTTCTTTTTTTACTTTTCAAATGCCATGGCCCACCGATTTTCAAAAAGTGTTATGTTTTGTGCGTTATTTACAACATGTGCCACTCCACTCCCTCGATTTGATTTTTTGTCCGTTGCACCTTTCTCTATCAATCTACCACAGCCTCCCGTCCTCCCGTCGCCCATAATCTGCTCTGAGCTCGACCAACGTTGCCTATCCAACAAGTTCAGGCACCAGCTTCCATCGAACCAGAACCCCAGCTGTAAAGCTACAGTTTATCTCTCCATCTCTCTCGTTCCCCCCTCCTTCGGACCAAGGCATTTTCTCTGACGATGTACCCAGACCGTAGTTGGGTGTTTTTTGATGCCACTGTCCTTTTTATGGTGGTTTCTCTTGCCTTTTTCGGCTTTATCTTTTGTAGATCTGTTGCAAATCGAGACAAGGCCGCATTTTTATTAGGAGGATCTGAACTACCCTAGTGAAGAAACATCAGTAGAGGAAGGAGGCTAGCAGAGGAAAGATGAAAAAATGCTAGATGGAGTTGGGTGGCGGATGGAGTGCTTGAAAGCTGCTTCGTGAGAGCAACAGGGAGAAGGGTAAAGTGATCAGGTGATGTGAAAGGCAAGAGGCTCGGACAAATGGTAGGTTATGGAAAAAAATTGTAATTTTGCTTAATTATGAGGTGAAATTCAACCTACACTTATGCTGACTCAGCAAAAGCTAAAAGGAGTTGGCTGACTTAAGCCAGAAAAATTCAATCCAAATTGTTAGTCTTCTAGTCCTATTAGTGAGCTGAAGAATTGAGTGTTACTGTTTCCCAACGCAAGCCACTGAATTCTTGATTTTTGGGCTCAAAGGCACTCTTTAACAGCTAACAATTTCATATGTCAATTTCAATTAAACTAAAATAATGGAATAACCACCGCTACTTGGGAGCACGGAAAAGAAAGGCACTGTACAAACGCAAAATTATTAGGATACCTGCATTGCACTAATAGGCAAATGGGTCAGCAATGGCCTATTGGACATTTGGACCGGAAAGAAAATAAAAATATACTTCATTTTAAGTCTTTGAACAAATGATTTTTTTTTTGTGAAGAAGGCATGCATGAAAGAACAAAGGCCAAAAGTGAGGTACAAGGAGCCCAACTAGGGCCGGTGATACAGAGAGTGCCTAGCAACAAAAAAGTTATAAACATTAATAGGTCTTGGGTGCTGAATGCCAATAAAAAAGTTATAAAGACGGCAATAAAATCGCTACTGTGATTTCTAATTATCCAACCTATGTCTACTTTACCTTCTGATGGTATTGAGGACCCATCAGTGTTTAATTTGTAAACATGGTGGGGAGGGGGAAGCCAACCAACATTAATGATAGCATAACAATTTTGACAATTTTTACCAGCTATATTAACAGCATGAAATACCAATGAGTGGTGAACAGCTTTTTGGATCACAGGGGCAGGAGAGAACGGTTTATTATCAAAGACAATTTTATTCCTAGCACACCAAATTTCCCAAAGGCAACTGGAGAGAAGAATGTTTCAAGGTAAACCCTTTCTGTGACAAGTGTTGCAGTCGGTGCAGATATTTTTAACAAGAATGCAACAATCGGCAGACATCTGAAACTTATAAAACAGAAGAGAAAAAACATGCATGTTGGGGGGGAACCAGGCAAGAGAAAAAAAAAAAAAAAAAAGGTGTTTCAAGTCTTCCTCTTCAATACCACATCTTTTGCAAGTAGCGGCATTTCAGGCATCTCACTCAAATTTTCAATCCTTTTTTATAAATATAAAAAACTTTTAAAAGGACTCCGCTTCATGAAACAAAATCAAATAAATAACTAAAATTATTGTCTTCATAAATAATTAAGATTTGATTGTGAGTGAAGTCATATCAGCACAATATTCGGAAAAAACGTAACATTTAATTTACCGTTTAATGTAACTTTAGTTTGAAAAATCTATTGTACACCTGAGTGTCAATTATATGATGACTACACAGTAAAAATTTTTGACATGCCTCACTGCTTTTTTCAAGATTACTTGAGAACAACTGGAAAACGTAAACAAAAACAGACGGATACATATAAACAAAACTCGAGTCAACTCCCATTTTTAAATTTTCTTCCGGGCTGCCTTTGTCTTGCTGCTAATGGGCTCAATATTGGATTAAGAAAGTGAAAGTACTAGTATAAGATACTGGACAAAAGGCCCATAAGACTGAGCTCAATCCATTAAATAATGGTAACGGAGACAACTGGCGGAGTTGGAGAAAATCGGACCAACGTAGCCTTTGGACCGTATAACCATCCTAGGGAAATTTTCTAATATGCACAGCCCAACGGGTTTTCTTTAAGTTTGATCAACTTTATATTTTTTTTTCTTTCGCCTAAATCACTTTTGGTTTCTTGAACCATATTGACAAGCTAAAAAAAACACTTAAAAGTTACAACTTTGGACCAGTGTAACCTTGTCCCCCAACTGTATGAACTGTAGAGTACGTTGCCTCTCTGACTTTATCTTTGTTGCTTGATTAACCCATAAAAAAGAGAAAATTACATGTCAAGTCACCGAACTTCTTAATTTTTCTCTTTTATAGCCTATACTTTTAGCATTTGCCAATCTAAGTATCATCCCCACGTCATGTTCATCTCTCGTCTTCATGCTTTGTCATCCTCTAATCTCGGTGCAACAACCACCTAATCCCTTTCTGCATCTAGTGCCACATATTACCTTCATCTTCCCTAATCCTAACCTAGCCATTCTTTCTGGTGGGAGCCTGTCCCTTTCAGTCAAGGCAGCATCTCATTGGCTAACCTCAATTTCATCTAATTTGTTCGTTATGTGATTTTTTAACTCTATCACGAACTCGAATTACTTGGAATCCACTAAAACAATGTCGTATCAAAATAAGGGCACTTTGTGGGCCTTGTTCAGGGTGACAACAGTGGTGGATAAATAGATCAAATAATATGATCGATATCTCAAGGTGGTGACGATTAGTGCGGCAGTAAAGAGAGTGGAAAGTTTGAGTCGATCATGGAGAAGATCCAGTCGTGATGCAAATGGTGGAGGATTTTGGCATAAGAGTTGGTAGGGAACGGAGCTACATCAAAATTGATGGCAACGGAGACTTGAGAATCATTGTTTAGTTTTTCCCTTTTAAAATTTATTTACCTTTATGTTCATCCCTTTATAAAAAATGAAAATGAATAGAAAATACTAAAAACAAACTATTATGATGTATTTAAGAAAATTACTAAAAATAAACCATTTCAGTTTTTTCACTTAAGCGCAACTTAAATTTATTTATATTAATATTTGCTAAAAATTTTAAAAAAATTATATTTAGAAACTATAGGCTTGTAGTTTTAAATATATATATATATATATATATATATATATATATTAAAAATTAGTAAATATTAATGTAAATAAATTTAAATTAAACTTAAGCAAAAAAACTAAAATGGGACAGAGGTATTATTAAAAAGTGATTAAAATTTTAATATATAATGATTGCTTGTTCAAACTTTTATTTTTATTTAAATCTTATATTTAAAATATTTTTAAAACATTTTTGAAATAGAAATTTTTTTTATCTATTTCATTTTTTTTAGTATTGGGTGAAGGAAAAAATTTTATGAAAAAATAGCTAATTAAAAAAAATGATTAGTATTTAAGTTATCATTATGTAACAATATTATTCGCTTCTCAATGCAATTAATTCTCCAAGAAAGAAATAAAAATTAAAATAATAAAGTTTAAAAGTTCTTTAGTCTTGTATTTTATAATTTTTTTACACCTAGTAAGTTGTTGCAAAAAAAATCCTAATAACTCTGCTCATAATTACTATTAAATACTTAAAGCTACGTGTATTTGTAATTTACAATTCTAAGATTTAGAATCTTACAACCAGGTGACTACACTATTAAGAATTTGACGGAGTTAGTGTCACATAACTTCATATGAAGTAAGATAAAGAGTTAAATAGGTTAAGTAGTCCCGGGGGTGTTCACCAAAACTGGTCAACCTGTAAAAGTGAACAAACTGATTCACACCTAACTGAATGGTATACAATTTTATACAGTTTCAATTACAGTCTGAAATTAAAAATTTTAAAACCAAATATTATACAGTGCAGTTACAATTTTTTAAGGTTAGTGCCGGTAAAGACCACATCAGCCCGATTAAGCCTAAATACATTTTAAACCCATAAGTCCCTACACAACTCAATCACACTTTAAAATCATAAATCTAGCCCATCTAATTCTTATTTTTCTAATCCTGACCGATCCCAATATGCTACAGCCCAATCTATTACAATTACAACTCTCCCTCCATAGTCTAATAGTTCATCTCCTTCTCATTTGTTTGCTACCCTACTTTGTCTTAGTCATTTCTAAATTCATAAACTAAACATAAAGCGAGACATGAGACCAAAAAAGTGTTTTGATTAGATCGTATTTTGATCTTTTATACGTGTTGGTTTATGAATTGAATTGTATTTTCATCTTTGTTGTTACAATTGAGTTTTTGTTGTGTACTTGTCTTAATCTATTTAGATTTAGTATGATAAATTTGTGGTATGAAAACTTCTATTGAACCACAACCGAATCATATTTATGTCATGCATTTTTTTTTAGATTTATATGCAAAATAATGAAGTTTTCTCAATTTTACATTTTTGTAAAGCAAATAGTTTTTTATATGATTTGGTTAACAAGGGTGTTCCCTAAAAAAGGTCTTTGAAATTTGTTTGCATCTTTAAAAAAGACTAATGGGCTATTTACCTGTAAAAATACTATAGTGGGCAATTTATCCTCAAGTAAAAAATCCAGTGGCATTTTTGCTTCTTTTGCCAATATAAAAGTGGTTATGTAGGTAAAATCCAAATATTGTCCCCCAACTTTAATGATTATTCTAAAGTGGTCTTATAACTATTTTAAGGCCCCCTAACTCAACAATGGTGTTCTATTTAAGTCCCTCCTGTCAATTTAATAGTTAGTTGGATGGGAATTGTCTATGTGGCATCCGAATCATCATGTGACATCTTCTTTTATAATAATAAGTGACAATATTGGAATAATATAAAATGTTAGAGTAAAAGAAGATGACATGTGGCAGTTTAGATGCCACGTAGGTAATTTCCATCCAAATGAATGACTAAACTAATGGTAGGGATCAAAATAGGACATATTACTTGAGTTAGATGCCCTTAAAAGGATGAAAAAGACTTATGAGACTACTTTATAATGATCCTTAAAGTTAATAGACCATATTTGGATTTTATCCCAGCATATTTCATAAAACGCCATCGTTGCCATTTGCAAAAGGCCAAAATATCCCATTGGCTTTTGAACTCGGCTAACAAGGACCTTTACCTCCCTAAACTTCAATTCGGTCGCGCTCAGTCTCTGAACCTCATTAAGTGGGCTAGTCTATCCCTTTGACTACACATATGAGCATCATGTGATTGCCTGAACAAAACGCTATTTGGGGAGCATTTGCTAGCAAAATATTCTTACCATAATGTGCCAACCATTTCACTTAACCATGGCTAATCACATGGTCTCTAGCCCATTCTCGTAGGATAATCTTCAATGAAAAAGCTTTGTCTTGGTTCACATAATTGGCGAAGAATTTCATCAAATTACAGGCTCTTGGTTCTTGAAACTCGTATACTCACACGTATAAAAGTGCAAGAGAAGAAATGCACTTGCCATACTATAAAGCCCAACTGTCAAATATGATTAATTTGTCTTGGCTAGGAAAAATGCCCAAATTGTTGGAGGAAAACTGTCCAAAAATGAAACTAGAATAAGCAATAATATCTCATGACAAACAAGTGGCGATATATTTATTATTTACTAAGAAAGCCATTTATATAGTTGGTTCGTCCACTTTAATGGCATTTCATTTGTTTTGTTAGCAATAGTCTCCCCAATATGCTCATTCACAAGAAACATAGCAACGAAACCAATAGCTCCTTTACAAGAGACAAAGCAACAAGACCAACAAGATCAACAAACCAATATGCTTATGAGGGAATGCTTTGTCTAGCTTTTTTTAAAGCACCAAAATCCCCAAATTAATTTCCATCTATCCTCATCAATCGCTTTTTAACTTAGCTGACAAATGCTCCCCAAACGGCGTTAGGTTTAGGGCATCACATGATGTGCACATGTGCGGTCAAAGGGGTAGACTGGCACACTTAAAGAAGTTCAAGGACTGAGCAGACTGAGTTGAAGTTTAGGGGGATAAAGCTCCTTGTTAACCGGGTTTAGGGGCCAATGAGGTATTTGGCCTTTGCAAAAGCCAAAACAGACAAAGGCGCCCGCAAAGGGCGCCGCGCCGGGAAATTGGACATACACGTGGCACGAATCGTAATCCATTTGAGAGGACGACGTGGCAAGATTCACATCCAGTGCTCCCTGTCCCTCTCTGGCCGTTAAAGAAGCCGGGGGAAGAAATACCGGAAATCACACGAACTGCCGCAAATGGCGTTGAGATTGACCACTCAACTCGCTACATCTGGATACCTCCGCCACCAGCACAACAAAACCTCCTCCCTATCCTGGCGGCGCACGGTGTCGCCAAACCACCTATTTCCCTCCACCTCTCTTACTAGTAAGTCCCCGGTGGACTCTACCAAACCTTTTCAATTTCACTCAATAGGCTTTATCTTCTTACGGCCTTCCCAATTTTCTTCCAGTAGAGTATAAATCACACGCGCAACAAACGGTAACTTGCAGCGTCGCACCTGGTGCTAGCCCGTCAGCGATCAATTTAGCTCCGGGAACGCCGGTAAGGCCGACGAGTATACTTGTGGTGGGCGCCACCGGGACACTGGGCAGGCAGATTGTCAGGCGCGCGCTCGATGAAGGTTACGACGTCAGATGCCTAGTCAGGCCCAGACCTGCACCCGCCGACTTTCTGCGTGATTGGGGCGCCACCGTTGCAAATGTAACAGCCTCGAACCTCATGATCTTTGTTTAGAAGTTACGAATTTCGTGCCTGTATTTCAATTTGATTTTCTAACTTTTCTAATCTTAGCCGTTAGATGGTTTAAAATTGTGATCGCGAGTAGCGAATGTAAAGTTACTTTTGAGCAGGCTGATCTTAGCAAACCTGAGACAATTCCTGCAACTCTAGTTGGAATTCACACGATCATCGATTGTGCCACCGGCCGCCCCGAGGAGCCCATAAAAACGGTAAGGTTAACTGTGATAATTGTGCTCATTTGTTCGTTAGCTAAAAATGTTGCTTGGATTTGTTCAACTTAGCGGTAGCAATCCATTTGCCGGTTCTGCAGTAGTTTCTACTGGAGACTTATTTGTTTCCTACGCCATCTGTCCTGTTTAGGTAGATTGGGAGGGAAAAGTTGCTCTTATACAATGTGCAAAAGCAATGGGCATCCAGAAGTATGTGTTTTACTCCATCCACAATTGTGACAAGCACCCAGAAGTTCCTCTGATGGAGATAAAGTATTGTACTGAGAAGTTTCTCTCAGACTCGGGCTTAAATCACATCGTAATCCGCTTATGTGGCTTCATGCAAGTAAACATTCTTATTTCTTACCAAAGTTCAGCCCAATTCGACATATTTCTTTTCTTAAGAAAAAAAAACTTACCTTATTCTCACGTTTCTTTCTTTCTTTCTTTCTTCTTTGCTCTTTCATTCATCGAGACCCTTTAATAGATTGGTTGATGTCATTTTTGGTTCATCTAGCAGGAAGATTCCTTTGAGAGGGAAAATAAAGACAACTTTGTGTACTGGAAGACAAATAAGTATCACGGATAGAAAACACTGTCAACTAGAATCTTTTGAGACCTAAACACAAAAACGAAAACCATTTGTATGGTGGGGAAAAGGTTCCAAGAAAATGAAGTGTCTTGTGGAAAGCAGTTTGTGCCACAAAATGTAGCTCAGATACCGTGCCATTGTGCTTAGGTATGCGAGTCATAGAATCAATAGAATCGCGATGAGGCAAAACCATCAGTAATGCTAAAGTGAATGGTTCTGTCAGTCGAATTAGCTCTTGTACCATAGGTTTCATGCAATATATTTTTGTGCATCTCGCAGGGACTTATCGGCCAATATGCAGTGCCTATACTAGAAGAAAAATCAGTTTGGGGAACAGATGCTCCAACACGAATTGCTTACATGGACACTCAGGTTATACATCTGTAAACGTTTTGCCAGATCCAATGCAAGAAAGCTGTTGAATTAACTTGATGGATAATTTTTGTGTGTTTTATTTTTTTTGTAGGACATAGCTCGGCTGACATTTATAGCTATGCGAAATGAGAAAATTAATGGAAAACTTCTCACTTTTGCTGGTCCTCGTGCTTGGACAACCCAAGAGGTATTGATCTTTATGACCTGTAATTTGTGAAATACAGGAAACTGTAGCTTGCGATCAATCTTTTAGGATTCCTTCCATACTTTTGTTTTCCTTTCTCTTTTGTTTGTGACAATGAATTGATGTATCGGCATTTAGGCAGTGTGGCCATGTTCTGTTTGCTTGGCTTTGATAAACTCAAGTAATGAAGTTGACTCCCACTTTTGGTGTCCTTGGATTTAGGTGATCGCCTTATGTGAGAGGCTTGCAGGGCAAGATGCAAATGTTACCACTGTTCCTGTTTCTGTATTGAGATTGACACGTCAGCTTACAAGGTTTTTTGAGTGGACAAATGATGTAGCTGATCGATTGGCATTTTCAGAGGTAAGGAATTTTGCCTATTATAATGTTGCACCAAGAAGAATTGTTCTGGAAACAGAAGGGCTGGATACAATTAATACAATCAAGTCAGCTGTGCAACTGCTCATCATGATGCCATTCCTTTTCTTGTCAAAATTCAGCATACGTGTTCATGATCTGATGTCTTAATCTACAGGTTCTTACAAGTGACACTGTTTTCTCTACTACAATGAAAGAAACATACGAGCTTCTTGGTGTGGATCAAAAAGATGTTGTTACGCTGGAGAAATATTTGCAGGACTACTTCACAAACATTTTGAAGAAGTTGAAAGATCTCAAAGCGCAATCAAAACAAACTGATATCTACTTTTAGAGGCAGATGTTGAACCTCTCATCTATTGTTTTGCTTAGGTAACTGGTTTCAGACATTTGCCTAAATTTGTAAATCTGTCATCTTGCAACGAAATGGAATCCGTTCTTCTTTTGTCGGGGGAATTGAGTTGCGTCCGACCAAACCGAACTGGGCGGGCTCACATACTCTCATTGTTCGGCTTTGTACATCTGTTTTACGGGTCCGCCTTGTTGGGTCCTCCTAGAGGACTGGGCCTTGATTTGGGCCATTGTTACAGAACAAGCCGAAAGCAGCCTGAAAGTTTTTGCAACTCATTTGCTTGTGATGTAGATGTAGTACTAAATAGTTGCATCTATTTTGTCTTACATTTGTAGGCGTTGGCCTACCCCGACAATCGAAGAAAATATTCTACCAAGATCGGCAATAACGATAAAAAAGAAAATAACTTTTACCATTACAGTAGTCTGAAAAAACAAGTGCCCCTCTTTTAGTTGCCGTGGATCACATGAGAACTTCTATAAAGTCGCTCTAGGATTTGATTTAGATGTCATCTGATATTAGTCTTAATGTTAGTGATTAACTTTATAATTTTGAAATACTATCTAATTGTAGTTTTTAGTTTTTACCTTTAATATTTTTATTTCAATCATTAAATAAATTATCAAAAATTTTAATGTTAATTACAAAAATTGTTCCTGAACAATGCTATAAAAGTGTATCAAAGTTAGGGATGTCAACAAGTAAGGTTTGGGTATGGTGTAACTAATCCTAGACTCTCTTCTCAAGTAATCGGATTTGGGTAGTACCCGCCCTGTAAATAAATAAGTATTACTCATTTACCCATTTTAAGGTATATGTTTGACTTTTTTAGGCATTCTTTTTACATATTTATATATTTTTTCAAAAGAATGTGTATATTTAAAATTAATTAATACTTAAAAAATTATAAACTAAAGTAATATAAGATGATTTATGTTAAATTATAATTTTATTTTTAAAATAAAATCATATTATGAATATAAATATACTAATTTAAAAATGATGCAGGTAGAATCAGATAGAATAAATTAAATTTATACCATTCTTATAGCTTTAAAGATAGGATTAGGTTCAAATTTTGATAGTCAGGTTTGGAGAGAGTACGATCAAATAAAGTATTTTTTTACATCTCTAATCAAAGTCTAAATCCATTGCCGCGGTCTTCAGCCAAGTGGTCTAAGTAAATATCACGATTTGGTTCAACACGAAAATTTTTGGAAATGTTATGTTCAGTGTCTACATCAACGAAGAAAAGTTATGCACCCACAGCCTCTTAGTCTATTACGTTTAGGTGCATGTATTTCTGCTGGGCTTGAGAGGTCCCATTGAACGTACCAAAATTGCACAATATATTATTATTATTATTATTATTATTATTATTTTACACCTAAAAAATTATATAAAAATATAATGCTTAAGTTTCTGTAAATAAAATATTTTATAAAAATTCTACATTAAATAAAATATCTGATGTTAAAAAATGAAAAAAGTGGGGTAGAAGAAGCTTTTCCTTTCTGAAACAAAAGTATGTTGCACACCATTAATGGATGAAAGTAGACACTAAAGATGTGTGTTTGTGATGAAATGATGATAAGTGTGTGAAATGTCTCCCTCCATCGAAGAAAGAAGTTATATTGGGTAACTTTCAGAAACGGTGCCTAACTTTTAATTCATATTTCTTTTACTTAATTATTAATCTAGTAGTACTTGTTGGATGAGAGATTTGCTGCTTTTGATGATTTTCACATTCTATGTGGATCCAATACGAATAGCAGTAATCGCCCTAAAGAATGGGTGGACTTCATTTGTACGTACATGGTGAGGTGCCCATGCTTCAGGGATGGCTTGTGTTGTGTGGGATGATTCTGTTCAATTTTCCGAACTTCAATAATGGAGTCGTTGTGGTTGAAGAGAGGGATATCAACATTATCCAAGTCATAGTCCAAGCACAAGCATTCCTTTTCGTAATTGCTAAATTTGTCATCAACTATTTTCTCTCTCACATAAGTTTTACTTAGTTTTGTGAAAGAAATCACTCTTTTTCTATTCGCGGGCCCCCTATTGTTTGTTATCCTCCACAATTCAAGCACATTGAGACATTTTTAAAAAGACATTAAAGATTCTTAATATATATATTAAGCATTCATAAAAAGTTAGAAACTTTCTTGAAAACCCTTTAAAAACATTCATAAAACTTCTTATTTCTTTCTGTGTGTGATACTTCTTGCATCATATACAAGAATCATAAACTCTGTTATCTCTCTCTCTCTCTTTGTGTCCCTCTCATCATATTGAAGAAGTCTAAAACACATAATATACACTACCAGTTGCTTAGATAAAATTATCATGACCCTAAGTCCAAAACTAATTCACAGAACACTCATCTACAACACATAGACTATCATTTGTAAAAAGGATAAGTGTTAGGTAATCAAACTTGATAACATATTTATTAGTCATAAATCTTACATTTTTTCCATGTGAGATTTGTGAGCCTTACATGCTTGCCCATTTATATGCCCAACTTCCTCATTAGGCCATAAACTAATCTAGAATCGTCAACCTGGTTGATGATGGATATGGACCGTGGTTCATTATTCATCATTTGGGTCTCAGCCTATATATCTTGGTTCATACGGTCTACACCATCATAATGTCGAGTTGGCTCTAATACCGTTTTGTCATGACGTAAGTCCAAAACCAATCCACGGAACATCCGCTTACACCATATGGCCTATCATTTATGAAAATGATAAGTGCTAGGCGATCAAGCTCTAAAATATAATATCATATGTATAAGTCATAAATTTCACATTTTCTCATGTGAGATTTGGGGCCCTTACATATAATGATGTTTATTGCAAAGCTATACTATGGTATTGACTCAATCAAAGAGCAAAGGTTGTAAGTTTAGTTATTGTAAAGCAAATGACTGTAGGAAGACTTAAGAAGCAATAATGACTATACATACTACCATAGCTAGATCCCATGAGATCCCTTTACATTTGATAGTCCTTTCCCACATATGACATATTCCATCTACTAGCTTAGTACTCCTCAATTTGATTCCCCCCAAGGTCTTCCTAAACATGGTTCAATAGTAACACCCATCATTCCCATACTTGTAACATGTGTAGTAGGACCTGCCAACACCAAATTAATTTAGGGAGGATATATATAGGAAACAAGTTAGTCAGAAAGGTTCTGATGAATTGATGAGCAAGCAAAAGATCAAACAATTGGGCAACAACATCAATTAAGTAATAAAGATCTAGGCTAAAGAGGTAAGGAGATTGAGTAGTAGAGATTCATGCGGACTTGGATAAATCTGATGAAGGGAATATAAACAGCAAATTTAGAAGTTTAAGGTTTAGAATTTGTGTCTCAAAAAAGTAAGAGGACTAGAACTACTATTTTAAGATTTATTTTAATATTAATTTATGTTACAATGATTTCCATCTAATTTAATGATGGAATTGACGGAAAGTACTTAATTGAGACACGTAATAAAAGGTAAGACACTTCGATAAGCCAACCTGAAGGTAAAAAACTGAAGAACCCATTTAGAACACTACTGAAAAACACATTAATTTTAATATAGAAGTTAGTAGTTACCAACTTGCTCAACTGTTTGTTTGTATTTTTTAAATTATTAACTGTTTAATAGCTGGTATATTTATGAACAGGTCTAATTGACTATTGTAGACTGTTTTCCAACTTCTTTAGTAGTTTGTAAGCTAAGTAATTGAAATGGTGCGTTCAGACCAAGGTTTGCAACTATTTAATAGTTGATAATTAGAAATAAATGCCCCACCCCTACTGCTGTAGTTGACCGAGCTGCTCAAAAGAGAAGCCTCCAACCTCTTTTCGAGCTCTCTCCGCCAACGGCCCTGATGACGCCATTGTACCCTTCTAGCTCATACCCAGCCACATTGCTTCCTTCCTTGGCCAGATCTGGTGCTACCCAAACCGAATTAAAGGTATTTGAAACACTTATACTATTTTGCTTGCGGTTTGGCGTTGTGTGGTTGTTTGGGTTTAATAGGATATTGAGCATGATTCTTTTTATCTCTCTTTACTTTCATTGGAACAGATTTAGATAGGGCATTTTCTTTCATTCGTTGTTCTTGCAAAGGGAGGTAAGTTTGCAATTTTATTTTTTTTCCCTGCATTATGTGTGCTGGAAATTAGCCAATGAAAATAGAACTTCATGGCTACATTTTTTTTGGTTCTCGGTTTGGTGAGTTTTTTCATTTTATTGTTTTTAATCTCTGTAGGTAGTTCCATATCCAACTGAATCTTAATTTTAATTTTTTCTCTTTTTTTAATTAATTTTTAAAATTTTGGATTTCAAAAGAAATCCATCAAGATCGTTGGTTGGTTGGATATATATATTCTTATATTCATGAATTGAAGTTTAATTGGAGGAGCCAGAAGTATTTATAAGGGTTTAGGCCTAGAATTAGATGTTGTTGTTGTGTTTTGGTGAGAAAATATATGCGGACATAAAGGTTTATAATATTTAGATGGTTTTTGTTACTTGAGTTTTCAATGAATTAAATTAAATATTTTAGCAAGAACACATATTTATATTTGCTTAAAACATATTTTCATCCATTGGAATTTTTTGGTTTAGGTTAATGTTTTAATTAATTTCTTTAATTTCAATTAAAAAATAAATAAATCAATGTGCTTAACTAATGGAATGCACATAGTTTTATGATATATCTCAACAAAATGGATTCAAACCATAGTTGGTTGTATAGAAATCGTTTCCTTCTAGGTCGAATGGGATTCACAGATGAGAAAGAGAATGGGGTAAAGCAGTTTATAACATTCGCTTGTAGCCACCCTGAGAGCATGAATGGTGAAAACATTCGATGTCCATGTATGAAGTGTAAAAATTTGTGATTCTTTTTCTAGGTCTGGATATGATGCAGACACCTGAGTTCAACGAACACATTCAGCGTGTTGTGGCAAAGCAGAATGCAAGAAGTGGCTGAAAAGAACACAACAAGCTCAAATGGAGGTGAATAGGGATCAAATAGAGGCTACCCATGCTCAATTGGTGATGATATGTCGATCCTTAAAGCTGCCTTGTCCTCCACCTCCATCGGTAACACATTACAATGACGACTCTGGATCAGATAATGATGTGGGGTTGGGGTCGGTCTGACTTCATAGTGCACAAGGTACAAGGTCATTCTAATCCTGGATATATAAACTTCTGAATATTTTCATTTATATTTGTCAAAACTTGTTGTAAGCTGAATGCATGGAGCATAACCTTAACGAGACTTTGTTAGTATGAAGTATTAGTTGTGTGTGATTTTTAGTAAATGGGATTTCTATTGTTTTGGGCCATATTTAATTTACAGGATATGAGTATGATGTTGCTTTAATATTTAAATTTGTAGCTAAAAAATGCGCACAATAGTGAATTAAAACGAAATTGGTTACCAACTGTTAAGGCCATTGGCAATAAACAAAGTTAGAATTTATCAATTGCTTAAACTGTTGGTAAATTACTAATTGTTAAAATCATCGGTAACATCTAAACATTTTTAAAAGTTGGTAAGTTATCAACTACTCAATCAGTTGGTAAGTTACTAACTGCTCAGACAATTGGTAAGTTATCAATTGCTTGGACAGTTAATAAGTTTGGTAGTTTACCAACCGCTCAAACAGTTAGTAAATTTCCAACTATTGAAATAGTTGGTAAAGTTTTGGCCATCATAATTATTGAAATAGTTAGAAATACCAATTGTTACTTTTACCAACTGTTTAAAGTTGAAATTTTCCAACGACTTCGTCTAGACCATTAGTAACAAAACTTCAACACATGGTTTACCAACTTCTTTTTATCAATTGTTGTATGTTAGAAAACCAACAATTTTCAACTTATAACCGTTGGTAACGGCAGTTGGTAAAATCAGTTTTTTTAGTAACGGAATAAGAAAATAACTAGGTGACTCTATGTGGGCTTTACTCAATAAAAAGTCATAAAAATATTTTCAATTAATTTAACTTAGTATAATGAATTAAACCTCCATTTTTATGGGGACTCATGTGCTTGTAGCCAAGGTCTCATTATGTGGGTTTGTGGATCTGTATAGTGGATCACCCCCAGCTGGGCTACCCTCCAGGGCCATTTTACATACAAAACAAGCTAAAAGCAATCAGAAAATTCTCATCAAGTAGTTTGTGGTGATGTAATAATACTGTATAATTAATTTTGTTAAAAGCATTAAGTTTCATTAAAGTTTATATGAAATATTACATGATAGAAAATTGATTGGATGCTAAAATAAATGTGTCATGTATTTCATTTTGTTAACTATCAATCAAATTGTATAAGGCATGATATTATAAAAATTTTATACAAATATTTTAATCCATCTTGCACTATTTCTAAATAATTGCATCCATTTTGTCTAATAAGAGTTGCCCTACGCTAACCATAAAAGCAATTTCCTAATAGGATCGTCCAATCAAAATCAAAATAATCACTGGCAGCATTATAGAAGTGTGGAAGAACAAGCGCCCCTCTTTTTGGATCGCTGTTAATCATATTAAAACTCCTGTCAAGTTAAGTCACTCTAGGATTTGATTTAAAGGTGTTGAAGTATTATAAAAAAGATGATCCACGATATTCAGCCAAGTGGATAAGTAATTATCATAATTTGATTCAATACCAAATGACATATTTCCAGTACTTGTGTATATTTTGTTGTTTTTGTGTAAGAAGAAAAAAGAAAAAGAAAAATCCATGAAGGAAAACCAGGCACCAAAAATGACCCTTGAACGAGCGAAAGGTCAATGGCAGCCACAAGTAACGAGAATAGTACTCCATTAGCTAAGAGTGTCTCCAGAAAGTTGCTTCAATTGATGAGGCAACGCAGAGTTTATACTTTGTATACCTTTAAGTTTGCATATTGGAATCACTTAACTTAAAAGTATGTATAGATTAAGGTGAGATTAAATTGCTTAATCACTAATTTTTTTAAAACGTAGTTGTCTGAAATTCGTTTCCATAAGAACATATTTTAACTATTTTTTGCTTTTCATGATAATTAGACCATTTCCTTAGAAATTGGAACCATAGGTTTGGAATTTACTTTCTCTCTTTCTTTTTTGGAAACCAGCATTAAAAGACATGCGCATTTTCTGTTAAGAATGCAAAAAAGAATGATTTAAGTTATTCTGCCATTATTAAAAATTTTAAATGGAGATTTTAAAATTTAGTGCGAGACAATCTTATAAAAGTTTGGAATAAGAGTAGGTCTTAAAACTTTGAAAGGTGGACATACATTAAACTTATAAGGAACAGACAATAGTAATTAATGGTTGGATAATAAAATTTTAGGATTTGTCTCATGTTGGCTGGTTTAATGGCAATGTAGAATGATACCTAAGGGTGAAGCCCACATTCAAGTAACACTACACTCAACATAAACCAGACACTCAAAAAATGGGTTACCTGTAGCGGATGTCCTCCAAGTTTCATATAGCAAACCCATTCACCACTTAGGTTTAGGATAGTTCGCTCTCATCCATATACTTGTAATATATTATAATAGATTATAAGTACAAAAAATAAAATAAAATATTAGGATTGGATAATAATACCTTTAATTTAAGCATCACTTAATAGTATATAGCCAAGTAAAACATAGTTGTACAATTTTCGAGGCAGTGCAGTGTAAATTAAATGAATTAATGAGCCTACGATTTTGATTTGGTCAAAAAAAAGGTCAATGAGCCAGGTATGAAGGAGGCCTTGGACAATTAACATAATTACAACATGTGCCACTTATTAATTCTTTTCAATCTCATCTTCATTCTCTCTTTTTCACATATAAACATAGAGGCACTACTTTCCCTCGCCGTGCACCATCAACGGAGCACCTCTTTATAACGTTATCATGTCCTCCGGCAGGCCCGACCCCCGGATCCGGTTCCCTTTAACTCCTACAGCTTTTCCCAACTCCACTGGAAGACTGCTACCTCAGTCTTCAAGCTATAGTGTCGTCTCTAAAGCAACCATTGCCATCCGCCGTCGTCAGCCACATTTTGGTACTTGTTTTTCTATTTCCAAACTCATACCTATGCCGTTATATAATTTTCCTCATGTTGATTTGCGCCGGACAATTTTCTATATATATATATATATATTGCTCCAAACACTTCAATTTCCACTTGATTGTGAAACTACTTTATTTTATGCACTTTAGTTTCCACTTGATTGTGGAACTAATTTATTTTACTTTCCTAGATAATGGTATAAGGAGGTGCTCCATTAATGGTGCACAGTGAGGAAAAGCAGCATTTCTGATATGCCCGAATGCAAAAAAAAAAGAATGAAGATAAGATTTATAGGAATTAATGAGTGGCACATGTTGTAATTAAGTTAACTATCCAAGGTCATTCTCATCCCTGGCCCACTGACCCCCTTTTGACCAAGCCAAAATCGTGGACTCATTAATTCATTTAATTTATACCGAATTGCCCATCAATTTAGAGTTACCATTGTAATGGATGTTGTTTAATAGTATATAAACAAGTAAAGCATCATTGCATAATTTTCAATTCAAAGTTGTTAGTATCTAATTCTAAAATTGTACTGTTTGGTTCTAAATTACTATTACATAAGCCTATTAATTTTATTATATGTCCATCAAAGTGAATTGTGAGATCTCATAAGCAAAAAAGTTTAATTGACCTTCATTTTTTAAAGGATAAACATTACCAAATGTTCTAGAAGTACAAAATGTTGTATCATTCATCGTGGAAATGTGCAATTATTGCATTATTTGTCCTTCTATCAACTCTTTCGTTATAAGGTATGTTTTATGTTATACCATTCGTCTCAAAAATACATCTTATGTTGTATTATTCATCTTGGAAGTATACCTTACGTTGTACCATTCGTCCTGCTAGGATAGTTTTTCGTCACTTCCTAACAATAAGACTTGATGGAAGAATGAATAGTGTAATAACTGCATACTTCCAGGATAAATGGTGCAACATTTTATACTTCTAGGATGAATATGTAACATAAGACATATTTTCAGGCAGTGGCAAACCCAGGTTTTTAGGCTTGGGAAGGCTAGGGGACTGGGTGGAAGCATGACATGCAATGATCGTTAAAGCAAACTAAAGGAGAAAAACGATCATTGAAGCAGACGAAAGGAGAGAAAGAGACAGAGAGACATTAAGAGAGAATGGTTTGGGATGAATATGCAATGTTTCATAGATTATGGGTAATATTGTAACAAAAAGTAAAGATTTAGCACTGTTAGTACTATTTACCCTTTTTATTGTTTGGGGGGGGGGGGGGGCGAAATACACACCTGGTTATTAGTTTCTCACAAAATGAACAACTTAGTATCTCATGTTTACAAACTCTCAAAATTCTCGAGGGCAGCAGCACTCCCCTATCCTAATGTGGTTCCGCCACTGCTTTCAAGATATTTAGAGGATATTTAGTGACGTTTACCATTTTTTAAATTTACGGCCTTACAATCACATGCAAATGTACTAAACTTGGAAAAAAGGCGTAATGACCAAAATCGAGATGTTGATCATAAAATGCCAAACAGCTTTTAAGACCAACATGTTACTTTGCATGTACTGGTAAACACTGACTGTACTGTTCCAGCTTCTCTCTCTTTGCTTTGCTGGTATTTGTTTTCTTGTGTTGTTAACAAGAGCATTGTTTTGTGGTTGTGGGGCATGTTGATTGCCCCGCAATACACAATAGGGCCCATTTTGAGGGCCTATCCAATCCAACACGGAGCACCACCAGCATGAAAATCATTGTCCTTGTTCAGATCAGAAATAACTAGGTGGAGTATTTATTCTGATGTTGCTCTTAACTTTCCCACATTCCCATGACCAACAACAACAGCATATTATTGTAATTCAAAATTCCCACCAATCTGTTGGGTGGAACAAATAAAAGAGGCCACCCATTCTGAATCAGATCTCAAGGATTCTGCACTAAAAGTCTGTCAAATTTTCTCTTTTAAAAAAGATTAATGGTGGGGGGCCGGCAGCACCAAAGCGCTTGGGATATTCATATTCTTACTTACCGTGGTAATTCATTAAATTTTTACAGTGCAAGCACTCACTTTAGTTGTGCGGTGCGCCAGAATGCAAGAATCCAAAACTAAACAAGAGAAAGCTGAAACGAGAGAGTGAGGAGTAGCAGAGGCTGCAGTCAGATTCAGAGGGGGCTCAAATTGTCTGGTTGGGGGTGGTGCTGGTGCTGGTGCTGGTCTGACTGACTTTTTCATCACCCAGACCAGACGAGACGACCAAGTCCGCCAAAACAGAACACATCTCATATTAATTATGTGGTATCTTTTTCACTTGAAAATAAGATCATGTTCCATCAATCAGATTCAGAGCCAAGTCTTCGTGTTTGTGTTTCTCGTCTTTTCTCACATGCATGCTTTGCCTATTCTGTATTAACTATGTCCTTACTTCTGCACTTCTTCTCTCTTTCATTTCACGGCCAGCCAGCACACAACTCCGGTATAAAACAGAAATAATAACGCTGCTTATAATTGTTATTATACATAACTCGATTTCTTCTCATCTCATTTGGTTCTTGCTAGCTCTTTTGTTTTTCTGAGGGCATTGGTATTGAGTAATGTCAGATATATTAAAATTTTTGTACACAAAAACTTTATAAATTCATACGTATATACTGAAGTTTAAATGATTGTTGAAAACACTTATTAACTTTTACCACCTAATCCAATTAATATTACCACACAAAATTCTATACAAATTTTTGAAATTTTTTTTAGTACAACTAGCAGATTTATAGCTAGGTACTTACAATAACCTCAATGCAGTTCTACAATGCATTTTGTTCCCTTTGTTTTTGAAAATATATGTTTTTTTAACATTATTTAATAGCAATTTTTTAAACTATAATTTAAGCTATACAGCAGTAATTTTTTAGTAATTTTAGTTTTTTAAATATTTTATTAATTTACGGTTAATATAAATTTTAAGTTATCAGATTTCCTTTTCTGTAAATGCATCTTACTCTCCGTAAATACGTACAAATTAGTTTTAAATGTCCCTTGGATGCGAAAAAATATCAAAGACTTTAGAAATGATTGGATGTAGTTATCAAATAGTTTAAAATTATGCGTTCAAGAAGTTGTTATGGGGGTAGTGTAAGAAAGCATGGTATAAAATAAAATGTATGTTTTTGAAAATAAATTTGAGAAAAAGCTTCTGTAATTTCCGCGAGTAAATTTCATTAGTCATTACTCAGGAGGCCAAGCTTTTTGTCTGCAGCTGTGTATGAATATGATGTGTCGACATCTGATCGGATAGTGGCCAATGAAATCCGAGTGGAGTGGCCCAGCTCGTCAACATTATAAGGCGGTGGTGATCATTAAAAGTAATAAATCACCGAGTGATATGATGAAACATGAGTACGATCGATCGATCCGATGGAGAGGAGGAGGAAAGGAATTTACTCTTATCATGTTACCTTGGGCAAACTAAAACCACACCCAACAGTGAAGTTAAGTGATCGACGCCGGGCGGAGAAGCCAAGATGCACAACAGAACAGACTAATTACTCACTGAAGCAACTACCAAGTTAATTAACATTGCTACCGATCAATCGAACGGCTGAAACAGGTGCATGAATGAAGCTGAAGCCTATACTAATACCAGAGAAGCCGCATTTATATATAAGTTTGCTTTAAATTCTTATGGCCAGCCCATGCTTTTCTTAATCATCTCTTTTTACTTTTTTCACACAGAAAACATTTTAGAACTCAAATTGCTTGAAGTTAAAACCAAAACAAATTAAGGAATTCAACTCTCTTTCTAGATATTGTAACTTATCTAGTTAAATGTTAAATTCTTGTGGCCTCAAAGGGAGGCTTAAGATCTCTTGCCTGACGCTCGAAAGCTAAAGGCTTAACCATAATGTTCATCACAATTGTTTCCCTAATGTTACCTTAAATCTTACGGTAACTTTTTACTCATTCAGTTTGTTCAGGAGAATAACACTTTTGATCCTCAAACCTTGTCTACTTCTCTATTGAAGTCTCAAAACTTTTTATTTTTCTAAATGAGTCAAAAATTTATAATTATGTAAAACGTCTATCCTACAACTTTCATTTATTTGATTGAATGATAGAAAATACATATCATAGTATTTTTTTTAATTTCAATTTTTTTTTCAAATTATTTAAATTGTCTAAGAACTATAATCTTATAAATTTAAATTGTGCAATAGTTTCTGAAAGTTAATAAATGATATTCGATTAGGGTGAGTGAACTGTGAGAAAACTTAAAGATGATTGAACCTATAATAAAAAACAATATCAGAGGCCCTAGAGTTGTGTATCTGGGTAAAATCCTCTAATACTTAAAATAGTATAAGCTTAAGAAGGGTATAGAAAGTTGTGCTCTGGTAAAAAAAGTGGATCCCGTTAAATCTATGTGGAATCCCGTAATTCGAGATTTCATTCCCTTCTTAGTCTTGTTATTCTTCCTTCTTGTAAAATTTGCTTTTGTTCCATAATTGTCTCCTAATAAATTTAGAATAACTTTTAACATTTTACAAAAGTTTTAAGACTACTTCAAAAAAGTAAAAAATTTCAAAATTAGAATATACAAGTATGATGAATTGTAGGACTATAATTTTTCATTTTTTCCCTTTTTTGATGTGCATATGTCAAACAAGTTCCTTTTGGATGGTTACCACTTAAGAGCGGGGTTCCAAGACTTAAATTGAATGCATTTTGCTAAATAATACTAGAAACCTGTATAAAATTTGTTCAAAAATTTGTTTAGATATAAATATATTTGAAACAGCAAAATTGATAGGTTGCACTTAATTTCTTAACCGTCACTCAGATTCTATCGCATAAGATATATGATACTTCTTTTGTCTCATATTGTTTACTTTATTTTAATTTTTTTTTACTTAACTTTGATTTAAATTTATTTATATTATTATTTCATAAAAGTTTTAAATAAATTATATTTAAGAATTATAATTCTTATAGTTTCTCCATATAAATTTTTATAACAATTTTCATATATAGAAATATAAATAAATTTAAGGTAAATTTAAATAAAAACTGTAATGAAGAAAAAATAAATGTCAATTCCACTGTTTTAGATTATGAATATTATTTTAGATTTTCGGAATATGTCTAGACTCGATAAAAATATTCTAATATAAGAGTACAATTTTATTTTACAACTTTCCTCGTCGAGAGGGAGAGAGAGAAATACGTTGTTTGTTTTTGTGTCTCTTTAAAGATAATCCAAAAGACCATTTGAAAGTTTTGAACTTCAATTTTTTTTTTTCGAAAGAATCTGAACTTCAAATTTGAATAAAACTGAATTTCAACCATACTTGATATTTTCGTATATGCACATACTCTCTGAGGGACTTTTTTTTTTTTTCTTTTCATCGAAGCTTTGGGGGGCCGGGAAGGTTACCCCATTTTCAGGGTAAAAGACCTGCCAGCAATTCTATTACAATTTAAATTTATACTATCAATTAACCATTAATAAGAGATTGCTGATAGAGAAAATGTGCCTAAACACCTTTCGTTTAAAGCTTCGGATTAATTATTGATTAATTGAGTCAGCTCTCTTTAGCTTGTAGGGAGTAGGGACAATAACATAAATGCACTAGAAATTTAGAAAACATTTCTTAAAATAAATTATGTATCAACGATCATGTATAAATTTTGTTTCCAACCATTATCTATATAAGAAATCACCTCCTCTCTTCTCTGCACCTTCAGCCGTGTTTGGATCCCAATTCAAATCTATCAAGTTGATTTATACCATTTTCATTCCACCAGATCAACCCCAAATCTATTTTTTAACTGTTTCTTATTCCTCCAACTTTTTCTTCACAAACACTTTTACCACTATTAGTAAGAGTATCATTTAATTCATTTGAAACACAATAACATAGAAGAAAAAAAAGCAACATGATAAATTGTTACAAATTCGTTGTTTTGTACAAAAATGAGTCATTACAAATTTGTCAATAAAATGCTCGTTGCTTTCAAAACGCAATGACAAGAAACAATGACTAGATTTCATTGCTTATACGTTGCAAAAAAAAATAACAACACAGTTGTGTTACTTTTCTATTGCAAAAAATGCAACAAAAGAACCAATTGCATCTTCATTGCTAATAAGTAATGAGTCAGCAACAATAAAGCAATGAAAGAAAGTTTTTTTAATCTCAAATAAATTTTATATTATATAATCTAAATTAATTAAATAAATCCACATATAAATACAATAATTAAAATTAAAAATATAAATAAATGAATAAAAATTATGATAAATAATTTAGAATCTTAAAATTAATTAATCATAAAATAAATATACATAAAACATCTTTAGAGTTCAATCAAATAATACAAGCATAAATTCCTTAAATTCTTGAAAAGAAATGCCTCTAGACCTCCACACCTTCATTGAGATCATCATCATCAGCAACATTTTTATCTTTGTTTGCAATATCACCAAGAAGGAAAGAATGAACCTTTTCCATGTACAGGGACAACAGCTTGAGCCATTTCCTTGCCTTTATATAAAAACATTTTGCCGTTACTATAAATGATGACATCGAAAGGGGCGTTGGTCACAGCGGAGTTAATTGAACGCCGAGTAAGAGATGGAGCACTAGGGCCTTTAAACTCACCTGGACAAAACAAGTCCTCTCCAGCCCATAATTAATAAATAATAAAAAAAAAAAGTTAATCTATGTGTTGGTAAAAATTCCTAAATCACTCATCACGTGCTGTGAAATAATAAATATGATAAACCAAATATATATGAATTTAACGTGATTCAACTCTTAGCGTGATTATAGTAAAGGCATGTCTTTAATGTTCACGTTGGCCTATAAATCTCCTACATACTACTAACAACCTCAATATTTTGCTCTCACTTAATTACAGGATATGAAAATCACAAAAAACTTCTCGTCTTAGCCCTCTTCGGCCTCTGGACCTTTTTTCTTTCCTAAAACCTTCACATTTTTCCCTTTCACCATATTAGTTTTTCTCTCATACTCAAAACTATAACACAATGAACTTTTTATAGGCCACACACAAACCCAAACTACAACAAAATCAAAAAATCAAATCCTAAATAAATACTGTTGGGTTTCGGGAGCCAAACAGCGCAGCGGAATTTAACCGAAACCCTCCAGGATCCAAGTGAAAGGGGATAAACCGGGTATTCAAAAATTTTCATACCTAATTTTTGGTTGAGATCTCTCATTCAACTGTAGAGTCGAATCATAAAACTTGAACAGTTGATGTGTTCAAGCTCTCTATAGTATCCACACAAGCTTCTCGGGATCACCATGCTTCCACCGCGTCCCGGCAGATACGTTTCTCTTGCGCTTGAAGTGCTAGCTTGCGTCTTCCAATGAATTGCAAGAAAAGAGTGCGGCTGTCCTTTTGGGAAACTAGGGCAAGGAGACCTGCGAATTTCTCACTAAAAGTTGTATTTATAGTTAGACTCAACTTCCAGGCCTAATGGGTTTCAAAGCCCTAATCCAATTAGGCTTTAATTTCGGGCTTAATAATGGCTTAACTCTTGGGCCCATTATTAATACGAAATTAAAGTGAAACCATAACCCAAATAATTAGCCCATACACTCTAATGATCCCAATAGCTCTATGTGTGCGATCCAATAGGCTCTTGCCACGTTGGCAATGATCATAAATCACATTTATGATCATAAGCAATGAGCGGTATCTAGTAACACATCATTGCTACCCAAGTGACAAGATTGTCGGTGATTCGACTAAACCTTTATGATCATCACTGATATATGCCATTGTCCCTATATCCAAGATATCAAGAATAAGCACGATACATGGAATGTGTCACTCTCGTATAGCCTAATCTTTGGTTTCTTGATTACCGAGTAGACTAACTTAAGCTGATGACATTGATATCGTATATCAACGCATCCGAGCATGGCCATGCATTTTCTAAGTCTCACTCTATCAAAGGGCCCAAAGATATCACTCCCGTTACATAGGAGGGACAAATCCCATCTTGATCATACAAATCCCTCCGCATGATATGTGACATACCCAATGACCTCCTTCAAGTTCACTCAGTTACGAGCAACAAAGGAAAGTATCAAAGTATGTGACTCATATGTAGGGAACCTTGATGATCTTAGGTTGAAGGACTACATATACCATGATCACTATGAGAATCACTTATGACACTCATATAACGATCCATGAAGTGTTCTCATGGTGGGTCGGTCCAGTACACAAGTTCTCCAACTTGTACCCATATGTAGACTACATATCTCATATTAGTCTCCACATATGTTAGTCATTATGTATTATTGCAACCTACTCCACAATAATACTAGACTAGAGACGTTTAAGAATATCATTATTCTAGGGTTACAATTATATTTATTACGTTACGCAGAAACAAAACAATGAACATAATTGCTGGATTAATGCCTTGATAAAAGATCATGACTCAATGTGCAAAAAATACAATCATCTCATGATTGACTTTTTTGGCACAACACTAACAAATAGGAAAACTAAGACCAAATCCTAAACAAACTAAAATTCTTAAGCTTTTTGAATTTGAGCCAACAAGCCCAACAATCTCCACCTTAGTTCAAATTCTTCACTATGAACCTGAATATCACCAACATAACTACAAATGACAAACATCATTAAGACACGAACAACAATAAACGAAAACAACCACAAATCAAACATCACAAACATCAACATCATAGGCATCAAAACATATGAATAAAATCCTCAATCTTTAAACTTGTACTAAGCCATCAATACCATGCCATAACCATTGTCAAATATCCCTAAGACAACTCCCTACGGTTCCACCAAACAATCGAAATGCTTCACCATGCTAAACATCTAACTATACACTCCACTATATTATGAACCAAGCTTCACCATGCCAAGAATACCCCATATGGTCTACCGTGTTAGGACCAAACCGTAAGCTTTGATACCACTTGTTGAGAAAATTTACCTAATCACCCATTTTGTGTAACGGAATAACAGACATAATCAACCATGCATACACAAATTTAATGTGGTTCGGCGCTTAAATAGCCTATATCTACATATAAGAGAAAACCCACTCGAACAAAATATAGAGATTACAGTAGAGATATGCCTTTAGTACTCACACTATCTTATGGATCCCCTATATACTATTGACAACCATAATATCTTGTCCTTACATAATTATAAGATACAAAAATCGCAAAAAGCTTCTCATCCAAACCCTTTCATCTCTCTTAAAACCCTCACATTTTATCTCTTCACCACACATTGACTTTTCTTTCATATTCAAAACTCTAACATAACAAATCTTTTATAGGCCACACACAAACTCAAACCACAATAAAATAGGAAAATTAAATCCTAAATAAATAGGAAAACTAAGACTAGATTAGCTTTTTTAATATGAGCCAATAAACCCAACAATTTGAAACTACATAGGGCCATTAGATGCAAGAATTCCTGAAAACATAAACACATATTTGCAGGCACAATAAAGAAAATGATGAAGTGGAAGCATATTGAATTCAAATAACACCAATCTTTCAAAACCCACCCAAAGAAAAACATTAATCTTCACATATCATAGATCAAAATTCATCATTTCTCTTTCAACTTTCTTCATCTTTGTAAAGGCACAATATGGTGAAGAAAGTAAAAGAAAATGAACAAAGAGATGGTGGAGGGAGAGAAAAGAAAGTAGGCCAAAAAATGACAAGACAGCAAAAAAAGATCAAGTTAGAGTAACTAATATATTCTACTAGTACCCTTCCCCTTAAGCAACCAAAAAAACAATGAGTATGATTGTTGCTTATTTCTCTTACCCCATTTTTTTTTGTCAAACTCATATTTAATTGTTTCCCACTCGTAGCTACTTGGAAATTGTGCAATGAAGAAGCAGTGAGGAAGCATTGCTGTTGTTGTTGTTGTTTTTTTTTTTTTACATAATTGTTGCTTAAGAATCAACAAATTTATGACAAGAAAGCAACATTAGGTCACTGCATCAATAATTTCATATTCAAATTTTTTTATTCTTTTGTCACGCCTTTGCCACAAAAAACCAACGAAATCTTTTGCAACAAAATTTTTTTAGTTGCTTTTTCTTTTTATGTTGCAGGTTGATTTGGATGATCCTTTCTCAATATCAGGGAGTCAGGTAGAGGCCAAAAGGCAACAAATTAGCAGACATTGATGTTAATGCGTTATCAAATAATGGATTTTGTGATGATGTCAGGATCTTTTATCTATTCATTATATTAGATTTTATGCTCATTGATATATTATGGAGGGTTTTTATTTAATTTATCGTCTATTGTTCGTTTTGACTATTTAATTATGCTCTATCTGGTTTTATTTTAGTTATTTGTGAGTTACACTTCTAAATTTATTCTGGTTTTTTATAATATGTTCGACTCGATTCAATTTTCCTTATTTCATTTAATGTCGCACGAGCAAATATTATTTTTAATGACAAATTTTATTTTCTTGTAATTCCTTGAAATCTTATATCATTATTGATTTGTAAAATCTCATTGAACAGATTTTTAATTAGAATGAAGGGTGCCTTTTATCAAATAAAATCTTTAAAATAATTTTGGCGGTATTTGTAAAATTTATGGGTATATAAGTATTTGCGTGGGCTGGTATTATTTTGAAGTTTTGATGTGAGTGGTGCTAGTACGTACATATAGTTGTAATAAAGTGGTGGCGCGCATTAAAATGGCAAGTTGGCACTCTTTCTCATGGCAATCATTCCTATTTGACCCATTGTACGATGTGCCAGTTACTCTTGGTTACACCAAATGATCGGGTGAAGGGACCACCGAAATTGAAGTCGGAATCTTATAATATATCAACCTTCCCCTGCCTCTCACTCTCAATCATATCCCAATCACCTCACCTGGAACAATGAACATTCAAACCAGAGGCTGGCACTGGCAGTGGTGGGTACTTCAATTGCTGTAAGACATAATTGGGAATGGGATACGCTTGATTAGTGTTTAAAATCCACAGTCATCTCTCACTATATAAATACTTGTAGTCGCAAATTATAAGTGATGATTAATTTGACTCATTAAACTGTAACGCTTCATGGTAGTAAAAGTGTACTGCCTTTGTGCTAAGCTCTATACTTCGTTTTTGTTTTTAACTTAATTTTGAATTAAATTTATTTATATTATTATTTAATAATTTTTTAAAAATTTTATACGTAAAAGCTATAATCCTTCCAGTTTCTAAATATATTATTTTTAAAAATTTCTAACAAATAGCAATATAAATAAATTTATGTCAAACTTTTAAAAAAAACTAAAATGAAGTAGAGAATTTGAAATGGATGTTATGAACATATTTAATAATATCAATAAAAATAAAGATATAAGAGGCCATATTCTAAAACAGTGGCGTGAGCTCCGTCGTCAATCTTAATTTCATGTTATAAGAGTCCTTGACGCCAGCTGAGGTGCGGGGACAATTGTCGAATTCTTAAGGAAGCGGAACTGCATGAGAAATAAATGGGAACGATTGGCTGATCTATAATTTCATGTTACAGCTTACAACTGCAATATTGATCTTTTTTGTTTTTCTGTATGCATTGTGAAAATCTTATTTTTCTTTACTAACAAGTTTACTCCTGATTATTAAAACCAGAGACAAGTAGAAGTGGATGTCACGTCAGTCATGACAAGGATATATATATATATGTAGATATATATCTGTGTGTGTGTGGGGCTGCAAATGAGCAAATTAAAGGAGATTAATAATTTTAATACGGAACAAATTAATGTTGCTGATGGAATGCTATGACCAACTTTAATCTGTCTTCATACGGCAGTTAATTAACTCCAGTGTCTACCAGATTCTAAGAGGAATATACATATGATCCTTTTTAATTTATATATATATATATAATAGTTTTATGGTGGACAGCTTGCACACAAGTTTGGACTACGGGAACGACCCCGGTAACATTAGTCAGAAGTACAAATCATTTTATAGGCAGCTGGGAAATCCTATTTAGGTGCGCATGCAAATGCTCGTTACAGTCTCCATTCTCCGCATTGGACGTGACCATATAAATGTCTCGCTCTCTCTCCTACTCCTACTGTTTTTATTTTCGTCATTTCATGCGTCTATATACCCCACTTCAGCTCATCTACAGTGATCCATTAATCTGTGTATTGTGCGATTTTTCCTTTTTCCATTTTATTCATCAACATATCATATATATATATATATATATAGTAACAAAGCATGGTTAAAATACACATATTTTAATGTTATTTTATTTTTATTTAAAAATAAAAATTTAATTGGTAATTGATCTTAATATGATTGAGATTTGAAAATTGTTATAGCAAGTCTTTTCTTTCATTTTAATCTATATTAAAAAAATTATGATAAAAATAATTAAAATACATATAAAAATGAGTAAAAAATTATATTTGATGTTTTTAATCTTAAAATAATATTTTACATAATATATTATTTTTCAAATTCAGCGATGACATGTGGTGCAATATACTTGTAGTTTATACGGCATGGTATATCTAACCATAATGGTGTTAAAAATATTGGCTATACCTTAGTCTTGCGATGTATGCCGAATTTTAATTATTGAAACCTAAAATTTTAAACCTGACCTTCATCAGCCATTGTTGATCTCTAATTTGATCATGAACTAGTTTCTGGAACCGCTATAGAATAATTAGCCAGAGCAGTGCTTCTAGCTAGCTACAAAGCGAAATCTACAAATTTATGTGACAGATTCTAATTGAATAGTTTAAAACACATATATAGTTCTGAACCAGTGAAAGTTTGCTAATATATGTTGTAGAAACTGCCACATATATAAAATTCTGTACAAAAAGTTCCAATACATTTAATTAGTAAAACTCCTGAAATAAATCGATCGCATAGATAGCAAGACTACAATCTTAACGGAATTAATTGTTTATACTCCATCTGTCTCAAAAGTTTTGCTCCATTTTTTTTTGTAATTAATCTATAATTTTTTATTTTTAATATTTTAATATATAAATATAAAATCTTTGTATATGAATGATAATTCAAGATATGTAGTTTCTAAATATATATTTTTTAATTTTTTTAACAAATAATAATATAAATAAAATTGAGTCAAAATATAACAAAAAGTTAAATATATTAAAATTTATAGAACAAAAGAGTATATTTTTTTTTAAAAGGCAAACGAAATTGTCTGCAGGTCAAAGATACAATAATCTGACAGTGTTGTGTTGGCATGATACATTTGGACAATGGGAGTATTTGTAGACTTGGAAGGCATAATTACAACAAACAAGTCAGACTTAACTTAAATGAGCCCCAAATAAGGCTGCGTTTGCTTCCCACGTGCAGTGCTCGTGGCAAGACATAGAAAGCAAATATACTGAATATTCCCAGCGAAAAACATCTGGGAATTATGAAACTGGGGCTGGGGCGGGGACTGAAGAAAAGGGGGCTAGGCTTAGGCATCTTGGCCTTGGAGGTGACTGCCTAACCTTTATGCATCTTTTGAATGTTCCTCTTGCTGCTGCTTTAATTAGAATATATGTTCTGAAATCATGCCATCTCGCTACCTCTGCTTTATTCAGTCAACCTACATGCTCTCCCTCTCTAGCCATATTCCAATGTTTATATTCAGATAATCTGGCCACTAATTTTGGGAAAGGTGAATCCAATATAAAGATACCAGTACTACTACTTGATACAAGATGAAAGAAGAAGCAACCATTTATCTACAACGGATAAACAATTAATATCGACTAAAATAACAACATATCAATCATAAAATGGAACAATAAACTTAGCTAAATGTATAATTATATTGATCAAATGAACAACAATTGCAACAGAACAACAATTCAACTAAAAGAACATCAATCTAAAGCTTGGAACAACAATATTAAGTAAATGAACAACAAACTAGATAAAATGAATAACAATATTAACTAAATGAATATGAATGGCAATTTTGGTTAATAAACAATAATTTCAAGTAGAAAAAATATCAATATCAAGCTAGACACAACAATATCAACTAGATGTGTAACACAATTGTATAAAATGAGCAATAATATCGAGTAAATAAATAAAAAATGATAGTCTTGGTAAATATTACAAAATGCTCTAGCTTATATATACAAACAAATAACATTTGTTCTCTAGGTCATGTCAATGTTGTTTTCTCATCCTAGTTGGTGTTCTTTAATACAGCAAATATTGTTTCTACATATCAATTGTTGTTCTGGAATAATTATTGTTCATTTGCAAATAATTATCGTTCCATTTGTAAAAATTGTTGTTTCATATAAGATTTTTGCTTTCAACAATAAATTACTATTCCCCTTATCATAATTTTCCATTCTATATATCATTGATGAAATATCACGAAATGCTGCTATATATTGAACAGCAATGTTAACTAAATGAACAACAATGATAGTTTTGGTAAATGAACAACAATATCAACTAAAAAAATAATAATATCAAGTTCAAAAAATGATATCAACTAAAGTGAACAATACGACCAAATAAAATAAACAAGTATATATACTAAATGAATAAGAAATGACAGTCTTGGTAAATATTACAAAATGCTTTGGTATATATATAAGCAAACAACATTTATTCTCTAGGATCTACCATTGTTATCCCTCATATTTCAACTGTTTTTCTTTGATAAGATTAGGTGTTATTCTTTACACATCAATTGTTATTTTAGAATAATTGTTGTTTCTATCATAATAATTATTGTTCCATACAATATTGATCCTTTCATTAAGAAATATTGGTCTGTCAAAATCTAATGTTTTGTATAATATTGTTCATTTAGTATATTATTGTTACACACACACACAAAAGTGCAAACAACATTTATTCTCAATGTTATGTTAGTTTCAGCCCCCACATAGCAAATTGTGTTTCTTTCAATAAGAAATGTTATTTTGTTCATAATAAGTTGTTATTCTAAAATACTATTCATTTGGTAATAAATATTTTTCCAAATGCGGTGACAATCTTATAAATTATGAGTAAGCAAGGGTATAGAGCATGCACTAGGTGCAGCTGACCATTTGCCTTACTAATATGTAATAAACTATACTCCAACGGAGTGAGTAAAATGGTTGGCAATGGAATGAGCCTCATATTGAAAATTACTTAAATCACATAGCCAAAATTTAAGTTTACACGCCTATTTTTTGACAATGGTTTCACCTTTCCCCCCCTTCAAGACTTTTATTGATATATAAATAAACCTTTTCCGAATTGTCACCCATCTACTAGGAGTCACCTCCCATTAATAGAAATAGTTAAAGAAAATTGACATTCTCAACAAATGCATACTACAACAAGACATACAATAAAGACAAAAAATGTATCTCAAATTTGGATAAAATGATCTTAATCTTAGATAAATGTATATCAGAACTAGACAAATACATCTCAAAATTAGACAAATGAATTTCAGAAATAGACATAATTAAAGTGAAAAAAAATGTATCTAAAATCTAAACAAAATCATCTCAATCTTAAACAAATGTTTATTAGAACTAAATGAATGAATCTTAGAAATAAATATACAATTAAAATAAAATAATTGAATATTAAATCTAGATAAGATAGTCTCAATAATAGAGAATTGCATCTTATATTTTGACCAAAACTTATCAGAAATAGACATATAATTAAAAGGAAATAAATGTATATCAAATCTAGATAAAATAATTTTCATTCTAGACAAATGTATATTAGAACTAGATAAAAATATATCTCAGAACTAAACAAAATATCTTAAAATTAGACAATTTGTTATAAATGGATATTAAGCTAATGTCATTAAGTTATAGGATGTAAACTAAATGGATAATAGACAACCCCATTATTTATAATTCTAAAAAATTGCGCAGCACATTATTGTGTGTTATGATCTTAAGTACTTTCACTATCATTAATATCGTCTATAGTAATCTTGAATGTTGTTTTTTCATTTTGTGCTCTTCATGTCACTTTTCTATATCTCCCCATCCATAAAAGCTGAATGATTTGATTGAACACGAGTTTGTATTTTTTTTTTTCATTTTACTTTTGAAACAAAAGTTTGGGAAACGACATATTTAAACAAAAAAATTGTGTAACTTAGTTTTAAATGATGATTGAGAAAAAATATTTTTAAAATTTTTATGTAGTGTGAATTTAAATGATGATAGTAAGATTAAATTAATTATTATAAAAACTGAAAACTTTTGGACATTTCAAAAATAAATATCGTTGATTATTTTTTAAATTGATTATTGATCACATAATACTGGCTAAAAGTACACGATTTATTGTTAAGCGAAATGGTCAATGCATGACTGCGACTGTAACGAATGTATATATGACGGCATCCATCTTTTTTCTTCTATTCATTCAAGCATTTAATGTCCAGAACTGTCTCGTCTCGTCACTCTTGTCCTGTTACAAATTATATACAATATAAACATATCACATCGTATGTATCACCCACGGACAATACTCTAAACTACAATTAAACTATTTGTATGTTAAATAAACATTTTTCGCCGCCAATAGCTTGAATGTGATGTGCTACACGCGTAAAGCAAATTAAGTAGATAAAAATGTTATAAAACCGATCGAGTGTGAGAGTGATTTATCTCTAATTTATATTTTCCCTGTAACACAAAACTATTTTTATTTTTCTAACTCCAAATACAAGTCATTACGTACAAATTAAAGAGATAATAAGAGAATTAGGGATACTTTTAGAGAGGTTCGAATCCTAACCTTAACCCCCAGAAAAAACTAACTGTTGCACGTTTTGAGTTAAATTTTCAAGTTAAATAAGTTAACCTTCAAATATTATCTACAGTTAGAAAGTTTTATCTTTGCTTAAATGCTTGTTTGTCAATGAAGTGGAATTGTTGTTGATTGGTCCCTATCTGTCTTAACTTGCGGGGCTCTGTTTCAACTTGGAGCGCCTTCCTTAATACGTGGGTTTTGTTATCTTCCTTTTCATTTTCTCCTCCTTTTAGAAAATGATTTACCTGAAAGACGCATTTGAGGCTCAATTAGGGTGACCCTGACCCTGACCGGGCCCCCAAAAAAAAAAAAAAAAGGTGACACTTTCCCTAAATAAAAACTGCTCGCAATTGCATTCGTATATATATGTTCATGTAAAAACAAAAGGCAAATGCTCTATTCTATATATCACGCCTAACCATTTTTTGAATGGCTTCTGATCAAAGGAGAGCTAGAAAGCAACACTTTTGGTCGTGCTGATGCAATGCAACTCCTCGCTTCATCACCTCTTTTATCCTTCTCTGACTAGACATGGTCATGTGGACTGCAAGACAGAAATAATTAATTATTGGCATCAACATATATATATATATATATATAAGTTTTATTAGCTAGCTAGGCTAGGTCCGGTAGATTTAGTTTAGAGTATTTATAATATTGGCAAAGTATAAATTTTGTTAGTGCATGCCTTCCTTATGCAATAAATCTAACGCAAATCGCAATTTCAAATTTTTGCAACTTGCAGACCCCAATTTGGGTCCCTTTTCCCCCTCGCCCACCTAAACTAGTTAAATATTAGTTCACAAAATTAATCACTATAAACGTAGAATATATCATCTTTGGTTTGTGAGATGAAATCTATAGCACTTTTAAATGTCACAAAATCTCCTTCATTGTAGCCTATGACCATTGACCAGTGCCATATATAAGATTACCAAATACATCATCATATCCCACCTAATATTCCCCTCTGCATGGAATTGCTTTGTTGGTTTCTAGCTATATGTTACTCCAATAGTTGAAAGGGCAAGTCGTGGACTCATTTTTGGGTAGTTTGTGTTGTTCCCGGGGATCTATAACAGCAAGTTTTATTATGACCTTACCTGACCTCAATGTTTTAAAATCTAACCGCACTTCAAATAGTTAGAATCTTCGGTTCATGGTTTAATCGGTTTAACCTATTGAAACATCGGTTTATTGTTCTTTTGTGTTTTTATTGTATGAATGTTGAGTGACATGATAAAATAGAAAAAAAAAAAAGGAACTAAAATGAAATTTTACATATAATATAATGACTAAGTTCACATTTTACCTAAAATATTACGTTTCAAACCTACTATAAACATCTATATATATATATGAAAGAGGAAGTGATGAAGGAGATGGTGACAAGTATTCTTTCGTTTGCGGTCTAATGTCAATTTTGAGGATTGAATTTTCTACTTTCTTGTGGTTTGGCTGCTATTTTTTGGCATGTTTCACACAAACAATAGATGGGAGCATTACACGTAGAGCATGTTTATGAGTTAATAGTAGCATTGACCATCAATTTGGTAGCCCCATTCATTTTAGTACTCAAATTTTTTATTTTGTCTTTTATGGTTGTTCTGTAGAAGCTTTCTTCTGATATATATATATATATATAGATTTTTTTTCCTTTTCTAATCTGATACTCCCTCCATCTCAAAACTTTTGCTCAATTTGATTCTTTATTGTATTTTGATTTGAATTTATTCATATTATTGTTTGTTAGAAAAATTAAAAAATATATATTTAAAAACTACATATCTTGATTTATCATTCATAAATAAAGATTTTTCATTTATATATTAAAATGTTGAAAATAAAAAATCTTAGATTAATTGCAAAAAATAAATGAAGCAAAATTTTTGGGATGAAGGAAGTATATGATATATTCATTCTCTGGTAAGTTTACCATTTACAATTGCTTGCACACCATATAATTTATCTACTCAGGTGACTGGGGAAAAGGTTGGTGGTTTAAGTGAGTGCCATACTTTTATAATTGGGTTAAAGTAGAAGTGGGTCTCTATAAGTTCTTATCATTGCATTTGGATTACTAAATATTGGAAGGTAACAGAATTGTGGGCTGTTGTAGATAGTTGTGATCAATTACCTACATATTTATTCTTGATTCAATTCACTTCCATTGTACTGTCTAAGTATATACTTTTGCTTTCTCTCAAACCATGATAATATTCTTTTTGTCTTTGATCAAATTGTTGAATCACTTATTTCTCTTAAAATATCTTTAGGCTTTATTTTTACAAATGGACCGAATTATGGAATTTATAGGATTTACTTTGTTTATTAATTTAAATAGTTTATATGCCCAGCATTGCATCAAGATTTTTTTTCCTTTTTAAAATTTTAAAATGAATATGTATTTGAAGGGATAAGATATTAGTCAATCCTAAAATTTACTTTTCATGTTTCACCAACTTAGTCCTAAAATTCATCGATTTGCCAAAGTAGTCCTAAAACTATGAAATCGTTAACTTTGTTAGTCCTAAGTTGGATGTTTCGTTAGGTGGCAGATGGAAAAACTGATGTGTATATAGTGGTCATTAAATATTGACTTTTGACCACCTTTTCTATTCTAAGGGTAATTTTGCAATCATACATATAGTTTAAGGAGCTAACTCACAATTCTCAAACCTTAAGCTTTTAACAAAGAAAAAGGAAAACAACACATCTGGTCCCTAATTCCTCACTCTTTGCCCCAAAACCCTAACATCCTCCCTTTGCTGCTGCCACCTTTGAAACACCACCCAAGCTTCCCTGCCATCACTCCACCTTCACTAGCCACTCCAGTTTGTCATTGATGTCTCACCTCGCTAGATGCCAACGATATTAGGCTTTGCTAGCCACCGAGAACGCCAAACTGAATAGGAGCTTCATTAACACAAATGTTATCATTAAATCAAGAATAATGATGATGATGATGATGATACCAAAACAGGGTCCATTATAGTATATAGTTTTAACACATATATCCATTCACATGAAATATTTGTGATATAAATCACAACAACACACGTTACACACAGACATGTCTTCATGTTCTACTTGGTTTGCTTATCGTTTGTCTTGGATTAGTTCACCGTAACAATACCCTAAAAAATTAAATGTAACATTAAAATATTTTTATCCTTTGAATGTTACTAATTTTTGTTTTTCCTTTTCATGTAATTTTTAGTAATAAATGAAAAAAATACTATATTAAAAATTCAAAAATTATTATATGATTTACCTAAAATTTGGTAATTACTAAGAAAAATAAGGAATTGGGCCCATATGGGCACAAGCTAAAAATGTAAAGTGTGATAGAGGTGTTCATGGTGCGGGTTAATGTTATTTAGGGTTAAATTTATAACCGCACTACATACTAAATGATTTTATAATTTAAAAACTGTAACCGCATTGCTTTATATGCAAATAAAAAAAACTACACCACATAAATGCACTTCAGTTGCAGTTCAGTTGCAATTTTTTCACATTACAAATCTATCATGTTAAATCGAAATAATTAGTACGAGCACATAACATAGAAAATAAAATAAAAATATAATCTAGTTCATAAAACCAATACACATAAGAAATACAAATCTCAAATAAGCCAAATTTATCATTATAAATCTTACACACACAAGAAACCTATTGTCTGTTTTCCATCACAAAAAACACATAACTAAGAAACTTCTTATCTACAATATTTCATCATCATAAACCGTCAAAGCAAAGACTTCTTCCTCAAACTTCAATACCTATATAATAACACCAAAAACATTGTCCACAACTAAACATAATAACATTCACTACAACAAATCTGAAGTATAGCCACTGCCACAAGCAACCGTTTTTATGGTTGCTACCAAAATGGTGGTTATTATGGTCACTAAATTTTTTTTTTATGTCTGTAGCGATCATTTGGTCACCGTTTAAAGTTGGTCGCCAAAGATAGTCGCTAAAATGGTCACTGGGGTGACCGTCCTAGCCACCATTTCTAATGGGCCCATGTTTTGGTCGCTCGATGATCACTCAGGTTAAAAACCGATCAATGACTTAATTGTTAAATTTTTAGGTTAAAGTGATCTTTTTCAAACTAAGATGATTAAGTTGACAGGAGCTATAAAGAATTAGGTAAGTTTGTAACACAGTAAGAAGTTGGGGGACCTAGGGCATATATTAGGTTTATAAATTATTACAAAAGCCACACACTCTTTCTTTTTCCCTAGTTGTCTGCTGCATTTTTCCTCCAGCGTCCAACGCTATGCTCTGGCCACCATGGACGGCAGCCTTTGTGGAAGCCTTTACATGGCTCAATTCCGATTACCCTAATCTTTAACTTTTCCTAAAGAACCATCTTCGGATTCCGTTTAGATTTTTATAAATCTATAATTAAAGTTCAACTTTGTAACTGTTTATCTCGTGTTTTTTGGTTATTGGTTTGGCTTTCTAGGTTCGAGGATTTGGAGAGGAGTTCGAGCGACGGTTATTGGTTTCAATGTATGGTTTCGATGGTGATGGCTTCACCGGAGCAACTCCCAACCGATGTCAATGGCGTCGTTCAAGTAATTGATAGCACCCAAAGTGTTGAAAGGAGTGCTAGCACTTAGCAGGGCCTCAAGTAGTTGACACACCGAAAGCGTCACTGATGTGTGGTAGCAGGGCTCACCTTCCAGTTTCTAGTGGAGTTTATGAGTCTCTTTCTTAGTTGTTTTGTGTTAATTGTTGGCGAGTTTGGTGGTGTTGGAGGCCATGTTTTTTGCTGCTTTTTTCTTTGTTGTAGATTTGAATTTCAATGGATTTGAATTGTATATTTGAATTTATTTAAATAATTTTTTTAAATCAATTTGGTACCAACAATCGTTTAGGCGACCAGATGCTTTAGTTTTCAATTCAGTCGCTAACTCTTAGTGGCCAGGGTTTTAGGGACCATTTTGTGACCATTTGTTTTGGACGCTAAAAAGTTAAATTGGCCACCGTTGAGCCATTGAATCACCGGTCGCTCTGAGTGAATTTTTTTGTAGTGATTAATCTATCATATTTGAATGAGTTAGGAAAATAAAAGTAAAAAAAATATGCATTTTTACCAAGAAAAGGAAGGTAAGAATAACATTTCAGTTACCATTCATATTAGGAGGAAAAAGGAACCTAGGTGGTTTTGTGGAAAACCCTACAAAAATGTAAAATAAATGATATCAATAAAATAGTTATAAGTATCAATATGGGTTAGACATTACTTTAAGTATTGGACTTTAATTTTGGGTTTAAGAAATTAGTTTTGAATGATAGAATTATATATCAAAATGGAGAGAGAATTAGCTAATTAGGTATATAATTTTAATTTATATTGGATTAAGCTTTTTTTATTGGGACGATGTGGTTTTTACTGGTTATGATATTAAAAAACTATAACTGCACCATATGATATTCAATTTTAAAATTTCTAAACTCGGACCATAACCATAACTGCATAAAACCACATACCATCAATTTGATGCAGATTGGTTTATGCGGTTTTGTAGGTTAACAGGATTCCATACATAACCCTAATTGGCAGGACATTTTTTGAAATGACAAATTATAATTAGGCTATTAATTGGTCCAAAGTCATAAATGATAAATTAGTTGGACCCATATAGGCCCAATGCAAAAAGGACAAATATTTCATAACCTAATGCAATTGGTATGAAATTTTATGCCTAGTTGTAAATAGAAAAAAAAATAAGTAAATAATTATATACCAAAGTACAGAATTACATATCATAATAGACAAATGCCACAAACATGTCATGCATCAAATTATTTGAGATGCCAATTATGCTTCTTGACATGTACAATTCAGAAGGATAACCAAGCAGTTATTTAGCAGCTTTGTTAAAAATAACAAAATATCCTTCAAAAGAGCTCTTCAAAACCCACATGTTTACTTTGTACTTATGTAATAACCAACTAACCATAATGATTCAAGTTAAAATTCTATTTCATTAAAGATCATATCTAAATGTTACAAATAGAAATAAAAAAAAATTAATAGTTAGTTATGAAAACCTGATGACACGTATAGAAGTCACTGTGATAAAGCATAAATTTTTCATTGTTTGCAATAATCAAAATAATTTAATCATAAACAAAATAGAGAAATCTAATCATTGAAATTGGATCACAAAAAAAAAACTAATTTATAGTTTCTATTTTTTATTGTTGTCTTTTGTCAGTAAATATGATTTTTATTTAAAAAATGAGAATAAATGACTATTTTAATTAAAGAGTAATTATTGTTGTGTGTTTTACTTTGATTGGAAAATATGTCCATACTAGGCCAACATTACACTTTCACTTTTTGAAACAAATTTAATATAAATAATTTGAGATGCTAATTATGCTTATTGACATGCACAATTCAGAAGTTGGATATCTAAGCAATAATTTAGCAACTTTGTTAAAAATAACAAAATATCATTCAAAAGAGCTATTCGAAACCCACCTGTTTACTTTGTACCTATGTAGTAACCAACTGATCATAATGATTTAAGTTCAAACTCTACTTCATTAAGGATCATATCTAAATGTTACAAATAGAAATTAAAAAAAAATTAATAGCTAGTTATGAGAACCAGACGACACAAGTAGGAGTCACTGTAATAAAGCATAAATTTTTCATTGTTTGCAATAATCAAAATAATTTAATCATAAAAAAATAGAGACCTAATAATTAAAATTGGATAAAAAAACTAATTTATAGTTTCTATTTTTTATTGTTATATTTTGTCAATAAATATGATTTTTATGTAAAAAAAATAAGAATAAATGATTATTTTAATTAAAGAGTAATTATTATTGTGTGTTTTACTTTGATTGGAAAATATGTCCATACGAGGCTGGCACTACACTACCACTTTTTGAAACAAATTTAATATAAATAATTTATATTTCTCAATTAAAACTTAATGAGTATACTTACCTGCTCACACCCACCGTTAAAAGCAACGATACAAACCTCATAAGTCACACCCAACACTACCGCTTTGCTCACACCTAACACTACCACATTTATTCATAATTCCCATTACACACCAAAGTCTAGCCAATACTATTGATAAATAAACTATACGCAAACCTGTTTTTTAGAAGGAGAATATGTAACTACTTTCATTTTGTCCAAGGAAGCTATAATTTCCTTATTTTACGATCTATGGAAACACTAGAATATATCAAGAAAACAGAGCAATCAAAATTTCAACTTCACCAATTCACCTATCAAATTAATTTTATATCTTAATTTTATTTATTATAATCAGGTAGATAGATATTTATAGAATTTTCTGCTTTTTTTAATTATATATATATATATTTAATTTGAATTCTAACTCCATCTTTTTTTTTTTAAGTTTAAATTTGAATAAAAGTCAAAATTATGAGCTTTAACTACCGCGTGTCACTATAATGTTTCTTCGTAAAGTTGACAGTATACTTGGTAGATCAAGTGTAAAATATTGTTGTTAACTTATTAAAAAAAGGAAATTCCACCATGTGTTAGCACCATATTTCTCCTGTTATGCGAAAAGTCCACTTTATCTTTTGGAGATGCTCCTGCTATATATATATATATATTAGATTTATGTATATGTAATAACTATATAGAAATAATAAAAATTAATTCAGAGAAAAAGAACAATATTTTTTATGTACTAATAGTTATATCTAATATAACTAATTTTATACCTAAAGTAAATCATATTTTCATATTTCTTAGAAGGGTGATGACATATGACATAGAGGCAACATTAGATTTGAAATATTTTCATATTCCAAGGAAATTGTGAATCTCTTCATAAATCTTCTACTAGAAAAATCCCTTATTATATTTATGGAATGAGCCACTTCTTAAATAGCATAAAAAAAAATTATTCTCTTTGCTTCATATTTTATTCGAAGATAAGTTGAGGTGGTGATGTAATTTGGTTGCTGGGCGTGGCATTGGCAAGTGAAGTGGCCATGTACATGTTCATATGCATGGAGCTATGAAAATAAGTAAAAATCCGATGGGCATATGACTGTTTCAGTTTGTCTATATATAGGGGTCTTATCTCTCTGTTTGCATAAGCAATTAAGGGTAGTTGCTTGTTATTGTTAATGGTATATTCTCAATCTTTTTGTGTTTTTAATGGCTTTTTGCCATATATAAAATGTTTTGTACAGTTTGTCTACATAAATCTCTTTTATTGCTACTTTGTATAAGTGTTTCTCCTGGTTGTGTGTTTGGTGATTAAGTGCAACTATCTTATACAAAAATTGTTGTATACTGGTCAAGTGCACCTAGGTTCAATTTGTGCGTAGCTTTTTGCATTTTATGTTGCCTCTTAGTAGGACAACTTCTAGTTATTATTTATAGGGTTACGATTGTGCTAGATGAGACTATGTATTTGGTTTCTTCATTAGCAAGTAAGTAGTTGTTCTCATATATGGTTAGCCATTCTCTTTTCTCTTGCAGGGAGTCTAAAAGATGTTTTCTCTTTTCATGTAGATGCATGCTTTTGACTAAATTTATTTGAATTTTCATCTTTCCCTACTAATTTGCTTTAAATTATTCATTTTTGTAGTTCATTTATAAAGTTGGCCTACAACAACATTCTATCATACACTCACTCTATCCTCTACGCTATGAATAAGACCTTTATCAATCCACCAATAGACTAAAAAAAAAATGAATATAACACACCAACTACAATCAGTTTGTATCTATGCTCTGTAATAATCTTTGTTTCATCTTTGAAATAATTGACAAACAATATATAATGTTTCAATTTTAGAATACACAAGTTTTATGGTGTCTGCACATTGCGGTGGTCCAATCCGTATTAATATTAAATAAATATAAATAGTGATGATCATTGACAAAGGAAAAAAATTTCATAAAAAAAAAAGAAAAATAGAGAGTAAGAATCAAGATAAAAAAATCAAGGTAAATTTTTGGGGCAAAAAGATTGTAAGTATTAAAAGATAAACCTTAGTGGTTAAAATTTTCTTTTAGAAAAGAGAAATAATATAAAAAAGTTGATAAAATAAAACAAAGAGTGAGATTTTCATGACAAAAAATGAGGTTTAATGATTGATAAAAAAATGGCAAAAAAATGGTCTTTAGACCAAGAGAACAAATGTAAAGATTTCAAGAATTAAAAGCTTAATCATCAACTTAATAAAGAAAAAAATAAATGAAAACATTAAATAAAAAAAATTAGCTCAAACCATATAAAAAAATAGACAACCCTTATAAAGTGATTAAACTTTGTTTTAAAAAACAATAATAAAAAAAACAACAAAAAAAGTTAAATGGAGTCATTATGGTTGATTAGAAAAAGAAAAGAAACAAACAAAGGTTTCCAAAATTTTGCTTTAGCAGACAATAAATAAAAAAAAAATTAGTGGCCAAAATAACAATTGGAAAAACCCTAGTTATTAAGTTTTGGGATTAAAATGACCAACAAACAAAAATTAAGGACTACAATGGGAAAATGTATAAATTCATGTACTAAAAATGTGTTTGATAAAAAAGAAATGCAAAACAGACTGAAATTGTTAAAAATATTTTCACGGGTCCTCGTAAAAGTGATTTCTATGTGAAAAAAAGATCAAATTTTAAAAAAATAATAAAACACAAAAGTAAAAAAAGAATTCAATATTCATACATAGTGATTTTGGTTATAGATGAACAGTAAAAAACACATTCTATTTTTTAATATAGTGAAGTTTTGATAACCACACCTTATAGTTGGTATTTTTTTCAATAAATTTAGCATTAAAATAATTTTTAATAATAAAAAAATAAAAATTTCTCACCAATAGATTCATATTAATCAATTAAAATTTTGGGTTATTTTAATTTTTGACTTGGGCTCTATTTATATTATATTTTTATCATTAAAACGATTAGTTATGATTAACATATAATGCTATGAAATAAAATATTGTATGTGTTTCGAAATGATACATATTTCTTATGTTATAAAAAATAAATTACTACAATTTTTCATGCCTTATTAAGTCAAAATCCAATTTTCAATATTAATGAAAAATTTATCTAGAAAAATTCACTTTCAATTTCAACAATAATGGACTAAATTATTTTAGTAAACCATAGACCTTAAAGTAAATCATTGGTGCTATAAAAATTAATTATCAATAATAAAAAAAATTACGAAAACATGAAAATATATTTAATTTATGTTAATCAATTAATGATTTAACTATTAACTTAATAAATATAAAAATAAAAAAAAATTGACTAAAGTTGAATAAACCATAACCATAGCCAAAATTTGGTAAACAATAATGATTCATATTTCATTTCAAAAAAAAATAATAAAGAAAGATAACATAAAAAAGTTTAGACCAACCAAAAAATATAAAAATTTAGGTATTAAGGGTTTAATAATTTTATTCATAAAGTTAAAAAATGATTCTGGCATTTATAATATAGGATAACATTGCACAATATACGTATAATAAATTTTTCTGAAATTTTATATATTAATGAATCAGTGGTAAAATAGAACATTTTAAGAACCAAGTGCCTATATATAATACAAATGCTATTTTAACAAATCAAAACTCAGAATCAAACTCATGTAAAGTGCCCGTGCATTATGTAAATTGTGCATATGTTTCAATTCATCAAAACCTTGAATCTAACCTATATAACTAAACCTTTGAATAAAACCATGTAAAAGAAAAAGTTTTTGGTATTTAATATGGTTAATGAAGGCATGTATCTCATTTTCTTTTAAGAATATATCATTTTAATTTTAAACAAATCATATTTTATTTTTCTCTAAAAGTTTCCAACAGATTGAAAAAGTTAGGGACTATTATGGTAGAATTGTTATATTGAGGACCAAAAGACGGATTTGACCATTCAATTTGTGAATTAAAAAAAAGAAAAAGAAACCGCGCGGGGGGTTTGCCATAAATTGGCCAAATATACTTGTAGTCCCTGTATTGTTGATCTTGGATATTAGTAGTCCCCAAATGTTATTATCCGGCGATCTTACCGTAATCAAAAGAGTAGTCTTCACCCTATCTTGCTCAGAAGGTGAAAGTTCGGGATCATTCTGGCAAACCTAACATATTCAAGGATTAAAATATATGTTTTATCATAAAACCTGGAAAGGTTAAAAAAAAAAATGGCAAAAGGGTTTACTGTTGATGGTAAAACCCCTTTCATCTTTAGAATATAGTATAATGTATAACAAAATGCTTCAATGCTAAAACCCTTTTCATCTTTAGAATATAGTGTAATAAATAACAAAATGCTCCAACGCTAAACCTTTATTTATTGTTTTGATAAACTAGTCTCATAGCACAACCCTGATTCCCCGCTAGTGATACACAGTGAGCCAACTCGGCTTGGGACTGGCCCGGGCAGGCCAGGTCCGGTCCTGCATTTATTGGGCCCAGGCACGACTCGGGTTGAGGTGTGCCAGGCCTGGCCTTGTCCTGGGCCGAATCCGAGCTTAGGCCCGCAATTTTTAATTTTAATTTTAACTTTTATTTTCATTTTATATTTTTAAAAATTGATTTTAAAACTACTTGTTATAAGAGTAAAACACCACCACTGGTGTGAAATTTTATTAATTTTAAAGCTAAACGACACTTACATAACATGGAACGGTCTTTACATGAGTCAATAGCAAAACGTTCCATAAAAGTAAATGTAAAATAAAAGCTACGATTTGTGCTAAACAGCAAAATCATATCAAATATGAAGTAAAAAAATAATGAGTAAGCTGTGGATTTAAGCATTTATCTCATCAGAACTCTTGTGGTCTTGTAATTTTAAATCTGCAAGACCCCAATCACAGTTGCATATACAAACTTCAACTGCATCTGTTGATAACCTTGGGCGTTTCTCTAAAATTACATGTTTCCCAGCACTGAAAGCAGACTCAGATGCAACGGTTGAGACGGGAACAACTGGAACTTCTTTGGCAATTATGGAGAGTATTGGAAATTTGTTGCTTCTTGCTTTCTACCATTTTAGAATATCGGTCTCACTATTCTCCCAAATCAAGTTGAGGTATGTGTTCACTTCATTAAGGCCGGATGCTGCAGCACAGGGCTGTTTTAAGAGTTGTTCCGCCGGATTGAATGATGATGAGCCCGACAATGATGAACACCCGATGGTAGAGGAAGTAGTGTTTGCAACCTTATCCTTATGCCGGTCGGCATAAATCTTAAATAACTCTCGCAAGTGCTCATCAATAGTGGCAGTTATAGTATGAACAGAAATATATATCATTTCTAAGAAACTATAATAACTCTCAAGTAGCTGCTGTGTACCTGTCATTTTAACAATCGGGTGTAGTGCAGATGCAAGTAAATAAATCGAGGGTATAGTACTAAAATATAAAATCCATTTGTCTTTCATGGCTTTAATTGTGTTTTTTAAAAACTCATCATCTTTGTATTGGTTAAAAACTTATGCAATGTTGACCATATGCATTAAAACTTTGTGCAATGTGGGATAGTATACATCAGAGCAAAAAACAGTAGCATCATAAAAATATCGTAGCACAGCAGCCAATTTTGACAGTTTATCCTACATCTCTTGTTTCAAAATAGTTTTATTTTCTTTGACATTATAAAACATGTCATGTGTACAGCAAATTACATCGCATCCATCAACATCTCGTAAGCCACGTTCCATTGGGTAGGGCAATCAAGTTTAAACGTTTCCAACTAAAATTGAGGCCATTTTCCAAACAATATTACTTAAACTCTTTGAAAACTTTGATCCTTGACTTAAAATAATGGATTGCCCACTTGATTGGAGCAATTTCAGTACTCAAAACTTTAAAACCTTTTTGGACAGTTAAGTTTAAAATATGACATACGCATCTAATATGAAAAAATACGCCTTCACAGACAGGTTCTAGTGATTCTTTCAATGTCTCAGCTGTGAAATTGTTGTTTAATGCATTATCAAATGTTATGCTAAAAACTTTGTCATGACAAAAAAATTCTTAAAAACTTTCTGAAATAACTTGGAATATGTTCCAACCAGTATGATTGACCTCCATCCACTTAAATGGAATGATACATTTTTGAACGACCAAACTATCATCAATCCAATATGTAGTTATACAATAATAATCTTGTTATAGTGGTGAAATCCACATGTTACTAGTGAATGGGATAGAACAATCAAAAGAAGAGAAGTATGCTTGTAAGTTTGATTTACTAGCTTCATAAATTTTAAATGCCTCCCTCCTAGCAATAGTCCTAGATGTTCTTTTAAAATCAGGGTTTAATTGTGATTGAATCCATTTTTTCATGTGCCTATCTTCCGATTATGTAAATGGTTTTTCAGTTAATATAATTCATTCTACCATGTCTTTTCTACAATCTTTTTTTATTAAATCTAAAAATACCTGATCCGCCGGCAATACTTACAAACTGTGTCTGACCACCGGTACTAACAGCTACATTTGGACATAAATTCATATGCTTATGTTCCATGTGCCGTTTCAGTGTTCCAGTGCCAAAATTTTTCTTGTGCGCGAGTTTTATCTTGCAATGTTTGCAATTTGCAAACCTCTCATCGTTTTCATGAGCATCCTTCTCGAAAACTTAGTCAAAATGCCCTCAAACCCATGCAGTGAGCCTCGATGTCTTACCTTGTGGTGGAAGTTTAGGTTGGTGGCTTGTCTGGGTCTGTTGAAAACCATTTTCTCCACCAACATTCTATGATGTCGTTGGCTCTACCTCCTCAAAGTCATTAGCAGAAAGTTGATCGTCGAGCCGCAAGTCATATTGACTCATATCAAATTGCTCATCATCGTCGATTTGTTGGATATGAGAAAAAAAAAGACCTCAAACCGGTGTGGGATGAAGAGCTTGAAGCCTTTTCCTTTCCTTTTGATACCATTTGTGTGAGAATAAATTGAGAAGATCACGAGCTTCGAAAATATTAAGGAATGGTTAAAAAAAAATGAAGAAAATAAGATTGAGAGCTTCAAAGAAATGAGAGAATGTATTAGTAGAGAAGGAGATATTGTTAAGATTGGTATAAAAAAATTGTGGAAATGGCATCCCTATTTATAGGGGAATGCCTTTTTTTTACTAAAAAGCCCTTAGAATATAGTTGTTGGAAAGGACAAAAAAGTAATTCTAGGGGTCAAAAAAAGTCTATAAGCCATTATAGGGACCAAATGTGTAATTTTTCCTTTTTTTTTTTTTAATCTGGAGTCATTGGAGCGTTACCGCCGACCATTGGGACCGACTGGGCCCGGGTCGGTCCGGTGCTAGTCTCCAGTCTCCATGCCGGGCTCAATTTCACCTTGGGCCGTGCCGAGCCCACTTCTCTCCCTCTCTTCATTCAGGCTCATAATCGCCCCTCCATTGGCTGAATTTAACATGGGCCCGTGTCGAGCCCACTTCTCTCCCTCTCCTCATTTAGGCTTATAACCGCCCCTCTATTGCCTGAATTTAACATGGGCCTGTGTCGAACTAGGCTTGACCAGCCCTATGCCAGTTTGATGCATGCCGGTCCCGAGCTGGGCCAATCCCAACATGGCCCACAGTCCATCTCTACTCCCCACTGCATAGTGCAGGTAAAATGCCTAATATTCTACATTTTCCAAACCCTATTATTAGCTTCATTGCCGCTCTCCGGCTTAGCTATGTTTTTTTCTTTTCTTTCATTTATTCTTCCTCTCTCTCCTATTCCTTTCATCTATCACCGCTGCTCTCCTATTCTTCTCTCGTCTATTTTGTTTTCCTATTCTTCCTATTCCGTCTTCGTCTTTTCATTTTCTCATTTTTTTTCTTTTTTGTTTTTTTGGTGAAAAGGAGAGAATATATTATCAAAGAAGCGGATTACATCAAGATCAAGGGGTCTTTTTTTTTTCCTTTTTAATTTTAAAATAATTGCTCTTAGACTGACTGTTTCAATTTAGCGGTTCAATGGTTTTAGACAATTTTTTTCCCCCCAGTTTTAAACTGATTTTTTACCGTAAACAAAATGAGCCAATGGTCGAGCCGTTGGGGAGGTCGGTACACAATTAAACCGATCTAACTAGCCGGTCTGGTCCAGCTTTTTTATAACATTGCCTGACCTAAATTTACTCATGGCAAATGGCTGATAATGGAGTGGGGCCTCATAGGCCACCAATATGAATATTCTACTTCATGGACTGGGAATTTTCTTTAATTAACGTTGACTCTTCCTCACACTTGTAGCATTCAACCATAATACAAAAATTTTTCAGGTATTACAAGAACACGGTAGGTTTCATTTTCATTAAATACTACTTCCTCAGTTTATATTTGTTGGCCCTTTTATTTTATTTAACTGAGTTTGATTTAAATATATTTATAATAATATGTATTAAAAAAATTTAAAAATTTATATTCAGAAATTATAATTTTTAAAGCTTAATTTTTATATAAAAAATTTATATTTTGATGATAATTTTAAAAAAATAAAATTATAAATTAATTATTATGAATAATAAAGATAATAAATTTTGTGAAATAGTGGGGTATTTGAAAACAAAAACAATGATTCTGGAACGATAGTCCTATAAACCCAAAGTAGTTGGCCGGTTGCACTATTTTCTTATTAGTATTACAATCAATTTTTTAATGTACATTATTTGGCTTTGAAGTTGAAAAAAGATCAACGGACCAAAAATCAACATGTGGTTATTCTTTTTTCAAAAAACAAAAAGAAAAAGGAAAAAGGAGCAAAGGGTAATTGTTGGAAAGTTGTAACTTCAGTGCCGCCACAGAACTCAAAAACGTCAAAGTTCCCCGTCAAACCAAACGCCCCTTTTCCTCGAAATCTTTATTCAATTTCATTCCGTCTTCTAGAAAACCCCCAAAATAGAATACCGCAGACGCCACCGAATCCATAAAATAGAGCTAATTTAAAAAAAATTATACTTTACCAATATTTTATTTATAATATCTAACAATAATTTTTAAAACCTTAATTTAAGCTTTTTTATAACTAATTTTCAGAAATTTTAAAATTTTTAATATTTTTTTACAGCTAACCAACTTCCAAAAGATACTAATATGTATTTATAGGAAAGAAAATGTATTTATAGAGAGGAAAAATTAATAATTTAAAATGTCTATTAAATATGAAAAGAATATTAAAGCAATTGAAATTACTAGAAGATAACTATCATATAATTTAAATTAGATTTTTAGAAGTTTGTTATCGGACAGTGTAAAAGCAATGGGAGGCAAAATGTGGACTTTTAAAAATAAGAGGCAAAATATAAGTTAGAGCAAACCTCAAGGAGTAATAGTAAGTTTTTCCCATGAAATATATCACTTACTATAACATCTTGGATACCTTACACACTGGGGATTATGATATTTTTTATTTTTTTGTTTGGCCTTGTTGAACTAAAAAGTATTATTTGATTCATATAAATCTTATTCTCGAAAGTTAATATTTACTTAAGTATTTATGTACCTTGAACAGATAAAAAATAGACTTGATATCTGCACACTACTAGACATATATGATTTAGCGATGGCTAAAAACTTTCATTAATTAGTGATAGTAAGTCATCACTAAAAATCCGGCAATATTTTAGCAAAAATTAGCTAGCACTAGGTGTATACTTAGATTCAATCTGATATATTAGTGATTCAGTTATGGCTAGATATAGCAACAATTTGTTGTCGCTAACTAACTATAGTATAGTGACGGATGACCAGTTGTAGCAACGTCTTACCCTCACTAACAGGCCATGGTCTATTGACGGTCAGCCGTTGCTAATTTATAATCAGAGGTAACAACGGCTTGCCCTCACTAGTTTGCCATAAACTAGCGACGACTGACCATCACTAGCTTTTGATGAAATTTCTCTTCCATTTTTTTGTTTGTTTTGAGAATGATCAATATTAATTCTTTCAATTTTTTTTTTCAATCAAGATGTATCGATCAATGAATCTATATGTCTATAAAAAAACATATTATAATTTAGGATAAAATTTTATTTTATATTTAAAAAATTCTTTCATCTTAGTTGTTTTCTAAAAAATAAAAAAAAGTCAGGGTTTGTTAAATTTTAATTGATTTTTCTGCCATATAGTAGGAACAATATTTTATTGTATTGTAACCACAATATTAGTCATTTGCATTTAGGAAATGACCTTAAGCAGTTCATTATAAACTTTGTACTATTTTTGTAAAAAAAAAAATGAGTGAAAAAGGTTAGTTAGGATGCTAGCAAAGACAAGTTATCACTAAGTTTTGGCCAAATGTAATGACGACTTACCTTCACTATCAAGACATTGTATAACGATGGCTTGCCCTTACTTGGCAACCATTTATAAGCGACGGTCATATTGCCATCGCTAGTTCAAAAAATTTTAAAGAGCCTCCACCCTTAAACTTTGCTGTAAGAAAATTTTCAAAGATTAGACTCTTGATTTTGAAAGTCTGATTGAAACTTCTGGATTTCTAGTTTGTTCAATTGATCAGCTGATGAAGATTTGCTTGACTCAATCAAGACATCGTCGATGATGGACGTACCTTTGTTGGGTGGCATCGATTTTTCTAGCCAAAACTTGGAGGGACAACTCGTCATTTCAGGGCTAAAGTTGGGTTGACAGAGCGTTCAAAGAATATACTAATAGAGGATGATTACGGTGACTTGTTGCTATAGCGGATCAATTGGGAGGATAGAGTTTTGCAGTGGCCATTAAAGCCTTTATTGATGGCCAAGGTTTCTGGATGAGAAGCGATCTTGTGTAATTGAGTCAGGTACTTGTTAAATTTTAAGATGAATTTGTTGGATAGGATTACAGGATGAATTTGGGAGCTTATCCTTGTTAAATTTGTTTCCATTTTTGCTCTTGGAGTTGATGTTGCTGTTTAATTACAATAAGTAATTTTGAATGTGATGTGGTATGATTATTTCTTGAAATGATTGTTGATATGCTCAAGATTCATATTCTATGGTTACAACGTCACAGAGGTCTCAGAAGAAAGATCAACCTAGAAGGTTGTTGATAAAAATGAAGGCATCAATGTCTCATCTTGTAGCTGAGAAACTATATTCACTTGTTAGGGATTAGGCTCAGTTGGGACTTGAAACATTGCTATTTGATGTATGTCGTGGGACTAAAGCTATTAGTCTCACATTAGTTGATCATCTATTTACTTGCATACAAGTTTATATATTTACATGCATGTGTATATATTTTTTTATTTAGAGCCATATGTATTTAAAACAATTGAACATGGCTCAATAAAAATAGAGAAAAAATTATAAGCGTTGGCATAAATATATGAGTTACGGTTTTGTGATTTCATATGTATATATATATATATTTTTTATTTATATTCATTTGTTTCATTATTTGTACATCAAATTTATACATTTTTGTTATCTGATTTGTATATATCTATCACTTTTTTTTGCACACACACACACACATTTGTCATCCAATTTTTGCATATCTGTATCATTATTTGTACATCAAATTTATACAGTTTTATTATCTGATTTGTATATATCTATCACTTTTTGATACATGTCTCCATTTTTTGTACGAAAATGTAAAAATAAAAGTCAGTATGTATTTATCTCATATGAGAAATACATATCAATTATTTGATTTGCACATATATCTAATTCTGGGATGAATCATTTATTGTTCATACCTATTTTTAAAATAAATGATAAATTCATATATATTTATCATTCTATCTGTATATATCTGTTTCATTATCTGCATATACGCTAACATTGTTTCTACATTGAGTTAAAACATATTTATAGTCTAGCTTGTACACATCATTACTATGTTACTACTAACCAATTCTTTTTATTTTATTTTCTTTGGAAGACTTGTATCATTTATGAAAATTCAAATTTATATGAATTGTATGAAAATATTAATATTGTGCATATAAGGTAAATTACTTGCGTAAGTGATGAAATAATGGACATGAAAAATAAGTAAATGATTTGAAATTATACATACAATATTTTTTGATACTTAAAATATCTACTATTACAAGTTTAGAGGTTTTAAATGAAGGGAAAGAGGGAAGGGATACTCAAACTCTGGTGAGGGGTATGGCAGCCATGTCCCTTTGACAACTAAGCTAGGAAGACAAGACAATTATTCATACAATTGAATGCATTGACAGTAATTTTCAGGATTTTACTTATGGATAAGACTATTAAAATTTGTGCATATCCCTCAATGTTTTTCTTTTAAAAATTGTGTCTCTCACTCATATTGTATATAGGATTCGTATAATTCTATTATTTAATTTGTACATACCTTTAATTTTTGTGAGAATAACATTTTAATGCGTTCATACTTATTTTTTAGATCAAGGGGTGGACTCGTACATGTAACTAGATATATCGGTAACAATTTTGTAATCTCATTTTGACATATGTGTCACATAATTTATACTTATCTATTACTTTTTGTATATATTAAGTTTATACATATTTGTTATTTTTTTTTTTGCATATCTATAATTTTATTGGGAAACAAGATTTAATATGTTCACAAATATGTTATACTGTGGGTAGCAGTATTGAAATATAAATATATATTAGTATATTAGGTAGAGTGCATATATGACTTATCCTGTTGTCCATATATTTTGTTCCCCAAACAACAATTTTACCTCCCTTGAAATTTCTACTATTATATAGTGGCCAAAATAAAATTTCACTTAATAAAAGAATAAATGTATTTCTTTTCTCGAGTACATCTACATTTAGTAAAATTATATTTAACAATTGAAGTAACATAAGCAAATTTGCTAGAATCTGCACAAGTCTTAACGAACTTACAAATAAATTAATATATTTTAATATATCAAAAGAAGGGTAATTCTATTTTCACCAGAAAATTTATTATAATTACAGTTTCACCCTTAAAAATTGGAAGTTATTCTTAGCCCTATTAAACTGATTATAAAACGCACTGCTTTTTTGAGGGGAAAAACACAGTGATTTAATATGATACCATGAAGAAGAGTGGAGATGAAATGGACAGCGACGTGGTGACTAGTAGTATCAATTATTTATTTATTTTCTGGCAATCAGAAAATAAAGCACAGCATTTTGGAATTAGGGCGGTGGTAATTTCTGAGTTAATGAGGAAAGAGTTACTCGGGTCCAGAGAAGGGATTGGGCACAGAAGAAAAGAGACACAATCCACCTCCCATTATTCAATATTCACCGACGATACGATACGATACGATTAGAGAATGGTCTGGTGGTGCCTGTCTCTCTCTCTCTCTCTCTGTACTACTTTCTCTTTCCACTGCAAACCGACGACGAACTCCGCGCTGGCAAGATTCCCCCTCCCTCCCTCGCTCCCTCAAACTCAATCCCAGACCAGACCAGACCACCTTCACCTTGGCCTTTCTCTCTCTCTCTAACCCGAACCCTAGCCCAATCAACCAAACAATTTTCCCCAGAAACAACTACCACAATCATGCCCTCACTCTAGACTAGAGAGCCCAGCCAGACCCTGTCCCTACCATCTCTCTTCTCCCCAGGCCCAACCCCCCTCAGTGAACTCATGGGATGTGCCACCTCCAAGGTCGACGATCTCCCGGCCGTCGCCCTCTGCCGCCACCGCTGCGCCTCCCTTAGCGAAGCCATCGACCACCGCTTCGCCTTCGCCGACTCTCACCTCGCTTACATCTACTCCCTCCAGCTCATCGGCCGCTCTCTCCACAATTTCATCCAGCACGACCTCGCCGGATCCCCCGATGTCCCCCCTTCCCCCATACTCAACTTGCCTCCTGCTAAGAAGGGGGATCCAGCCCCGGCCGCTCCGCCCAGCAAGCCCCCCCTCGCCCACCGCCACTCCCATTCCGGTTCTGGGTCTGGCTCCCATCTCAAACTCCATTCCGATTCTGACGAGGACGACGACTCTGGATCGCACTTTCTGCACCATTCCGACCACTCCTCTCCGCTCCACAGTCACGACGGCGGCCCTATAGAGTACATGCCGTCGGAACAGTATTCCAATTATCCTGAAACTAACTTCCCAGCGGGTTTTATGCACATGAATTACATGATGAACAAGGCGACGCCGTCGGTTGTCTACGAGCAGCGGCCGATGCGTCCGGAGACGATGTATAGGGGGGAGGCTTCGTCGTCTTCTTACTATCCTTACTCAAATAATACTAATAATAATCCGGGTCCCAGTTCTTACCCTTACTATGCTTACTCAAATTATAGCACCTACAACAACTACCCACCGTATGGGCCTTCATCATCGCCCCCAACAGCAGCCAGAGCGTCTTCCTCTAAGCCTCCGCCTCCACCTCCTTCGCCACCCAGATCTTCCCCCTGGGATTTTTTGAATCCGTTCGACTACGATAAATACTATCCTCCCTACACGCCCAGTAGGGATTCGAGGGAGGTGAGAGAGGAGGAGGGCATTCCTGATTTGGAGGATGAGGACTATCAACACGAGGTGGTGAAAGAAGTGCACGGGGATCAGAAATTCGCGGATGCTGGGAGTTATTCCAAGTCTCCGTTGGATGAAGAAGAGGGGAAAGTCTTGGATGGTGACTCGCAGGCTTCGCTGTACCAAGCAAGGCCGAGTACTGGGATGGAGAACGACAGCGTTGAGTATGAGGTTCACGTGGTGGATAAGAAGGTTGTAGATGATGAAAGACCCGAGGGCAACAGGGCTCGAGCTGTTCCGCGGGATGCATTTGAGGTGGCCCGAGAGATCGAGGTTCAGTTCATGAGAGCTTCAGAATCCGGAATGGAAATAGCCAAGATGCTTGAGGTGGGGAAGCTGCCATACCAGCGTAAACATGGTAAGGAATCACAGAGACCATTGAATTGTGTGATGAAAAGTTTATTGATTTCTTAGTGTTTTGTTGATTTATCATGCGGATCTCAAAGTGACTGCTTGTAATGCGCACTTAACGTATGGGCTAAGGATGTAGTATATGACTCTGCCTTTTAAGTTGCATAGGATTCTTCTAGTCATAAGCTCATGGTTAGTCTCTGGATTTTTGAGCAGTCTCTTCGAATATGTTGCAAAGTGTGGCTCCTTCCTTGTCGGTTATCTCATCACTGCCATCTACTTCTAAGACTGCGGAGTCTTCATCTTCTGCTGACAATAATGATCCAGCATTATTGGACTTCCATGAAGATTTAGCCATGAGATCAGGAAATCTTTCATCAACAATGCAGAAGCTTCACCTGTGGGAGAAGAAACTGTACAACGAAGTTAAAGTATGTTTCATCTTCGTTTTGTATGTTTCTTCATTCTTATCAGAGCTAGCAACACTACGATGTGTATGACCTTCCTATTTTAGTCCCTGCTACATTTCCAGGGTTATAAGTTGATTTATTGTCGTTTTGCTCCTTTTCTTTCAAGTTTTTATGATTTTTGTGCAACATATTAAAAATGCATTGGCAAGTAGCATTGCTGGCTCTTATCTGCTATCAAGGGGCCTCCCTTGCCAAGCATGCTTTGTGAAAAGGCATATGTGTATCTTGTGGTTACAGTTAGATGTAATGTTTATTCTGTATGGTATGTGATGGATGTAGTTCTTAAAGAAATTTGTCTTCATTGTTATTACCTAGATACAGAAGATTCCTTGTTTCTTCTAATTCCTAACATATTTATTCTTTTGTGTATGGTGTGTGATGGATGTAATTTTTTTTAAAGAAATCTATATGTGTTGTCATTGTCTAGGAATAGAATATTTGGGTTTTCTTCTTATTGCTCACTTATTTCTTTTTTGCTAATTCACTTGACCATTCCTTCAATTACTGTGCAGGTGGAGGAAAAAATGCGTGTTGCACATGAAAGGAAATGCCATAAGCTGAAGCGCTTGGATGAAAAAGGTGCTGAAGCTCACAAAGTTGACACTACGCGAGCTGTAATCAGGAGTCTATCAACAAAGATTAGAATTGAAATTCAGGTCATTGACAAGATATCTGTGACAATTAATAAGATTAGGGACGAGGAACTTTGGCCACAACTAAATGAGCTAATTCAAGGGTATGTTCTCACTGATGTTTCATGGTCTTGCATCATCCCAATTGCTGATATGTGGCTTATTGGAGATTGGGATAGTGTTGTATAATAGCGCTTTTCTGTTTCTTTTTATTTTCATTCACCAATGATCTGAATAAATGAGAAAAAATTACTTTTGTTCTTGCTTTTTCATTGTTGTGGACTTATTCTAGTTATTTAATTTAGGTTGTGGCTATTCCAGGCATGGGTTTGATAATCTCATGCTACATTTGGTTTTATCCTGTGAAATAGGAAATATTAATGATATACCTGTTTCACAAAACCTAGCATTGATGCAACAGAATGTCTTCCAATCTGTTCATAATTTTTGGTGAGTTGTTTGGCATGACAACTGCTGTGTCCAGGATTCTCTTTTACTGAATAGATGTTGGCGCATGTCCTAATTTCTACGTAAGAGTAAATCCTGCTCATAAAATTTTTGGGTTGTTGAAGGAAGAGCTGGTAGTTTGGGATAGACTACCTAATAGATGGGTGAAAAACAAAATTGTATAACATATTTAAATTTCCTCTTGTCACTGTTTGCAAGTTTGTTATTGTGCTTAAAGCATATTGTTTCATGTTGGCCTCGAAGGTAGTTCCTGCATTAATCGATCGTTCCTAGGCCTGGTTGGTGCCTAGGGTTGTATAATTGATCTGTCCGTGCTGGATCTTTTCTTGGCTGCCAGATGTTTTGTTTGATGATAATTGTTTTGAAGTGGTTGGAAACTAGCTGAGTAAGTAACATTTGTCCAAAAAGTAGTGAGGTCAAATCTGGTAAAGTTCATGTAGGATACTTGCACTGACGGAGGTAAATGGACAATCTTCAGCCAATGGTTAATTAGTTTTAGTGGAAGATAAAAAAATTTGGATTTGTTCATATGCAAATGCACAAATTCCTCGATGGCTGATAAGGACATACCAATGTTAGTATTATGCATGTCTATACGAACAGAAGAGTTGAAGAGGCAATTGGACTAGCTGGAAGATTTGTTTACAGCCTGCTAGTTCTGATGGAAAATGATATAGAGTTCAGTCATTTTATTTCTTGAAGCTTTATTAGACCACACTTCATAGGCCTATCTCATTTTATTCAAGAGGGTATATGATTAGAAACATGCAGGGAACTCAGTGGTGTGTATGCTTTCTGGGGATTTGAAGGTGAGGGAGTATAGTTAGATGGAATAAATTTGTAGACTTTTTCTGATTGCATTTCTCAGATTTTGCAAGGTGATTTGAGAATGGAACTCAACAAACTTCTAAATGTGCAGTCTTCCTGGCACATGTTCCCTTCATTGCTGCTGATATAGTGTGCTCGACTTTTGTGTTAATCATGATTTATTTAAAGTGTTGATGCAAATATCTGATTTGGTGTTTTCATCAGGTTAACTCGAATGTGGAGATCTATGCTTGAGTGCCATCAGAACCAGTACCAAGCAATCAGGGAATCCAAAGGGTTGGGCTCAATTGGTTCTGGGAAAAAGCTTGGTGATGCTCACCTTGAAGCTACATTGCAGCTTGAGCATGAACTAATAAATTGGGTATCCAGATTCTCTAGTTGGATCCATGCCCAAAAGGGTTATGTTAAGGCTTTGAATAGTTGGCTTCTCAAGTGTCTTCTGTATGAACCAGAAGATACACCAGATGGGAGGCCTCCTTTCTCACCTAGCAGGATGGGTGCACCACTTGTGTTTGTAATCTGTAACCAATGGTCAGATGCTTTGGAGAGATTGTCAGAAAAGGAAGTGGTTGAGTCTATGCGTGTGTTTGCCATGAGCGTGCTCCAGCTATGGGAACAAGACAAGGTAGAAATGCGTCAGAAGATGACGGTGAACAGGGATTTAGAAAGAAAGGTCAGGAACCTGGATAGAGAGGACCAGAAGATACAGAAGGAGATGCAAGCACTAGACAAGAAAATTGTCGTAGCATCAGGCAATGGTAACAATCTTCCAATATCTGGACATGTTGTCTACCAGAGTGACACAAGCAGCGAGAGTCTCCATAGTTGTCTTCAACGAATTTTTGAGTCAATGGAGAGATTTACTGCCGAGTCTCTAAAAGTTTACGAGGACCTTTTGCAACGCAGTGAAGAGGAAAGGATCGCTCGAGATCATGAGAGGGTTTCGTAGCGCTGAAGTGATGTCATATATGGCTCATCGTCTAAATCAGTGGGCAAGCGAAAGCTTCTTGAATGGCAACAGGGTCTTATCCCGATCCATATTGGAACGGACAGAGACCTACTCTTTGGGAAGACTTGTTACCCAATGGGCTATGATCGAAATGAAGTGAAGAGAACCCTGCCTGCTGGGTAAGCTAAAGCTGAAGATAGCACAAAGTATCATTGCCAGCATGAGCGGTGTTTCACTTGTATGATTTTGAACTGCAGCTGGCTGGCAAAGATTCTGTGGTGAATCCAACCTAGGTGCAGTGTAATCGTTGTTGTGCCCTATCGTTGGAGCTGTACCATTTCTTGAAAGTTTGCATGAAAGAGGAGGTTCCAGTTCATTGATGTTGTGGAATAGAGTTAGAGCGTTTCATGTGTTGGTCAGGCTTGTGTGGTCCAGCCAAAGAGGGTGAACCGGAATCAAACCTGTGCCAGCTGCACAGTATGCAATTTTGTGGATCATGTGCCAGTGGGTTGCGGACTTGATGCTGATCAATTTAGTAAGGCCAGGTCTAGCCAATACCTACTGGCTACAACTTCGTATAATATGTTTCTCCTGTCATGTTGTAGTGAAAAGAAATGGATTTAGTCGTGGAAGAAGGAATAGAGATTGCGCCTTCGATGCAAGGCCGTTCTATTAGTATCACTTTCAAATGCCCAACTTGTTCCCCTGCACACTTTTTGTATATGTACAAAGAAACGGTGATCTCCCTGGGTATCTATGGTGATACATGTAATGTAAACATGTTTCGTACTCCCTCAGTTCCTAATTAGTTAGTCTTGATTTTTCAGAACAATCTGCCTGCCTGCCTGCCCGCCAGCCTTTTAGTGCTTTTTCATATAAAATGAATGATGAGTAGCTAGAATGGTAGGTTTTTTTACTTATCGTTTCTAAAAACAGAGGTTAAGTATTTTAAAACCGCGCTAAGAAGAATGAACGCCATAGTATTTTGGAAGAGAAGGATGAGGAGTCCGGTGAAACTCTAACTGGCGACCTGCTGCGTCGAAGTCAGAACTGTCGAAATATTATGATATCATAGGCCATGCACATGCCGATGCTGCTCTTGGAAGTTGGTTGTAGCTTGTGACAGTGAAAATTTTGCAACTTTACATGACGTGGGGTGTGTTCCTGCAATTTGTCTTGCAGACCTGAACAGAAAGAAGGAAGTGGAAATATTTGGACACCCAACTCGCGCCCGAATAAGGCCTCGCCTGAAAATCCATTTCATGATTGCCCCACCGACGTTGAAGACCTTCCGCTCTGCTTCTGGACGGCACGAATCATGGGTTGCTGCGGCTCATCGTTTTTAGCTGAAACAAACCCCTGAGAAGGACCAAGCTTCCAAACAACCACTGCCTTACCGCCACCAATCAAAGTCTTGGTGCCGGACCCAACCTGGAAATAAATGGAGTTCCCACTCTCTCAATTCTCCTTTCCCTACCTCAAAGCAGCCTCCAGCAACTTCAGCTCAGACGACATAGTTTCCGAGAGCGGAGAAATGTTGTCTACAAGGGACGTTGGCATAACAATAAATGGATTGCTGTAAAGAAGTTCGCAAAGACGGCATGGCCTGACCCGGACCAGTTTGCGGTATCGCCTTCTCGATTGTCTTTGTTTGTCGGTTGGTTTTCAGTTGGAGTTGATTGATGGTTACGAAGTGTCTACGTGGCTGTTCCTTAATTTCCACGACGAAGGTCGGGGCGTGGGAAAGCTGAGGCACCCAAGGCTTGCAAATTTAATAGGGTACTGCTTTGATGGAGACCAGAGGGTGCTTGTTGCTTACCATATGCCTGATGATAGTCTTGCTAAGCATTTATTTCACCGTCAGTTCCTTTTTTATTTTTCAACTTGGCCGTAGTTTGCTCGCAAATATTTTATATGGTCTACCTTGCTTATCATATGGATTGTTCTTCAAGGAATTATATAGGCCATGTTTTGTTTTATAACTTTGTGTGAGATCTGGTTCTTTAGATTGTTGTCCTCCTAGTTTTGTTAGTTCTTGATATTTCAACCATATTCAGGGGAAATGTCCTCAACTCTGCATGTTTAGCAATCATAAAATTGTTGGGTCAAAAGATGTTTGCTTTATATGATTAATTCATTGGTGCTGCGTCAGACATTTCTGCATCTTTCTCCCTGCTCTAGCTTGTTTGTTGTGGTTTTAAGAACTATATTACTATAAGTTATGAGCTCTGTCACAGCTATCACTGTTCAGGGCCCTACATGATAGGGTTTTCTTGGTATCATGAGCATCTGAAAAGAATGTTGGTGTTTGTGCTATAGCTTGATGATTGTCACCCGTGTTCCTATTGTTTGATAAGCAGTAGTTATCAATTGTAATACCCTGAAGTTTGTCTACTTGGTTTCGTAAAGGTTTCAGCCAGTTAATCTTTTCAATTTGCAGGCCCCGTTTCTTTTCATTTGCATTCCATTTATCCTAGTGATAGAACTTCATTTTGAGATGGCTTCGTTTCCTATGGTGAAGGAATAAATCCAGCCATCATGACACGATGCTCTACTTGTAATCTAAACTAGACTTTAGGATTTGGGTTCTTTGGGCTCAGCTCAATCATCTACGATTTCCAAATTCATGTTCAACTGTTTTTCTTTTTAGTGGTAGTGGTTTTTCTTTCTTTAGGTTGGAAAATATAGTTGCATGTGTTGGTTGTTTCTATACTCTCTATCGATATTTATTTTTATTATCTAGGGGAAAATCCAACTCTTAGTCGGACAATGCGCTTAAGTGTAGCTTCCTGCATTGCTGGAGAGTTTGATTAATATAGTAGTAAAGGTCATCCATTGTACCATGATTTAAATGCTTACAGAGTCCAATTTGATGAGATATTCCCTCCTTGATCTTAAGTTTCTAGATCTTCTCCCTGCTAGAGATTTTAGTTATGCCATCAGCAATTGTTGCCATTAACTTGATATAAATTGTTTCTCTGGGAAATTTCAGGATGGGGATACAAGACTTTCATGTTTTGGATTGATTAAAAATGGCACAAATAGAACAAGTTATAGCACAAATCTTGCCTATACACCTCCTGAATACCTAAAAAATGGTTTGTTGATCTTGATCCCAAAAAAAGTGCTATTTAGTTGGTTATGAGCATTGCACTTGTCCATTAAAGTTTCTAGTTCTCTATCTCCTTCTCTTCCATAATTTGTGGCATTTCAAATGGTATGCTTAGGCTCATAAGCCTTTACAGTAATGGCTGTTTGTGCTACAATTTGTAGGAAGGGTTACATCTGAGTGGCTGAGGGTGTTATTTACAGCTTTGGGCACTATCCTTCTTGATTTACTTACCAAGTGGCAAGCAGATCCCTCCAAACCAAGCAAGTGACTTTCGTTTGTGATTCAACTTATAGCAGAAAGAATGTAGTTCCATTGTTGCATGTAGTCTTGCCTAAGCATGGAACTTTAACTAGTTCGATTTTCTGTAAAATTCTTCACAGGGTGAGGCAGTTGTCAATATGCTACCGGGGCCTTTGGCGAGCATTAATTTTTTTTTCTCATCTTAAAGCATCTAATAAAAATCAATTGGCAATCACTAGAGAATAAAGCACTAGCAAACCCTTTACATTGACCGTTCACGTGCAATCCAGTGAAACAGTTGAAAACAGGTTCTTCAGATGGTTGTAGTAATAGGGTTAACAAGACAAAGACAGGGCAACAACCATCTTGGGCTTTTCTTATGCCAATATGTGTGATGAACTTGATGAGATAGGAAAGTATCACACTCATCACTAATGCCTGTTGTCCAACTATTGGACTGGGTCTGCCTAGTGTTATCTTTTTCTACAAGATATTACAAATGCACCCAAAGTCGAGTTATAAATGATTTCAAATAATTGATATACTTGCTGCCATGTCACTGTGCTTCAAACTACATGACAGCGAACTGTTCGTTATTTTTCCATGATTCTATCAGCAGTTTTGCAGATTAAATCTCATGTCATGCTTGGAATCTCGAAGAATAATGAAGCCCCTATAGCTCCAAGCCGGCTGCTACCCCTTTCAGCAATGCATGATGCCTGACCTGTTCTAGAATGGATCTTACAGTAATTAACCGAATATTAGTGACAAATCATTTACAAGGAAGATGAAGGAACAAATGAGGTGAAGACTCATTGTGGAGGATTAATTTAGTACTCTTGAACTTGAGGTAAGAGTTTTAATATGGATTGTCTCAGTTATCTTTCTGGGAATGGATGCAGCAGATGAGTGCTATATATGCTGGAGTCCAGGAAGCAAGGTGATTTTGCTTTTCGTGGCAAGGACTTTGAAACTGCCATTGACTGCTATTCAGAGGTAGTTTGTTGGAGTTGGTATCCCTAAACCCAAGGTCCCATGTGCATCGCATTTGGGAATAAGTTGTGCCTTTTGAGCAAATTGCCATTGGTTTGTTACTGTTGTTTCATGGTCTGGTTTGCCCAAGAGAAACACATGTTGAACTTATTATAGATCTGTTTGTGCTTGGTGGGGAGGACAGAAAGATGCTTCATCCATCTAATAGTTTGTCTACATTGTGGGAGCACATATTTTTCAAAGATAACTGTTAAATAGAGGGTTTTCCTTTCCGTTCTCGCTCGTATATGTTACCAAGCGAAGTGGCAATGGTGCATGGAATTTGCAAGTTTTTTCCTGTCCTCTAGCTGGAACTGGATGTAAGCATCTCGCACTCTTTCACCTTTGATGCAGTTCAATTCTCCGTGTTTATTGAATTGAAGCTCGTGATATGTAAAACGTGCAAAATAAGTTTATTGCTGTAATTTGTTACTCTTTCCTGTGCTCTAGTCTTCCCCACTCGACAGACCATTATGGCTGTACACACACTGGCTAGGGCCCATTGGGATGCTTCAGAAGATTGTTTCACGAGGGTACAGCCACAGGGAGAACTTAAAATAGATTGAAAACGTTTGAGTTTCGAGAAAACTGTTAATCAGTAGTTGGAGAGGTGCCACTGCCAGCCCAGGGAGGTTTCTTCACGAAAGGAAGAGGGGAAAAAAACTGGAAATTGGGAAGAAATGGTGACGCCCTTTACGGGTAAGAGGACCTTTAGGTTAGGAGGAAATTAAAAAATGCTGCTGTAGCAAATTGGCATAGTAGCTGGAGCACAAAATGACAAAAGGTCAAGGAAAGAGATTTCAAACGTTTCATTAATTAACCGGTTGTGTCGGTTATGAGAGTAGGTAAAAGTTAATTTTAACTTTTACAATAAATGAAATAAGGAGTAAAAAATATATTGTAATATAAATAATTCTATAAAATATATTTTTTGATAAATTTTTTGTTAAATAATTTAGATAGAAGTAAAAAATAGCACTAAAAAGTCTGAGAAAGAGTATAACATAATAAAAAAAACAAGTGGGTGGGTGGAAGGAAACAATGAATGGTAGTTAATGTGGGAGAGTTAATGTAGGAGTAATAGTTGTATTTGTTGGTGATAGTAACTTAATGCGAAGAAGTTTGAGTTATATTATAGATGCATTAATGTAGAGAAGTTTGAGTTGTATTATAGATGCATGCTACATGCATCCGAGGAAGTTTGGAAAAAGGAGTTCTATATTCTTACCATAGTTATCAACTCTATAGAAGATTAATGTCATTGTTGTGAGAAAAGAATGAAAGTAAAGTCATACGTGAAGCCTCAAGGATGAAAGTGTTTGTGATGAATCCAGGTCAGTACTGATGTTTTAAGTTTTTAATTTACTTGTATAACGCTTCTGTAAGAGGTTTAGGAAGGTGTATTCGAAAAGCGATTGATGGAAACTTTCTTTCCTAGACTTCATAGCTTTTTGGTTAGCCAAATCGCCTTTCATAGCACTAACTCAATTTTGTTTGTTACTAAGTCATGTTTTTAAGGAATGAGATTTTATGTTTATGAGTTAAGGAAAGATGATGAAAGGTAGCGTTATAGTTCCAAAACAAGCGATGAAAAAGATGAACAAATGTTTTCATTAAGATAAAAGCATTTAAATTTTCATAAAAGTGATGAGTTCCAACACCTAGTAAAGGTTGTATAAGAGAAAAAAAAAAAAGCTAATTTTGGTTTAAAAAAATGATTTCATTGTTTTTGCTTTTGTATATGGAAAGCAATACTTTTATTAGAAAAACATTTATAGTGCAAGAAAAGTGATACATATATAAGAAAAAAAATGCTCTAGGGACATTTTCATTATGTTGAAAAGCATTGTGAGTGTAAATATTAAAGTTAATGGCTCTAGAAAGGCGATATTATAAAAAAAATGTTAGGATATTATAAAAATGCATTCATTTACAAAAGCCTGACGAGGATAATAATAGATTATTTGTTTTTTAAAACCATTTATTGTTGTTTAAAAGCATTTATTATTGAGTAAACCATTTATTGTTGTTTAAAAATGTTTGTTATTATTATATGTGTGATACGTGTGACACTGTAGGTGGGATAAATAGACAACAATACTAAAATCGGTGAAGAGTGGTCTTATGGAGAGGAAGAAATGCACAGAAATACAACATGACACATGGAAGGAATAGCAAGCCAAGTGGGAGTAAGAATAAGTGGAAGTAGTGACATTTTTTTAATAGAAGTTGTGGAATGATGGTGAGAATATGGAGAGTGATGATGAGTGTTTAAATCAGGAGTCACATGAGGAGGCAAAGGAAGAGGAAATGACATAAATGAATGATTGGGGTTCAATTTTTGTCAAGATAAACAGACCGGTTGCATAATAGGAGATAGAAGATTTTCATGAGATAAAATTTAAGTCCATCGAAGCAGCAGAACAATTCTATAATAGATATAGACGTGTGTCGGGGTTTTCCACAAAAAATAAAGATATAAAATTTGATAATGAGGGTTTTGTATATTGTCATAGATAAGTTTGTAGGAAGGAGGGACACAATATAAGAAAATTACAAGCTTCAGATAGAGTAAGAGAACCTAGGAAGGTGAGTAGAAACGGTTGTATAGCATCATTTTGAGTTAACTACAACCGACTGTCACAGAAATATGTAGTGAAAGAGTTCAACACCAAGCATAACCATAGCCTTGTTGAACAATAATAAATTCATATTTGCTGATTTCATAGGTGCATATATGTGGCTGATGAAGAGCAAACCAAACAAATGAGAAAGTTTGGTGTGAAGATAAGTCAAATTATGGATTACATGGTACAAGTTGCTGGAAGTTATGAGAATGTAAGGTTCACTACAAAGATCTGTATAACTATATTGATAACGACAATAGGGAGCAAATCCTATATAGTGATGCAAAGACTGCAATTGTATACCTAACGTGCCATGCAAGTCAAGACCCAGAGTTTTATTGTCAATATGCAATTGATAAGAACAATAGGTTAAAGTATATATTTTGGGCTAATAGTGCAATGCATATGGATTATGAATGCTTACATGATGTCGTCAGATTTGATGGGACATTCAATATGAATGACTATAGAATGTCGTTTGTTATGTTTATTGGAGTGAGCCATCACTATAATAGCACTGGTTTTGGATGTGTGCTTGTGTCCGATCAGTTCGATAGAAGTTTTATGTGGCTGCTAGAAAAGTTCTTAGATTGCATGGGGGCAAACAGCGCCTGAAAGTAGTTATTACTAACGGTGACAAGGCAATAAGATTTGCTATCAAAAGAGTGTTTCCATATGTGAAACACTACTTGTACTCTTGGCACTCATAAGGAAATTGTAAGGAGAATATGAAGGTCAAGGGATTTAGAGATCATTTCACAAGGTTGATAAATGATGTGGATGATGTGGATGAATTTGAGAAGCAATGGGTAAATATGGTTGCAATGTTCAAGTTGGAGGAAAATAAGTGGATGCATGAAACATACAAGAGTGTTGACACCCAATTTTGTCCAGATACTGACTTTTGTTTAAGTTTTAGATTAAAAAATTAGTTTAGAGGGCCTTTTCATTTTTAGGGGCCATTTGGTCAATTTTTAGGACATTTGGGCCATTTTTGTCATTTTAAGGTTAGTTGGTCTAGTTACTTTTAGGTTACATTGTTGTTCGTGTTATAATTTTTTTTAGGAATTTAGAATGATCATTTAGGGTTAAAATAGGAGTTACTTTAGTTTAGGTATTAATTTGGAGCCCTAAAGGTTTTATAGGGTCAATTTAGGCAAAATGAAAAAGTTTGGGTGAAAGCCAAGGTTTCTTAGAAAGTTCTAGATAAAATCGGAAAGTTTGGGGGGTAAATTTGGCAAAATAATGAAATTCTGGGAAAGTCTAAGCAAATTTGTGAAGTTTTGGGGCTAATTTGATAAATTCTGGAAGTATTGGGTAAAATTGAAATTCAAACAGAATTTAGGGCTAAATCTGCAGCTTGACAGTTTTATTGTGCTTAAACTAGTGTTTTTAACATATTGTATCCTAATTGACTTAAACAGTTAAACCTCTTCAAATCTGATTTAGATGAATTTTAAATTCTCAAAACCTTGTTAATCACGTTTTAAAACCTCCTCTGGTATAAATATAAGTCACACTTGGAACAAAAAAAGGAGAAAATTTGAAACCCTAAGCTGCTAGATAGAAAAGGAAAACTTGCAACCTTAGTCCCTGTCTCTCCTCCCTCATCCCCAAAAACCCTAAGCTTCTCCCCAATAGCGTCGCCACCCCTGGTGTTTCTCTCTAGTACACGGCGCCGCTCCAGCCACCACCAATCGCCACTCCCGCCGCCACCATCAGCCCTAACTAGCCTCCATCGCTCCGTCCGACCCTGCGCCACCATCCCCAGCAGTCTTCTCCCGCCGTTCGCGCCAGAACGAAAGGAAGAGGGGTTCGCGTCCGTCTCCCTCCGCGTCTTCCTCTTCGGTCCGCCACCGCGAATTTCCACTGCTCCCCGTCCACTCATAAAAGAGCTGCCCCAGCCATCACCGTCCAAGCCCAGGCGTTCGATCGCGCCAATCGCCGCCGGAGACGAAGAATTGAAGAGAACCTGGGTTGTGACCCATCACCAACCCGATTTCAACCCGTCTGACCCAAGTCAAACACCTCACTTTCGGTATAACTCTTGATTAGCCCCCTGTGCTTTTTGTTTCATTCATTCAGTTACTAACTTTCTTCTCTTTTTGCAGATTAGTCACTGACAGCTAATTTTTTTTTTCATTTTCATTTATTTGTTTGATTGACCTTGCATTAAATTTAACCATTAAATTTACATAGGAATATAGGATTAGGATGTTTACTTGTTTACCTCTTTATTTATCTTTTTAATTTTAGAATTTTTTTAAATTTTTTTTATTTTGAATCTTGTAATGCATCCATAAAAAGTAATAATATTCACAGTTACCGGTTAGACATTTGTGAAACACTTCATAAATTTTTGAGATCCATCCTTGGTGGGTTTAATAAAATTCTGAGGTGGATTATTTGTTCAAATCTGATTGGTATGATAAGACTTACGGTTTTGAACAATATGCTTCTTTCAAATTTCTTAGTGAATTTGATAAAATCCCAAGATTTGAAGAAAATCTAATATTTCATATCCGATTGGTCTGCTAAGATTCATGATTTTGGAATTAAATCAATTAAAAATTAAACATAATTAAATAAATTTCATAAAAATAGTTTTTTAAACAAATATTAGGTTAAGAAACAAAAATTTAGGAAAAGGTAAAATCGAACTACATGGTACCAATTTTCGGGCATTATCATAAGGTTATTTTAGTGTAACCAACTCACGATTTTAGAATCTCTCGTAGACTATAACATGCATCCAATCGACCTAGGTGAAACCGATTGGTGGCGACTCCTAAAAACATATTACTACAAAGAGGCATAAAATGTGAGCAATTTCATATTTGAAGTAATATTTTTTTTATAGGGCAGACAAGTAATCAAAGATCAGAAGGGATGCACTCGTATTAGAAGAGGTTTCTCAGAAGTAAGTTTAAGTTGTATGAATTTATAAGACAAGTTGATATAGCATTGAGAAGATTACGTGAGATTGAGGTACTCAATCATTTTAAGAGTAGACATACAAGTCCTTAATCCAGTACCCATTTTAGGATGCTTGAGATCCATGTTGCATAAGTGTACACCTCATCAATGTTCCATCTAAAAATGTGTGGTGAAATAATTGAAGAGGTAAATTATTCTACCATTCTTGATAGTATGAATGAAGGGGAAAAAATGTATCGTGTTACTCAATATGGGAGCTTGGCCCAAGCATGAATGGTTCGTCACTTGCTAAACGGAGAAATATGGGAATGTTCTTGTAGAGAACCAACTTACAACAGTGAAATTTTTATACAGTTTTACTTGGGTTTGGTTGAAAATTATATATGTCTGAGAAATGATTTAATTTTATGTAAATTTTTGTAGGAATTCCATGCCAACACATGTTCTCCGTGCTCAAGTTAGAAAATGCAATAAGGATTCCAGAAAGGTTGATTATGAAAAGGTGGAAAAAAGATGCTAAAAAGCTAATGCAAAACTTGAATGGTGTAGAATTTGATTCTGATATGGAGTTGGTGTACAGTGTAAGATGAGGGCAGTTGACCACAATGGGTAATAAAATTTTTTATCATGTAGCTAGGTTTGATGTAGAGGATTATAATGGAGTAAAGAAGGAATTGAGTAAGTTAACTATCCGAGCAAGAGAGCTATACCAGAGAAGGTCAAAAAGGGCAGAGGGTATGGATAGTGAGGCTACAAATTTTAACTTAGCTATGGTTCATAACCCAATGGTGATTAGTGGAAAGAGATGCAGGAGGAGTAAATCGAACATACATCAATGGCAAGTGAAGTGTAAAAAATGTGGTTCAACTAATCATACAACACGTGTGTGAATGAATCCATCCAAAGTCGAAAAAGAAATTCCTGCAAAGGGTTGTGTCGAAGATAATGTATTTTTTTATCATAATTAACACCCAATTGCTAGTTTGAGCATGGATGATGTTGTATGTAGCAGTAAACCAAGTTTTTCAGTGTACACAATTGGGCTAAATTTTGAAAAAATTTGAACAAATTCATTGGCACCCTTTGAAGACACTGGCCATATGTCACAATTCATGCAAGGAAATGGTATGTCATTTGAAAGTTTATTGCAATCTCAGTTCATGGGGTGGAGCTTTGACACAGGAAGCAGTGGTATATACAAAGCACACAAGGCATCTTCATCTTGCTAACATCACATGGAAAATAGCATTTTAGGAAAGTGGGGGTTTTATGGTAGTTTAGAGTAATTCAAGAATCAGTTTTCACAGTTGAAGGATTTGTTTTAAACGTGGTATATATTGGGTCTATGAGTTACTAATTCAGATGAGCGTTTGTATATTAAACAAAATGACTTTAATTCAAAAATGGCGATTTGACTGAAAAAAAAAAGTGATAAATTGAGCATAAAAGCATGGGGTTTTGTTAATATCATGAAAACAACATGAAAGCGATCAGTATGGGCAAAGGCGAAAAGGGGTGGAAAAAGGTGATAAGAGATTAGGAAAAGTGATTGCAAAAGTGATAAGGATTTTAAAAAAGCGATAATAGTTAAGAAAAAGCATTTTTCTATCATCACAGACGATATCACATCTACAATGGCGTTAGGGTTACATCGTAATCGTTCTTAGCAACTCAAGGCACATACCAAATATAGTGTTTTGATTGTATTGCATATCAAGCAAGCATCCATTTTGCAGATAAAGCCATTAGCCTACCATAATCTATATAGAGTTCTTACCTTAAGCTTTTACCATGCATCATCTAAGCAACCTAGTGATAACATGAACATCATCATAAAATCCCATAAACATCCAGCATATGTTCACCTTATCCTTCTCATCTTAGCTGGTGATGGCTTATATTCTGTTTGCTTAGTATGGCCCTCAAAGTAGTTCAATTGCTGTGCAGTTGCGAGCATATCTAAGTTTATAATAAGTTGGTCATCCGACCCTGCACCTGACTGTTCACATTTTTTGTCCTAGTTGTCTCATTTTTCACCTTCTCCATCCTCAAAATCTTCATTCTTGCCTTCATCATCATGTTATTCTCTCTCTGACTCATCCCCATCATTGTCATCGACCTCCACTAACTTGTCCCAATCATTATTTGATTCTTCCTCCTACACCACTTCTTTTCCTGGATGATGTGATATGTTCAATGGGCTGAATTGCTGTGTTGAACCTCCACAAGTTACTTGGAACCATAAGTAATAAAAATTATGTTTAATTGAGTAATAACTATATGTGAAAACCTATACTTATACACTATTTCAGAGAAAAATTATTGGCCTTTTTCCACATCTTGTTTGTAATAGCTTTCTTGAGCCCAGCCACCAACTGAAACAAATTCTTTACGGTGTCCCTCCTTACCTATAAACATAAGTGAAATCATAAGTACATTTCCATATTTATATTAAGTAGAAAGAGTATGTTAAACTTATTGTTTTAATAGCAAGATCAAGTGGTAGGCCCTAAACATCATTATCATCAACAGTAGGAATTTGGAGTAGCTTAGCCTCTCCTGTCTTGAGATGGGGGAGTAACATAATTGCTATTGGGAGTTGTATTTTAACCTCTTTTCCTACTATTCGGTCTGCCTGGGCATGGGGTGAGTAGATGTAGATAATGTCTTTTATGTCTTTGAATCACTTTTTATTGTCCGATTAATGCCCTTTTCCAAAAAAGCATTCCTTAGAAATGTTGCCACACGATCATGCCTTATTCTTTGTGCCTTTACCTTTCCATTTCCCATTTTTAACAACATTTACAGATGGATCTATACTCAGAACTTTACCTTTCACATTTTCAACTTTGGTAGCATGTGTTCCTTTCTTTGTAACCGCACGAACATGAGAATCACCAGAAAAAAGAATATCTCTAATGTCTAGCACCACTAGATCATGTTCAACCATATGTGCATCATGCCAGGAGGTTACTATTTTCTTAAATAGCTATGAATTGTGATTCTTATAAGTGAAAAGTGAAAAGTGAAACAAACTGTATCACTGTTAAAATGCCAGGATGAGCTATTTTCTTATAAGTGAAAAGTGAAACAAATTGTATTAATGTTGAAATATATGGATGGCTCCAGTTTCTCCATTAGTATACAAGTAAAAATGTCACAATCATACGCATTAAGTTGCTTCATTACCTGAACACTTACAGGATGGACATCCAAAAAGCAATACCCCTTCGATAAAATAATGTACTCTAACACTTTAATCTACAATTAAAACAACTCCACCATTATTATCATGTCATTATGAGTTTCAAACGACCAGAGTGTAAATACCAAACTTATAATGTGTGATATCCAATGTTTTTGCTCATGTATAAGTTTAATAGGTAACATGGAGTCCTAGACCTATACCTGTCAATCATACACCGGGAACAACAAAGAAAAAATGTTTACAAGGTCTATCATACACTGGGACATAAATTTACAAAAGGGAATCACATCATGTCAATAATACGATAAATGCAATAAGCATAGAAGACTAACATAATATTGACAAAACCTTCTCAAAATTATGCTGAACCACTGCATCAAAGATTGAACCAGCCATGATCAACAACTTATTCATAAGCACATGGTTCACCTGTAGTATAGCATGCTGTGTCACACAAAAAATTGTTACTTCATTCAATACCACAGTTAATTACATACACTTATAATGTACATTTGCTATTTGTACAAACCAAAAATTCTGTTGGAAGCCACCAACAACGAGTACCACTCGTCTTCGCTTTTTCATTCATACAAAAAATCATCGCGATATAGCTAAAAATAGTTGATACAAGCCACTTGCATGACCTCAACCTTTCTTAACAACTCAAGGCCGGATGGTGATATGACAAGAACCTCACTACCAAACATCCACAATCGTTAACTATTTCAATCATATATCACAGTCATAAAAGTTAACAAACATACCTCATATCTTATATATCATCTGAAAGAGCATATTAGATCACTCGATAAGTTATGTCATCTACCGAAGCTGCCACCACATAAAGCTTAACCCAAAACCTTTGCTCGAAAGAACTCGTTGTCCTTCCAACCATGCATAAAAGTGATTTCTACCAATGTGATGGGCCGACATCATGCTCTGATTTTCTTTATATTTCATCTTGCTTCATAAAAAATTTTAACTTCATCTTCATTTCCTGCAATTGGTGTAAATGAAACAATAACAATTGTTAGAACTAATCAATGAAAAAGCTAATCATAAACTACCTCATCATATTCTTCATTCTTTTTAGATGAATTTGCCTCAATGTGTAAACCATCTCCTACATTTTCAACCTGCAATTTTTTTCTTGCAAGTGCACCTAACTTTAATCCCAACAAGTGATTCTAGATCATTCATTCTTGATGAACAAACATTGTCATCATTGATTTTCCGCTTACATGATTCTTATTTAAGTTTCTCAACATTCTCTTTCCTAGTCCCCATCGTGGGAAACAACTTATCTTTCTTTTTAGGCATTTTAGCCTCCCTATCTTGAGCATTGTTAGGAGATCCTACACCACCCAAATTCAGTCTATCATCAGCTGGACTTTTTTCATTGTACCTTTCAGAGTTTCTTGCATTAATCAAATCATGGTAACGTCAATCCTCAATTTTTCATACTCCAGCATCAGCTTATCGACATCATCAACTAACTTATTCAACTTCTTTCTATACTTATCTGTCTTATCATTCCTCTCTGTAGTCTTCTTATTTCTCTCCCTCACATAACTTTCTGGACCATCAATTCCTTATTTCCCGTTTTGGTCTGAATCATATTTTTCTTCTACATCACGGGCATCATCTTCATATCCCACATCATCTGTACCATATCTGTCTCTATTCACCTCTTCTTCCTCCATAACATCTACATTATCTTCGTTCACGTAACTGCCATAATCATTACCTTCATTATCCCGGGTAACCTTTATATCAATCTTCTCCAATAAACTCCAAGTCACTTGCTTATTAAGTTAAACCACCATTCAATTCAAACTATCAGTTTTCAATTCACCATTAATAGCTAACAGCCTTCTTTACAAAGAACATTTGTCCACATAAACAAAACAAAACTTTAATTAACTATAGGGTAAATTACACGTGTTACCCTTAACCTTTAATTGTTATTTCACTTCTAACCCTAACATTCACTTTGCTCGTAGCATATCCTTAACATTAATAAAATGTTTCATTTTGGCCACTTTTTTTTATGAAAATTGTTATCTCAGATGGAAAAAGTCATGTCAAAGGGAAAATGCTTGTTTTAGCCTTATAAAAATTTTCTTTGCCAAAAAAGCCTTAAAATTTTTAAATTAGACAAAATTACCACCGACCTCTCCTACTTTTCCTACCTTTTGCTCTCTCTTCAACAGCCTCGACTCAGACCTTCATTTCCTCCATCTCCTACCATCTTGGCCTCCCCCTCCTCCCTCTCATTCTTTTCCCCCTATCTTCGGCCTCTCTTTCCTATCTTTCCTCATTCTCCCTCCATCTTCAACGTTCCTTTTCCTCCCCCTCATTCCTCCATCTGTCCAACTCCCTGTCCCCTTCTTCCCTTCATCCTCCCTCCAAAAAAATCGAACTAGGTCTTGAGCAACGACTCTTGACCCTCATCCACACGTTGCCAAATCACCCTTACCCATTAGAGCCAAATTGAGAGGGAAGCCAAATTGGGCTCCTCTCCCTTGCACAAATCATCCGTTTTAACAGAGTATGAATCAGACAGAATTGTGAATAGTAGATGAGTTACAAGGAATTGTAATTAATTGGAGCGAATCGCGAGCTCCTTTCCATCTCACGAATCATCTGTTTTAGCTGTTTCAATCATATAAGGAATAAGATGGAAGCATAAGCAAAGTCGTGGCGGTGAGTGGTGGCGGGGATGGATGAAATAGGCAGATAGAGGAGAGGGATGAGGGGAAGGCCGAAAATGGGATGAGAGGAAAACAAGGTCAGAAACAGGGCCGCCAGAGAAAAATGAGAGGTAGGAGAGGTTGGTTGGAAGTTTTGTCAAATTTAAAAGTTTTAAGGCTTTTTTGGCAAAGAAATTTTTTTTTCAGGGGTTAAAATAAGCATTTTCCCTTACCTTTCGTCTGAGATAGCGATTTTCATCTAAAAATGGGCTAAAATGAAATCATTTTATTAAGGTTAGAGATACGCTATGAGTAAAGTAAATATTAGGGTTAAAAGTGAAACAATAATTAAAGGCTAAGGGTAACACATGCAATTTACCCATTAACTATATATAAAAAATAATACAAATGCACTAAATTACAATATGCATGGAACAACACTTGTAAAAAAATAGCACATCTAGTCAATTTTTTATGTTTTTTGGTCTTCCACTTCTTAATTCCTACTACTAATTGATATAATGTAAAGCTTGCCCAAGTCTTTTTCTCAATCTTGCTAACATTGCCAACACATCTTAGATGAGGCGGACTAATATGGCTTCGAATTGGAGGACACAAAATATTAGTTATGCAATACAATACAAATGTTGTATGCACCTTCTCTAAATCAGTGTTCTTCAACAAAACATGTTTTACCACTTTTTTGCTAATAGTCCACCTTTTACTCGTCCCTTTCGGTAATAGTTTGCCACAAAATCTTATCTAGGTGCATTACATTGATTAAACATAATTGGTTCATTGTCATCCTTAATCCTTATTATCTCTGTAAAATCCCCTGCTCTAATATTATATGTTCTCTTTCATCTATTTGAATTGTCATCTTTTTCACATTAAACTTTTGAAGCAAAATCAACACCAAATTTGCCCATACAACATGTGATTTTACTCCTAATAAACTCCCAAAATTGTTCATTTTAGCATGTGATTTTCTCATCATTATACAAAATATGAAAACCATACACTTTAACTTAACTTTCCATTCTCTGCAACTTTGTTGGTATACTTACTTTTTTTATCAAATGACATTTCCACCCAATACTCATGACAAGCTTGCAAACAAAATCATCTCATTCTAATCTTATTACCCTAAAATGTTATAATTCAATTTATAAAATACTTACTAGGCTATCAAATGCCACTTCGGCATCTTTGCATCTTTCCCTCGCTGCCTTTCTGCATATGTTTAAGCACAAACTCTAACAACAATAATATCAAAGAACATATTACAATAACCAAAACCACTATACTCACTGATAATTATTCCATGCATTAAGCAGTCTCACATCACCATGTTTTTCATCCCTTCCACCTTTCTTCGAGGTTGAAACTTCTTCCCAATCACTGCTATACAACACAATAGCTCTTTCTTCACAGTTATAAGTAAAATGACATTACTATAAATTCCATGGGAATACATAACAATTATCGATAAAAAAGATGACAAAAAAATACAAAACCCAAATAAAAAATTACTACTGGCAATACACGGTGATTAAACTTTATCGCCTTTTCTCTTTTCTTGTCACCTATTCTATTTATTTTCACATTTTTCCTAAAAATTCTCACTTTTTCTAGCACAAAACTAAATACTATGAACTCACCTACTAGAAAGGCAAAATCCACCAACCAAGGGCATTTACACCTACTAAAAAATGTCACTAACATGACAAAAAAACAATTCACCTACACGACACCTAACTTGGAATCATAACTTCATAACCTAAACACCTACACGGAATACAAATCTATCAATCCCTCCTAAACCCACAAACTTTGTATTATATAGACATAAAACTAACTTATTTTTCTGCTAATTCTAATTTTCTACCCTTGTTCTTCCTCATTGTTTCAATGTCTGTTTCGATGCCGACAATGTCATTTTGCTCAACATTACAACAATAAAGCCACTCTCCATTTTTTTTAGATTCAATCTCCTTTTTGAATTCCTTCACCTTCTCATTCCAAATTTTCACCAAGAATTTGATTACTATTTTTGATTTTGGAGTGTTAACTTTTATTTTTTGTTCTTTTACTTTTTATCGCTATTAAAAACAAAAGACGAAAGGTTTAGGTTGCTGGTGAAACATTGACCTACCATCCAACAGTTATGCTTACTCATCCTAATCTAACAGCTCTTAACTCACTATGGCACTTTGCCGTAGTTTGACTGCTACAACATCGTAAAAGGGCCTTTTGGTTAAGTCCTGGAAGTTATGGATTAGGAATAAAAAACTATTTTTGCCCTTAAAATATAAAATAGATATCATCTACTCTCAAATTGATTCAGAAGAATAAACGTCTTCCAAATTCCAATGGCCTTAAATTGCATATACTTATCTGTAAAATGAAGAGTTGAAAGCCCAGCAAAAAAACAATAGGAAAAAATACCAAAAACCTTACTATAGTTAAGGCTGGACCGATTTGGTTACTATAGTTTTGAGTGGTTCCAATTGCACCACTAAAGTCATAGTTTGGGTCCAAATCAGTCACTAATATTACATTTTAGTACCAAATATGCCACCAGTCATTAAAAATCAAATGGTAAATGTGGAAAGTTGTTAGGTTTGAGACCTTGGGGAACTAATGTAACTTTTAATAAACTGTAAAAACTTTGTGTAATTTACCATTTTCATTTATTTTATGTGCAAGTCTCTACATCAATTACCACTGAATCTGACACTGGTGATGGAGGTGATGTTAGAGAAGATAGCATTGAACATAACTATTTGTAAACAAAAAAAATTATGATATCGGGAAGTAAATAATTAGAAACACATTGATATTGTATGAATGATTTTCATTTGATCGATGTTCGGGTTATCTGTATTATTAGAATGCGATAACTATTTTGAATATCATTTTTGGAGACACCAATGACAGATCCGGTAAATGATAGAGGTGATTGGCGCACAAAAAAATAAAAATGATAAATTATACATAGTTCTTGAAGTTTGTTAAAAATTACATAAATACCCTAAGATTTCAAAACCAACAATTTCTCACGTTTCCTGTTAAGTTTTTAACGGCCGGTGATATATTCGGTTCCAAACTGTAATATTAATAATTAACTTGGGTCTAAACTATGACTTTAGTGATACAATTGAAACTACTTAAAATTATAGTAATCAAATCAGTTTAAACCCACAGTTAATGGTGAGTTTTTTGGTACTTTTCCTAAAACAATAAGAAGGAAACACGACTACTCATCTTGATTCTTGGCTGTCACATCTTCCTTCCGTTTAACGCAGGTCATATTAAAGCATGAGCATCCCCAGTCCACACTTTTTCCCTCGCGCTATTGCCTTGCGTTGCGTGGGTGGGTTGGGGCGATTACCAAGTTGTTAACCTAGAAACTAGAAATTCAAAATATTGGCATAATGGGCCCAGTTCTGAAGCCAAGGACTGTTGAATTGGGTCCAAAGTTGGTCCTGGGTCCAGTCAATTGGATTCATTTTGGGTAGTTGAAGCTCTGGCAATGGATCATAGCCCAACGGCATCTGTAGAGACGTTGAAGACGAAGGTCCCTCAGTCTTCTTGTTTGTCACTTCAACCCCCTCGCCATCATCATCTTCCAATGTCGCCACCTTCCCTGCCTCTCTGTTGAGTTCCACCAGCTGTTGGGGCAGGGACACGTCTTCATGCTGGCAGCAAAACGAACCACTCTCTGTCGATGATGAAGTTGAAGGAAATGTTTGGCAACTATGGCTTCTCTTCAACTCTTCTTCCAGCATTGCCCTCTGCTCTAGCACCTTCAAAGAAGTCGCTTTTCTGTATATCTTGCACAAAACTATATCCTGCATTTCACATAAAAAATCTCCAACTTTAGCCGTTTTAGTTCCCTCTGGCTAAGTTATCCCATATTTTTAATTCATATTCCTGTCGAAAAGTTAGCAAAGTATGTGTTTTTGTCGTACCTTGGGCAGCGGATGGGAATCAGGAAGGCGGTATTCGTTCATGATCCAGTCAGTCTTGCTGCCTCTCGGGGCTCTACCCTTGTAGAAAACCAGGGTTTTTTTAAAGCCGAGCACCCGCTTCGAGCCCGATTGGCTGAAGATTTTCCTCTCCGAACCCGTAGCCTTCCAAAACCCTTTCTCGGTCGTCCTGTTTGGCCTCCCTCCACTGCCATGCTTCCTGTCTCTTGGCACAAAAAAGTACCATTCTCTCTCCCCGACTTTCGCCAGTCCTATAAACCAAACACGGTCAGTTTGGCCCTCAGCAAAAGATTACACAGACATTTTTGTAAGTAATTAGTAACATAATTAGTAATTGTTTTTCTACCAGGGAGGTCCCAGGGATCGTGGTGATAAATGTTGAGGAGTCTGATAATGTCAAAACCCAGCTTCTTGCCAAAGACTCTGTTCTTGAGATAGAAATCGAGAAGCTCTTCTTCTGTTGGGTGGAATCTGAACCCTGGAAGATTAATCTCCGATGAGCTCATCTCTTCCATTTAGAGGCTGTGAACACAAACAGCTCTTCAAATTTCTGTTCGGTTTTTTCTGAGGTTATGTTGTGCGAAATCGAAACAAGACAGAAGTGAGTTGGGTGATTCGTGCAGAGACAAGTGGCAGGACGAGATATTTATAAGGCTGTTGGGTGGTAATTATACAAATGATCTTAGTGATCCTTACTCTCGATGATTAGTTTCATATGGAACCTTGAACTTCGTTTTATTTAGTTTCAGCTTTATGCCTCCGTGGTTATTTCCAAAATATTTTGCATTCGTATTAATCCTCAGATATCAGAATTTCTCTTCTTTTGTTGAAACACTAATAAAAAGGCTCCAAATTTAAATGCCGATATGCATGTATTTTCTTTTTCTTTTTCTTTTTCTTCTTTCGGATAAGGTTTTCAGTTCATTCTGATTTGTAATGAACACAGGAATCTAGGGAGGAAGAACAATTTAAAGAAACAAACATTGTAAATTTACCGAAAAAAAAAAACAACGTCGACTAGTGAAATTTATATAAAGTTGAGGACCAATGTGCAATGGAATGATTAGGCTGAGGAGCAGTCATGTCAGGAACAGAAGGATTAGACCAAGTCTCAGGATGGAAGGCCGGGCTTGGGCTCGACTTCGACCCTTAGGGCCTCAAGGGTGGAACCCACACGCTTTAGCCTCTAAAGTCACCAATGTGATCACGACACTTTTTATGTTCTAGAGATTGTTATCTTTTATGAACTATATGTGTTCTTTTAATCTAAAATTTATGTAGGAGAAAATTTTGAATTAATTTGTTTTAAAACAAATTAATTTTGAAATTATTGTGAAAAACAAATAGAGTGAAATTTTATCAAAACTAGCATTGTTTATAATTTCAGTTTTACGGATTTCTGATTCTTATGTTTTATACTCGCTTTAGTCATGTTGAAAGCATTCTCTAATATTTTTTTTTGTTTTATGGCTCAAATTTAAGTTCTACTTTCTATTTTTGACTTTTCTTATATGTTTAGGAAATTTCGTCTTTTAAATGCTGTTTTTCCATATCTGACAAATCGAGAATTACAGTATTTTCTGTACCTTTTCGGGCCGAAAAGATTATTAATTATTTTACGAAAAGAATTAAAATTAAATAATCGGAAACAGATGCAATAATATTTCATTCAGTATTGAGTAAATAATACTACAGTCAGCTCATATTCTTTGTAACATTTATTATTTTTTAGCGTTTCAAATCTTTGTAACATTTTCATTTTTAATAAATTATTTTACTGCATCTCAAATATTTAATTTTAATATTCAATTTGTTTATATTTTTAATAAATAATAAATAATTTTTCTTACTACGCATATTAAAGTCAAATTTTCAAAGAATCCAGAACAAATGGAGTAGTAATTGTATTTCACAAATCTATGTTTTATTAAATTTTCAATATTACTTATTGAATAATTACATGATACTCCCTCTATTTTATATTATTTCATATTTATTCCTGTTATAACAGTTTCAAAATACTTAACTTGTTTCTAATTTTTTTTTTAAAAAAAATTCTATTATTCACCTTTATTTGTTTTTGTAAAAACAACAAACTCTTTTAAAACTGCATGAAAAGTTAAATCATTTAATTATTGTTTCCTCCGTATCATTTTTTATGAAACATTTGTATTTGGCATGATGATTATGTTGTTTCTGCTTTTACCATTAATTTTTTGTGTGAGACTGCGTGTGATAAGCATATTTATGTGTGTGTTGGGATACGCTTATATAATTATATCATGAGATTTTGATGACCCGCACATTATTGCGGGGACTTAATTTGATAAATTTTATAATAAAATAAATTTTTATTATAAGTAATTAAAAAATTTTCACCCATAAATTCACATTAATCAACTAAAATTTTATTTTATTTTAATTTGAGTTGGGTTCTCTTTATATTATATTATTATCATTAAAATGATTTGTTATGATCAAAATATAATACTGTGAAACAAAAAATTGTGTGTGCTTTGAGTCTATACATATTTTCTTTGTTATTAAAAAAGAATTTACTAAAATTTTTCATCTCTTATTAATTCAAACTCTAATTTTTAATGTCAATAAAAAATTATCTAGAAACTTTTACTTTAAATTTTAGCAATTATTGACCAATTTGTTTTAGTAAACTATAGACCTTAAAGTAAATAATTTATGCAGCAAAATTCAATCATCAATAATGAAAAAAATGACTGAAATATAAAACTGTATTTAAATTATGTCAATCAATTAATGGTTTAACTATTAAATTAGTGAAAATAAAAAGAAAATAAAAAAAATTGACTTAAGCCAAATCAACCAGAACCATAGTCAAAAGTAGGTAAATTATAATGATTAAAGTTTCATTTCAAAAAACAATAATAAAGAAAGATAATAAAAAAAAAGTTTGGATTAAGATAAAAAGTGAAAAAATTTTAAGTATTAAAGGTTTAATAATTGATTCAATAAAGTCAAAAAATGATTTAATGAAAAAATAAACAAATTATGGTGACTAATGTCTTAGTTTAAAAGATAGGATATAAAAAACAACAAAAATAGTTTGGTGACCAAGACAACAAATAGAAAAAATCTAGTTCAATATTTATTAAATTTGGGGACAAAAATGGAACTTGGACAGAACTTAGGGACTAACTTTAGAAAGAGTGAAAATTCAGATATTAAAATCAAGTTTTAACAAAAAACAAATGAAACAAATTAAAAATGGGAAATTGTAACACATATTCTAAAAAAGGCGAGTGTCTCATGAAAAGGGGATCAAATTGAAAAAAAGAGTTTATAGCATCCAAGAAAAGAGGGGAAAAAAGCGGCACTGTTATTGTACAATAAAATTCATTATAGATTAATAATACAAACGCTGGTCTCTTGTAGAAGTAAGTAAGGTATGTGGAGACTCGTATAATAATGCAAGTCATTGATGGAATAATATAAAAAGATAAGACATACTTTGACATTAAAAAAAATTAAGTATAAATAATTGTAAATATACAGAATAGCTAAATGAAGATGTGTTTATATTAAACATTATAATTTGTCTACTTTTAGCTTGGTTATGGTATTTTTTAAATACAACCCTAGTTTTTTTTTATAAATAAAAAGAGAGAAATAATTGACTTAATAAAGATAAAAAATGGTTTAACTAAAAAATAAATAAATTATGATCACCAATATCTTACTTTATAAGATAGTACATAAAACAACAAAAAAAAATTTAGGGATCAAAAGAGCAAATAGAAGATCTAATTAAATAGTTATAAAATTTAAGGACCAAAATGTAACATGGATGTAAATCAGGGCCTAAAATGGAAAACGTATAAAATTGGGGACTGAAACTGTCTTTTTACCGAAATAAACGTGGAACCAAAACAGGGAAAATTACAAAATTGGCCCTCACAAAGAGGAGAACCTTGCTAAAAGAGGATCAAATTAATAAAAGAGCAAATCGCATCCTAAGTAGGGCCAAAAATAAAAAGGACAAAAGCCCCCCAAAAAAGGATATATTATTCATATAGTAGACTTTGTATTGACACCAGACAAAGTTCCTGCTCGTTAGAGTTGCAGAACTTGCCAGAGACTTCGCTGGGGTCGTGGGATCGAGTCCCTGGTGCCCAACAATCTTGTTTTTGTTTTTAATTTCCGTTTCTTCTTCCCTTCTTCTCTTTCCCCCACACGGCCACACCACAGTATTTCTCGTTTTCCCTTCCTTTTTTTTCATCTTTGTTTTTTCTTTTATTCCTGTTTTTTTCCCTTGTTTTTTTTCGTTCGATCACATGATTTTTACATTTTTCATTTTCACGTCCTTCTCTTTTTCCTTAGCTTTTTTTTTCTCTCTTCTCTTTACGGTTTTTTATTGCTCATTTGTTGTATTTCTAAATTTTAAATTTTTTTTCATTTTATTTTATTTTTTCAGTTTTAATTTATTTTTATTTTTTTGCACTTTTCTCTATTTCATTTGTAACTAGTTATTTGTTCTTTTTTCTGTAGCTATTGTATTTTTATTAGTAACAATTTGTTCATTTATAACATTCTACTTGTACTTTTTAGAGACACTATTTTTATGTTTTTTTTCCCTAATTGCGTGTTCTTTTGTTTATAATTTTTACTTTTTTATTAATAGGTGTTTATTCTTTTAATAGTTTATGGTTTTTCCTTTATATAACCTTGATGTTTGTTTTTTTATTAATATCTCTTTATTTTTTATCAATATGTATTTATTTTTTTATTTGTTCATGTTTTTTATTTAGACTAACTAGTTATTTATTTTATTATTAGTATATATTTATACTTTTATTAGTAACATTTTGTTCTTTTATGAATTCATACTTGTTCTTTAGAAGAAATTAATTTTTTTTCTCTTATTAACAATTCTTCATTCTTTTATTAGTGGCATTTTATTCTTTTATTAGTTGGTGTTTGTTCTTTTGTTAGTTCAAGTTTATTCATTTAGATGAAATTTATATTTGTTCTTTTATTAGTATCTATTTATTCTTTTAGTAGTATGTATTTATTCTTTTGTTAGTTCAAGTTTGTTTATTTAGATGAATTTGATGTTTATTCTTTTATTAGTAGTTATTTATTCTTTTAGTAGTATGTGATTGTTCTTTTATAAGTTCATACTCATTCATTTAGATGAACTTGATATTTATTCTTTCTCTAGTAACTCTTCATTCTTTTGTTGGAATGTATTTATTGTTTTATAAGTTAATGTTTATTCTTTTAGATGAAGCAGTTGTTTGTTCATTTATTAGTAGCTATAAAAAAACAAATGATAATGCATAAAATAATAAAGAGGAACTAAATTAAAACCATAAAAAAAAACAACATAAAAAAACTGAAAAAGAACAGATTTATAAAAAAACAAACAATAATGTATGAAAGAACATCCAGGAAAAGAAAAAGAATAGAAACAAGAAAACACATATGAACTAAAAATGAATATATTTATAAAAGATCAAACAACAATAAAACTGGAAATAATATAAAAATAAGGAAAATTGGAAAAAGACAAAAACAAAATGAAAATAAAATAAAATAAAACTATTGCAAAATTTTGTGTTAATATCACTGATCATCCCTAAACTATTCCAATTTTTCTTAATAGTCCTAGAAATATCAATTGTTGTATCTATTGTCCTCAAACTATTTAATTATTATACTCACGTCCTGCCGTTTTACCTGCCATTAAAAATGATATAAATGGTGGGAAAAATGCACAGTTAGCTTTAAAACTTAGAAAAAAAAAATATTTGTGTTCTGAAACTTTATAGTTTTCTAGTTCAGTCATAAAATTATAAAAATGTCTATACTCTCTTTAAGTTTTCTCTTGGTTTCTTCTAATTAAGCATGAATTTCTTTATTTTACTTTAATAAAATTTTTATAATTAAGTATTCATTCCAGTTTCTTTAATTTTTTTTTTCTCTCACTTCGGTTTTTAAGTCTTTTTTCTTTTGAACATTTTTTCTGTTATTCTTCTTGTTTATTTTTCATTACTACCTCATCCTTATTGCTCATTTTTCTTTTATTTTTTATTTTGTTGATCCTATTATTTCCTTTGATTTTTCTATGTTCCTTTTGTGAATGTTTTTCTTTATTTTGTCTTTTGCTTACTTTTTTTCCTACAAATAATCTTTCACAATGGAACATGTTTTGTTAAGTCTTATTAATGTCTATTTAATTTTAGGACTTAAAATAATTAAAGAAAATCCTTACTCATTTCATCTTATTTTTTTGGATTTATTGTATAATACATAAAAGAACTTGGGAAATTTAAAATTTTTTTTCTCCTATTTGAGTTTAGTGTATAATTCACAAAATAACTTAAGGAATTTAGATATCATTTTTTCATTCCTTCAACATATTATTGAGATTGCTGTTCTTTATCATTCTATTTTTCTTCCTTGCCCCCCCCCCACAGATATATGTATAAGTCTAATTTATGTTTGGGCTTGTTATAATTTCAACTTATTGTTTATTATAGAATGAAAAAGATTATTTCTTGAGCCTCTCTACTATGTTGTTGATCACAACTGTAATGGAATTTGATTGTTTTTTTCTGCGTATTTTTTGTTAATTTCATCCTTTCATGTATATTTGCAAACAATAAATTAGAAGAAAAATAATTAAATTTTCTAAGTTCCTTTAAGAATTATACGTTAAATTTAAATAAGTGAAAAAAGAAGTTAAATTTCCCAAGTTCCTTTATGAATTATACAGTAAATTCAAAAGTGTAAGATGAAATGAGTAATTTTTTTTAAATTAGTGTAAATCCTAAAATTAAATAAACATGAATAAGATTGAACAAAACATGTTCCATTATGAATGGTTATTTGTAGGAAAAAAAAAGCAAAAGAAGTAATAACCTCCAAAAGATTAAAAAGGAAAGATGAAATAAAGAAAACATTTGCAAAAGGAACATAGAAAAATAATAGGAAAATCAAAGCAAATAAAGGATTAACAAAAATAAAAAAATAAAAGAAAAAGAAGTGGTGAGAATGAGACAGTAACAAAAAATAAACAAGAAGAATAAAAGAAAAAAAGATTTCAAAAGAAAAAGACTTGAAAACCAAAGTGAAAGAAAAAAAAAATTAAAGAAAATGGAATGAATATTTAATTAAAATTCAATTATAAAAATTTTATTTAAGCAAAGTCAAGAAATTTATGCTTAATTATAAGAAACCAAATGAGAAATTCAAAAGAGTATACACATTTTTACAGTTTTATGACTAAACTAGAAATTCATAAAGTTTTAGGATTTGGATAGGAAATTTTCCAAGTTTTAATGCTGACCGTGTATTTTTTACACTATTTCTGTTATTTTTTAACAATTTGTATAACGGTGGGACGATAAGTGTAACAATTAAATAGTTTAAGGATTAATAATGATAGATTTAATAATTAATAGTTTTAAGATAATTGAGTAAAATGAGAATAATTTGTGGATGGCCAGTGATATTAATGCTAAAATTTTAGAATGATCGAAAATGAAATGTGTATTTTGTTTTTTAAGAGAAGGGGTATAAAACAAGCGAGAAAACAAAACTGCTCACCATCAGGGTATTAGACTTGTGTGGCAAAGCTGTTTGATTAGGCTGACTCGATTTTCTGATGTTATTTCTTATTTGTGGTGTTTTCCAAACTTCTGACTTGGTCAAGCCAAAGTGAATTCATTTATGGTTTAATTGCAGTTTCTCCCCTCAACTTTAATCAAATTTACACTTCCCATCATATTTACTATATTTTATTAAAAAGTGAAGAAAAAAATTATATTTTAAAGCTTTCATTTGTTATCAAAAGATTATTAAAAAATTAAATTTACTGAAAAATAATAAATACATATTTGAAATAAAGATTTTAAAAATTAATTTCAGAAAGTGGTAAAGAAAAACATGGATTATGTGTATTTTGAAACTGTAATTGTAATTTCAACTGAAGTTAAGAGGTAAATATAGTGAAGCCTTTATTCAATTTATAAAGTTTATTATTATGCTACCTTAATTGTTGCTTGTAATATTGGAGGGAGAAAATACTACAAGCTTATTGGTATCTACCTGAAGTTAAAAACTAGTGCGCTTACAATTATTATTACACCATAGAATATTGATTGAATTATGACAATACAATTAGATTTGTGGTTAAAGGTTATAATTGTTATTAGAGGAACAAGGTTGAATCGTTCACAGTCTTGTTAGTCTTAAGAAAAAAAACGAATAAGATACTTTCACTTCAATGAGAAATTGCAGGTCAATACAATGCTGCTTAATGAACGTAGCTTTAATTGGTACTTACTAAAATAGAAATGACCGAAAGCGAGAAACCCGAAAAGGGCAAAAGAGTACTACACAAAAGAAATTGCGTCCGTCCTTTCCTTGCCACCATTCGTAAGCCACTGTTTTTTTGTTTGTCTTTTTCCACTTTTATTTCATTTTATTCGTCGTCGTGAAAATTAGCGAATGGTGTATGGAAAATTCCAGAGAATAGACTATTTTTCGTCCAATGTTTTGATGGATCCCAAGTCAACTTGGACTCACAAGTCTTCTTGAAAAATCCTGTCACAGAAAGTCTATCGTCCAAGTACTTACTGCAATAAAAAATGATCGAAACCGAATGAAGCAGAGTCGTCAACATTAAATTAAAGTTTCACATACGTGTGTATATATAAAGAAACTACTGCGGGAAAATTGATAAACATGATCCATGTGAGTATACTCACTAATTTGGAGTCTAACGCGTACGTACCGCAGTATTAATTAAAATTGTACATAACCTAATTTGCAACAATGGAATGAAATTGGATCTTGTATTTATTTAATAAAGGAGGCAGAAATTAAATCGGCTGCATTAGTACTGTCTAGATGGCTGCTGCACGAAGTAGGCTGCTGTTCCCTGGGAATTTGATGAAAATTTTGCTTCAACTTTTTCTTTGAATTGTACACCGATTGGGGACGCCCTGCACCGAACACGGTTTCATCTTACATAATTAATCATAGACCCCTACCTGTCTCCCACTTGTTCCAATCCAAAAAAGAACATGTAAATGCAATGCTAATAGATTCTGAATAAAAAAAAAAAAAAAACGACGCAAATGCAATGCAAACAAGACAACCCCTCATTGTTACTATTAATTGTATGTTCTAAATGAAATTAACACCGGATTAATACTCTCTCTCTCTCACCCTGCCTCGCTCCCTTGGCCTCGCACTTCCACATCAATTGCCAACTGGTATCCTAGCAGTGACGTAGCTATGTAGGAACGGAGGAGGCTCTCACCTCTCTAGATTTTTTAAAATTATTTATTAGTAATAGTTAATATGATATAAAATTATAAAAATTTTAAAATTTGATACTTATTTGTAAATTATAAAATTAATGATGGGCTTTGGTGGATTTTATCCTTTTTAAATGTCTTACGCAAATCAGAAACTTTAGTAAGAAAATTACAAAAACCCCCCTGTGGTTTGGTCGAACCTATACTTTTTCTCCTCTATTTTCAGAAATCTACATTTTACACCTATCTTCCTTTACAACATTTGACAATAACTTCTAAAACACTAACTTAAACTGACTAATATTAATGTTCTAGAAATTTCAAGATCTTCGACATTTTTTTTTACAGCTAACTGACTGTGAAAAAATACTGATATATATTTGTAGGAAAAAATATATATTTACAGAAAGAAAAAATTGATAATTTATAATGTCTAATAATTATAAAAAAAACATTAGGAGGATTAAAATTATTGAAAGATAACTGTCGTATAGTTTAAATTACAATTTTAAAAATTGTTATTGAATAATGTAAAGGAAATATGAGATAAAGTGTAGGTTTTAAAAAATAAATAGGGGCAAACTATAAATTAAGGTAAACTCATGAAATAATTGTAAATTTCCTAAACTTTAGTAGAGTGAATGGCAAATGAACAATATACTCATAGCCACACTTTTGCCCCACCTCTTCTAAACACGAATCCTGGCTACGTCCCTGTATACTAGCTTATTATAGGAGTATATTTTTCTGTCTTTCTCATGGCAGCTAAAAGCACATACTAATCATCTTCACATGTAAGTCTACATTAAATGGATCAATATATTACATGGAAACAATAGAAATTAACTTTTAGCTTATATAATCCTTAGGAAAAGTTACAAAAGCCCCCCTGTAGTTTGGTCAAACCTATAGTTTGCCCCTTTTATTTTGAGAAACCTACACTTTGCCCATATATTTTTTATACTGTCTGATAACAATTTTTGAAACTGTATTTAAACTATATGATAATAATGATCTAGTAATTTCAAGATTTTTGATATTTTTTTCACAGCCAACCGACCTTTAAAAAATATTGATATATAATTACAGGTGAGAAAGTACATTTACAGAAAGGAAAAACTAATAGTTCAAAATGTCTATTAACTATAAAAAAAATACTAGACAGATTAAAATTACTGGAAGATGATTATCATATAGTACAAATACAGTTTCAGAAGTTGTTATCAGGTAGTATAAAAAATATTGGAGGCAAAGTGTAGGTTTATCAAAATAGAGGGGGCAAACTGTAAGTTTGACCAAACCACAGGGGGGTTTTGTAACTTTCCGTAATCCTCAAGTATTATCTCCGAGTCCAATGTGAAGAGAAATTAACGCGGTGACGTGACATCCGCATTTTATATGTACTCATTACTGCTATTCTTTATTTACCTAGTTACTAAAGCAGATTAAACATTAATGATTACTTAATATCGTTTGTGTCGCACAATCAGCGGATGGTGCGAAGTGCGTAGTATTTCCTAGAAGCTGCCTCTTTGCTAGCTACGCGTTCCTTTTGAACGGATATGGAAACACTATAATAGCCAAAATTTTTAAAATTACCACTAATGTTTTAGGTTGAGTTTAAATTTATTATTAAAGTTTTTTCTTAGCATCGAATACATAAATAATGTTTTGAAATTGGCACAAATGTATTATTGTTTGTTAAAAATAATAGAAAACACTATTTAAATAGCAGATTTTTAAAATCTTGAAGTGATTGTGTAACTTTCAAAAAATATTAGCAGCTTTAGTGTTTTTTTTTTCACATGCAAAAAAATATCAAAGTTCTTACAAATGTTTTAGAGTTGCTCAAATTACCCACTATTTTTTTTTATACTCAATCAGTCATCCAACTCACCGGCATGAGAGAGTTCTGCCATTCCGACACCAAAATCGCATTGCCATTACACCACCATTACAAGCGTAGTACAAAAAGACGTCCTGCCACTTATAAAATAAGCCCCAAGTCCGACGGTAGAAATCTGACTGGCTAATCGCCGTCGAAATATCGGACAATTAGCCGTAGAATTCGGCCGGCAAGCCGTTGACCAGCGTTGTCCGACCGCCCGCCGTCGGCAAGGATGCTGGCAATCCCCCCCCACCTTTTAGTTTGAAAATGGAAGAAGGGGAAAATAAGAAGAGGAAAAGGCAATACAATAACGTTTCGTCTTCAAATATCCGACGGCTAGCGTCGGCTGATTCCGGCGAGATATGCCAAAACGGCGAGATAGTGTGGCTGGGCAAGAAAAAGGCAAGATAGTGGTGGCTGGGCCCAAAAAACAGAATTAACACGGATTGATCCAAAACGATGCCGTTTTGTTGCGAATCTGGACATAAAATAGGACAACATAAACGACGTCGTTTTGGTTATTTTGCTTGACTTTTCTCCCTTCCCTCCCGTCAGATTCGCTAGACCACACAGGGGGGATTGGCATGGGCTCCCCATCGTTCCTCATTCCTCTTTCGCTCAAATCCCTCCCAAGCAACAAATTTAAGGTTTTTGAAGCTAAATTACTCCAATCTTTCTCATTTCCACTACAAAATCATGTCGTTCAGCTTCTATTTCAGGTTTTTTTTAATGATTTTCGGTATTTAATTGGTAATGTTAGGGTTTGGGAGAAATTTTGAAAAATATTGATTTTTTATGTGTTCTAATTTGTAAAGAACATTCGTTTTAGTTTTTTTTATTTGGTATGTTTTTTTTTAGCATATTTTCATTTTTTTTGTCTTATATTTGTGAAAAAAATATTCATGCTTCTTTTGTGATTTCAGCCAAATTGAACACAAATTAGCAAGGATTTGGTGTGGAATCCTAGTTTTCTTGTATAAAGAGCTTACTTTTGCTTGGTAAGCAAAGGTTCATTCGTTCTTTAATTTTTCTGGGTTCGGTTTGGTTGGGGAGCTACTGGAATTGTTGCTTGAATTGATTCCCTGCTTGTTTAGTAGAAAAATTAAACATGGGAAACATGGATACAAACTTGGGTTGGCTGCAATTGTGTTGAGAGGTAAGGAGATTGTTTCATTCCTTGTTCCATTTTATGTTTTGTTTCTAGTAATTGGTTCAGTGTTATGGCTGGGGGATAGGGCTATTCTTGAATGTTAGCACACTATTGGAAGAAGTAAGTGAAGTTAGCAAATAAGGAGGGGTCGTGAAGGGAGGAGGTTACAATTTTGCATGGTCGTAAGGGCTGAAATTATTTCTTTGAACTGAAGTTAATTAGTGTTTTAGAAGCTCTTTAGAGCAGTTTGGATGAGCATTCGTTGGTTATCAGCTTCCCTTGACAAGTTTTACAAGTAATGAGAGTAAAAAAGTAGCTAAGATTAAGGGTATGGCAAAGAGAGGGGTTTGGTTATGAGGGCTGGAAGGAAAGCTAATGTTCTTGGATTGGCATGAAAAAGTGCATATTGGTAGTTCCAAATGTGGTTAATTTAATGGTATCTTTTTCTGTATTTAATGTTCTTGGATTAGCACCACACATGAAGGATTAAGTTTATATGTTAAACAGGAATATTATCTGTACGGGCCTGGTGCCATTATTGAGTTTTTTACTTTTGCTGCAGAAACCACCGTGGCCTCTATCTTTATTGGACAAGGAATCAAATTTCCCAAAGGCAATGGATTTGACCTTTGCTAACAAGCTTAAGTAGCACTTAAAATCTAATCCCTACTTCAAAGGACGGAGAGGGAAAGCCTTTGGCATTCAGCATTATGCTGGAAGGGTAAGTTATCCTTTCTACAATGCTTGGAATCTTGAAGTTAACAAAAATTCCCTCTCTCTGAGTGACTTATTTAAAATTCTAACCCAAATGAACTGTCCAGATATTTTAACTTGGTTACATTTAATAGCAGATCAAATAAATAGTGTTGTATTTTGTTTCAGGTTGTCTATGATATGGTTGCCTTGTATGTGTGTGTTGGGAGTTTTATGATAGACATCCTTCTTGATATTTTTGTTTAACATATGTACTTAACCTAATTCTGCAATATTTTATGTTTCTGTGAGTAAAGACCATTAGATCTTTAATGTCTTCATTCTGCTGTCCATTTTGGTTCATAAGGTTTATGGACTTTAATGAAGCTGGAATTGATATATTTTTGCTTGACTTGCTTGTTCCTAAATGTATGTACGAGGAAGCAATCAAAGAGTAATGGAAAAGAGTTGTTTGTTCCAATTATATTCATTTGTTTATTCTCTTATGCCATGTATTGCCATGCTAAGTTTTTCAGCAAAGCATTAGTTGGAAATTGTAGACTTCTGTATGAGTTGTTTGTTTGGGCTTGTTTCTTTATGACTTGTGTATCTTCAATTAGGTTTTGGAACATACTTGGCAGACAATTTTGATTTGCTCATATGTCTGTGAAGTGCAACTTTGTTGGGATGTTGTGGGGAATTTGAGCAGCTAGGTTATTGAAGCCAATATTATTTGTATAAAATGCAGAGAGCTGAAAGTTTGCATTCTGTGAATGTAATATGATCAATATTGGTCTTTTCTTTCAATCTTTCTTTTTTCTGGCCATTTCCGGTACTCATTTAATGCTTTGTTGGAATTATAAAATGAATTTATGTGGTTCATTAATTGTTAGAGCTTGGTGGGGACGAGGTTTTGGTTGCTATTTCAGTTTTACTATTTTTATATTTTTTTAATTTCTTTTGACTTTTCTGATAGCTATCGATCAGAAATTCCGACGGCGCCACCCACCTTCGGAATGTCAGTCTGTCAGATTTTCGACAAGCGGAGTTTGTTGAAAACTCTGATGGATGGTATTGCCGTTGGAGTTTCTTGGTTTCTGTCGGAAAGTTATTTCCAATGTGTTCGAAAGCGATGACCACATTTCTTACTACTGTTAGTCTGGAATGTCATTTTCTGATGACTAACTGTTGGAAATTTCTGTCATGAATCACTTTTTTTTTTTTATTTTCTAGTAGGGAGCATGTAGAAGTCATGCAAGTCGTGCCAAGCCATAACTCCTCTGTTCTCCCTTGACGTTATCGTTGATTCCGCTCGAGAGACTTTGTTTGTTTACTAGCAGAGGTGGCATGTAAACTCAAGTACATCCATCAACAACTAAGACATCATTATCAATTAAAGTTGAAGTCTCATCCTCATAGCCAAAACCAAACTCCCAACAAGGTAAATTCAGAAACAAAACTAAAAATCCACAAGTTAAAACAAAAGTGCAAGTGTTTTTCAACTTTAAACGTTGATTTACAAGAATCTGGTAGGAATTTGAAAATATGGCTTCTAAAAGTTTGAAGAGGAGAACAAAAATTGATCCATGTAAAAATCTTTAAAATCTAATATTTTTTTATCATTAGCTATTGTTAACCAAAAAATTTCTAGACGCTGGCTAATGATAGCTAACCAAGATTCTCAAGTAAGGGAAAGAATTGATTTTCACAATTAATTATTTAAAGCCCTTGATGTTTGTTAAAAATTGCATTATCACAAAAAAAATTTAGAACTTATTACTTTTAATATTTCCAATTAGTTTCTTTAACAGGTTGTGGAATATGTGCCCTTTGTTTGAAATTTTATTGGAATATTTAAGCATATTTTAAAACATTAGTGGAAGATTTAGACAATAAAACTTTACTAGCAAATTTAAGTCTAACACAAAACATTAGTGGTAAATTTGAGACTTTTACCATTACAATACAATTCATTTAATTTTTTTTTTACTTAAATCAACTTAATTTAAAATTACCTATTGCTCCATCCATCCCAAAATAGATGAAATGTTTCTTTGGTTACAGAGATTAAGGTATATATAATTTATGTTATTTTTTTCAATTTTATCCATAGAACTAAAATTATTATTATTTTTTTTTTTTTTGATTTTGTATAGTGAGAGATTGAATGAAGTTTAAAAGAAGATTATTTATTGGGTTTTGTGTAATGAAAGTTTAAATGGGGATAAGAGGATAAATTGATTGTTTAAAATTTTCTGAAAGTGTAAATGTTTCAACTTTTTTGGAACATAAAAAAAATGAATATATTTCATTTAAATTGGAATGGAAAGAGCATTCTTTTTACATCTTTTTGCCTAATTTTGTTTAAAAGCTAATATTATGTATGCGCAATAATCTTTTTGAAAATATAATTTTTATAATTTTATTTAAATTTTCATAATTTTTTTTCTTAAGGCCTAAAAAAGGAAGAATTCAATAAAATTCACTTTCGAATTGATTATTACACCTTCATAATATTGGATTTCAAATGAAATTAGATATGGAAAATATGTTGGAGTAAAAATTAATCATTTTAGACTAAATTTACTTAAGAGTAAAAAAAAAATCATTTAGCTTTTGTGTGGTTAAAGTTTAAAGGCAAGAAGTAAGTTAAAATTACATCTTAAAACTTTCTAAGAAGAGATACAGTTCATTTCTTTTGAGATAACCTTAAAAAAATTGTTGGCCCAAATGCAACTAATTGGGGAGGTGAATTGGTTGGGTTCCAAATCAAACAAAAAATGAGTTCTTAAACCTTCAAACTCAAAGTTAATTTAAGGAACAATAATTAACCCTATTCTAACCAGAAAAAGATACCATAATTCACCTAAATTTGCTTTGAAAACAATTTTTGAATTATTTTTGAAAACAAACAAGTTCAATCAAGATAGGTTGCATAAAACACCAACCAAAGATCAAGTATGTAGAGAGAAAGAGAGAAGCTTGCACACAAGGATTTATAGAGGTTTGGTCTGTCCTCTTGAGAGCCTACTCCTCTCATCAAGTTCACCATTTAAGAGTTTTCTTCTTCACTATGAATCACAAGAGTACACATACATTTGGTAGTTCTCTCTATCACAACCATTCACTAGTTTTCCTAAAGGCTAACTAGAAACCTCAGCAACACCCTTTACCTCACTAGTTTTCCTAGAGCCTAACTAAAAACCTCATCAACTCAATCTCACAAAAACGGTGTTTACAAGGTTACAAAATGGTAAGAACAATAGAAGCTCCCAAAGCTAGATAAACAAGTGAAAGCACAAGTTCTTGGCAAATATCAAGTTTAAGCTCTTTGATAGCTCTTTGATGATGGATTCTCTTTTCTAGTTGCCAATAATGTTTTCCCAGATGATTCTTGATGTTTTTATACTCCAATGGATGCAAAAGAGATGTTGAAGACCGTTGAAATGATCAGAAAAGTCCCCTTGAAATCTTGTAAACGTTGCTGTCAATTTTGACAGAAAATCGTTTCTGTCGCCCAGTTTCACCCAGGTAAAATAATTTCACTCGGTTGAAAATTCAGTCTGATAATGAAATTTAAGGTTTGACCTCCAACAGTTATATTGGTAATTAATGAGTTATCAGCGCTTAACACATGTGAAAATATGACGTGACGTGAATTTATAATGAATTTACAAAGATTTTTCGAACCGGAAAATCACGCACAAGTCTGGAATCAATGTTTTACTTGGTTGAAAAATTTCACTCGAGTGTTTTTCTGTTCCAGAACCAAAATGATCTTGGGTTCAAAAAATCACTTCAGTTTTACCTGGTTGAAAAAATTTCACTCGAGTGTTTTTTTGTTCCAGAACCAAAATGCTATCGGCTTAAAAAAAATCACTCCAATTTCACCCAGTTGAAAAAATTTCACTCTAATGATTTTCTTGTCTAGAAGTATACTCTCAGGTTCAAAAACTGGCTCCAGTTTCAACACGTTGAACATTTTCACCCTGTTGAAACTGTAGCTCCAAGATTTTCTTACTTCAAAACTTTCAAACTTCAATGAATTTTTCTCCTAAATGATTTCTTCCTTCACAAGCAATGCTTGAATCAACATAAATACTTCAAATATACTTATGAAATAATTTTTCTTTCAAAGATCAAAACTTTATTAATAAAAGACCAATGTATAAATCTTTAGGTAAATCTGTGCAACACATAAAACAAATATGTTTTGTTATCATCAAAATCAAATAAATGTGAGCCATAAATGGAACAAATCCAACAAAAATGTTCATATTTCTTTTTCTTTTTCTTTTTTTTGAGATGGAGGAGGTTTCTAGACCATAATAGTAAGAAGAGTAAGCTTCAACTGTATTTTCTTAGCTAACAATTTCAAGTAAAACTGAGGCAGTAAATGCTATTGTTAAATGTCTTTAGATGATCTACTAGTACCCAAAGGTATAATTACTTACAAAATCAATATTCCATCTGTTCCATATTATTTACACCATTTATTTCTTTGCAATTAATCTATAATTTTTTATTTTCAACATTTTAGTATATAGACGAAGAACTTTTATATAAGAATGATAAATCAAGACATATAACTTCTAAATATATTTTTTTAAATTTTTTTTGAACAACTACTAATATGAATAAATTCAAGTCAAACTAAGCGAAAAAGTCAAATTGTGCAAAAAATATATGATGGATGGAGTATTTTTTAGGAACTTTTTTTTTTGTTTAATTAACTATAGGTTGTATTACATCTATCAATAAAATACAACGTTGAATTTCTCAAAGATAATAAATTTAACTCATGTTGTTTATATCATTTCTATGATATCATATTACATAGAAAAACTGCAGAAAATATATAAGTATACCTAGTATTCGAACATACAGACAGAGAGAAAAAAACCTAAAAAATATGGCAGATAAATCTGGTATAACACTTGGACTAACAGATAAACTAACAAACACTAACACTTGATCCACTATGAGAAAGCAGACCGATTGGCTCAATTGAGGGGAACTTTCTACGATCATATCTTCAATTTGCAACTTCTTCATCTTGTTTGACAAAGAGAAAAAAATAAAAAATTGTAAAAGCAAAGAAAAAAACTCTACTAATGAAATATATAATTTAAAGAAGTAACATATAAATTACAGAGGGATGACCAAATCTTGATTCAAAACCAATTTTTTTAATAATTAAGAGTAAGAGAGTAAGGAAGTAGCAGCTTTATGGGCTAGAAAAACATGTTGATGAAGCACTGTAACCAATGACCAACGATCCAGAGGCTCAATGGTGACTAACAAGCCTTGCTCTAAACTAGCCAGAGGTGCACTGAGATCCGCAGCTCCATGTAAGGCTGTCACAAAATGAGAGCAATTAGCTAAGATGATAATATTAAATAAGAGAGTGAAAAGAAAGACCAAACAGCTTCTTGGATAAAGATGATCTCAACTTCAAGAATTAACGCACAATTCTAACAATCTTGTCCACCTTGAAGTCTTAGGGGAGGTGCTGGTTCCCATCAATAACTAAGTCGTTGCTCCAAGCCAAGATGAGCTACGGCACACACCATCAACTTCTACCCTATGTATGTCAAATGAGGTATAGGGGCTGGCTTTAACGATCAACAATTTTAGGGAAATAGTCTTTTGAGTTTGAAAGCAACTGCATGAGAGCATTTTTATGTGAGATGATAGAGCTAACATTAAATTGTGAATTATGAAGTATTGGCTCATTTTTCCCTACCTAAATAATATAGAGCATGGAAACTAGATTAAAAAAGCATGTCCATTTACCATTTTTTTTCCCTTGGAGGCTAAAAGTCTCATAAGGTAGCTCTCAAAAGAAGGTGAATTGAAGGCCGAAGGATTGACATAGAAGTTCCCCTATGCATCTTGAAAACCCTAGTAACCCCATTATATTAGCTTTCTGCCAAGAAATAGGTCAATGTGCCTTTTGTTTAAAATTTTGATGGAGTGATGACTTGCAAAATGATACTTCTTCATATCGCAAAGGATGATCCCTTTACTTTTTCATGGAATTTATGAAAGTTCTATTTTTAGTGGATTTTGCAGTAAGGATAAACAAGTAATATTGATAGCTTTAAAGAAATTATGACCAGATATTGTGGGACATCTATAGTAACTCGAAGCTAATGCAAAAGCTTTAAAGGTTGGTCTCAATACACTAGAGTCAGCATAAGAAAGAAGATTGCCTTAGGACCAGTCTTAGCTTAGATTGGCATCATTTGTAGCCCATAAACATTGTTGTAGATCCCAAAATTCCAAAGCTCATAACCGCGTAATCAGTGAAAGAACTCAAGTCAAATACCTTAGTGACCCAAAGAAAAATTTTATATAAAGTCACGGTGTGGAAATGAAGGGAAAAAGACATGCAGGTGAGACAAAAAAAGAAGTGAAATATAAAGCCTATAGTGAAATTTTAGAGTCAATGTGTTTTAACTTAAGTTAATTTAATCTAAAATAACTTTTATATATATATATATTTGCCTAGAATAAATTTCCTTTAAAATTCAATATTATACATGTGTAATAATCCACCAGGCATCCACTAAGTAAGTAGGGAAAAAAAAAACCCATGTGTGAGGCGTTAAGGTTCCTTCCCAAACGCAAACTATGCACAGGTTGGAGAAGAACCCTAGGGAAAAACCAATCTGATTCCTAGTTCAGCAGATAGGGTTCATGACTCCAAAAATCACAATCATTCTAGGAAGAATTTGTTTGCTACTTCGGGGTGATTGACAACATGACAATAGTAAGGTCTGGTTAATTGTTCTTTGAAATTTTTGATTGAATTGGGTGCATTGGGTTGTAGGTGTTTAAGGATAAATGTTTGAAAATTTTCAATTTATTAGTTCAGTCTTTGATTTCTTCTTGTTGTTGTCCTATAAAATTTGTTTCTTCGAAACAATGTGTCATCTTGGGTTGCATTGTTCTAAATATAGTATGTGTGGGCAGTCTCTATTTCATTGAGCAAGTTCGATAATTGTCTATATTTAGTTCAATCTCTGATTTCTTATTGCTGCTAGCACTATCTCTTTTGTGCTGTTTTTGGCTTTGTACTCCATGTAGCATGTGGCACAACATCTATTACTACAAGGGGAATGTCGCTACTAGAAACAGGTAGAGAAGTGTTGGGATCACGCAGTGGGTGATAACTCTGAGGGTAAGATGATTAGAAAAATGATACTAGAAAATTTACGTGGTTCACTCTTAATTTTAGGGTTACGTCCATGAGATAAACTCCAAAATTTTCTTCTGCTATAAAAATAGTATGCTTATAGAGAGAGAACCTTCTTTAGACAAAAAACTCTAAAGGTATGAGATAAACTCAAAATAGTAGCACTCAAGTGCTTCCCAAACACCCCAAAAATTATCTCACTATTTTTTCACTCCCTAAAAATAAATCTCTTTCACACATTTTTTTTTTGCTCTTTACAAATTATGAGCACGCTACCGAATGATCTGAAGAAGGAGAACGGATGGCTATTTATAGCCAAAATACTGCATCGCTGCCATTCGATTTTCAGCAAAATCGGGCACAGCCTCCAGTTGTTTCTTCTTTGTTTTCAAATTTCTGCTACAAAATTTATGGCTTCTTTGCTTCTTCTAGCTGCAACACTTGACTAAGATAAAAGAAAAGAAAGAGAGAGGAAAGAAACAAAACAAAAGAGAAAGAAAGAAGCAAGGAAAATAAAACCTCACATACGGGGGAAAGTCAAATAAGAATGCAAATATTGAATGCCATTACTGCAAAAAAAAAAAAAAAAAAGGCACATCAAGAGATTTTGCCAAAAACTTAGGCAAGATAGAAAAAAAAAAAAAGGTAAAGGACCAAAGAAAAATGACAGCAGTGATGATAAACAAGAAAATATTGTCGATGAGTTCAACATTGTCCATGATGATGATATTGTTAATTTTGCAACCCGTGAGACTAGCTGACTAATTGACAGTGGTGCTACCATTCATGTCACTTCTTGAAAAAAAAAATTTCTCATCTTACACACTTGGAATTTTTGGTATTGTGAGAAGGGAAAATGAGGGTCTTTCACAAGTTGCTGGAAAATGAGATGTTTCTCTAGAGACTCAGAATGATACACGGTTAATCCTGAAAAATGTCAGGCATGTTCCAGATTTGTGTCTGAATTTGATTTCAGTAGGCAACTTGATGATGAAGGTTACCGCAACACCTTTTTTAATGGCCAGTGGAAGCTAACTAAAGGAACCTTGGTGGTGGCCTAAGGAACAAAGAATTCAAATTTGTACACGATGTAAACAAAGCTCTCCCAGGATGCTGTGAATGTAGTAGAGAATGGCAGTATAGTGGAGTTATGGCATAAACTACTGGGTCACATGAGTGAAAAAAACATGACCCGTCTTGCAAAAAAGAAGACATTACTTGGACTGGATTAGGTCTATTTGAAGAAATGTGTTGATTGTCTGGCAGGAAAACAAAACAGAGTATCTTTCAAGGGTTCCCTACCTTCCATTGATGAAGAAGATCCTTGCGATCTTCGTCTCATCTTTTCATTCAAAATTTCACTTTTGACGAATTCTATATTTACTACACCATTTGGTGCAGAATTTGTAAGTAAAATTCTCAAAGTCTCCCAATACTCTGGTAATGAAGCCAGCATTATAAAAGTAATTACCTCGTTGTCAAACTTTATGCTCATTGTGAATAACTGTTCCATGATTCCTTGCAAATCATTCAGGTGATAGGTCATGGATGAACCTTCCCGGTATTTTATCTGAAGTAATCTTGTCAGATAAAATAATTTGTTATTGCCAGTTTTTAAAGTGTACAGCTCCTCAAGCTTTGTTCCACACTATCCGTGCATGAGTTTCTGTAGATATGTGGTTGTAAACATTATCTTCGACAAACTGTTGGATGAAACTACATACTTGCTCATGCTCGAATGCCTAATCCTCTTTCGATCTGTCCTCCGGTTTGGTTGTACCAAACACGGGTAAGTGCATCTTTGTCGCATATAAGAGATCCTTCATCTTGCTTTTCCATATATGGTAATTCGAGTCGTTCAAACTAATCATATTGCTTGTCTTAGCCTCCATGATGCTAATAAATACCCAATATCATGCAAAAAATGGTGGATAATAATATAACTTATTTTCTGATGTAGAAGATCCATTTTTTAGCGGCAACCACAAAGCATATGATAAGTAGATATAGACACCAGGCCTTGCTCTGATACCAGTTGTTAGGATTGTGTAACGGGTGATAACTCCGAGGGTAAGATAATTAAAAAAATGACACTAGAAAATTTACGTGGCTCACCCTTAATTTTAGGGCTACGTCCATGGGATTAACTCCAAGATTTTCTTCCACTATAAAAATAGTAGGCTTACAGAGAGAGAACCTTATCTAGACAAAAAATTCTATAGGTATGAGATAAACAAAAAATAGTATCACTCAAGTGCTTCCCAAACACCCTAAAAATTATTTCACTATTTTGTCACCCCTTAAAAATAAATCTTTCTCACACAAAATTTTATTTCGCTATTTATAAATTATGAGCACGCTACCGAATGATCTGAAGAAAGAGAACGGATGGCTATTTATAGCCAAAATACTACATCACTCCCATTCAATTTTCAGCAAAATTGGGCACAGATTCAGCTGTTTCTTATATGTTTTCAAATTTCTGCTACAAAATTTACGGCTTTTTTTCTTTTTCCAACCGCAACACTTTGACCAAGACAGAAGAAAAGAAAGAGAGAGAAAAGAAACAAAACATTTAAAGAGAAAGAAGTAGAGAAAATATAACCCACATGGGGGGGAAAGTCAACAAGAAAAACTATAGGAACTGGTTTTTTCACTTTTGAATCCAAAAGTCAAAGTCAAATGAACTTGTGTAGAAGTTAGATTCGGTTGATTTCCTCAACATATCCAACATGTGCATATTCGGTTGATTTCCTCAACATATCCAACATGTGCAGATTCGGTTGATTTCTGTGCAGAAATTAAGGGCCTGTTCATTTCAAATTAAGCGCATTAATGAGCCCTCTTTATTTGACTGGTAAAAAGTGGGTCAAATAAGAAAAATAAAAATAGGGCTACTGTTCATCTTATTTAGAAGCCATTGCCACTCCTCTCTCCTCACTTTCAGTCAAATGATTTCATTTGCAAATCACCTCCCCCTTTTTTGCCAAGACCAATCTTTCTGGATGGGATGAATGGTCCTTCGATGGTTGGGATGGCTGCTAGTTTGCGTAACTCTCACTTTCAACTATATTTTCCTCCGCAACGAAGAAAGGCAGAGAATCGCCTCTGTCTCCTACCCTTTTTCCTCCTTCATAAACTTTTGCGAGATTTCATCTCTTTTCACCAACCCCCTGTTCAGGTAACATCTCATCCATACAGTGATCCCCATCTCCTCTGTGAACGGCGATCGTCTGCCAGTGGTCAAAGTGGCGAATCGGCAAATTGGCTAGATACTCGAATCGGTGAATCGGCAAAGAGTGGGGGGGAGTGGAGGTCAAATGCAGTGTGGTATAAGGGAGATACTCGGAGGTGGCGTGGCTTCTCTTCTTCCTTCAATTTTTGACTCCCGATGGTGGCAGCGGCAATGGTTTGACTGGGTTTTCACGGACAACGACAGAAGGGCTCTATTTCCTGTTTTTATTTGTTCTGAAAATTGTTCCTCTGTTTCTTGGTTATTTGAAAATTGCTTTGTTTCTTATTCTTTTTTTTTTTTATTTATTACTGTTGAAAAGTGGTCACGCCGAAATGATGAATAGGCCTATCAGATGGCTGGGATGGCCGCCGGGCCTTTGATTACCACGGGTTGCTCTGTGAGTAAGCGAGGAGAGAAACTAAGGACACAAGGTAGACGAAGGTAGACGAAAGTAATAATGATGGCAAAGAGTATAATTTTGGCCGATGTTACGGGTATTTAGAAAATTGTCAAAACCGGTACTCCATAACCTGAATGAAACCCACCCACGTTGGCATTAATGCAGCTCCATTAAATCAATTTAAAGCAAACGAACTGCCCCTAAGTTGATGTATCTTTGCCTAAAATGGTTCTTGTTTGTGTGTTTCTAAATAGAATATACAAGGACAAAACCTGGTAGTAGAACTATCAGGTTTGGTTTCTATTTATGTAAGGCCAAAATGCGTGGCTGGTCCTCCAACTTGGCAAACTCGCACGAGTTAGTCCTTTATCTTTAACTCAGTGCGAGTTAGTCCCTCAACTTTGAAAAAGTTAGCAAGTTAGTCCAAAATGTATGGTAGGCCAGACGGTGTTAAATTTTTGCTGATGTGGCAGGCGCATCTCTGTTTTCCTTTCCTGTCTCCACCGACATCACCGTCTCTCTTCCCCTCCGACGGATCCTATTTGCCTCATCACCTCCGTCGAATCTAGCTCATTCGTCGAACCCGACTTCCATTGAACCTAATTCCCCTCCTCGCCTCCATAGAATCCGATTCACTCCACACCTCCGTCGAGTCCACCGTCGGATCGCCCTCCTTAGCGATTCGCCAGTTCTCACCCCTTGCTGATTCACCAGCACCCTTCGATTCGCCGCCGCTTGCCAATTCTGGGAAACTAGGACTTTTGATAACCCCCCACACGGTGTTACCTCACACGGACGCTTTCCATCCCACATAGGACTAACTCGCTTAATTTAGCAAAGTTGAGGGACCAAAATGCTTAATCTGCCAAGTTAGAGGACTAACTCGCACTGAGTTAAAGATAAAGGACTAACTCGCGCGAGTTTGCCAAGTTGGAGGACTAACCACGCATTTTGGCCTTTATGTAATGTAAGTAACTGTAAAGCTGAGGCTTGGCTGCTAGTCAAGTATAAACTAGATTCGCTAGCAAGACTGAATGCGGCTCTACCGTTTTGGATGTTTCTTTTGCCCAAATTGTACATTAATGAAAGTGCAACAATGCAAGAGCTATGGTTTCTTATGCTAAAATGGTTATGCAACTGTACAGAGTTCTTTCATTTTGCAAACCATTTGGTGTTTCTCTCGCAGTGCTCTTTGCATTTTATCCATTCACTGGAATTTTAAAATGCACATTGCACAAGCCTCCCTTAAACGTGGCTTTCAAGCTGCTTATTGGTTTTAAATTGCACCAAAAGCAAGTACCCTAAGCTCATTAGAACACAAATAATAAAAAGAACGTGGTTGTGAGTAACCCTAATGCAATTAATTTGATGCATTTCGATCTACAAAGGCTCAATAAATCAATTAAAAAATAAGCCAAATACATCAACAGCAGCTAACCTACATCAATTGCTAAACTGTGCCTCTATTTCGCACTTATAATGTCATTTAAGGATAGTATTAGGTTCTAGTAATTTAGCTTGCAACAGGGCCCATTCACTTAATGTAGGTCTGATGAACATTGAGTTAGAGGGAGATAATTGTAGGTTACATCAAAATCCGGGTTTCTGAAAATTTCCCAATTCAAATCTAGGCAAGCTACCTTTTTCCTACCACGAGAATGTGTATGTACATGCCACCCTCTAGTCGTACTGTTTTCGCCCCCAGTGCTTTGACCCTTTTCTCCAATCCCCTATTTTAACAAGTAAATTGCTAAATAGTTCCTAACCTTTAATTTTCATTTCATTTTAATCCCTAACCTATCAAATATTCTATTTTGGTCCTTAACCTATTGAAATTGTTTAATTTTGGTCATTCACTGGATGAAATTCATTAACTTAAAATAATAGTCTGACATAAAATTTTAAAATTTTAATTTAAATATTTGATAACTGTGTTCAAATAAATTTAAGTAGTTTAATATTTTTTTATAGCAAATAAAAAATTTAAATTAATAATTTTTTATTTTTAAATAAAATAAGTTCAATTAAAAAAAGAAAAAAAATATGATTTAAATTTTTTATTCACTATAAAAATTATGATAAGACAGTTATCAAATAATTTAAATTATAATTTTAAATTTTTTTATCAGACAAATATTTTAAGTTAACATATTTCATTAAGTGGGGATCAAAATGAAATGTTTTTAATAGATTTAGGACTAAAATGAAACTTTTTAATAGATTTAGGACCAAAACAGAATATTCAATAAATTAGGGACTAAAACGAAATAATAGTTAAAAATTAAGGATCATTTATGCAATTTACTCCTGTTTTAACATTGCTCAACATATAGACATCTGTTTTTTTGTTTGTTTGTTTGGGTTCCGTCCAACCTTCGCTGATCGCTCTACCACATTCCAAACCAACCATGGCAGATTGATTCAGTGGCTCGCGTCGCATGCGTTAGTACTACGATTACCACTAATAGAATAAGGCAATATTCCGACTGCCTTTTCCTGCAATGGCCAAAAGCCTTTTTCATATGGTGGGCACACTCAAATTATCTACAATTACTTCATGCACCTGCCAGTTACTTTAGCCCCCAACTTTAGTAGATTGTTTGATATTTCCTACCTTCCCAACTTGTTCAAGAAGAATACATCTTTCCCGTTGAAACCAATAACAACTCCCAGGTTTTGATATACGTGACGTCTTCTCGCTCCTCTTAACTTGTTAATTTGACTTGGATTAGATTTACATATTCTTGATCATGCTAATAAGCCGTACTAACAAAAGATAGTGCATTGCGCGCACTTTGCAACCACACGCACCTGCTGCCCGGTCAAGCTAAGCCTGCACGAAATGAAAGTCGCGGTAGAGGAATCCACATGCTCATCTTTTGTTAGGAGGTTCAGATAAAATGCAAAACCAACTTTTTGAAGTCGCCTCATGACGCCAAGGCACAAAGGGCGACAAGGATAATGAAAGAGAACCTTAAAATGTTATAACCAACTTATTGCACCGATAGAGGAGGCGGCATGCCAATGTTTTGAATATTTGATTTGTTGCTTCTATATATAGGCTTTCTATTACTGATGCTTTGGTTAATAAGCTGTCTTCCAGCGTCACAAATTTGTAGTTTGGAACCACGTTCAAAAGAGACAAAAAGACCCACCTTAGTCTTCAAATATCCTAATCATTCAAAGCCCAAAAGCTATTACCACGACCTTTTCTGGTTTTGGTTGGCATCGGACTCAACAACCAACTTCCTGCACTGCGCCAACTTTTCCCCAACTCTGGTTACTTTCTACTTTTTTCTCATTCCCCTACTCTTTTATCATTTTCTTTCATAGAGCTACCTCAGTCTGCAAAGTAGCAGCACTTAAGCCCGCCTGCTGCTGTTGCTGTGGCTGTGGCTGTGGCTGTGGCTGCTGCAGCTCAGCCTCCCATCTGGCCTTGGGTATGACACCATCACGCACAGGCACGTACTCCTAATCAACACCAAGGCACGGTGCAATTATTCGCAAGCAGCCAAAACCAACACACAACAAAGTCACAAGAATGCTAATCTGACAAACCAGTTTTGTCTTTTTTTTTCCATATACGAGTATAGCCCAAGTTACATTCTTGAACCCCAAAACAAAAACAAACCTCAAGCTTCTGCACCAGTTCTTTGGCATTTGGTGCGTGGACAAAGATGTGGCGCTGGGACGGCTTGATAAAGCCATCATCCACGGCTTTGTCAATGAAAGTTAGCAAATAGTTGTAATACCCATCAACGTTCAGCAATCCCACCTGCAAAATTTCAGAAGCACAACTATAGTAAAATAAGAAAAAAAAATGGCATTGAATAGAATTCTTCTCTTGTTCACAATTAAGTTGTTTGCATTCGCTCACAGGCTTGTCATGAATTCCAAGCTGAGCCCAGGTGATCACTTCTAGTACTTCCTCCAAAGTTCCATAACCACCTGAGAAGGAGACATAATTTTTTTTAAAGTTCCCCCTTTTTTTCTTCAATCATTGTAGAACAACAAAGCTTGATCTGTGTTTGGGTGGTTAAGATAGAGATCCACACCTGGCAAGGCAATAAAACAATCAGAGTGGCGAGCCATCTCTGCCTTTCTCTGGTGCATGTCAGCAACAGGTCTGACCTCCCCAACTGTTTCCCCAGTGATCTGTTGACGGAAAAACGCTAGGCTTTCAATTCGAGGTGTATATACCGGCCAGCACTGTAAACGTTGAAACCAAATAATGAAAGATTCGGAGATTTCTTCATACCTCTTTGTTCATCAGAGTTCTCGGAATAATCCTGTTAAAATAAATTCAGTACATTGACGACGAGTTTTCAACATGTATAGCAACTTTCAAGTGCTGAAATGTAAAGAGAAAAAAGAATATTGGGGAAGAGTAGGATGCCGGGAGAGGATTCTATACCCTAGAACATTCCCACCGGCTCCGTGAACGGCCTGAGAAATCAAACCCATCAATCCAATACTTCCTCCACCGTAGACGAGGTCGAGCCTTCTTCCCACCTTGCATAAATATTCACAGGCTCTGGTCAAGAAGAACTCTAAGATAGGCAGACAAATTTCATGTGTGAGGAAACAAGCCCATTTTAAGAAGTACCAGTTCTTGAGCGAGTTCAATAGCGGCGTCCTCATAGCACTTCTTCTTCCCAGTGCTGCTTCCACAGAACACACAAACTCTCTTGAATCTTGACTTCACAAATTTCTTGTCGTTCTCCATAACGCTGAGCCACTTTGCTCTCTCCCGGTTATTCTCTCACCAGCTCGCTCGCTCGCTCACTTGCAATGCTACACTGCCCTCGGCGAGGAGTATATATAGACGCCGTCACGCCAGCAAGAATCCGTTTGCGAAAAAGGGGGGCTAAGAAGGAGACGCCACGATCCAATCTGGCTCCTCCAAAATAAAAAAAATAAAACAGATTTGCGTTAGACCCAAATCGGCATTAAATGAAAAACCACATCGAATGTTAGGAAAGTGATAAAATATTGGGCTGTAAATGAACAAATGTAAATTAAAAGAACAGACATTAACATAATTAATTAATTATTTATTTAAATGAACGAATGTGAAGAAACTCGTGTTCATTTATTTATATTTATTTATTTACCATATATATATATATTTATGTCTACTTAGGTCACCCACATGTGATCTTCATTTCTTTTCAAGTTTAGTTTTTCATTAGTAATTTAGGTCAAAGTGATCATTGTTTGTGTTTGTATATGTGTTTATTTGTATTTGTCTACGTTCGTTTAAATTGTCCATGAACTTATTTTTATGCATTGTCCGTGAACAAGTTTGTTTATTTCTGCTTAGAAATATATTCATTTGTTTGGTTCATTTATTATTGTTCACAAATAAATATGAACAAACACGAACACACTTTTTACCAAACAAACATAAATAAGGTTTATTTGTGTTTGTGTTTAATTAAATTCTAAACAAATTAACATGAATACAGTCAATTTATGTTCGTTCGATTCATTTATAGTCTTAATAAAATGTAATATCATACTATATAACTAATGGATAGATAAATCGAAGAGGAATTGCATTTTTAATCATTAAAATTTATCCATTTTTCTGTTGAAGTTTTAATATATATATATTTTTTTACAAAACCAATACTAGCATTTTGCGTAGGCGAAAGAAATGGCTCGTCTTAAAACGTTTCATCATGTGTTGATGGAGGAAAGAGATAAATCATAGTAATTTTATGATTTAATTTTTCAAAAGTTATAATTTAAGTTATTTGATTGCAATTTTTTTTGTAAATTTAAGTCATAAAATATTTTTTTGATAATAAATTATTAATTATTATTTTTCCTGTAAATTATATTACTTCATCCGTCTTACAAAGCTTTACATTTTTATTATTTATAGTAATTAATTTATAATTTTTTCTAAAATTTCTTATATAAATATAGACTTTTTATATGAAAATGGTGCTATAAAGACTATAGTTAGTAAATATAATTTTTTTAAATTTTTTATAATATAAATTAATTTAAATATATTTAAATTAAATTTTAGTTAAAAAAGGTAAATGGACATTATTTGCAAAACAGAGGGAGTAGTATTTGATCAATGTCTTACAGTAGTTTTAGAATTAACACTTAAGAAAATTTTAAGATTTGTTTTAAGAAATTAAATTTTTTTATGGCTAGAATAGAAGTTGGGGTTTTATTGCCGGATAGATTTTATGAGTGAAAGTGTCTCTCTCCAAGAAACTACCACAAGCCGGATGCAAGTTAAAAGGCCAAAGGTTTGCGGCAAATGCTTCTAAAATAGGGATAGTTTTTTTTATCTTAAAATGTTTATAAATACATTGGACCATAGTATTTTTAATTATGCGATCTGAACCTGCAGTTGCCCTGGCGTATAGAAGCATTGGAATATCTGTCACCCTGAACTTTTGTTTTATCCGTTGAACTTTAAAAATATACACCTTCTTTCCTGTTTTTTTCACATTGTATGATTTTTTCTTTTTTAAAAATTCTAACTTAAAATTTACATTTGTAATATCCTCCAATAATTTCAGTCTTTGGTGCTGATAGCAAAATCATTTAGGGCTCTAAGCTAGATAGTAGAAGCCTTGATCATTGGTCGGTTCCAGTTATTTACATACAAAGACAGATATGAAGAAAGACGTTTAAAGGATCCCAAACCTAGTTTTGACACCCAAGTCAATAAAATTATCAAATTTAATGGCATACGCTTTAGTTCTCAAATCTGATAAGATTTATTAAGTTATGTTTTAATTAGATCTGGTTTTAAGTCCTTTTTTACTGTTAATAAACATTTCAAATTATCAATTTTTTCTATATAAATATAAATAATATTATTTTAAATGTCAAATAACTATAAAAAAATATCATATTGATTGAATTTAGATTTCACAAGTTATTCTGGATATAATAAAAAAATAAAAAATGTATATTTTAAATATAAATAACCCTACATTATAAAACGATCAGGAATTACTACTAGGATTCAGCAGTGACTTTGAGTGATTTTATGAAATTTTTGGGGATACCAAATACTACTATTCTTGGGGTTGATCGCAGTTGTCTAACGTAACAGTAGCCCCTCGGAGACTTCTCGTTCGACCATATTAGCCTCTATGCTGTGAATCTACTAAGATAAACCCTTGAACTTGAATGGGCTGGTTGATGTTAGTACGTTGTAAGTTTTTTTTTTTTTTTTTATAAATGGTTCCAAAATAATTACTCACCAGACAACAAATCATAGTCTATGGAAGTCAAATTAAGTGCAGCTTCACCAAGGGAAAAAAAAACATTATAAGGCAGTTTTTTATTTGTCGAGCTATGTACTGTTCCACTCTTGCTCCTTATTAAACAGGGGGTCCCCGGCAATAAAACGTGTAGTAGAGTTAGAAAGCTAAACCTAAAACCATTGAACCCAACGTATGATCCCTGTCTTTAGTATTGTTTCTATCTGTAAACATCGAACTTGAAACTCTGTAAAGTGTCTAAATATTTATCTTTTGGAATTCGAACGATCTAATGCTACCGTACGTATCACATTTGGTAGTTTTAAGGTACACTATGTTGCTCCTAGGTTTAAATTTAGGATTAAGGCCACAAAAACCCTACGGCACTATCTGTAGTTAAAACTTTATTTCGCATCTCGCCACTTGTAATTTGCAATTGATTATGAGCAAAGGAGAAAACACTGCTAAGTGGTGCATTCTACAGGAAATTTTTAAAATAAGTTATTTATGATTGTTGTTATATGTGGTGATATTTGCTAAGATTGTACTATATGAATTGCACTTTGTTTTCTCAGAAGCGCAAAAGCTATTTTTTAAATATTTTGAAAAAATTATCTTTTTTATATTTATATATTTTTAGGCTGATAATAGATAAAATTTTCCCGCATATTTTATTAAATTTTTTATTAATTGTAGGTGTTACAATGAACACACAGAATCACGTTCACCTTGCATCGTTGGGGCTGGTCTCATAAATAAGGTTTAGGAGCTAATATGGAATGTGGGATGAAGTTTGAGGAGTGACAGTACATTTGCACCATTGGGAATCAGATTGCAGAACTTCCGTGTCCTGGGTGTGGCAAGTGGGCTTAAGCTTAAACACGTGCGGGGCCTTTCGACGTCAAATCAGATCATTTAAACTTAGCAAGTTTTTTCTTATTTGCTTTTACGGCCTGGATCTAATAGATATAGATGGGGCTAGGGCTGGGCTACTGCCATTGAAGGCTACCAAATGAAAAAGGTAGGGAGATTTGTGGCAAAAAATTAAGCAAAAAGATTAGAGAATAGGGATGTGGGCGTGGCATTTGAGGCTTGTTTTTATGAGGCAGGGCGGATGATTGGGCGGTGTTGATTTGGGATTAAGTAGGCAGCAAGGCAAAGAATTAACATTCCCAGAGAGCCTCAGGAAGCAGGACCCAAGAGCCTACGCTATAATACAAGTTGACACACATAAGCAAAATTCATCTTGCAAGTCAAGTGAAGCCGAGACTAGGTGGGAGTGGGAGCTTCTTTTTAGGCTGCCACTTTTTTTTACAAAAAAAAAAAAATCCAATATTTTGATGTTAGTTGAAGTGAGGATGGTGGGTTAAGAGTTTAGTGCAGTGCATTAAATTGGCGTTAGAAGAGGCGTAATGATGGCAATGATGATCATAGCATAGGCTAGGCCGTTTCATCAAACCTCAACTCGCTTCACTAATCTAACGCAAAATGGCAGTTTTTAACTCTCGAAAAATTGGTGGCTCTATTCATGAGATGAGATGCGACTCCTGCCCTGATCTGAGTCTCCTTCTCTTCTCAGCCCCCTGCTCTGCTCCCTCTTAATAATGAAATGATATTTACAAGGATCAGATCAAATCACTTTAAATCTTGGCTTGGCCTCCCTACTTTTTTGGTCTTTACCTCTAGTTTTACTCGTCAATCCGGAAAGTCTGACAAGTAAATTTACTCCCTCACTTCCTATTTCTTTCGCTCAATTTAAATGATAAACCACTTTTTTAGATTAGTAGTAATCATTTATTTTTAAATTTTTTTCTTTTGTTCCTAGGAAAATGATATATAATAGACAGTTATTACCTTTTTAAGAATAAATTTTGAATAAAATAATTTTTTTTTGAAATTAACCCAAAATTGGGAGCCAGGGAGTAGTGCCCATGCACTGCCCACGCGACACTCCTCCCCGTGTTAATTCCATTGAATATGAGAAAGGGCAGCCACTAGACCACACGAGCCCTAGTGGCGCGTGGTAAGGCCAAAGAAAACATTCCCCTCCAGTGGGGTGGCTCCGATCAAAATCGGCCCATCATCAATCACCTCCTGTCAGTCTTAAATCTTAACGTCTCCCCTACCCACACGCAATTGCCCCTACAGGATAATGCCACCCAAATTCCTAAAACCTGGATGTGCTTAATAGTTTAGTCCTCAACTTTTTTTTTTTAACAAACTTCAGTCTGAAGGACTTTTTTACTTCTAAAATTTCCCATATTTGACTTATAAAACTTTATTAAAATGATAAGAATTAGTTCTAAATTTGCTAAATATAATTACTAAAGATAAATACGGTTTATAGAAAAGAAAACTAATAAAATTTAAATGGCCCATTACTTTCTAAAAATAAGTGTTTGTTTCGAATTTATTAGAAGATATTTCCCCAAAAAAATATTATTAAAAAATGAATGTCACAAAGTGAACAGGTTTAGGTTTAATTTGCAAAAATTTAAGACTCATTCCCTTCAAGAAGATGGGCATTTTCGGACGCCTGCTCTTTTTATGATCAAAGGCAGTTGCCAATTGCCAATTTCTGACAATTTTTGGTTGGAAGTTCTTTGGCTAACATTTTCCAACGGTTAGCCACTATAAAATATCCCCAAAGCTTTGGTCAAATTTTAGGCTATTTGCCGTTAGAATTTTCTGATGGCCAGTCACTTAAAACCCTCTCCAAGGCTTTGCAAGCCCTAAAACAACTTCCCCAAGACTTGGGTGAATTTTTTGACAATTTGCCGTCGAAAACGTTTCCCAAGGCTTTGGCCACTTTTCTGACTGCTAGTTGTCAAAATTTTCCCCACGGGCGGCTTTTAAAAACCTCCCTAAGGCTTTGGAGAAATTTATGGTCACTTGCTTTCAGAATTCTTTTCGATAGCCGACCATCAAACTATTTCCAGAGGCCTCTACTAAAGTTTCTAACGGCTTTCTCTCATTTTTTTTTCCTGATAGCTGACTGCCCGAATTTTTCCCAAAATTCCACACACTTTAGCATCCTGAAAAAAAAAATAATTTAACCATTAAATTTTCCCATGACTATCTGTTAGGAAATAAGAAAATTTCCCCTCCTTTTTCAAAAAAAGTTGATATTGAAATTTCCAGTAGCCAACAATAGTAAGATGAAAAATTTTCTTCACATTTTTTCGTGCAAAAAAAAAAAACATCAAAATTTTTACGATATTAATTTTCAGTCTCACCCCCTCTCTCTAACACTTATTTTTCGATACATTTTCCTTTTGTCCATATTTCTCAACATCTTCTTATTCTTCTTGATTCCTCCTTATTTCTTACAAATCTTTTTTCTTTCCTCTATCTGTTTCTTCCCACCTTCTTCTTTTTCTGGTTCTCCTCCTTCCTCGTTCTCTTCCTTGTCATATTATTTATCTTCTTTTGTCTTTCGCTTTTTTTTGGAAAGTTATAATTACCTTATTAAAGTTTACCCTAATCTACGATTTATCCTTTTTATTTTTAAAAATCTACACTTTGTCCCTGATTCTTTTATATTCTCTGATAACAGTTTCTGAAACTGTAATTTAAACTATACGATAGACATGTTTTAGTAATATTGGTCTCTCTTTTTTATAGTTAATAAATATTTTAAATTATTAATTTTTTCTTTCTATAAATATATATTTTTTCCCTATAAATGCATATCAATATTTTTTAAAGATTTATTAGCTATGAAAAAATATCAAAAATCTTGAAATTATTAAAACATGGTTATAAAATAATTTAATTTAAATTTTTAAAAGTTATTGTCGGACATTATAAAGAAAGTGGGGGTAAAGTGTAAAGTTTTGAAAATAGAGCAGATAAAATGTACGTTAGATCAAACCACATGGTAGTGTTTGCAATTTACCCATTCTTTTTTCTTCTTCTTCTTCTTCAAGTTTTTTTAAAAGGAAATTCAATAGTCCGTTTAAGAAATCGTCAGTAATGTTTTTTTACAACCAACAATTGAAAAATTATGAATGTTGTTTTTTCCAATGACTAGTAGCTGGAAAATCATTGGTGACATTTATGGCTGTTGGCTATCAGAAAATTGCTGGTGATTTTCTTTTTTTCCAGTGGTCAACCATTAGAATATTTGGTTTCTAGCTAACTCTGCCATACTTTTTTTCGACGGCCCTTTTTTTTTAGGATGTCCTTAGATATTGTGATGACAAATTGTTACAATCTTTTTATGGCAAAAGTTTCTCTAATGTCCATTTCTTTGTGATTGGCCATCGGAATTTTATTTCTATCATAAAACACTGTTAAAAATTGCCATTTCTTCTTATAGTAATTCAAAAGAGTAAAAAGATTTAACATTGAAATAGAAAACACATGCAACTTTTTTAATGTCAAAAGTGTCTTTTGCCCATCCTTACCATAAGCCTGTATTAATACTTGTCAGTTGTCACTACTGGCCATGTATTCATTGGTAGAGGTAGCCAATGGGCTGAGTCAACTTGAGCCCGACCTTGGACCCGACTTGGTCAAACCAAGGCTAATAATTTGAACCGGCCGGCCCACAGTTCGCTGGGCCTAGGTCGGGCCAAACGTTTCAGGGGATTGTTGGCCATTTTGAAAATTTAAAAAAATGGAAAAATTACAGCTTAACCCCCTTAACAACTCCATAATGTTTTCCCCCCCATATTTTTTACCCTCACCCAAATAGCCATTAACGGCTAGTTTTTTATGGTTTTTTGGGCAAAACACAAATTTTCTTCTTTTATAAATATACAAGCTCCTACCCACACTTCTTTAAACCAATCATTTATTCTCCAATATTCTCCTACAATATTCTCTCATTCTCTCTACTAGCTCTTTCCAAGTTTTTTCATCATTCACTAATATTTTTTTAATCTCCTCTTAATCATTATATATCTCTTCAATTATTTTCTTCCACTAATGGCTTCACGAGAGAATAACTCCAGCAAAGGCAAGGGTGTTTGCTTCTCATCATCCGATACTGGGGTCGAGGCATTTTTCCAAGGCATTTGTTCCACAAAGTCCCAACCGATCACAAAGCAAGCAACCCTAGCCAACCCAAGGTAAGAGTGAGAAATTTGAAGACTCCTGTTTCGGCGCATTTTGAGCAAGTTTGGGAAGGTGACATCAGATATGCTAAGTGCAAACACTACAAATAACAAATTCGAACACAAGTTGAACTATAGGTTAGGCACCCTTATGCAGCACTTGAGGAAAGTCCATGGAGATCTCATCGGTACATCCAGTAGACAAACATAATTAACGGGTGTGGGGAGCTCCAACAGTCTAAGTATTTTTTGATATAACCAACAAAATGCTAGGTAAGGTCTAATTAATTGGATGATTGTTTTGGAAAAACCGTTAAGACAAACTGAGGATGAACAGTTAGAAAGATTTATCCCAAAAATATAAATCATGCTTATAAAAAAATATTTAGGTAAACAACTAACAGAGAAAGCTTTAAATTGTATGAAGTTAAGAGAAGTGATTTGCAAACATATTTTTCTATTGTTGATCATTGTCCGTCATTTACAAATGATATGTAAACTTCTTCAATAGGACAGAATTACTATTGTATCATTGTTCTTTGAATTGATGATGATTTAATTATTCAAAAATAAATCATTGCTTTTAAATGTATGGAATATGATCATACGGGTTGGAACATTTTTTAAATGCATCATTGAAAGTTTGCAGGATTTTTTTTTGCAGATAAAGTTGTATCGATTTCTTTTGATAATGCTTCAAATAATGATTTAGTGGTGAGAGAATTGATAAAAGAAATAAAACCATCGCTTGATGGTAAATTTTTCTATGTCCATTGCTTGTGTCAGATTTTAAATTTATGTGTTCAAAATGATTTACAAAAATTAAAAAATGAAATTAGCCCAATTCGAAATGATTTACTTTTTCTCAAAACAAGAAACAAATTGACTCATGATTTTAAGATGTTTTGTATTGAAAATGGGGTGAATTTTTCTTGGAAGCAGTTTAAAATAAATTGCCCCACTCAGTGAAATTCAACATTGGAAATGTTAAATAATTTTCAAATATCGGCAAATATTTTCACTTAATTTGTAAACTCAAAAAGTATAAGACGACTGACTGACCGATGAGGTCTGGGAACAAAATTTTAAGTTGGTTGAGTTGCTTAAATATTTTTACGTGACAACAAACTTTTTCTCTGAGGTTTATTATTCAATTGTGTACCAAGCAATCTTATATTTTGTAAACATTGTTTATGTTTTCAACCAATATAAGGATGATGAGTTTTTGTAACAAACTGTTGAAGCAATGCAAAAGCAATTGCTTGATTATTTTAAAGAGATCTCGCTAATTTATCTTGTTGCATGTGCATTAGATCCTAATGTTAAAATCATGGGGTGCCTGCAATTATTAGAAGCATACTATCATATATATTTAGGATAGCCATAAGCTTCTGCACTTACAATTTTTGCTGAAGCTTACCATAATTTGATAGAGTTATACAAACTCTACTTCACTAAGCATTTTGATAAGGCTAAGTCATCTAATCCAACGCTTGTCCGACATTTCACCTTTTCCTCATTATTAAGGTTCAACTCAGCAACACATATCCTCAAACAAGGTTGTCAAAATCGCAATCTTAATCGTAGGATCGCGCAATCCTGCGATCCAGCTCAAACAAACCTATCCAACTCGCAATAGGATCGCTGACAGCCTGGGATCGTTCAGGATCGCTTGTAGGATCGTAAAATCAGTAGGATTGTTAGATCCTATCGATCCTAGGTAATATTAATTTATGTTGGGTTTAGGCTTAATTTGTCCTAAATTATAAAATCTGGAGTGATAGGAAACGGGCTACCATTGTAATGGGCTGCTCTGTGGAGCCCAAATTAAAAAATAAAGGGAAAAAACAAAAAAGCCCAAAACTTAATTTGAAATTCACGATTCACGGACGCGTTACTTTCTTCTCTTCAGAGTCCAAACGCCTTTCTCGCCAGACGTGTTTCTGCTCGTTCGAGGACGTGAACTTCTCTCCGCCAGGCGTGCTTCAAGGCGGCGCTAGAGGTAGTCGCGTTTCAAACGGCACTCAAGGAGTCATGCTTCAAACGGCGCTCCTTTTCGCCAGGCGACGCTCCTGGCAGTCGCTGCGAGGGTTTCATTGCTCGCCTCATTTTGTCTTTCAGCCGGGCTCCTTCCAGCTGTGCTCCTCCATTGCTCTTCCTCTCGGCAGAAATTGTGGGCAATTGTGGGTTCGTTTTCATTAATTAGATGGTGTATTAAGCTGCAGCTGAAGGATTGGGGTTAGAATATGAGAAATTTCTAATTATTGGTTAAACCTATGTGTTGAACTTGAATAATTTGCTCGTTAATTACAAATTTAATTAATGCTATATATATTTTTTTCATGAAATATGCTCATGCTGATGATTTTGTTGAAAATCATGAAATATGCACATGCTATGTTAGTAGAAATTTTGCTGAGTAGCTACGAGCCTGCAACTCTTGAGAGTCTGAGATCGTTTCTGTTTTTGTGTTTATGAAAGATGCTTATGCTATTATTAATATAAATATGATGTTTCCCTGTACTATTAATAATCTAATAAAAAATTATCTTCTTTTAAAAAACAATGTGCAGTTTCTGATTGATCTTACTTGTTGCCTTCAACCATGGAAAGTAGTAGTGCATCTGCAGCTAATTCTTTTAAAACACTTAGAAAAAATGCAGCTGGTAGTAGAACTAATCCTGGGTGGGAGCATGGTATTGAAGTTGGTTTAAGAAAAGTGAAATGTAAATACTGTGAGATGGAATTCAATGGTGGAATTTTAAGATTTAAGCATCACTTGGCTCGAACAAGTAACAATGTTGGACATTGTTTGAAAGTTCCTGATGATGTTAGGATCAAGTTTATTAGGATATTGGAAAGTCATGATGAATTGTCCCAAAAAAAAAAAAAGGAGAAACATATTGTCAATTGAAGAATGAGTAGACAATGAGAGTTTGGGAATTGACAATAGTAGTGGTAGAAATTTGGATAGATTTGATTCGAAAAAGGGTAAAGTTCAAAGTAAGACATTGAATGCCATGTGTTGACACCCAATTTCGTCCGGCCATTAAAATAATTTTAAAAAAATTAAATAAAAAAAAATTAAATAAAAAAAATGTATTATTATTATTATTATTGTTATTATTATTACTAAATTTTTTTTAATTAGTTTAAAATATATATATATATATATATATATATATTTTTTTTTTGTTTTGTTTTGTGAAGATTTGATATATGTGTGTATATGTGTATGTTTGAAAGAAAAAAAGAAAACTCCATAAAAATGACAAAATTTAAAAGTTTGAGGTAAAAATGACAAAATTAAGAAGTTTCAGGCAAAATTGACAAATTCTGAAAGTTCCAGGAGCATTTGGCAGTTTGTCACATAAAATTTTGAGCCTGCCGACGTTTTTGGCTCAAATTGACAGAAAACGACAAAATTGTCAAAATCAGAAGCTTCAGGAACTTATCCAGAGGCTGAGAGACGTAAAGGACTAAAATTGTCATTTTACCAATTTAAGAGATAAGTTTGAAATTTTTTATTAATTTATCCATCAACAGTTCAGCTAAACTTCCTCTATAAATAGCCCCCCAAATTTTGTGCTGAACACAGAAAAAAATAGCAAAAAAACTTAGAGCTCCGTTTCAAAAAAAAGAGAAAATTACAGCCCTTAGCCCCAGCCCTCTTCCCTTCTTCCCCAGAAAGCCAAAATTTTTTTTCACTGCTGTTCCCTCTCTCTCTCTCTCTCTCTCTCTCTCTCTGCCGTGCCTCTCTCCTCACCGTCGCCGCCTCCGCCGTGCCCGTGCCGCCGTCGCCCCGCCGTCGCCCCGCCGTCCCGCCTCCGCCGTGCCCGTGCCGCCGTCGCCCCGCCGGCCCACCGCCGCGTCCCCTTTTCTTTTCCCTCATTTTCCTTCTTTCTCCTCGGACCTCCGCCCCTCGCCGGCCGCTGTCTCCGCCGTGCCGTCGCTCGCCGTCCCGTGCCCGTGCCGCCGCGCCACCCCCGCCGTTCCCCCCTGCCCCTGGCCCAGCCGCCGCCGGCCGCCAGCCCCTTTCCCCCCTCGCGCTCGCGTCGCGCCTGTACCCAGCAAAATTCAAAAATTTCAACCTTTAGGTAAAATTCTACTTTAATACTTCATCTTTTCAATTCTTTTCATTTTGGTCACTAATCTTTTTATTTTGTTTTTTTTTCAGAATTAATTACTAACTTTATTTTTTTTACTTGTGTATTTATTTGTTTATTATTGTTATTGTTACTAACCTTTTTTTTTTTTTTTGTTATTATTAACTTGTTAACTAACTTACTAACAACTAACTTTTAACATTATTATTGTTACTAACCTTTTAATTTTTGCATTATTACTAACTTTTATTATTGTTAATTAATTTAATCAACTTGGTTAATTAACAATTAATTAATTTGGCTAAATTTTATTATTGTTGTTAATTAATTAATTTAATTAACTTGACTAACTTTTTATTATTGTTGTTAACAATTAATTTAATTAAACTTGGCTAATTTTTATTATTGTTGTTAATTAATTTAATCTAACTTTTACTAACCTTTTTTATTGTTATTAACTAACTAATCCAACTAATCTAACTATATTAATTGTGCTAACTTTTATTATTATTGTGTTATTAAAGTGGATGGCCAAAAAGCCCCACTTTATTAATTGAATTTTTTTTATGATTAAAAGATAAAAAAAGGAATTTTACGTGAATAATTTTCTAAAGGCTAATAAAAATTACTTTTTTTTTATTTTGAAACAAAGTTTTTATTCCTTTTAATAAACAAACATAATGAAATAATTCAAAAATAAAATAAATAAATAAATAAACATAAAATCATTCTTTTAATACATCTTTAAAATTAATAATTAATGAAATAAAAAAAAAATTAAAACTCCATGACCAAATGATCCGCCAGGATTCATGGCTCGGAAATATTTTTAAATAAAATATATAAAATAAATTTTTTCTTTATAAAAAATAAAAAAAAACTTTAGACTAATATATTAATTATCTATTAATATATAATTTTTTTAGTTTTCTTTATTAATAAAAAGAATAAAAAGCGTAAAAATTTTGGGTTAATATTTTATTCAGTAATATTTTACTTATTAAATTATATAACTTTTTGTTTCTTTTATAAAAATCTTAATCAAATAATTTCAAAATAATACAAAATAAAACAAAAATAATTGAATTTTCTGTTAAATATTTTTGACTTATTGATTAGATATATTTTCAGAAATATAAATTAAAATTAAAAAAAAAAATCTTTCATCAGACAAAGAAGAATATAAAAATAAAAATATCAAGACTTTTGTTTTAAAATACATATAAGTTTTCGGTTAAATAATCTTTTATTCCAAAATAAATTAAATAAATATCAAAACTTTTCTTCTTTTGTTTAAAATTTTTGGTTCTCTTAATAAAAAAAAATAATAAAAAAATAATAAAAAATAATAAAAAAAAATAAAAATTTTTAGTTCATGGTATATTGGCTGGAAACTGTCTCGTGCCCGCTTTTGAGCTGCTTCACCTGGTGAAGAGGGTCTGGCTGAGTAACAACGCCCCGTACCATGATCAAAATTTTTATTTTTAAACTCTTTTAAATTAACTTCTTATTAAATAAAAATTAATTATTATTTTTTTTAATTCTTTTATAAATTGAGTAATCCTTTAAAATAATAAATATCTCTCATTAAACAAGAAAACAAAAAAAGTAAACAAGAAAAAAAAAAGAAAGATAAGAAAAATAAAAGAAAGATAAGAAAGAAAAATAAAAGAAAGATAAGAAAGAAAAGAAAGATAAAAAAAAATAAAAGAAAAGATAATAAAAAGAAAAGAAAGAAAGAAAAGACAAGAAAAATAAAAGAAAGATAAGAAAGAAAAATAAAAGAAAGATAAGATAAAGAAAAGAAAGGAAAGATAAGAAAAAGAAAAGAAAGATAAAAGAAAGAAAAAGAAAAAGAAAAGAAAGATAAAAGAAAGAAAAAGAAAAAGAAAAGAAAGAAAGAAAAGAATAAAAAAAGAAAGAAAAGAAAAGAAATTAAAAGAAATTTTAAAAAAAAAAAAAAAAAAGTAAAAATAAGTAAAAAAAGAAGAAAAAGAAAGAAAGTAAAAAAAGAAGTAAAAATATAAAGATAAATTTTTAGTTAGTATTAAAAATCATTCATAAATAAAAAGAATTACCATTTAAAAATTAATTTCATAATAATAAGAATTAAATAATTACGATAAATCGATTTCCATATCCGGATGATCCGGCAGGATCTACGGTTTGGAAAATATCAAACTTTTTAAAATAAATAAATTAAATAAATACAAAGATAAAAATCCATGTTTACAATATGGATTAAATTATTTAAAATTTCACCAAATTCCGTGTCCAAATGACTCGGCAGAGTCCATGGTTCGGAATCAAATCTTCCGTGTCCAAATGACTCGGCAGAGTCCATGGTTCGGAAGTATAAAATTTCATACAAATTAATTAATTTAAAAATCCACATTTCGACTAATCCAGTTAAAATTTCTAATTTTGAAAATTAACTGAGAATTATTTAAAAGCAAAGCAAAACAAAATTAAAATCAACCAAGGTGCCAATTTTTGGGCGTTTTAACAAAGTTGTTTTAACGTAACCGTACTCCCGATCCCCGAACTCTCGCAGACCAATTTTAAGGTGACCAATCGACCTAGGTGAAACCGATTGGTGGCGACTCCAGAAAACCCGACGTTGCTACAGCTTGGCGACTCCGCTGGGGAGTCGACGTTAGTGAGTCGAGCCTAAAGTTGATTTGTTTTTATTTACTTTGCTTTTCTATTATGTGGATTTATATATTATATTTACTTAAGTAAACATGCATAATGCATTCACAAAATGAAGCTCTATACCCGAGCTTCCTTAAATCAAACACGATTCTTTCTAAGCGGAATTGGTGTTGCTGTCCTTGTGAGGCCACGGTCTCCAAGCCTTCACCGGTTTCAAAGTAGCAAAGTAGTGTATTGCCTTCTGAGACGGTTAGTCTCTGCATGGGCCCACGAAAAGCTACGACTCGAATTAATCCATTCCTTACATAAACCCTAGAGGGTAAGGAATCGGGCCGTCACTATGATTCAGTGACGGGATTCGGGAACTATCCTTTGCCTTTTTGATAAACCACCTTCTGCATGTAGAATTCCTTACTCCACCTTAGAACCAGCCATTAAGAATTTCCCATACCTCGGTTCCCATTTCCATAGGTTTTGTTTTATCTATATGTTTGTATGATCCTATGTGTTATTTTTTTTTACTAACTCTATTTTTCCTTATTTTTCCGGCATATACATTTCATCATTAAAGATAAGTATTTGGTGAAAGAACTATTATCATGGATATTCTCGATTATCTTCCCACGGCTGTTACTGGATCATGGAATGACACGGTAATCGAAACTCAGCCTGAAGCTATGGAATATTCCGAAACGGCTCAAAAGCTTCACGGAGATGCTCTGACATCCCATTCTCACGTACAGCTTAAGGACCAGGTATCGGTCCGGATAAATCAGAACGACACCACGGAATTATTGCAAGTCTGGAATAGTTGGAATTCTACTGATCGGGAAGCTTTTACGGCAAAATATGGTCACATCACTTGCCTACTAAAGGTTACCGTTGATGCATCACTTGTCCGGGCTCTAATACAATTTTGGGATCCATTTTATCGATGCTTTTCTTTCGATAAGATGGATCTGGTTCCAACCATTGAAGAATACAACAGCCTCTTGGGTTGGTCCTCCGACTATCCAATCGAGACTTATCAACATGATAGAAGAACGGAGCCTCATCGAGCCCTAGCAAAATTATTGGATATGCCAGCTTCCAGTCTTCAAACCAAGTTTGCAACAAAAGGATCTCAAAAATTTATCAGTTGGATCGACTTAAAACAATTAAGTCACGTTCTCCCTCAGAAAAATCAACGACGCAAGCTTTTCGCCTTGGCGATATATGGCCTGGTAGTCTTCCCAAGAATCGTCGGATTCATTGAAGGAGACATCATTACACTATTTGAGCAAATCTGCAATGCTCAAATAAATCCGACCTCAGTAATATTATGTGAAACTATCAGGGCATTAAACTTTTGTCGCCAAAGAGGGGGCAAATTCATAGGATGTTCACATCTCCTCAACATTTGGATCAAAAGCCACCTTCCTTGTGAGAAGCAACATTTTGGAAATCGCTTTTCAAAGGACTTCATCCCAATCGAAGCCTTTTTGAAAAGTGAAACCATTCATCACGACAGCAAGGAAGCATGGGTTGATTATTTCAAGAACATCACCGAATTCCAAATTGAATGGAGAGCCCCCTGGTCTACCTCCACCCGCGTTGTCTACCGTTGCGGCAATTGCCCGTGGGTTCCTCTCTTAGGTATATGGGGAGGAACAAGTTATGCCCCAGCTCAAGTACGAAAACAATTTGGGTCTATGCAATTTATACCCATGACGCATAATCTGAGTAAGTTGGAATTTTCACACGAAGATCCAAATTCAAATAAGCTCGCAATGGGTATTTCAGTTGCGTGGAAAAGAATTTTCATATTGAAGTCGGGGCCTATTATTTCTCCCACTGCTTATTATGAATGGAGAAATAACCGGAAGGAAGGAATAGTTCTATCTGAAGAGGTCATCAGAAAATTGGCGAAAAGAGAGTTGGAGAAAGAACTAGAGGAAGAAAAGAAGAAGAACAAGAGGATGTTCCTTGACATGCAACAGCTCGGTCACAAAACACAACTCCTCGAAGAGAAAGTTGAATACCAAAAACAAGTCATCTCCCAATTGGTTGATGAAACCGATCAAAAAGAGATGAGAGTCAGATACTGGGAAGATCAATACAGATTTTCTCAAGATCAATTGCAAACATTTTTGGTAGAAGTCAGAAAAGTTACAGAACAAGCCCAACTAATGGGCGAAGAAGCCAAGGAGTTAGAAGAACTGAGCTGTCCTACTCCATCAGTAAATGTTCAAAGAATGATGGAGTTCATATCTAAGGCCAGAAAGCAGTATTGTACTTTGGGTCGTTTCTTTTAAACAAACCTTTTGCTGAATGTAATTGAGAAATTCCATTATAGTTTTTCTTTCACCAAGTATTTACAATATTCATGCATGCATCCATCACATCAATCATACACACATAGAATCTAATAAAATAAATATTCCTTTAAAAGGGTAAAATTGGACCTCAACACCGATATTCAACTCGACTCCAAACAAGATTAATGGCAGAACAAGCCGAAGGACGTCTCATGGAGATGGAGTCCAAGATTGAAAGTATGTCAGAACAGATGAGACAATTGATGGAATTAATCAAAGGGAAAGCAACTCAAGTCCCCATCAAAGAAGTACAAGATCCCACTTATCCCCCGGGATTCACCCCGCAACGAGTCTCAGTCCAAGAAAACCTGTTTCAAGAATCAGGACCGTCTGCTAGTGTTCACCTGAAACAAGACACTGTACAGGAAGAGAAGAAGACATTACCAAAAGAAGAAGCAGAATCTCAAAAACTCGAAACAATAGAAAAGCGACTGCGAGCCATTGAAGGAGGCACTATATTCGGATCTCTCTCGGTGGATGACCTCTGCTTAGTGCCAGACGTCGTAATCCCTTCAGATTTTAAGGTGCCAGATTTCGTGAAATACGATGGAACGAGTGATCCCATCACTCACATCACATTGTTCCTAAGGAGACTACAACCACTCACAAAAGATGAAAAGGTGTGGATCGCACTTTTTCAGGAAAGTCTCACAAAATCAGCATTACAGTGGTATCTAAGCCAAGGTCCAAGGAACATAAAAACTTGGAATGACCTTGCTCAGGCCTTCATCGGCAACTATAAACACGTTATGGACTTGGCTCCGGATCGCCAAACTCTCCAAAACATGGAGAAGAAAAAGCCAGAAACTTTCAAGGAATATGCGCAGCGGTGGAGGGACTTAGCTGCACAGGTTCAGCCACCCATGACAGAAAGAGAAATGGTCACTTTATTTGTCCAGACACTGAAATACCCATATTATGACAAACTTATTGGCAATGCGGCAACTAACTTCTCCGACGTAGTAATGTCTGGAGAAAGGATCGAGCATGGTATCAGGACTGGGAAGATTACTGAATCCTTTAGCGATCCTATGAAAAGAGGAGGACCTTCCAGAAGAAAAGATGAAGAAATACAACAAATAGGAAGAGGAAGAGGGATTCCCTTCGTGGGCACTGTGGCCACCGGACCTCGCCTATCCTATTCTGCCAATAAGCCCAATTATTATCCTACCAATAGGCCCAATGATTATCCTCCCAATAGGCCCAATGATTATCTTCCCAATAGACCCAACAATTATCCTCCCAACAGACCTAATCAGTTACGGCCACCTGTTCCAACTCCTCCAGTACCTGCACCAAGACCAAGAGAAATCTTCGCACCAATTCCCATGACTTACACTGAGCTGTATCCAAAACTCATCGAAAGTCAACTTATTCGCCCAATCCCTACAAGGCCATTGGAACCCCCGTATCCAAGGTGGTATGACCCTAACATAAATTGCCCATATCATGATGGTACCGTGGGCCACGGACTGGAAAATTGCATAGCATTGAAGCGTATAGTCCAACAATTAATTGAGTCAAAGTGGTTGGACTTTTCCGATGAACCAAACGTCACTCATAATCCATTGCCTCCTCATCAAGCCAAACCAGTCAATATGATGGAAGAATACTGGCCGATGAAGAAAACAGTCAATGATATCATAACCCCTCTTAAGCATGTATATTCATGCCTTGTGAAAGAAGGGATTATCATAGGAAAGTCTTCTGGAAATAAAGAAGTCGAGGATGAGGAGTGGTGCAACTTTCATAACAGTAAAAGTCATTCTATCCAAGAATGCCCAGAATTCCGTAAAAGTCTACAAAGTCTTATGGACTCCTCCCAAATCATCGTTTTTATGTCAGATAAAGAGGATGACGTGAATGTGATAATTAAAGAACAAGAAGTCAATATCATGCCAAGACCACTAGTCATTCCAATATCAAAATCTGCTCTCAAGCCTTTAAGAATTCAAGTTCCAAAGCCATTCCCGTACAAATCAGACAAAACTGTTCCATGGAACTATGGCTATACTTCTAACATCACATCAACTCCGTTAGAAGTTGGGGGCATGACTAGAAGCGGTCGGTGTTATTCTCCCGAGCAAATGAACAAGCTCCAACAAGAGAAGAATGTTACGGATCCAGCAAATGGACCTATTAACACATCTAAAGAGCAAGAGACGCCTCGAGCAGTAACAGATGAACAAGCTACTGAGTTTCTCAAACTCATAAAGCAAAGTGAATACAGTATCGTGGAGCAGTTGAACCGTCTGCCAGCAAAGATCTCCATACTTTCATTACTCTTAAGTTCTGATGCCCATCGAGAAGCTCTTCTCAAAGTCCTGAATAAGGCTTATGTTGAACAAGATATCTCCGTGAACAACTTTGACCACCTTGTCAACAACATCACGGCACAAAATCTCATCACATTCACTGACGATGAGATACCAGCAGAAGGAAGGGGTCACTCTAAGGCTCTGCATATTTCGATTAAATACAAAGATCGGATTATGGCCAGAGTTCTTATCGACAATGGGTCAGCTCTAAATGTAATGCCACTCGAAACCTTACATAAGATTGGTTTAGACCCATCATACCTCAACAACAGTCATATTGTTGTTCGAGCATTTGACGGAACGAAGAGAGATGTTGTTGGAGAAATAGAGCTACCAATAGGGATTGGTCCCTGTCTTTTCCACATCACATTCCAAGTCATGGATATTTGTCCATCTTATACCTGCCTGCTGGGAAGACCATGGATCCATATGGCCGGAGCAATTCCTTCTTCATTACACCAAAAAATGAAATTCATTATTGAAGGAAAGATAATCACGGTCTTCGCTGAAGAAGACATCCTGCTATCAAGACCTGCGGATGCTCAATATGTCGAAGTTAATGAAAATATACCTGATTGCTCCTTCAGGTCTTTTGAGATTGTCAATGCTGCTTATGTCAGCGAATATGGAGAAGAACCCATTCCTAGCATCTCTAAAACAAGTCGCATGGTTGCCAAACTCATGATAAAAGGAGGATACTCACCGGGGTTAGGACTGGGACAAGATTTACAAGGAATCACAGAACCATTGAAAATCACCACAAATGAAGGGAAATACGGCCTAGGCTTCACACCGACAAGACATGATAAAATGAAGGCAATAGCTGAAAAGAGAGAAAAGAGGATTGCACGATTAACAGGGCATCCTCTCCAGGAAAGAAATCTGGATATCCCTGAAATCACCGAAACGTTCGTGAGTGGTGGTCTCATTCCAAAAAATGACAATGAAGGCAAGCTGACTATCAACATCAACAAGTCTTTTGAAAGTCTTTCTATTCAGGCAATCATCAGCGATTCACCTGAAGAGGAGGAGCTTGTTCAACCTTGTGGCCCACGGGATGTGCTGAACAATTGGGAGGCGATAGAACTGCCTGTTATAATCGAAAGCTTTCCAAAGTAATCTAATAGTAAAAACCTCCTAAAGAAAGGTTCAATCAATAGGGTGTAGTCTTTGTTTAAGTGAACCTTTTAGTTATTGCTTTTTATTCCAATAAAGTTGTGATTTATGCACATTGTAAATAAAGTACCAGTTTGCATCCATCTCATTCGTGCCATTTTTTTTTTCTTCTCTTTCTTTTCTCTCTGGATAATGCAGACCCAAAACTCTCTTTGATGACAATGAAAGAATGAACTTTGATAATCCTGTAAACACTACCGACTCGGATGACGAAGATCTTCAAGTATCTCCTGAGCTATTAAAAATGATTGAGCGAGATGAAAAAGAAAGAGCAACAAGTCAAGAACCAACTGAGGTATTCAACCTGGGAGACAGTCAGGATGTAAAAGAAGTCAAGATTGGCACTTTATTCCCTCCTGAAGAAAAAGAAGAATTAGTCCATTTATTGAAAGAATATGTGGATGTGTTTGCTTGGTCATACCAAGATATGCCTGGCTTAAGCTCAGACATAGTACTACACAAAATACCCTTGAAACCTGGGGCGAAGCCTGTCAGACAAAAGTTACGAAGATTAAAGCCGGATCTAATCTTAAGAGTGAAAGATGAGATTCGAAAGCTGTGGGATGCAGGATTCCTTGGGGTCGCTGAATATACAGAATGGGTGGTTAACATTATTCCAGTCGAAAAGAAAGAAAGCGGGAAACTAAGAGTTTGTCAGGACTACCGGCCATTGAACGAAGCCAGTCCTAAAGATAACTTCCCACTTCCTCACATTGATACGCTGGTGGATAATACCGCAGGAAACTCCTATTTTTCCTTCATGGATGGCTTCTCTGGATACAATCAAATCAAACTTGATCCAGATGATATGATAAAAACTGCCTTTATAACCCTTTGGGGTACCTTCTACTACAAGGTGATGCCTTTTGGGTTAAAGAATGCTGGTGCTACATATCAAAGAGCCATGGTTGCATTATTCCATGACATGATGCATAAAGAAATTGAAGTATATGTAGACGACATGATCGCCAAAACTTTCACTGCTAAGGGGCATCTAAAAGTGCTAAGAAAACTATTCGATAGACTTCGCAAATATCAACTGAAGTTGAATCCTGCCAAATGTATTTTTGGAGCCTCTTCAGGAAAGTTATTGGGTTTCATGGTCAGCAAGGATGGGATTCGAGTTGACCCGAGTAAAGTCAAAGCAATACAAGAAATGCAACCCCCGAAGACTCCAAAACAAGTAAGAAGTTTTCTGGGCAGAATCAACTTCATAGCAAGGTTCATTTCACAATTGACATCCAAGTGTGAACCTCTTTTCAAATCACTGAAGAAGAACAATCCGATCGAGTGGAATAACGAATGCCAAGAAGCATTCGAGAAAATCAAGCAATATCTATCAAATCCACCAGTCTTGGTACCACCCCGATCTGGAGAATCGTTGATTCTATATTTATCCATACAGGATTCTTCATTAGGATCCGTATTGGGTCAACGTGATGAGACAGGCAAGAAAGAGCATGCAATTTACTATTTGAGCAAGAAGCTTACCACATATGAAGCGAAATACTCAATAGTAGAAAAGTCCTGTTGTGCCCTTGCATGGGTAGCACACCGACTACGACACTACATGCTCAACAACACCACATTGCTAATCTCCAAGACTGATCCCATTAAGTACATTTTTGAGAAACCAGCTTTATCAGGCAGAATCGCAAAATGGCAAATGCTGTTGTCTGAATACGACATACAGTATGTCACCCAAAAGGCTGTAAAAGGGAGTGTGATTGCTGAATATCTGGCTGATAGAGCATTGGATGATTATGAGCCAATGAAAATGGAGTTTCCTGATGGAGATATAATGACGATAGAACAGGAAGTCTCTAAAGATGATGAAACATGGAAAATGGCATTCGATGGAGCATCTAATGCTTTGGGACAAGGGATTGGAGCCATACTCATCTCTCCAAGTGGAGAGCAATTCCCTCTTACAGCAAAAATTACATTTCCTTGTACCAACAATATAGTAGAGTATGAGGCATGTGCTATGGGACTCCAAATGGCACTGGAATTGAAAGTGCGAGATCTCCGAGTTTATGGGGATTCCGCATTAGTCATATATCAAATCAACGGAGAATGGGAGACAAGGGATTCAAAATTGATCCCTTACCAAAAGCTCATACTAGACTTGGCTCGAAAATTCAACAGTATAAGCTTCCATCATCTTCCAAGGGAAGATAATCAAATACCGGATGCTTTAGCTACTTTGGCTGCTATGTACAAGATCAGTGACCCCGAGCATACTCCTGTGTTCGAGATGAGAATAATAGATTCTCCAGCTTATTGCATGAGCATCGAAGAAGAATTGGATGGAAAGCCTTGGTATCACGATATCAAGAAATACCTCCAAGAAAGAGTATATCCACCAGAAGTATCAGAAAATGACAAGAAATTTCTACGAAGATTGTCAATGGGTTTTCTTTTAAACCTAGACATACTTTACAAGAAAACCCCAGACTCGATGCTACTTCGCTGTGTAGATACTCATGAAGCACGAAAGATCATGGAAGAAGTTCATTCTGGAATATGTGGAGCACACACTAGTGGTCATACTATGGCAAGACAAATAATGAGGGCTGGTTACTATTGGCTCACATTGGAAAGTGATTGCGTCAATCACGTAAGAAAATGTCACAAATGCCAAATATATGCCAACAAGATCCAAGCTCCACCTGTTCCTCTTAATGTAACAGCAATACCTTGGCCTTTTGCCATGTGGGGAATCGATGTTATTGGAGCGATTACCCCTAAAGCTTCCAATGGTCACAAATTCATCCTAGTTGCAATTGACTACTTTACTAAATGGGTAGAAGCTGTGTCTTATGCAAGCGTAACTCAAAAGGTGGTATGCCGGTTCATTAAGAAAGAAATCATTTGTCGCTATGGACCGCCAGAGTGTATCATCTCAAACAATGCCACGAACCTGAATAATGCAATGATGCAGACTTTGTGCCGGCAATTCAAAATCAAGCATCTCAATTCAGCACCTTATCGACCGATGATGAATGGTGCAGTAGAAGCGGCCAATAAAAATATCAAGAGAATTGTTGAAAAGATGATCGTCACTTACAAGGACTGGCATGAGATGTTACCTTTTGCACTGCATGCTTATAGAACTTCTACCCGTACTTCTACTGGAGCAACACCTTTTTCTCTGGTATACGGTATGGAGGCTGTATTGCCTATCGAAGTTGAAATTCCTTCATTAAGGGTACTAATGGATACTCAATTAGGAGAAGCAGAATGGGTCAAAGCTAGATACGAGCAATTAAATCTAATTGATGAAAGAAGAATGATAGCCCTCTGCCATGGGCAACTTTATCAAAGAAGGATGATTCGTGCTTACAACAAAAAGGTTCGCCCACGACAATTTCACGAAGGTGACATAGTGCTCAAGAAAATTTTACCCATGCAACATGATTCAAGAGGAAAATGGACACCAAATTATGACGGGCCATATGTCGTGAAGAAAGCATTTTCAGGAGGGGCACTAATTCTGACAGAAATGGATGGACGAGAATTACCGAAGCCAGTAAATTCGGATGCAGTAAAGAAATACTTTGCATAATGAAGAAATTTTCGAACAGAAGGGGAGAAGTGGATACAGGGTTACCAAAGTTTATTTGATCAAAGTTGTCAAAGAGAGCTTTCTTCCCTTACACTTTCATTATCTATCTGTACCTAAGATTTTCATATTCTTTTACCCATAAATAAAAGCCAATTCTCTTTAACTTACCTTAGATTCTCACGTTCAAAATGCTAAAGTCGCTTCTATCCAGTTCTTTTCCTTCAAATCTCACATTCCTACTAGCCTTAAGTGTGCAATAAATTGTGACTTTTGAAGGAAGAATAGTAATAATTAAAACTTAGAAAAAAAACAAAGACCGTAGATTACTTTGATAAGCTTTGTGAATTAAAACAGGTAAGATTGAGGTTCTGCTTTGCGAGCAGCACAGAACATAGGCTAACAAAGAAGAAGGAGTAACAAATCTTTGGGAGATAGCCTTGGTGGTAGCCTGAATGATCATTTCAGAAGTCTTAACATGTCTATGTCAGCAGGAAAGAATCATGCTCACGAATATTTCAACAGGGACAATTATCCAGAGAAGCATAAAATATGAGGCGGGCATTAAAGAAAATTGAGGTCAAAATTCAAAAATAAGGCAAGGAAAGAGGATTTTTGAACAGAGTTGGGCTTTTGAGACAATGGACAACAGCTGGAAAGCATAAAGAGATTCAATAATAGTCCGAGAAGGAAATCACAAAGAAGATCCAGTAAAGTAAAGCAAAGACATGAAGAGCTAGATTAAAAAAAAAAAAAAAACATCAGTTACACATGCCTTGCATTCATGCATTTCCCATCATTTATGCATGGCTTTTACATAACAGGGATCAAATGAAAAGCATGTCCGCAGCATGATTGCAGCAGTATAAGCTGAGATCTTAATGACATCAGCTCTTACTAATTGGACGCATAGCTAATACGCTGGACCCAGCCCCATCAGGAATCCAAGGATAAAGCATACAATATCGTCAAAAGCCTGGCAATTGAGGCTACACCTAAAAGAACAGAATTGATGCCAGCTTAGCAGCATCCAAGATGAGTTATAACTATCGTCAAAGATAAGGCAGACATCAAGAAATATTGTCGTTGAAAATTCGTCAAAAGCGGACAATGGATTCAATAATCAAGGACTGAATCGACGTCAGCTGGATGGAATATCTATCACATCAAAATAAAGTAGGATTCACTTTTCCGGTTAAGCGGCGGATACGGTACTCCGTGACTCTCAAGTCGGTTCTCTCAGTTGCCCATAATAACTGATCATTTCCTCCCTCCTTTCTTTTACTTTCTCCTAGAAAATGGATCCTACTTTTTCTGCCTTGCGAAAATATTTTCCTTCTCTCCCAATGAACATCCTCAAAAAGATCTACCAAGTTCGCTGTGAACGATTAAGAGCTCTGATGCATAAAGGAATCCCTGAAGATGTGCGGTGGTTAATTGAAGCTAAGGTTCGTCTGGCAGGTGAAATCCCAGAGGCATTTGTGTCTCACATGCCTGGTGTAGGCAAAAGCTCTTATGCCAAAAAACGAAGAGCGAGGAGACTAGGCGTCTGTCATAAATGCGGACGCTGGACCTGTAATACTAAATGTCGTTCTTTAGGGATGATCTCTGATAATCGAGAAGATAAAATACGATTCATTAAGAATGGCCTGAGTAAGGACTCATTGGATGATCTCCAATTGACTCTTGAGACGCATTCTTGTGGATCCGTGCAACGTGAACTTCTCGATTTATGGAGCATTTTTCATGAAGAACGAGAACGATACAGTCCCGGGAATCTGACATTAAACGACCCTATTTGTCAGCTTGTAAGAAAACTGGATGGGAAGCAAATCCTCGACTCATAGAAGCCATTAATCCCGTTACTGGACGTAAAACCAGTGGAAGATGTGAGCCACAGTCACAATCACTGTACATACAATTTATCATATTTAAAATTTTCCATTTTTCTTTTAATAATGTATTTGCTCCCGTAAGTGTAATCGACACGTTATCCATTTCATCGCTATAAATGCATGTTCTTCCAGTCGGTTATCTAAGTTTCCTTCAATAACTGATTCATTTCCCTCTTCTCTCAAATTCTTCTCTCATCAATGGATTCTACTCTTTCTGCACTGCGAAAATACTTTCCTTCCTTTCCAATAAAAGTCCTTAAAAAGATCTACCTTGCTAGATGTGAAAGAATCAGAGTTTTTACACGCAAAGGCATTCCCGATAATGTGCAGTGGATAATTGAAGCTAAGGTCCGTCTGGCGGGTGAAGTTCCAGATGCATTTATGCCCCGCATGCCCGGTTTAGGTAAAAGCCGTTATGCCAAAAGGCGAAGAGCAAAGAGACTAGGCGTGTGTTATAAATGTGGGCGATGGAATTGTATTACTAAATGTCGCTCTTTAGGATACATCTCCATAAATCGTGAAGATAAAAGAAAATTCATTAAGAATGGCCTGCGTAAGGAATCTCTGGAAGATATCCGAGAGACTCTTGAAACGCATTCTTGTGGAAAAGTGCAAGGTGAAATTATCAGTTTATGGAGGACTTACCATAAAGAACGAAACCGTTACAGTCTTGGGAATGTGACTTTAAACGATCCTGTTTGTCAGTTTGTAAGAAAACTGGATGGGAAGCAAATCCCCGACTTATAGATGGCATTGAAGCCATTACTGGACATAAATCAGGGGAAGATGAGAGCCACGGTCATGATTCCTGTACATATAAGCTGTCATTTGTCTTTTCTTTTAATATACTTGTTCCTGTAAGCGTAATTAACACGTTATCCTTTCATCGCTATAAATGCGTGTTCTTCTTTCCGGTTAAGTAGCGGATGCAATACTCTCTGACTCTCAGTTTCCTACAATAACTGATTTCTTCATCTCTTCTCTCAAATTCTTCTTTTATCAATGGATTCTACTCTTTCCGCCATGCGAAAATACTTCCCTTCTTTCCCAATAAATGTTCTTAAAAAGATTTATCAAGCCAGATGTGAACGATTCAGAGTATTTATGCACAAAGGCATTCCTGATAATGTGCGGTGGCTAATTGAAGCTAAGGTTCGTTCAGCTGGTGAAGTTCCAAAAGCGTTCTTTCCCCGTATGCCCGGCTTTGGTAAAAGCGCTTATGCCAAAAAGCGAAGAGCAAAGAGGCTTGGTGTCTGTCATAAATGTGGACGATGGAATTGTAATACTAAATGTCGCTTTTTAGGATACATCTCCAGAAATCATGAAGATAAAAGAAAATTCATCAAGAATGGCCTGCGTAAGGAATCTTTGGATGATATCCTATTAACTTTTGAAACACATTCTTGTGAAATAGTGCAATGGGAAATTATGGATTTATGGTGAACTTTCCGTAAAGAACAGGATCGTTACAGTCTTGGAAATCTAACTTTTAATGACCCTGTTTGCCAGTTTGTGAGAAAACTGGATGGGAAGCAAATCCCCGACTTATAGAAGGCATTGAAGCCGTTACTAGACATAAATCAGTGGAAGATGAGAGCCATAGTCATGATTGCTGTACATATAAGCTGTCATTTGTCTTTTCTTTTGACAATAATGTACTTGCTTCTGTAAGTGTAATAAACGCATTATCCCTTTCGTCACTATAAATATGTGTTAGTTATGTTCGTTTCCTACAATCACTAATTTCTTTCTTTGCCTCCTTCATCAATGGAGTCTTCTCTTTCCGCCCTACGAAAGTATTTTCCTTCCTTCCCAATAAATGTTCTTAAAAAGATTTATCAAGCTAGATGTGAACGATTCAGAGTATTTATGCACAAAGGCATTCCTGATAATGTGCGGTGGCTAATTGAAGCTAAGGTTCGTTCAGCTGGTGAAGTTCCCGAAGCGTTCTTTCCCCGTATGCCCGGCTTTGGTAAAAGCGCTTATGCCAAAAAAAGAAGAGCAAAGAGGCTAGGCGTTTGTCATAATTGTGGATGGTGGATTTGCGGCAATAAATGTCGTGCTCCAGGAGTGATCACCAGAAATCGTAATGATAGAATAAGATTCATTAAGAATGGCTTGCGTAAGGAATCTCTAGAAGATATTCGAGAGGTTCTTGAAGCGCATTCTTGTGGAATAGTGCAATTTGAGGTTGTTGGATTATGGATAATTTTCCAAAAAGAACGAGATCGTTACAGTCTTGGGAATCTGACCCTAAACGACCCTGTTTGCCAGTTTGTGAGAAAGCTAGATGAGATGCAAATCACCGATTCATAGAAAGCATTGAAGCCATTACTGGACGCAAAGCCAGTGGAAGACGAGGATCAAAGTCACGATTACTGTACGTGCTAGCTGTCGCTTTTGAAATTTTCCTCCCCTTTTGGTAATAATGTATCCACTCCTGACGTGAACCAAAGTCACGATTACTGTACGTACTAGCTGTCGCTTTTGAAATTTTCCTCCCCTTTTGGTAATAATGTATCCACTCCTGACGTGAACCAAAGTCACGATTACTGTACGTACTAGCTGTCGCTTTTGAAATTTTCCTCCCCTTTTGGTAATAATGTATCCACTCCTGACGTGAACCAAAGTCACGATTACTGTACGTACTAGCTGTCGCTTTTGAAATTTTCCTCCCCTTTCAGCGATAATGTATCCACTCCTGACATGAGCCATAGTTACGATTACTGTACGTGCTATGTCGTGCCCTAAACTGCCCCTGGCCCATTTGGGCCTGATTTTTTTTTTTTTTAAAACATGCAGCGGAAGTTTTCATTATACAGAAGGGGCTTTTAAAACTCACTAAGACTTATGGGCACGAACCCCAGGATACTTATCGGTACTAGCTCGTTAAGTTCTTTAATTAAGGTTAAGTTGATGTGCTCTCAGAAACAAGCTAGTGCCTATGTGGATTTCATGTGTTCATTTTCATGGTCTTTACCAAGCTTAGCCAAGAATATGCATGGCAACCAAAACACCAACTTAAGTTTAAAAACTTATTTTCATGCATATGCTTTGCATGCTTATGTGTTTTGGTGTTCACTAGTGCACATAATCACTTAATGCCTTTAGATGCAACTAATGCTTAGGCATGTATTAATTCACATACGTGCATTTAAATTTCTTATTAGCCAAACTTTACACAAGCATCCAATTTCATGCTTTTTCTAAGTTTACTTGCACGTTCTTTACTAAATGAGCATACATAGCCAAACATTGCATGCTTTTAACATAGACATGGGCTTATGGGCCTTTTAGTACTTAACATGCATATGGCCCAAAATTAACCAAGAATAAAATCAAAATTTTTAAGTTCTTATTTAAGCCCAATTTCAACATGCTTCAAATTTCATGAAAACATAACCCATAAATTCATGCATGGGCCTTGGTAAGTCCACCAAGCAATAAAAATACCCGAAAATGTCCAAGTCCATAATACAAGCCCAAAGCCAAGTTTTGGCCAAATTTTAGCTAAGTCCATAATTTGGTCACTAAAGTTAGACCAACAAAAACATGCTTAAAAGCAACCCATAAATTCACAAAGCCATGGAACACAAATTTCCACCTTAATAGACCTTGTTCCCACAATTCTAAGACTTCAAGTCCTGCACAGAAAGTCCACATTTTTTTAGCTTGTTTACAAGCAGCTTATATACTTAGAATACTTAGAATATTTTGAGCAATACCATACACAAATCCAACCTTAGAATACAGAAAGAGTACTCAAGACTCTTAGCTTGATCTTTCAAGCAAACCTTTACCTACAAAAGTAGAGTAGGGCGGGTGAGTTATAAAACTCAATAAGGATTCCGTGGCATCCAATGCCTAACTTATGGCCTCCAAGGCCTAACATATGCCAAGAATGTAATGGCAAAATAATCCTTATTCCTGCAAAGGAAACATAAAGACAAAGAAAACAAAAAGATACATGCATATAGCAATAATATCATAATCGGGGGTTAGCATGCACAACAAATCAAAGAAGCACACAAACACACGCCACTTAACACTTTGTTCACAGAAGGGCAGCAAGCATCCCTCAAGTTTTAGTTCATTAATTTCATATACTTAATGTTTTCGGAGAGCTCACTTAGCATAGGAATTAAGGTGGCCGCCTTAACTCCTAGCCCATAATGCTTGCTTACTTAACTTAGCTCATGAGCAAAACAGAATTGCCGAAGCAATAACATAACTTAAGCCCTCTTAGCACTCCTAGGATCACATGGTTCTTTGACCATCACCTAGGGGCCCGAATACTCACACAAAAATCCATGGAACTATGCCATGCAATAAAGTGAGTATAGGAATCCTTACCCACAACGCCGAAAGCTTTATAAGCTTATTTTCCTTCGTTTTCCTTGCTTGTTGACTCTAGAAATTGTTTTCTAGCATAAGAACCAAGATGGGCCGAATTTTATTAGTAACCATAAGATACCAAGAACACTTGGTGATTAACTCAAATAACACAAAATACCAAGAACACTTGGTGTACACTTACAGAACCTCACAGAAGAGGTAACGCCAATTTATTGTGCTTGATGTTCTTCAAGCTTCTTCTTGATTTCTTGCTTCTAATGAACTTAGAAACTCAATCACACAAAGAGTTCCTTGAGTAGAGCTTAAAACCTCCAAGAAATGGAAATGGCCAAATTTTCCTCCTTGGTTTTCTTTGAATTCTTCATCTGATTCTTGCTCTTTATGGTCTTAGAGCTTGAATTCAACCAAGAATACTTGGTTTTAATTTGAGGAATGATTATTTCTAGCTATGGACGAATATTTGGATGAGAAAAGAGTTGGAAATGTGTTTGGAATGATGAGACTTGGTATGGAAGAAAATGGAGAGAGAATGAGAGAGTTTGAGAGCAAATGGCTTTGAATGAGTGGAGTGATTATGTTTTAATGTGTGGGAAGGTGATGGCCAGCCATATGGGAAGGAAAATGAGTGTATAATGTGCTTGGAAGGTGGGAGACAAGATTAAAAGAGATGAAGACTAATTGGAAGACTTTTGGGTAAGTTTGGTAGAAAAAGTCAAAAGTAGGTGAAGAAAGAATCCAAGGTAATGATTAAGGGTGGGAGGTGGATTAAAATAATAGGAAATTAATAATGTGTTTGAAATGAGTGGGAGACAAGATTTAATGGATGGAAGACTAATTGGAAGACTTTTGTGTAAGTTTGGTAGAAAAAGTCAAAAGTAGGTGAAGAAAGAATCCAAGGTAATGATTAAGGGTGGGAGGTGGATTAAAATAATAGGATTTGGAGGAAGGTGACATAAAATATTGGGAATTGGAGGGGCATGGCTGGCTAAGGCATCCAAAGCCATTAAAATGGCATAATTCCCCCTTTAGTCCTCCAACTTTCTAAATTTGGGCAATTGAGCCCAACCACTAAAAATCCCTTTGTTCAATTTAGTCCCTCATCTTTAAAAACCACCATTCATTACTATTTCTCTTGGCCTAAGCCAAGCTTATTTTTAAGATGTTCAACACTCAATTATGCACATGCCATATTGTCTTCTCAATTTAATTGAGCTAAATTCCTAATTAAGGAAAAATTCTTATGCTCCAAATCCATTTAACCCGGGACCTAATCACTTTGGATTGTCCGGGCATTACATGCTAGCTGTCGCTTTTGAAATTTTCCTCCCCTTTGGCAATAATGTACCCACTCCTGACACGGACTACTGTATATAGCTGCCACTTTTGAAATTTTCCTTCCCTTCCAACAATCACATACCTACTCCTGACGTAAGCTACAGTAGTGACTACTGTACATGCTAGCAGCTATTTTGAAAATTTTCCTCCTCTTTTAACGATAGTGTACCCATACCTGACCAGAGTCATACTCGTGACTACTGTGTATAGCTGGCAATAATGTATCCACTCTTGAAAATAAAATTATTGCCTTATCTCTTCATCTCTATAAATATATCCTCTTTTCTCACAAGGATAAGGATAGGAATGGAGAAAACCCCAACTCGTAAATCCCGAAGTATTTGTGTATTTTCTGGGGCTTTTCCTGGAAAAGATGAAGAGTATTTAAAGGCAGCCAACCATTTGGGAAGAGTATTAGCTGAGCGAAAAATACATTTAGTTTATGGAGGAGGTAGTGTCGGATTAATGGGAGGTGTAGCATCAGCAGCATCTCTAGGAGGAAGTCAAGTTCTGGGTATTATCCCTGGACCTCTGAAATTTATTTCTGGGGGCACGATTGGAGAAGAATTAGTGGTTAAAAATTTGCAAGAGCGTGTGTTACAAATGCTTTTAAATGCTGATGCTTTTATCGCTCTACCAGGTGGTTTTGGCACATTGGGAGAAGTCTTTCAAATTGCTTCCATGGCCCAACTTAATTTGCATAAGAAACTCATTGGGCTTTTTAATGTTAACAATTTCTTTACAGGTCTGATAGCTTTTATGGATTATGCTATGCAGAAGAATTTCATATCAAGAGTGGCACGGCGAATCATAATATCCGCAACAACTGCTGAAGAATTGCTAGATAAAATACAAGCTTTTGTTCCTGAACCAGATCCAACAATGATTCAGATAGACTGAACACGACAATCTTTCCCGACCAGTTCACTCCCATAATGGTCCTCTACTCACCCTGTTGAAGTATTGTGGAAGAAAGAAGCGATCTGATCCGTTTTTCTTGTCCTTTAGTTTTATTATCAGCATTTTCTTTCGCGTTTCAGTTTTTCTTTTCAGGGAATTTCTTTTTATAAGATAGTTTCGTCCATGCTGATATTAAAACCATGCGACAATGCCTTTAGGTTGGAATGGCTGAGTAAAGAGTAATTTTTATTACTCTTGAGACGCATCCTATTAGGTCTACTAGGCATAACATTTTGGGGTAGTTAAGCTTTAACCTTATTCGGATGACATATCTCACAAGGAAATCTATATTTACTGAAGAAAATATTAGATGAACCTTGAATATTGATTCCAAACATCCACTCCATTTACATAATTTGTCAGTGTTATTGTCATCATCAAGATTCACTCGTTTTATCGAAGCCTAATTCTTTGCGCTCGCCAATTATGAAAATTCACACTTTCGAAGAAAATTATTCCAATTTCAATTGCTTTCATATAAATTTCGCTCAAGGTCCTAAGGAAAGCTCCTTAGCCTCAAAATCAATTTTCATCATCAGGGTTTTAAGGATGGAACCTTTGCCTCAAAAATAATCAATTTTCATCATCGGGGTTTTAAGGATGGAACCTTTGCCTCGAAAATAATCAATTTTCATCATCGAGGTTTTAAGGATGGAACCTTTGCCTAAAAAATAATCAATTTTCATCATCGGGGTTTTAAGGAAGGAACCTTTGCCTCGAAAACAACCAATTTTCATCATCGGGGTTTTAAGGATGGAACCTTTGCCTCGAGATCAATCATTCAGTCCATCTTACAACGATAGAATCTTTCCTATCGTTAGAGGTTCCAAGGACCTTTCCTTAAACCTCAAACAAACAATCAATCATTCAGTCCATCTTACAACGATAGAACCTTTCCTATCGTTAGAGGTTCTAAGGACCTTTCCTTAAACCTCAAACAAACAATCAATCATTCAGTCCATCTTACAACGATAGAACCTTTCCTATCGTTAGAGGTTCTAAGGACCTTTCCTTAACCTCAAACAAGCAATCAATCATTCAGTCCATCTTACAACGATAGAACCTTTCCTATCGTTAGAGGTTCTAAGGACCTTTCCTTAAACCTCAAACAAACAATCAATCATTCAGTCCATCTTACAACGATAGAACCTTTCCTATCGTTAGAGGTTCTAAGGACCTTTCCTTAAACCTCAAACAAACAATCAATCATTCAGTCCATCTTACAACGATAGAACCTTTCCTATCGTTAGAGGTTCTAAGGATCTTTCCTTAACCTCAAACAAACAATCAATCATTCAGTCCATCTTACAACGATAGAACCTTTCCTATCGTTAGAGGTTCTAAGGACCTTTCCTTAAACCTCAAACAAACAATCAATCATTCAGTCCATCTTACAACGATAGAACCTTTTCTATCGTTAGAGGTTCTAAGGACCTTTCCTTAAACCTCAAACAAACAATCAATCATTCAGTCCATCTTACAACGATAGAACTTTTCCTATCGTTAGAGGTTCCAAGGACCTTTCCTTAAACCTCAAACAAACAATCAATCATTCAGTCCATCTTACAACGATAGAACCTTTCCTATCGTTAGAGGTTCTAAGGACCTTTCCTTAAACCTCAAACAAACAATCAATCATTCAGTCCATCTTACAACGATAGAACTTTTCCTATCGTTAGAGGTTCTAAGGACCTTTCCTTAACCTCAAACAAACAATCAATCATTCAGTCCATCTTACAACGATAGAACCTTTCCTATCGTTAGAGGTTTCCTTAACCTCAAACAAACAATCAATCATTCAGTCCATCTTACAACGATAGAACCTTTCCTATCGTTAGGGGTTCTAAGGACCTTTCCTTAAACCTCAAACAAACAATCAATCATTCAGTCCATCTTACAACGATAGAACCTTTCCTATCGTTAGAGGTTCTAAGGACCTTTCCTTAAACCTCAAACAAACAATCAATCATTCAGTCCATCTTACAACGATAGAACCTTTCCTATCGTTAGAGGTTCTAAGGACCTTTCCTTAAACCTCAAACAAACAATCAATCATTCAGTCCATCTTACAACGATAGAACCTTTCCTATCGTTAGAGGTTCTAAGGATCTTTCCTTAACCTCAAACAAACAATCAATCATTCAGTCCATCTTACAACGATAGAACCTTTCCTATCGTTAGAGGTTCTAAGGACCTTTCCTTAAACCTCAAACAAACAATCAATCATTCAGTCCATCTTACAACGATAGAACCTTTCCTATCGTTAGAGGTTCTAAGGACCTTTCCTTAAACCTCAAACAAACAATCAATCATTCAGTCCATCTTACAACGATAGAACCTTTCCTATCATTAGAGGTTCTAAGGACCTTTCCTTAAACCTCAGAGTTTAGGCGGCGAGAAGGTTTTCAATGCCTAGCTAAGCTGGACGAAATTTGGTAACTAACTTTGCATACATCATGTCCCATGAAGCATGCAAAGGGGGGCAGCTGTTGACACCCAATTTCGTCCGGCCATTAAAATAATTTTAAAAAAATTAAATAAAAAAAAATTAAATAAAAAAAATGTATTATTATTATTATTATTGTTATTATTATTACTAAATTTTTTTTAATTAGTTTAAAATATATATATATATATATTTTTTTTTTTTGTTTTGTTTTGTGAAGATTTGATATATGTGTGTATATGTGTATGTTTGAAAGAAAAAAAGAAAACTCCATAAAAATGACAAAATTTAAAAGTTTGAGGTAAAAATGACAAAATTAAGAAGTTTCAGGCAAAATTGACAAATTCTGAAAGTTCCAGGAGCATTTGGCAGTTTGTCACATAAAATTTTGAGCCTGCCGACGTTTTTGGCTCAAATTGACAGAAAACGACAAAATTGTCAAAATCAGAAGCTTCAGGAACTTATCCAGAGGCTGAGAGACGTAAAGGACTAAAATTGTCATTTTACCAATTTAAGAGATAAGTTTGAAATTTTTTATTAATTTATCCATCAACAGTTCAGCTAAACTTCCTCTATAAATAGCCCCCCAAATTTTGTGCTGAACACAGAAAAAAATAGCAAAAAAACTTAGAGCTCCGTTTCAAAAAAAAGAGAAAATTACAGCCCTTAGCCCCAGCCCTCTTCCCTTCTTCCCCAGAAAGCCAAAATTTTTTTTCACTGCTGTTCCCTCTCTCTCTCTCTCTCTCTCTCTCTCTCTCTCTGCCGTGCCTCTCTCCTCACCGTCGCCGCCTCCGCCGTGCCCGTGCCGCCGTCGCCCCGCCGTCGCCCCGCCGTCCCGTCTCCGCCGTGCCCGTGCCGCCGTCGCCCCGCCGGCCCGCCGCCGCGTCCCCTTTTCTTTTCCCTCCTTTTCCTTCTTTCTCCTCGGACCTCCGCCCCTCGCCGGCCGCTGTCTCCGCCGTGCCGTCGCTCGCCGTCCCGTGCCCGTGCCGCCGCGCCACCCCCGCCGTTCCCCCTGCCCCTGGCCCAGCCGCCGCCGGCCGCCAGCCCCTTTCCCCCCTCGCGCTCGCGTCGCGCCTGTACCCAGCAAAATTCAAAAATTTCAACCTTTAGGTAAAATTCTACTTTAATACTTCATCTTTTCAATTCTTTTCATTTTGGTCACTAATCTTTTTATTTTGTTTTTTTTTCAGAATTAATTACTAACTTTATTTTTTTTACTTGTGTATTTATTTGTTTATTATTGTTATTGTTACTAACCTTTTTTTTTTTTTTTTTTGTTATTATTAACTTGTTAACTAACTTACTAACAACTAACTTTTAACATTATTATTGTTACTAACCTTTTAATTTTTGCATTATTACTAACTTTTATTATTGTTAATTAATTTAATCAACTTGGTTAATTAACAATTAATTAATTTGGCTAAATTTTATTATTGTTGTTAATTAATTAATTTAATTAACTTGACTAACTTTTTATTATTGTTGTTAACAATTAATTTAATTAAACTTGGCTAATTTTTATTATTGTTGTTAATTAATTTAATCTAACTTTTACTAACCTTTTTTATTGTTATTAACTAACTAATCCAACTAATCTAACTATATTAATTGTGCTAACTTTTATTATTATTGTGTTATTAAAGTGGATGGCCAAAAAGCCCCACTTTATTAATTGAATTTTTTTTATGATTAAAAGATAAAAAAAGGAATTTTACGTGAATAATTTTCTAAAGGCTAATAAAAATTACTTTTTTTTATTTTGAAACAAAGTTTTTATTCCTTTTAATAAACAAACATAATGAAATAATTCAAAAATAAAATAAATAAATAAATAAACATAAAATCATTCTTTTAATACATCTTTAAAATTAATAATTAATGAAATAAAAAAAAAAATTAAAACTCCATGACCAAATGATCCGCCAGGATTCATGGCTCGGAAATATTTTTAAATAAAATATATAAAATAAATTTTTTCTTTATAAAAAATAAAAAAAAACTTTAGACTAATATATTAATTATCTATTAATATATAATTTTTTTAGTTTTCTTTATTAATAAAAAGAATAAAAAGCGTAAAAATTTTGGGTTAATATTTTATTCAGTAATATTTTACTTATTAAATTATATAACTTTTTGTTTCTTTTATAAAAATCTTAATCAAATAATTTCAAAATAATACAAAATAAAACAAAAATAATTGAATTTTCTGTTAAATATTTTTGACTTATTGATTAGATATATTTTCAGAAATATAAATTAAAATTAAAAAAAAAAATCTTTCATCAGACAAAGAAGAATATAAAAATAAAAATATCAAGACTTTTGTTTTAAAATACATATAAGTTTTCGGTTAAATAATCTTTTATTCCAAAATAAATTAAATAAATATCAAAACTTTTCTTCTTTTGTTTAAAATTTTTGGTTCTCTTAATAAAAAAAAATAATAAAAAAATAATAAAAAATAATAAAAAAAAATAAAAATTTTTAGTTCATGGTATATTGGCTGGAAACTGTCTCGTGCCCGCTTTTAAGCTGCTTCACCTGGTGAAGAGGGTCTGGCTGAGTAACAACGCCCCGTACCATGATCAAAATTTTTATTTTTAAACTCTTTTAAATTAAATTCTTATTAAATAAAAATTAATTATTATTTTTTTTAATTCTTTTATAAATTGAGTAATCCTTTAAAATAATAAATATCTTTCATTAAACAAGAAAACAAAAAAAGTAAACAAGAAAAAAAAAAGAAAGATAAGAAAAATAAAAGAAAGATAAGAAAGAAAAATAAAAGAAAGATAAGAAAGAAAAGAAAGATAAAAAAAAATAAAAGAAAAGATAATAAAAAGAAAAGAAAGAAAGAAAAGACAAGAAAAATAAAAGAAAGATAAGAAAGAAAAATAAAAGAAAGATAAGATAAAGAAAAGAAAGGAAAGATAAGAAAAAGAAAAGAAAGATAAAAGAAAGAAAAAGAAAAAGAAAAGAAAGAAAGAAAAGAATAAAAAAAGAAAGAAAAGAAAAGAAATTAAAAGAAATTTAAAAAAAAAAAAAAAAAAGTAAAAATAAGTAAAAAAAGAAGAAAAATAAAGAAAGTAAAAAAAGAAGTAAAAATATAAAGATAAATTTTTAGTTAGTATTAAAAATCATTCATAAATAAAAAGAATTACCATTTAAAAATTAATTTCATAATAATAAGAATTAAATAATTACGATAAATCGATTTCCATATCCGGATGATCCGGCAGGATCTACGGTTTGGAAAATATCAAACTTTTTAAAATAAATAAATTAAATAAATACAAAGATAAAAATCCATGTTTACAATATGGATTAAATTATTTAAAATTTCACCAAATTCCGTGTCCAAATGACTCGGCAGAGTCCATGGTTCGGAATCAAATCTTCCGTGTCCAAATGACTCGGCAGAGTCCATGGTTCGGAAGTATAAAATTTCATACAAATTAATTAATTTAAAAATCCACATTTCGACTAATCCAGTTAAAATTTCTAATTTTGAAAATTAACTGAGAATTATTTAAAAGCAAAGCAAAACAAAATTAAAATCAACCAAGGTGCCAATTTTTGGGCGTTTTAACAAAGTTGTTTTAACGTAACCGTACTCCCGATCCCCGAACTCTCGCAGACCAATTTTAAGGTGACCAATCGACCTAGGTGAAACCGATTGGTGGCGACTCCAGAAAACCCGACGTTGCTACACCATGTTTAAAAATGAAGAGCGAGAAAAAGTTTGCCAACAAATTTGTAGATTTTTTTACACTCGTGCTATTCCATTTAACTGTGTAAAAAATCTCGAGTTTGAAAAAATGATCGAAATGGTGGGTCAATATGGGAGAGGCCTTAAACCATCTTCTTACCATGAACTTAGAGTTGTTTTTTTGAAAAAAGAAGTTGAAAGCACCATGTTGCTTCTTGATAAATACAAAAATGAGTGGAAAAAAACAGGTTGTTCGATAATGAGTGATGGATGGAGTGATAGAAAGAATCGGTCAATTTGCAATTTTCTGGTAAACAGCCCAAAGGGGACTGTTTTCTTATCATCAATTGATACATCAGATAGTAGCAAGACAATTGAAAAAGTCTTTGAAATGTTGGATAATATTGTGGAGAAAGTTGGTGAAGAAAATGTTGTCCAAGTTGTGACTGATAATGCTGCCAATTATAAGGCTGCTGGAGTGATGTTGATGGTAAAAAGAAAGAAGCTTTTTTGGACATCTTGTGTAGCTCATTGCATTGATTTGATGTTGGAGGACTGTGAAAAAAAAATTGAAGAACATAAGGTGACTATAGCAAATGGCAGAAAAATAACCAGTTTCATATACAATAGGACACGATTGATTACTTTGATGAAAGAATTTACTAAGGAGAAAGAACTTATAAGGCCAGGAATCACTAGATTTGCCACTGCTTATTTCACTCTTGCTCAATTGCAAGAGCAAAAAGGTGCATTGATCTCTATGTTTTCATCTGAGAAATGGTTAATCAGTAATTTTGCAAAATCTGAGCAAGGAAAGAAGGTGGGAGATATTATTCTAGACACATCAGGATTTTGGGTAGCAGTTGCAAGGTGTCTTAAGGCTGCAGTCTCCTTAGTTAAGGTTCTTTGAATGGTTGATTCAGATTCTAAACCTACTATGGGCTTTATCTACAATGCCATGGATTGTGCAAAAGAATAAATCAAGGCAAACTTCAACAATGTTCAATCAAGGTACATTTCAATGTACAAAATTTCATTGTACAATAACATTAAGTTATTCATATTTTCATGTTAGAAGTTGAATGTTACAAGTTCATATGTTTTAATTGAGTAAATTTCATGTATTTTTTTTTCTTATTTTAACCTTTAGGTATCGGCATATATTTGAAATTATTGATGAAAGATGGCAAAATCAATTACATAGGCCACTTCATGCAGCTGCTTATTTCCTTAATCCCCAAATGCAATATAATGCATCATTCAAGAGTACTGATGCAAAGGTTAAAAGAGAACTATATAGTTGCCTTGAAAGAATATGTACCGATGATGAGGAGGTAGGCAAAATTGATTGTCAACTTGATGATTTCAAGAATACAAAGGGGCTTTTTGGTCTTAATGTTGCTAGGCAAACAAGAAACAAAAAATCTCCTGTTTGATTGGTGGGATTCATATGGAGATAAAGTACCAGAGTTAAAAAGATTTGTCATGAGAGTTTTGAGTTTGACTTGTTCCTCCTCTGGTTGTGAGCAGAATTGGAGTGCTTTTGAGATGGTAAGGTTAAAAGAGTTTTGCTTAATCTTTTTCCTTTTTCATGTTGGTTATTTATTTTAATGGTTTTTCTTATGTCTTTTTGTTTATTGATTAGGTACATTCTAAGAGAAGGAATCGTTTACATCAACAAAAGATGAATGATCTTGTTTATGTGATGTACAATTTAAAACTGAGGCAGAGGCAAGAGAAAAGGGAGACAGCTAAAATGGAAAAACTTCAAACCATGAATTTTGATGAAATGAACTCTGATGATGAGTGAATTACTGAGAAGGAAGCTCCTGTTCTTCCCACAGACCAAGGGTGGATTAACTTCCTCGATAAGGCAGCTAAATTGGAAGTTGATTCTGAAGGTGCAGATGAAGACTTTCTCGAGAGGACTATAACTGCTACAACTTGTAAGTTAGCATCCAACTTTGTTCACATTAATTCTTTCACTCTTAGACAATCCAATTATTTTATATTTTTCTATCAATTATGTAGTTGTTGATTTAGACAAAGAAAAAACTAATGAGAGAATTGATCCATTAGAGGGTGATTATAATTGTGAAGTGTTGGAGGAGAAGAATAAGATCTTGCTATGGAAGAAGATAATGATATTGATGCCAATGCTGGTTATGTGCCTTTCAGTGTTTTGGATGGATAAATTCCATTGTTGCCCCATGACTTGTTTGCCCTTTGTTTGTTCTATGGGCTTATTTGTTGTTGTTTCATGGTAGTCAGACATTGTTACTCTCTTTTATTTGTCAAGTTGTGGTTGTTTGTGGATGTTTTTCATAGTTATGTTGGTTATTGTGTTAGTTATATTAATGTATACTCTATTAAAACTTGAGCTTTGCTTATGTTAGATCAATTATTATATTGTATTTAACTATTTATCATTGTTATGGCTTTTGAACTTTATTTGGGTTTTTAATATAATTGATCTTTCTCATGAATTATGTTATTTAGACAATAAATTTTAGGTTCTGGTAGGATCTTATGATTCACGATCCGATCTTACGATCTCGATCTTGTATGGTGGAAAACGATCCAGGGTAGGATCCCGATCTTGACAACCTTGTCCTCAAATGACCGAGACCCACAAATCCGGAATTGATAAAATGGGATGATTACCTTTACACTTCATTTGAAACCAATAAGAAAGACATCCTTAAGTGGTGGCAGAACAAGAAAGGAATATTTTTTTTATTGACCATAATGGCATAAGAGATCTTAGTAGTTTCGGTCATTACTATTGCCTCTGAGGCTACCTTTAGTGTAGGGAAAAAAAGTCAATCGGAGAAATGGGCAAGGCTTACACAGGAGGCCATTGAGATTTGTGTTTACAACTAGGATTGGGCTTTTGCTATTTTAAGGAAACAAGAAATGAAAAGCCTGGATGAAGAGGTCCTATCTGATGATGAAACACAAAAGTAGATTATAGGTTTTCATTTCAATTTTTAAATTAAAATCATTCTGATTATGTTGTGAAGTACAAATCTTATGTTTTACTTTTTTATTTTTTTCTAGAACATTTGACCATTTTCAAGTGTAAGACATGTTCCAAATGATATAAGTGTCGTTTTGCATTTTCATTAATAAAATTTACACCGGCGGTGGTATTTTTATCAAATAAAAACATGTTTGATCAAATTATACTCGAATAATGTTTTGACATATGTTAAATCACTTTTTCATAAATTGGGAAAACTTGGCCTAGCTCGAACCCCCCTGGGCCTACCTTGAGCCGTGCCATGCCTGGGTTCAGGAATCACGCACCCAAGCCTACCTAAGCCAGGCCGGCCCGCCGGCCACCTCTATTCACCGGTGGCCTCATAATAAATATGAAAATCATACATTCCACACAATTTTAATTTATTTTAAAAAACTATTATCACCACATTAAATATTACTAATATGATTAGTATAACAATAATAAAAATTTAAAAATTTAGCAAGTAAATCAGTTTTATAGAAAAGTTTTATATTCATCTAGTTTCATCTATTTTTTTCTTTCATTTTCGGACAGAGTAATAACCCGATTTATGATGCTAAAAAAAATTATATTGTAAACAACACATACAAATCCCAAATTTTTCTTGTCCTCTCCAAACAATAGCCAAAAGTAACTACTCTCACTATGAAACATTTTCTTTAAAAGTAGAAATCTCAAATTTGTCACTAATATTTACGTTAGGTGTAGACATATTATCATAGGTTTTTTTTACCTTATCTCCCACTAATGTTTCAAAGTGGGCTGGATATGTCACTAAAATTTGAAATTGGGAGTAGATATGTCACTTCCAATTAAAAAACAAACTAAAAATGGTAGAAGTAACAAGTTTTAAAATTTTATGGTGATAATATAAATTTTAACAAATTTTAAAGATCTTTTATAATTATACTCTATCTTTTTCTCTTGAATGATGGCGGGGAGATTAGATAGCAAAGGCGGAAGGAGGGCGGCGACGGGGTTAAGGCGCTGAAGGTGGAAATTAGACCCTCTTTTGGTAAAAGTTTCAAAAGTCTTGATATTTTTTTGAAAGATACATTATGACCTCAATATTTTAAAATTTGCTATCTTTACTATTTTTTATTTTTTTTAACGGACAGTGACATATTTGAGCAAATTTTTAAACATTAATGAGAGATTAAAAAAAAATATATAGTGACAGATACGCATCCAACTCAAAAGATTAGTGGAAACTTGAGATTTCTGCCTTCTTTAAAAGCTTCAGAGTTTTTAAATTTGAGTTTCTCCTATGATGTGTTTGTATAACACAAATATATGCGAACTTGTATGTTATATAATATACACACACAAACACGCTCATATATAATATTTTTTAAAATGTACCCCATGTCATACTGATACATGCAATCATTGAGAAGAAAAAGATTAAAAAAAAATTGGTATAGATAGTTACTACTCTAGCTGCTTGAACCAAAAGTATTGTATATGCAGGGAAGATGACTGATGGAGATGGACTTTATATGGATCATCTCCAGGGCCCATCGTCACAGGGAGAACAACCTTCTTGTGCTATATCAGTGATCTGTACTCCGGTATCGTAGATGGCCCCAAGTTTCCAGTCAGCAGGAAGCACATTTTGGGCCCAAATCCATTTACCGTCGAACCCAGCCGTCACCACAAATCTGAACTGCAGAGGCCCATTCGGGACTCTACTCGTGTCCCACACCGCCCCCTGCTTTCTACCCATGAAACTCCAGTTTGAAGAGCCAGCCTACATCATGATAGTTAGCTTCACAGTAAACACATCAGACCTGTTCATAGATCACAAATCTGGTGGGGAAGAACAAGCAAGTGACCAACCTGAGCTACGTCCATGGAAACTATTTCTGTTTGACCTCCTTGGTATAGCAGCTTAATTGCCAAGTAATTTGGTTTCCGGCTTGATTCTTCCACCCGGACCGCCATGTTCTGTTTTTGGTAATCACATGGTACCCTGTTGGTGAAGGCACCAAAATAAAAACAAAACACCGAGTTTAGCAAACTTTGGCAACCCACAAGACTCAGCTTTAATTAACTTGAGATAACTAGAACAATCGAAAATGGGAAGAGAAGAGGAGATTACAAGAAGAAATTTGAAGTAACAAATTATTCAGTACAGTAGCAATCATCAGTAAAAGAAATATTTCATTCCAATGGAAGCGCATGTGGAAGCAGAAAACGAAATGAGAATGAAAAAGTAAACAGTAACAGGGAGAAATTGGAATGTTGTGGCCATTGTCGTCGGTGCTTTGTTGTCAGCATCATTTCGTGGGTGTGGTTGTCGCAGTCGCAAGGAATACTAATTTATGTGGACCATAAGCAAGTGGAGTAACATGTCACTGTCATTTCATTTTGGAATAAATTGCTACTCCAGTGCCAGTGGAGTGGCAGTAGGTAACTAAATCCAATAATAATACTCCAGAACAGAAGCAAGCAGCAAAACAATTACTGCTAATTAATTAGGTGCATCCACCCATTTAATGTTAGTACTAGTACTAGTAATACCTGAAGAGAAGAGAGGAGAGACCAGGCTAAGAGAAGGAGAGGAGAGGAGAGGAGACAGAGACAAACAGGGTACGTGGTTGGTTGGATGCTGACCTTTTATATTCAACGTCGAAAGTCCCTTTCCACTGCAGAATTTGCTGGGTCTTTCCTGGCTTGGCCATGGCCATGAAAGCCTTGCTGCTAACAACAAAGTCTGTCTGGTTATCCGGTGCTACTATATGATCAGTCACTATTATTCTCGTCCCTCTGCTGCTGCACAATTCTGAATTCTTGCATCTTATCTGCACCCCCACCACATCAACCAAGCACATCGCTTTTGTGTCAATTTAAGTAGTCGTAATCACAAGATGTTTTGAGCTAAAAGCAGTAGGCTAGCTAGGAGCAGAATTGCACCAACCTGAAAGCAGGCACCACAACCGGCTCCATCTTTGTAGAGGGAAGGAGCAGCGGCGGCGATTTTCCCATCATTGAAGCTCAACGCCATGGACGCATACCCACAATCTCCAGCTGCATCAGATCAGGACGGTAATTAATAAAAAGGTGGGTTAATTGTGTTGTGTGAGGCAGCTACAGCCTGCAGCGTCTTACATACATGAGAGAAGATGGTTTTGGGGGAAGTAAGCAGCCTTTGATTGGTGAACGCAGCGATCACAAGCGGAAGCAGATGCCATGAGAAAGAAGAAGATTAAGAAGCACCACTGGCGCTGAAACAGGGCCATTTTCCTGTGGAGGAAATCAGCTGTTGGTGAATCCTGAGTTGGGGGAGGGACTTGAGAAGCTAGGAAAGAGCAGAGACGGATATTTATAGTTAGCAGCAGGGGCCGACAAAGAAGAGCGGGGTACAGGTAAGCATTGCCAAACTGGCTCGGGATTTGGATTGGTTGGTCATAGAATTCGTATCGTTTTGTAGTGTCATTAGTGCATTTCACTTGAGCTGACACCAATACAATAAAGTTTCTATAGTACTATAAATTAAGAAAAAGAGTTGCGTTGACAGGAGAAATTCTTAATATTATCTCAAGCAATAAAAGTCATTCAACTTTCAAAAATATGAAATTTAAATTTATTATTATTATTTTTAAAAAAGAAACAAAGTACTAAGCTTCAAAATTTTTCTTCTCTAAGAAAAAACTACAACGCGTAGTAGGCCAGACAGGCAACAATCCCAACCAACACGATCCGGCACGAGTACGACTGAACTGAAAACAAGTAAAAGAAAAAGAAAGGCAGCCCAAGAGAGGTTGGTGCGAGTGGGAGTGGCACCGACTCCTTGGCGATGGCCAACAGCTGTAAGCGATGGTAGGAATAAGCGAGAAAAGGAAGACGTCTCTAGTCTAGTCGAGACAGCTAGTGAGAATCAGACGAGTACAGCACAGCAGGGTATCTGTAATTCGATAAAGAAAAAAAAGAAGCAGTCGTCTCGTCTCTGTTTGTCTCTCAGAAGCTTCCCAGTTCCCACCCCCCGGTGCAGCAAGTAGTTGCCCCAGTTGTCAAAATTACATCTACCCCCCCACTTCCACCACAGCTGAGCTGCCCCCAACCTTCTTTTCTTTTCTAAAGCCACCAGATACTACAAGTGGATCATCATCATAACACACATTTCATATCAAGATCAATATTCCATATAAAACCTTTTTTAATTTTCTGGGAATGGTAGTCATAAAATCACATCACAATTGGGACTGCAGGCTTAATTATATACATTACCCCTAACTTTTAATTATTATTCATCTTAATATGCATTCGATTGTATCATGTCTTTAATTTTAATTTTTTTTTTGTTATATAACTCATTATCTTGAATGAAAAATATCACCTTAGCGTAAGATTGTACGTGTCCATCTCTCCTTCCACCAACCCCAATCCTTTGACCATCCTCATTCTTTGTACCCTCAGACCTCCTCCACCCCTCAACACCTTTGCAAACAGGTTGTCCTCCACCAAGCCCCTGGGGTCCCTTTCCTTCGTGGACCTATGATTCTCCCTCACCTCAGTTTCAACAACGCCTTCACCTCCCTCTTCAGGTCCTCCACCACCCTCGCCACCTCCCTCTGCGGGTCCACCTCCCTCAAACATTCCACTTGATCCAACCTAGATGGCACCAAGACAAGGGCAATGGTAGTCGGTGGTTGCACAAGTACTGGCCAAAGGTGATCCAGTTGCCTGCTTCTGGTTCCTGTAGCAGCCGGAGGACAACGTAGATGTAGAGGCGGCGGCAATGGCTTTTTGCGGGGGTGACAATGGTAGAATTGAAGGAGCCGATATCAGAGATTGCGTTGGTGGGGCCAGGGAAGAGGAATCGGCTAGCTGGGTTGGACACATAGATTGAACTTGAATGTTGCGAATTTTAAATTTTATGGGTTAGGGATGGTGGTGGTCGAAACGTTTTTAATGAGTTTATTAGATTTTAAAGTTTTAAGGTATTTTTGGTAAAGAGAAAAATTTTTAGAGATTAAAATTAGAATTTGTTCAAACAATTCTATGCTAATGTAACATGTTCCATCTAAGATAATGACTTTTACCTAAAAAGTGGCTAAAGTGAAATATTTTAATGGAGTTAGGAACATGCTATTCAGAGAAATAAATATTAAAATTTGAATAGAAATAATAATTAAAGATTAGGAATAACTTATATAATTAACCCCGAGATCATAACCATATAATTAAATCACATCGCTTTTTCATTGCAAATTGTAAAACCAGAAAATGCTAAAATTGAGATTATGATTTTGATAACCTTTATCCATATTGTTTTTTGAGTTGAATGTGTGTATGTTGTATTTCTCAGCTACATGGTCAAAGCCAGAAGCAAACGCTCTCGGAAAATGATTTCGTTGGTCAGCGGACCTATAGTTTTCCACTTCTAGAGCTGTCTTTGTTTTTTCGGATGAATTTAGAGCTGTTACATTATTTGAATTAAGCTAAATTAAATTAGATTTTCCCATTTCCCTTTGGTGGAACTATTGGTTTGCTTCTAGTAGACTACAAGCAACATCGCAACAAAACTACCTCCTTCCAGGCCTGGCCTTTAACTGTAGTTCTTTCGGCCTTTGCTTTCACACCATCATGATTGCCGTATGCCAAACTTGCTACCAATCAACACCATCATCCTTGTCAATTGAGGACCAGATGAGTTAGCCCACACCATCATCCTTGGAGCAAACTCGGCCGGCCCATCTAGCCCTAGCAATCCTAAGAACTTTTGAATTTAATTGAACTTTTTTAAATAGTAAAAATTTAGAACCAATTCATTTTAACTTAAGTCAGCTGACTTATTCTTACTTTTACATTTTTTCTTGCTTGAAACCAACTTAATTTAAAAGTTAATATTATGTAGATGCAATAATTCATTTGAAAGTAAATTTTCACGATATTGTTAAATTTTTATGAATTTTTAATGCCTTAAACTAGAAAAATTATAAAAATTTAGCAAGATTATAAAAAATGTATTTTTAATGGATTATTGCAACTACATAATACTCCATCCGTCCCAATTTAGATAAAACGTATTCCCTTTTTGGATATCCCAAAAAGGTTGAAATGTTTTCTCTTTTGAAAAATTTTAAACAATCAATTAACAATTTTACCCATATTTAAACTCTCACTACACAAAACCCAATAAAGAATTTTTTTTAATCTTCACTCAATTTCTCATTGCACAAACCCAAAAAAAGAATTTTTTTTAATCATTATTTAAACTCTCACTACACAAAATTCAAAATAATAATAATAATTTTAGTTCTATGGGCAAAATTGAAAAAAATAACACAAATAACACACACCTTAATCTTCATGCCTAGAGAAACGTTTCATTTATTACAAGATGAAGGGAGTATTAGTTTTTAATAAAATTAGTTCTGGTTAAAAAAGAGATAAAAATAAAAATAAGTCATTTTGAAGTCAATTAACTTAAGTTAAAATGAATTTGGTGTAGTTGCATATCACACTAAGGTATAACGCATCTATTGGCATAGAGCTGCATTTAGCCTTTGGGGGCTTAGACATATATTTCTTTTAATTTTAATTTGAGTCCACTTGGCCCTCAAACATTGTGAAGTAGAACACTTCATTCAGTTCTCTGACGGGATTGTCTTACTTTAGATTGTACAACCATTTTTATTAGAATATGGGCAACCTTTTTTTCTTTTTCAATTTGGGAGAACTTAAAAAAAGATAGAAGGAATCCAAGCAAGGTTGTTAAGATCCTGATCACTACACAAGAAAAAGTATATAATGACCAACTATTTGGTAGCCAAATGGTCGCCAATTTACTTTTAAGCAACCGAAAAATATGATGGCCAAACGGTCACCAAAAGCCTGGCCGCCAATGTAAGGCAGCTGTCTTTCTCGATCATTAAGGCGATTGCCTATTTTTGTCGATGCACTTTTAATTAGTATTATTTATTTTTATTTATAAATTCTTTTTTCTTTTGAAAGTTCTAATAAATAATATGATTCCATTTTCTATGCTTTTAATTATAATTGTCAATTAAATCTCCACACACCTATTTCTCCAAATGTATTCCATCTTCACCATCCCCCACCTCCAGGACTGGCATCACTTGGACCAACGCCTTAGAGGCCAGCCACATCTCGGAGCGAAGAATCCAAGCCCAATGCACCTTCAGTCACCATGGTTGCATGAATCGGTTGATCAAGATGATTTTCTCCCCAAAGATGATTTGTGCTCTGAGGCAAATTTCTTGAACTGGTTGAAGAAGAAGAAGAAGAGGATGAGGAGGAGGAGGAGAAGAAGAAAATGTATGAGAAAGTGTTTGAGAAACTAAAAGTAAAAGATGAAGAAATAAGAAGACGGGCTGCCTAAAAATTTTGTTCGAATTTAAAAAGGCTGCTCATTAAGCAACAAAATGATGACCAATATTTCGGTTACTAGTTTAAAATTTGGACTATTTTGGCAATCATTTGGCCACCAAAATGTGGGGTCAAGAAGACGGTCACCCTTGGAGACTGTTGAGCCACCATATTTTAGCCACCGGAATAAATGGTAGCCATTTGGTCACTAAAAAATTTATTTCACATTTTGGCCACCGTTTTCACCGTCATCTTGTTGGCCATCGAAAAAACTATGGCTATTGCCAGTCGTTATTTCAATGTTTTGTTGTAGTGGATCTAGATTTTAGGATCCTACGATTTTATGATCCAACATCATAAAACTTTGTTAGAAAGTAATAGAATTGGTGATATGGTAGGATCTTAATTAAAATCTTAAGATCAGTCCTACTTGTTTTTAATTTTTGTTGGTTACACTTGTTTTTTAGTTCAAATTAGAAAGTTTAAGTGATTAAGCCCCTATTACTCAAGTTGGGATACTCAAGCCAGTGGTTATATGACTTGAATTGTGAAGTAAACCTAAAAAGAAAACGAGCTCGTCTCTTTCTCTAATTTAAAAGACATAACTTGAAACTTCAAAAATACTTCCATAAGTTTTCTATTATTGTATTAGTTATATTTGTTTATGAATTTCTTTTAGACTTGTGTTGGTTATTGTATTAGTTATGTTGATGTATGCTCTAACAGGAATTTAACTTTATTTGTACTATGACACTAATTGTGTTGTATAATTGTTATGATACTTGAACTTTATTAAATTTATAATATAATTGGTATTTTATATAAATTATATTACTACTATTTATTACAAAGAATTTTGATCTTTTAGTAGGATGTTATGATCTACAATTTGATTTTATAATTCCAATATTATATGATGAAAAACAATCTTAGGTAGGATATCGATCTTAACAAATTTATCATTAATCCTAGCTTAGAAGAAGCCACCCAAATTAAAGTCAGGAATATATAAATCAATATTGTATATGTATATAGTTTTTATTTTCGTATTCAAGTGCTGACTGTTTATACTCCATGTCAACACTCTCGAGTCTGAGAATGTGTTGGGTTTTTCTTGGCTTGGCCATACATCACATTTGAATAGTATGGATAATTAGGTCTATACACAAAATGGTGTCGTATGGGTTAAATAGAGATTGTGTGTGTGTGCGTGCGTGTAGTTGTAAGCTTCAGTTTTGAGCCAGCCATCCCCATCCATCTCTTCCGGCAAAGGATTTCATTTGTAGAGATCTTAGCTTTCTCAATCAATGTTCTTCGTTTGTTTTTTGTGGCAGTTCATGATTATTCTCGCAGAAGTGATAACCAACACTTTTTGTGTACATGTACGCGCAATCGCACAAATATGTCAAAAAAAAAAAAAAAAAAGAGAAAATTTGGGCATCTTCTACCACAATTGGCTGTCATCGACTCGAGTCCCTTCAACCAGCCAGATGGAGGGGTAAGCTTAGTAGAACTTCAGTTAAAATGGTATCCAATCTCCTTTATAAACACTTTATCTAAGTAAAAGTCGCAGACCAGACCATTCAATTTTGATATGAATGTGTAAAAGAATGCACAATGCACAATGAACAATGACTCTGATGCTGGCGTGACCATAAAGCAATTAATTTGGTTGGATGGAAAAGAATGATTGATTGGAGTCCAAAGCTGTGCAAAATATGCTACTCTCTCATACCTAAAAAGGATTAAATGTGTTGTTTTTGTTGTACCAAAAAAGGTGAAACATTTCATTTTTTAAGAAGTCTTTAATATGAAATTTATGTTACTACTTTTTTTTAAACTTTTACTGCACAAACTTAAAAATAATTTTTTTTAATCTTCATTAAAACTCCCAATACATATAACTTAAAAAGATTTTTTTTTAATTTTAACTTTTAAAATAAAAATGAAAAAAAAAATATTATAAATTATATACATTTTAATCTTTGTATCCGAAAAATGCATTATCTTTAATAGGATAAATAGAGTATTTCATACGAGCAACATTTGCCGCCAAAAGGACGGTGATCGACACAAGAAAGTCAACTCCCATAACATGCCAAATTATAACTATGGACATGCTTTGCAAACACCGAGACCAAGCTTCATATTAGCCAACAAGAATGCCCCACCCAATTCAATATATTATAAAAAGCGTGAGTTGGTATTGTTCATGATTTGCACTGTTAATACTTAAACGTTTTCCATTTCCTCTCTTATTAGCCGCCAAACTTATTGGCCAATTTTTTTTTATTTTCTTTTCTTTTAACCTTTATTAAGTTAATGATTAAACCATTAATTATAATTAACATAAATTAAACAAAATTTTGAGTTTCATTCATATCTTTTTATTATTGGATTGAATTGTGTAGCATTGATTATTTCATTCAAAAGCTATATGTGGTTTAATAGTGGCAGACCTAGGATTTTAGGCTCGAGGGGCTAGGGTTGAAGCGGAGGTGAGACGAGTAACGATAAAAAACCAAGAGAAAAAATTATTTAAATAATTAATTTTAAAAATTAAATTTTATAAAATTTTTTTTAAATAATTATTAGGTCTATATGGTATTAAAATAATATATATTCTAAATAAAAATTAGTAAAATAATTATTTTTTTTATTAATCATCACTGAAGCATACTAGAGGGGGAGAGAGAGACAGAAAAACATTGAGAGAGAATGGTTTGGATGGATTTGGAATATTTCAAAGGTTAGATATAAATTTGTAATGAAAAATAAAGATTTAGCATTGTTTACACTATTTACCCTTTCAAATCCTTCAGCTAGTTGGGGGGGGGGGGGGGGGGGGGGACCTACCAGGTCTTTAATTTCTCATAAAATGGGCAACTTAGCACCTCATATTTATAAACTTACGAAATTCTCAAGGGGCAGTAGCACGCCCTGCACTAAGGTGGTTTTGCCTTTGTGGTTTAATAAAGCAATTATGCCCATAATTACTAAAACTAAAATTAATTTTTTTAAATAAATTTTTCATTGATATCAAAAATTAAAATTTGAGTTGATAAATGATAAAATGTTTTAGTGAATTATTTTCTAAGAGAAAAAAATATCTATACTTTCAAAGCACTTATAGTGTTATATGTTTCACAGTATTATGTTTTGATCATAATTAATTATTTCAATGATAAGAACATACCTATAAATAGATATGAAAACAAGTATATTGAGCAAATGGTCTTTTCACAATTCAAAAAAATTCAATAGTAATTCCCAAAATAATACATGTACTTTGAAAATGCTTAAGCAGCACTTGGTGGCTCCCTGCCATACCGTTAGTTACACATACATGTCATGTGGAAATTGGTTATTAATTTGACTTCAGGCAATAGAAATGTCTTTGTATTTTAAACTCTCAATTTTTGGACATGACACGTCTCAACTAATTTAAAATTTCAATTCCATTTTTTCCCCATGAATGTACCATTAGCCTACATGCTGCTAGTTATGAATTAGTTAGTGAGTTTAATGCAATATGAATTTAGAGATCTATTATTCTCCTAAGTGATGTGATTGTATGGCAACTTTTTGGCCCACTTTCTTATCTTCTTAACCACAAACCACTAAGACTAATCGTCTTACAGCCTACTTCCCCTAGCCCTCTACAGCTTTCTCAGTAACTGTCCCACCCTACTATGGCACTACTTAGTGTTGTTACAGTTACACAATAGTCAATTTAAAAACCAGAAAGAACAAAGCACAATTTTACAGTTACAGTTTACGGTGCCACTTAGTATTGTTACAGTTACACAACAGTTAGTATAAAACTAGAAATTGCAATGCTTTTCCATTTGCTGAAAAGATTGTCGACGACCTTCTACCAGTTATCTCCCTGTAACTATTGCTCCGTTTGAACTATGTAGTTGGTGGCTCCTGCAGCAACCAAAGATTATATAGTTTCAGAAATACTGCTCATTTACCAAACAGTAACAAAGAATCTTACTTTTGAATGCATTTTATGCAGAAATGACTACTTTCAACTAACACAAAAGGATTTTGCGAGGAAGGTGTTCCACAGCTTTCAAAAGTATCCTTGTCCCTATCTAAATTAATAATTTAAGCATTTAAACTGTAGGTATTAACATTTGGTTATTATTAACTTACTCAGGCACACCAAACCACGAAACAACACAGTCTAAAACACTTTCTAGATTCTTATTTAGTTATTACCATATTTGACGATTTGCATTTAAGATTTGTGATGCTTTGTTTTTGCAATTGTAAAACATTTATATGGGACTAAGTGTGTACAGCATAAACTAGCCATAAAACACCAGCCCTATAAGGCTGTGCATGTTTGTTAGTCTCTGTATGTATTACAAACTTTAGGCTCTTAACAATTCTTATTAGGTATTAGCAACTCTATGTACCATTAATGTTAGTCATCTCCCAACCTAAATCATAAGTGCCAAAAGTAGGTACTAAGTGTTATGCAGAGAATTGTTCTACCTTATATGTGATTCTCTGGGACTTCTTACGACCTTCTTTTCCTAGGTTTAAAAGTAAACCATTAATTAATAAGTTACATGGAACCTAATGGGGAAAATTATGATGTCAATGTTGTACGAAAACAATACTTTCACCTTTTTCGGAGCACCACTACTGCCAATGGCCATGCGTGTTGTTCATGAGCCGACACATCAACGAAGGAAAGAAGACGACCCCACCGTCAAAATCTACTGCTGGTACTTAACGAACGTTTCCAGTGAAGCAAGTAAAAGATGGATTTATTCTGTTGGGACGAATCTAGGGTTTCAAAACATTTGCAACAAATCTACCGAAATGTGTTCCTTGTAAAAGAAATTGATTTTGAATACTCTAATTGGATGATGGAGGAGAGTAAAACAACATTAAAACAACAAAAATTTGTGTTTGAATTTTTTTTTTTGAAAAATATTAGATCTACAAAAACCAGATGGTCGTAAGACATTCTTGGTCACAGAAACTGAAAATGAAGAGGATAACCTATCGATTACTGGAATGGGGAGACTTTTCTGAAAAAGGACCACCGTATACGGCGGAGCAGTTGCCAGAAAATATGAATAGATTGTGGCGGCATCAATGGAAAACTCAAGCCCATGATGGCATTGTTGCCTGGAAACACATAGCGACGACGGTTGCCGGCTAGGAAATAGTAAAGGAGGGCATCGATTCTGAAGAAACCCAAAATTTTTTAGAGAGAAGGGAAAAAGTAGCGGAGGGAGGAGAAAGAGAAAGAAGGATATCAATTGTCTGCCATTTGAAAAATTCGCTACTTATATTAAATTTTTTCTTTAAATTACACTCCCTTCGCCACTGTTTTATTCTCCGTGTTTCACTTCGACCCCTTTTTACATTTTGATTTCAACTTTGCCCCCCAGAGTTTTAAAATTAAAATTTCCTCTCTCCCTTCCACCCTTCTTGAAACACTGGTACATATATTGGACTTCTCCTAATCCCTGCAATGATTGGGACAAATTGTTTGGTGGGCCAAAGTATTCGGCCCATCTGTTAACATTTATGGACTATATTCTCCTTTTTTAACTGACCCACATTTAACATATCTTTCCCCCTCCATTTTATATATATCCAATGTGTTCATAAACATAATATTTCGTGCATATACTAATTTCTTACATATACCGCCTTTAAAATATTAGTAATTCTCCCCTTATTTGCTTCATTGTACTTAAAAATAAAAACACATTCTTCCTATCTTGTGAATAATTTATGATGACAAAAATAGTTAATGATAATTTTTTTAAAAGTTTACATCAATTCCTTTTCTTCCTATTTTAACCTTACATCAATTTTTGTAACATTACTTGCCATTTTATATTTCTCTTGTCGTTATTCCTTTACCACTAACCCAAATTTGTTCATTGGCCCAAACTTATCGATTAGGCCTATTTTGTGATATTTATACCTTTTCTCCTTACTTCCTACTCATTTTTATTAACACGTGCCGAGTATTACCATAAACATATTTAAAAAAATTATATAAATAGGGCAATTAAGAAAATAACCAGCTAGGGTAATAATATTTCTCTGATCTTTCTTCTATAATATCCTTCTCTATTGGATTTTGTTTTCTAATATTATATTCTCATACTTGCTAATTACTTTAACATGATACTTTTCTCAATTCGATTTGCTCTTTCAAAATTTACCTTGATATTTATTTGTTATCTCCACAAACCATGAAGTCCCTCTCTCACTTTGCAGGTACACTTCTTCACCATGTTGTGACTACCCATTGACACTATTGCCCTCATTCCCTTAGAAGTGTCATTCGACTACCCGAAAGAGTAATACCAAAGATTGTTATACAAATGGGTAATGGAAAAAATTCGACTACCTGAATCTTAGGCATCAATTTTATACCATTGTTGGAACATAAATTTTTATATGAGCTACTACCCCCATCCAATAGACGAGTTATGAAACTAGTTATAAAGAAACCTAACAACTTGGAATTAAAATAAAGTGAAATTTATGAGTGAAACTTTTTGAGTTATTAATTGTTAACAATTTCTTTATTGCTAAATTTATAAGAAAAAAGCCCGCTACAACGTTGGGATAAGAAATAACCGCGTCTTTAACTAGTAATTAGTTACTCATCAAAAGATGTGTGCCCGCTTTGTAAATTGTCTTTTCATTTTCAAGCAGTAAATCGGCAAATTCAAATTCAAAGAAAAATGAAATTGTTGACTCTTCATTCTCAAGTAGCGAAAATGATAAATCCAACTTCAATGAAAACAGTACATTGGAACTCAACTCATCCTAAATCAAAGTCAATATTCAAAGTCATCAAACAGACGGCACTTCACCAAACAATTTTTTGATGCTGAAGAATTGATCCGCCACTTCATCCCTCATTTCCAATTAACTCCCTACATTATAAAACTCAACCTAACATGTGTAAAATATGGAAGAGATGTTAAATTTAATGGCCAGACCAGATGTCTTCTAAATTTCCATCATGAAAGTGTACAAATAGTGGTCCAACGTTCAATCCACCATCTGATGCCTTAACCTCCCACTCACATAAGAAAAAAAAAAAAAGAACATACCCAGTTGTTTTTCATGCCAATGAGATGTCTAACTTTTGTATCAAGCGATAGTGCCTTCAAGTTCTTTTAACGTTCCTTGATTTGTACTCTCAACCTCCAATTATCACGTTCCTCAACCTTGATTCAACATTTCTCCTTTGCGCGCTTAATTCTAGCTGACACCTTTGCTTCCAACCCTCTTCAACCCCATGACCGTCTTCAATATCTGTACGCGTTTCTGCAACATCGAACATGGATTAGCATGTAAAACGAACAATATTGGTGACTTCTTAAAATAGCCACAAGTAGATCACTAAGCGGCCATTGGCTTTGAAAATTGATATCATCAGAAATCGGATCCCTCCATGGAATCAGAGACATTGGAAACATGGCTAGCTCATAATATCTTCTCTGTTCTGCAGGAAAAGAAATTAAGAAATGGGCTTTAAAGTTACAAACAACCCAATTCAAATGGAATATGTATGAGGAAACCGAGTTCTAGCGTTTCCATTTCAGGAACAATTAAATAGGCAGACAAAAGAAGTACCGATCGGCCAAGGATTCTGCATGCTCTAGAATTAACAGCTGCAAGAAACAAAACCCAAGCAAATTTGCCAACCGGAGGAAGATCCATCAATACGAAATCTGTTGGAAGCTATAGGCAACTGTGCTGACTTCCCCGCCGCTCCACACAATGGAGCTGAGTAAACCGGAAGCGACAGCTTATGATTAGGGAAAGACATACGGATTCACAACTAACTAAGGTTCATGTACCTTTGAGTTTTTGGAGCTTAATGATAATAATTTCAGTCAAAACAACAACGAATATAAATAGACAGACCTTGTCCGAATAAGGCTTTGCAGTGAACACAGCAATATGTCTGGACTGGTTCCTTTGAATTTGTCACCGGCATAGGGTTGCCCAAACCTACAACACACTGCCACAGAAACCTACAACAGCAGCTAGGAACCCCAGCTCTGCTCGTATAAGATCATTAGAGTGAGAAGGACCTCTGGACATGAATTAATTCCACAACCCATGGTCGTCAGAGATGTGCCCAAATCGAAAAGAACTACTTCGTCTGTTTCCCTCTTAATTTATTCCCTTCTCTCCAATACGATCAGCATAATTTTCTTCTCTATTTATTATTATTATTATTATTAACCCACAAACAAGGCTGAATCTTTCCCCCTCTTTAGCTATAGTACTATATTCTGGAAACACAACTACTAACAGAATAATAACGATAAATCCTCATAAAAAGTTTCTTTGTTTAACTAACAGTACATTACAAAAGTTACAAACTTCTCAGAGTGAAGGAAATAATTAAGTTTCAGTTAATTTCTTATAGAATAAGAATGCATTATTTTTATTTTTACTTCTCTTTTACTTACAACTAATATTATTTGAAAGCAAATGTTTTATATACATGTCTAATAATAAGAGGAGCAATATCTTTTGGAAATTAATAGAATTTTTAATTTTTTTTAGTTAGCCAGCATAATAAATCACTCCCTCCATGCATCCATAGATATACTTACAAAATATGTCTAGCCATGAAAACTAAGGGGTATAAATGTGTTTTTCTCTTTTCTCTTTTTACTACCATAAAATGCCTATAACTCAAATTTCATTTTTGAGTAAATCACTTAAATTTTCTATCAAAGTTTGCGGTTACTTTTTTAACCTTTTGAACATAGAAGAACAATATATTGTAATTTTTTAAAATTAGGAACTAATGCAAGGGAGATATTATTACATGAATTTAAATGCGTTATTATTATATAAAGTGATTATCTGTCCAAATTGACAATTTATTAAAGCCTCCCAATTTGAGAAATCTAAAAAATAATTTTAAGATCTTTCTTTGTAAAAGGTAAGTACTTTTAGTCAATATTTTAGCTTAACCAGCCTAAAACAATAAAATTAATAAAAATATTAAATTTTCACAAAAATATTATAGAATTAATTTTTGGACTTCTTAAAGTTTATGAATTTAACAAATTGATAATTATGTAAAAATAATGTATAACAACGCATTTAAATTAGTGAAAAATCAGCTAACGTAGAATTGAATGTTGAAATTAGGGTTAGTAAACTTTCCACAAAAAATTTACTAGATATAAAAATATTTCAAAGATTTTATCACTTCCTAAAGCAGTAATTATTGCAAGAAAATTAAAACGGGTGGTGTAATAGAAAATACTTGCTATTTACGAAAAAATAATTTAAGAACACGTTTCAGGTTTCTTCAAGTGTAAAGCTTCAATAAATATACAATTTAAGTTGATAATCACTATACATAGTACACACATTTTTAATACGTTATTACTAATCCCAAACAAATTGTGCTTAAACGTAGCGTCTTCTCATATACTCCTATATGTCAAACATTTGATATGAACAAAACTTGTAGTTTTCAAATATATTTTTTATTTTTTATTATAAATAACATTATAAATAAATTCAAATTAAACTTAAATACAAAAAACGTAAATGACTCAATTAACTCTAGACGGGGGCACTATATTTTTCCCATATGATTAAAGTTAACTCTAAAATCTGTTGCTTCACAATATTTCCTGTCAATTAAACAAATGAAAAATTATTTATGAGCTAACTAAATTTAAATAAAAATTCTCAAGAATCAGGGCAGTCGTTTGAGTCATTTAATTTGTATAAATCCCTCTCTATTACTATGTATATATTCTATACATTACTTCTCAAAACATCACTCATTAACTGATTCGGTCTAAAACATGGTGCTTTATTGTATTTAAACTTCTATGCCAAAATTTTTTTTTTTAAAAAAATCATACTATAAAACAGCAACCTTATTTTCACCCCATAACAAGAACAACAGGAGTGAGAAGTATATTTATCAAAACCTCTCCCTTGCGTCGCACGAGTATTTTGCCTAGTAACATTATAGATAATTATTACTGCATTCCACTAGCCGGTAAATTTAGGGAAAGTTTTAAAAACTCCCCGCGGTTTGATGCAACCTAGACTTATCCCCTTCCATATTGAGAAACCTACATTTGCCCCCCTATGACCAAGCTCCGTTAGCCTCTTCGTTAATGGGTGGGATCCATGATAAAATGGTAAAAAGGAAGTCTTTTGTCTATACTCTCCAATAGTGGCAAACCCAAGATTTTAGGCTTGGAGGGGCTAGGGGCAAAGCAGAGGTGAGACGAGCGATGATCAAAACCTAAGAGAAAAAAATTATTTATAAAAATTAAATTTTATAAAAAGTTATTTAAATAATTATTATTCTAAATAAAAATTAGTAAAATAATTACTTTATTTTGATTAATCATCACTGAAGTAGCCTGGAGAGGAGCGAGAGACATAGAGATGTTGAGAGAGAATGGTTTGGGATAAATATGAAATGTTTCAGAGGATAGGTGTAAATTTGGAATGAAAAGTAAAGATTTAGTACTGTTTGCGCTATTTACCCTTTTATATTCTTCAGCCAGTTTGGGGGATAAAATAGATAACTGGTCCTTAATTTATTACAAAATGGACAACTTAGTACCTTATATTTAAAAACTCACAAAAGTTTCGGGTGGCAGTGTTTGGGATAGATATGTAATGTTTCAGAGGTTAGGTGAAAATTTGTGATGAAAAGTAAAGATCTAGAACTGTTTTTTCTATTTACCCTTTTACATTCTTCAGGCAGTTGGGGGGGAAAAACACTTGACAGGTCCTTAGTTTCTGACAAAATGGCCAACTTAGTACCTTGTATTTAAAAAATTTAAAAATTCTCGGGGGGCAGGGGGGTGGTAGTTCGGTAGTTCCGCCCCTGCTCTCCAGCGTCAACTGTGATTCTCCATACTTTTAAGGCTGTTCTTGCTTAGCAATGTATGGAGTGCTCAGAGGGAGGCACGTTTTTCACTGCCAGTTTTCCATAGAAAATTGGCATCTCCGGCGGTGTAGTACGAGTTGTCGGCATCCAATATCACCTCCGAAACACTCTCCTCTGACCCCATAAATCGTTCCTCGCCCTGCACAAAAACATTGTGTATTTGCTACTTGCCACCACGTCCATTGGCTCTGCCACTATCGCATCCTTAAAATACTCCTCAATTCTGTTTTTAAACCCAGCTCGCAATAATCATCAGCACCGACCTTTATAGTCACGACGACCATCAAGTTCCATAGAGGCAACTCACTTTTGCTATCCACTTGCCACTCTTCCTCTCTCGTCGACCCCAATGAAGACAGCTATGAAGCTCCATCAGTCATAGCTGGTCTTAATCTTTGATGCTCCGAAACTTTGGTGTTGACCTCCAGCCACTGTTGTGCAAGTAACTGCCGGTGAAGACCGGCGATGGCAGGGGCAAAACGCATGAAATTCACCGAGTAATTAGCCAACAAGATCATCATGGCCGAAAAGCCTTTAAATGGTGGTCAACTAATTAAAATGAATTTTGTTCATGTTTTATTAGAATTGCTCAAATTCCAATCAGGAAAAGTCTTGATTCTAGGTCTGCTCTGTAACTATTCATGATTCTCCCCTTTTCGTCCAAATTTATTAATAAGGGATTCTTTAACGACAAAAAATACTAGAAATGAATCATGTAAACAAAAAGGCTAGCTAACTGAGCTTGGTCAGAGAGGAGTAAGTGTAGGTTTCTCAATATAGAGGGGGGATAAGTGTAACTATCCTCTCATTAATTTAATTTATATCAGATGAATACATGTGCATCAGAGATCAAACTATTTGTAACCATCATCTCATTAATTTAATCTATATCATAATTTTTTGATAGCTGATAAACCATTTAAATTATTAGTTTTCTCATCTGTAAATTAATTTTTTTTCATAAAGTTAGGGACTATTGTAATATGAATTATAATAGTTTGGGACCAATATGCAATGAAATGAAAGTTGAGGACCAATTTACAGTGAAAATTAAAGGTTTGTGACTTTTGGTGAATTTACCCAATTACAATTGCATTCTCATGAAAAGGCAAGGCCTAAATCTTATACAAAAAATTTTTAGAAAAAAAAATGACATTAAATGGCGAAACTAAAATTTTTTTTGGGCATAATAAAAAATATTGGGATGTACATTAAAAGGACGAAATGAATTATACATTTAATGATAAAAAATTATAGATTGCTTTAAGAAGAAAAAAAAGTCATGCACAAAATAAATGTAGGTAGCTTTCTCTAAAAAAAAAAAAAACTGATTGTAGGTGGATGGTTACGTCGCATGGAGTAAATTGTCCTTGAATTGAAGCAACTTGGACCATAGGCATTGACATGACTTGCAGCCAGCGGGACAAATTGAATGGTCCAAGCAAATTAAGGCGCCGATATGGAATGAAGTTGCCATGCATTGATTATTTTAATTTGTCGCCAGCAAATACACTGCGGAATCAATTTTGGTGGGTGCTAATATATATACCTGTGCGCACGCTATTTATATGGGTAGAAATATAAGAATGTTTGTGTAACAGATAATCGCCTTCTTAAAAATGATAAGACATTTTACAAAAGCAAAGCTATTGATATTGTAACATTTCCTATTAACGATTGCCTTTTTTAATGAGCAATTGTTACATTCAAAACCATCACCCTCATTAATGCATGCATAAGTACAGTACAAAGGTCCGGGATTTTTATTGCTTTCCAATAAGAAACTTATATAAAGTTCAAGACGAAAGAAACAAATACAACTCTTTGCTAACTTTAACTCACCCACCCTATCTTCAAACACTGCCGACTCTGCTCTCCTTTTTTACTATAACAACTTAGCTTTTGTCGTTTCATTCCACGGATTCATATCACAATATTTCTAATAAACTAAACCAAGAGAAGTTTTAACTGCATAGAGTTGGACCCTTCGAGGGAGATTCGCCCGACACAATAAATTTCAGGGCACCTGACGCCTAAACCTCACTCATACCACAACGGGAAGTACATTTCTTATACTAGGAATTTAACCAGATATCATGTCACTTCACCTCAATCCCGAAAATCTTTACTATTAATCAGATATGGGAAGTCTACAAATTTTTTCATATTGTTTATGTAATTGAACAATTTTATTATTGATATTTTTTTTATTATAAATTTAAATATCAACATTTTATATTGGGAGTAAGTTTATCATCAACCATTAAAAAATTGATTACAAGGTAAACATGAAAAAAGAGAGAAAAATACAAGTTTTCTTTACATAACACATTGGCTCATAAGGTTCTGAATCTATCATTTTTTCCATTGTCTTCAATATGACCATCACTTCACCAACGCCTTGTACCCCCACCACCCTCCGCCCTTTCTGTTACCGATGCTTTCTCCACTATTCCACACGTCGAGCAGTGTTACTTAGTACTAATCCTGGACAAATGAGGTTCAATTGATTAAGGAGAGGGTAAATTCAAAAGTGTTGTACTTTTAGAATAAAGAATCAATGGCAGTCATAGTAAAGGGTTGCTTGATAACAATGGGGAATGTGAAAACACGAAAACTCGGCAATAGAGGTGTGTGGCAAACACAGGATTCTGACTCATTTGGGATCTTGAGTGTTATCAAATGATGAGGTTGCTAGGAGTTAAAGAAAAAAACTTTTAAGGAATAGTTTAAGATCCGCGTCATGAAATATTTTCTGAATAAATGAAATATTCTTACCATTTAATGGCTAGGGCAAAATTACTTCCAATACAAAAGTTGATGGTAAATTTGCAACAAATAAAATATCAGCAACAACATTGCTAGGGGTGAAATTTCAGGTTGTAGGGTCGGGTTTGGGGTTGAAACCCAATTTTTACAGCTTCTCCCTAGCCCGAATAACCCTAATTCTAACCCAACCCTATTTTAGTCATGACCAAAACTAACCCTAATCCAATTAGGGTCAAATTGACCTAATATTTTAAAGAATTGTTTTCACAAGTAAGTTAAGGCCTAATTTTTCCAAAAACTCCACCATAAATGAAAAAATTATACGTGCCTTCAATAGCAAAAATTCACCCAAAAGTAGCAATGCAAAAATTATACACTATCAATAGTGCCTCAAAAGTAATTAAAATTCTGAAACATTCACTTGAAGATGATTCTGTGTTGGTGAATGGCAAGTATCGAGTGTCCACTATTTCTACTGACTATTACAGTGGGTGTTGCCTTGTTGAATGGCTCTTAGACGGTGGTGACTGTCATTGATTAGGAGGAGAGAGCAGGTGTAGGGTAGTAGCTCTATGCATCTCGAAGCGATGGAGTTAACTGGCAGTGGCTTGTGGTTGGGGCCTAGGAGGAGGTGATGTTGAATCAAGGGGAGATGATAAAGAATGAAGGGTGGCCAGCGAGGGAGGAACGAACAAGGTTGACCATCTTAGGTTGAGGCAAGGCGAATAAGATTGATGAATTAGGAGTAGGAAATAGGAACGAAGGCTAGGGTTAGAACTTGGAAATTAGGAATTGGGAGGATTGGGTTAATTATTGGGTTTAGACATTAGGTTGGGTTGGCCTTTTATATAATATAGGGCCAGGTCAGGTATTTTCAAGTCATCTCAACTCAAATCAAAAGTTGAATTTTAGAATAGAGTCAGATTGGGTCAAACCCAAAAATTAGGATTAGGTTAGGGTTTAAATTCAGGTTTTGGATCAACTTATACCTCTAAAGATTGCTCTATCGCGTAAATAACAGCAACAAATTTACACCTTTTCCCATCAAACTTTTAGCACCCGTAATGAGTATTTCGAGCTTGAATCTCGAATAATAAATTCAACGCTGCCATCAACTTTTGAAGACTTAATAAGTTGTTCTCAAGCTAAAAAATATTAAAGAAGTTGCATCATATTTTTCGACCATATTATAGCATAAATTATACGTGAGATTTGTAGAATTCCTGTTGTATATGATATATAGCTACAATATATTGTCAAGCTGTTTAGTGTACTAATGTTTAAATTGCTCAATTACGTATTTGATTGTTGCGTTTTATCCATTCGGGTTATTCTTCTGCTAACAAAAGAATTATAAGGGCAAAGAGCCAAATTTTTCACTAAATTGTGGAGAGTGAAGTAATTTTATTACTGAACATTTTCTACAGGCAAAATTACTGTTAATATTTTCAAAAGATAAAAATTTGTTGTCAAAGTTTTATATTGGGAGCAAATCTGTCATTAGCCGTTAAAATTGCTTAATGTGGTAAAGGTAAAAAAAAAAAAAAGAAAAATGAAAATCTTAATCCCATGTTGTCTTTACCAAATATTGTGAATTTTAAATTTCTGAATCTATCATTTTTATCATTATCTTTGCTACAGTAAACCTCTTTATCCTTCAATGCCCTCCACCTTTTCACCACTATTTACCACTAGCATTACGTTTACTCCTCCATACATCCCGACAATGCTACATGAAATGTTCTCTAGAACAAACCATAATAAAAAAGGGTTTGATTGATGCTGGTGGTACTAAATATAAAGACACTGCAATTTTAAAATAAATGATCAATGGTAGCCATGATAGAAAGTTATTTGATGATGATAAGAAAGGTGGAAATAAGAAAGCTTAGTGATAGGAGGTGTGGTAAAATATAGAGTTTTAACTTATTTACATGTTATGAAAAGTTTGAGTATTCGGGAGTTAAAGAGAAAACTTTTAAGTACTTGTTTAAGTGTTATGTCATAGAATATTATTCAAATAAATAGAATATTTATATCATTTAACAGTTAATAGTAAAATTGCTCATAACAAAAATATTATTGACAAATCTGCATGAAAAAAAGGTTTAGTAATAAAATTATTCTATCTCCTATAATTTAATGGTAAATTTACCTATTTTACCGAATTATTTGTGAATTGATCAAAAGATACAGGTAAGGTACCTTAGTTTATTCCTTTCATCATTTTATTAGTCTTTCAAAACATACGGGGTTGTTGGTGGCTGCCGGCTGGAAGCGAGCTACCTGCCGCACAACGGCATACAATTGTACAAAGTGCAAAAGAATAAAATCAATCGAAAATTACCTAGAACACCCTAAGGTATACCCAAACCTATATTTGTCTTCTCATTGTTTCAAATATCTGTACTTACATCCCTGAAAATTTAACTTTGTCATTCACCGTTAACAAAGAAAAAGGAGCATTTCTAACTTTCCCTCATAGCCTTCATCCACATAAACTTTACTCCCAACTTCTGAATCTAAACAAAAACAAAACCAAACAAATCAAACCTTAGTATACTGAATTGATTCTTTCTCTCGTCAATTTTGGAGATGATTGCTCCCTCTGCTTGTCTTTGATTCTCACCAAATGAAAGTCCAACACCATGGTACATCCGGAACATAAAAGGATTAGAACGATTGACCAGAAACTATTTCAAGCCAGAGAAGATTGCTAACAAAAAGCCAGAAGAGAACAATGGCGGGGCCGGCGGCACTATGAATTAGGTGGCGGGATGAGATGGGGTGATGTATCGAGTACAAAGGGGACGAGACAGGGGGCAGCGATTTGACAGCTTCGATTGTTGAATGAGGAATCGAGGATCCGGGTTCTCAAGGAGGTGGCGAGGGTTTGTACCGTTGCTCTCTTGATGGCGGTGGTAGACATAAGAGACGACAAACGGTGAGTGGGAAGAATAACCAAATGAACAAGCCCAAAAGCAGAAATAGCTTGAATTGAACCTTCACTCGAATTTCGATCCTCGACGCTCAAATTGAAACTTCTAAAGACCCAGAAGCAGAAAACGCTCGCTCGTCAGTCTTTGGGCGGCGGAGGTGGTGTAGCAAGGGCTTTAGAGTGGAGAATCAACTTTCTCCTCCGACTTTAGAATGGAGAATCCTAATGGCTCCCTCACATCGCTGAAGTCGATGCCATCGGTGGAGCAATTTCGCCCTCATCGACCTCCGTCGAGGCTTCTTGCAAAAGGCAAGACCTGGTCATTTTCGCTCCGCCAAGTGAAAGGCAATGCCGTCACGATCCCTCAAAATCCAGGCCCAATTTCACGTCGATAGCGGCAGAGGGTGACAAGTCTAGGCTTCTCCCTCTTCTTCTCTTTCACCCCTTCACCAGTAGGACATCACCAAGCAAGGATGGCGATTCGAATCTGGTGTCTTTTTTTTTTTTTTCATTATATTTTCTCTATAAACCATGATGATGGTTGTCTGAGCGCATGGTCGACCATGGGTAATCGGTCAAGAGGACGGTGAATCGAATCGGCTCGTCAGTGGAGTAAGTAAGTGGCCGTGATTGTTCCGATTCCGGTGGCAGCGATGATGGACGGAGGATGTGGAGGAGGAAGAGAGTTTGGGGGGGGGGGGGGGGGTATCTTATTAGATGCAGAAGTTGGTGGGGCAAAATTTTAGGAAAAAAAGATAGGAGGACAAAAGTAGGCATTTTCTCTTTTATGTCATAATGGTCATTAATGAAGTTAAATTTTTAGGGGGGTAATTGTAGGTATTTGAAATAGGGGGACACAAGTGTAGGTTAGGGTATACCCAGGGGGTTTTGGTAATTTTTCCTAAAATCAAAGACGCGTAAGCTCGCTTATACGATTTCTATCTCTCACACACTTTAACAAAATCCTACATACATTTATATATTTTTAGCCTAGTTAGTAACTATAAAAATTGTAATTAATGACTTCGAGTCCAAATTAAGGTCAAAAAACGATTACGAAAGCTGTTTGAACCCGCATAGTTTAATCGGGTGCCATGACTTGATCAGAATTTAATTTGGTAGGCTAAGCTAGGCCACCTTTGATGACCGAAATGTAAGTTACAGAATGAGCGATCGACCATTTTGGGCATTTGGATGTCTGCGAACGTACTTAGCCGCCAGCCCAATATGCTAGCTAGTACTAGTAGTATTATTCTTTCAATGTTTTATTACAAGTTTTATCATAACTATATTGAACCATAATTGTACGAGAATAAGTGGAAAAAAGCCAACAAAAAACACACTTGAATTATCATTGGCTTCTCGAATTTTGAAACTATTAAAGATATTGAACCATCAATTGACCCAATTCAAATAGTTTGGAACATTGAAGCCCCTTTTTGCAATTCTAACCTTAAAAACAAATAGCAATTAGGAAACTTGTTCTAGACTTGGGTTTCAGTTTATCTATTACCACATTGGCTTCATATTGTTTGTTCTATTTTAATTTTTTTATTTAATTTTGACTTACATTGATTTATATTATTATTTAATAAAATTTTTTAAAATATATATTTAAAAACTAAGATCCTTGTAGTTTCTAAATATAATATTTTTTTAAAAAAATTAATAAATAATAATATAAATAAATTTAAGTTAAAAAATTAAAATGGAACAAATAATATGAGATGAAAGTAGTAATATTTTAATTCTTCATTGCGTTGAGTATTCCCCGTGAAAAATAAAATCTCAATGCATATCCTCCTGCAAAGTCTACATTATTTATATAAGACCTTTCGGGGTCGCCTTACTTATCTGCGATTCCAACACTGCAAGTTGAGTTGGAGGTCTAAAACGAAATCCAAAGCAGAGCAACACACACCAAATGGGTGAGCCACTTGAAATCGGCTCCACTACTATAACCCCGAGGGTCCGCTCCGCCGAGCCCACGCCGCCAATATCCACTCCCGTAACGCCGAGGGCTGCGTCGGTTTCCCCAACGACGCCGATGTCAGCTCCGCCCTCGCAGCTCCATTCGCCGTCTCTTTCTCGCTCTCCCCTCCTATCCTCCCCCGCCGCCGAGCCAGAACCAGTCAGGACAGCGAAAACAAGCAGAGCCAACACCCCGAGATACTCCACCCCGCCGATCTCGGCTCCGCCGTCCCAGCTTCACTCACCTTCCCTCTCCCGGTCGCCGCTGCTCACCCCGGACGTGATAAGGACAGCGAACACGAGCAAGATGAACACTCCCAAAGTGTCGACGCCAAGAAACTACACGCCGAGGCTGAGAACTCCCCGTTTCATCACTCCCCTCGGAAGTCCGTTGCGGAAGGTTCTCCACATCACGAAGCTCGACCCTCACGACGCCTGGCTGCCAATCACCGAATCCAGAAACGGCAACGCGTTCTACGCTGCGTTTCACACTCTCTGTTCGGGGATCGGTGTTCAAGCACTTGTGCTTCCTGTTGCTTTCACGGTTCTTGGCTGGTGAGTTGAGGTCTGCCCGCGAAATTTTAATTTTCGCGATCGGTTATACTTTATTACATGACGTGTTAATGGGTTTCTTCTTCCTTTTTTTTGTTTTTTTGTTTTTGGTGTTGCAGGAGCTGGGGAATTATAACTCTGGTTTTGGCGTTTATTTGGCAGCTGTACACCCTCTTCTTGCTGGTGCAACTCCATGAATCTCCAGAGGCTGGAGTGCGTTATAGCAGATACATTCAGCTCGCCACTGCAGCGTTTGGTAAAGCTGCCTACTTCTGATTTCCTTTCGTATCATGCCCTTACAGAATAAAAAATGCTAAATTTGAATTCATATATACTTACTCCAACTGATCATTTGAGTTTGTCACAAAATTTTTTTATGTTTGTTTCCAATTTTGTATTATTTATTTTATTTTTCTACACGTTAATTAAGAAAACCTTATAAATTAAGTGAGGGCTCAAAATAGAATATATATGTTGCAAACTAGTTGAAACGGAAGGACTATGTATTTCCATGTATTTTTTTCATTTACCATACAGATCATTAATGTCTAACTTTGTTTTGATTCTATATATATATATCAAGGTGAGAAGCTAGGGAAATGGTTAGCGACGTTTCCCATCATGTATCTATCAGCAGGCACATGCATCGCTTTGATCATCATCGGGGGCTCCACCTTGAAGCTGTTCTTCAACACCGTCTGCGGCGGAAAATGCACGGCGGCGCCGCCGACAACTGTCGAGTGGTACTTGATATTTACGTTCGCAGTGGCTCTTCTGTCACAACTCCCAAATCTGAACTCCATTGCCGGCGTTTCTCTCATCGGGGCATTCACCGCTGTGGGGTATTGCACCCTTATATGGGCCATTTCTGTTTCCAAGGGTAGACTCCCGGGAGTTGACTACAACCCGGTGAGAGGAAACACAGACATTGCGAGGACTTTCGATGTCCTAAACGCACTTGGAATTGTTGCTTTCGCTTTTAGAGGCCACAACCTTATCCTCGAAATTCAGGTACATTTATATATATATATATATAATAAATCCATTCTTAATTACTTATATTCGAATCTAACAATTTTGTCACGGTGGCTGCACAGCATAGCATACTAGTAATTTGACACAAACGCTTGTTTAATTAACCAAACGCTTGTTCAAAAGTACGAATTTCAATTCAACACCTACAAAAGTTGACGTTGACGATGGAAAAGGAAAAACGTGCCACTATGAGGAGAAACTCAGAAATTGCGGCCCATTTGACCCATACGAATGAGAAATGACTAATTTTGAAAGATAAACCAAAGTTAATTTTTTTGTTTCTTCACCAAAAACAAATTAAGTACTTACCCTTAGTCATTTTTAAAATATTTATGTAATGCTATTATACTAGTGCTCCTAGCTGCCATACGATATTTCAAAGTTTATATTTTTGTGAACTTACTTGTATTACTCCTGCTCATCTGTTCCGCTTGGTTGGTAAAATTGATGGAATTGCAGGCCACAATGCCATCTGACGAGAAGCATCCCTCGCGTGTACAGATGTGGAAGGGTGCCAAGGTTGCGTATGCCTTGGTCGCAATGTGCTTATTTCCCCTCGCAATTGGCGGCTATTGGGCTTATGGGCGATCGGTACGATAACTTAATTCTGCCCATTTTGCATGGTTGAACCTACAAATATTTCAGAACTTAACAATTTCGTCCACATTCCCTTACAGATTCCAGTTGGGGGCATGCTAACTGCCCTGTTTGCATTCCACGCCAACGACACATCAAAGTTCCTATTGGGCATGACGAGTTTATTTGTCATAGTGAATGCTTTAACCTCTTTCCAAATTTATGGCATGCCGTTGTTCGATGAAATGGAGTCAGTATATGTGATAAGAGCCAAAAAGCCATGCCCATGGTGGCTCAGGGCAACTTTCCGAACCTTTTTTGCCTTCATATGCTTCTTCGTTGCGGTGGCAATTCCGTTTCTGGGGAGCTTTGCCGGTCTAGTGGGAGGCCTGGCATTGCCGGTGACCCTGGCATACCCTTGCTTCATGTGGCTTATGATGAAGAAGCCGAAGGAGTATAGCCCAACATGGTGGCTCAATTGGGTCTTGGGGGTTTTGGGTATGGTTCTTAGCGGGCTTTTAGTGGCTGGTGGAATTTATGTTGTTATTGACACTGGTGTGAAGGTGAGTTTCTTCAACCCTACCTGAATTATTAATGTTGGAAGGCAAAGTCTTCTTCAGCTTTTTCTTTTTTGGAGGTTTGACGTGCGATATAGAATTAATTTGTACTATGATGTTAGCTAATATTTTTTGTCCAGACTGTTACAAAAATAAATGTGATTTAATTACTTAGTTGATTTTTGTGGCATATATCAAACTAGTCTTCTAGCCGCCTCTTCGATGAAATAGCAAAGCAAAAGATAATCCGACCTATGGAAAGGTTGAAATCGACCCACAGGAAAACCAAAACCAACCAAAAGGCTAACCTTAATTTGCTAGGTTGGACAAACCGTCACACTATTTGTAATCGTGATCAAATAGAGGCACTCCTTCTATCGGTGGATAATCATTCAATTTGATTTCAAAATCTTCGAAATTTTTAGGTAACCACACAATCTATAAGGAACTAATAGGGCTTTAAGGCGCTTTTCGTGCAAAAAAAAAAAAAAAAAAAGAATGTTACTGTTGAAGTTTTAATAGATAGTGAAAGTAAAGCGTATCAGCCTCAGGGATTGGGGTAAATAGATACAAAATTAGGCAAACTAACTTACAGCTGGTAGTGGAATTTCTTTGACAATTTAGTAAAATTAAATTGACTAAAATAAATAACAGCAAGTGAACTGCCAAACAAATAACCAATATAAAAAGAAATCAGATGAGAAGCATTCCTAGAAATTGATCAACCGATCTTTTAGCTATATTTTGTTACTAATTAATTATCCTAAGCAATTACCCTCTACTTGTATGTTAAGAACTCTAAATTACTAGCTTCATTTCCTGATCTTAGTTAGTGTAATTCTTAAGACCCAATCAACTTCCACTGTCTATTTTACAATCCTAAGAATTATTAATCACGAATTTCTTTCCACAACCTCACAGACAAGATCTATTTGTCTTAATTCTTGTCTATATTCATTCACAATATTAGAGATACAAAAGCATTAAATACATAATATAACAAACAAGTAAGAGGAATAATGCCTAAAATAAATAATTAATCAACCATTAGCATCCAACTAGGTTTCACAATCGCTAGGAATAAAGAAAATTAGTCCATACTGTAGAAATAAAGCATCCTAACAATAGAAACAATCCCCAGCAATAAAAAAAAAATAGTTCATATTGTAGAAACAAAGCATCCTAACATAATAAATAATATCCATAGCTAAAGAAATAAGAACATGAAGCTAGAGAAGAAATCCCGACAGAAATAGCACTAGTATAGCACTCCAATTTTGAGTTTTGCCTCCTTGGATTGCAACTACAACTCTTGTCTGTCTCTCTTTCTGGAACGAAAAACCCTTAAAATCTCATCGAACAATGCCACATGTAATGCAAAATATATAATACTCGAACCGCCGATGGCCGCAGCCCTATATTGCTAGTTATTATATTATGCACCTATGTCTAATTAGACATACTAATTCATCATCAACTCTCTATATATAATTCACATCCATAAAAAAATTGATAAAATTATCCTTTACCAAAACTCTATCTCTTCCTTTAGAAATCTTACTCATTCCCCCCGCAAAGGAGATTACCATCGTCGCCGTTGCTCGTGCCGCTACCACTACCATCATCGCCACAACCAGATATTCTGTCATTACTTGCATCTGCATAAGTGTAAAAAACAAAAGTGCAAAATGTCTAAAGAAATTGAAAAAAGTGTCTAAATAAGTATATATAAATGCATAAAATAATATCTAGATTATTTATTTTTTACGTATCTTATTCTTGCCGTTGCCGCTACTGTCACCATGGCCGCCATTGTAACCAACACCAACGCCGAATAGTTATCAAAGCATGGCGGTGTTCCTTCAGATCTAGTAGTAGTTGTGCATCTCCGGATCTCATAGATTATTTTGTTTTCTCTTTCAGGCCACCATATGCCTCTGCTCTCTCATCCTTAACTAAATTGTACGTAAAAACTATCTTCATAAGTGTCGTATGTAAAGATGAAAAGCGTCTAAGAAGAATATAAAGAAGTGTTTGCAATAATATGTAAAAGTGTTTGGTACAGTATATGGAGGCATCTAAAGTAATATAAAGACAACTTATTAAGAAAAAGTGTTCAAGTAAATATCAAAAAGTGTCTAAAAAAATATGTAAAATTGTTTAAACCAACTTATAAACAATTTATTATCTTCAAAAAATAAATATCTAAAATAATTAAAAAATGTCTACATAAATATATAAAAGTGTCTAAATAAAAATGTGAAAGTGTTTTAACAAACTTATAAACTATTTGTTATTTTAAAAAAATAACTATCTGAAACAATTAAAAAAAATTGTTTGAATAAATATGCAAAAGTGTCTAAGCAAAAATATAAAAGTGTAAGTAATATCCAAATAATTTATTTTTCTAAAAAATAGAGGTGTGTAAACTAATAAATAAGAAGTGTCTAAATAAATGTCTAAATATATCTAAAGTAAAAAAAAAAAATGTATAAAATAATAACTAATAAATAAAATCTATTTTTTTGGGACAACAAATAACAGTAGCTCATGCCAATCTCCTTTTTTCTTACCCAGCGCCAGCGTCTCCGCCATGGCCACAAATCTCTCGCTAGGCTCCACCATCGTCATCATCCTCATGCCTCACCGTCGTTTTTAGATCTTAGTCGCCGCCGTCTCATCAAGCATATACACCGCCTTCTTTGTCGCCGCCTTGTTCTCCATTTGTCGGATCTAAAGCTAGCCTGAAGCTCTCGTTTTTCCTTGCCTGAACCAGCGTTGTCCGTCTCCCTAGCCTGGCGAAGCCAGATCTGGTCTCATCCTTGCCGGACGGGAGACTTCGCTTGAACTCCCGCTGTTCCTCCCTTGTGTTTGCGTTCTTCATCGCATCCTTCCCGGTCGGAGACTCCGCCTAAAGCTTTCACTCTTCCTCGGTTGCGTCTGTGTTTTTCATTTCGCTAGCGTGATGATTACTTCTCCAAATTTGATGTGTCCTTTCATTGCCAAAAACATCATTTGGAGCCGATTGTGATTGAACAGATGGAAGGATGTGAGCGATTGCAACAGCTGATGGTTTGAGAAGGTTTTAGGAAGACAACATGTCATAGGGTAGCAAGGTAGATGGAAATTAGTTAGGATTATAAGAGACATATTTGTAAAATCATCTATATCTAATCAGACATATGTTCATAATAGCTATGGTATTATATTGCCCCACGCTAAGGTAATTAGGCTACAACCTTGCTCCTTTTTTCAACTTTCTTCCTCAAATTTCAAGCTTTGTCCAATTTGGCCCCCGTTTATTAAATTTGTGCACAATATCCAAAACACACACACAAAAATGTTATAAAACCCAAGGCTAACATATAATTTAAGCTCACAAAATATCAATGCATCAGATGCTACTATAATGTAAAAGCTCTTTGATAGAGTTTGTTTCTGCTGTTCAATCAAGATATAACTAATATAAATAAAGATGTGGAGTGGGGTTGTTTTAGTATTTTGAACCCTTAAACAGTTGTTAGATTGTGAATTGTCAAACAACCACACGATTTAGCTAAAGAGAATAGTTTAAAGTATTGTTCTTATGCACCTGTGTATAGGAGCTCATCCACAGATACTTTCTATCAACTCTTCATTAATCAAGAGATAATAAATCAACATGCATAAGCGTGAAATTTATTTTTTTTTGGTACTCAAAATAAGAAAAAGGTAGAAAGAGATGAAAGAAAGAAAATGTATAGGTTACAAAACATAAAAAGTCAAGAACAAACTAGATCAAACTAAGATTCTTTAGTACTTGCAAGAACTTGTTGCCACTGCTTTGCTTGACTTGTGCATAACTTAGTTTGACTATTGAAGCACCTAGAAGAATCACTGCCTCGGACAAATGCATCCTGTAGAGGCAATCGGTGTCTCTTAGCAAACAAGCAATTATTTCTCTATACATGCCCTCTTGCTTCCAATGGATTTAGACATCGATGTGGATTCTCTTTTGGTAACCAAGCACCTATGTTAGCCCTAGTAGTGGCTCGAAGACCTTCTGAAAAACCATTTAAGATAATTAGGTGTGCATGACTTTTTGGAGCTGTAACTGATTTGGAAGAGCAAGAGGCAAAATTATCTAAGCACTTAGTAGTAAAAGTCATTTGTTGGTTGCTTGTATTTGGTCGATTTCGATGTTTATTGGTCGAGTTTGATGTTTAAGGTGATCAAATTATGTACCTTCCTTTTTCAAGGTTTTGAATTGAATGAGAGGTTACTTGTTGATCCAAATTTATCAATAAGGGCCAATTGAGAGGAAGTTATCGACTGTTGACTCTTATACAATGAGAACTTGGATCTATGTTAAATGCCTCTTTTTATTTGTTGAATAAGAACCATGGATAAACAAAATGAATTTTTAGGAAGTTTCAGGTAAGTGAGTTTTATCATACATATAACTTGGTCCTTAATGCCAAGGATTTCCATGATTGCTACCAATGACATGCTTCTTTTCAAGACAAAAAGTAAACAAATGGACACTACCATCCCAAGCAGGCAACCAAACTCCCAGTTGATTAGGTTGTAAAAGTTTGGAGGTGTTAATAGAGTCCAAGGTTGACGCTGCAATTGAGCTTGTAGGTCAAGGAATACCTTGATGTAACTTATTACAAAAGTCATAAATTTCTTATTGGTGATCCAAAGTTTTTAAAATCATAAATTCTGCCTAGAATCAATTTTTGTCCTTGGAGAATAGTAAACCATAGAATCAAATAGAATCATAAGATTCCATAATAAAGAAAAAATGATTATGTTGATCTTAAGTGTGATAAGAGAAGGGGTTTAGTGGCCATTAGGAGGAAAAATTATTATTATATAATACATTTTTATGTCTTAGATTCATATTTTGTACTTTGCAGAGCCTAAATGTAAAAAAAGAAAAAAGTTTGTTTGAACGAGAAGTTGTAATTAAATTTGCTATTTTTTTAATTACGGTTGCAACTATTTTATTATATGAGGTTTTTAATGTAACAAGAAAAAGTATTCGGGGTCGTTAAATGAGTAAATTGTTGGTTTTGATAAAATCTTAAAATCTCAACTATTCCACAATTTTATGATTAATTCATATTATTACATGATTTTATCCTTCTCCATGATTTTGATGTAAATTAGATCAATTTCTAGTGCTTGGATTGTATATCAAGCAAATCTACGACCAGAATCACAATTCTGATAATCAATGATTGATTCTTAATCTTCAATTCTTCTAATTGGTTTTGTAATGCTCTAGCTTAATTAGAATATTGCTTCTTATTTGTGCTAAGCTTTTACAAGGCATTTAATATTCACTTTCCAACTCTTTGATATATAGTATCCTTAGCTTCTTTTTATTTGACCCATCGATTATGCTGAATCTCCTCCAGCTGAGCTTGTAAATTAAAGATATTGGTTTTAAATTGAGTTCAGGGGCACATTATTATAGAGATGGGGCTGGCAGCCGCCCTTAGAATTTTGGAAAATGTTATGGGGTAGGTAGTATATGTGATATAATTGTAAGAAATTTAAAGTTAGGTACCTATATGTAAGTTTAAAATTAATGGAGGACTTTTATATCTTTTAACCTTTTTTTTTTAAATAATTTTAATGAATCTAGTGCATTTATTCTCTTTTCCCTTTTAGTTTCACAGAGTTGCCCCCTTTTTGCGATTAGCAATTATTAACACGGCGCTCGATGTGATTCACTTTTTTTGTTTTCAATGATAGCCACTAACGGCCAGCCCCCCCTCCAATTCGCTCTTTACACTGCTCGTCTTTGCTCTCTTAGCTTTTTGGCTGATCTGATTTTCTATTCTAGGTAAGTAAAGCTGAAGTAGCTCGTCTGTCTCGACATCTCCCCTGACCATTGTTATTGTAACATTGTTGATTTCATTTGATTGACTTGTTTAATTGGTTTCTTGAAGAGTAAAAAGAAGACTTGATTGTTGTTGCTGTTGGGCTAGAGGTCCCCCTAAATCCAATTTGCTTTTTGCACACTACTAGTCTCTAGTCTCTTAGCTTTTCGGCTGATCTGATTTTTCAGGTAAGTGAAGCAGCTCATCTTGACGTCGCCATTGTTATTGTTAATTTTGTTTAATTAACTTGGTTAGTTGGTTTCTTGAAGAGTGAAGAGAAGACTTGATTGTTGTTGATTGTTGATTTGTTGTTGGGTTAGAATTAGTTAGAGCTTCTGAGTAAATTAGTTGGTACTTGGTACGTGTTGAATTGTTATAAGTGACTTAAAATTATTTTTAATAGGAAAAGTTTGTTGCTACTTGTTGATAAACAAATTATTCCATTTAGTTGATATTAAAAAATATTTACAAATTACAAAAGCAATAGCACTGAATTTAAGATAGATATTTGCTTTGAATCAGTTAGCTTTGTTATCTTAATGTTTCAAGTTTGCTTCCACAGCTATGGGTAGTAAACAAAAAAAACTCTTATACTTCTTTCATAAAAAGTCTCCACCAAAAGGTGAAAGCCAAACCCAAAGGGGTTAATGTCCATGAATAGTGGAAGAGGTTTCAGAATTTGTTGGAGACGTAGATTTATCTTCAATCTCCAACTGTTGAATATTCTCAACCAACTCTAAGAGCTTCAAATTCTACAAATGTTTCTATAGTGCGTGATCCAGGGTTACGCCCACCAATGTGGACATATCCGATTAACAAAAAGGATGAGATAAGAATGGCCTACTTAAATGCCAGTCATTATCAAATCAAGTGTGATTATCTTCTTTTAGGGTCAACAAATAATCAACGTAAATTTCAATATTCAATGTTTTTTGAATTCTCTTGATATGAGTATTCTGAAACAAACGATGCTGCATTCTATTTTTATTGTTATCTGTTTATGGAGAAATCAAAAGCACAAAATGGTTGCAATTCTTGTATTATGAATGGTTTTAAGAAATGGAAAAATGTTAAAGATGGGAAAATTTGTTCATTACTCAAGTATATAAGGTTAGGCTCTTGTTCCCCACACAATAATGCCATGAATAATAGTGCAACATTATTGAACCAATCTGGTCATATTGATAAGGCAATAATGAAACAATTAGAGGAAGAGATTGAAAATAATAGACTTCAGCTTAGAACTTCAATCGATGTTGTCTGGTGGTTATCTTTTCAAGGGATTGCGTTTAGAGACCATGATGAGTCTATTGATTTAAGAAATCAAGAAAATTTTCTTGAGCTGCTAAAATATGTAGCATCTTATAATGATAAATGGAGAGTGTTGTCTTAGAAAATGCTCCTTACAATGCAAAATACAAATCTCTTATAATACAAAAAGAAATCTTGCATGTATTTGCAAAGAAAGTAAGGAAGAAGATTCGTAAGGATATTGGTAATTCGATGTTCTGTATCATTTTGGATGAAGTGAGTGATGAAAGTAAAAATCAACAAATGACCCTTGTTCTTCGATTTATTGACATCAAAGGTTGTGTACATAAACGGTTCTTTTGTATTTCACGTGTGAAAGATACATCATTAGCTAGTTTATACTCTGAGGTCTGTAGTATTCTTTCTAATCATGAATTAAATGTTCAAAATATTTGTGGCCAAGGGTATGATGGTGCTAGTAACATGCATGGGGAATGGAGTTCTCATTTTGCATCTGTTAGCAGTCTTCTTAATATGTTTGATGCTGCTTGTGAGGTTCTTGAAAATGTTAAGGAAGATGATGCTAATTATAAGTTAAGAGGAGGTGCTACAATTGCTTTGAAAAGAATGCTTTCATTTGAGTTTATTTTCATTGCTCACTTGATGTATGAGATTTTTGGTATAACTGATGCTCTATGGCAAGCATTACAACAAAAGGGTGAAGACATTATAAAAGCAATGGACTTGATAGAAACTACTTCATTGTGCTTACAAAAGTTAAGGAAAGATGGATTAGATTCTTTTATTCAAAAGGTCTGCTCATTTTGTTCACTACATGATATTGATGTTCTAAATATTAGTGCTCCGCATTGTGTGGGGCGTAGTAGTCATCGGCATGATGATGTTGATGTGGAGCATTATTATCATTTTGATGTGTTCAATGAAACTATAGATTTTTAGTTCCAGGAGATATCTTTCAAGTTCAATGAGCGTCTTATAGAGCTTTTGAAGTTAAGTTTGTGTTTCAATCCGAAAGCTGGGTTCAAGTCATTTGATATTGATTCCATTTGCAGCCTTACCTAGAAATATTATCCCAATGATTTTTCAAAATATGAACATGACTTAATGCCATTTTAATTACGGCATTTTTATGTTGATATTAGAAATTTATCAAATTTTGAAGGATTGTCATCAATACCTGAGTTATGCCAAGTTTTAGCACTTACTAGAAAGTCTAGTTATTACTTTCTTATTGATAGATATATCCATTTGGTATTTACTCTTCCTATGTCAACTACTACTACAGAATGTTTTTTTTTAGCTATAAAAATTGTGAAGACAAGATTGAAAAAGATAATGCGAAGATTTTCAGTTTAGATTCAATACATGATGATTTTAGAGATTTGAAATAGTGTCATGTTATACTTTGAGTTGTAAACTCTTGAATTGAACTTAATTATTATAGATTTTTAAATTTCATGAATATATATGTATTACTATTTGATGTTTTTTGTTTTTGATTGTAAATTTATACATTTTAATTACTCACTCATATATTCACTCTCACCCCCCGCCCCTAGTCTAGAATCCTAGCTATGCCACTGGTTGTGTTTGTGCTGAGTTGTCAACTTGGTTAGTAATATAATGCAAAACTTGAGGAAAATGTCTTTTCACCACCCTAAAAAGAATCTTGGAAATGTAACAAATAAGGTAAAGGGTTTGAAGCATTAGTGCACATTTAATATTGTTGTTGTCATTCATTTAGGCATCCTTTTTACAAAAAAATCATTCCAGTCATAAATTGTTCTTTATTCTCCAGCTCTTGGTGGGATGAGTCAAGCCGTTAAGAGCATTTCGTGCATCGACACTCATTTTACGAAAGCAAATCAAAGAAATCATCCCTGTCTCTTTTGCTGAAACCAACCCCCTCCCCCCCCAGATAAATGCTTTTCAATGAAAGGAATTGATTTTATCCATAGGGCTATTTTGTTTTAACTTAAGCCAACTGGATTATTTTTACTTTTATATCTTTTTTTCTTGAAATCAATTTCATTTAAAAGCTAATATTATGTAGATGCAACAATCTATTTGAAAGTGAATTTTTATGATGTTATTAAAAATTTTTAATTTTTTTTATAATGCATAAAACTAGAAAAATTTAGTGAGATTGCAAAAATTATATTTTTAGATAAAAAATATAAGAATAAAAATATGTTATTTTGAATGCAATTGACTTAAGTTAAAATGAGCTGATTTTTACTATTTAGGAACCAATTTTGAAGCCCAAACATCTTCAAAATGCACCACAATTTGTACTCAATCCAAGCATGGAGCAAAGCAAGCAACAAATCCAACGTTGTTTGCGCTAGTACATGTAGCAATGGCCCAACTAACTAGGAAAGACATAAAGTAGAATTAAGGGTTGCCCACAAACATGTTGACTTTTCCCAACCCATGTGGGCTCCCTTCCTTTCCTTATTCTCTCTTCTTCCTTTTTTTTTTTCTCTCTTGACACATTTGGAATGAAAGGCAATCATAAGTCAAAAATTGTAGCTGGTGGTGGCAAATTGAAAGGCTACAACAAGTGCAGCAAAATTGGAAAATGGGTCAAGATACAACTGGAGTAAGGTGGTGCTTCGGCAACAAATAGTTATTTCATCTCCTCACTATTACATCGATAGCTTGCTCAATTCTTAGAGCAAAAGAAAATTGTGATAGAGATTTATTTTTTTAGAGAGACAAAATAGTAAAATATTTATTTGGAGTGTTTGCGAAACACTTAAGTTCCACTATTTTAGGTTTATCTCACACTTCTAAAATTTTTTGTCTTAAGAAGTATATTTTTCTGTAAGCCTACTATTTTATTAATAAAAGAAACTTTCGAAGTTTGTCTCGTGGACGTAGCCTTAAATTAAGAGTGAACCACGTAAATTTTTTATGTCATATTTACTGATCATCTTGCACTCGTAGTTTATTACCTGTTGTGCCCCAACAACTGGTATCAGAATAAGGCGCGATGTTTATATCTACTTATTGTATACTTTGTGGTTGTGAATGAAAAAATGTGGATCCTGGATCCTCCATGGTGTGTTCGTAGGTGTGTTCGTAGTTCACAACAAACATTTCCCACTACATTAGCAATAGTGTAGATGCGTCAAATCTCTTTATACTTAAACAAACCTTTGAACTTACAGACAATTTGCACATATCATTAAAGCATAGTAATGGCAAGTACCAAGATCAGTTTTCCTAAGGAACAAAAGTCGTCTACCATACTCAATATCTCCTTGTTATCTAACCGGCAATTAAGAGAAATTTTTAACTAACTGTTATGAATTAACTAAACTAAACTAATGCAGTAAACTAAATTACTAACTATTTGCAAGTAGCGTAAAAATAATTAAAAAAATCAATGATAACAAACCTCATACTTAGAATCTAATCCCCCGATGACTTTAATTATGTTGCTTTTACTTTGGTTTAATAGGATTGTAATTAATTTGGACAATGGGATACTACCTAATGTAGATTAACTCCTTATTATTCTCGTTACATTAACCCTATTATTAAGTCACTGATAAGGTGTTTAGGCCTACCGTATTTCTTAAGAATGCATTAAAGTCCTACGACCTACTACTTGGTTTCACCATAGTCCAAAAATATTATATCGCACCTATTACTCCCGGTTACGAAAATATTTCTTTTATCTAACGGTGATTCATAGCAATATACCAGATGCTAACTGACGTATGTGTATCATTCCAAATTGAATTAGTAGGCTACCTATTATTAATCAACGCAACAAAGCACGTTAGATAAATTACAAGAAAAACACATAATCATATTAAACTAGAAATAATCACAATCATCAAATCATTTTAGGGTTCATATACTCTAAGCATAAGTAGGAAAAGTTTAGCTCATAGTACCGTAAAATAAACACCAAAGAATCAAAAGAAAATTAAGAAAAGAATTATCCATGGTTGAATGTCTTCTTCTCAAAGAAATCTTTGATCCAGCGCTCATAAAATGGTGTTGATCATCAAATTTGCCTCCAGCAACCTTCCTCTACGAAAAACTTTCTTTTTTGTGTTTTTCCTCGCCTCCTCTCTTTTGTCTATCTTTTTTCTATCTTTTTTCCACCTCTTCTTGGCTTTCCCAAACAACCCTTGGCCGCCTCTGGGTGCCTCTATGCTTGTCCCTTTCTAAACCCTTAAAATTAGCTTGAAAAACCCTAACAGCATGCAAACATAGGCAATAACATGGGCATGTTTGGGCAAACACAGGTAATAGCACAGGCATGTTATAGGGCGTGTTTGACACCTAGAATGTAAAAATTGTGAACTTTTATGATACGATTTGGAACATGGGCGTGTAAGCTTCAAAACTTCACCGAAACTTGCAATTTAGCTCTAAAACTCCACCAAAATCTTTTCTATCTTACATGAAGCTGAGATAAGACTAGAAAATGAAATATAAATCAATTACATACTATATCCTACAAAATATATATAAAAAATAGGTGAATATAAAGGAAAAACCTATAAAAAAATATAACTAAATATGAGCACATCACTTCACATTCAAAAATAAGTTAGATTATTATTCAACATTTTTTTCTTGATAGTGAGTATTGATCATAATCATGGAAGCAATGAAAAGTAAGATGATTAGTTTAAATGTCTCAAATTATGACTTATAAAGAAGTAAGATGAAGGATCTCTTATATGTGATGAAGATACTTTTGCCCGTGTTTAGTATAATGAAACTAGAGGACAGAATGAGTGAGGATTGGGCATTTGAGCATGAGCAAGTATGTGGTTTCATTGAAAAGTTTGTTGAAGATAATGTTTAGAATCAGATATCACGGAGACTCATATGTGGACATTGTGAAATAAACTTGAAGAGTTGTATGCTTCAAAAATTGGTAAAAACAAATTATTTTAGTTGGCAAGATTGCTTCATGTAAAATGCCAGAAAGGTGCAATCATGGTAGATTATCTAAATGATTTACAAGGGATCGTGGAACAGTTGTCCACAATGGGAATAAAGTTTGAAAATAAGGTACTCGCTCTTATAATGCTACCCTCTTTTACCAGAGTTTTGGGAGACTTTAAGAATTTTACTAACAAATTCTCACTGAATGGTGTAGCAAATGTGAAATTTATCAAAAGTGAAATACTGATTGAAGAAATGAGACAAATTTTACAAGGTTTCTCTTCATCACAATCAAACCTCATTGTAGTATATTCTAGAGGAAGAAGTGAGATCATGGAGCCAAATCCAAGTAACATGAGTAGAGGAAGGTCAAATAAATATACAAATGTTGAATTCCATCACTACACGAAAAATGGGCACATCAAAAGGTTCTGCCAAAAATTGAAGCAATATTAGAAGAAAAGTAAAGGATGACAATAATGATGATGAGCAAGCAAATGTTACCAATGAGTTTAACATTCTCCGTGGTGATGATATTATCAATCTTGAAACCCATGAGAATAGTTGGGTGATTAACAATGGTGTTACCATTCATGCCACATCTGAGAAAGAATTCTTTTTATTCTATACACCAGACAATTTTTGTGTTATAAGAAGAGGAAGTAAAGGTCTCTCACAAGTTGCAGGCAAATGAGATGTTTCTCTGGAGACTCGGAATGGTACACGGTTAGTTTTGAAGGATCTTAAGCATGTTCTAGATCTACGCCTGAATTTGATTTTAACAGGCAGACTTGATGATAAATGATACTGCAACACATTTTTTAATGGATAGTGGAAGCTGACTAAAGGAACCCTAGTGGTGGCCATAGAAGCAAAGAACTTAAAACTGTACATGATGCAGGCAAAGCTCTCTATGGATGTTGTAAATACAGTAGAGAATGATAGTGCAGTTGAGTTATTACATAAATGACTGGGTCACATAAGTGAGAAAAACATACCCATTTTACAAAAAAAGAAGATGTTACCTAGATTGGTTCAGGTTCATTTAAAGAGATATGTTGATTGTCTGGCAAGAAAACAAAACATAGTAGTTTTCAAAAGTTTCTTTCCTTCTAGAATGAAGAATGTGTTAGATTTGATACAATCAAATTTATGTGGGCCAATGTCGAAGTCACTTGGTGGTGCCTTATACTTTATGACTTTTATTCATGATCATTATCAAAAGACATAGGTATGCACTCTAAAATAAAAATATAAGGTGTTAAAAGTCTTGAAACAATTTCTAACCCTGGTTAAGAGGCAAACTGACATAAAGCTAAAATGGATTAAAACAGACAATGATGGAGAATACATTGGACCATTTGATGCTTATTATAAAGAGCATGACATTTGACATCAGACAACACCTCCTAAGACATTATAGTTAAATGCCTTAGCTGAGAGAATGAATAGAACTTTGATGGAGATGGTGAGATGTTTACTCTTACATGCAAAGTTACCTCAGACGCTTTAGGGTGAAGCATTGCTGACAGTTACTTACGTGTTGAACCTTTCACCATGTGTTCCTCTACAGTATCATGTTCCGGAGAAAGTATGGTTAGGAAAGGATGTCACTTATGACATCTGCAGGTGTTTGGATGCAAAAGCTATGTGCATATCCTTAAGGACGTCTAAACTTGATGTCAAGATATGACAGTGTATGTTTATTAGGTATGGTCAAGAACACTTAGTTATCGATTTTATGATCCAATCACGAAGAGGCTTGTCAGAAGCCATGATGTTGTATTCGTTGAAGATTAAACCAATGATGATATTGAAAATGTTGAAAAGAATGCTTTAAGATCTTATGGTAGTTCAACAGATTTATAGTTGATTCCTCCAACAGTAATTCAAATAGCAGGTTAGAGATGATATACAAAATGATCAACTAGAGGAAGATGATCTTAATGCTCCCATTAAGAATGATTCAAATAATGCCGATGAAGATGATGTTCATTATCAACTACCAGCACCAGTGGGTTATCTAGTTTTAAGGAGATTTAATAGAGTTAGACAACGCTATACTAGACATCCTAAAAAAAAGGGTGTGTTATTAACTAATGGCAGAGAACCAAAAAACTTTGATGAAGTTATGGATTATGAATACAAGGAAAAGTGGATTGAAGTTATGCAAAAAGAAATGAGATTCTCGCATGAGAATAAACAATTTAAATTGGCAAAGTTTCCAAAAGGCAAAAGGGCTTCAAAAAATAAATGGATATTTAGAATCAATTTTGAAGAATCCAATTCATAGCCATGGTTCAAAGCCAGATTAATTGTTAAAGGTTTCAACCAGAGGAAAGGTATTGACTTTGATGAGATTTTTTCACCAGCTCTAAAATGAGATCCATCTGTGTAGTTCTAGGACTTGTAGCAACTTTCGACTTAGGGATTAAATAGATGAATGTGAAAATTGTCTTCTTACAAGGTGATTTGGAAGAAGAAATATACATGGAGCAATGAAGTGTTGACTTTTTATGTAAACTTTGACCTCAAACTTTAGACTCAGTTAATCATTATTTTGCTAATTTCTTGCTTCTATTGTTCATTTTTTAGTGTTGGGAACTATTGGAGGCATAAGAAAGGAATGAAAATAATTGGAGCAAAAATGAGAAAACTTGATGACAAAGAAAGCTAAGAAAATGAGTAAATTGCAAGCCACTTTTTGACATCTTCCTAGGAGATTGAGGATTTGGTGAAATCATATAAGTTGTAGTCATTCCTCTTAGCTTCTCATAGGATATTGAATCACCACAATTGGATATTTGTGCACAAAGTTATAACCAAAATACTAAAAGGTGTCAAAGCTATCAAAATGGTGGTGCATGGGTGCCAAGAGCCAAGCCCGGGCACTACGGCACTAGTTCTGACCCTTTCTAGCTCCTAGGTACCCCTGAACTTGAAAAAAAATGATCGCCCACCTTTAATTTCATTCTAAGCATACTATTGGCTAGGGGATTCTATCTAAATAAGTAGGTGGATGACAAAAACCCCTCTAAGGGATGAAAAATTTGGATCTCAAGCTTTATCTTCCTACATTCTAAATGAGAGCTAGGTTTTTTTCTTCATATTTTCTTTCAATTTTCATCATCTGGTGAAGGCATTTGTGGAAAGTTGCTTGGAACTCTTGAGAATTTCTTGAAGACTTGAGGAGTCAAGCTTATTTAGTCTATTTTGGTTCCTTTTTTCCTCTTCCTTGTAGCTAGACATAGATGTTGTTATGTGTATTGTCATGTTTATGTTTAGCTTGATTATGACATAGTTTCTCTACACTTTCCATGATTATAGCCACTCAAATTAGTTACGTTGGTTGGATTAATGGTTATTTGGCTTTGATTTTCTTTCAAATGCTTGTTTACTCTTCTCTTTAAGCTTATTGCTATATTGATTGATTAAGGCCCCTAGTCAATTACACATTAGATTTCTTTTAAATTCTTGGAAAAGATTAAAAGGAATTTCAATTAAAAGAAGAATGTAGTGACCATGGGCTTGTTGGGAGACTAGGACACTAGATGAAGGTAAATTGAACTTATATTGCCTTTCTTGAACTAGTAATTTGGATGAGAGTCTATTTTAGTTTAAGCATGAGAAAGTAGCCTTGAACTTGGGAAAGTAAGAGGCCAACTAAGTCACTTCACTAACAAGTAGGAAAGTCAAGACATTAGCCATAATTCAATAGCTAAACAAGTTAAGTAGTGAAAACCATAGAAAATGTGCCTCAATTAATTCATTAGAAGCCCACCAATTTGCATTGTGTTTATTGTTCTTGTTTTATTGGTAATTTAAGTAGTGTTGCATAACTTAGTTTTATAGTGAGTAAATCATCAATTATTATTTGTTTAGCTAAAGTTAATCTTAAGATAGTGGTAATTATGAAGAAATATAAATCAATTTTCATGGGAACGATATTTTACCCACTTTATCTACACGTGTCCCATATGCTTGCAGATTGAAAATTTAAAACTTTATAACAAGCAGACAAAAGGTTTCAAAGTAAAAAGAAAATAGAACTATGTTTACAAGCTAAAGAAAAACTTGTATGATTTGAAGCAGGCACCTAGACAGTGGTATAAAAAGTTTGAGTTAATTATGGGAGAGCAAGGCTACAAAAAGACTGTTACCTCTATTTCGCAAAACTTGTCCTCTTTACTATTCACAGCAATTAATTCGTAATTTTTTTTATTTCAATTTTTTTTATACAAATATAATATTTTTATATGAAAAATAGTACCTTAAAGACTATAGTTTATAAATATATTTTTTAAAAAAAAATTACAATACAAATTAATATGAATATATTTAAGTTAAACTTTAGTAAAAAAAAAAAAGTAAAAAGGTCAACCTTTGTGACATTGATGGAGTATTTTTTATCATTATATGTTTGTGCAGAAATTCTGTGATGATGATTTTATTATTCTATTGCTCTATGTGGATGACATTTTGATTGTTGGCCAAAATATTTCTAGAATTAATAGCTCGAAGAAACAGTTGAGAAAGTCTTTTACCGTGAAAAACTTAGGGCCAACAAAACTTATTCTTGACATGAAGATAACAAGAGAAAGGGGCGCCAAGAAATTATGGTTATCATACGAGTAGTACATTGAGAAAGTACTTCATAGGTTCAATATGGATAAGGCTAAAGTGGTTAGTCGTCATTTTGCTAATCACTTTAGATTAAGCTCTAAATAATAACCATTCTATAGATAAAGAGAAGGAAGAAGTGGAAAGAGTTTCATATGCTTTAGCAGTTGGAAGCTTTATGTATGTCATGGTATGTACATGACCATATATCACTCACTCAGTTGGTGTAATAATTGTGTTCCTTTCAAATTTTGGTAAAGGACATTGGGCTACAGTAAAATGGATTTTCAAGTATCTTAATGATACTTTTAAAGCCTGTGTTAGTTGGAGATACAAAGCCTGTGTTATTTGGCTACATAGATGCAAATATGGCTGGTGATTTTGCCTTAAGAAAGTCTACATTAGGTTACTTGATGCCATTTGCAGTGGAGTTGTGTCATGATAGTCAAGCTTACACAATGTGTTGCTCTTTCAACTACTGACGTGAGTTTATAACAGCAATAGAAGCATGTAAAGAGTTGTTATGAATGAAAAAGTTCTTAAAAAGAACTTGGTTTCTACTAGGAGAAATATCAATTATTCTGTGATAGTTAGAGTGCAATTCATTTTAAGAATTCCTCTTTTTATTCTAAGTCCAAACACATTAATGTGAGATATCACTGGACTAGGAATGCATTCAAGATGAACCTATTACAACTTGAGAAAATCCATATTGATGAAAATAGATTTAATATGCTGACCAAGATTCTACCGAGATAAAAGTTTGAATATTGTCGACTGGCAACAGGAATAGCAAACTCTCATATGCGGCAGGGGGGTAGATTGTTGACTTTTCCTACCCCCATGTGAGCTCCCTTCCTTTTCTCCTTTCTTTTTTTTTTTCTTTTCTCTTTCTCATAACATATTTAGGATAAGAGGCAATCATAAGTCAAAAATTGTGGCTGGTGGTGGCAAATTGAAAGGTTGCAACAAGTGCAGCAAAATTGAAAAACAAGTGATGATACAACTGGAGTGAGGCGGTGCTTCAGCTATAAATAGTCATTCCATCTCCTCACCATTGCACCGGTAACTTACTCACTTCTGAAAGCAAAAGAAAATTGTGAGAGAGATTTATTTTCTGGCAGTGACAAAATAATGAAATATTTATTTGTGGTGTTTGAAAAATACTTGAGTGTCACTGTTTTGGGTTTAACTCATACATTTAGAATTTGTTGTCTAAAGAAGTTTATCTCTCTGTAAGCCTACTATTTTATTAACAGAAGAAAATCTTGAAATTTGTTCCGTGGACGTAGCAATAAACTAAGGGTGAACTACATAAATTTTTTGTGTCATATTTACTAATCATCTTATGTTCAAAGTTTATCACCCACAACACCCCAACAGAACACAATAAACTAATTCCAGTAAATCAAGGATGCAATAGGCAGCAGACCATGAAGAGAATACATGAACCACAAATACCTTGAACAGAGAAAATATCTTGAACAGATCGTATAGAAACCAGTAGAGCAGAGAAGTCGAATGGTAGAATCCAATAATTAGGGAAGCTACCTATAAATAAGATTGGAGAATAGACTATAGACTCAGTGAAAGATTGTTAACGGAATGGCAATCATGTTATACGTGAATTATTTTAAGGGCAAACTTACAATGTTTGTTACTGCAGTGACAGGTTCGCAACATGGGGTTATTTGCTTTAGTTAGGGTTTTATGTTTAATAACAAAAATATTCCCAGGGTAGTTAACATAGTAATCATATAGTATAAGTTTAACTTCCATTCAGTTCTATTTTGGTTTGATTCCAGTCCGAACCTGACGTGAACCAAGAAATGATAACTATTATATAGGAAAACCAAGCCGAAAACTAATATCCTTTTTTACTCCAATCAAATTATGAAACCAATAAATGTGATTAACCCATGCTAACCCCACCAAATTATTGCATAAATTTGCTAGCCGAGGTGCCGATTGCAAATGGCCACGCAACCACACCTGATTAGGGGTGATCATTGGTTTATTTGGTTTAAATTGAACTGAATTAGTTAGCTTATTTTATTTTCAGTTTTGGATAATAATAAACTGAATAGACTGAATGACCCTCTAAAACTGAACTTAAACTGAACTGAAATATTTTGGTTCGGTTCGGTTTAGTTTTAAATCGAATTAACCAGAAAAATATGAGTGGGATTTTATAAAAGATGAAATGAGAGAGAGGTGTTGTTTTTTCTTCCAAATTCCATTCAACATAGAAAATTTATTGTCTATGGAAAGAAAGAAAACAAGAATTCAAGCTAATTTGAGTTGGTTTGTAGGTTTATTGTCTATGAAAAAATTGATAAAAATCTAATAACAAAAATTTCGATTAATTTGGTAACTGTAACCGAATTAACCAATACTTAAAAACAAAACCGAACTAAAATTGAAATTTTTGTTAATCGGTTTCAATTGAAACCAAACTGAATTAACCGAACCGAATTCTCAAATTATTTCGGTTTAAATTGACTATTGATCAGTCTTACACCCGGTAAGCCGGTATCAAAAAGAAAAAGAGAGCTCCAGGAAGAAAATATAACAAACAGTTTATTATGTGCATGTCTAAAATAACATTGGAAGAATGTATTTGTACTTATAGCTAGGCACATATATAAAAGCTGATTGGCAAGAGACTTCCAAAATTAGGTAGCTAAGCATTTCCTCAATGATGAGAAAACAAAAACTTCGATTCCAGTTAATTTAGCAACAAAGGGACAATAATAATGATGATGATTTTGATTAGTACAAGTTGCAACATGATGAACCTAATGTATTCCGTGTATATGGCCAAATAATTATACTTTATTACTGGTAGTGGGAGTAATATTTTAGTGGTGAAGTCCTTTATCTGCCGACCGATAAAATGTCAACATTTTTGGGCAGGCCCATGGCATTTGTGATCGGTAATACGGCTCTGCAAACGGGCTTGAATTTAGTTTTATCTCACCCACCCATCAGTACCAAGACAATTCAATTGCCCATGGGCTTCTGGGTCGTTCCAGCAAACCCGGCTATACGGACGGTCAAACCACTCCTTGCTGGGTGCGCCGCCTCTGCGTCAGGTAACTAGCATTTTTTTCACAGGTTTTTGAGCGTGTCGCCGTATCCTATAATGAGCAGCAGAGACTAATATCTAAAAGTACAGTTACGTGTCATAAGCAGGATCTCTACCACCAAATCACTTCCCATTTACAATCCCAAAGATTCAAATCCTGAACGTTGTGCGTAAGGGGTCTAAGTCTGATTACATTTAAACCAACTCATTTTGGTACTTGTTGTAATTTTGTTTTCAAAATTATTTGATCTAATACCTGTTGTGGTATGTAAGTAGATAAATAATCTAAGGAAAAGATACATGATTCAATTTCCAAACAAATTTAAGAAAATCAAAATGGTTCAAAAAGTTATGAATGTTCAGAAACAACGCTTCTTTCAAGCTTGAAACAATTTAAAAATGCTAAATTTTGGGTATAAGAAAAATTTTGGATAAATCTGGAAAACGTACAATTCTAGCTTATTTTCCTTTTCCTGAAAATTCCTGCAAGATGTTTCTCTTCTAGTGAATTAAAGGCGTGTTACGAAAAGAAGTCTCCAACTATGTAAAAATGGGCAGTCAAGGGATTCAATGGGGTTTATTGGTTCAAATACAATAAGTTTAAGTATTTTAGTTTGTTTAGTATTGAGTTTATATTTTTGTTTTGGATTTTGTTTTAGCTTCCTATTTGTTTGGGATTTTTTTTTGAGTAAATTACATAAAAGGTCTCTAACCTTTGGTCATTATTTTCTTTTAATTCCTAATCTATTGAATGTTCTATTTTAGTTCTAAGCCTATTAAAATTGTTTTATTTTAGTCCCTTACCAGATAAAATTTATTAACTCGGAATGCTTATCTGATAGAAACTTTTGAAACTCTAATTTAAATATTCGATAATTGTCTTCTAATAAATTTAAACAGTTTAATATTTTTTTGACAATAAATAGACAATTTAAATTAATATTTTTTTTTCTTTCTGAATGAAATAAGTTCAATTTATAGAGAAAAAAAAGTGATTTGAATTTTTCATTAATTGTAAAAAAATTATTATATAGATTAAATTTATTGTAAGACAGTTACTGGATAGTTTAAATTATGATCTAAAAAATTGTCATCAGACAAATACTTTAAGTTAACAAATTTCATCAAATTAGAACCAAAATAAAATGTTTTCAATAGATTCAGAACTAAAATGAAACGTTTTAATAGACTTAGGACTAAAACAGAATATTCAATAGGTTAGGGACTCAAAAGAAACAATGACTAAATGTTATGGACCATTTATGAAAGTTACTATTTGGTTTTCATATTTTGACATGGTTCGGGCTTGTGTGTGCATATAAAAAGACTTGTTGTGTTAAAATTTTAAGTACTAGAGAAAAACTAATGTGGTAAAGAGACAAGATGTGAGGGTTTTAAGAGGGAGGAGAGATCCGAAGGTCGGCGAAAGCTAAAACAAGAAGCCTTTTATAATTTTCATATATTGTAAATGTATGAAGGCAAGATATTGAGGTTATCAGTGATGTGTATGAGATTCATAGGCTAGTGTGAGCATTAAGGGTATATCTTTGCTATAATCTCTATATTTTGTGCAAGTAGATTTCTCTCATCTGTAGATGTAGGTTAGTTAAAAGTTGAATATCATTAAGTTCATTTGTGCCTGTTTGATCATGTTTGTTATTCTACTATGCGTGATAGATGATGAGAATTTTTCCCAACAAGTGGTATCAAAGCTTGCTGTTTGATCTTGGCACGACGGAGCTTGTAGTGCGTTCTTGGCATGGTGGAGCATTTTGATTGTTTGGTGAATCCATAGGGAATCATCCCAAGAATGTTTGATAATGGTTGAGACATAGTACTGACGGTTCGGTACAAATTGAAGATTGAAGATTTTATTTGTGTGTTGATGTTCGTGATGTTTGTGGTCATCTTCGATCATTGTTGTTTTCACGTTATCGTTGTTATTTGTATTTATGATCATTTGTTTATGGTTGCCATAATATGTGCTTATGTTTGAGAGGATTTGAGCCAAGATGGGGATTGTTGAGTTTGTTAGCTCAAATCCAATAAGTTTAAGAATTTTAGTTTGTTTAGGATTGAGTTTATGTTTTTTTTTTTTTTTTTGTATTTAGTTTTAGTTTCCTCTTTGTTTGGGATTTGATTTTTTTTTATTTTGATGTGGTTTGGGGTTATGTGTGGCCTAGCTATAAAAGGGGCATGTTGTGTTAAAGTTTTGAGTATGGGAAAAAAATCAATGTGTTGAAGAGACAAGATGTAAGAGTTTCAGAAGGAAGAAGATGTCCAAAGACCGAGGAGGCCTACAACAAAAAACCTATTGTTATTCTCATATCTTGTAATCGTGTAAGGGCAAGATATTGGGGTTATTAGTGATGTGGAGAAGATATATAGGTTAACGTGAGCACTAAGGGCATATTTCTGCTGCAATATCTATATTTTGTTCGAGTGGATTTCTATTATCTGTGGATGTATGCTAATTAAAAGCCGAACCACATTAAATTTGTTTGTGCTTGTTTGATCGCATTTGCTATTCTGTTGCACAATGGTGATTGAAGAATTTTTCCTAACAAATTCAAATCGGTTCACCTTCAACTTACATTCTTTTTCATTAAGGACTCTAGCTTTTAGAATTTATTCAATTCAGATATTATAAGAATGTATTTACATTTGTATGTTTGGGATGTGTGTAAAAGTATGTACGTAGCAGCCCAATTTTTAATTCTTGTCACTTTAAGCACCATCTTCCTCAAAAAAATAATTGATAGCTATAAATATAATCTATGGGGCGGGTATGCCTTTCATGGATCCTCTAAACCCACCATTCACCCTTACCTACTAGACTAGCAAGTATTTTTATCCATGTCTACTCCATCACAGATATTTTTATTTGTTAATCCACTCGTTATAGACAAGTATCTATAGGTCAAGAATTTTACTCACATGGTTGTCATCTCTATTTATACACATACATGGATGTATATACATGCATTAGAAAAATTATATAATCATGTTTTAACTCTACTATGAATTTGACTAGTTTGATTCCTTTTGAAGCAAATAAGAATTTGAAATTTAACTGTTTGAGCCTTTAATTTAACAAAAAAAAAAAAGTAATTACCTCTACAAATTGACTAAAGGCGTGAAAAGGATATTAAGGAGATTTGGAATTTGACTCTAGTATTCTTACTTCGTACATCATGCCACAAACAACATTTTAAAAGTTATTTATTAAGGTAGCTATTATGTATATAAAGTATAAGCATCTAAATGCTATCAATTCTACAGGGGAAAATAAAAATAAATGTAAAAATACTACATTTTAAAATTTTCTCCTTTTTGACACAAAATTTCATAAAAATTCGTTACTTTGTAAAGAAAATGATAAAAGTACTGATTATTAATAAAATAAAGTATTAATTTTTAAATGATATTGATTATTAAAAAATAAACTTGATAAAAAAAATTAAAATTGATTTTTTCCATTGATTTTTTTATAATTGATTATATTGCTTAGGGAGAATGTAACATTATTTAATTTTTTATTGATTTTTTTAAGCTTATTTACATTTGGATTATCTTTTAATTTATAATTTTAAAACTTCAAATAAGTTTGTGTATACTTTTTATTAAGTGCTTTAGGTTATTTTTTGTGATTTAGGGGCTAAGGTTTTAATATTGAATTAGCATAGTTAGTCAATATTGACACGTTACTAAGTCAAAGGAGTAAAGTGTCCTAGATTTTATAGTTCAAAAGGTGCAAAATGCCTGAGTCATAGTTTAGGGACTAAAAGGACAAAGTCAACATGGATCAAGGGAAAAAAAGTGATTTAGGTCTTACTTTTTTTGGAAAATGGGTCAAAGTATTTAGGAATGACCTTAAAAGGAATAGAGACCCAATATTTAGAAATGAATGGAGTATAAAAAATAAATTTATTTATAGAATTTGTGTTTTGCTTTTTATATACATTTGTTAAATGCAACACTTATATATGGTTTAAAACTTATGGATGTTTTCCATTGAAATTATGCACTTTAATATGGTTAATATATCTAATATACTTATGTTTCATAAATCAATTCAACAGTTTACAAAACAAAAAATAAACGGTTTACCAAAATAAATAAAGTGATAAATATTTTAGTAGGATAAGAGTATTAAATATTCTATTTTTTTATAAAAGGGTATTTCATTTCAATTATTAATGAGCCAAATGGTATCTTATAATAAATCAATGACATTTGATATTAAAGAACAACGGAGACATATAAAATGGACAATAAAAGGCTATGCATCCCTATGACACCGAATGAAGGGAAGATAATTAAATTGAACCAAAACCTTCTAGATAAACCAGGAAAATCCTTATGACATACTCCCTCCGTCTCAGGTTTTCTGCTCCATATTCTTTGCACAATTTTCTTTTTAAGTAAGTTTTTTCAATCAACTTGACACTTATACTCCTCCCATCTTACACTCTTATTCACCAAATACAAATTGTTTTGTTTTGCTCTATTTTGTTAAAAGCTTCTCTAATCTCCGGTGGCCACCACCAGCATCGTCACGACACCATATGTTCGTTGTTGCTGAAATCAAAAACTCATCTCCTTGTTGTCACCAAAATTGCAAACCCACCTCCTTGTTTTCATGGGAATCACGAACCCATCTCTTCATTGTCACCCGAAATCGCAGACCCATCTCATAATTGTTGCCGGAGTCGCGAACCCATTTGTTTGTTGTTGCTGGAATCACGAACCCATCTCCTCATTTTTATCATAATCGCGAACCATATCCTTGTTGTCATGGCAGCCAAGACGATGGGGGATGGGCGTGGAGAAATCGGACGTGAAGAAGGCGATCAGATGCCAAGGAAAGATCGGGTGTGAAGGATCCGATCGGACGTGAATGAAAGATCAAATATGAATGAGGCGATTGAACAGCAAGAAGAGATCGGATGTGACAGATAAATCAGATGCAAATGAGGTGACTGGATGCGAAGGAGGCGTTGGGAACGACGGATGGAGTGACGGATCAAGGAGGGGGAAGGAGAAAGTAGGCTACAGGACAAGGTCGGCGAAGAGATAATGAGGGCTGAACTTGTGGTGGAGGCGGGGAGGCGGGGAAGGAATAAAAGAACTAGGGGTACAATTGTCTAAACATACATATTTTTATCATTTCTTAAACTCCGCGCCAAACACAAATGGAACAGAAAACCTGGGACAGAGGGAGTAACTTGTAAGTAATTGAAAAAAAAAGGCCAAATAAGGGACAAAAAATAGAAAAAATAACATACAATTATCCCGATCTATTATTTGTAAATGTCTTATCATCTAAATTTTAGCCGCTTTTTTGCATACCGCCTAATCTTTTTATAGCCACCAATTTCAAAAATAAGTCACCTAGATCTGTCCACCGTAAAACATCGGATGAACCAGATGATACTTCCATTGATGGTAATAAAGGAATTTTATGGAGAAGAAAAAAAGGTGAAAAAGATTAAGGATAGTTGGGTTGAATAATGACAAAAAATTAACTTATCAGACATAAATTGGTGTTTAAGTCCAGCCAGATATACAAAGAAGATAGGAGAAGGAACAATGAGAGAAGGGAGGAGGGCGACTTGCAGCTAGGTTAAAGGGATTTTAATATTCTATTTTTTGGAGGATAAACATATTAAATATCATTATGTTGTACAACTTACATAATTTTTGTAAAAACAAAGAGAAAAAGACACACAAATATCATGAAACGTGAGATTGCAATCTAACTGCACACGTATAACTCAGTAGAAAATGGTGAGCGATGAAAACGTGTGCGATTAGCTTTTAGTGTCATATTTTTGCTGACAGAAGGGCCGATCGCTGACGTCACCCCCTAGTTCACTGGACACAAACTGGATCTGGACGAACTCAAATTTGTTTCCAACAGCGTCTGGCAGTTGCGCTCGTCAAACAGAAAAGTCCCCCGATCACCTCCCAGTAATAATAATAATTAAAAAAAAAGCAGAAGTTCTCAGGTCAAACGGCGGGATCTCCTCAATTACATATATACTACTTCGTTCCGTTCCTATCAATCTTGTAAACAGCTTCTTTCTGATAGAATAAGAAAACATTGAACTGCTCCTTTTAAGAACACTGATTAGTTAACCCACGATATCATGGCAGTGGCCGGAGGAAAAGCGGCAACAGAGTTACCAATCCGTCAGCCGCCCGGTTCTGGGCCTTCAGAAAACATCACGGTCATCCTTGGTTCTTTTAGAGACGCCGCCGTAGCTCCTTCCGACGACTTGGACGGTCAGGAGCCGTCGAGGCCAGGCCTAGTTGAATCTTGGCTACCCATCACAGAGTCCAGAAACGGCAACATTTACACTGCAGTATTTCATATCCTCTGTTCCGGAATCGGATTTCAATCTCTGTTACTTCCTCTTACTTTTACCGTCCTTGGCTGGTCAGTAATAAATTTTCTTCTGTTCCATTCTTTTTCTGCAGCTCAGTAAATATTGTCAACATATAATTATATGTATGCATGGTTGCAGGACGTGGGGCTCCATATGCATGGTGGTCGCATTTGCGTGGCAGCTCTACACATTCTGGCTCCTAGTGCACCTCCACGAGGCGGTTCCTGGGAAGCGCCACAGCAGATTCCTCCGCCTCTCCATAGCCGCCTTTGGTTAGCCCCCACGAATCACCCCAGATATAACACGTCAAGTTTTTTTTTTCTTTTTTCTACAATTAAATTCTTGCGGCATCTGACGAGTGTTACGTTGCGTACAGGTCCAAAGCTTGGGAAGTTGCTGGCAATGCTTCCAGTAATATCCCTATCGGGAGGGTCGTGCGTGTTCTTCATTATTACGGGCGGTGGGGCTCTGGAGAAGCTCACTAAGATCCTGAGCCCGGGCGACGGCGACCGCGCACTTACCGGGGCCGAGTCCTTCCTCGTGTTCACCTGCGTCGCTGTGGCTCTGGCCCACTTCCCCAATTTGAACTCTGTTGCTAAACTCTCCTTCATAGGCTCCCTCACCGCAATCGCCTATCCAACCATCTTGTGGATCCTCTCCATCGCCCAGGGCCGACCCGATGGTGTCTCTTACAACACCTCAGAGATAACCAAAACCGGCATGGCCGGTTACGGGAACATTTTGTTCGCCATGACAGTGATTGTGCTCGCGTTTAGGGGTCACAACGTCGTGCTAGAGATACAGGTTTTTCCTAGTTCTGTTTCCCAAAAAAAATAAAAAAAACTCAAGTGCAGACACAATATCCGATAGATCCAATAACTTAAAGAGCTAATTTGGTGATGGTGTTGGATTGTTGCAGGGGACACTGCCATCCAGTGCAAAGAAGCCTTCCTCAAAAACAATGTGGAGAGCCGTTGTAATATCGTACGTAGCTATAGCCATGATCTTCTTTCCCGTTGCAATTTGTGGATACTGGGCCTATGGCAATACGGTAAGAATACATATGCCGGGTTCGCTATTGCGAGTTTATACTATAAGAAAGACAAGAGTCAAAATAGGCAAAATAGTGAAAGTGCATTTTTTTCCATAATAATAATAATAATAATAATAATAATAAAGAAAGGCCATGAATTTTTTTTGAAATTGAACAGAATGTGCGATATGTACCACGCTTTCTATATTTTTAGTAACCATTTAAGTAATTAATCATATGACTGTATTCATATAACTAATTCTGATCAAAGTTCTAATGGTGAATAATTCCAAATTCCAACCATTATTCTTCTATTTTTTTCTTAACACTGCGACACAAGTTTTGGGAATATGCATACAAACTTTATTCCTAACGAAAGGTATTACATATAAATATAAATAAATAAACAAATATATATATATATATATATATATATATATATATATATATATATATATATATATATATATATATATATATATATATATATATATATATGTTGTACAGTGATGCCAATAACTTAAAAAAATATTAATGGCCCGAGGAATTATAAGAAACTAATAATATAATCATTTAACTATTTAACTATTCGGATCATTATAGTATTGTTTAGGAGCACTTTTAATTATGTCATATATGTACTCGCTGATAAGAAAAAATGCAATATTTGTATTTAAAACAGGTTTAAAAAATGGTTGAATTGAATTATTGAACATTTATTTAATCTATACTGTTACATATTAGTAAAAAAATTATGTAAAAATCCATTTCAAAATGCGTAATAGAGTAATTTTTGCTCCTCATTTTATTCTCGCATGCAGCTATCAAGAAGTGGGCTATTGATTACATTCATAGAAATCCACGGCCAGGATACTTCAAAGTACCTGACGGGCCTAATCTACCTATTGCAAATCATAACCTGCTTGACTTCGTTCCAAATCTATGTCATGCTTGTTTTCGACACCCTCGAGTTCATCTACGTCTCTAAGAAGAAGCACCGCTGCTCGGGGTGGGCTCGCGCCACCCTGCGCTGCTCCTACGTGGCATTCTCCTTCTTTGTGGCGATGGCGTTCCCCTTCTTGTCCAAATTAGCCTTTTTGATCGGAGGGCTTGGCTTGCCCCTGACCTTCTCCTACCCATGTTTCATCTGGAACTCCATCAAGCAACCTCCTCGGAGAAGTCCCATCTGGTGTGCCAACTTGTTGCTTGGCTGTTCCGGAATTGTTTTATGTGTTCTCGTGATTGTTGGAGGCGCTTGGAATTTGGCGCAAACCGGCTTGAAGGCTAATTTTTTCAAGCCTTGAAGAAGAGCGAATAGAATATGAGCATGTTCCTGTGATGAACAAAAGTGTAAAAGGAAAATATATAATTTGCACTTTTTACTTTTATTGTATATATAATAAATTTATTCATTATTATTAGTGTAATTTATCTACTGTTGTTCTATCCCACAATTTTTTTTTATTCCAGGTACGTAATGATTTAAAATATAAGTTATTTTCATTTTTTGAAAGTTTTTTTTTTAGTTCGTTTTCTCAAGAATTCTAATAATGTTTAGACAGTAAGACTATAATCATAAAATACAATTCACGATGATACCAATAATCCGAAATAAACACGGTGGTGATAATTGGTTACTAAGCCCAAAAACCATATTAACAATATGAGGCATGATAAAGCTAAAAGGGCTTGTAAACTATGCTACAAATCCATGAAACTCGAGAAACTCGATCATTTACTATAAATATATGCCATAAAATAAGAATTCAAACTGTCCCATGTTTAACTCACATCTCATATAGAATGAAGAATGTAAATTTCCAATATTTGATCAATTTAATTTTGTCAACCACTTTCTTAAACCTTTTTGAAAATTTAAAGGTTCAAATGAAATTTTTTTGAAAACTTTAGGACCAAATTGTAACTATTAGAAAGTTTAAGGGTTTACTGTAATTTACTCCCTCTATTTAGAAAATGATGATAAGTATCCCCTTTTGTGTTGTCCAAAAAAAGATGAGTTATTTCCCTTTTTAAAAAGTTTTAAACATCTAATTTAGGTTACTATTATCATTTAAATTCTCTTTGCATAACATCCAAAACAGAATCTATTATTTTTCTAATTCTCATTTAAAGTCTTAACACACAAAGTTTAAAAGATTTTTTTTTTATCTTTAGGGAAAAAATGAGAAAAATAACATAAATTACACATATCTTAATCTTTGTGGCCAAAAAAACATCATTAGAAATGAGACGGAAAAAAATTGTGAATTCTTATTTTGTTTAACCTATAATTAGGAAATTGATTCCCATAAAATGGTACAAGTTTTTTAAATGGGAATGTTGGACAGTTATTTTCCAAATATAATTAAATATGTGATTTTGAAAATTTTAAAGTGCAACTATTTGAATTGTTAAATTCCATAAACCAAGTTCACATTTCACACTATAAACTTTTTATTTGTGGGCTCTCTGAATTGAGAATGAAGTCAAGTTCAAGCCCATAAGGAAACCCCATAAAGAAAACCCACAACACATTACCCAGTGGGCACGGGGCAGCAGGGTCTCTGTTGCTCCAGATAAATAGGCATTATTCGGCTGATAAACAAAAGCGTCAGGAAAACTACTTTGGCCATGTTAAGAAGAAATGAAAGTGATTATTAGTAATTGGATACATAAACCTAAACCACAGTAATAAAAAATAAATTACAAAAAAATTATAATTAGTCACGGGTAAAAGAGAGAAAAAAAATTAAACAAAAGATTTTGTCCAAATTGTATATTTATTGAAACCATACATTTTTAAAAACCTAAAAATTATTATTTTTGTACGAATTAAGTATTTATTATTCCTTTTTTGGCTTTATACGTTAAAACATTCCAAAAATCAATTATTGCCTAAAACTATTTAATTTTTCAAGTAATTATTAGATATATATGATACTTATTTTTTAAGGGTGATCAATCAATTTATTAGGTTTAAAGCATGTTTTTTTGGTTTTGGGTGGTAACAAACTGAAATAACCGGATAAGATATATTGAGTTCATTTTCAGTTTTTTGTGCTATTTTAGTTTTTTTTACTAAAATTTTATTTAAATTTATTTATATTAATATTTAATAATTTTTTGAAAAAATTATATTTAAAAACTATATGTTTTGTAGTTTCTAAATACAAACTTAAATTAAAAACCTAAAATAGTGCAAATAACTTGGAATAAAGGAAGTATAACTAAACTCAAACCGAACCAAATTATTTCAATTTACTTTGGTTTAAACTGAAAAAACCAATAATTCTTGAACAGCCCATTAGCTTATTTTAATCTTTGCAATTCAACTGAAAGTTCCTAGAAGACTTGAAACAAGTGGTTCCATGGAAGAATAAAAGGGCGATGGAGATGGCCTGATGAGTGGCCAGCTGACACCCTTGAAATTGGTGGCCATATGTGCCACCATACATCTAAGAAGATGAACATTATTATTTATGATCAATTCATAAGACTTTTATTGCCGTATATGAAAATATGAGCATTAGTATTTTCTTAGGAGTGTTATAACACTTTCTTTTCAAATCGAAATAAACGTATCATAATAAAAAACCACCTAGACACAATATACATTTTATTAATCTAAGGTTCTAATAAGAAGTTTGTGTTAGTGATTAAAAATTATAAACAATGCAATAAAAAACCACCTACTCGAAGATTGAGAAAAGCTGAAGTATTTTCTTTAGGAAAAACAAAAAAAGAACTCTAAGAAACCAGAGAACCAATCGGATTCTATTTTTATATTGAGTTCTTTTGCAGAAATACAAAAAGAAATACCAGAGCGGGAGATATCCATTAGTATTCAATTCACTAATTCTGCCGGTGGCAATGTGTAAATAAATACACAAAAGGTCAAAATAAAAGAAAATTAAGCCTGAAGAGCCAACTATTCACCAAGCAACATATCCCAGATCTTCGGCTAGGTCTTGACCGATGTTAATATCCCTAGCAAAAATTAGTCTCAAGCCCAGCACCAGCAGAATGTTTCAAGTAGTTGGCCAACTGGATTAGAAGAAGACCCAATTGACCTGGAAAAAATTTGGTTTTTGAAGTTACATCAAATTTGTCACTAATGTTTTAAGTTGGAAGCGGATATATTACTATAATTTTTTTTTATCCAATCTTTTACTAACATTTTAAAATGGGCCGAATATGTCACTGAAGTTTTCAAATTAAGAGTACGTATGTCATTGACTGTTAAAAAACTAATGAAAATTTTTAAAAGGTAACGAAAAACATTAAAAATAACATGTTTTGAAATTTTATGGTGATAATGTAATTTTTAACAAATTTTAAAGACATTTTGCAATTAGATATTTTCTCTCAAATGTCGGTGAGGAGATTAAACAACAGAGACAGAGGAAGGGCGGTAATGGGGCTAGGGCGCCAGTGGTGAAGATATCAACAGGGCTGAAGTGCTAATGGCAAATATCAGACATTTTTTTGACAAAAATTTCAAAAGTCTTGATAATTTTTTAAAGATGTATTATAACCCCAAGATTTTAAAATCTACTATTTTTACCATTTTCCTATTATTTTCTACTAGCAATGACATATTTGGAACATTTCAAAACATTAATGGAAGATTGGGCAAAATAAAAAAAAAACTGCTATGGCATATCTGCTCCCTATCTAAATTATTAGTGGAAAATTTGATATTTCTGCCCCAAAATAAACGACACTCCACAACAAAACTAAGTTGGAATTGATATTTTCTTATCTTATTTCAACTTAAAACTGAATTAATAAAGTGATTTTTTAATTATTTTAGTTTTCTAGTTTTTTCCATTTAAGTTGAACAGTGATCATCCCTAAAATTTTTTACATGACTTTGATTTCTAAAAAAAAAATAGCAAAACTTGAAATAATAGATTTTTAAGATGAAAAAGGATATAAATATACGCAAATTGCAGAAGCAAGCTTAAACTAAAACTCAGTATTCAGCTAGCTACTCATACCTTGCTGAATGTAAGCAGTTAAATACAACTCCAAAAAATATATGAATTATAACTATATTTTAAAAAAGTTAGGTGGGTTTTGCTTTTAATCTATAGTGAAAATTATTATAGATAAACAGTATTCCCCCCCCCCCCCCCACCCCCATTTCTCTTTTTTTTTTTTTTTTTAAACTGATGTGATCGCCATTTTCTGAAGTTCGGCCCCTTTGCAGGGTGGTCACTTTTTCAACGGTCTGTGTCAATATTTCCTAGTTTTAATTTGTTCACATTTTATTTTGATTAAAATGTGTTTTCAGTACCTGAATTTATACTTTTTCCTATTTTATTAGTTTCTAAATTTGATCCATTTGCCATTTTGGTCTCTAAATATAGTAACTAGTTAACTTGAGTCATTCTATTTGTTCTATTAGCCCCCAAACCCGTTTTGTTGTTTTTCATGTATTACCTTCTAAATCAAAACATTGGTTACCATGATATTTTTTTTTTTGTGCTAAATCATTTCTCTAATTTTTTATCTTTATTAAGTCATTTGGTAAACCCTTAATGGTTGAAAATTTTCCTTTTTTTTCTCTTGGCCTTAAAATTTTTTTTTTTGCCAATTTTTTTCTTTTCTTTTTTTCCACTTGTTAAGTTAATGATGAAGCAATTAATTTATTAACATAAACAAAATTAAATTTTTTATTTCAGTCATATCCTTTTGTTATCAATGATTGAGTTTTATAACTTGAGTTATTTACTTCAAAAGCTATATGGTTTAAAAAAGTAATTTGGCTCAGTATTGAGATTTATTTTAATATTAAAATTATAAAAAAAAAGGCAAAAGTATCAAATATGTCACTAGTGTTTGGGTCTAGGTGCAGATCTACCATTATAGTTTTTTTTCCCCAATCTCCCATTAATATTTCAAAATGAGCTCAAATATGTCACTGTACATTAAAAAATAATAGGAAACATAAAAAGTAAGAAGTTTTGAAATTTCAATATGATAATGTAACTTTCAAAAACTTATAAAAGTTATAGGTAATTAGACCTATCTCCAATGTAAGGGATTTCTCTGGCCCTATCTCTGGCAACATCATGTACGGTCTAGCCTCACCTCTAGCAACATCCCGTCTAGCCCACTTGTTGCCCACTTATCGTAAGTCCACAGCTTATTCTGTAGGATCTCAATGAAGCTCTTTCAAGAGCTAGGAAGAGAAATGCGGTATTCTCGAGGGCTCCTGGTGATGGCCTCGAGTTAAGTTGAGAAGCTAAGAGAAGGGGTAAGGGTTCATCTTTCAGTAGCGGTAAATGAAAAGGTAGAGCCCTGAGACTAGAGAATTTCTAGCGAAGCCTAGCAATGAAAAGTAAAGGAAGTAATTTCACGTAGAGAAAAACATCAGAGATGGCGGAGGGTATAAAGAAGCTTCAAAAAGCAAATGCGGAGGGTAGAAGGAGAAAAAGTTAGAAATTTTTTTATCATCGACCGTCACGGACAATGGCTAGAAAAACTTTAAAAGGTGGCAGTTGTTACCCATTCCAGGGTAGTCCAGTTATGGTGCCAAAACTGTGCATTTAGACTCCCAGGATTGGTAATGTTCTGTAGGCCATCAGAACACTACCCTTAGTGTGCATACCCAAGTGGTCCTCTTGGGCACTATGTAAATATTTGCATATTGGTCCAACCATCACACACATATTCACATTGCGTGCACACCACGGCAGCAAAGAAGGAAAACACTAGCACAAGTCTTAGTTTTGGCTTCCACACATTAGGCAATCTTGTTAAGTTCTAGTGGCCAGCTACTGCACCTGTAACTTCCACTAATAAACTGTATCATTCTAGCCACATAGCCCCATGTTTTCGTTGCTCCATTATGAATTGGAGACTTAGAGCAAACCAAGGAATTTTGTTTTACATCAATAGCCCACCTATGGACCAAGTTATGGATTTTTTAAGTTGGTTACGAAATTCTGACCAAATGAACAGTAACTCAGCCAACTTTGCAACATCATATCTTTGGCTACAGGGCTCTGAATTCAGAAATTCCAAATCCCAGTTAACCCTCTAGATGTCCTCTAGGTGTGGTCAAAATTCCATACCAATATTCATTCTACACAGGGAGATATTAAACTTTATGTCCAGAGTCGAAATTCTGGCAACTTTTGGACCATTTTGCCCATACAAAATTTCATAGGTATGTAAACACTTCATTGACAAGGGGAAATCCCTCCAAGGCTATCCCATATATTTCCATTACACATAGGAAATAAATTCCCTTGCATTTAACAACTTTATGTGGCCAAAACAGAATTTACAAGTAAGCAGCCCATTATTCACACTTAGGCAGCTTTGCGCCACATCACTTACATAGCCAAAACATTACTCAAATGTTCACATACTTGTCTCATTTTGCATACACTACATGTACATGCATACATGCACTACAATATGTTCTTAACTCAGCTAAATACGCACCCCAAGTTACAGGAGTGCCTGAAATGCAATGGACTCCATAAATAGGATGCTGGACAGCTGCTGCACAACACAGTAAGTACCACCATTAAAATTACCAAATGTGCTCCTAAAATCACCAAACTTTCCAGATCATAACTAGACACATGGACGTTCATGTACCTGAAATTTCAGATCAAAACTCAAACTAAAAAGGTTAGTTTGAAGGTGATCATTCTGCTGGACCTGAAATGACAGAATTGAGGGGAGTAAGTTTCATTGAGAAACTTAGTAAGGGTAGCACTTGGTTTCTTAAGGTAATGTGATCCTCATTAAAACCTGCATCCAAAGACACTAAAACACAAAAACCAAAATGCATATATACAAGATATAGCAACCAAATGCAGCAGCCATTCACAACAAACAAACACATGAAATGCAGCAACAACAATAACCATAGGTTAGTCCGTAAAACATGCAATAAACTTAAATAAATCACTATGGCAGCCCTCCTCAAGCTAATGCTTGGCCTTAGGAGAATTTTAACAGTAGTTAGTACTAACTTTGGGCTCTAGAAACCCTTCTTTCTTACTGCCATCTTTAGCATGGTAACACTAAGGCCGAAACCTTGCCATGCTTCTTTTCCATTAACCCATACTTGGTTCCTAGAGCTTTTTGCTCTCTTCCAAGCATGGTCTTAGCTTCATGGATGTTTGAAAATACAGTAAACAATCCAGGAAACTTTAGAAAACTCTTATTTCGCTGCCATCTTTGTACACTTGACAGTAGGTCACAAAACCTTCAATAAGTGCACTCCCCTCACTAAGCTTGGTTCATCAAGCTCATGGCTCTCTTCCAAGCTTAGCCCTTGCTCCATGGTTGCTTGAAAATTACAGAAAACAGTCCATGAGAGCAAGAGAACCCTTACCTTGAGTGTATGCTGAAATTGGAGCTTGATCCTAGGTGCACCCAAGTTTTAGCACCACATAGCTTCCAATTGCCCTTTCTTGCTTTCTTTTGCCTTCAATTTTAATCTTGGAGATATGGTGGCTATGGAAGAAGTGTGGGGGTGGAGAAGCTACGTTTTTTCTGCTGGAAGAAACCAAATGTGGGAGATAAAGACAAAGATAACCACTTATAAAGACTTTAGTGCACAAAACACACTTAATAGCCTTAGTTAAGCTTTATGTCATTTTCCTTGCTACAAGACCATGGTTTCTTAGTCTTCATTTCTTGGCCCACATTTGACTTTCTTGCCATGCTTTGGCCAGCCATCCCTTGAGTAGGATAAGTGATTTGGCCACTTGAATGGCCTTAAATGAGCTTAAGGGCACAAAAGACACTTAACAAGCTTAACCTTGCTTTATGTCATTTTCCTTCCCATTAATTATGGTCTCTTTGTCTTAAACTCATTGGTACACATGTGCCCACCAATGTTGACTAATTATCAAGCATTGGCTGCCTCCCCCATAGTGGGAAAACTCCAAATTGCTCCATTTGACTTAAGTAAAAAAACGTACACATCATAAGGCTTACACTAGGACACTTAGGTCCTTTATGCCTTTTTGTGTTTTCTTTGTCTTTAGTTGTCTTCCATGAGCAATTTGGTCCTCCAATAGCACTTTCATACCATTCATATTCCTCTCATAACTCTCCAAATCTTTTTCTTGAGAGTTTTACAATTGAGTACCCGAGTTTCCAAAATCTTACAAAAAAGTCCATAGGTTGCTTGACAAACAAGCAATCCTTAAGACTTTTCTTGGGGACCAAGTTACCAAATTGGAACACTTTTAAGGACATATTGATTATGCCTTTTACCCCTCACACTTCAATCACTATGGTGAGAATTACACAATATAATGGTTTTTAGCCATTATGACATACTTGTAATTCTCCCATTTTATGAGGTGGTAACAGTAGTTGATGGTCTTTGAAAGAGAGAGAAAGATATATATATATATATAGAGAGAGAGAGAGAGAGAGAGAGAGAGAGAGAGAGAAAAGCTAATTACCTAAGATCTTTGAAGTTTGTTCAGGATTTTTAACGGCACTAGCATATTCACTCTTAATCTGAAACTTTAATGGTATATTTGGGCTAATTTTAAAACATTAGTAAAAGATTGGGTCAAAAAAAATAATAGTGGTAGATCTACACACACACCCAACACATTAGCGACATATTTGATACTTTTACAAAAAAAAAAAAAGCCCTGCTATTATGTGTCAAAATAACCCAAGGTGGCCAAGACAAGCTAATCAGCATAGATTTTCAATACTAAAATCAAAACCAAGTGCAATAACCACATAAATCATTAATGTCGGATTTACGTACCGATAGCACATCTGACACATATAAGTGCGTGGGGTATAAATGTACTCTAATTTCGGTGTGGGTCGTCCACAACTCAAACACTCGAGATCCTTTGTCTCTATTCAATTGATCATTCTCCCACCCCAAAAGCTCTAGATTCTTCGGCCCTCGATGTCTGGATTCTATTGACATCGGTGATCGGACACCGCAGAGAAAATATGCATTAACTCACCATTCACTACTGAACACTTCTATATCTTATTATTTTGGGAAATCAAAATTTTTGAATATTTAAATATTTAATAAATTAATTTATCATATTATCATTCAAGTTATTATTTCAATTTACCTTTTATTTTTTTTAATTTTCATGTAAAAATAAATGGTAAAAGTGTGAATAAATATAAGGACAAATGGCACACATTGTTTTTGAACTAATGTCTATACTGCGGATTTATCTCGAAACTAAAAATTATTATACTATTTTGTCTTCTAACTATGAAAATGTTACATTATTCATCATGCCATCAATTTTTTTGTTAAAATGGACGGAAAAAATAATGAAAAACAAGCTTTAACCCTAAAAAAAAATTTCATTTGCCTTAGAAACCTAAAAAATTTTACATTGTGCAACCAAACTACCTTATTTGCTTTCTTTTAACCATTCAACCTGAACTTATAGTTTTCTTTCAAACATTTTCTTTATTCCCACGAAAATCAAATTACCTTCAACTAGAAAAGGCACCTTCTTTACACTCTGGCATTTTGTCCTCCTCTTCTCTCCGGCATTTCCTAGAATCGATATTCTAGGAAGCCCAAGAAACATGGTCTCATTGGGGCATTTCGTCGAACAAGAAGAGGGTGCAAATCTTACACCTATGGTGCAAATCCAATTCCACCTTCTACTACAAACACAAGCACATCCCTCTCCCTCGCAACCACCTTCTTAATGTCACCACCTTCATCTCCTCACAAGCCCACCATGGCAAAACTGCTTTCTTAGATGTCACCACTAGCCGCTACCATTCATTCTCCCAACTTTGGCAAGTTGTTGATGCCATTGCAGCTTCCCCCTCCAAAATAGATATCCACAAAGTTCACATTATCCTCTTCTTTCTCCCAATTCCATCTTCTTCCCTATTGTTTTTCTTTCTATCATGTCCATTGGCACCATTAAAACCACCACCAACCCTGGTAACGCTACTCCTAAGATCCCAAAAGAATCAATTATTTTATGTGTAAAATTGAAAATAAAAATTATTTTAGTTTTTTATTAATTTATGGGTATAATTTGGTTAATATGATTACCAACTTTTGCAACTGAAAGCCATATTATTTCAACAATTCAATTTTGGTTATAACTAAATTAACCAAATCATTATTCCTAATGGTGGCATAAGGCTTAAGCTAGCAGCAAAAGCAGTCTAATGGTATGTTAGTTGCATAAAATGAACGATGATCTGAGTAATGGATGAAGCAAAAATGAAGTTGAATATGTTGCTTGTTTGGGCTGGGCTTCGGTGAGAGCAGTGGAGGTGAGTCACAGTTGTCTTTTAAGTTATTATTTTTATATAAAAAATTTATATTTTTATAAGAAGTTTTGAAAGAAAGATAATAGTGAATTAATTGTTATGAAAAGTAAAAAGGACAAGTTTTGTAAGACATATAAAGTAATTGTGTTTACCATATAACATTTAAAACTATCATTCAAATTTCCAATTTTCTTAATTTACGTACAAAAATATAATAGCAAAGAAAGAAACGACAACACATAAATTTTCTCTGCTTTCGTAATTTATGTATCAAGTTAAATAGCTCAATAGATATGAGACAGAGGAAGTAATAACTAATTAGAACAATGAATGAATAAAGGAAAGAAAGAATAAATAATATATGCTTGGATCAAGTCACAAAAGACGTTTTCTTTTTTAAAGCGCTTTGTATTGGCTTTTTCTTTTCTTCTCTTAATTAATTTGACTTTGTATACATCTTCCCGAAATTGAAGACTCTGGAATTTGCAAATAATCCAAATTTCTAGATATATGTTTAATACACTATTAAGTTTCCAAAGTGCATGTTTGCGTAACCTCCCATTACTTGTTACGTGACCAATTAAATTCAAATAAGGACAATTTTTAAAATGAGTGGCGCTCTATAATATATACGCGACGGGTAATGGCGTGAAAGTGCCACGGACTTGTTTCCACTAATTCCAGGAGTATATGCTATCAACTGCTATAAATGACGAAAAATATCCTACCCAGCCATATTCTTTCCAAACTCAGTTACTTAAAATTGAACCTGATTCTACCTTTAAAGTTATAAAGATGGTATGGATTTAACATATTTTAACCAAACTTACCCGTATTTTTATTAAATTAGTATATTTATAGTAAAAATGTAAATTTTTAAGTATTAACTAATTATGAATAAAATATATATATACGTAAACATATAAAAAGAGGTCTAAAAAAATCAAACATACATTTTAAAATAAGTTGATGAATAATATCCATCTAATTACCTAAATTCAATTATTTAAGGGGAGGATTTAGAATTAGCTATCTCCGATCCAAACTTGTCTGTTAGCGTCTCTACTGCTGAGGCTAAAACCCCACCCGGCTGAGCCGTGGCCTACCAATCTTTTACATGCATCACCATCATTGGTCTGCTCAAAGTTGCATGTCGGCTGCCACTTTCATTTTGCTTTCGAGCATTGGCACAACAAATTCCTATTCCCGTTTCCTAACTTTCTACCAACTCCAGTCAAACTTTTCTACACAAACAACTTACAAAGCAGTTTCAGAGTCCCAAACATATATCCCGCCAACCGCGTGCTAGCCTCAGTCCGCTGCACACTCACTTTGAATTCTCACCTGTACAGATGAAAATCAAAGATAGGAAAAATTTCGTGGCTTGGAATTTTTTAGGTTTTGAGCAACATCAAACGGCCCCTATATCCAATTTACAAACTGTGTTGAATATTTTTCCCCTAATTATATATCTCCTTCGTTTCAGATTCTTTGTAACATTTATTTTTTAACAATTAATCTATAATTTTTTATTTTTAGTTTTTTAGTGCATAAATAAAAAATATTTACATATAAATAATAAATAGAGACCTATAGTGTTTAAATATATTTTTAAAATTTTTTCTAACAAAAAATAATATGAATAAGTTCAACTCAAATTATTCAAAAAAAAGTAAAATCTTTTAAAGAATATAGGACAATTGGAGTACATATTAATTCCTTTTCTTTATTTTTTTTTATTATTTTCTTCCCTTTAATATTTATCTCTGCCGTAAGTTTACAACTGCTAAATCGTCGTTCTAAAACTAGTATATATTCATAGCCATCGTTCTAAAACTAGTATATTTTCTTTCCGGTTGTTGTATTGAAAAAATTTAACGGCGTTACTGGTGGTTGGAGCATTTTTCAGGGTTAAGAGTCTCTTCTGTTAGTGCATTTTTTAAAAAAAAATTAGCAATGTTAGTATTTTCCATTATTAGTAAGTCTAATGGCGTATTGAACACGTTGCATCTCAATCCGGGCCGAACTTTATTCAGATTAAGGGCGAACACATAGGTGCTGGAAGACTTGAAAATTACATTCCTAAAACCGGCCTAAGGCATGGCCGCCGGCTTACCAATTCCACTGTAGCTTCTTCGGAGAATTGCTTTTATGTGTGTACGTTGCTGTCATGTGACTCGCGAGATCTTTACATAGACGGCCAGGGTTTTACAATTTTCTGGCAATTTTGACCTCATTAGCTTAAAAGAGTATGGGAGTTATGCATCTGCATGATTAATGGTGTGGTAGCCAATGGCAATGCAATTAAGATACAAGCAAACTTCGTGTGACTGCGCCTGCAAAGCAAAAGGGTTAGCCAAAAAGATAGAAAAGAAAAAGAGCGGTAGGGCTAACAGAAGTTGAATTATTGGAGAGACACGTCAGCGACTCCCACCAAAACATGTCCCCTGGCGTCACAATTTTTACGTCACCTCAATGATCTCACTAGTCATCTCCTCTGGGTTATGTACGTCTGTGACTCCTATCCTTTTATTATTATTCTATTCTGGGTCATAACCTTAAAATCTTACTTAAAAAAATTTTTAATTTTAATTTTTTATTTCACTTTTAACTTTTGAAGAACTTAAAGCATTAAAATCAACGTAACAGACCATGTGTCATGCTAGCGTGGGCCGATTGGCCATCTGCCACATTGAATCAACCCTAACAATGATGTGGAAAACAAAAAATAAAAAATAAAAAATAATTTGCAACCTTCCCCCAACCTCACCCCTTAATTTGACTCCCTTCAATCACCGTTAGTCTCAATCCCTATGCCGACCTCTACCACGTTGCCCCTCCTTCACCATGTCACCCCACAATACCCCTCTTTTGCCATGGTAACCTCTTCCTTTCAGTTCGACAAGTAACCTCTTTCTGTCTCAACTTCGGTGGCTCCTCAACTCCCCTCATTGCATCCTATGGCAGCCCCTCAACTCCCCTAGCATGAAATGGCCCCAAACTGCTACCATGTTCATTCCCAAGCCCCGATGTGAAATCACAACATAAGCCAAATCTCAAAATTGTGAAATTGCCAAGAAATCGAGTAGCGAAAGAGGAAGATCAGGATGAATCGAGTAGCGAAAAAGGGAAATCAGGATGAATCATTGGCAAATTGATCAGTGAAAAAGAAAGATTGGGAGACGACAAATTGTACCGACTGTGGAGATGAAAGAGAGATGGAGAATCGTGCAGGAAAGTGTGAATTGATGACATCCGTTAATTTTAATGCTTTAAGTTCTCCAAAGGTTAGTTACACATGGTCAATCACCCCACAAATTGTGCCGGCGTGAATGGATGGCGGCCGTGTGAGGGTTTTGAGGTGGGAGGATGTGAGTGGATGGCGGCGACGGAAGGAAGTGAACAGATGGCGGCGAACAGATGGTGGCAAAAGGGCTTTTTTTAGTTATTATTATTTTCCTTTTTCATTAGTTATCTTTCTTTTCACATCATCTATAGTAGTTGATTATTGTACCATGTGGCCAATCAGCCCACATTGACATATAATGTGGTCAGTTCCGTTAATTTTAACATTTTTTATCCTCCAAATGCCTAAATTAATGGAAAAAAAAATTAAGTGCATCTCCTAGTCATCCCATTACAAAAATCAAGCTTATGTGATTTATTAATTCTAATATTGTTGTTGACTTGACTTGTAGGTGAACTCCTAATGTATACAGGTGTTCATGCACTTTAAACTTATCTCTATTTTGAAAGTTACTGTATCTAGTCCTCAAATTTCTTATGCTGATTAAAGAAAAATGACAATATTTTTCTCTAACTAGTTATAAGTTAGAGGAGATTTCCTATCTTAGATATACATTTCATCCATATGTAGAATATATGGCTAACACTACTAAAAAAATCATTTTTTCCAACGGGCAATTTTTCAACGGCTTGGTTGTTGGAAATTTCCAACGGTCTAGGTCGTTGGAAACTGTAAAAAAAATGATCCTTGGGAAAAAAAAATTCTCCAACTGCTTGGCTGTTGGAAGTGTTGAAAAATTTCCAACGGGCACCTTTCCAACGGCCTAAACCGTTGGAAAATATGTAAGTTAAGTGTGTAACTCAACATTTATTGTTTTCCAACAGCCTAGGCCATTGGAAACTATTTTTACTTTTCCAACTACTAGAATTTTTTTATTTTTCCAACTGCCTAAACCGTTGGAAAATACACACACATTTATATATTTCACTTTTCCAACTGCTTAGGCCGTTGGAAATTTTTTTTATTTTTCCAACTACCGAGACCGTTGGAAAATACACACACATTTATATATTTTACTAGGCAGTTGGAAAATTTTTTTTATTTTTCCAACTACCTAGGCCGTTGGAAAAAACACACATTTATATATTTAACTTTTCCAACTGCTTAGGCAGTTGGAAATTTTTTTTATTTTTCCAACAGCCTGGGCAGTTGGAAAATTTTATTTATTTTTCCAACTGCCTAGGCTGTTGGAAAATACACACAAATTTATATGTATGCATATTTATATTGCATTGATATTGACTTTTATATATATTTACCATAATACATATATATTAATATGTATATATGTCTTACACATTATTATTATTATATTTATACATAGTATATGATATATGATGTATATGCCGTACATATTATTATTATTATTATTATTATTATTATTATTATTATTATTATTATTATTATTTTATATTAATGGTTAAACCATTCATTGATTAACATAAATTCAACACAATTTTAAATTTTTTTATGATGTGTTATTTTCTAAAGTAAAACATTAGTTATCATTAACGTAGTAAAGGTAAAAAGAAAAAGCTCTATGATTTAATGAATTGATTTGATCAATAATTTCTAAAATTAAAAGTTAATCTTTTAAAATAAACTTTTCAACTATATTAAAAATTATAATTTAAATTGATAATAGATAAAAAATTTTAGTCAATTATTCTTTAATCACCAAAAAAATATTTATCATTTCAGATAATGTACAATATTATGTTTCACAGTTTTATGTTTTGATCATAATTAATTTTTTTAATGATAAGAACATAACATTCAAAAATCTTAACTCAAAATTAAGATAAAATAAAATTTTAATCAATAAACATAAATTTATATTATGATATTTATATTTATATAATTTTTTTCAGCCCAAAAAAAATTATTTATTAGGCCAAAAAAGCCCAAACCCAACCCTAACTAACCTTAATTATAAATACTACCAGTTACCTCCCACCTCTCTAAACCTTTTCTCCCTTTGCCTCCTCGTCTCCGTCTCTCCCTCCACTCGCCCTTTCCGTCTCTGCCTCCCCTCGCCTTCCTCGTCTCTATCTCTCCCTCTCCCTCGGTCTCAGCCTTTCCCCCTCCTCTTGCGTTTCACAGTCTCCGCCCGGTTAACTGCCTCGTCGTCGCCATCGTCTCTCTTCTCCGCCGTGCTCATCAGCCTCGTACCTCGCCTCCTTTTTGCACGGTTCGGCCTCCACAGGCGACGTGCTCATCGGCGTCGCCGTCTTCATCCGCTTCGCTGTCTCCGTCTCTGGCGCTCTTCCACCGTCTCGATCTCTTCCACGTCCTCCTCGCCGGCACGGCCTCCACACCGTCCTCGGTGGCTGAGACCGAGATGGGTTCAGATCTGTTTTTGATTTTGTATACATAGACCTGTTTCGATTTTTTGATTTGTGTTCAATTTTGTTATAATTTTTTATTTTTGATTTTGGTTAGATCTGTTTGGGTAATTGATTTTTAGTTCAGATTTGTTCTGAGTTTTTTATTTTTTATGGTTCGATGGTTTGATCTTGATCTCATGTGTGGAGAAAGAACATAAAAGATTTTGCTTTAAGCTATTCGATAATGTTATGCCTTCATTTTTATGTTGATTTGTGGGTAGTTCCTCTAACCCAATTCTTTTGTAATAATCTCTTTTCTATTTTCCCTGCAATTTGGTTTTTTTTTTTTTTTGTGCAGGTCTGATGTAGATATTGAACTTGGCTGGGTCTTTTAATGGACATTCTTCATGGTTTTTTAGGGCCCCCAAGTTGTTTTCAGCAGATAGAAAGCGAGCTAGTTTATTGGTTCAGCAATGTTTTTTTATTTTGTTTAAATCTGTTTGTATTTTTAATTTGGTTGATTTGGGTTAGTTCGGTTAGATTTTGTATTTTTGTGATTTTTAATTTTTTTTGTAATAATGTAAATATAATTTTAGTAATAATAATTTTAATTTTTGTAATTAATGTAAAATATTTATTTGTTAAATTTAAAGTAATAAATATATAATAATTAATCATTTATTTTTTTTGTTTTTTGGAAATAATTTTCCAACGGCCGTTGGAAATTCAAAAAAAATAAAAAAAATATAACAGCCGTTGGAAATTTCCAACGATTCAGATTCCAACGGCTGACAGTTGGAATTACCAACGGCTATAACCTGGGCCGTTGGAAATATGCTTTTTTTTAGTAGTGTAAATAAATAAGGCTCAACTACTTGTAAAAACCGTTAACACCATTAAGTAATAGTCTAAAAAAGTTGGTTAATTAGTTCTCATAATTTAATTGCGAAGGCCATAATGTTCAAATTTAATTATTATGGCGATGCAGGATGACTAGTTACAGAGAGACCAAAACAAATGAGCACGATAAATCTCCGAAATAGGCCAAGCCACGCTGCAGAAATAGAAAATTTGAAGAAAGAGTATTGCTCCATGTATTACTAACTTTTTAATTTTTTTAAATTCTTTTGATATTTACTAACTTTTTTTTTAAAAACCTTATGAATTTTTTTATATTCAAAATAAATTATCTTACAGGTTGTAAGAAGTTAGAAAATCAAGATTTGAGCCCTACACCTTCCCTATATATGTCAGAATCTTTAGTCATTGAGCCAAAAAGTTGAAGATAACCTTATGAAATTTTGAGTGATCTAATATGATTGTTAGTTGAAAATAAGTGGAGTCTCTCAATTTTGTGCAACAAATAATATCATATCACAGAAAATTTTATGAAAGTTTTAGTAAATTTTTAAATGCATTTAACAAACTTGTATGGGAAAACTCACACTTTCAATATTGTCTTGGGGCCCTCGTCTGTCTCACGGGTCAAGCTTTGCCCCTTAAGGCTTAATATATACATGTAGCAGCTGCTTTCTTTTGTACAGAGCAGCCCGCTGTCCTCTAACTATAAGGCCGCAAATTGAAATTAACCGATCATGGTAGCCGGAGATGCAGCGACAGATTTGCCGCTCCGTCAGCCATCCCGCTTAAGTAGTCCTCGGCCTCTAGATATCGTCACCATCAACTCTGCCTCCTTCAGGGAGGCCACAGTTGCTCCGTCGGACTACTCCGAAGGTGAGGGTCCGCCAGCGCCGGTGGCAATGGTTGATTCTTGGCTGCCTATCACCGAGTCCAGAAACGGCAGCATTTATTCTGCCGTTTTTCATCTTGTCTGTTCCGGAATCGGATTTCAAGCCCTGTTACTTCCTGTTGCATTTACCGTCCTCGGCTGGTAGGTGTTTTTCTTCTCTTTAATTTCTATCCATTCATTTCTTGGTTCTTTTTACTACCAATTTCATCTTGGGGTTGAAACATATCGCCGGTGGCCGAGACTAGCGCGGCAAGAATTGTTTCGAACGGCTTTCGGTTCATTAAGGGTACTGGTGTGAGCTAGATCTATCTAGGAGATACTTACTAGTATAATTAAGTTGAATAAAAAGTGTCGGTGATTAATGCTAATTGTTCCGATCGAGGTTGCGGGAATCGAACACGGACGGTAATTATAGTTAGTATTGTTTAATCCAAAGTAATGGGTATTTAATTGCTTCCTTAATTAATTAAGATTTAGCTCGTACCTGAAACTAAAATCAAAAGTAGTAGTATCGTTTTTAATTAATTGGAGACGTTCGAATATATATGTCGATTGATTTGGATTGAACAGTGATGCGACATATGTACAGGGCCTGGGGCACCATATGCTTGTTAGTAGCATTTGCGTGGCAACTCTACACAATATGGCTCTTAGTGCAGCTCCATGAATCCATTGCTGGAACGCGTCACAGCAGATTCCTCCGCCTCTCAATAGCTGCCTTCGGTCAGAATTCAGTCTCAATCCCATAATAACAATACTAGGATTCTTGTTTTGTTTTGTCTTAATGTTAAGTTTCTGGGAAATGAATTTGCATAGGTTTAAAGCTGGGGAAATTGGCAGCAATATTCCCTGTGATGTACCTATCAGGAGGGTCGTGCGTGATGCTGATTATTACAGGGGGTGGGGCTCTGGAACAGCTCAACAAGGTCTTGTGCTGGGGAGTGAGCGGGTGCGAGGCACGGGCGCTCACCGGGACCCAGTGGTTCCTTGTCTTTACCTGCGTCGCTGTAGCCATGGCTCAGTTGCCTAATTTGAACTCCCTCGCTAAAGTTTCCTTCATTGGCTCCCTCGCGGGAATTGCCTACTTCACCTTCTTATGGGTCCTTTCCCTCACCCACGGCCGACCAGACGGCGTTTCTTACAATACCTCGGAGGTGGCCAAAACAGGCATGCCCGGCTACGGCAACATTTCCTTCGCCATCACTGCGCTTGTGCTTGCTTTTCGAGGTCACAACGTCATCCTCGAGATACAGGTCTCTTGACTACATATATTGAGTTTTCTTTTTTTTTTTTTCCAAGGAAAAAGAAAAAAGCATTCTGATCAAGTGTTCCGGTTGATTTAACAAAAGTGAGAATATATATTAATTAAATTAGAGCTACCTAGCTACATACATAACTATTGATCTTCATCTTCTCCGGTTGTTGTTTGGGTTTGATTAATGCAGGGGACATTGCCTAGCAGCGCAAAGAAGCCTGCCTCTGAGACAATGTGGAGAGCAGTTGTAATATCATATATAGTGATCGCCACGATCTTCTTTCCCCTCGCAATATGTGGATATTGGGCTTACGGAAACACAGTAAGAACACAAGGATATATGTGTGTGTGTTCATCTTACAGATACAGACATTATTTTCTTCTTCTTTAGTCTGTAATTAACAGACATTTGCGATCAATATAGATTTTACTAAAACAAATTAATAACAAAACCTTTGGCATATAATAATAGCAATAAAACGTATAATTTGAAAGTAAGGTCACATGTGTTTCTGTCATGCGCAGCTACCAAGAAGTGGGATATTGAGCGCATTTAAAGAATTCCACGGACATGATAGCAGTAAGCAGGTGACAGGCCTAATCCACGTGTTGTTGATAATAAGCTGCTTGAGTTCGTTCCCAATCTACGCCATGCCCGTTTTCGACAACCTGGAGTTTATCTATGTCTCCAAGAAGAAGCAGCGGTGCTCGAGGTGGGCTCGTGCTTGTCTCCGCTGCTTCTTTGGGGCATTCACATTCTTCGTCGCTGTGGCCATCCCCTTCTTGCCGAAATTGGGCTTTTTGATTGGAGGGCTTGCCTTGCCCCTCACCTTCTCCTACCCCTGCCTCATGTGGAACTCCATCAAGCAACCTCCCGGCCGGAGAAGTCCCATGTGGATGTGGTGTATCAACTTGTTGCTAGGCTGCACGGCAATTATACTGACTGTATTGGTGATTGTTGGTGCAGCTTGGAACTTGGGAGACAAAGGTTTGAGGGCTAACTTCTTCAAGCCCTAGAATAGCATAGCGGACTTTATTTTTTATAAGAGTCCTACGTGTTCTCATCTCTTCCTATCTCCACGTTGGTTGCTTGTGTGTGATAAATAGATTGGTTTTTGTCACTTTATATTTGTATATAGATAGAAGTTTATTTTATATTAAGACTCTCGTACCTTGTGTATATATGCTAGCCTTGTTCGTACTCATAATGGATCAATGAAGTACTTCACTCCTTCCAAATAGGCCAAACCATATATTTGGCCCCAGAATTTACCTAACTCACACGAGTTAGTCCACAACTCAGTACTCAATAAATATAAGTCCCTGAACTTTGAAAAACTATGTGAGTAGTCTATTAACTCAGACATACTGATGGGAAAATTGCAAAAGTCCTCTTGATCTCTTTTATTCTAGCATATGAAGTACTCTTAGTTTAAAATCATTCAAATAAACTATCTCATTTACCTAGAGATGAAAGTTTAGGTTGTAAGATCAGGTTTGGGTTGAAATCTGATGGCTCTGGGTGGCCATCGTAGATGTTCCCGCCGTGGCTCCACGACGGGAATAACAAGGACCTCCTGAGGAATGTCGCGCGTGGCAGTCTGTGATGGGTAGCGGTGGCCGAGAAAGCTTTTCGGTGCTGGAGAGAGCCTGAAACGGGGATGTCCCCAAGTAGTCTGGCCTGAAACATGCAGAAAACAGGGGTTAGGAGGTCCCCGAAGTGGTTTTCCAGGGAGGAGCCTCCGACGCCCAAGTCAGTGCCTCTAAATGGTGACGAAGAGTAAGCACAAAATAGACTTGCCGGGAGTGTTTCTCTGGTACGCACAGAAGGGAAAGAATCTCGCCAGAGGCGTTTTTCTGGCATGTCTAGAGGAAAAAGGGGGGAAACTAGAGCCTGGAGCCCCAAAAAACCCCTGTCTAACCCCCTTTACCGAGAGCCTCCCCTACTGTAAATAGGAGAAAATGAGCCCCTCGGATTGTGACACGTGTATGGACGGATGCCGTCCGTACCTCTGAGCAGAAGAGTGGCCAGCCGCCTGCAGGCTTTCTCGGGCAGTGGTTTGTCGAAAAGTGTGTCTCAGCGTGTTAGAGTGCAGATTGCAGTGGCCTGTCGGAGTGCTTGAGGTCGACATCTAGTGTGTACGGGCAAATATGTCAGAGACTCCTTCGTGGCACCCATCGCTCCTCCGAGGTCCCTTCGGCCAATGTTACCTTTTAGGGGGACGAGCAAGGACCTCTCCCCGGGGTAATACCGTTTCTTCGGGGTGTTCTTATTCTTCCGAAGTCAGTTCGTTCGTCCTCTGATGGAGAGGCAATATGGTAGTTTCCCGAGGTCAGTACGATGGGGCTTCCGAGGTCGTATACCTCATGTGTTTGGCTCCCTCTTTCCCCGAAGTCAGTGGACCAGGGCGATGGCACTTCGGCTATCACATGCCCTCCTTCGGAAAGCCGGAGTGTAACTTCGGCTTGTAGCCCTTTCAGGAGCACTTTCAGAGGATCCGGCTTATATCGTTTGCAAGGAAGGTACTTCACCATTTTAAGGGCGTAGTTTGTTAAGGCGGATGTCGCAAACCTGCCTTTCGGCGTCCTCGAGATTTCCAATCTTATTCTTTCTGTCTTAAATTAGTGGACTGTCATGTCTTGAAACTAGGCGTGTCAATCTGGAGATGCACCAAAATCTTCAGGATGTCAGAAAACATGCCCTAGTTTTTCGGGATGGTCGACGCGTGGCAAGCATCAATTGGGATGGCACGTCTTTTTATGCGATAAGGGTAATTACGGTGACGTTTCATTCCCACGTAGCAGTTATGACGCCTTTTCAATTGCCCTTCCCTGCTCTATATAAGCCTCCTCCTGCCATTCTTCTCATTTGTTTTTTCTTTGCTCTCACCCTTGCTCTTATTTTCTCTCGCCTTTTCCATCTCTTTCAACGACGGTCTGCACGGCGGAGCGATTTTCGGCCATTATTTACGACGGCATCCAGGAATCCTGACTTTGGCAAGGCATTTCGTGAGTGCCTTCCTCGGGAATTGTTCAACTTCTGCTAATTTCTCATCCTCCCGAAGTCGTATTTTTTCAGTTTTTGTTGACATTTTCCTTTCTTCCCGAAGCTCCATTTTTGGCTAACCATTTTTGGACTCAAATTTTCAGCTTCAGTGCCTTTTTGGACTCATACTGATGCTTTTCCCCCTTTTCAGAGATGGCTGACGATTCTGCCGCCTACTACAAGAGTCTCTTCCTTGGTCAGGTAGAGAAGGGAGAACAAGTAAAGAAAAGTGGTTCCAAAAGGCGTAAGTCTACTGGGAATGGACCGTCTTCGGCCAAGAAGTCAAAGAAGAGGGCCCTTACTCCACCTTCGAAGGATGTGGTGGAGGTCGATGAAGTTATTGCTAGTTCCACCAGGATTGCTATCTCAACCGATGCGATAGCCACTTCCACCGATGCTATTGCAACCTTCCCCATGGTTGATGTCACTCCGATATCCACCAGGGTTGCTGCCCCCTCCGAAGTAGCTGCGACATCTTCTCAGGCTGATACTGCTGTAGCCGAGGTGCCCGCCGGAGTAGTCACCCTTTTCACTCCGTCGAGTCCTACCTCGTCGGTGGAGCCTTTAGGCTCTTTGCCCGAGAGTCCTACTGTTAAAAAGCTGGAGAGACGTTGCAAGGACAAAGGCAAGCACATTCCGGCCTTTGTGGAGAAGGCTACCGAGGTTGCGCCAGGTTTGCGTCGGATTTTTTTTGACACCTCCTCTCTTATAACTTGTGTTTTCAGGGAGCCCTTCCTGACTTGCGCCCCTCCATTTTGTAGAGGACCGAGCGGCCCCAGTATGGATGGTTGACCATGCCCGAAGACGGGCTCTCCGGGACTCCCTTCTCCTCAAAGATAAGGTTCCGAGGGAGCCGTTTTGGTCTTTCACGGAGGACATGAACTTGTTCTCCAGGGATTGCCAAGAGATGGCTCCCCAAATGGCAAGGGGTGTTCTTACCGAGGCTTCTTCTAAGGCAGTTGCCGAGGAATGTGCTTCTGGGGATATCCTCGCAGCTAGAGTTTCTGAGCGCGCCGCTCAGGTAATCCTTTTGGCCTTCTCTTTTTTTCCCAAGTGTTTTTGCCTTCCCTTATGCTGCTTTCACTGAGGATTTTTTCCTTCTTCTTCGTAGCTTTTGGGGTACAGTGAGCACCTCCGAGTTTGGGCGCCAGAGCAGTCTTCTGCCCAGGCTCGGGCTGAAAGTGAACTAGAAAAGGCTAGGCTCTTCTGTATTAACTCGGACATAGCTAATGTCGAGTTGAGGCGCATAGCCAGGGAGGAGGTGGTCCAGCTCCGGGATGAGTTCCTGATAGGCCAATCGGGCCTCTTGAAGGACTTTTCCCGCAAAATGCGGGACCTTGGCGAGGAGGTTGTGTGCTTGACTTTGGCCAATGAGGTTATTCAGAAGGAGAAAGAAGAAGAAGCTGCCCTGCTGAATAAAACTCTTGCCGAAAAAGCGGCTCTTCAAGCCAAGGTCTATTTTCTGAGGAGGAGTGCGATGAAGAAAAGGAACGTAAAGGGATTGGTGAGGAGGATTTCCGATCTTAAGGAGGAGGTCCTGGGTCTCAAGAAAGAGGTTGCTGGTCTTGAGAATGAGGTGGACTTGCTAGACGTAGAAAAGGACAAAGCCGTCTAAATGTCGAAGGTGTCCTTTCAGGACGGCTTCTGTCTAGCTCGTCATCAATTTCTGCAACGATATCCGGACCTCGAGACCTCCTTTCTTGCGGCCCTGGATATTCCCGAGGGTCCTCGGTGGACTTGGTCGAAAGCTAATCACCTCAACCTGCCACCTGTTCCTCTATTTGCGCCGAAGGCGACGGCTAGAGACACGGGAGCCGGAACTTCTCGCGTCGCTGGGGATCCTTAGACATCCTAGGGTTTTTTGTTTTCGTGCTTTTCTTGTACTCCTCTTGTACGAAAGACCTTCTTTAATGGATTTTTCTTCGCTCTATCTGACTTGAGCAATTTTTGTTTTTTTGTTTTCCAGTTGCCATGGCTACTTTCGGCTAGGGGATTTCGGAAAGCCAATCTTTGCCCTTTTTGCTGGCCGATCTCGCTTTCTCGGCCACTCTGATTTGACAAAGACTTTTCAAGCGAACACTAGTCTGTCCTCGTTGATTGCCTTTGATGGACTTTGTGCTTTTTTTTTTAGAAGGAAAACATATCATATCCTTCGAGCACGTGTGCTTCAGCTTTGTTCGGCGGGTAACCTGTACAGGAGAAAAGAGAAATTTCTCTAAGTATAGCTTGTTCATCTAAAAATTCTAAGTATAGAATAAAATTCTAAGTATAGAATTCTTCTAGGGTATTTCTTGATTTTCTCCCTTTGACGCTGCCAAGCTGATAATCCTCTATTTTGGACCTCGCCCTGGATCAAGCGAGGTCCTTTTTCGTAGTGGCCGAAGTTCTCCCCTGAGGTAGTTCTCGGGGTTCTGTCTTGGCCTTTCGGAGAATGAGATCTCCTTTTGGCGTTCGGCGCAATTTTGCGCTCACGGCCCCTTTTACGGAGAAAACACTTCTCCTGAGCTCGTTCATGCTTCGAGGAGTGGTTCGAGTTCGATTCCCCAATCCGACGCTATTTCTTCCTTTGCCGAGCATTCCTCTCGAGCTCGTTCTTCCTTCGATGTTTGGCTAATCGGTCGATTTCAGTCGTCAAACCGAGAAGCGAGGTCCTTTTTCCTAGTGGCCAAAGTTCTCCCTTGAGGTAGTTCTCGGGGTTCTGTCTTGGCCTTTCGGAGAATGAGATCTCCTTTTGGCGTTCGGCGCAATTTTGCGCTCACGGCCACTTTTTTCGAAGAAAACACTTCTCCTGAGCTCGTTCACGCTTCATGGAGTGGCTCGAATTCAGTTCCCCAATCCGAGGCTATTTCTTCCTTTGGCGAGCATTCCTCCCGAGCTCGTTCTTCCTTCCATCGAACACTCGCGCTTCACTCGGTAGCTGTATTGCTCCAAGTGGGCACTAGTCTTTGCAGGCGAGTAACGAAGGTTTTTTCTCTCTGTGGTTTTTCGGGAAGTTTGTCTGATAATTCCCAAATTTATCAAGGAATTTTCTCGGCCATTCTGGACCTTCTCCCCTTTGCTTCTCCCAACTTTTCTGTAGTCCCTTGTGTACAATTCTATTCGGGGGCTCCACTTGCTTATTGCTTCAGAACTAAGCTAGTGGACCGAAATGTCATTTCACTCCGGTGCTAATGGCGAACTTTTTGGCCTCTTTCGTCTAAAGACCGAAGCCATTATGCCACCGGCAATAATATGCCATCTTCGTTCGTCATGTTCCTTTAAGCAGGCTTAGGGGTTCTGTCTTGTCTCGCGAAACGAAGTAGTTTACTGCTTTCTCATAGCATTATACCTCAGGCGTTGTTGGTAGTGGACCGTATTTGCCCCTTTTTTTTGTAGAGGGCTGAGGGCAGTCTTTCGGGGTTACCCACTACGATGGGAGTCTTTCAGGTATTTTATTCCGAAGGCAGTCTTTCGGGTGCTGGTGCATTTTTTGCCATTCTCGTCCTTTTTGGACGCATGTTGTTCACACCTCTTTTTTGCGCGCTGTTCTGCACCTCTTTCTGCCGATGTCTTTCTATAACGGGCCTGAACTTCCCTACCGATGTCCTTCCTCTTTTTTGCATTCTTCACCACTCCGCGAGGGTTTTTCGGGACTCTTGGGAGATGCCTTTTTGTGGGGTTCTTCCTTCCCTTGTCCTAGGTTTTTATTCCTAGCAAATGCCGAGCTTGGGTGGTCCAACACTTTATTAACCGAATATGCTAACTCAGGTGACTTCCCTATCCTTGGGCCTCCGAGGTACCGTTCCCGCGTCGCAGTGTTTTTGCACCTGGGATTTCTTCGGCTGGGGGTTCCTTCTTTTGGCTTTCACTTATATTCGGTCCTCGTTGGATTTCCCTTTTTCCGTGTTTGGAATTTCGGCAATAGTCTGCTAGCGCCTGGGGTTATATTGCCCCTCTGGGCTCGTGCACGATGTAATATCTTTGGAGTTTGGTGCACTTGCCCGATTACCCTATTCCCTCTGACGTCGCGCGGGGGCGGCTCATTTTTGGACAATGGTAATGTGTCCGTTGGAGTAAGATCATAGCCTTTTGCCTGCTTAATATCAAAGCGTAGGCGTCTTCTCAGGGTAGTGGATTCGGTGTTGCTGCCGGAGGAACAGCAACCTTTCTTTGGCCCGAACTCTTTCAACGGGGAGGTCTGGATAGCACCAACTCTACTTTTCCCGTCCATCATGTTCCGACGGGAAGCACGTCCTTCGGGTACTCATCCCACTAATCTTTGTTTTCCCCCTGAACTCTTAGGTCACCACTACTTCTCTCGTCTAAAGGATTGAAAGAGAGACTTCGGCTTGAATTTGCACCGACCATCTTCGGTCTACCTGCTGCACTACTCTTTGTTTTCCCTCTGAACTCTTGGGTCACCACTACTTCTCTCGTCTAAAGGATTGAGAGAGAGACTTCGGCTCAAATTTGCACACGACCATCTTCGGTCTACTTGCTGCACTACTTCAACCACGGCGACGCGTGGGAAACTATGCAGGAAAACCACGGCGATATTCGGAGGAGAATCATCCTCGGGATGGGAAGTCCTTGCGCTTAATTGTTCGGCCGCCGGGTGAATCTCCGGCGCGGACGGGGGCCTCAGGGAGCCTTTGTCCTTAGAACGCCGAGTTTTCAACCACGGCTGCCTGGAAAGTTTCCCACAGACGGCGCCAAAATGATGGCTCTGGGTGGCTATCGTAGATGTTCCCGCCGTGGCTCCACGACGGGAATAACAGGGACCTCCTGAGGAATGTCGCGCATGGCAGTCTGTGATGGGTAGCGGTGGCCGAGAAAGCTTTCCGGTGCTGGAGAGAGCCTGACACGGGGATGTCCCGAAGTAGTCCGGCCTGAAACATGCAGAAAACAGGGGTTAGGAGGTCCCTGGACTGGTTTTCCGGGGAGGAGCCTCCGACGCCCAAGTCAGTGCCTCTAAATGGTGACGAAGAGTAAGCACAAAATAGACTTGCCGGGAGTGTTTCTCTGGTACGCACAGAAGGGAAAGAATCTCGCCGGAGGCGTTTTTCTGGCATGTCTAGAGGAAAAAGGGGGGAAACTAGAGCCTGGAGCCCCAAAAAACCCCTGTCTAACCCCCTTTACCGAGAGCCTCCCCTACTGTAAATAGGAGAAAATGAGCCCCTCGGATTGTGACACGTGTATGGATGGATGCCGTCTATACCTCTAAGCAGAAGAGTGGCCAGCCGCCTGCAGGCTTTCTCGGGCAGTAGTTTGTCGAAAAGTGTGTCTCAACGTGTCAGAGTGCAGACTGCAGTGGCCTATCAGAGTGCTTGAGGTCGACGTCTAGTGCGTACGGGCAAATATGTCAGAGACTCCTTCGTGGCACCCATCGCTCCTCCGAGGTCCCTTCGGCCAACGTTACCTTTTAGGGGGACGAGCAAGGACCTCTCCCCAGGGTAATACCGTTTCTTCAGGGTGTTCTTATTCTTCCGAAGTCGGTTCATTCGTCCTCTGATGGAGAGGCAATATGGTAGTTTCCCGAGGTCGGTACGATGGGGCTTCCGAGGTCGTATACCTCATGTGTTTGGCTCCCTCTTTCTCCGAAGTCAGTGGACCAGGGCGATGGCACTTCGGCTATCAAAATCCGATTTTTACAGTATGTCCCTAACCCTATCCCAACCCTATTCTAGTCATAACCCAAACTGACCATAAATTATACTATTTTATTTTGTGATGTTCTGATTGTTTTTCGTCGATATTTATTTTTTGGCAAATGTACCTAGAAACATTAGAATAAATTATTGCAATAATAATGTTGTAAAAATGAACTAGAAGGGAGCTCGTAGTTCGCTATAGGTTAAGCAAATATATATGGGTCAATCAAATATACATATTTGTTATAGGAATAATATTATAAAAAAAGAAGTAGTAAATAAAAATTATGAGTGTTTTCTAATAATTAATTAATGATTAATTCAAAGCATTGAAAATTTGATTTGGTAAATATAGAATATGTGACATAAAATTAAAGACTCGACATTTCTAATAATGCTTAGGGAAAGTTTGATCTCACTCTATTTATTGTTTACTAAATTAAATATATTTAAATAGCAAGAATTAATTTGACTATAGGGTCTTTGATTTTATGTCACATATTTTATATTTAAATATCTTTAATTTAGTAAATAAGAAATGGAATGGGATCAAACTTTCCCTTGGTGTATTAAAAATGTCGGTCTTTGATTTTATGTCACATATTTTATATTTTACAAATCAATTTTTCAAATCATTAATTAATTTTTAGAAATCACTCATAATTTTTATTTACTAATTCTTTTATTTATAATATTAGTACTATAACAAATATATATATTTGATTGACCCATACATATCTGCTTGACCTACAGCGAACTACGAGCCCCCTTTTAGTTTATTCCTATAACGTTATTATTGCAATAATTTACTCTAATGATTCTAGGCATATTTGCCATAAAACAAATATCGATGGAAATCAATAAGAACGTCACAAAATAAAATAGTAGGATTTAGGGTCAGTTTAGGTTATGACTAGAATAGGGTCGGGATAAGGTTAGAGACATGCTGTAAAAATCAAGTTTCAATCCAAACCCGATCTTACAACCTGAACTTTCATCCCTAGGTAAAGGAGATAGTTCATTTGATGATTTTAAACTAAGAGTACTTCATGTGTCAAAATAAAAGAGATCAAGAAGATTTTTGCAATTTTCCTATCAATATGTCTGAGCTAATAGACTAACTTGCATAGTTTTTCAAAGTTCAGGGACTTATATTTATTGAGTACTAAGTTGTGGATCAACTCGCATGAGTTAGGTAAGTTTAGGGGCCAAATGTATAGTTTGGCCTTCCAAATACAAAGTTTACATTGGTATCAGAGCAGTACACTTTTTCACCTTGAAATCTAGCCATGCCATGTTCGAAAACAATAAACCAAAGAAGACTAAGGGATCTTCATTAACTCTATCGATGAATAATTCGTCACCATTTTATCTCAACCCTTCTTACAGTCCGAAACTGTTCTTGTCAACAATCTCCTGAATAAGGAAAATTATCATACTTAGCGAAGGGCTATGCAAAATGTCTTTCGAACCAAGAATAAATTAGGGTTCATTGACAGAACTCTTGAATAGCCTGCAAATGCTTTGGAGAAGGCAAAAACTTGGGAAAAGTGCAACTTAATGGTGATATCATGGATTTTCAATGCACTTGCACCTGAGTTGCACAACAACGTAGCATTCATGGACTCAGCCCAAGAAACATGGAATGATCTCTAAGAAAGGTTTTCACATGGTAATCCTCCATGAGTGCATGAATTGAAATGTGATATAACATTGCTGCAACAAAATGACCTGCTAGTTGTTGCATATTACACTAAGTTGAAAGGACTATAGGATGAATTGGTGACCTACAATGCAGTGGCAAGTTGCACTTATGCAATATCCAAATCAATTATGATAAAAAGAGAATGTAAGAAATTACACAATTTGCTTATGGGACTAAATGATGGTTTCAATGTAATTAGGTCACAAATCTTGAACATAGAGCCGTTGCCTTCAATTAACAAAGCCTATGCACTGGTTGTTAAAGAAGAGAAGTAGAAGATCGTGCCTGTTGCTAAGCAGCCCTCAGCTGAAAGTATAGCCTTCATTGTCTCAAAGAATAGAAAAAGACAAAGATAAAAGGAGTAATGTTCATTGTGATCATTGCGGAAAGAATGGACATGACATGAGTTCATGTTTCGAAATCATCATTTATCCCGACTGGTAGGAAAAGAACACAAATAAATAATCAAACCAAAATGGGCAGAATCATGTGAAACAAGGAAAAAGAGTGGCAACAATGCTACTTTATAAACTAAAGATGAGAAAAAAACAAAAGCTCCAGTTCTTACCTAAGCTCAATATGATTAATTGATTTCCTTGTTATCAAATCAGTCTCAAGCAACGGTAACAAGTGTTGCTAGTAAAAGTTCTTCTTTTGATATAAATTGGATTATTGATAGTCATGCCTTCGAACATATGACTTCATACAAATTTCTATAGTTAAGAACAAACAACGTATGCTCATCAGTATGCTTTCCAATCGGGCTTTCTCATAAGGCGTATTCAATTGGAGATATACAAGTTTCGAATAAGATCAAACTGAATGATGTTTTATATGCTCCGGATTTTTCTTACAATTTATTTTAGGTCAGTAGATTAACCAATGATATGAACTGTTCAGTAACCTTCTATTCCAAATTCTGTATGATACAAGACCTAGCTTCAAAGACTCTGATTGGCACGGGTGAACTTTGTGATGAGTTGTATTACTTCAAAAGGATCTAACCATGCCGCTACCACAACTAAGGTAGATTCCTCCCTAACTTTTTGGCACAAAAGGCTTGAACATGTACCTTTTGAAAAATTGAGCATGTATTCCCAACTAGAACATTTGTTGTTTAAGAACTCAATCAAGTTGTGCGATCCTTGTTATTGTGCAAAACAAACCAGAAATTCTTTTCCTTCAAGTCTGATTCAAACAAGAGCCCCTTTCAATCTCATTCACATAAATATCTGGGGTCCATATAAAACTGTTTCTCTTACTGGTGCTCACCATTTTCTTACTGTTGCTAATGATTATAGCAGATGCACGTGGATCCATTTGACAAGTTAGAAGTGACAATACTCCTAAGCTTGTTGCAGGTCCCATGCAAAATTTCTATTATCAAAATGGGATCATCCTCCAAACCACATGCGTTGACACCTTTCAACAAAATGGTATTGTCGAATGAAAGCACCATTACATTCTTGACGTAGCTCGAGCTCTTCTTTTTCAAGCACATTGACCTGTTAAATTTTGGTGTGAATGTGTCTTAATTGCCACCTATTTCATTAATCATATGCCCTCCTTTAAATTGTCCAAGAAAAGTCTTTATGAATTTTTTTTTTCAAAACCATCATCTCTTGATCATCTTAGGGTGTTCGGATGTTTATGTTATGTACACAACAAGTCTAGATCAAGAGATAAATTCAAAACTTATTCTAAACCTTGCATTTTTATTGGGTATCCAAATGGACAAAAGGGGTATAAGGTCTATGATCTTGAGTCACACCAAGTGTTTGTATCAAGAGATGTCATATTTTATGAAAATTCTTTTCCTTTAAAAAATGATGCAGGTATCAAAAGTCACCAAACAGCTTTCTAATAGTAACAAAAATTCCTTGGTTGTGATAAAAATATCATCCTTCATAAACCTAAACCAGCTCATCTCGAGACAACAAACCAAACCGATACTTCACCTGAACCCACCACTACTCCAGATCAAACTGAGACCAGACCCCAACGTACTAGGTGTTCTCTTCAATACTTAAATGACTATGTTTGTGATCTAGCAAAAGTAAACAATTCATCAACTCCACGTGGTGATCAGAGGTCTTCTGGCAAGCCATATCCAATTGCACATTATTTTTCTTATAGTTAGTTTACTCCTTGTTATGAGGCTTTTTTAGGAGCTATCATGGATGGGCAAGAGCCAAGAACTTATCATGATGCTAGCCAAGATTCAAAATGGGCGGAGGCAATGAGGAAAGATGTTAATGCTCTACAAAAGAATCAAACATGGACCCTCATTCAACTACCTCTAAGTAAGAAGCTTATTGGCTCAAAATGGGTGTACAAGATAAAATATAAGGCTGATGGAAGCATTGAAAGGTACAAAGCAAGGCTTGTTGCTAAAGGGTACACTCAAGTTGAGGGAATTGATTACATTAAAACTTTCACTCCAGTAATTAAACTAACTACTGTGAGATGTCTCTTACCTGCAGCTGCAATTAAAAATCAAGATCTCCATCAACTTGATGTACAAAATGCTTGCCTTTAAGGCGAGTTGACAAAGGAAATTTATATGGTGCCTCCACCAAGCTTTCTTGTTCTTGGAGTTAATCGTGTCTGTAAATTGAGGAAGTCCTTGTATGGAAACAAACAAGCACTCTGACAGTAGTTTTTTAAGTTATCGAAAGCACTTAAAAAATACAGTTTTGAACAATCAAAATCAGATTATTCACTCTTTACTATGATGAATAAAAATAGTTTTACTGTAATCTTGGTGTATGTTGATGACATAGTTGTTGTAAGGAATGACAACATGCAAATTGAGGCCTTGAAGAAGTACTTGCATGAGACCTTTTACATTAAGGATTACCTATGCAGTTAATCTCTTGAGTTAGTTCATGAAGGAACAAAATCAAGCTCATCTTAACATTACCAAGCATGTATTCCAATACTTGATAGGTACCCCAAGGCAAGGCATTTTCTTTCCTTCTCATGGAGACTTGATTCTTTAAGGATATTTCGATGCTGATTGGGCAAGTTGCCCACAAACTCAACGCTCCACCTCTGGATACATTGTTCAACTTGGCGTTGCTCCCTATCTTGGAAATCGAAGAAACAAGTCATTATAGCTCAATCATTAGCTGAGGTTGAATATTGTGCAATGGCAACCACAACTAGTGAGCTATAATGGTTGGATACTCTTCTTGCTAATCTTACTGTCACTATTTTTTAATAACAAAGTTGTGCTTCATATTGTTATGAACTTGTTGTTTCATGAAAGAACAAAACATATTGAGATAGATTGTCTTTTTGTGAGAGATAAAGTGTAATCTGAAGAAATGCAAACTTGTCATATAGCTAGATCAGCTCAACCAATGGACATACTAATGAAAGCATTCGACAAGAAGCAGTTTAAGTTCTTAATCAGCAAGTTGGACATTCTTAATCCTCATGCTTCAACTTGAAGGGATGTGATAAGAGTCCTACGTATTCTCATCCCTTCCTATCTATACGTTGGTTGTTTGTATGATAAGTAGTTTGCTTTTTCTCACTTTATCTTTGTATATATATAGGAGTTTCTTTTCTATTAAGACTTTTGTACCTTGTGCATATATGTTGGCCTTGTACGTACTCATAATGGATCAATGAAGTAATTCACTTCTTCCAAATACCAAGTTTACAATTTTATGCTCCCACACACATAACATCAAATCATGAGCAACAACTTTCTTTAAAAAAAGAAAAAAAGAAAACTTAAGCCACATATGCCTCACCTAAAATAGAGCAGTGATTACCGAAACCCTTTTTATTCGCCCGCGCTTCAGGTAGATGAAAAAATCTGAGAAAAAAGAGATCTTAATATCTCAATGAGAGATGAGCAGTAGATAAACAGAACAAACACGAATAAACTATGTTCATTTTTATTTCTTTAACATTATACAAACATGAATACAAACAATAAGTCAACATATTTTCTCTATTCATATTCATTCATTTATAAATGAATGTGCTTGTGTTCGTCCATTAACAATAACATCATCGTAAACCAAAACCAAATGAACAAAAAAAATGCATTTATGAACATCATTAAATAAAGGCCAAAGTGCACCTTTAGTCCCTTAACTTTGCTCACTCAAGCGAGTTAGTCCTTTAACATTGACTCATGATAACTTAGTCCCTCAACTTTGAAAAATTGAACGAGTTAGTCCCTTGTTATACGAAATAACAAACGGCGTAAGTCTCTCCTCCCCTCGCCACCACCTGGGGCCATCTCCGTTGAATTCGGCTCCACCTCCTCACCGTCGGCCTCACCCCTCTCCATCACCTCTCTCTTCGTTGAGTTCGACGTCGAATTTGCCTATTCTCCTCTCTTTGTCAAATCCGACATCGCCTTTTCCCCTCGCCTTCACCGTCAAATCCGGCCTCGCCGTCGACGTCTCTTCGTCGAATCCGCCATCAGCCTCTTCTACTCCGTCTCCCCGACATCGTTGCCCTTTTCTCCTTCCTTCCCTCGCTCCTAGCTGCCACATCTTCTTCATCAAATCCATCGCCCATTACCCGTCGCCCGTCACCAGCCGTCACGAGATCAAATTGCACTAGCCAGTCATCGCTAGATCTGATTGCGCTCGGCAATCGTGGCCAGATCCTTCATCTGCTCGCTTTTCTCCTACGCTAGTCCACTATGCTCTCCCCGATTGAACGACAAACAGCTTACCAACATCATTTAGGTCACTTGACTCCTCGTGTGCTCTTTCTATCAACCAAGGGACCAAGTCGCGTAGTTTCTCAAAGTTTGAGGACAAAGTCGCATGGTTCATCAAAGTTTGAGGACTAAGCCATACTGAGTCAAAGTTGAGGGACCAACTCGTGCGAGTTGACAAAGTTGGAGGATCAATAGTGCATTTAGGCCTTAAATAAATATATTCCCAAACAATATAAATAAATGTGTTCGTGAACAACACAAACAAACATAAAAAAATAAACAAACAAGAGCAAAATATTAAAAAAGTGAACATAAAATAAATAAATAAATATAATAATTGAGTGAACGAATATAAACCAACATTAACCAAACTATTTGTGAATGTAGACATGTTTGTTTGTTTAATTTTAAAAAATATAAAATTTTATTTATATTTATTCGTTTGACTAGATAAATTAAAGGGATAATTACAATTTGCCTCCTGAGGTTTATGTGAAATTATGCTTTGCCTTTCCTATTTCAGAAATATACAATTTGCCCCTACCCTTTTAATACAGTTTGATAGTAATTTTTAAAATATTAATTTAGATATTACAATAGTCATTTTTCAGTAATTTTAATCTATATGATATTTTTGCACAATTAATGGATATTTAAATTATCAGTTTTTTCTTTCTGTATTTCTTTCAATTTTTAAAACAGTATTTTTTAAATATTAATTAATTATAAAAAAAATACTATATAGATTAAAATTGCTTAAAAATGACAACCATATAGTCTAAATTAAGATTTTGAAAGTTACTGTTGGACTATATTAAAAGGGCATAGGGTAGAGTATATATTTTTTAAGTAGAATGAGCAAAGTTTAATTTTATCTAAATCTCAGGAATAAATTGTAATTAATCCTAAATGAAAATAAATAAACTATCTCTAAACTGTTTTTCATTTACAGCTAAGTTACGCGCTCACGTCTCTTTGATATGTGATTTCGATTTCCATTTGCTCCTTTGAGATACGCGCACACGTCACACACCACTAAAAGAACCTCTAATTGCAGTGGCCAACTTTCCCGTTGTCATGAAGTCGTCACAAATTCTGGGCCGCGAGGCGCGAGCACTAACAAATTCTGAACGTTGATACTTCTAGCAGCCGGAATTACTTAATTGGCATTTCTCACCTTTTAGCTCTAATTCTTTCTGGTTATTAAAAATTTACGGTTTTCCAAAGTTAGTCATACAATTTTTCAACTTACAACAATAGTCTAAATTTTAATTATTTAATAATTTATGAAAAAAATATTTTTATGCTCCACTATTATGTTGATCAATTAATTTTTCTAAATTTTTTTCTCATCTTTTTTGTACAAAACATGCAACATTAGGGACTTACAAATTTAGAGATTATTTTAGAGGAGTTTCTCTCTAAGTAGATTTAGTTTTCAAACAATTTTCCAAATTAATCTTTTTGGTATTAATATTTTACAATTTAGAATTAGTATATCACATCATCTTGAAACTAATTCATCCCTTACAATTCTCAATCTAATGAAGATGATGCGTACTATAACTTCCTTGGCTTTTTATCACTGTTTCTGAAGAAAAATTTGGGGAAAAAAATTAATGAAGATGATATGTACTATAATTTGTTATCAACTTTGGCTAGATATAAATAAGTGTAGGGAATTTAGGGCAAAAATTTTAATTTAACCAATTAATTAGAATTCTGACTTTTTTTTTTCTTTTGATGGATTCCAACTAGTATTTGTATTTGAAAAAAAGATTCAAATTAAACATAAAGATGCCATTAATATGTAAGAAAAATTGAAGAAATAAAGAAGGTAAAGAATATAAAACATCCCAAAGTTAAAGGCTGGATTGTTTTTTTTTTTTTTTTTTTTGTATTTTTGTATTTTCCTAAATTTTTCTTTGAAAACAAATGATAAAAAACCAAGAAAGTTATAGTACATACTATATTCATTAGCATGAGAATTGCAATGGATGAATTAGTTTTAAGATTATGTGGTATACTAATTCTAAATCACAAAAAAATTAATACCAAAATACTAATTTGGAAAATTTTTTGAAAACTAAATCTACTTAAAGCAAAGCTCTCTAGAATGATCTCTAAATTCATAAGTCCCTAATGTTGCATATTTTGTATGAAAAAAAGTAAGAAAAAATATTTAGAAAAAAATAATTGGTCAACATTATAGTAGAGTGCATAAAAAATATTTTTTTTCCCAATAAGTCAACCAAAGTAATTTTTTAAAAAAATAATCAAAATATAAATTATTAAATAATTAAAATTTTTTAAATTATTGTTTATAATTTTTTTTAATTATCATTTTATAAGTTATTTAAATAGTTTTGTGTATTTAACAATTTTGTAAAATTTATTAAATCACATGTTTGGTGATAATGAAAGTTCCTAAATAGAAGGGTCATTTTACTGAAAAATTTGAAATTAGGACTTAAAGTTGTAGTTTATCTTGATGGTTGAAGAACTAAGTCGCATCATTTAAAAATTTTGAAGACCAAATCACATTATTTTGCAAAGTTTGAGACTAAGTCAAACAGAGTCAAAGGTGAGGGAGCAACTCGTGCGAGTTGGCAAAGTTAGAGGAGTAATAGTGCATTTAGGCCAATTGTAAATGCTATCTCATTCTTTATAATTTCAACCTGTCAGTTTTGATCCGAGTAGTTTGTCCAAAGACAAACGGGCTTTTTTTGTCCGATTTAAGTCCGAAGAGGGCCCACGAGGTTTTCTATAATTGGGCTCTCGGTCCCAAATGGATTGGACTCTTTGGGCTCTATTTTTCGATGTCTAAAGAATTTATCGGAAACAACACTTCGACCTCGGTACTCGGCCCGGAGAAACCCAACGCTGCATCAGTGCATCCGCTTGCCTTTTCGCTGGACAATGCTGTACTTCAATGGTTCTCAAATATTTGCCCAAAGAAAAAAAATAGTTTTCAAACAATATATTCGAACCTTTTGCTTCATGTCCACCAAAACTCAACCATGCTAACGTGCATAGTTTTGGGATGCTAAATATTATAGTAATATTAAAAAAACATCACTGCCTCTAAAAAGAAGAATCATGTTACAATTAATAGTGTTCATCCAATTTGCTCAATACGTTAAATTGAATGATTCAAATTGATGGTCAACTAGGTATAGGTCGATTAAGGTTCAAAACGCAGAAATCCGTTGATGCAAACACGTCGTCCAAGTTGAGATTATAAAACCCGATAAATTCAAACATATCCGATTTGAGTAAATTTCATTAATAGTTCCTAACTTTTAGTTATTATTTCTTTTTAGTCTCAAAATTATTAAATGTTCAATTTTAGTCCTAAACCTATTAAAACCATTTCATTTTAGCCCTAAATCTATTGAAAATGTTTTAGTTTTGTCCCAATTTGATGAAATTTGTTAACTCAAATTATTTTTCTGATAACAATTTTGTAGATCATAATTTAAACTATTCAGTAACTGTCTTATAATAAATTTAATCTGTATAATAATTTTTGTATAGTTAATAAAAAATTTAAATAACTTTTTTTCTCTCTATAAATTATACTTATTTCATTCATAAATAAAAAAAATACTAATTTCAATTTTCCATTTACAATAAAAAATATTAAACAGTTTAAATTTACTAAAAGACAGTTGCCAAATATTTAAATTAGAATTTCAAAAGTTTTTTTTAGATAATTATTTTGAATTAATGAATTTCATCTAGTGATGGACCAAAATGAAATAATTTTAATAGATTTACGACTCAAATAAAACATTCAATAAATTAGGGACTAAATGAAAACAATAACAAATGTTATGGATCATTTATACAATTTACTCCATCTGATTTCGAATCTTTACAGTAACACTCCCAACAAGAATAAAAAAAACATGAGTCCATCCTTAACCCTAACCCAATTCCTTATATAATCATAATTTTGATGATCGTAATTAATAAGAAGAAATTTCATCCACATATAATAAAGACAATTTTTTTTCCCTGAGATCCATAATTTTCTTATTATCAAAAATTTTATAAAGTTATCACTTATATAATAATTTAATAACTAGAAAATTCACATTTAATATAGTTATCACTATTGATAGACATACTGTTTTTCTGATTTTTTTTTTATTGTTAACGTCTTTGTAGAGTTACTTTTGCTCATTTATAACAAGTCTCGTAAATCTAACTATTTTCCTTTTTTATTTCATTTTCTAGACTAACTATTTTCTTTCCTTTGGCATGTAAGCAAAACGTCGGTGTATCATCTAAATGAAGTATTACTCTAACCACCAAGCATGATGTCAGGGCCAGTTTCTAATGGAGCAGAATCCTTTCCACTGCTAGGGGAACAATTATCATTCTAATGGTTTGATTGCGTGGGGTCTTTTAACGGTAAAAGATGTGTTTCTCCTTCAGATGAGGCTGACTTTTGTAATTTACCTGAGAAGGACCCACTATAACATTGATGTAAAATCGCAACTCAAAATCCCAATTGAAAGTTTGTCGCTAAATGTTGTAGTAGTTAAGCAATTAGAATAAAAAAGGTACATATTTTATAGTGACTGATAGATGATTAAAAGTTTAGTCACCCACATAATAATTGCCTTCCAATCATAAACTTTTTATAAATTTGACTTCAGTTGCCCTTTAATCAGTTCTTTAGGTGTCCAATTTACCTCAGTCACCTTTTCAATGACTAAGTTGATTTAGAAGTTTTTAGTTTTTAGGGTTTAGGTTTTTTTAGACTTTAGGGTATATGTATTAGGATTTTTTTTTCTGTTTTAGGGTTTGGAATTTTTGTTTTTCTAGAGTTTAAGGATGTAGAATTAGGATTAAGGGTTTTGGACATAAATTTAGGATTTGAGATTTTTACTTAAGGTTTAGGATTTGAAATTAGTATAAGGTCAGGGTATTAATTGAATCAATTTAATCTTGTTTTAGGATTTATTTTAGTGTTAATTTAAAGCTTTTTATGATTTAGGGTTTGAGAATTTTTTTAGGGTTTAAGGATATAGAATTGGGATGGTTTAAGGGTATTTAATTAAGTATTAGGATATTGAAATTTAGGGTTTAGGATTTAGGGTTAATGGTATAGATTAAGGTTAGGGTTTATGGTTTTAATGGTATAGATTAGGTTTAGCGTTTAGGGTTTAATTAGAGTTTGGATTTAGGGCTTTGGGTTTAATTAGGGTTTGTATTTAGGGTTTAGGGTTTGCTTAGGGTTTATGGTTTAATTAGGGTTTGTATTTAGGATTTAGGTTTTAGGGTTAGTGATAGTTAGGTATAGGGTTTAGGGTTTAATTAGGATTTTTATTTGGGTTTACAGTTTAGGATTATTGGTAGTTAGGGTTTGGATTTAGGGTTTAATTAATGTGGTTTGCATTTAGGGTTTAGGGTTAATGGTAGTTGGGTTTAGGATTTAGGGTTAATTAAGGTTTAGGTTTTAATTATGTATTTAGGGTTCAGGGTTAATGGTATATTAGGTTTAGGGTTTAAGATTTAGGGATATATAGAAATATGGTTTAGGGTTTGGGTCTTTTGGTTAGGGAATATAGAATTAAAATTTAGGGTTAATGGTATATAATTAGATTTAAGGTTTACAATTTAAGGATACAGAAGTTGGGTTTAGGGTTTTAAGTCTTAAGGTTTAGTTTAGGGTTTGCACGTTTAGAGTCTATTTAATTTTTAATATGTGAAAATTATTCTTGTGGTTCTTACTTCCTTGTACATGATATAATTGAGTTATTAATTTTAATTTTTGAAATTATGTATATGGAGAAAATTTCATGAACGTATATATATATATATATAAAAGATTGTACCACATATGTAATTATATTCATGTATGTACACACACACACACATTTATACATATATTTATGATTGTACCATACATATAATTATATTCATGTGTGTGTGTGTGTGTGTGTGTGTCTATAAAAATATAAAGTAAAAAAACTAGAAAAATGATAAACATAGCAACTGAATGTCGACTATGGTCATGCATAGGGCGACTGCATTCATGGCTTTTGGGACTGACAAAAAGGTTCAGTCAGGTTGCAGTCAAAGTTCAGTCGTTCCACCTACTTCCCTTAAATTTCCCCTCTTCTTTACCTGATTGGAGTTTAACCCTTCTTTCTCATCTCACTCTCATCTCTCCTCTTCGTTCGCCAGTCCGCCACACCCATCCGCGTCGCTGTCCATTCACCTTACCAGTTTACCATCTGTCATCTCCGTCCACGTCGTCGTCTGCCTCGCCTATTTCTCACCTCACCCAGTCGTCCATCTCGCCGTTTCTTACCTCACCCGTCCACCTCACCTCCTTAACCTGTTCGCTATCCATCTCGCTTCCTTGACCTCCTTGGCCTCATCGCCATCCGACTCAATCGCCTCCTCAGCCTTGTCACTACCACCTTGTTCTCTACTGCCTCTGCCTCCAGCTCACTGCCGCGCCTAGTCTCCTCGGCCTTATCGCCATTGCGTAGTCTCCTTGGCCTCGACCTTGCTGCATTACCTTCGTCTTCTTCTCCTCGACCTCACAACTGTCGCCTGGTCTTCTCTACCTTGACCTCGGCCTTGCCATTGTCACCTTAGCCTCACCGTTGTCACCTCGGTCTCTTCCGCCTTGCCTCTCTTAACCTCTTTCACCTCAATCGCTTCTAGATATGAGTTTTAAATTTTTTTTTAATTATAATTTTTTGAATTTTATATTTAGGTATGAATGTTGACTTTCATATTAATATAAATGTATTTTATTTAAATTTTAATTTCATTGTTTGACTATTTTATTATTAATAATTAAAATAAGTTAATATTCATCAATTTAATGTAACTATCAATTAAAAAACAATTGAAATAAATAACCAATTATATTAAATAATATTAATTAAATAATAATCATATTAAATAATAATGTATTTTTTAAAAAAGATAAAAGTGCTAATATAGCAATTGACCGCGACTGTCGCTAATATAGCGACTAAAGTAGTTAATCACAGGGTTTAAAGCAACTTACATTATTTTCGATTGATTCTTGACTGAAGGTTTCAGTCACTTTCAATAGTTAAGATTCAATCATGAAAATATTGCGACTTGAAAAAATGTGACTGCCATCCGCAGTCGCTTTTGACCAATATCGCGATCGAAACACAATTGGACTTTCAGTCGCAATTTTATATCTGTGTTGTAGTAACCTTATATAGAATGTTAGGTTGATTACAATTTGCCTTTGAAGTTTAAGTGAAATCACACTTTGCCCTCTCCTATTTAAAAAATATGCACTTTGCCCCTGCTTTTTAATACAGTCCAACAATAATTTCTGAAATCTTAATTAATGGAAGATGGCTACCGTAATGTCTAAATTAAGATTTTAGATGTTATTGTTGGATTGTATTAAAAAGGCAGGGGACAAAGTTTATATTTCTGAAACAAAATGGGGCAAAGTGTAATTTTACTTAAATCTCAGTGGGCAAATTATAATTATCCCTAGAATTTTTTGTTTACAAGGAAAGTTGAAAATTGATCATGCTAAACCAAATGATGAACTACTTTATATGCAGGTTAGATTCGATCAATTTTGAAGATATGCACGTCGGGTTGGGTTTTAAAGTATGAAACCTAAAATTGATGTTTATTGGGTTGGGTTCTAGTAAAACCTGGTGGTATTTGCTTTGAAAACATGCATCGCTAATATCTTTTGAGCTGTTTCTGAAAGGTTGAACCATTTCATGTTTTAGGATCTAATCTAACTTACTATCATTGTTTAAACTCTTACTACATAAAAACCCAAAAAGAAATACTTTCTTTTGTTAATCCTCATTTAAACTCTTTACTGTATGAAACCTAAAAATGAATTTTTTTCATGAACTTTAATTTCATGAGGGAAAAAAATGTAAATAATAATATAAATTACACACAATCCAATCTTCATATCTAAAGAAATGCTTCATCCATCATGGGATGAATAAAGTAACTTTTATCACAAAATAAAGTGATTATTTGATAGGACTTTGTAACTTTTTTTTTTTTTGTATACTTAGAATCATTGCAAAGTAGTATTTATGAGTTAAGAGGAAAAGGAGGGAGAGCCTAAACTCTAGTTAAGAGGGTGGAAGGCTCAGTGTCCCATCATTACACAGACATGACATTTTTAGCTATTGACCATTTGCAAGTGTCTATATTTTTATGGAAATACACATAAAAGTATAAAAAATAAAGGTAAATAGAAATATATAATTATTAAATGTTTTGGCAGCTTATACTACTTAAACTATTGTGAGGAATTCTTCCCAAATCCCCCATTCACATATATTAATTAATTCAAAGGGGTTAAAAGCAGAAGGAAAAAAAGTTGGAGCACATGTGGCGGCCTCTTGAGAAGTGTGGTCAGTCCACACCGACCACTTCACGTTCCGTCCGACAAAACCATATATCGGCTCATAAGTACATCTTGGCGACAAAAGACGAAACATCTTGGCCTCCCCTATAAATTCAATCACTTCCTGGACTGCTAGAGACCACACTTGTTAAAGCCAATCAATCAACATATCGTTTATATCGAAAAGCTTATCGCGTATTTCCAAGCTCTTATATCGCCATGGCCGAGTATGAGCACTCCCAGTCACACCCACAGCAGAACAATGCTTCGGTGGAGACGACAGACCGTGGCATGTTCGATTTAATGAAGAAAAAGGATGGCGATGTTCCAGTGGTTGAAGCTGAAAAGCTGAAAGAAGAGAAGCATAGCTTAATTAATGGAGAAACTCCACGGCTCTGATAGCCACTCTAGTTCGGTAAACTTATTTAGTTTGATTCTATAAACTTGCCACAATCTTGATAAACAAGTGAGTAATATATTGCTTACGTCACATGTATATGCATGTTCATTGTTCAGTTTCTTCTTACATTGAGCAGTCTAGCGATGAGGAAGAAGGAGAAGGAGAGGAAAAGAAGAAGAAGAAGAAGGGTATGAAGGAAATGGTAAGTGGCGAAAATGAGACAACTGATGAGCACAAAGAAACATCCTTTCCAGTGGAGAATGCACAAGGGAAGAAGGGGTTTCTGGATAAGATAAAAGAGAAACTCCCGGGCCATCACAAGAATGCCGATGAACCTGGTCCCAAGGACGGTGGCATGGTATCGCTCATGAAGGCGAACCAAAAGAGAAAGGGTTTCTGGAAAAGATAAAGGACAAGATTCCAGGCTGCCACAAGAGTGAGGAGGAAAAGCCCAAGGAGAGTTAATTGGATCAGCTGCAGCTCAAAATGTATCTGTGTGTGTTTTACTAGTTGATGTTTAGAAGTGTTCTTTGTCAACTCTATGTTAGGTTTGTCTTTGTGTACTACTGTTCAATCGAATTAATACTTTCCCAATATCTGGCACTAGCCTGCTCAATGTATATATTAACCGCTGTTCGCATGCAATCTCTCATACAATCAATCTAGCAACGGAAAATCTTGGTATTCCACCATTTCCGTAAGCAAATGGTCGAAACATTGAAAAATAAACAAACAGATATTAGAGTTCCGCCTAATACCCCTAGCCATCACAGATCAAGTTAATGAACTACAAGAAACAATGAGGATAGCATAAATTTCAAGGATTTTTTACATGAGTAACTGTGTGTTTGTGGGAGAGGAAGCAATCATTGCTAAATACACGAATGTGTCAAGTTTTGGGGTTTACTGAGTCTATAGCGGATAAGGGTGACAGAACATGAAAAAATATGGGAAAAGCTTGTATATTGCTTTCACGCTATTCAACTTACATTACATGCGTTTAATAGATACAAAAAAGTAATGACAGATAATTACAAGTAAGAAAAGGATAGAAAGAGATAAAAGAAGTAGAACTAGCGTGCACAGCAAGCAAACGTTCTACACATTGGCTCATCACCTAATTTGCGGCAGATTGATAAGGAAGAGTTGTATAGGAAACAACTACTCATTTTTATCTCTTATCTCTTTCTATCCTTTTATTACTTGTAATTATCTGTCGCTACTTTGTTGTATCTATAAAACCCATATAATGTAAGTTGAATAGCGTGAAAGCAATATACAAGCTTTTCCCATATTTTTTCATGGTATTAGAGCAGTGATCTTTTACCCTTGAAAAACGTTCTTTCTCTAGACAATCATGTCAAGAGAAAACTCAAACTTACAAAACAACACCAACAACAACAGTGTTGTTGCTCAAACAAGTTCTGCTGCTTTTTCAATCTTCTAGGATCCTCTCTCGCCTTATTTCCTCACATCTGTGGACTATACCACTGCACCACTTGTTCCGGTGCTCTTGAATGGAGATAACTACGCAAGATGGAGGAGGGCTGTGTTAAACGTATTGCGTAGCAAGAGTAAAGTCAACTTTGTTGATGGCACCTTACTAAAGCCTGCAGGAAGCGAAATTGAGGCTCTTACTTGGAGTAAATGTGATGGACTTGTGATTTCTTGGCTAACAAATTTTATTAGTGCAGATCTACACAACTCAATGGCCTATTGTGAGACCGCCTCTGAATTATGGCATGACCTGCAAGAAAGATACGGGCATACCAATGAACCACAAGCCCATGAGTTATGAAAGAACATTGTGCTAACAAACCAAGGAACTTCCACTATGGCTCCGTATTACACAAAGCTTAAGAGATACTGGGACAAGTTAAGCACATACACCTGCTTACCGCTATATGTACTTGTGACACTCGAAAAGAATGGGTGACAGACAAAGAGAAAAAAACGCATTCATCAATTCTTGATAAGGCTGGGCACCAAATTTCGGATGGTAAGATCTCAAATCCTTGCCACCAAACCCTTACCTTCACTAAATCAGGTGTATGTCATGAATGTGGCAAAAGAGAAACTGTTAGGGGAGGTCTTAACCGGGAGATCCATCAAGCGAGATACAACATACGATCATGGCCTCACACATGTTCCCAAAAGCTTAAGCTATTGGGACAAGAGACCACAACCATATATATGTATCTCACTTGGGAGATTTACCAACCATGTGGGATAAGTCACTTGCATCCTTAACAATCTCCCCCTTGAAAGTGACTTCCCTAAGGCAAACATGGTCACCATACTCCCCCTTGAGCGAAAGCCTCGACGCACCAGGAGCATACTCAACTACGAGCGCACACATCAAGAGCAAACTCTCCTCACGTCGTCCCATCGTGGGAGTCACAAATGCTCTTGGCAAATCATGTGGGTGGAGTAGCACATGATTCTCAACACTTTGCATCGTCAAACGAGTATCGGACTCCGGCAACACTAGCGTCGTTCCCAGCCGAACCATCGGCTCTGATACCACTTGTTAAGGGAGGTCTTAACCGGGAGATCCATCAAGCGAGATACAACATACGATCATGGCCTCACACATGTTCCCAAAAGCTTAAGCTATTGGGACAAGAGACCACAACCATATATATGTATCTCACTTGGGAGATTTACCAACCATGTGGGATAAGTCACTTGCATCCTTAACAGAAACAATTAAGTCTGACACAAACTGATGGAACCGAGCTGGCTGGAATGTTCGCTGTCAGAACCACACAACAAGGGGGGCAGGAACAAGGTGATCAGTCCAAGCCTCAGTGTGAACATTACAAAAAGATCGGTCATATTGTTGACAAATGCTGGGAGATCATTATAGGTTTTCCGATTGATAGGAAGCCGAAAGGAAAAGGGAAGAACAAAGGCAAGGCAAGCGGAGTGGCTGCTAATGCGTGTGTCATTAATCCAAGCATCGAGAAAGAAGGGAAGGGTGCTTCGTTTCTGGTTAGCCTGACGAACGAGCAATAGAAGAGGCTTCTCGAGCTGTTGAGCAAGGATCACTGTTAATTTTGCTGGTAGGATAAACCTTTCACCTGAATCCACTCATCGTTGGATACTCGACACTGGTGCCACAGACCACATCACTTGTAACAAAACCCTATTACACAATGCTCATTTTCTCTCAAACCATTTCATTTATTTACCTGACGGAACTAAGAAAGACAATGATCAACTTGGGACCATCCATTCAACCGAAAATTTAAATCTTGAAGACACCTTATATTCTTCTGATTTTAAGTGTAATCTTATATCCATAAACTGCCTAATGAAGCAACATAATTGTGTTGCAACCTTCTTTCCTAATCATTGTCTCATACAAGTTCTTGCCTCAAGGAAGACGAGTGGAGTGGGTAAACAATGAGGAGGACTGTACTACATTAACGGAAGAGAGGAGAAGAAAACGGCTCATGTAACAAGTGAGGAAGAAGATGAAAGAATTTTGTGGCACCAACGACTTGGTCATCCTTTGCATAATTGTTTAATTTGAAAGCAATTGATAGTTTGTCCCATATAGATACTCAAGAGGTTTGCAAGAATTGTCTCATTTGTCTTTTAGGTAGGGCCACTAGATTACCTTTTAATTTGAGTAATAAAAGGTCGGATGTTCCTTTTAAGCTTGTGCACGCTAGTTCCACTTCTCATAATAGAAAATCCGATCCTACTATAGAACTTGGTCCTCACAAGTCTGCCCAAGACATAGGCCCTAGACCTTGTCACAAATGTGAGGTTGAGGGACAAGTTTGCTATGCCTAGACAGCATCTCCCACTCATAAGATCCGTTATCCCACCGTAAAATGGAACTTCATGTCCTTCAATCACTGCCTCTATTGTCTAGGAACTCTTCCGACCTTGCAACCTTGACTGTTTCATCTGTTTTTAAAATTCTTCATAATTAATACTTTATCACATCAATAAGTCATTTAACTGAGAATTTTCATGCACAACTTAAGCCATACCTCTTCAATTGTCCTGTAATTAACTATAAACAAGTTGCCCCCGCAAGACACAAACATACACGAAGCAGTTTTTCAACACTATGCAGAGAACGTCAACTCATAGTTTAAAATTTTATAATCCATCTAACCACTTAAAAAAAAATAAACAAATTTTAAAGCACAGTACAGTTAGTAACATTTCATGTTCAAATTAAAAGAAAGTCCATACCAACTAAGTTAACATTTGGAAACATATAGATGGAGTATACACTTTAAATTTCATCACAACTGCATTAACCAGTAAAAATATGCTTCGTTACAACTAGAAAATAGATAAATAGCAATGGCAATTTAGCAACGGCTCAAAACTGCCATAAATTAGCTAGTGGTGTATACTCTTCTGAAAATTCTAGCTATAGGCCTAAAATTAGCTATGGCCTACAACCCAAAACCTAAGTGACAACCCACCATCGCTACTCTATGCCTACTTCATTGGGCTAGCAAGTGCCGATCTTAAAGTGTAGAGTTTTAATAAAATAATAGTTTTGATAAATAATTACTTTATATAAGAATAATGTACAATAATATATTATTTCAATTTGTTTGATATTAATTTTAATCTATTATTTTACATTATTTCTATATAAAGTAATTATTTACCCAAATTATCATTTATTGAATATTTGCACTTTAAGAAATCTATAGTAATTTTAAGATATATATTTGTAAAAACAAAGCATTTTTCATTAATTATTTAACTTAAAAAAACATAAATAAAAAATTAATAAAAAATATTTGCTTTTAACAAAAAATGTTGTAAAAATATTTTTTCATCAATAATCACTCTATATTAAAAGTTTACAATATTGAATTAAACTTCATGCAAAATGAATTGGCTATCACTAAGTTGATAATGCCTGATAGTCATCAACTTATTGACAGTGAATTGTGCTCGACCAGCCGTCACTATAACATTTTAATTAAAACACCCTCTTCCCTTTTCTAGACTCAACAAACTATTTCTGATTAATCCAAGCTTTACAAGTCTTCAAATTCATTCTTTCTAAAGACTACATGGCGTATATATGCCGTCCACGGGGTAAAATATGTACATTTCTCCATTTTCATATTCAAATGTTAGGTTAATATTTTCAGTGGTGTTCATCAATTTAGCCATTAAGTATAATATTTATGTTGGAAAAATAAGGATAGATGGAGATAGATAAAAGCTTCGAGATGGACAATTCATATTTCAGGTTAATATGTTTGCCAAAGTTTGGATGAGATGGAGAAAGACTTTAAGACGTGAAGTGTTAATTTTTTCCCTAAAGAAAATTATTCCATCACTATAAAGTACAAGGAATATACATCCAAGATACAACATAACTCTATGAAAAATCTATTTCAAATTATGAAATGCCTTATTTATATAAAAAATAGAAAAACATAACTCTTCGCCTAAGAATAAAATTGTTCATAAATATGTGCCTATTGGATTATTCATGTAAAAATGTATCCTTGCAAAAGATACAATTGTTGGAAGGGTTACAACGCTTTGAATTTTAATTAATTTATGAATTTAATTAAAGCCAAGAATCAAAATATATTTTCCATTTATGTAGAACTTACAAACTACACATGGAGCTTAAAAATGTTCCAACAATCCCCAATTAATCTGTAAGCTACATGTTGTATCATGCATTCAAGAAAGTATCTTTCTATTTGAAGTTTCAATTAGTGTATATGTCTCAAAATTCTAATGAAGTTATAGGTATCGGCAAAAATTTGAACCACAACTCCTTATATGAAAACCATAGACATAACACGCATAACACTCGTCAAAATTCAATTGAGACTTTTTTAGCACTATTATATATGGTCTTATGTTAATCCTAGATTCTATAATATTTAAATCTTCTTAATTGAAGTGATGAAACTAAAGTGTGTTATTTTTTATCAAAAAAAATGGCAACAAAAAATCAATAAATCATGCATAATTTATAATCAAATGAAAAGGATGTATACCATATTTGTTGAAGAATTAGGTGTACAAGTTGAAAGTTTGAACATGACTTTCTGCATATGATATATGACTGTTATGGACACAATAAAGGGAAATACGTACAGAAGGCTAGACTATAACTGTCCAACTCCAACAAACGGTACACGATAGACAAGAGGCAAGTTGTAAGGAGTACTTGTCCAATGGTACTGGATTTTTGGTGGGCAATGCAATTGGGCTAAGCCTGAGCCAACTGAGCGAAGTTGATTGGGGTGACATATCTTGGTCCACCAGCGAAAAGGGTGAGAGCGGCCAGCTTAGAGGCAGTGTGAGTGGGATGGAACCTGTCCCAGAACAAGAAGTCGTTGCGTCTCGCACAAAGCTTCGCATTTCGGTCACAAGGAGCCTGCGCATTGAGCGTTCCATTTCCACAGCAAGCACTTTTCACCTCCTTCAGTTCTGACCCAAACCAACCAACAATTCGATCAGAACTGTTGAACATGATGAGCAGCAGTACCGAACGTAAACTAGCATTGAGCTTATGATGATACTTAAGGAGGTAATGTATATGTGATATATATTGTGATGCATGCTTACTGGCAGACTGAGGATTCTCTATAACGTCCATGGTCATGTTATACGAGTTACCAAGAGAGTATTTGATGTCCTTGCATTCCGAGGCGAGGTTTCGCAGCAGGGATTCCAGCAGGGCGTGGAAAGCTCTGGCGTCATCGTTCATCGCCTCGAAGCAGCCTCCGGTTGAGTTAAGAATCCTCTGGGATGGGCAACATCCGATCGGCGGAATGCTTACTATTCCAAATCTCTTTGCCCCCAGAGCCACCAGCCTCTGCATGCAATAGTACGTAGTCGTGGTCACGAGATCACTAAAAGTTCTTCAAGAGAGTTTTTAATTAAACCACGGATCTCTGTTATATTAATTAAGGAAGGAATTAATTAGAAAGAGATGGATGGATGTCTCAAGTCAAGTATATAGCATCTTACTCTGAGGGTCTTGGCATATGCAAGCCCAAGGGTGGGTAAGAAATATTGCTTGGGGATTTTACTGTTGGATAGGTGATAACCAAAAATGTCATTACTGCCAACGCTGATGAAGAACAATGACTCCGCAAACAGACGTTGTGTTGCTTCTTGACCCCTTATTGCCACAAGCTCCTTATGGACTGATGAGAGTTGGTTCACTTGTTCACCCAGCGGCACCACATTTTTCCATGTCCCACTACCAAACAATATATTCTCATCTCCCACCTGCTTGATTATTAATTCATACTGTTTGGTTAGACGAATTAAACATATACGTTTTCCCTCATTAATGTTCTTCTTCGTTAATTCATCAAGTAATTACTAATATACACGCTTGATCATTGTAAGTCTTTGAACATGAATAATATATATCTAATTCAAATAATTATATACCTATACCTTTGGCGACATGGATCCGGTAATTTCAAGAAGACCACAGCCTCCAGAGGCAAAATTTATACCCCTGAAGCTACTCCTCCTCAAAGCAACGGAGCCATTCAGAGAAAGATGTGGTGGGGGACTTCTCTTGAAACCCAACAGCTTAGCTGAGTCAGGGTGAGGGCCAACAAGTTAGTTATTAAACAAGGTTACGCAACATATGTATACAATTTATATGTATTGTTGTGAAAAAATCGAGTAGTGTTGACTTGCTGAGCCAAATGAGGAACTTAATTACCGAGAAAATCAGCAGTGTTAAGGCCATTGCTGAACCTTCCAGTTGCTCTGCCGTGAGGGAAGTCGATGCCATTGGGGTAGAAATCTGCCCTGAAATTGCTTCCGGGCAAGAAACTGTTGGTTCCAACATCGGCTGTCGAGTCTCCCAGTATGAAAATTGCCGGAACTGATTTTGCCTTGGCCTCCGGGAATATAACCGTGGCCACCATTAACAGAAAAACGGCTGTGGCCGGTTTGTTTCCCATGGCGCAGGCGCAGCTACTCCAACAAAACAGACACAAGCAATGTTAAATTAGTTCCTTGATCGCCAAGGTCCAAGGGAATTTATATGTGGAAAATCTTCACAGGAACATACAAGAAAATGCCGTTAGTTTTGTCGTTTGTCTCGGCTGAAGGTAATTGCAAGACAACATGAACCCTCTTGTTTGTTGAGCGGATTCTTACAGAGTTGTAATCACCGTATTGGTTATAATATTGAACGCCGGATGGACAAGAGCTAACTGGCTAGTTTGAACCTTTTCATTTGGACAAGAGTTTATTTTTCTATATTGACCGGAACCATTGATTTGTTTATAGCAAATGGAAACTGCCCTAAGTCTCTTCAGTTATTGCTGTTGAAACAAATAAGCAATTGGTTTTGTTATGATCATTATTATTATTATTATGGAGTACTTTTTCTGGGAAAAAAAATGATCCGGCGGGGATGGGGGAGTGAGCCGGGTTTTGAGAGCCAATGTGGCTCCAACACAAAGCATTAAGCCTGAGCCACATGTCCAACACTAATCTTTTAATTTGTATCCAGGAAGATGCTATATATTACGTGTCAAAGAATAATTTTCAAACTATTTTTTTATAGGACGATATGACAAATTATCAGTGGACAATTCAAAATTGATAGGATAAAATCTTATTAAATCTACGCTTTGCAGAGTTTCGTTGTCTTCATGACATGAGAATGCATTTTTTGGAATTAAGTACTTGTCCCTTCTTTTCTTGGCCCCTGGGCAGGGTACTTGTCCATTTTATTGTCCAGCTATGTATAGAATTTTTCAAGAAATTTTATAGCAATGCAAGTCGCAGCTTCCAATTCTCTTCTCCAGCTGAGCTTTCTAGATTGAATTTTTTTTTTTTTTTTTTTTTGTTTCTATGGTATAAAGAGTTGTAAACGCCAGTCTTATAGAAATTGTTAATCATCATATATCTATGGTACTGTGTTCTCTATAAGAAAACACTATTTCTTCTCATTTCCTTTATTGTGTTCCTGTTTCTGGAGATATGCATAATCTTTTTTTTTTATTAATAAATATGAGAGGTAAAAAAGTAGTGAATGATTCAACATTGACTTCATAAGTAAGATTAAGAGACCTTAATTACGCTCGATAATTAGAAAATTTTATCGGATATATTATTGTGTAAGGCCTTATAGCAGCCTGATGTGATAAATGGATTGGATCGGAGCAACCCACTAAAATGGCGTCAACCAAGCCCAGATCACATTTAGTTCTTTTCTACACTTGTCGCAAGCATCTAGTTCGCCCAATTCATGACCATAAAGTGACATAATATATCGGAGCAATATCTCATTAACCTTTAACAGACATATTTTCACAAATGAATAGTCCAGAGTTCTAAATGACAAAGAACAAATGATTGGCATTACAATCAAAGGCAAAACTGGCAGGGCAACTCCGAAATTTTATCCCATTGGTTGTTACTGACTGAAAAAGGAAGACAAGTGTTTGGAAGAAAAGAATTAGACCCTAAGTTAGGGTCTTGTGTTTGTACTGTATGGTAAGCTGTGATATATAGTTCTGTCTCAAACTTCTTAGCAACAAATGGCGAAGGTTAAGGCCTTGTGCTCCGGCCTCTTGCTCTTCCACAAAGCAGGGCATTCTTTGGAATGGGGTACTCATCCCTAACCGATTGCACCGGGGTATAAACTCGAAGGTAGAACTGTTGTCCTAGATATTGCCGAGCCCAGAACTCTGATCTTACATTCCACATTCCAACATTATCAAGTGCCATGTATATAGCAGTCCATGACTTTGGATATACCTGCAAAAGATAGCCACCCAAAGTTTCAATCTTTTCACTTGCTTGCAAAACAAGTAATGTAATTCAATTTAATAGCTTCTTAGCAAACTGGCCTGTGTGGTGCTCCTAGAGACTGCATCTCTTAAATTGTACTGTTTCCTGCTAGCCGGTGACCATTTCCCTCCATCCATTCTGAAAACGACACATTTAAAAATTAATAATCAAGTTTTTTAGTTGTTTTCTATTAGTTCTATTAATGTAATGTGAGTTCTTACCCCACCACCCAGAAGGCATATCCATCAATGTGCCAACTTTGAACAATGTTTTCATGGTTCTGAAACACTATTTCCACAAAGGCTCTATAATCTGCTCCCATAACAGACGTGTCAAGGTACATCTTGGCACCCGTGGGGGAATCCGAGATGCTTCCCACACGAAAAATGCCTCCGATCTTGAAGTAATCTGCCAACTTGAGGGGGGTGTCAGCAGGGATAAATGACACACTGTTGACTGCGTATCTTTGTTTCCGGTTCACTTGCCCAGCGGAGCTCTCCAACTTGATTGTTCTTGTAGTGTTGATAAGCCCATAATGGTATGAGCCCTGTGGATTGGGCCTTGGCCCACTTGCTGTGAGGTTAGTCCTGTAATAAATATCACCAGAAGACAAACCATGATCAAGTTAGGAAATCAATTGATCAAGGAATGACTCTTAAACGGGAGTGGAGAATATGAGCACTGAGCAAAATTGTTTTACCTGATGGAGCGGGCCTGGTTAAGAGACCAATCGATTTGGGTGGTAGGTCCACCGGGAATTGAGCCAGAGACGGGTCGGTTGGAGTTGCTGTAGTGGACAGTAGCAGTGGCTGTGAGGATCTTGTTGGTGAAACGGGAGGAGGCCACAATGTAGAAATCTTGGGGCGGTTGGTCCATGGTCACGAGCACAGAGTAGGACTGACCCACATGAACATCAAGAGATTCATATGTGGTCTGGACCGTGTGGGTCCCTTCAACCTCCACCAGCTTCAGTTTATGGCCTTGAATCCTGAAGTTGAGCGAATTCTGTAGCCCAACATTTGAAATCCTAAAACTGTAAGATTTGCCTGCAACAAAATTCAGGAATATAGAAAAATTATAGGCCATTACATTAAGAAAAGAGATTGCAAAATCAAGAGTCAAAGCAACGTAAGGGAGAGCTTTATAACTCACCTTGTTCTACGGTGAATGTTGAACCGTTTGCTCGACCATTGATCAAGATTCCATCAGGGAAAGGAAGCCTGTGGCCGCGATCTAGAATGGCCTTCAATTTCTGACACGTATGGTTGCATTACAAATAATGTTAGAAGAGAACCCAATCCAATGCAACGTGATTAAATAAGTGTGACCAAACAAGTGACGCGCGCCTTGCCTTATGATGGGTCTTATGCCAGTCACCGATAAGGACGGTAAAATCTCCGGCAGGGTCAGGGAAGGGAACGGGGATTCTGGGGCGGCTGAGGATTCTGATGGCGCCAAAGCCGCCGGCGGCCTTGTGGAAGGCGAGAGAAGGGAAGTAGAAGAAGCTGCCAATTTGATCCTTCGCTTGTAAGATGTATGTGAAGTTCTTGCCTGGTGGAATGGGACACGTGGTTCCATAAACTCCGTCCTCGTACGAGTTCCTCCTCTGCTGGATCCCGTTCCTGTAGACAATGGTATATAGATCGTATCCTATTCAGAAAACAAAAAAGGGGCAAAAAAAAAACTACTAGCGATAACCAATATGGGGCTGAGAATTAGTAGTTGGTTAACTTAATTAATCACGCATCAGCATCACATATTTGTACAATATTCTTGCAGCTTGCACTTGAGAACAAAATCACCAAAAGAAAGGTATTAGTGTAATAACGCACACAGGCTGGCTAATTAGTGCATCCTGAGAGGGTGACAACTGACAACAGGTCCTAATAGGCCACAATGTTTTTAAGTCGGCCGAACAAATTAAATTTTACTGGACGCTTAATATAATTGACCAAAGACACGTTAGCTTTGTGCCTTTCAATTCTACTTTGCACTTAAATGCTTTATTTTTCATACGTCACGAATATGTTACTCTTTCGTTAAAGAACCCGCCGTAATGGTAATCGATCAGAACTGAACCACAAGCCAAAAGGAACAAAAGAAGTAGGTGATTAAGGAAAGAAAACAATAGTACTGGCATTCTGGATTAGAGAAGTAAAGAGGGAGTAGACTCGACTGACCAAGAAATGAGAAAAGGTTCAGACAAGCTGTTGTGGACATTGATGATGAGATTGTCATTGGTAACGGAATAGATCTCCGGTCCCGGAAATTTCCCATTTATCAGAATCCCCTGTCAAGTCAACAACAATCACAAGACAACAACATCCATCTTCAAATTCATCTTCACCAACAACAACTACGTTCTAATTATACTGAAAAATTAGGCTGTGTACTGTCTTGATTCATTATTCTTTTTTTTTTTTCTTTAATGATAAATTCCATGTTCTCAGAACAAATATATTTTTTTTAAAAAAAAAAGTAAATAAGTAAATAAATAAATACTGTATGACGGACCTGCTGGCGGACCCCAAGTGGGTATATATCACCATAAGAAACGTTCCAGTTGAAGAATCTGTAGGGGTCATCAGCCTCCACCATCACAGACACGCCCAGGGCCAGAAACAGAAAAGCCAGAAAAGCTTTTACTGTTGTCATTTTTCTCTTATGATAAAATTGAGATTGAGTAATAGGAGGAGGAGCAATTAAACGGAAAGATTAACGCGTTTGTGCGTTGATGGGAATGAGCAACGTCTGATGCGTGAGTCGCATTTAAAGATCAGCAATGCTGGGCGGGAGCGGGAGGCAATCACAAGAAAGAAAGAAAGAAATAAAAGACGCAATTTGATCAATTAATGAATTTAAAGAATATGGTAATTAGAAGACCCAGAAAGAAAAATGAAATGAAGAGAGAAGGGTAAGCTAAAAGTGTAGGGGTGCTTTTGCTCTGTGGAGCCGAGCCGCTTTGAATTTGAACCTTGCAGAAGTTGATCATGAGCTTTATAGTGTGTGGGCGCTTGGTGGGGGCGGAACCAGTTAGATTTCGGTGGAACGCGTAATCGCATTACATAGAGGTGTCGTTGATAGGACGAAAATGCCCTGGGTACGGGTGGTGTGGAAGCAGAGGATTTACTCTCAGAGCAGGACAGCCGTGTAGGGATGGGGGCTTCTGATTCTGAAGTGGAAGCTGAAGCTACTTTTTGTGTTGGGGCGAAGAGAAGAGGCAGGGGAGCACCCGTGATTTGTGTCGCGACACACGGAATTGACATGTGCCCAGTGGGACCTACCCAGCCATCTTTTGGGAGATCACGGCCCTCCTTACTTAGATTGACGGCCTTGATGATGAGTGCATCATCAGATTTTAAAATAACAAAAACAAAAACAAAAGGAGGACGAGGAGACAATTGCTAAGTGCTAACTAACTACCCTCTAAAATCATCGGATTGAACGAGACGACATTCTTTCTTACCTGGTGGGCGCATTGCATAGCAATTAGCATTGGCTTTGGCTGGTGACAGCAGAGCAGAATGGTGAAAGTGAGTTCAGATTTCTGCCTGTCAACCATATTCTGCTTAAATTGGCAATTAAATTAAGGGCTTCCCCTTGCTGTCCCTACTCGCTTTCCTTCATTTTTTACTATCCTTGATGCCACAGCTTTCACATTGAAAATCATACACGTTGCTTCTTCTAGATTTTCTTTACTTCATTTCCTATTTATTGCCACAACAATGACATATTATATTATAGGTAAGGTAAAAATATCAAATTTATAACTAAAGTTTTGGTTTAGGAGTGGAAATGCTATTATAATTTTTTTAGTAATAAATTTGATATTTCTACCTATAGGTAAAAACCCCTCTAGTCTGCAGCATTGGCATATCCAAGTATATTTTTTATTTGATTTAGCTAGACTTTGAAATTGTTGAAGATCAAGTCTCCTCCTCTGCTAATCTACCATCTAATACCACTCAAATAGCAATGCACATGATAATTTTGAAATTGCCAACATACTTCTCAACAAGCACGAGATGAGAAGAACAAAAATTACAAGTTAACATCCTCCATCCATAACTCCAACATAAATAAAAATTAAAAAGATCAAAGCTTGCATGGTAGAAACATGATCGCATATGTGGATAGCCCATCATAGTGATGGATCAGGTGGGTTGGACTTATGGATTTAAAGTAGGATTAGATTATGTAGTGACTTACGGTTTTAAAGTGTATTAGCATTTTAATTAGGCCAATGCAATTTTTAATGGTTATGACATTCAAAAATCACAATCGCATCACCGTATGACATTTGGTTTTAAGATTTCTAATTCTAAACTATAACCAAAATCACATAAAATCATATAACATTTTGTTTTGTGCAAATTGGTTTGTTTGACTTTGTGAACACCCCAATGATGAATGCACTGCTATCATCAAATGACGTTGGATCAACTGTTGGATCCACAACTTTCATGTTCCCGCTCAAGATTTAAACATGTAAATAGCATTAGGGGTCCCAAACCTTTACTTTTCATTACAAATTCATCCCTAATTTCTCAACTGTTACATATCTAATCCCAAACTCTTACTTGGCATTGCAAATTAGTTCCTTGATAAACTATCAATGTTAGTCTTGACAAGCCACGAAGCCAAGCAGTCAAAAAACACAAAATAGGGGCAACCTACCCTCAACTCTTGAAACCCAAAATAAAGAACATAACGAAAACTTTTTGCTTAGAAACTATAAACAAATAATTTAAGAAAATTATTACAGAACAATTATTTAAGGGGAAATTATCTTATAAAGAGATGTAGAAGTATAAATTCTCAAAAAAAAAATATTTAAAAAGCATGATGATATATAAGGTCGTTTGTTTTAAATTAAATATTTTTTTTATTTTTACTAATTCTTTTGGAGGATTAATGCTATTTAAAATTAAAAAATTAATATTCTATTCACTCAATAATTATTTCAATAAATTTATTATAGAATAATTTTTTTTATAATTTTTTTCCTACAAGTCTCAATAAAAGAAAAATAAAATAATAATTAATTTTTTAAAAATATCTTTAAAATATTTTTTGAGTTTCATAAAGTATAGAAACTTAATCGATGTACAAATTGTTACTAAAAATAAAAATAATATAATAAATAACTTATTATTTAATGATAACTATTAAAGAGAGCCATAGTACCAACATGAACCGCTTTTTTATTTTCACCCTAATAAAACACTTAAGCAAATATTGGATCATACATGTATTTCTTGAGCATTTACTAACTTATAGTACAATAATACTAAGACAAAAAATATGGTGCTTAAATTTATTCCAAAACCTTACAAAAATCATATACTTCATTGGATAGAGAAAATAAGAAGTACCACTTGGTTCCTTGAACTAGTCAGACTTTAACACACAAGATTCAACAAAATAATTAATGAGCAATGCCGGGGGCTATTTGTAGTTTTGCACCCTCTCCAGAAGCGCCTCAAAATCCACCCCCCACCCTCTGTGTCCATCACCGGCGAATTCCTGCTCAATTTGCTGATTTTTTTCCAATAATGGACGGCCACTCTCAATCCTAGCAGTCACAGGCACTTCCTTTTTCTCTGCTGCAAAGCGTCAAAGACCTGATCTGTAAAATATGTCATGATCAGAACCAAGCGCCCTTGATACCCGAGATGAAAGCAAGGCTTCCTGAGGTCAGTGAAAAGAAGGCCTTTCAAGTCTTTTGAAATGTTGAAGGTATAATGATCAAAACTACATTTGACTGCTTTCTCATGTACCTCCAAAAGAAAAATGATTCCTCTCCCGTGAAGCGCCACTGCATGTCTCCGTCATCACCACCGCAAATGGCGACGCCCCCCAGAATTAAGGTCAATTTGCGGTGGGTGTGTGGTTGAAGTTCTATTCTTTGTTTTGGGTTTCGAGAGTTGAGATTGGGTTCGGCAAAACAAAAAAAAAACAAAGATTTGAGGGTGGGGTGCTGCTATTTTGTGTGCTTTGACCACTAGGCTCCATTAAGACTAATGATGACTATTAATCAAGGGACTGATTTACAACACCAGGTAAAGGTATGGGGCGGGTATGCAACGGTCGAGAGGTTGAGAACGAATTTGTAACGAAAAATAAAGGATTGGTATTCCTGGCGTTATTTACCCATATTTAAACCATGCCCTCTCAATCGAGAGACGCCAAGTCATCTGTCATTTTATTGTGACAATTTGCATATATCTTTCCCAGTATAAAATAATGACACAATTGATGGTCTCAAAATGTCACAAGTGCTAATAACTTTTATAGATCGTTGTTTTGTCACACCTTTTTTCCTGTCTCTCTCAATTAAGTAATATATTCTACCTTACTGTGACTTGAATTGGCTACGATCTATTGGTAGAAATAAATGAAACCAAAACTCTTTCTAGCTTGGGTGATTTTGACAAACTAATCAAATTTTCAATAATGACCTTAGTTATTTCAAGAGCACAAACTGATACTACATCTCTAAGGATAGAGAACTTCAGTCTATCTTTTCCTAGATCATTGTATGATCTCCATCTTACCGGTTGATAATTTGCTTTTAGATGGGGGTGTTAGCTAATTGTTTTAGAAGTAATTGCTATAATTTGTTTGTATATATTGCATTTACCGATCAAGAAATTTTGCGTTTGAATATGCTTTCAAGTGAAAGATGTGATACTTTGTCTGTCTGTTCAAATTTGGGTGCAAACTGCTCACAACAGGCAACGAGCTGAAAGATGATACAATGTTTATTGGTTCACTTGATGGGATGGGATGCTGATGCAGGATATAAATATTTGTCTATGACACGTTCCAGGGGAACAAGGCTCTACTGTCATTTTGTTTTGTGAATCATGTATTTATTGAGTTGTTGCCCAGATGGGAATTGGACACTACATATTACCTAATGAGTTAGATTAAAGTTCACATGGAGCTGGAGTGGCTCGAGTTTTGTTTCAAGTTTTTAGGGTGTTTGCTTTGCTTCTTCTCAGGCAACAAAGATAGATGATCATGTTTTTGAGTTTGAAGCTCAAACTCATCAATCCAGAGTGCTGTAAATAATTAAGAGAGTAAAAAGAACAAATTACATTTAGGGAAAACTATAAAAAAAATCACCATAATTATGGGTTTAGGCTAATTTGATTACTATAGTTTTAAGTAAATTCAATTATATCATTAAAGTCATAGTTTAGGCTCAAATTGGTTACTGATGTTACAGTTTGATACCGAATATGACACCAATCATTAAACATTTAATAACAAACATGGAAAGTTGGTTTTGAAATCTTGAAGCATTTATATAACTTTTAACAAATTTCAGGAACTGTATATAATTTACCATTTTTGCTTTTTGTATAACAATCACCTCTATCATTTATCGAATCCACCACTGGTGCCTCTAGAAATGATATTTAAATTAGTCACCGCATTCCAACACTAAAGATAATCCGAACCTTAATCAAATAATACTCACTTATCCAATATCAATGTGTTTTTTTATCATATGCTTCTTGGTATCACAATTTTTTAATTGCAAATAGTAATATCTGATGCTACTTTCTCCGGCATCGCCTCCGTCACCAATGATGAATCTGAGAATAACCAATGCAGTAACTGATGCACAAAATAAATGAAAATAGTAAATTATATAAAATTCATGAAATTTGTTCAAAGTTATATTAGTTCCCAAGATTTCAAACCAACAACTTCCAGCATTTACTATTAGACTTTTTTTATTGGTGACATATTTGATACCAAACTATAATATTAGTGACCAATTTAAACCCAAATTATAATTTTAGTGATGCGATTAGTACCACTTAATACACCACTCAAAAGTATAATGATCAAATCAATCCGTACTCATTAACAACGATTTTTTTGGTAATTTCTCCTTAACATTAATTGGACCCTATAACCAGAAAACAGACAAATACCACTTGGAAATACGCCAAAAAGGAACCTGAAAATTGGATGGCGTTTCTTATCTCCAAATCTCAGCCTTCCTCTCCCAACGATTCCTGGGCCCTGTCCACGCTATCACATTTCACTGACCTTGCTTGCTCCACAAACTCTCCCATCCCCCCTCGGTTTAAGCCACAAGCAATCACCAATGGCCACTCGTACTCTCTTCCCTAAGCAGTCCCTCTCTCGCCTCAACCTCTGCCCCGCTCCAAATAAACACCCGCCGCTTCCCCCAGCCCTCCGCCACTACCCACGCTCCACCCCTAACTTCTCCCTCTCCGCCCTCCAGAACCAAGAAAAACCCTTTCCCCAAACGCAGAGCCGCGACGGCACCGACGATGACGAATCTTATGGTGAGGTCAGCAAGATAATCGGCAGCAGAGCCCTCCCAGCCGCAGCTGGAATGGAGTATCTCATAGAGTGGAAAGACGGCCACGCCCCCTCCTGGGTTCCCCAGGACTATGTAGCCAGGGACGTTGTGGCGGAGTACGAGACGCCCTGGTGGACAGCCGCCAAGAAGGCCGACGACCAGACCCTTACCCGCCTCCTCTCCCTCGAGGACGACTGGCGCAACGTCGATGCTGTGGACCCTGACGGCCGTACCGCTTTACTCTTTGTCTCCGGCCTCGGCTCCGAGCCCTGCGTCCAACTACTCGCCGACGCCGGGGCAGACCTAAACCACCGCGATAATGCTGGCGGTTTAACCTCCCTCCACATGGCTGCGGGCTACGTGAAGCCAGGCGTGGCGAAATTGCTTCTCGATCTCGGCGCGGACCCGGAGGTGGAAGATGACAGAGGGCTGACGCCTTTGGAATTGGCGAAGCAGATCTTGAACGTGACACCGAAGGGAAATCCGATGCAATTCGCAAGAAGATTGGGGCTGGAGAGCGTGATTAGGGTCTTGGAGGGATCGATATTTGAGTACGCGGAGGTGGAGGAGATAATGGAGAGGAGGGGGAAGGGCAAGTATGTGGAGTATCTGGTGAAGTGGAAAGACGGCGGCGAGAACGAGTGGGTCAAGGCGGCGTTTGTGGCGGAGGATGTGGTGGCGGATTTTGAGGCGGGGCTGGAATACGCTGTGGCGGAGGGAGTAGTGGCGAAGAGAGTTGGGGATGACGGGAAGATGGAGTACCTAGTGAATTGGTCGGATATGGAGGATGCCACGTGGGAGCCCCAGGAGAACGTTGATCCTGATCTGATCATGGCGTTTGAGGAGGGAGACGGAAAGGGGACGGCTGATGGAGACAATGATTTGAAGGAACATGTAAATATGGATGAACCCGATGCATGAGAAATTTTCCTGTCTCTTGTTCTTCCCTCGAATTTTTCACACGCATATACATGTGTTGTTTTCTTCAGCAAAAATAATGCAAAAACAACTAACGTTTTGGCTTTAGCCCAAATATGCACTGATCTTTTTCTTGGGCCGAATATACAATCAACGTTAATGAGTTGACCCGATTCTGTCAGTTGGCATTAATTTTAGCATATGTGTACAAGAATGGCTGAGTAGGATGCTTAACTCAAATGGCCGAGAAATCACGAGCGCTAACCCGCATGACCTTCAACTTCACTATTGCCTAATAGTCGAAGCAAACAAAGTAGTATCACTTTATTCTTTCACAATCTGGCAAAAGAGAATGGATGGAGTGAGTCTGGTGGTGTAATGGGCAAATGTAAGAAGAGTAACACACAGTCAAGACAAATTGTGAGAGAGAAATTAAAATCTTCAGACATGGGAAGATATGAAGATGATGGTCTAGCCTTGTTTGAATGTGAGCTTTTTTATTTTAATAATAGTTTGTTTCTCAATTGTGATGAACTGAAAAGTAGGGAAAATGACAACTAAAAGCATAAACAATAGTCACAGTGAATTTGTTTTTGTTTGTTTCAACCTTGTTGTTATGTCATAAGTGGGCCATTTGGTGCATCTACTATTTTAGATGATCTTGATGGTCTTGTAAGATCAGAATCTTGAAAACCTAGACTAATGTTGTTTTTCTGTTCAGACCATAATTCTTATTCTTTTGCTTTTGATGTGCTTTGAAGAAATACAATACCAGCTTATAATACTATCTTCTCTTACAACTTTTGACATTTTAACTACTTTTCTTTCATACTATATGTATCAGAAAAATTAGTAGGCAGTTATAAGGTAATGTGTATAATAAAGTCAGTGGACAATGTCAAAATTTGCACGAATAAAATATAATTCTCATTCACAATTATTCATAGCGTTTAGTTTCATTAGTGGAATGCCCAAAATCCCAGTAGTTTTTCAATGAACATAAATTCTATCAATCCTCTCACTCACATTATAGCTACACCACTTAACCTCATCTTCCAAACCATAAGCAATACATAAATGCTACAGAGATACAAACAACATAAATGTGACATAGACACATAACATATACTCTCAATTCTACAACTTTCTTGTCTAAATTTGTCAACTAATCCACTAACAATCTGTTAGATGTACTCTTCATCGCTTGTTCCATTGTTAAATAAAGTTGTTTCACCTGAACCTTTAACACACGAACTTCTTCCTCTAACTGTTTCTATTTCATGTAGTATTCAGCAATCACCTCTTTTGCACATTTGGAGATCTCATCATCAATCTATCTAAAAAATTTACAATCCTTGCTCATCTGTTAATAACACAACCACGCAACATTCCAATACACACCTGTTACAGCTTTTTAGGTAATAGGCCCATAGTGGCTAGGCAAGAATTTTAAATAAGTAAAAAAATCCCTAAGTTAATGCCTTAATTAATTTGAATTAGCAAGTCAAGCAAGTTTGTTAAAGGCTAAATGGTTCCTAGGTCATTTTGGCACCTAAATGTCACTAGAGGCAAAATGGACATTTTTTACCTTGACGTGATAAGGTTGGTTTTAAGCTCATAAGTTGAACTAGTGGACCTAATTAATAAGAAACTAAAGAGCTGAACTAAATTACCAAATCTCATGGCACTATTTGAGTGGTTCTTTTGTAAAAAAAAAAAAATAGAGGGTTTAGGAGGAAGGTTGGGTTTGTAAACCAATTTGGGGGTGGAAGTCTTCACTATTCATCATCTTCTTCTTTCATTCCCATAGCTCTCCCTCTCCTCTTCAATTTCATCTCCAAATCTTATCTAAATCAGTATTCTTGGTGGAAATCAAAGCCTTATATGGAGCCTATGTAAGAGGAAACTTGTTATTGTATAGTTTTGGTGTGGAAGGCCTTGGATCATGTTTTTTAGCTTATGAGCTCTAGGTAACATTTTGAACCTCTTGTTCTTTGATTGTTGTTGGTTTATCAAACTTCCATGAGCTTGGGTTTTATCAAAAAAAGAGTTTTTTTTTTAGTTCCTAGTGTGTTGATTGTGTTTGGAACCATAGGAACTTTAGTGGAACTCTTTTTTCTTGAGGTTAAAGCTTAATTCTTGCTTATTATTCTCAATTAAGGTAAGGGATTTAGTTTACACATTAAATAATGCATGTTTTATTTACTTGATTGTTAATTTCAAGTAGTTTGTGAGATGTGCATTGTTATGGTGAGATTTTTGTTGTGATGGATTAATGGTAATCTAACTCTTCGGCAATGCAATTAAGTCCTTGATGCTTTGTTAGTTTGGCATGGTCATGGCCTATTGTAGTAGTTTTAAATATCTAGAGCTTGGCAAGGCTTGGTATGAAGGTTTAAGTGGCTTAGGATGCACCCAAACATGCTATAGAGCAAGATTAGTGGTGCAGAGCAGAGGGGCTTAGTGCCGAGGCAATGCAACAACCCCCAGGACCCCATTTCCAGTTCGAGAGATATTGCCTATGGCTCCGCGCCACTGTTTTCTGGTGCCTTGTTGCCAATACTCGATAATATAAGCATCCTATAATATTTTCACCATAACTTTTTACTCGAGTGTTCAATTAAAGCAATTCAAGAACCCACACAAAGCTAAGAGAAAATGATTGTATGACTGAAAAGTACCATAACCAAGACTTAATTCTTAGACCCATACCACTGAGAGAGCCAACTCTACAGCTTCAAACTAGATCATTCACAGCAACAACAACCAAATATCAACACTGCAAAATTAAGAAGATGAGTGAGTTTCTTGTAAACTCAGTAAGGAACAATAACAACTTAAAGCTTTAGCCTATGCCTCGGCATAAGGCCCCAATCCTGCTATCAATAAAACAAGCTGAACATACTAGATACCAATAATAGAATGCAAGTCAAATATCCAATCATCAACAACACACTCAGTAAAACAACATTTGTATCTGGAATAAAACAAATAACCAGCAAGATAAAATGAATGTAATGCATGCATGCATGACAATAAACACACACTCCATATAACCAATCATTTAACTATTTTGTACTCTAACAAGTAGCTCACCATTTAGGCACACCACGTACATTGGTACTCACCGAGCTCAATCAGGACTAAGGATGCTAGCCAAGCATCAAGGTTCTAGAAACCCCAAACCCCCCATTATTTACCTACAATAAGCTAGCTTTAGCCATTAAGGCCTAACAGAACATAAGCTCTTCAATATTTCAGCCCTCAAGACCTAATAGAGCATAAGCTCCTCAATATTTTAACTTTCAAGGCTTAACAAAGTAGATGCTCCTCAATATACCAATTCCCCCTGACCAAAGAACTAAGATGATTCAATTAGCCCATTATCCCTTAGCCCTTATTCCTTGGAATTCCTAATCAATCTTAGCCATAGGCCTCACTTTCTATGCTCAGAACCAATCATCAATAATTCTATCAAAGTAATGGAAAATCCAACAATTCAATTATAATCAAAATTCCAAGCAGCATAGCCCTTATTTCTTGAAATTCCTAAGCAAACAACCATTAGCCTTAGTTTTCTTGCTCAAAATCAATTAGCTATTTCATGGAAATAATGAAAATTCAGCAATTAAGCCATAAATAGAATTCCAAGCAAAAAGACATGTCCCTTACCATATTATTTTGGTCAAACCCAATTCAATTGCTACTCAATGCATAACATCAGCGTGAGATTGAATAAATGTTGCCGATGATGGAAACCCAGCATGCCTGAACCTACCCTTCAACCTATAACCATCTAACCCACCTTCTGATCAACCCATAACCTTCCTGAAACAAAAAAAAAAAATGGTTTCTCAACAATTTTAGCCAAGCTTAAACAATAAAAGATCATGACCCACATAGCCAAGACATACAACCATGTTTAAGGATAAGCCTTCCTGAATTCTTCATTTGATTTTTCATCCAAAGTTTACTTGTTGAATATCATCATAGCAAAACAACTCTGATTGAGTTTTGATGGGCTGAGCAAAGCACTTGATCTAATTTTAGAGTAGGTGGGAGATAAATTTCAAGTTTCATCCTTTACTTTCATAATTTCATCAAATTTGGTCCCTGATCTTTTTTATTCTTGTTCGATGAACTCCCACAGCTTAACTTGCTTTTTTTTTCTCTTTAAATTTTAATCAATTCAGCCCCAATTACCTTTTACCTAACATTTGAGTCCTTATTTTTCAAATCAATCCAAATTTTCCCTTCCTTTGCAATTCAACCTTTAGGCCTAAATTCCTAGACTATTAAGTCCTTTACATTACAAATAATTTACTAAACAAATACTTTGTCATCTTGACCTTCTTGATGAAACTTGTTATACAAATTAGTATTTTCAAGAACACAATCATCCCAGGGCCTATACAAGGAGATGCTGTGACAAGCTACAACTTTCATGCTTTCACCTAAACCTGAATTAGCCCAGGTTTGATTGTATTTTCATTTCAAAATGATGGGCCTAGGGGTTCTTGAGGGTTCTTAAGGTAAAAGGTGCCTAATGATACTTTACTACCCCCTATAGCTCATTAAAGCACGTAGTTGTTAATCAAGTTCTCTTAGGTGCAAAGAAAACATGAAGGAGTATAATCTGGAAGGGGCTTAAAGCATTACAATAAGGCCATTAGAAAGCTTAAGAGTTAGTGCTATTAGTTGTCTAGTCGGAGCCTTAGAACTTGGGACTCCAATAAGGAACCTTAATATACATGTTGAGTTTTTTAGAGCTTAACAAATTGAGTTTATCTATGACAAAACTTACCATAATAAGGTGAACCAATTAATAGAGGATTGTGAAGCACCATTGATGAAGGCTTAGTTCACTTGTGGCCTAGCCGAGTTATGACTCGAGGCATAAGTAAAAACTTAGTGCATCCTTGGTAAGTTAGATGGCCTTAGTACCTTGATGATCTAGGTGAGTCTATTAACTCGAGACACCAAGTGGGAGCCTATTATGCCTAGTTGGGTGGAAACTTAGTACCATAGTGGCCTAGACTAACCAAGTGCTTGAGGCACTATATAGGAGCCCAGTACACTTAGTGAGTTCTCTAAAACTCAGGTAAAGAACATCCATCATATTTATTTGTACAACAACAAAGGGAAGAATATTTAGTAAGCTTAGTTCACTAGGACATTAGTAAGCCAAGGCTTGCTAGGGGTGAGTTAGAAGCCAAAACTCGCTAAGCGTGAAGTGACATCGTACCTCATGTAAGGGCTAGAATGGGAAAGGGTCTTAAATGTTAGCCCTCAGACTCCATTGGGCCTGGCAGTAGATTTCATGTATTATATATTTGATTTCATATTGTGTGTGTGTGTGTGTGTGTCCGTGTTTGTGTCTCTGTGTATGTGTGTGTCTGTGTTTGTGTCTTTAAGGTTTTTGCTGGTTTTTTTCTTTGTAGGTACCCAAATCTCTTATTGGGAATCTTCAGATTCTCACTCTTTTTAGTGTTGTTGTGCAGATTGTATCTGTAAGGAACTGGCGACTTAGAGAATTGTTTATCTAGTGCATTTCATACATGTAACCACCTAGTGAATCATTATTAATTATAGTTTTACTGGTTAAGTTGTTTGTGCTAATTATAATTGTCTTGCAACCTTATAGAGGCTGGTGGTATAAGGAATGACATAGTGGACCATAGATCTCAGTTGTTGTTTTTAATATACATATGTCTACTAGGTAGCCTCCAATGTCTTTAATTCAAGTAGCATTTTAGTTACTTTTGGGTATGTGCATAGTCTTTTATTTACATAATGATGCATGTGCATGATTATTACTTGTTAACACACTTATATTTTATTCTTTGACTTGTGGTTTATTTATGTTTTATAAGAGTTGCGGCAATATTTTGATTTGTGTTCTAAATATGAAATTCAAGTCAAAGCAATTGCATGCATAATGTATATTAGATTAATAACTAGATACATGAAAGGTTTTAAATGGGACAAGTAATTAACTAACCAACTGTAATTAGAGAGAAACTTCAGCTTTGTAGTTTTCCTCAAAGGACCCCACTTGGGGTTGGGTCGCTACAACACCAATATTTACAACATATCCTGTCCAAACCCATGCATTTATGATTCAAGGATAAGTCAAATAGATAACAAGATAATTGAAAAAAAAAATCATCTAAACTTTTATAAAGGTTTTATGGATATACAGTGAAAAGCTCAAACTAATACTCATACTAGTTAACCATATTGGTTAACCTTCACAGAAAACCATCAAGTTTACACCAATGACAAATTGTAGCAGTGTGTTATGACTATTTTTGTTTGATATCTAGAAGTGAAAAGAATCGTAAAACCAATAACTACATTGCTAATAAAGAACACGAATATTACAACAGCTAGCTCATTCCATCTTGTAATTGCTCCATATTTGGTTATTGCATGTACCACCATTATTCCACAATTTTTTCCCTTACCAATTACTTAAAACCAATACAATCTCTACAATTGTCATTGCATAAAAAAGTTAAAAAAAAATGGTAGTAGGAATAACAAAGGTCTCCTGTTTGCTATTCATGGGCTATGGAGCAAGCATCAATGATGCACATTATTCATGGGATACAATGAAAAACTCAGACTATATCAGTTAACCATCATGCAAATAAGAACTAAAGGCATTTGGGGACCGAAACACTAATCAAATTAGCAGGCTTACCCCATTAAATTAACACCGAAAGAATCTTTGTCGTAAGTTGTCTCATTCGTGGTCGAGTTGTCCTCTTTAAATCTCGATGGTTACACTAGTAAATTGGAACTTCCTCATGAAACCATGATGCTGACAATGTTGATGAAGACATTATCTCTCAATCAATCCCTCACCCACTCAGCTCCATCAATTTTGATCTTTTCCTCTTAATTTAGGGTTTCCTCAGAACAAAAATCCCCAATTTTGCAATCCCCTTTTTTTATCAAATGTCCAATACATCTACCCACATGGACTTTTTTTGTCACATAATACTCACTTGACGGAATATCCGCATATTTTCATGGCATATTTGTCTAACTTAACGCCCGGTGGCTTATTTGTGTTACTTTCAAAATGTTGATCATTTATAAAGCTAAAGAGAAAGATCAGTGACCGATTTGGGCCAGAGCCAAAACATTAGTGGTTTTTGCATCATTTTTGCCTGTTTTCTTCTTTTTCTTTTTCTCGAGTCCATCTTTTGTTGGCCTATGTGCATCTTGTACATAATTATTTTAGGTCAAAAATACCCCTCTGTCATTATCACCTAAAATACACACGGCGCTCGAATGCTCGATCTGAGTGGCGTCATCAACCGGCCTCGCCTTCTCATCGCTAATTCCATTTAATTTTGAAACTCGTAAAATTGCGGTTCTTGGATTGTTTCGCCATCGCCTGCACCAAAGCTCCGTCCTCTCTAATCGAGTTACAGCGCCTTAACTGTGAGTGAGAATTTCCAGCCATTCATGTTTTAATATGATTTCATTCCCCTGCTAAAAGCACTGATCCATAACCCAAGTTTTCCACCGTCGCAACATCTGTTTGATAAAACCATGGCCTCACTTGTTTTCAAACAAATCTTGAAGCCTGAAAAAATTCTCGCAAAGTATTTCACATATCTGGGACTGGGACCGAGCAATGACAATTTTGAGCTTTGCTTTTACGGGAAAAATTCCAACTTTAGTCCTTTACTCCTTTCCATTTATCTTCTGTCCCACCAACATTTTCCTTTTCGAATTAGGCACACTTGTTTTTCTGAAACATTAATATGCTAAGTACATTTTAGAAAACCATATATCCTGGTGGTGTTTAGTTTCCTCTGTTCAAACTATTCAATTTGTATGTGAAAATCCTGAAAATTATCAGATGTATCAATAGGAAATTTTTAAAATGTTAATGAAAATAGTTTGGCTTCATGATGTTTGTTTTTCTTTATTCACATTATTTAGTTTATATGCAAACATTTTGAAAATTGTGAGATGTATCAACAAAAAATTTGCTAAATTTTAATGAAAATTGTATAACCTCGTGGAGTTTAGTTTGCTTAATTTATTTAGACTATTTTAATTTATATGTGAACATTTTGAAAAACTATGAGATGTGTTAATAAGAAATTTACTGAATGATAATGAAAACTATATTAATTGCATGGAGTTTAGTTCTCTTGTTCAGACTATTCAACTTATATGTGAACACTTTGAGAATTATGAGATGTGTTAATAAGAAACTTGCTAAATGTTAATGAAAACCATATAACATAATGGAGTTTGCTTTCCTTTGTTCCAATTATTCAGTTTATTTGCAAATATTTTAAAAATTATGAGATGTGTTAAAAGAAATTTACTAAATATTAATAAAAGAAATTTACTAATAAATTTCTGCTCGGGGGAGGTGGGAAAAAAGTTCAAAAAGTTGGGAAAAAAAGATACGGAGTTTGGTGGTGTGAAGGACTTCTGCCCGGGGGAGGTGGGAGAGGTCCGAACTACGAACTTGGAGCAAGGTGAAAGAGGGGAGATGTGAGAGGTCTGACCTACGAATTTGGAGCAAGATGAGAAAACATGATAGAGGAAATTGTTGGAGATTGGCATGTGGAACAGTAACTGGTAATGGCAAACGGCCGAGTTGGCAGTGGTGGTGACAGAGCAATGGCAGCAGTTGCTACAGGGAAACTGTGATTAGGTAGGGCTCGAGCAAGATTGGAAGATTTAGAACTAAAATGGCGACTAAAGATCAAAGAGGATGGTGATGCCATGTGAAAATTTTTTGTCCCAGTCAGGGGCAATATGGGAATAAAACATCAGGTCCAACTTGACCATAAGGTCCCCGTTAAATTAGTATCTTTTCTCTGTGAAAGCCCCCATAATTTTTTCTTTCATTCATCATTTGTTTGGTTGTATTTTTTTTGTGCCGAGAAAATGAGTAGTACCACATTAACCTTAATAAAAGATGATTTCCCATTGAGAAAATGAGCATAATCTGATCTTCTCGCTTTCCTTGAAAACAAGAGAAATTTATAAATTTACCACTGACGTATTGACTATAAAGCAATTTTACCATCAAATTTTTTTTCATCTTAAATTTATCATCTATATTTTTTGTTTGAGCAATTTTACCACTGTCTCTTTAAAAAAAGTCAATGGCAAATTTGTGATAAAAAAATATCCCAATGACAAAATCACTTTATGACTAAAACGATGGTTGTAAAATTACTCCAATAAAAAATATGGAAGATAAATGTGAGATGAAAAAAAAAATTTATGACAAAATTGATCTATGACTAATACGTTAGTGATAAATTTACAACTTTTCACTCAAGAACTAGATGCAGCAGCAAGAAAGAAGAGCAAATAAGTTGCTTGAAATAGTTTGCTCTAGCCGTCCGCCAACTCATGTCATGTTTAGTGCCACACCACACATGTAGTGATATTTTATGAGCCTGAACTCGGCCCAGTTATCTAGTGGCTCTATGGGATCTAGGAGGCCCACCAACGAAGGAGCTCCTATATGCAGGATGAGTAGCCCCAACCCTAAGGAGTACCCTATTAAGCTATTACCATATTACGTAGGACCACCCGATCACCATTGAAGAGGAATTGAGTTGAGGCGTAGATCCCCTGGGACCGATCATAAACAGCTCGATGGCTTACTATATAAAAAAGGGTTCTCCCCTATAAATGGCCATTCCGGCAACAACATTACCATTGCAGTTTTATCTATACTACATATATTTTGATACCCAACTGATTTTAGAGTCAGGGGTCCTTCTCTCTGACAATGTTTTTGTCTCTTTGATTGGAGAGGATTTGTGTCAACTCTGGCCATTTCGTTGCCTAATCTTATTTAGTTAGCACAGAGTTTGTTAAGTAGATTTTACTGGCAGCTATCTCTTTACCTAAACATAGCCAAGTTGTTGCTCCACCATGATTTGTTGAAAATCGAAAAGGTATTAAAAAAAAAAAAAGTCTCCAACACTTTTCTGATTGCTAGGTCATTAGGTTAAGTGGATAATCTTGAGACAATAGTGTTTTGCCTAGGAACTAGTATTTCATTTGTCAAGCAATTTCAATTCAACTCTCAGGCTAGCATCTTTACTTTACAATAATAAATGGACACACATGCACTTCATGGTTGCAATTAAAAAATTAATTAGCTGACAGCACATCGGAAAAAAAAAACATGCCATTTACTTCAAATATAAATTCTATACACTTTAATATATAAAATACAAGAAGCTGGTGAATCTGGAAACTCTCACTTAATAATTCCAAAACTTGACTACATTTTATTGATGTGATGTTCTTATTGTTGGTATCAAAATCATCATCATATGATAGAAACAATTGTCCTTCAAATACTAATTTATATTTTGAATTTTTTTTATTTAAGTATTCAGTGAAATGTTGCGGATGGTTTACATCCTTTAATCTTGTATGATTTTAAGTAGGGTTATTTACAAATACCCCTAAATTTTAATTGATATTACAGTTATCAACTATGATTTTAAAATATACACTTTGCCCAGCTTTTTTTTATACTGTATGTAAAAAAAATATAAAATCTTAATAATTACTCTCTCCGTCTTAGGTTTTTTGCTCTATTTTTTATTTTTTTGTTATCCAAAATTCTTTATACTATTTCATTTTTTAGAAAATTTTACCAAACAAGTTTATCAATATACCCCTTTTTCCAATCTCACTTTTGAAAAATCAAATCGTGGATATTATGTTCTCTTTTCTCTACTTCTCCAATCTTCGATCTTTGCTTTTGTTCTTGTTGGCATTTTGGGTTTGTGAGGCTTGGAGCTCAAGGCGTTGTGGTTTATCGAGGTTCATCTAGGCTTATCATTGAGGTCAGAGAGACGATCCAAGAATAAAGCGAGGTCGAGATCAATGCATGATCAAAGGAAATCAACAAAGTAGTGCGCAAAAGGATTCATAAGAAGAAGAATTGAGTTGTGGCTGGAAGGGTGGGCATGCTATAGAACTTAGGTCTAACCATCACCACCACGTTGTTGATCGAAGCAGACTTAGAGACCGACTGAGTAACTAAGAAATTGGGGACATTAGAGGTGACTCATCAAGCCTAAGGGCTTAGTGGAAGGAAGCGACCTAGAAGAGGACCAAAATGGCAGATTTTGACCAAAGGAAAACGAACTATCAAAAGAATCAATAGAGCTAATAACCAGTTTGACAAGTGGGCAAAAAAGCTAATCCGATTAAGTGGTATGGCAGGTGGGAGAGAGAAAGGGTAGTAGATAGGGGTAAAAATAGAAGAATATATATTATTTTATCATTTCTTAATCTTAGTGTAATATACAAATGGAGCAGAAAATTCAGGCGAAATGGGTATCAATTTGTTCTTTATGTAAATGCATAATATTATTTTTAGAATGCTAAATAATTATAAAATATTAACATGCTAGAATTATTGAAAGATACTTAATATACAATTTAAATATTAAATTAAGATTTCATAAGCTTTTTTAGACTGTGTAAAAATAAAAGAAAAGGCATGCATGTTCAAATCTCATGAATATATCTATAATATATTATACTATATTCTAAATATGAAAGGGGGTTTTACCATTCATCAACGGTACTCCTTTCGTAGTCTTTTTTTTTTTTTTTTTGCTTTTCTCTGTTTTATGGTAAAATCTCTATTTTAATCTTTTAGTATTTCAGGTCTGCCAGAATGATCCCCAACTTTCACCATTTGTTTTGAGATATGGTGAAGACCGTTTTTTTTAAAGTGGTAAGAACACCATAATAACACTTGGGGACCACTACTTTCCAAGATCAACAATACAATGACTGAGAGTATATTTGTTCAATTTATGTCACCCCCTACTTCAAAGGTTGAATGGCCAAATCCCCATTTTGGTCCTTAATATAACAATTCTGCCGTAATAGTCCCCAACTTTTTCAATTTATTGGAAACTTTTAGAGAAAAATAAAATATGGTTTGTTTGAATTTAAAATGATAGATTCTTAAATGAAAATGAGACACATGTCTTCATTAACCATATTAAATACCAAAATCTTTTTCTTTTATGTGATTTTATTCAAAGGTTTAGTTAGATAAGTTAGATTCAAAGTTTTGATAAATTGAAACATCTGCACAATTTATATAATGCACAGACACTTTACATGAGTTTGATTCTGAGTTTTAATTAGTTAAAATGGTGCACAATTTGTATTATGTATAAGTGTTTAATTCTTAAAATGTTTCATTTTACCACTGATTCATTAATATGTAAAATTTCAGAAAAACTTGTTGCATGTTTATTGTGTAATGCTATCCTATATTATTAATGCTAGAATCATTTTTATTAAACCTTTAATACCTAAAGTTTTCTATTTTTTGGCTTGTTCTAAACTTTTTTTTTGTTATCTTCCTTTATTATTGTTTTCTAAAATGAAACCTTAATCATTATAGTTTACCAACTTTTGACAATGGTTATGGTTTATTCAACTTTAGTCAATTTTTTTTATCTTTATTAAGTTAATAGTTAAACCATTAATTGATTGACATAAATTAAATACATTCATGTTTCGGTCATTTTTTTATTATTGATGATTAAGTTTTGTAGCACCAATGATATACTTTAAGATATATGGTTTACTAAAATAATTTAGCCCATTATTGTTGAAATTAAAAGTCAATTTTTCTAGATAAATTTTTCATTGATATTGAAAATTGGATTTTGAGTTAATAAGGCATGAAAAATTTTAGTAAATTATTTTTTATAACATAAGAAATATGTATCATTTTAAAACACATACTGTGGCAACGTCGGGTTTTCTGGGAGTCGCCACCAATCAGTTTTCTTAGGTCGATTGGTCACCTTAAAATTGGTCTGCGAGAGTTCGGGGATCGGGAGTACGGTTACGTTAAAACAACTTTGTTAAAACGCCCAAAAATTGGCACCTTAGTTGATTTTAATTTTGTTTTGCTTTGCTTTTAAATAATTCTCAGTTAATTTTCAAAATTAGAAATTTTAACTGGATTAGTCGAAATGTGGATTTTTAAATTAATTAATTTGTATGAAATTTTATACTTCCGAACCATGGACTCTGCCGAGTCATTTGGACACGGAAGATTTTTGATTCCGAACCATGGACTCTGCCGAGTCATTTGGACACGGAATTTGGTGAACTTTTAAATAATTTAATCCATATTGTAAATATGGATTTTTATCTCTTTTTTATTTAATTTATTTAATTAAAAGGGTGATATTTTTTTTTAAACCGCAGATCCTGACGGATCATCCGGATATGTAAGTTGATTTAATTTATAGTTAATTATTTAATTCTTATTTTTATGGAATTAATTATTAGTTTAATTACTAATTCGTAATTCTTTTTGTTATAGAATTTTTAGATTCATTAATAATCTAAAAATTTTTATTTTCTATATTTTTCTTTCTTTTCTTTCTTTTCCTTCTTATCTTTCTTATCTTATCTTATCTTTCTTATCTTTATTATCTTTTTCTTATCTTTCTTATCTTTTTCTTATCTTGTTTTAATTTTCTTTTTGTTTTCTTGTTTAATGAAAAATATTTATTATTTTAGTGGATTTAAAAGTTATATTTTAAATAAATCAGTAAAATATAAAGTCTTAATTTTCATGTATTTTTTTTAACAGGTTTTATTTTTATTTTTTTATTATTTTTACTGGATAAGAATAACTATTAAAATTAATTTTAACTTTTTGTTATCTTTAAAGAATTAAAAACATGTATGTAAAAATAAAAATAATTGGCTTTCTTTTAAAAATAATTTTTATTTGCCTTAATAATTAATTACAAAATAATCTTCTTTTAATTTTCATTTATTTATTAATTAGTAAAGGGTAAAGGTGAATTAAATAAAAAAAATTATATAAAGAAAAAAAATTAATAATAATAAAGTGGGGCTTTTTGGCCATCCACTTTAAAAATAATAATAAATGTTAGCAAAGTTAATTAAATTAATTGTTAAACAACAATAATAAAAAGTTAGTCAAGTTAATTAAATTAATTAATTAACCACAATAATAAAAAGTTAGCCAAGTTAATTAAATTAATTAATTAACAACAGTAAAAAGTTAGCCAAGTTAATTAAATTAATTAATTAACAACAATAATAAAAAGTTAGCCAAATTAATTAAATTAATTAACAACAATAAATAAAAAGTTAGCCAAATTAATTAAATTAATTAACAACAATAAATAAAAAGTTAGCCAAATTAATTAAATTAATTAATTAAAAAAAATAATAAAAAGCTAGCCAAGTTAATTAAATTAATTAATTAACAACAATAATAAAAGTTAATTAATTGTTAACAACAATTATAAAAGTTAGTAATAATGCAAAAATTAAAAGGTTAGTAACAATAATAGTATTAAAAGTTAGTTGTTAGTAAGTTAATAACAACAATAAAAAAGGGGGTTAGTAATAAACAAATAATAAACAAACAAGTAAAAATTAAAAGGGTTAGTAATTAATTCTGCAAGAATAAAATACAAAGTTAGTGACCAAAGTGAAAGAAATTGAAAAGATGAAGGATTAAATGAGAGTTGTACCCTTGAAATTAAAACTTGAATTCTGAGAACAAGAAAACAGGGACACGCGCGCGCGCGAGGGGGAAAGGGGGCGGAGCTGGGTGACGGCACGCCAGGCGAGGGACGGCGAGGCAACGGTGGCCCAGGAATGGGGCGGCGAGGCGATGGCGGGCCAGGCGAGGGACGGCGGGGTGACGGCGGGCCAGGCGAGGGGCGGCGGCCGGCGAACTAGGAGAGAGAGACGCGGCGGAGGGAGAGACGGGACACGACGGGAAGGGAAGCGGACGGTGGCGGGACGGCGTGGGAGCTACCTGCGGCGGCGGGATGACGACGGCGGGCGTGGCTGGGCCGGACGACGGCGGCAGAGGAGAGAAAAACGGTGAACGGAGAGAGAGAGAGAAAACGGAAGAAAAGAAAAAAAACAAACGAAGAAGATGGTCGAATCGTAAGAAAAGGAATTTTTGGGACTTTCTGGGCAGAGAAAGGATAAGCTAGGGAATAAGGCTGTAATTTTATCTTTTTTTTGAAACGGAGCTCTAAGTTTTCTTTCTATTTTTTTCTGTGTTCAGCACAAAATTTGGGGGGCTATTTATAGAGGAAGTTTGGCTGAACTGTTGATGGATAAATTAATAAAAAATTTCAAACTTATCTTTTAAATTGGTAAAATGACAATTTTAGTCCTTTACGTCTCTCAGCCTCTGGATAAGTTCCTGAAGCTTCTGATTTTGACAATTTTGTCGTTTTCTGTCAATTTGCGCCAGAAACGTCGGCAGGCCCAAAATTTTATGTGACAAACTACCAAATGCTCCTGGAACTTTCAGAATTTGTCAATTTTTCCCGAAACTTCTTAATGTTGTCATTTTTACCTCAAACTTTTAAATTTTGCCATTTTTTTGGAGTTTTCTTTTTTTTCTTTCAAATACACACATATATCATTTTAAATCAAATCTTCACAAAAAAAAAATGTATTTTAAACTAATTAAAATTTTTAGTAATAATAATAATAATAATAATAATAATAATTTTTATTTAATTTCTTTTAAAATTTTTTATGGTCGGACGAAATTGGGTGTCAACAGCTGCCCCCCTTTGCATGCTTCATGAGACATGATGTATGCAAAGTCGTTACCAAATTTCGTCAGGCTTAGCTAGGCATTGAAAACCTTTTCGCCGCCTAAATCCTGAGGTTAAGGAACTCTCCTTAGAACCCCGGCGATAGGAGCTCTCCTATCGTTGAAGGAAAATTGATTGTTTCTGAGGCAAAGGTTCCATCCTTAAAACCTCGGATTGATTGATTGATTTCGAAGCAAAGGTTCCATCCTTAAAACCTCGAATTGATTGATTGATTTCGAGGCAAAGGTTCCATCCTTAAAACCTTGAATTGATTGATTGATCTTGAGGCAAAGATTTCATCCTTAAAACCTCAGATTGATTGATTGATTTCGAGGCAAAGGTTCTATCCTTAAAACCTCAGATTGATTGGTTGATTTCGAGGCAAAGGTTCCATCCTTAAAACCTCGGATTGATTGATTGATGTCGAGGTAAAGGTTCCATCCTTAAAGCCTCGAATTAATTTATTGATGTCGAGACAAAGGTTCCATCCTTAAAACCTCGGATTTATTGATTGATGTCGAGGTAAAGGTTCCATCCTTAAAACCTCGAATTGATTGATTGATCTCGAGGCAAAGGTTCCATCCTTAAAACCTCGGGTTGATTGATTGATTTCGAGGCAAAGGTTCCATCCTTAAAACCTCGGATTGATTGATTGATGTCGAGGTAAAGGTTCCATCCTTAAAACCTCGAATTGATTGATTGATCTCGAGGCAAAGGTTCCATCCTTAAAACCTCGGATTGATTGATTGATCTCGAGGCAAAGGTTCCATCCTTAAAACCTCGGATTGATTGATTGATTTCGAGGTAAAGGTTCCATCCTTAAAACCTCGAATTGATTGATTGATCTCGAGGCAAAGGTTCCATCCTTAAAACCTCGGATTGATTGATTGATCTCGAGGCAAAGGTTCCATCCTTAAAACCTCGGATTGATTGATTGAGGTCGAGGTAAAGGTTCCATCCTTAAAACCTCGAATTGATTGATTAATCTCGAGGCAAAGGTTCCATCCTTAAAACCTCGGATTGATTGATTGATCTCGAGGCAAAGGTTCCATCCTTAAAACCTCGGATTGATTGATTGATCTTGAGGTAAAGGTTCCATCCTTAAAACCTCGGATTGATTGATTGATCTCGAGGCAAAGGTTCCATCCTTAAAACCTCGGATTGATTGATTGATTTCGAGGCAAAGGTTCCATCCTTAAAACCCCCATGATGAAAATTGATTCTTTTCGAGGCAAAGGTTCCATCTTTAAAACCTCGACGATAGGAAATTGATTATTTTCGAGGCAAAGGTTCCATCCTTAAAACCCCGATGATGAAAATTGATTGTTTTCGAGGCAAAGGTTCCATCCTTAAAACCCCGATGATGAAAATTGATTGTTTTCGAGGCAAAGGTTCCATCCTTAAAACCCCGGCGATGAAAATTGATTCTTTTCGAGGCAAAGGTTCCATCCTTAAAACCCCGATGATGAAAATTGATTATTTTCGAGGCAAAGGTTCCATCCTTAAAACCCCGATGATGAAAATTGATTATTTTCGAGGCAAAGGTTCCATCCTTAAAACCCTGATGATGAAAATTGATTGTTTTCGAGGCAAAGGTTCCATCCTTAAAACCTCGATGATGAAAATTGATTATTTTCGAGGCAAAGGTTCCATCCTTAAAACCCCGATGATGAAAATTGATTGTTTTCGAGGCAAAAGTTCCATCCTTAAAACCCCGATGATGAAAATTGATTATTTTCGAAGCAAAGATTCCTTCCTTAAAACCCCGATGATAAAAATTGATTATTTTCGAGGCAAAGGTTCCATCCTTAAAACCTTGAATTGATTGATTGTTTTCGAGGCAAAGGTTCCATCCTTAAAACCCCGATGATGAAAATTGATTCTTTTCGAGGCAAAGGTTCCATCCTTAAAACCCCGATGATGAAAATTGATTATTTTCGAGGCAAAGGTTCCATCCTTAAAACCCCGATGATGAAAATTGATTGTTTTCGAGGCAAAGGTTCCATCCTTAAAACCCTGATGATGAAAATTGATTATTTTCGAGGCAAAAGGTTCCATCCTTAAAACCCCGATGATGAAAATTGATTTTGAGACTAAGGAGCTTTCCTTAGGACCTCGAGCGAAATTTATATGAAAGCAATTGAAATTGGAATAATTTTCTTCGAAAGTGTGAATTTTTATAATTGGCGAGCGCAAAGAATTAGGCTTCGATAAAACGAGTGAATCTTGATGATGACAATAACACTGACAAATTATGTAAATGGAGTGGATGTTTGGAATCAATATTCAAGGTTCATCTAATATTTTCTTCAGTAAATATAGATTCCCTTGTGAGATATGTCATCCGAATAAGGTTAAAGCTTAACTACCCCAAAATGTTATGCCTAGTAGACCTAATAGGATGCGTCTCAAGAGTAATAAAAATTACTCTTTACTCAGCCATTCCAACCTAAAGGCATTGTCGCATGGTTTTAATATCAGCATGGACGAAACTATCTTATAAAAAGAAATTCCCTGAAAAGAAAAACTGAAACGCGAAAGAAAATGCTGATAATAAAACTAAAGGACAAGAAAAACGGATCAGATCGCTTCTTTCTTCCACAATACTTCAACAGGGTGAGTAGAGGACCATTATGGGAGTGAACTGGTCGGGAAAGACTGTCGTGTCCAGTCTATCTGAATCATTGCTGGATCTGGTTCAGGAACAAAAGCTTGTATTTTATCTAGCAATTCTTCAGCAGTTGTTGCGGATATTATGATTCGCCGTGCCACTCTTGATATGAAATTCTTCTGCATAGCATAATCCATAAAAGCTATCAGACCTGTAAAGAAATTGTTAACATTCAAAAGCCCAATGGGTTTCTTATGCAAATTAAGTTGGGCCATGGAAGCAATTTGAAAGACTTCTCCCAATGTGCCAAAACCACCTGGTAGAGCGATAAAAGCATCAGCATTTAAAAGCATTTGTAACACACGCTCTTGCAAATTTTTAACCACTAATTCTTCTCCAATCGTGCCCCCAGAAATAAATTTCAGAGGTCCAGGGATAATACCCAGAACTTGACTTCCTCCTAGAGATGCTGCTGATGCTACACCTCCCATTAATCCGACACTACCTCCTCCATAAACTAAATGTATTTTTCGCTCAGCTAATACTCTTCCCAAATGGTTGGCTGCTTTTAAATACTCTTCATCTTTTCCAGGAAAAGCCCCAGAAAATACACAAATACTTCGGGATTTACGAGTTGGGGTTTTCTCCATTCCTATCCTTACCCTTGTGAGAAAAGAGGATATATTTATAGAGATGAAGAGATAAGGCAATAATTTTATTTTCAAGAATGGATACATTATTGCCAGCTATTCACAGTAGTCACGAGTATGACTTTGGTCAGGTATGGGTACACTATCGTTAAAAGAGGAGGAAATTTTTCAAAATAGCTGCTAGCATGTACAGTAGTCACTACTGTAGCTTACGTCAGGAGTAGGTACGTGATTGTTGGAAGAGAAGGAAAATTTTAAAAAGTGGCAGCTATATACAGTAATCATAACTGTATCTCATGTCAGGAGTGGGTACATTATTAGGAGGATAATTTCAAAAGCGACAGCTAGCATGTACAGTAATCGTGACTTTGGTTCACGTTAGGAGTGAATACATTATTACCAAAAGGGGAGGAAAATTTCAAAAGCGACAGCTAGCACGTACAGTAATCGTGACTTTGATCCTCATCTTCCAATGGCTTTGCGTCCAGTAATGGCTTTAATGCTTTCTATGAATCGGTGATTTGCATCTCATCTAGCTTTCTCACAAACTGGCAAACAGGGTCGTTTAGAGTCAGATTCCCAAGACTGTAACGATCTCGTTCTTTTTGGAAAATTATCCATAATCCAACAACCTCAAATTGCACTATTCCGCAAGAATGCGCTTCAAGAACCTCTCGAATATCTTCTAGAGATTCCTTACGCAAGCCATTCTTAATGAATCTTATTCTATCATTACGATTTCTGGTGATCACTCCTGGAGAACGACATTTATTGCCGCAAATCCACCATCCACAATTATGACAAACGCCTAGCCTCTTTGCTCTTCTTTTTTTGGCATAAGCGCTTTTACCAAAGCCGGGCATACGGGGAAAGAACGCTTCTGGAACTTCACCAGCTGAACGAACCTTAGCTTCAATTAGCCACCGCACATTATCAGGAATGCCTTTGTGCATAAATACTCTGAATCGTTCACATCTAGCTTGATAAATCTTTTTAAGAACATTTATTGGGAAGGAAGGAAAATACTTTCGTAGGGCGGAAAGAGAAGACTCCATTGATGAAGGAGGCAAAGAAAGAAATTAGTGATTGTAGGAAACGAAAATAACTAACACATATTTATAGTGATGAAAGGGATAATGCGTTAATTACACTTACAGAAGCAAGTACATTATTGTCAAAAGAAAAGACAAATGACAGCTTATATGTACAGGAATCATGACCGTGGCTCTCATCTTCCACTGATTTATGTCCAGTAATGGCTTCAATGCCTTCTATAAGTCGGGGATTTGCTTCCCATCCAGTTTCCTTACAAACTGACAAACAGGGTCGTTTAAAATCACATTCCCAAGACTGTAACGGTTTCGTTCTTTAAGGTAAGTCCTCCATAAACTGATAATTTCACCTTGCACTTTTCCACAAGAATGCGTTTCAAGAGTCTCTCGGATATCTTCCAGAGATTCCTTACGCAGGCCATTCTTAATGAATTTTCTTTTATCTTCACGATTTATGGAGATGTATCCTAAAGAGCGACATTTAGTAATACAATTCCATCGCCCACATTTATAACACACGCCTAGTCTCTTTGCTCTTCGCCTTTTGGCATAATGGCTTTTACCTAAACCGGACATGCGGGGCATAAATGCATCTGGAACTTCACCCGCCAAACGGACCTTAGCTTCAATTATCCACTGCACATTATCGGGAATGCCTTTGCGTGTAAAAACTCTGATTCTTTCACATCTAGCCAGGTAGATCTTTTTAAGGACTTTTATTGGAAGGGAAGGAAAGTATTTTCGCAGTGCAGAAAGAGTAGAATCCATTGATGAGAGAAGAATTTGAGAGAAGAGATGAAGAAATCAGTTATTGTAGGAAACTGAAATAACCGATTATGAGAGTCAGAGAGTATTGCATCCGCTACTTAACCGGAAATAAGAACACGCATTTATAGCGATGAAAGGATAACGTGTTAATTACGCTTACAGGAACAAGTACATTATTGTCCAAAGGTAATGCAAATTTTTCAAATATGACAAATCGTATGTACAATAATTATGACTGTGGCTCACATCTTCCACTGGCTTTACGTCCAGTAACGGCATTAACGGCTTCTATGAGTCGAGGATTTGCTTGCCATCCAGTTTTCTTACAAGCTGGCAAACAGGGTCGTTTACAGTCAGATTCTCGGGACTGTAACGTTCTCGTTCTTCATGAAAAATGCTCCATAAACCAAGAAGTTCATGTTGCACGGATCCACAAGAATGCGTCTCAAGAGTCAATTGGATATCATCCAACGAGTCCTTACTCAGGCCATTCTTAATGAATCGTATTTTATCTTCTCGATTATCAGAGATCATTCCTAAAGAACGACATTTAGTATTACAAGTCCACCTACCACATTTATGGCAGACTTGTAATCTTTTCGCTCTTCTTTTTCTGGCATAAGAACTTTTGCCAACACCAGGCATGTAAGATGCAAATGTCTCTGGGATTTCACCTGCCAGACGAACCTTGGCTTCGATTAACCACCGTACATCTTCAGGTATTCCTTTGTGCATCAGAGCTCTTAATCGTTCGCAGCGAACTCGGTAGATCTTTTTGAGGATGTTCATTGGGAGAGAAGGGAAATACTTTCGCAAGGCGGAAAAAGTAGGATCCATTTTCTAGGAGGAAGTAAAAGAAAGAAGGGGTGAAGGAATCAGTTATTATGGGCAACTGAGAGAACCGACTTGAGAGTCACGGAGTACCGTATCCGCTGTTTAACCGGAAAAGTAGATCCTACTTCATTTTGATAGATATTTTTTATATTCCATCGAGCTGACGTCGATCCAGTCCTCGATTATTGAATCCATTGTCCGCTTTTGACAAATTTTCAACGACAATATTTCTTGATGTCTGCCTTATCTTTGACTATCTCTTATCTTGGATGCTGCTAAGCTGGCATCAATCCTGTCCTTCCAGGTGTAGCCTCGATTATTGAATCAATTGCCAGGCTTTTGACAATATTGTCTACTTTATATTTTTTTTGATATCTGCCTTATCCTTGGCTATAGCTATCTCTTATCTTGGATACTACTAGCTGGCGTCAATCCGATCCTTCCAGGTGTAGCCTCGATTATTGAATCGGTAGCCAAGCTTTTGACAATATTGTCTACTTTATTCTTGAATTCCTGATGCGGGTTGGTCCCGCATATTAGCTTTGTATGCAGTGATAGATTGGTAAGAGCTGATGACATTGAGATCTCAGCTTATATTGCTGTAGCTGTGCCGTGGATGTGCTTCCCGTTTGGTCCTTGTTATGTAAAGGCTATGTATGCATGATATGAAATGCATAAATGCAGAGCATGTGTAACTAATGGCTTTTTTTTTTTTGTATGGATCTAGTTCTTTATGTCTTTGCTTTACTGGATCCTCTTTGTGATGGCCTTCTTGGACTATCATTGAATCTCTTTATGCTTTCCAGCTTTTGTTCACTGTCTCAAAAGCCCAACTCTTTTCAAAATCCCCTTTCTTTGACTTGTTCTTGAATTTTGGCCTCAATTTCTTTAAAGTTGGCCCGCCTCATAATTTATATCTCTTTCGGGTACTCATCCATTGTCATGGATTTGATACCATCAAAGGCTTTACTTTCAATGTCTGCTTTGCCCCTTTTCTTGTGGCCGTGTCGACACTTGTTTACCCCCATGTTACAGTCCGAATGATTGCTCTTCCTTAGACTCAGGTTCTGATCCATAAGACTTGCCCCCTTGTCTATTGAGCTTCTTTCTTGGCAGTACTCTTCTTACGCTTAGTAGAGACTACTTTGCCCCCCTGAATATGGTATTTATGTGGATAAAAGGTATCACCTCGCCTTTGATTTAACAGAAGGTCGAGCATTTCTAGACCTTTGTGATGGCACTTGGTCGTAAATTTCTCTTACAAGAACCACATCTTATTAAAGAAAGACTCAAGCCCTCTCCTCACTTTTAAGTCTACATACATTAATGAATAATGGTTTGGCCTTAAAGAAAAACTTTCATCAATTTGCAAAGCTTGACAAAGTAATTTACGGTCTTTGTTTTTAATTAAAATATCCTGCCATTCTTCCCTTTCCAACTCGAAGACATAAACTGTGCAAGGCAATAAGGTAGAAACATGATTCACAATAATAGCCTTTTAACTGAATGAGGATGATATCGAGAGGTAAATGTTAGGTGTGAGGAAAGTTAAGTTTGAATGTTTTTTTTTTTGTGGCAGTCTTTTAGCTGAATGAGAATGATATTAAGAGGTAAATATTAGGTCTGAATAAAGTTAAGTTTGAGTGGTGTGAAAGAATGGTCTTTTAATACTACTCGTGAGCAAATTTGATTATGGTGAAAAACTCAATAGTGATGACCTCAACTTGCCACTCTTTCCAGAAAGTTAGACCTCATCTATTGCCCCCCAACTATTGTGATCTTTATGCATGCTTGGTTTGAGGGTTGCTTTCGTGTTCTAAACCGCCTTTGCAGGTTTTCAGTCTAGAATCCATAGCTCACTTTTTTTGTTTTCTTTCTTTTGCTCTAGTTTGGGCCCTTTTTCCTTTTTTTTTTTTTGTTTTTTTTTTTGTTTTTTTTTTTCTTTTTGTTTTCTTTCTTTTTTTTTTTTTTTTTTGTGAGCTATGGTGAGGACATACTTGATAACTCTCTTGAAGTGAGATGACTCAAGTGGCTTTGCTTGCTCGTGCTTGTTCTCAGTTCTTTTTGGTTTTGAATTTTCCCTTGTTGGCTTTTTGATGGAAGGGATGAACTTTTTCCTTTTCGGAGTTTTTGTTACAGAGAACCGAGATCGTATCCTTCTTGAAGTGAGATGACTCAAATGGCTTTATTTGCTTCTCAGTCTCTCTTTTTTTTTGGATTTTTTTTTTTTGGATTTTCCCTTTAATGGCTTTTTGATGGAAGGGATGAACTTTTTCTTTTCGGAGTTTGTGTTGCGGAAAACTGAGAACCTTTTTTTTTTTTTTTGAGCATTTATGAGAATTGGGAAGCCACTGAAGTCATTTAATATGAGAGCTACCTTGTTTGGAAACTAACCCCAAACTTCTTGCAAGGATGTTGATAACCACTGTGAATTCTTTTTGAGGGTTGAGGTGCAACATATGAAATCCTTCTTATTAGATTTGGCAACACTTTCAAGATCATTACTATCAAATTTCCCTTAACTTTTTATTTTCACCCACGAGTAGTATCATTTAGAAAGCAAAGTATGATAGCAATAATGGATAGTATAATGGAAAGAGTGTAAAAATGGAAAGTAGTAGAATGCACGTATCACATCTTTTTGTTGTACCAGAAAAAGAATAGCAGGTGTCCATTTAACAAAGACTACACCCTAGATTCTGGACTAAATCTAGGAGATTTTTACTATTAGATTACTTTTGCAAGCTTTCAAAGATACAAGTTTATTCAAAGGATTCCCTGTCATTCGAAAATGTATGCGGACTGTTAGGTCAGATCTGACTTGGAGCCCTTCCAAAATCAATGTAATTCCAGCTCAAAATCTTCACTTTCAATTACCAATCACATCGGGCCTAGCAGCTTGACCTCGGTTTTGTTTGATTTGTAGAGGAATGGCCTTGGGACTTGACGGCTTAAGAGTAGGTTTTGAGATTGGTATAGCATTGACTTCTTGTTCTTTAATGATCACATTCACATCATCATAAAAACGATAAGTTGGGATGAGTCTATGAGTCTTTGCAGATTCTTACGGAATTCTGAGCATTCTTGGATAGAATGACTCTTATTGTCATGAAAGTTGCACCATTCCTCATCTTCAACTTCTTCATGTCCAAAAGAAGGCTTTCCCATGATAATCCCTTCTTTCACAAGGCATGAATATACATGCTTAAGAGGGGTTATGATATCATTGACTGACTTTTTCATCAGCTGGTGTTCTTCTATCATATTGACTGGTTTTTCTTGATGAGGCGGCAATGGATTGTGAGTGACGTTCGGTTCATTGGAAAAGTCCAACCACTTTGATTCGATTAATTGTTGGACTATACGTTTCAATGCTGTGCAATTTTCCAAGCCATGGCCTGGAACGCCATCATGATATGGGCAAGTTATGTTGGGGTCATACCACGTTGGATATGGGGGTCCAAATGGATTTGTAGGAATTGGACGGATAAGTTGACTTTCTATGAGTTTTGGATACAACTCAGTGTAAGTCATGGGAATTGGTGCAAAAACTTCTTTTGGTCTTCGTGTGGGTACTGGAGGAGTCGGAACAGGTGGCCGTAACTGATTAGGCCTGTTGAGAGGATAATTGTTGGGCCTATTGGGAGGATAATCATTAGGCCTATTGGAAGGATAATCATTGGGCATATTGGGAGGATAGTCATTGGGCCTATTGGTAGGATAATAATTGGGCCTTTTGGCAGAATAGGATAGGCGAGGACCGGTAGCCACAGTACCTACGAGGGGAATCCCTCTTTCGCGTCCTATTTGTTGTACTTCTTCATCTTTTGTTCTGGATGGTCCTCCTCTTTTCATAGGATCACTAAAGGACTCAGCAATCTTCCCAGTCCTAATCCCATGCTCGATCCTTTCTCCAGACATGACAACATCGGAGAAATTAGTTGCCGAATTGCCAATGAGTTTGTCATAATATGGGTATTTCAGTGTCTGGACAAACAAAGTGACCATTTCTTTTTCTGTCATGGGTGGCTGAACTTGTGCAGCTAAGTCCCTCCACCGTTGGGCATATTCCTTGAAAGTTTCTGGCTTTTTCTTCTCCATGTTTTGGAGAGTTTGGCGATCCGGAGCCAAGTCCATAACATGTTTATAGTTGCCGATGAAGGCCTGAGCAAGGTCATTCCAAGTTTTGATGTTTCTTGGTCCTTGACTTAGATACCACTGCAATGCTGATTTTGTGAGACTTTCCTGAAAAAGTGCAATCCACACCTTTTCATCTTTTGTGAGTGGTTGTAGTCTCCTTAGGAACAGTGTGATGTGAGTGATGGGATCACTCGTTCCATCGTATTTTACGAAATCCGGTACTTTAAAGTCCGAAGGGATTATGACGTCTGGCACTAAGCAGAGGTCATCCACTGAGAGAGATCCGAATATATTACCTCCTTCAATGGCTCGCAGTCTCTTCTCTATTGTTTCGAGCTTTTGAGATTCTGCTTCTTCTTTTGGTAATATATTCTTCTCTTCATGTACAGTGTCTTGTTTCAGGTGAACACTAGCAGACGGTCCTGATTCTTGAAACAGGTTTTCTTGGACTGAGACTCGCTGCGGGGTGAATCCCGGGGGATAAGTGGGATCTTGTACTTCTTTGATGGGGACTTGAGTTGCTTTCCCTTTGATTAATTCCATCAATTGTCTCATCTGTTCTGACATACTTTCAATCTTGGACTCCATCTCCATGAGACGTCCTTCGGCTTGTTCTGCCATTAATCTTGTTTGGAGTCGAGTTGAATATCGGTGTTGAGGTCCAATTTTACCTTTTTAAAGGAATATTTATTTTATTAGATTCTATGCATATATGATTGATGTGATGGATGCATGCAATGAGATTATTTTTTTATCAAAATTTATATGCACGTGATTGATGTAATGGAATGCATGCAATGAGATTATTTTTATCAGATTTTATATGCGTGTGATTGATGTAATGGATGCATGCAATATAAAGTGAGATTATGTTTTTATCAGACTTTATATGCACGTGATTAATGTAATGGAATGCATGCAATGAGATTATTTTTATCAGATTTTATATGCACGTGATTAATGTAATGGATGTATGTGATGAGTGAATTTGATTATCCATTATCGTGGAACTTCAAGACTTCTAGTTGTCATTAGAAAGACCAAAAAGTTAGCAAAGTTTAATGCGTGGTTTTGATGTATGAAGAGTAATTGCACAAAACAGAAGTACAAGAAAAGAAAGATAAGGTTATTAATAAGTTAAATAACAATTAACAACTCATGAACTATTATGGATAAACCAGTTAAAACCATACGAAGAAAAGTGTAGAGTAACAACACAGCATAACAAGGATATGCTTATGGCGTTGGTAAAATGGTAGAAATTCTATGGTCAGTTCTATGGTCAAGTGGGGAGTTCTATATGCATAAGGTGGCTTATCAAAAAGGCAAGGGATAGTTCCCGAATCCCGTCACTAAATCATAGTGACGGCCCGATTCCTTACCCTCTAGGGTTAATGTAAGGAATAGATTAATTCGAGTCGTAGCTTTTCGTGGGCCCATGCAGAGACTAACCGTCTCAGAAGGCAATACACTACTTTGCTACTTTGAAACTGGTGAAGGCTTGGAGACCGTGGCCTCACAAGGACAGCAACACCAATTCCGCTTAGAAAGAATCGTGTTTGATTTAAGGAAGCTCGGGTATAGAGCTTCATATTGTGAATGCATTATGCATGTTTAGAATAAGTAAATATAACATATAAATCCACATAATAAGCAAAGTAAATCAAAACAAATCAACTTTAGGCTCGACTCACTAACGTGGAGTCCCCAGTGGAGTCGCCAAGCTGTGGCAACGTCGGGTTTTCTGGGAGTCGCCACCAATCAGTTTTCTTAGGTCGATTGGTCACCTTAAAATTGGTCTGCGAGAGTTCGGGGATCGGGAGTACGGTTACGTTAAAACAACTTTGTTAAAACGCCCAAAAATTGGCACCTTAGTTGATTTTAATTTTGTTTTGCTTTGCTTTTAAATAATTCTCAGTTAATTTTCAAAATTAGAAATTTTAACTGGATTAGTCGAAATGTGAATTTTTAAATTAATTAATTTGTATGAAATTTTATACTCCCGAACCATGGACTCTGCCGAGTCATTTGGACACGGAAGATTTTTGATTCCGAACCATGGACTCTGCCGAGTCATTTGGACACGGAATTTGGTGAACTTTTAAATAATTTAATCCATATTGTAAATATGGATTTTTATCTCTTTTTTATTTAATTTATTTAATTAAAAGGGTGATATTTTTTTTTAAACCGCAGATCCTGACGGATCATCCGGATATGTAAGTTGATTTAATTTATAGTTAATTATTTAATTCTTATTTTTATGGAATTAATTATTAGTTTAATTACTAATTCGTAATTCTTTTTGTTATAGAATTTTTAGATTCATTAATAATCTAAAAATTTTTATTTTCTATATTTTTCTTTCTTTTCTTTCTTTTCCTTCTTATCTTTCTTATCTTATCTTATCTTTCTTATCTTTATTATCTTTTTCTTATCTTTCTTATCTTTTTCTTATCTTGTTTTAATTTTCTTTTTGTTTTCTTGTTTAATGAAAAATATTTATTATTTTAGTGGATTTAAAAGTTATATTTTAAATAAATCAGTAAAATATAAAGTCTTAATTTTCATGTATTTTTTTTAACAGGTTTTATTTTTATTTTTTTATTATTTTTACTGGATAAGAATAACTATTAAAATTAATTTTAACTTTTTGTTATCTTTAAAGAATTAAAAACATGTATGTAAAAATAAAAATAATTGGCTTTCTTTTAAAAATAATTTTTATTTGCCTTAATAATTAATTACAAAATAATCTTCTTTTAATTTTCATTTATTTATTAATTAGTAAAGGGTAAAGGTGAATTAAATAAAAAAAATTATATAAAGAAAAAAAATTAATAATAATAAAGTGGGGCTTTTTGGCCATCCACTTTAAAAATAATAATAAATGTTAGCAAAGTTAATTAAATTAATTGTTAAACAACAATAATAAAAAGTTAGTCAAGTTAATTAAATTAATTAATTAACCACAATAATAAAAAGTTAGCCAAGTTAATTAAATTAATTAATTAACAACAGTAAAAAGTTAGCCAAGTTAATTAAATTAATTAATTAACAACAATAATAAAAAGTTAGCCAAATTAATTAAATTAATTAACAACAATAAATAAAAAGTTAGCCAAATTAATTAAATTAATTAACAACAATAAATAAAAAGTTAGCCAAATTAATTAAATTAATTAATTAAAAAAAATAATAAAAAGCTAGCCAAGTTAATTAAATTAATTAATTAACAACAATAATAAAAGTTAATTAATTGTTAACAACAATTATAAAAGTTAGTAATAATGCAAAAATTAAAAGGTTAGTAACAATAATAGTATTAAAAGTTAGTTGTTAGTAAGTTAATAACAACAATAAAAAAGGGGGTTAGTAATAAACAAATAATAAACAAACAAGTAAAAATTAAAAGGGTTAGTAATTAATTCTGCAAGAATAAAATACAAAGTTAGTGACCAAAGTGAAAGAAATTGAAAAGATGAAGGATTAAATGAGAGTTGTACCCTTGAAATTAAAACTTGAATTCTGAGAACAAGAAAACAGGGACACGCGCGCGCGCGAGGGGGAAAGGGGGCGGAGCTGGGTGACGGCACGCCAGGCGAGGGACGGCGAGGCAACGGTGGCCCAGGAATGGGGCGGCGAGGCGATGGCGGGCCAGGCGAGGGACGGCGGGGTGACGGCGGGCCAGGCGAGGGGCGGCGGCCGGCGAACTAGGAGAGAGAGACGCGGCGGAGGGAGAGACGGGACACGACGGGAAGGGAAGCGGACGGTGGCGGGACGGCGTGGGAGCTACCTGCGGCGGCGGGATGACGACGGCGGGCGTGGCTGGGCCGGACGACGGCGGCAGAGGAGAGAAAAACGGTGAACGGAGAGAGAGAGAGAAAACGGAAGAAAAGAAAAAAAACAAACGAAGAAGATGGTCGAATCGTAAGAAAAGGAATTTTTGGGACTTTCTGGGCAGAGAAAGGATAAGCTAGGGAATAAGGCTGTAATTTTATCTTTTTTTTGAAACGGAGCTCTAAGTTTTCTTTCTATTTTTTTCTGTGTTCAGCACAAAATTTGGGGGGCTATTTATAGAGGAAGTTTGGCTGAACTGTTGATGGATAAATTAATAAAAAATTTCAAACTTATCTTTTAAATTGGTAAAATGACAATTTTAGTCCTTTACGTCTCTCAGCCTCTGGATAAGTTCCTGAAGCTTCTGATTTTGACAATTTTGTCGTTTTCTGTCAATTTGCGCCAGAAACGTCGGCAGGCCCAAAATTTTATGTGACAAACTACCAAATGTTCCTGGAACTTTCAGAATTTGTCAATTTTTCCCGAAACTTCTTAATGTTGTCATTTTTACCTCAAACTTTTAAATTTTGCCATTTTTTTGGAGTTTTCTTTTTTTTCTTTCAAATACACACATATATCATTTTAAATCAAATCTTCACAAAAAAAAATATATATTTTAAACTAATTAAAATTTTTAGTAATAATAATAATAATAATAATAATAATAATTTTTATTTAATTTCTTTTATTTAATTTCTTTTAAAATTTTTTATGGTCGGACGAAATTGGGTGTCAACACATACAATGTTTTGTTTCACAGTATTATATTTCAATCATAACTAATCATTTTGATGATAAGAATATAAAATAACTAGAGTAAAATTCAAAAATTGAAAAAAAAACAAAACAAAATTTCAATCGATTAATATGAATCTATTAGTGAGAAATTTTTTATTTCTTATTATTAAAAATTATTTTCATGCTAAATTTATTGAAAAAAAAATACCAACTACAAAGTGTGGTCATCAAAACGTCACTATATTCTAAAATAGGATGTGTTTTTTATTGTTCATCTACAATGAAAATTGTATGAACATTATGTTTTTTTTTTTTACTTTTGTGTTTTACTTGTTTTTATGTGATTGATTTTCTTTTAAACTTGATCCTTGTTGCACATAGAAATTACTTTCTTGAGGGCTTGTGATGTTATTTTTAACAATTTCAACCTGTTTTACGTTTCTTTTTTATCAAAAATATTTTTAATACATGAATTTATGTATTTTCACATTGTAGTCCTTGATTTCTGTTCGTCGGTCATTTTAATCCCAAAACTTAATAACTAGGGTTTTTCCATTTGTTCTTTTATCTACTAATTTTTTTGTTCTTTTTTATTTATTGTCTGCTAAAGTAAAATCTTGGAAACCATTTTTTGTTTCTTTTCTTTTTCTAATCAACCATAATAACTTTGTTCAACCTTTTTTCTTTGTTATTATTATTATTATTATTTTAAAACAAAACTTTAATCACTATATAAGAGTTGTCTATTTTTTTATATGGTTTGAGCTAATTTTTTTTAGCTAATGTTTTCATTTATTTTTTTCTTTATTAAGTTGATGATTAAGTCTTTAATTTCATAAATTTTTATATTTGTTCTCTTGGTCTGAAGACAATTTTTTTTTCTATTTTTTGTATCAATCATTAAACCTCATTTTTTGGCACTGAAATCTCACTCTTTGTTTTATTTTATCAACTTTTTTATATTATTTCTCTATTATAAAAGAAAATTTTAACCACTGAGATTTATTTTTTGATACTTATAATCTTTTTGTTAGTTTTTTTTACCCCAAAACTTTACATTGAATTTTTTTTTAATCTCAATTCTTATCTTTTTTTTTTATTTTTATGATACTTTTTTCTTTTGTTAATAATTATTACTATTTATATTTATATTTAATATTAATACGGATTGAACCGCCGTAACGCACGGATACCATAAAACTCGTGAAAGCTAAAGGTAACTCTAATTGAACTTTTTAAATATTTATAAAAAAAATCGACTGCTTTATAGACAGATTCTCTCGGGATAAGATTTTTAAAGTTTGGATAGTATTATTTATTCATTAAAATTATGTTTTGTTAATTCCTTTTTGAAACCGGCGACCAGTCGCCGCGCGGTTCCTGGCGGGGGGCAGGTCAAACAGTAGCCCTTGGAAGCCCCGAAGGGGCAGTTGTGCCACGACATCCGCTTTATCTTCCCACGTGAGCTCCATGTCATCTAATCATACAGACCAAACACGGGTTATTCCACGGTGGATGCTTATCCCCTGCGTCTGTCGTCCAAGTCGACTGTGTCCACCGCCCTTCCGCTCCCGACACGTGACCTTCCAGTGTGGAATCTCCGCTTCCCATGTGTTTTTTTATACAAGTGCCCCATATTTTAATTACACGCTAATCTTTCATTTGATCGATGCCCACCCCTCCCAAAGAAGATAATTCAATTTTTTAAGTGTAGCCAATCTGTTGCCATTTTCTCATATAATTAATTCAAGGTTGACAGCTAATTGTCTTTTTATATATCATTTACATGTTTACACTACAGATAGTTTAGATCCATTAGCTTCTCCTTTATAGCCGGTCACTCAACTTATGGCCTACTATCCTTAGGGCTGGGGTCCGGTCCTTACCCCAAAAATTTTATAAAATCTTATGATATTTTTATACTCCTTTTGTTTTATATTTTTTACAATACTTTTCTTTTTCTTTGTTCCAAAATTTTTATAATATTTTCTTATGTAGTAAAATTTTTATACCCATTTATTATAATATCCCTATCTCAACCCCATTTTATCTTTGACCGGAGTGTCTTTCTTTTTTTATTTCTCAAAGTCCTTTCATTGCTTCTCTCGCAATCTTTTCTTCCCTCCAAATCTCTCTACCACCGACTGAGGATTTTCAATCTAGCCGACGCCCTCACCAAGGATCCCCAATGTTATTTCTGTGACTGGTTTGATCGAAGCCAATTTTAGCTTCTATATTTTTTTGTGGATCTGCTCTATTGAGTCGATAATCAGCAGTGGAAAAGGTCAGAGGACAAGGAGATCAATGAGTTGAGGTCTAGGTGAAGAGGTGACAGGTCGAGGTGACAAATCGAAGGATCTTCGGTTGAGGCATTGTTGGCAACAAATCAAAAGATCTCTGATCGAGGCAACGTAGGTAACAAATCAGAGCAAAGATCTCCCATTGAGGATACCATTTCGCTACTTGATGGCTTCAGATCCTTTTCGGTGGTGAGATTTGGCCAAATAACAGTGACGAAGATGGCGGCCAAAGATGAATACGAAGGTCAAAGTCAACAAGGGAGGCCGAAGATGGCGGATGAAGAAGAAGATGAAAATGAAGGCTAAAGGCGGAGGTAGAGCCGAGCTAGACAATGACTGAGGCAAAAAATGATAGGCATGTGGGAGATGGAGCTATGGAGGCCGAGCCTGGCGGCGTTGAGGAGATTTGCCAAGCAAATCCAAGGGTAAAACAGGAAAACAAAGACAAAAACTAACTTGGCCTAAAACTTTGTGCAAATCCATTTGTTTCAAACAAATAGGGACAGAAGGAGCAGTTTCATAGGGAATAAATAAGATAAAATGTTTACATTAAAGGTTAAGTCTCCTATACAAAAAAAAAAATAAACATGAAGACCATAACATTATTTATACAATTTTTAAAGGACTAAACACAATAAAAACCCTAAACGAAAAAAAACGTACATGTATATCATTATTCAATCAAACGTAATAGACATCCTCTAAATGCATTTTTACTTCATCTCTCCCACCAATTTTGTTTCACTTTTTTTAACCATCTCAATCCTTTGTAAAACTTTTATATTTAGTAATTTAGTTTACCATAATATCCTTTACACTGTCATTTTAATATTTTCTTTTTTTTGTATTCAGAAGCATGTTTTTACAAATATACAATAGAATTGAGATGAAAAGAATTGATCCTAACATGAAACCCGAACCAACTTTTGGGGTTTGGGTTGGGTCAGCATTATAAATAAGTGTGATTTTGGTCAACTAGAAACTGACCCGATTTAGAAAAATTAAAATCGGGTTAATTCAAGTTAAATCTGAATTAACCTAATTCTCATTCTTATCCCAGCTCATTCCCATCTTGACCCAACCCACCTACATACATATAAATACCTAACCTAACCTCCTTAACCCAAATCCATTAACAGCCGCCACTTACTCTCACCTCACTGCCTTCATATGTTTGTCCCTCGCTATCGTCCAATTGTCCTTTGTCGTTCGTTCATCTATTCACTCATCCATTCATCCATTTATTCATCCCTCACTGTTTGCTTATTCATCATCGTCATCCATCCGTTTGTCCATCATCGTTCGTTCAATCCCCTTCCACTCACACAATTTGAGATACAATCAGCCATTGAAATCATTGGGCAAAGTGACAGGTCCTAAGGGAATGTGCTTGAAGATGCATGTGCAGGTCAAATCATTTTTATTGAATCACCAAAAATCCTATAGGAGACAGGGCTATGGAAAGTGCTTTAAGCCAAACAATTTTTATCATTTGAAAATCTATTGTCACCGTTGGGTAGATTGTCGACAGCTGGCGGCAGTGGCGGAAGGATGTCAGGTAAACCTAACCCTAAATCATATATTTTTTAGTTAGGGTCAGTTCAGGGTTAAGAGCTTGAATCTGTTCGAGTTGGGAAATGACAATTGCTTATTGCTTAAAAAAAATTGGGTTTGGGCCTGAATCCAACCCAAAACCAGATTCTTACACCCCTACAAAAGGAAAATATGTTAGTATTATAGGTAAAGGAAGGCAGATGTAAGCTTTTTTGGAACCCGAAAGACAACTAAACTAATTTTGTGTAACATTTTTTAAGGAGAGAGTAAGGAGACTAGAATTGAACCCTAAACCTCCTCACAATGTCTCAAGTACTTTAACCATTAGGGCAAAGGTGTATGGATAATGTCCACTTTTTTCAACTTTTTTCTTCGTGCAAAAAGTTAATGGCAAAATGGAAACAACATATATATTTTTTCACTTTCTTAATTTTTACGCTAAACCAAAATGAAGTAACATTTATAGGATGAAGGAAGTATTTTTTCCTGAAAACTTTTGGTATACAGTAAAAACAAATAGTTAAGGCAGGGATAGGACAGAAGAGTGAATAGGCAAAGCAAATGAAGTCTGGCTGTATCTAAAATTATCAACATAAAATTTGCTTAGTAAGATTATATGTTGGTTGAAAAACAAACACACATATTCATTACACCAGTGTAAGAGTTAGTACGTTTAAAAGAATCAAATGGATTCAAAAACAATATTATAACAACCATAGAATTTAAGATGTCTAACATGGACATTTTCATTATTAAGTTCCAACAGCTCTTTAAAATTTTATAGGATAAATTACAAATTGAAATCAAGTGGGAAGTTTTTGTCTATGATTTGCCTAATTTGAATATTTAATTTGACGGCTATATTAATATTTATAACATAAAAACAGCCTAAAGACTCTTTTACTCCTAAATTTTACCAACTTAGACTTTTTTTCTCTTGGACTTTGACTCAGGTTCACATGTCTTTCAAACTTTGGAAATTAATACCTCTTACCCTCTCAAACCACTTAATTGGCAGGTATAAGTTATATGAGGATTAAAATGAAGATAAAATGAAAGATGAAGAGCTAGCTAACCATTTGGCTCAGACTTTTATATTAGTTTGATTATCTACTTTAATCATTTCAATTCCGGCGATTCAGAAACCACTAACTCTATATAATATCCACGATCTAACTAGCATCCTACACCGAAATATGATTCATTAATTCTAGTAACCAACTCATTTATAGAAAAATGCTAGTTAGTTCTTCATCTTCTGTTTTTTTTTTTCAGTCTTCGTATAACCTAAACAACCATTTAAGTGGATTAAAGGGGTAAACGGTATCAAATTCTAAAGTTTGAAAAGTAAGTAAAACCGAGTCAAAATTCAACATGTAAACGGCACAAGTTGGTAAAGTTTAAGAGACAAAAGAGGTTTTAGGTCTAAAAAAACTATCAATAACTATAATAGTTTAAAATGACTTATATGAAATGGGTCAATGATCATGAAGATCCATGGCCTAGGCAATGACCTCCATTGCACCTGGGAAGGGTGCCATTCTATGGTCTTTGCAAGCGGAAAAGCCAACGTTAGAATTTGTGGTAGACAAATTCCTACTCGAAGCATGATCCATTCAGGTAGTCTTCATTGTTTCGACTATTAAAGAAAATTGTCTACTTAGTTGATGTTGTGAAATATTCCAAAAGGCAAATCCCACATGGCTTGGACAATGAGAGTTCTAAGACTTTATAAGTTAACATACCCAAGTGGGCTAGATAAGAAAGAAAATGGTAATGGGCTCGCGCGCACAAGATGGGCCAAAACAGTGGAAAGAGTCCGATTTCCCCCCCCCCCCTGCGCGCAAAGTATCACGAGGCCCGGTCCAAGTCAGTTTTTTATATTTTCTGAATTTACTTTTTTATCCTTACCCGGAAAATTTGTTTTTCACGTGTTTGGATATCAAAACGGACAAAATTATAAAACCAGGATAAATTCTGTAACTCCCAAACTTATTGCACATTATTACCCCAGCGTTTTAATTCTGACACATTATTACCCAACGTTTAAAATCAGACCACTACTACCTATAAATACCCATTTTCACTCCTCTCCTAGAGATAACGCTTTCGAGCTCTCTCTTCTCTCCCCCTCCTGCTCTGACCCTTGCTGGCTCTTGAGTTTCTGCTGATTCCTAGAGTATCCCGGGTGTGAGTGCACACTTCCCGGAAGACCCGTTGTATCCTGGGGGATTTTCGTAGACCTATTCTCCTGCACACTTTGGAGAGTCGCGAAATATAATCCTTGAGGACAGTGAATACACGCCTCGGGTTAAGGTGGTTCGTGATTGTTACAAATTGCTGTTTACAACATTCTCAAGGATTATATCATGAATCCGAACCACAACAATGGTGCTCCAATCATCGATCCCTTGGATATTGTCCGGGAAGAGCCTGCTGATATTGAGGCTGCAGCTGCCAACTGTGAGCAAGCGCTTGCAACTGCAATTGCACAAATCGATCGAGAAAAGGATCCCGACCTTGCTGCTGCTTGCGAAAGGGCGCTCGCTGATGCTCGTTTCTACATGAAAGTTGCATCCAATGCCAGGATACCGGTTCCTCCAACCCCTCCATCGACATTAGCAAAGCCATTTCCTGACATTTCAAAAATAGAAGTGTTTAGTGGAGAAAACTACAAAAGGTGGCAGGAACGCATTTACATGCTTTTAGATGTGCATGGAGTTGCTTTCGCACTTAATGAGTCCAAACCGAATGACCCCAAGCTACTGGAATCTTGGACTTATGCTGATAAGGTATGCCGTCACACAATAATTTCAACTTTATCTAATGAGTTGTTCGATGTCTACATTAAGTACAAGGAAGCAAAGGAAATATGGGAGTCCATGCTACTCAAATACACAGCGGAGGATGCGGGCAAGCAAAAGTTCGTGATTGGGAAATTCTATCGGTGGGAGATGGAAGATGAGAAGGATGTAAAAACACAAATCAATGAATACCACAAGCTTCTGGAGGACTTGAAGGGAGAAAAAATCACACTGCAAGAAGAGTTCGTAGCTGGTTTGTTGATTGAAAAACTGCCACCATCATGGAGAGAATACAAGCAACAACTAAAGCACAAGCATAAGCAGCTGTCTTTGGCCGATCTAATCACTCATATCATCATCGAGGACACCAATAGGAAAGAACAACGCATAGCCAAAGGGAAGCAATTGACCTCCAGTGCAAATCTCATCAACTCCAAGAGGTACAATTCGAAACCATACAATCCAAAACCGAAACCCAACAATAACTTCAAGCCAAGACCAATGCCAGCAAATAATGAGGACAAAGAAGTGCCGCCATGCTTCGTCTGTGGAAAAAAGGGGCACTTTGCTCGACAGTGTCGAAAAAGAAAGCACTTTGATAAACCTCCTAAGCCAAGGGCAAATCTGGCTCATGGGGATGATGATGATGATGACATCATTGCTGCAGTAGTTTCACAAGCATACCTTGCTACTAATTCAAAAGAGTGGGTGATAGATTCTGGTGCCACCAGGCATATTTGTGGCAACAGAAATGGATTTTCCTCCTATACTCCACTAGGAGAAGGCGTTGAAACAGTGTATCTTGGTGATTCCCGAGGTACACCAGTTCTAGGCAAGGGCAAGGTACTTCTGAAATTGACCTCTGGAAAGACACTGGCTCTAAATGATGTATTGCATGTACCCACCATAAGAGCCAACTTGGTTTCCGTGTCTTTGCTGATGAAGGCTGGCATCAAAGTCACATTTGATTGTGACAAGATAGTCATGACTAGAAACAATAATTATGTGGGTAAGGGTTATTGTAACCAGGGTCTCTTTGTATTAAGTGTTTCCAATATTATCAATAACAATAATGCATCGTCTTCTGCTTATTTGGTTGAGTCTCTTGATTTATGGCATGCTAGATTAGGACATGTGAGTATATCTTATTTGAAAAAGATGCAATCATTAGGTTTAATCACACCCCCTAGTAACACAAGTTTTGATAAATGTGAAATATGTGTTGAAACTAAATCAACAAAGAAAACTTGTACTTCAATTGAAAGAGAATCAGAATTATTAAGCTTAATTCACACTGATCTTGGTGATTTGAAACATACTATGACTAGAGGAGGAAAAAGATATTATGTGACTTTCATAGATGATTTCTCTAGATTCACCAAAGTTTATTTGTTAAGAAACAAAGATGAGGCTTTTGATATGTTTTTGTTGTATAAGTCTGAAGTGGAAAATCAATTGAACAAAAAGATTAAAAGAGTTAGATCAGATAGAGGAGGTGAGTTTCTATCGTTTAATGATTTCTGTGAAAAAGAAGGGATAATTCATGAATTAACTCCACCATACTCTCCTGAATCAAATGGTGTAGCTGAAAGGAAAAATAGAACTTTGAAAGAAATGATGAATGCCATGCTTGTTAGTTCTTCTGCTCCTGATAATCTTTGGGGAGAAGCTATCTTATCTGCTTGTCATTTGCAAAATCGAATTCCTTACAAAAAGGCTGGTATAACTCCATATGAAATATGGAAGGGTTATCCCCCAAACTTAAAGTACTTAAAAGTTTGGGGATGTCTTGCAAAGGTTATGCTTCCTGAACCAAAAAAGCGTAAAATTGGATCAAAGACATCCGATTGCATGTTTATTGGATATGCAGATCATAGTGCTGCATATAGATTTTTAGTGTTGAGAAGTGATGTGTTGGACTGCAACACCATAATCGAAACAAAAAATGCTGAGTTTTTTGAGCATATCTTTCCTTTGAAGAAGGAAAAGATTTCTCGTGCCCCCACTGATGAAAATATCTCTGAACATCAAGTGGAAGACTTGAGAAGGAGTAAAAGGAAAAGGAAAGAGAGTTCCTTTGGACATGACTTTTACACCTACCTTGTAGATGATCCCATAACTTTTAAACAGGCGATTTATTCAAAAGAATCTGTTTTCTGGAAAGAAGCCATTCAAAATGAAATAGATTCTATTTTACAAAATCAAACATGGGATTTGGTAGATTTACCACCTGGTGCTAAACCCATTGGTTGTAAATGGATTTTCAAAAGAAAACTTAAGCCTGATGGCTCGGTTGACAAATATAAAGCAAGATTGGTAGCAAAAGGATTCACTCAAAAAGAAAATGTTGATTATTTTGACACTTTTGCACCAGTTTCTAGGATTTCTTCAATAAGAGTTTTATTTGCCTTGGCTTCTGTACATAAACTTATTATACATCAAATGGATGTCAAAACTGCTTTCTTAAATGGGGATCTACAAGAGGAAATATATATGGTCCAGCCAGAAGGCTATGTTGTTTCTGGACAAGAAACAAAGGTGTGCAAATTGCGAAAATCCTTATATGGATTAAAACAAGCACCTAAACAATGGCATGAGAAATTTGACCAAGTCTTGTTAGGTAATAAATTTTCAACTATTGGAGTTGATAAATGTGTTTACACAAAACTTGAAGGTGGTGAATGTGTAATAATTAGCCTCTATGTGGATGATATGCTCATTTTTGGAACTACTCTTGAAATAGTTGAACATACCAAAAGCTTCCTATCTTCACAGTTTGACATGAAAGATCTAGGGGAAGCTAGTGTAATTTTGGGTGTTAAGATTATAAGGAAAGAAAGTTGCTTAATGTTGTCACAGGAACACTATGTTGAAAAACTTCTAATGAAGTTTAACTATCTTGAGGTGACATCTGTGAGCACTCCTTATGATGCAAACACACAATTAAAGAAAAATAAAGGTGAAAGTGTTGCTCAACAAGAGTATGCACAAATTATTGGAAGTCTGATGCACCTAATGAACTTCACTCGACCTGACATAGCTTATGCTGTGTGTAGATTGAGTAGATATACTCAAAATCCGAATGAAGAACATTGGAATGCTTTGGTAAGAATTATGAAATATCTAAAAGGTACCATGAAATGTGGTATCATGTATAGTGGTTTTCCCGCTGTACTAGAAGGGTACAGTGATGCTAATTGGATTTCTGACTCTGATGAAACCAAATCTACTAGTGGGTACATTTTTACTCTTGGTGGTGGAGCTGTGTCTTGGAAATCTTCAAAGCAAACTATCATTGCCAGATCCACTATGGAGTCAGAATTTATAGCCTTAGAAATGGCTGGAAGTGAAGCTGAGTGGTTGAAAAACTTCTTAGCAGATATACCGTTGGGTATAAAGCCAATGCCTTCTGTGTCTATGCATTGTGATTGCCAAGCGGCAATAGCAATTGCAAAAAATAAATCTTACAATGGCAAAAATAGACACATTCGATTAAGACATGATGTTGTAAAGCAGCTGCTTAATGATGGTGTTATATCGATCGATTATGTAAAGTCAGAAGTGAATTTGGCCGATCCTCTGACTAAACCTCTGGGAAGGAAAATGATATATGAAACATCGAGAGGAATGGGACTATTGCCAACCTGAGTCAATAGTGATGGTAACCCAACCTATGTGATTGGAGATCCCATGAATTAGGTTCATATGGGTAATAACAAGTCACTGTTAGACCTGGAAGCATTATCAAAACTTTTCCTTAAAAGGTCCCTCATATGGTGTAGATAATGCAAAAACTGCATTTACTAGAGGATGAGCAAAAAGCTCTTAATGATTTACATAAGCCATGATAGGTAGTGTATTTATGCAGTATACACTTGATGGAATCACCTATATGAGTGTAGGAGTGAAGCCGCTCCTATGAGATTTGTGGCAGAATCTCTAAAGCACTCATGAAAACCAGGACATGCGCATGGCCGATAAGCGCAACACCGCGATGAACAGCAGAAATTGTGGGGGTGTAATGTGATCAATGAATCACTTAAATTACAAAAGGGTATTTGGTTCATAGAAACTAAATGCTTCACCAAGTACTCTGTAAGTTAAGTTTCATTGGCTCTAGGACTGGTTCATAGTCTAATAGACACCAGCCACGATGCATTGTACTCTTGAGCTTAAAGCCAGCAAAGAAACCTTGAAGTAATGCCTTTTGAAATATGTGGGGGATTGTTGTGAAATATTCCAAAAGGCAAATCCCACATGGCTTGGACAATGAGAGTTCTAAGACTTTATAAGTTAACATACCCAAGTGGGCTAGATAAGAAAGAAAATGGTAATGGGCTCGCGCGCACAAGATGGGCCAAAACAGTGGAAAGAGTCCGATTTCCCCCCCCCCCCTGCGCGCAAAGTATCACGAGGCCCGGTCCAAGTCAGTTTTTTATATTTTCTGAATTTACTTTTTTATCCTTACCCGGAAAATTTGTTTTTCACGTGTTTGGATATCAAAACGGACAAAATTATAAAACCAGGATAAATTCTGTAACTCCCAAACTTATTGCACATTATTACCCCAGCGTTTTAATTCTGACACATTATTACCCAACGTTTAAAATCAGACCACTACTACCTATAAATACCCATTTTCACTCCTCTCCTAGAGATAACGCTTTCGAGCTCTCTCTTCTCTCCCCCTCCTGCTCTGACCCTTGCTGGCTCTTGAGTTTCTGCTGATTCCTAGAGTATCCCGGGTGTGAGTGCACACTTCCCGGAAGACCCGTTGTATCCTGGGGGATTTTCGTAGACCTATTCTCCTGCACACTTTGGAGAGTCGCGAAATATAATCCTTGAGGACAGTGAATACACGCCTCGGGTTAAGGTGGTTCGTGATTGTTACAAATTGCTGTTTACAACAGTTGATACAGATCTTCATTGTCATGCCAATGTACTTACGATTCCATTTCGACTTCATAGTCACAAAGAGGGAGAGAAAACAACAAAAATAGATAGTTAATTATGAAAATGTTGCTGGAATTTTTTTACGTTGATGAAAACTTTATTTGTTTTATTTTCCATGTACCTAAAACTAGAAAACTTATTTTTTTAGTCAAAAAGTAAAAAAATTTAATTACAATAGACTTTATAGTTTTGAAATATATTTTCAAAAGCCTTCATAGCAAGACTCTCGTTCTTACAAAATTTTCCGTAATTTTACTTCATGTTTCCTCACACAGAAAATAAATACAGTCTACTCAACATGTTTTCTTTACAAACTGAGAACAGAAATAGAATATATTGTTTTTTGGTAAAAATAGAGATAAAAATAGAAAATGTTATTAAGCCACAGATTAAGTAAAAGGAAATAGAAAATCAGGGAAGTAAACGGCCACGAGAAAACAAAAAAGAAGGCCACCAATTGACTGATGCTCCAAGCAGTGAGGAGGCATAAACACTGGTCGCTAAAAATAAAATGAAATTCTGGTTACTTCCTTCTACGCAAGCGCTTCACTGGGGTGGGAACCATATGATGGAGGGCGAATTAGACCACAATAGTCTTGTCTTTGAGCTTATCCGAACTGGCCCACGTAAATCAAGTAAATCCTCCAGGACATGCCACCAAACCGGCAAACCCTATCTTTTGATTATTTGTTTATTGCGATCAGACTTGTGCGTCCAGAGCAATGTATATGCGCGGAACACGTTTTATTACTTATATATTTTTTTTGTCTTTTCTAATTAATTTTTTTTAGTTGGCTAAGCTAAGTGGTAAAGTGCCTCGCTAAAGCTGGTGGGGGTTTTTGTTTTCGTTTTCCTGTTTCCTCTTTTTTTTTTTCAACCTTTTTTTACTTTTGTTTTTGGTTTCTTCTATTTTCGTCCACTTTTTTTTTTTCGTTTCATTTCGTCTGTTTTCTTTTTTTCCGTTTCATTTCCCTCTTTTTTATTTTGCCTTCCTTCGCCTTTTTTCTTTTGTTTTTTCAATTCATTTTTGCATCTTTCTTTCTTTTTTTTTTTTTTTTCCTTTTTTCTTCTTTGTTCCTTTTTTTGGGTATTATTCCTAGTTTTTCATTTTATTTTATCATATTTTATCTTTTTTTTATAAGTTTTACCCGTTCTTTTAGAAGTTCTAAAGGACAAACAAGAACTGATAAAAAAATAATTATTTAATCTAAATAACAAGTAGGAATTGATAAAAAAAAAGTTACAGATAAAAAAAATAACTACTAGTAAAAGAACAAATAACTAGTTTATCTAAAGAACAAGCAGAAATTGATAAATAAATAAATAATTATTGATAAAAATAAATAATTATTAATAAAAGAACAAACAAGTAATTTATGTAAAGAATAAGTATAAATTGATAAAGGAATAAGCAACTACTAATAAAAGACAAATAACTTTTAATAAAAGAACAAACAATTAGTTTATCTAAAGAAAAAGTAAGAATTGATAAAAGAATAAACAATATTCATAAAATAATAAACAACTACTGATAAAAAAATAAATAACTACTAATAAAAGAATGCTCATTATCTATTTAGTTTGTATTTGATCTGATTATATTGTTAAGCACATATCCTAGGTTGTCTTTTATATTTAATTTTTTGGAACATTTTACCATTGACTCATGTAAGACCTATTTCAGCTTATATAAGTGTTGTTTGGCTTTAAAATTAATAAAATTTACATCGGTGGTAGTGTTTTACTATTAAAACAACTATTGTTTAATAGTTTGTTTGAAAATCAAATTTTAAAAAAATTAAATTTAAAAAATAAAAATAAAAAGATAGCTTAAGCTTGGCCCAGGCTTGGATTAGGCCCTACACACCTATACTTGGGCCTTTTAGACCCAGGCCGTAGCCTGGCTAGATCATCCCAATGAACACCTCTAGTTGTAAGAAGCAGAAATATAAAGAGATAAAAACAGGTAGGGATAGAGAGAGAGAGAGCTCCACTGGCCTCTCATTGTAAATATAGCTCACAAATAGTTTCTATTCTTTAATTATTATTTTATTTTAGTCTTCAAGTTATTCATGGTTCTGTTTTAATTATAAACTTATTAAAATTATTTTGTCTTTGTCTTTTATTATATAGAATCCATCAACATGGTGTAACTGTCTGATACAAATTTTTAAAATTCTAATTTAAAATAGTGTAACTGTGAGACATAAATTTTTTAAATTTTAATTTAAAATAGTTGATAATGATCTTCTGGTAAATTTAAACCATGTACTAATTTTTTATGATTAATAGACGACTAAAATCAGTATATTTTTCTTCTTGAATGAAATTAATCCAATCTTCTAATGAATTTTTTGATGATTAATAAACAACTAAAATTTATAATTTGAATTGTCTATTGATTGTTTTAAAATTTTTTACACATATTAAATTTATTGGAAGACAATCTAAAAAGCTATAATTAAATAAGTATTTTGAGTTAACAAATTCTATCCAATGGAGGAGTGAAATGAAAACATTTTAATAGATTTATAACTAAATTGAAACATTTTTAAGATGTAAAAAAAAATAAAATAGTTATTATACTATACACATATATCTAATTAGACATACTAATTCAACCCTTCTCTTTTTCTCTAAAAAAAAACCTCATCACCACAGTCTTTAGCTAGGGGTGATTATTCGGTTTGTTCAGTTTAAACCGAACAGAATTAGTCAGTTTATTCGATTTTTGGTTTTGGATGCTAAGAAACCGAAATAACCGAATTAGTCAATAAAACCGAATTCAAACCAAACCGAAATATTTCGGTTCGGTTCGGTTTAAACCGAATTAACCGAAAAAATGGTAATTAAATTCTATAAGAGATAAAATGAGATAAAGATATCATTTTTCTTTTCAAATTCCATTCAATATAGAAGATTCATTGTCTATGGAAAGAAAGAAAATAAGAATCCAAGTTAATTTGGGTTACTTGGTAGCATTATTGTTCATGAAACAAATAAAAAAATTTTTGATATAAAAAATTTTGGTTACCGAATTAACTGAATTCTAAAACCGAAATCGAAACCGAAACCCAAAATGAATTTTTTGTTATTTGGTTTCAACCGAAACCAAACCAAATTATAGAATTAACTGAACCAAATTTCAAAAAAAATTTTCAGTTTTTTTGGTTTAAACCGAATACTAATCACCTCTATCTTCAGCCGTCATTTCTCACACACCACCTGTCAATGCTCACACATATAACCTTATTCAGTCGATTGTTGCCTTCTAATCACGAAGTTGCTGCTTATCCATAGATTGCACTATCGTGCTTTCCAACTGATTGCGCTACAACAGCTCCTCCATTGCTCACCTCCAACTTGCACCGCTATCATTTTGTATCATTACCATTCACCTTCGAATCAAGCCAACGGTGCCTCAAATTTGTGACACACATCTAGATCTCGCACTATCTCTCAACTCTAGATCTCGGCATTGTCACTTGCCGGATTCGGATTGCGTTGCTTGTTGCTTCTAAAATGCCTTAGTCATCACTACCCCCAATGACATTGCTAGGCCACTCCTCCCTTGCCTCCCCTGCAGAGTTATTAGTAGAAATAACCTGCAGAACTGTATAAAACAATATGAAGAAGTGTCTTACACTGTGTGTAAAAGTGTCTATAATAACAACTAAAAATGTCTAAATACAGTATGTGATAGTGTCTTGGGTAATATACATACAATTTATTATTATGAGAAATTAAAAGTATCTGAAGCAATAAAAATTAGTGTCTAAAAAAATATGTAAAAGTGTTTGAATAAATTTATAAACAATTTATTATCTTAAAAAGAAAAATGTCTGAAGCAATAAACAAAAATATTTAAATAAATATGTAAGAGTCTTTGACACAAAATGCAAAAATGATTACAACAATATGTAAAAGTCTTTGACACTTCTGGACAACTTTTTAGGCATATCTTTGTAGTCTTTTCGACAAATCTCTTAAATGGGTCCCAATTTTTATTCTTCCTCATCACATCCAATTTAGTTGGCCTCATAGTGTTGCTCTTGAGCGGCAAATTGCGATTGGAGGGATTTCTGGCTTTTTCCCAAAAAGGTTTCTTGCTTTTTGTTTGCAATCAAAGATATTTCTGGCGGTTTCTTTCCTTGCGATTAGGATCACGCTTCAATCTCACTCTTCCGATGCAAGAGATTTCTAGCAGTTTCTTTTCATATGGTTAAAATCGTGCTTCAATCTCACTCTTCTGATGCAAGAAACCTTTAGAGCTTTTGTCGCTGCTTTGATCTCATGCTTCAATTCCCATGGTTGTCTGGCTTTCCATGCTATTGGTGATTTTGCCATCCTAGGAGCCGTCGCCTCAGGTTGAGAGGAGGTCTCAGAACATTGTCGAACATATCAAAGAGGGCTTGCAATTAGAGAGAATCAAGCAAGCTCTGTTTGAGAAGAGGAAGTGTGGGGGTAAATTTGTAAAATTATCCACTATATCTAATTAGATATATGTTCATGGTAACCGTATCAAAATAAAATAGTCAATAAATTATGGATAAAAAATAATAATAATTAAAGATTGTAAACTATTACACAATTTATCCTTAAAAATATCAAAATAGTATTGCAATCTAAAGTGAAGTGGCAAGAGCTTTGTTTTATTATATTCATTGCCTGGGTTCGAGACATATCAGCCTCTTTCTTTTTAAAAAACTCTCTTTTAATATAAAAAATTCTGGGTAAAAAAAAAAATAAAGTAGAGTAGTTAATAAATTATTAATAAAAAGAACAATAGTTAAGGATTGTGGACTGTTGGCGCAATTACCCTTACAATTATCAAAATTAATTTCTCTTTGCCAACCCCAACTTTAATTTCTCTTCTTCTCGTTTCTCTACTGCGCCCTCTCTCTTGTCGTAGTTTCGTTGCCTTTCATTTTTCGATGGCAATGGAGGATAACGATAGCCGCGGGAGCCGAGGGAACGATTCTTCGGCGTCCAAGAGCCGGCAGCAGTGGCAGAAGCTGGAGGTCTACAATGAGGTGCTTCGCCGACTCAAGGAGTCCAACGTCGACGAGGCCAATCTGCCTTGCTTCGACGAAGAACTTTGGGCTCACTTTAATCGTCTTCCTGCTCGGTAACTTTGCCGCTATTGTCTTTTCGCCCACACGGCTTGTTACTTTTTATGCGTCTTCGCGGTTAAGCAGACGATTCTCCTCCTGTTTGCTTGTGTACGTCTACTTTTACTGTTGAGGTTTCACTTGATCTAGATATATCCAGAAGTGCTTAGTAGACAAACGAATTTTCTGGACGTTATTTTACTGATTTTTCAATACGTCTCAAAATTTTATTGCGCGTCCTTTTTTAAATTAAATTCAGTTACTAGATTGATGTGTCGCCTTATGGTATGATGTATTCTAAGCGGACTTGCAACTACCTGCAGCAGCTAGTACAGTGTAGAGAATTTATGTAATTTTCTCAACATGCGGAGGTCCGATTTATATATATTCTTGGTCATGCAGTGCTTATTCCAGTTTAAGGCATTTTTTCTTTTCTTCTTCAACAAGGTGTCTTCTGAGGCGCGAATAATCTTTTGATTTTCCTGAATTCGGGGGTTGCAGATACGCATTGGATGTGAATGTAGAAAGAGCAGAAGATGTCCTTATGCACAAGAGATTGCTGCATTTAGCTCATGATCCTGCCAATAGGCCTGCAATTGAAGTCCGTCTTGTGCAGGTGAGTTGATTTTATTCTTATCAGGCCTATGATTCAGTGCCAACAAAATTCGAAATGATTGTGCTCTTTTGGTTTTGGTGTTGTTACTTCTCACCCCTGGAATTCTATTGCAGATTCATACTGCTTCCCATGGGAATTCAGCTGGTTCTATTCTTTCAGATTCTACAAGTGCAGAATCCTCCCAAAGTTCTCCAAGTCAGTTAAAGAGACAGAGGTATGCCTGATGCATTTGCAAGATTTATTGATCTTAACAGGTGTTAACATTTTGCAAGATTTATTGATCTTGACAGGTGTTAACAATAGGCGTGAAACTTGTTATTTTTACTGGTTGTTGGATACTGCTTTATTTTGTCTTTTATCATTGATGATGTTGATGAATAATGATTGTTATTGAATCCATCATGTCAGCATACACCCACCACCAGCTTTTGGCTCATCACCTAATCTTGAAGCACTCTTACTTGAGGAAGATAAACATAAGGATGAAGATGCTGGTAGTTCTGTACATGCCAATACACAGTTTTTGCGGTACCTACTTTATTCGTGCACTATTCTTCTGGAAGAATCTGTTGTTTTATTTTTCTATTCTGTAGTTTAAGATGTTGCTGGTAGCATCAACACCCGTCTTCATTGAGTCCTTGCTTCCTAGTTGTTTATACCTTCCCCTTTTTTGTTCAACCAAAAAAAAGGTCAATTACTTTTTTAGTTTCCAATCTCAGTTGAGAATTTATGCTTGTTTCACCGTCATGATAAAATAGGTTTAGGAACTTACGTGCTGTTATTGAGAAAACTATGTGAAAAAGCAGGTCAAGAAGTCTCTGAAGTCTGAACATAAGATTCATCTTCCCTTCTCTCACCAAAACCTAATCAGCTCAACAACCATTATCTGAGTGAAAAAAATTGAGTGCCCCCTCCCTAACCAATTTGAATTTCAAATATTGTTACTTGTTTCAGTATAGGGGAGATATGGCTCTTCTTTCTTGCTTTTTTGTAACTATAAACTCTTTTAGTCTTCATATTTGAGGCCAGTTCTTGAGTAGCAAACTGCAATTGAATTGTTGTTTGCTTAATTTTCCTTAAATTGCGAAACTTGTAATTGTAATTTTGGTTATGAACTATCTATCAAGTACTGAAATATTTCAAGTTTATAGTTTGTCAGTTTTGCATTGAAGTTCAACTATCTGTGTCTGAAGGCTCCTGCTCTCAGAAAATGATAATGCAGTTGACTTCATCTCTAACTGTATTTGTACCTTGTGGGGCCTGTGGATAATTTGTTCATGTTTTTCTTCCCTATCTTTGTAGTTCTATTAATTTTCTGAGACTATTTTATGCTCATTGAAGAAGTATAACAATAATTCGAGGAATTGAATGTTGAAACTTCACTTTCTGTATTGCTGCTGATGTAGGCCCATGCATGAAGTTACATTTTCTACAGAAGACAAACCAAAACTTCTTAGCCAGGTAAAAGTTTGATTTGCTCTCAGAGAAAAGAAAACCTTTATGATCCTAAATGGAAGTCGTTCCTTTCAGATTCATATTACTATTCCAAGGGCTATTGTGATTTTGCTGCTTCAACACAACGTAATTTTTGTTACGTTTGATTCCTGAATAGATTACTGGAGAGAACCTTTAGCTTAGTTATTAAATGCCTGATTCTTTTATCTTATTTAATAACTTGTGTTTACTTTCTACTACTACTTCTCACTTCTGACCTGATAGCTTTTTGCGTGAGTTTGCAGTTAACAGCTTTTCTTTCTGAGATTGGGTTGAACATCCAGGAGGCTCATGCCTTTTCAACCACTGATGGCTACTCCTTAGATGTTTTTGTTGTTGATGGTTGGCCATATGAGGTACTACTCATTTTCATGTAGAAACCTTCTCTTGTAGCACTTATACTAAGTAGGTCTTATCAGATTGGATTATAGTTTGCTTCTCATGTATGCGGCTTGAACTCCTTAGGAGACGGACAAACTTAGAGCAGCTTTGGAAAAGGAAGTCTTAAAATCAGAGGTAATTCAATTTTTTTCAAGATTATAATTGATTTGTTTTAGTATTTAATATTTTTTCAATTATATATACATGACTTCTTCATGTGGGGCTGATATCCATTATTACAAGCTATTAGTTGTAGTTCTGCTGAAATTGCTTTATCTCTTTTTTCATTCTTATATTTAGATGATAGTGTCTCAACCTGGGATCTGTTGATATGTTTTAGGAATTTTTTTCATTCGCATATCAGTTGTAGTTCTGCTGATATGTTTTTCATTCTCCTAGGTTTTAAAGGTTATAAAATCCTTACGAACTGTTACTTGTATTTAGGATTGTAATCTTGCAAGAATTTGAATGGTTTTGATACCTGGGCTTGCAGGTTGACATTTTTTCTTTGAGATGTTTCCCCCTTTAGTTTTTGACTCAGATTGAAATAGTCATTCAAGCTTAGGTCTGTTCTAAAATGTTTCTCTTTTGTCCTTTCAAAGTTCTTTCAATAAAAAACATGGTTGCACTTGTGTTTGATGGATGTGGAAACCTTGTTTTCTGAATTTGGAAAACTTCCATAACTAGAATACTGCACTTGGTTCCTTATTTTACTAGTAAGCTTTAAGTGAAGGAATCCCATTCTATGAAACATGGTATCTCATCATATTCTTACCATTTATTTATTGAAGAAAGCTTGGAAAATTAAACTGACTGTAATATTTTTTAATTTACATTTTTCTCCTTTTCCCACGCTGTGTAATGAGAATTTTTTAATTGAGTAAATGTTCTCTTTGGATGGGTGGCTGCGCAGAAGCATTCTTGGCCAACACTATCCCCAACAAGTGGCCATGAGGAGAAGAATGTAAACCAGTCCAAAAGTTGTCATGTTGCAATACCTAATGATGGAACTGATGTCTGGGAAATTGATCCTAGACTCTTGAAGTTCGAGAAAAAAGTTGCTTCTGGATCATATGGTGATCTGTAAGTTATCTTGTGTTTTTGATTTACTGATTGTGTGTGAATTTCAGTATAAGAACTATATTTCATTGCTACAAGAAACTATATTTCATTGCTGTGTTCTCAGGTATAAAGGTACTTACTGTAGTCAGGATGTTGCTATTAAAGTCCTCAAGCCTGAGCGCATTGATTCAGATTTGCAGAAAGAATTTGCACAGGAAGTCTACATCATGAGGTTTGTACAATTATGTGCCATTGCTGATGATTTGCATTTATTATTTTTTTCCTGTGTACATGTTACACTAAAATTTTCTCCTCTCTGGTGATGTTCTAGGTTCTTTTATGTTTCCTGTTTTGTTTTTGGATTTTCCAATGATATGCCAATATGTTAGCATGACATTGCTGGCCCCTACAATTATTTAATACCTTGATTTGTCATTCTTCTATACTCCCACTTTCCTTCATGACTTTCTGCATGAGTTGCATTGCTTCTAGAAGCTGGGTTCTTATTCTTCATCTTTTCTACTGAAATTGCAGAAAATTAAGGCATAAGAACGTGGTGCAATTTATTGGTGCATGTACCAAGCCCCCTAGCTTGTGTATTGTAACAGGTTCGTTCAATAGTTTTCCCTTCCATTTTCATCAGTGGCGAGATACTGTGAATTTTAAGATTAATTTTATTTTCCACCAGCCTTGTATTAATTTCTTTCTTTTCATCCCTTTTCCTCTTGGTTCTCTTCCAGAATTTATGTCTGGTGGAAGTGTGTATGATTACTTGCACAAACAGAAAGCTACTTTTAGGCTCCCAACCCTGCTCAAGGTTGCAATTGATGTTTCAAAAGGAATGAACTATTTGCACCAAAATAATATTATTCACAGAGACTTGAAGGCAGCCAATCTTTTGATGGATGAGAATGAAGTAAGATGCTACTGTAAATTTCACTCATATTATTTCTGTCTTGTTTTCTGTTGGTGGTTCTTGGTAAGCAACCAGAGAAACTATTGAAATTACTTGACTTGCATACAATGCATGTAGATGGTCAAGGTTGCTGATTTTGGAGTTGCTAGAGTAAAAGCCCAATCTGGTGTGATGACTGCTGAAACTGGGACATACAGATGGATGGCTCCTGAGGTGAGCTTGCCATACGTCTTTTGAAATTGATATATCAATTCTGTTGTAGCATGATTTTTCACATGCTGCTGCATGCTTGTTTTGAGTCTCAAGGATAGGCTAGTAAGTGCAGCCAGTCCTCTTCAAATCTATGAAACCAACACAAGGCTTGTAAATAATCATATTTCTGATGGGCAAGTGTTCTTCATTTTGTATGTTTATCCAAGCCTGCCTTGTATGCTAATAATAGGTTCAGCCAGGAAAATTTGTGTGTTTTAATTTGGTAACAGCAATTCCTGACTTAGAAACAGTCTTTTTGAAGGCTTCAGTTATGCTTAAGAAATTGTTTTCTATGCAACTTACATATCAGGAGGTTTTTTGTTTTGTTGCTAGCTAGTATTACCCGTGGATACCAATATGAAAATACATAATCACAGGCACAAATGAAAGGCCAAATGACTGTTGGTTTCCCTCTACGGTCTCTAGGGTTCAATACCTATACAAACATCATTAACTTAATTATTTGTCTTTTCTTGATATAGTTGATATTTCCCTACATTCATTAGTAGTCCAGAGGCTAGTTGATGAGAAGTCTATGTTTTTTTGGAGAATGTTTTTCTTTCATATGATTGGTGCTCTCATTTTTGGTGTTGTCTAATTTTATTGCTTTCTTACAGCAACTCTTTTGCATTTTAAGGTAATAGAACACAAGCAGTATGATCACAAGGCTGATGTTTTCAGCTTTGGAATTGTTTTGTGGGAGCTGCTTACTGGGAAGGTACTTGGTCTAGTTTGTTATTCAGTATGTATCATAGTGCCATTAACATGGGTAAAGTTTTACATCTTTCTCCTTTCCAGCTTCCATATGAATACCTAACACCATTACAAGCTGCTGTTGGAGTGGTTCAAAAGGTAGAACATAAGTTTCTGTTACTCAAATGGCATTCGTTTCGAATCTCGTTCAGATATTTATTTCCCTGGCCCATGTAGAAAAAGGAAGAAGCAGCCCCAAAATCCATTCCATTATCTTTTAACACTTTCTATGCGTCTGATATTTAAGTGATATCTTTTCCATTGGCATGCATTTTAGGGCCTTCGGCCAACAATCCCGAAGAACACCAACAGAAAGCTTGCTGAACTTCTTGAGAAATGCTGGCAACAAGATCCACAGCTAAGACCTGATTTTTCTGAAATCACCGAGACACTGCAGAAAATTGCAAAAGAGGTACGTTTATATATATATATAGTGGATGTGTTATCTCCAAACTGGATGGAGCTTTATTGAAATTGCTGACATTTTTTATACGCCTATTGAAAAGGTGGGAGATGATGGTGATGATTCGCGCAAGGAGAAACCATCGGGAGGATTTTTGTCGGTACTTAGAAGAGGCCATCATCACTAAACTTTGGCGTTGACTGTACAGTTCTAAAACTAATCCGATTAAATAAAACCATGTCTTTCTATTCTGTTTTCTTTCCCTGCCATACGCTACTCTGATTTGTAGAGATGTGAAATTTATTTGGAAGATGAACACCGTGAAACTTCAGTTTCATCTCGTTACAAGGGAGATTTGCAAAAGCTGCATTGTGATTCTTGACGCTCCAGACAGCTGAAATTTTGGCTCTTGCCATGCGACTGCTGTATTTCATGAGGTGTTACAAAGTGTCTCGAGTATTTGTTTTGTATTTTCTTTTTTGAATGTCTTCATTACGTTGTGCATCAGGTTTTCTCTTTTCCCTTGTAGGCACATCCCAAATTTTACAGTTTTCATTACAGTCAATGTTTGTTTTTTGTTTATTTATTAATTTTTGCCCGAAGAAAGAAGGCTACTTGCCCGTAAAGTTTTGTTAAGTTAAAAAGGAAGGCAAGTGGGAACAACCATTTAAGAGTTCTAGTGAGCTTTCTGCCTGAATGAAGATTTGAACCCTAAACCTAACGTTAATGCGTTTGCAAGTGGTCGCTTGGATTAGAGTTCAAATGCTGGTTACAGTTGAGGAGTTGACGACTTGACATGAATCTTATAGTGATTGAATTTGGCTATGTGAATAATGTTAGTTGTTTATTTAGTTATTTACATGACGCTGATTGTTTATTTGAGTCACTGGCTGATTTTATCCAAGTTAAAACATAAGTGTGTTTTTTATAATTCCCTTCCTCTTTTTTTTTTTTTTATATTAAAATCTTGAACACGTTTTTACGTTTCTAACGTCTCCACCAATAGTTTCCCCTCTCTCCACGAACGCTTCCGAATGGCCGTCCTCTTCGTCATCACCGTCGTAGCTCACGCACCCAGACCATTCTTGGAGCGCCTGCCATCTTGTATCTTCTAAATTGACCGGGTAGGGAGAATTCTATCAAGCGGCTCGAAACTGTCATCTCTGGCTATCAGAGCTGCCTGGAGCCGCAAGATATCTAGAGAAATAGACCGCCTAGATAGACCACAAGCTTGGTGGGTTCGCTGCGACCGTCGACGGAAACAATGTCAAGATCACAAGCGCTGATGGGGATCCCTGTGCCAGCGTCGGCAGCTTCCCTTGCCATCGCAAGTGTCTGATATAGGACATCAAAACGGTAAAAACTCGTTTCGATTTCCCAGCTCGAGATCATTCTCTCTGTTAGTCTCTTTAGTGTTGATACTTTGGTTTTTTATGAAAGAATCAGAAGGCACATTTTCGTCTGAAGATGTTCAGGGATTGTTGAAGCTTAAGGAATGCGAATTCCCAAATTCTGAGTTTTTGTCTTTTTTGTTGTTTTTTTGGTGAAGTTTTTTTTTTTGGGTTCAGCCAGGGGGCAGCGAAGCTGAAGACATGGATTGACGCGATTAGCAAGAAGAGACGTACAGTGAAGTTCATAAAGAGTGATATTGATGAGCTTGTTCGGAATGGGCTCCATTATTCTGCTTATAGAAGGGTAATAGTTTTTGGGTTCAATTATTTTTTGTTATTCATCTTAATTAGTTTCATTTGAAGATATTTTAATTATGAGTTTACGAGAAAGAAGAATTTCTAAGCTATGTTCTGATTGGCGAAATGATGGGTCCTATCTGAGTTTTCACGTTTAGATTCTTCTTCTTTTTAAATCACAAATAGACCGTGGGAAACCTTTGGTTTTTTCTGTTTTTCTCTTTTATGTTTCTAGCTTTGTCTGGTTGTTCCTTTTTCTTGCTTTTCACAAAAGCAATGATAAATCATGGAATTCTGTATGGTTGCTTATCCTGAGACCAATTTCAATCATGGAACGTCTCTGCCTCTTTTCCCTGATTTTTTTCTTAATTTATTTTTCTCACTTCATGTATTGAGGTCACATATACAAATTGCTTTGTTTCCCTGATGCTGCTCTTTCTATTCAAATGCTAAGTGTTGAAGAAACCCAAAGCTTCTCAGTTTTTATGGAAAACAAAAATGACTGTTTTTCCAATTTGCTGTTCAGTATTTGAATGTTCATCAAGTTGATATAAAGACAGTGGTTACTGTCAAATTGCCTGCTGTGGTTAGTATTCAGGCTTATCTTCAAAGCATTCAAGATGACGTGCTTACAGTCCTAATTGCCAAGAGAACCCTCTTGCGTGCAAGAAGTTCAAAGGAGGCAATTGATAGGCGAGAAACTATCGATGAAAGAACTAAAAACATCACATTGAAGTTTGATTCTCCAGTTCCAAAATCAAAGCCTTATTGGTTCCTAAAGGAACTTTGTTCACTTCCGGAACTATTTCGTCTGAGGAGGGGTCCTCTATTAGGAAGTATTATAGGGCATGAAGATGAGAGGTCTGTTCTTCAAAATTTGTTCTTGAATGCATCATTTGATCTCTCACTTTGTATGGTTGTGCCCCGTTGTTTAATGCATCGTGAAGGGGATACTTTTGAAGAACTACCAGCTTATGACCTTGACATACAGTCTCATACAGCAATAGTGCTTGATCATGGTACAGATGTCTTCATTTGGTTGGTAAGTTAATGGATCACTTCTACCTGATTTGGCGTGTTAAGAGTTTTTTCACATGTGTCCTTGTATTTACTTTGTGCTTATTCCTTGCTTATAGTTGATATAATTGAACTCAGATGTCAAATGCTTGTGGGACATCTTTATTTCAAGCTATTTCAAGCTATCACCTCCTGAATTGGGAGTTCCAAGAATGTATAAGACATAAGACTGTTAGTTACTTCTGTTGTCATATTCTTGTTTTTTGAATAACTGTACGGAGGGAGAGTAGTTGAGGTAAAGATAAAGGGGGAGTTTTTTCTTAATTTTTTGATTAGTTTTATGATTTTCTTTCTTGTTGCTTGGTTTGATCAAATTTAAGAGCTAATAAACTGTGTTACTTATCTGCTAAGCTACAATTTCGAGCGTTTGTGAGTGTACAAAGAAAATACTGCAGTGAATTGTATTGAAACATAGAAGTTGTATTATTGGGTTCAATCTACTCGCTTGCAAATTACTGGGCCTAAACTGGAACCTTAATTAAATACTAAGATTGATTCTCATGTTGTTTCTTTCATTCTGAATGCTCCAGGTCCTGATACCTTTGGTTAGGAATCTCAATAAAAAATATCTGATCTAGATTCTTGTTTGTGAAGGTACGTTCTAACTTTTTAAGATGTATCTATCATGAAAAATATGCGTAAGGAAGCTAGGAATGTATCACTGATTATTTCAAATATTTCTTAACCAATTATATACGTTTATCTGCAAGTTTTGATACATCTAGGTTCTGGGGTTGGCAAACAAATGGACTAATAAAAGCTAGAATATTCCCAGATTGCTACAAATGTTAGGAACCTAACTGTGTGGTCGATTTGTAGTTTTTGAGTAAAGTAGAAGCTGTAAACATGTCTTGTAGGTTGCTATAATCAAGTATGGATCTGTGTTGCGTAGTTTAGTTCTCGGGATGGTAAGACAATCCTACTAGAGGGTGTTGCAAATATTTCAGCCTCAAATGTTTGTAATGCGAACTTTCTATTCAACCTGCTTCCTATCTTTGCAACGAGTTTATGAATTTATGTCACAAATGTTTCACTATTAGTTTTTTGGTTGTCTCTTTCTACCATGTTTCTTTCTTATCTCACATAAGAGATCTTTCTGTTCCTTTTGAGCAATTTCATATTTTTTCTCTTCTTGTCTTTTTACAAAGTTTACATCAACATTTGTTTTAGTTAGTTGAGGCTTAAAACAACGTTATTTGTTCTTTTGTCAGATTATGAGGGAATTTTTTGTGTTTTAGGTGCTTGATTTTATCACAGTTCATATATGTTTGTTCTGGGCTTGGGACCTTTTTTTTTTTTTTTTTTTGGTTTTTGTTGGGACGTTAAGTCACATTCCATCTCTTTTCTTCGTTTCTTCATTTTTTTTGTCCCTTTTTCTCATTTTTTTTTTGCGTGCTTATTGCTTTGTTTCTTCTCTGAAGGTATGATTTTGTGGTGTTTCATCACTGTTAAGGGCATGTTCTGTTGGTGTTGACTTCTTTTCTACTTAAAAATTGATCGATGCTAAGTTATTGACGTTGCTTCTTTTCTTCTTTCTTCTTTCCTATGTTCTTCTAATATGTGTAGTGTTGCTCTGTGTTGTACATTCGTGTTTTGTTGTTTTTTTTGTTTGTTCTCTATATAGTTTTCATCTTCAAACATTGGTTGTTCATTGAGTGTTCCTTTTTTGCTGGTTTTATGCAATAACAATGAAGGCATTTGGGCGTAGCATAGGCTGATTTGGTGGGTTGCCTTCTTCCATCACAGATTAAGATATTATATATCAGCTTGCCTCTTTCTTATTCAGGTTTGTTTACCTCTTCTTATTTCTATCTATTTTTTTATTTTTTATTTTTCCATTCAAAATTTATTCTTTTTCATATACTTTGCTGCTTTAGTTGAAATTTTTTGTTGTTTTCTATAAAAAATTCGGCAAAAGGTATTGTGTGGATATTATTAGGTTGTATACTAAAAAAGTTTATCTTATATATTAAAATTGTTTTCAGTTGATCACATTCATATATGAATTTGGAATGAACACTCATATATAAGTCCCATACATTGTTTCTAGCGTTTTGAATGTGGTTGTCGTTATGGCCTGTAATACTTTCTTTTAATCAGAGAGCTTTAGTCATTTTCACAAGCTGGAAAAAAATCTCTTGCTTTGAAATTGTTGTGCCTCAGCTTTTGCTTTTGGTTTTGTTTAGTCCGATGAGGAGAAGTATAATTTTTTCTGTAACATTTTGTTTTCCTGCACCAGGTTAATCCTTTCCTGTATACAATCATTTCATTTTGAAAAACGCCATGTCATTCTTTTTTATGTCGAAGCTGGTCTCAATATTAGGCTTTGTGTCAAATAATTGCTCTTTTTTATTCACAATCAATTGTGAGTTATGGTTTTGTTGTTCGTGCAAGTAGGAAAGGAGAGAAGAATTCAATGCCAAAAGAAAATGAGCTTTTTGATTTGTTCAGAATTGCTCGAATCCTACCTGAAGTACCTCTCTATACTCATCATTGCTTCACCTTTCAGTTCCTTGATCTTGGTTTCTAATGTCAAAGCCTTTGTTGGATGTTTGGTTTAATAAACCTTGGTTTTATAAATTCTTATATGATTTAATCAAGGAGACGAAATTTATTTTTTACTAACTTGCCTATATTTACAAGTTTTGATCCCAAATCTATATATATTATGTGAGCTCTATGAATTGGAATAGTGTGGTAAAAGTTTTAGCCACAAATTCTAGCGTAGTTTGAATATTTAGACCAAAAAGAGAGGATTGACGTCTATGTGGGCCAGTGTGGCCAAGTTTATTCCTTAAAAAATATGATTTATTTTGATTCCTTTGATCTAAACAGTCGTCGAATGAGGTGTTCATTTTCCAATTCTGATCTTTATATTTTTTCTGTCAATCTTATTTTGTTGCTAGATAAAGAGAGATGATAGACAACTTGGATCCACTAACTTTGGGAAAACTTTTTTCAATCAAAGGCACATTACTCGCAAAACTTTTTTGTTTCTGCCGTGTTTTCTGGATTTTTATTTGTTATTTGATTTTAAGGTTTGTGCCCATCCTCTATTTTATGTCTATTTAATCTCGAATAAAGCTGAAAATGGTTGCCACCTCAACTCTAGGTTCATCCCTGTATACACAAGATTTGGTATATTGACCATGAACATCTTTTAAATCTATCAATATTGAACATGGTTTTTGTATCAATGGTCGTTCAATATAGAAATTGCTCTGATCTGTTTCCAAACCTTGTGTCTGTACGTAATTTCATTTATCAGTATGTTGATTTAAGCAAAGACTTTAACACTGATCTAAATCTTTCTCTTTTTTTTTCTTATTAATTTGTTGTTGCAATTTCACAAGGTTATAATTAATATAGTCTTTGAAACTTATTTGCTTTTCTGATGCAGGTAATTCTATCTAGGTACATATATAATACTCCCTCCGTCCCGATTTCTTTGATCTATTTGATTTTTTGGGCTAGTTTGACTTGAATTTTTTTATATTATTGTTTGTTAGAAAAAATTAAAAAATATATATTTAGAAACTATAGGTCTTGATTTATTATTCACACATAAAAGTTTTTCATTTATATGCTAAAATGTTTAAAATAAAAAATCATAGATTAATTGCTGAAAAGTAATGGTGCAAAGAATTTGGGACGGAAGGAGTATAATACACTAGCTTCTCAAAATCAAGGCATAGTCTGACCATGAATATGTTGACTTTCAAATCACAGGTACACATGCTAGCTCTTCCTTTTTTATTAATTGTACTATGTGAAACCAATTTATGCTATCCTATCTAACAACACAATTGTGGACTATTTGGTTACCATAAATAGTCTCATAGTATGATTTATGCCTTATGTTGTAGGTTCGTTCAAAAATATTAATTGCTACAACTTGACATCTACTCCAATTCCCCGTCTAGATTAGTCGAGTGAGCCGTTCATTGTGTGATATACCTTTAAAAAGTAAATGATTTTGGCTAATCTTAGAAATTGAAAAAAAAAAAAAAGGTTGAGAACCAGAACCAAAAAGCTTATAACTATGGTTCTGGTTTTATTCGGTTCTTGATTCTTATATTGAGTTGAAAATTTTTGATACAATGACTGTTTAGGATTGGTTCAGTTTCACAAAAAACTCAAACCAATTTGACACATGCTCACCTTTAATAAAATATTGATTCTCTTCCGAAAAATTCTACATTATGATAGTCTCAGAAGTGAGGTAAATTGTGTCTGTGACATCTAATATTTAATTATTGTACCACTTTAGACCTTAACCTTAATGTTGTACATAAAAAATCCCTAATCTCGTCTAAATATTTCATTTTGAACCTTTTGTGGATGGAAAATGTTGATGTAGATGAAAAATGCCATGTGGCACGCCAAAGTGGACGATTTGCCATGCTACTGGCACAATAAATAACAGGAGAAAATGCTAATTTTAATGCCTGAAAACTTTTCCTCCAACAAATCCTCCTCAAAACAGTTAATTTAACAAAAAACTCTCTTGTCCTCCCCCTTCTAGCAAACCCTTGCCTTCATCCACCTCCTGTCCTTCGACTGCCTCCCTCTCCTCCATTTGGCTCCCTCTCCTCTTGTTACCTGCCTCTTCTTTGGCCTACCTCCATCTCCTCACGAACAACACCACCAGCCTTGGCGGCTATGCACTCAACGAATGTGGCAAGTTCATGCCCTCCCTGGTTTTAAACCTGTCCGACTTGACTTTCCTTGAATACACCGCCTGTTGCTGCCACTGGAATTTCTACAAATGGGAGCCTAACAACCCTTCTTCCATTGCTAACATCACTACAATGATCGAATACCAGCCCCATCACTACTACCATCCACCTTCGATTTCACCAAAACCACCTCTAATTTCACCCAGGAGGTTTGACAAGGCGTTGATCTCGTTGGCCAATCCTTGTTGCGAAAGTTGAAATGGCCCAATATGATTGCTGGTTCCTTTGCGATGACGCTGCACAGTTGCTGGTGATCGAAGGTGAGCAGAGGGGAGGGAGGTGGGCTGGAGGAGATGGAGTCGGAAGGAGGAGCGAAAAGCAGCCAGAGGACAGGAGGTAGACAGAGGAGAGGGAGCCAAATGGAGGAGAAGGAGGCAGCCGGAGGACAAGAGGCGGACGAAGGAAAAGGTTTGTTGGAGGGGGGAGGGAATGAGAGTTTTTTTGTTAAAATTAAATGTTTTAAGGAGGATTTGTTGAAGGAAAAGTTTTAAGGCATTAAAGTTAGTATTTTCTCCTATTATTTATTGTGCCAGCATGGCAAATCGTTTACTTTGGCGTGCCACATGGCATTTCCATCCACACTAACGTTTTCTATCCACAAAAGGTTCAAAATGAAACATTTAAACGAGATTAGGAATTTTTTATGTACAAAATCGAGGTTAGGGTCTAAAGTAGTACAATAATTAAATGTTAGGGGCTACGGATGCAATTTACCCCTCAAAAGTGCTATAAGTTACATAGTGGCACAAAAAAGGGACAAACGACGCATTTAGTCCTCAGTTTACAAAGAAGCATTAGATGAGTCATAGAACTTCATATGTGTGCGATTAAGTCAATTTGGAAGAAAACATAAATTGTAATAGTCTAAAGTGGAGCTACAAAAAAAAATGTAAACATTGCTTCTTCATAGTAAAAATGAAGGGAATTATTTACAAATTAAAAGGAAATGGTAAATTACTTTAAAAAATGTAGCATAATAAGAAATTTAAATGAAAGTGATATTAAAAAAATGGAGAAAATTGTATAATACAAGTAATATATTAAAAATGCTGAGAGGGTAATAAATATGGGTATTGATAATAAATGTAGTAGCTGCATGTAAAAAAAATTTAAGAATTATTTATTAAAGGAGAATAACTACAGTTGGTGTTGTTGAAGTAATGGACTTGTCCAATATAGTCAAATGGTGATTGAGTTAATTAAGAAATGGTTGTTAGAGTTGATATGAATAGTTAATGAAAGAGAGGTTTGGGGGATGTTTGTGGCAATTGAGAAACATTTTATATTCTTTTAGAAATAAACTGAGAAACATGGTAGATGTTTGGTTCTTGTAGATATGAAGAAGACGGTATTAGAGTTGTATTGTGAGATGTGATTATGATTGCAAGAAGGTATTCGAAAGTAGGAGCAAAGAAGAATTGTAGATGTCAGTAATTTAATGGTTGGTTTATGATGAATACTCATAAGTGTATTGCTGTTAAGTGTTTAAATTATCATTATACACTTTGAGTGTGATTAATTTCTCTAATTTGAATTACTTTTTTCACAGGGTTATTATTCATCGATTTACTATTCACAGTCACTATTTATCAACTTACTATTCATACACGTATTTTATTGTTCGTACGCATATTTATTGTAAATACATGATTTACTATTCATTAATATTAAAATATATTTATTAAATAATTATTTTTTATGTAAGTAAAAATCATCACTTTGTAACTTTTCACGAGAAAAATCATATCTGAAGCTGTAGATGTCGGAATTGATTGATTCTGAATTCATTCAGAAGCCAACACATAGATCTTCAACTCATATTCATTTTGAGAGCTAGTTTGATCGTTTTTATTGTCAAAATTTAATTGTAGATGAGATCATTAGTTTTTTTGTGTGCTGAAGAACAGTTTTGATAGAAAAAATATAACTTGAGCTACAGATGTCTAATTTGAATGAGCAAGTTATCGTTTTTAAGATAAAGAAGGGATTTACAAGGTTTGTGCTTTGAGGAAGAGTTGATTCAATGTGTACAATAGTCAAAAAATTAAAAAAAGTTATAGCCACCTTTGTTGATTTGTATTTACCTACATTTTATTATTCTATTTTACCATTTCACCAATACCAAAATTCTATAAATAGAAACCTCAGGGGGAGAACAAATTCATGTCATTTGTTAGGCCACTTTTATATTCTTGTATCATCTTTAGCTTTTTTTCTTTAGTTTTATTCTTGTTTTCAATTCTGAAGCTCTGTCCAAATGTTTTCTTCTTGATCTTCTTCTTGTCTTTTCTTTGATTTTCAATATATGTTTATTTCATCTTTCAACATGTTGTTTACTTTTATCATATCTAACTAATCATCCTTTTGTTAAGGTAAAATGGTGCAGTTTTTTGTATAAAGGTTATTATTGATTTAAGCAAATTTCAAAATAAATGGTATTTGCTTTCTAAATCGTTTTAACCACCCTCCTTGTTAAGTGGGAGTCTTGATTCATCATAATCAAATCATTGACACAAAAGCTACTTGATTCATTCTGTAGAACATGGTTAAGCCGGTTATATTGGAATCTTAAGTTATTGTGAACAAAGGTTGGCATGATAGATACTTGAACCCATTTACAAGTGTTGGCATTATAAGATCAATGGAAGTTAATGCTAACTAAATCCTCTAATTGGGACCTCCTCTATGTGTAGATCCCAGTTGAGTGATAAGATGAGCTAAAATTAATTATAACCGATATACTAAAAGCGGATCCTCTAATCTTAGTTATTTTCTTGAAATTAAGTTTTTTAAACAAAATTGTTCACACTTTTTGTCAAATCTTTTTTTACTTTTGTAATTTGTATTTTTTAATTTACTTACTTGTGATTCAACATTCGAACTCTCGAGATTTTATTAATTGCAAGAATCTACACTTAGGTTAGAACTGCTAGAATGCAGTAGTTTGCAAGTGTTTAAAACTTTTGGGATGAAAGAAAAGAACACATTTAAAACATTGTTCATCGCTAATTTGGGGGTAAATAATGCTTTTCTCAATAAACAAATGTTTTTTTATTACACTAAAACACTTTTTGTTTATACTAAATCACTTTTGTATGGTAGGCTTTCGAAATAAAATTTATATAGGAAAAACGTTTAAGGTAAAGCAATGACCAAAAAGAAAAGTATTGCAAGTATATAAAAAAATGATAAAGTTATGAACAAAAGCGTTGAAGTTGAACAATAATTGGGACACAAGCTTAAAAAAATGATAGACATACTATGGTATTCTCGTAAAGTGATTTAACATTCCAAAAAAATGGCAAATTGTGGCGTTGTTTAGGAAAGACGCTAGGTTTATCATTTCTAAAGTACTTTTGGTAATGTAATTTGGTAATGTGAAATTATATTATTGTTAATGCAATGATGGGAGCATTGAATATGTCATTAGAAACAAATACTTCTATAGAAGGGGAAGATAATGTTGATGGAAGTGCATGAGATGTATCTGGACTACTTAGTTACATTGAAGTGTGTAGCAACGGTTTAAGAGTCATCACCAATCAGTTTCACTTATCTCAATTGGATACCTATTATGACTTATGAGAGATTCTAAGATCGTGAGTCAAGTATGCTAAAATAATCTTATTATAGCGTCCAGAAATTGGTACAATAGGGTTCGGCTTTATCTTTTCCTAAATTTTTGTTTTTTTTACCTAATCATTGATAAAATAATTTTTATAAATTTTATTTAATCTGCTTTTAAATTTTCTCTTAATTTCAAATCTTGAAATCTTACCAGACCAACAAGATATAAAATATTAGATGTCCTTGAAATTTTTAAATTTTACAAGATCTACCAAGAATTTGAAAAGAACATTTTTCTCAAACCAGTAAGTCTTATCAGACTAATCAGATTTGAGTAAATTATTTGTCTTGAGATTTTATTAAATTTACTAAGAATAAATCCTTGAAGATTTATTGTTTTGTTACTCTAGTTTTATTTTTTTCTAATTTTTGTTGATAAATAAACAAAGAAATGAATTTTTTGAACCATTGGATACCTAGCCTAAAATTATAGTTCTATATGTTATTCACTTAAATTTAATTGAAGTTAGTTCTTTTTTTAGTCTATAAAGGCAGTACATCTACACTAAAGGAAGTGAAATAACCAATACTTTAATATGAAGTAACATGCCCGAGACTTTAAAATTAAATGCAAAGATAGAGTGACCAAAGTGAATCATAAAAAAAAATAATGGGTAAAGGTGCAATAAGGTATGAAACTATGAGTCAAAATTGCAGTTTTACCTAAAATTGGCTGGTTAAAAAGATAAAGTTGATTTCACTACTAAAGACCTATATAATTACGTTGACAGTGATAAGATGTAGCAGATAATAGACACTAATGTAGATACCGCAATTAGTTATCTGACGAATAGTGTAAGTGAAAATCCAGAAATGTACTGTCATTATGTTGTAAATGAGCAAAACAGGATGCGGTATTTGTTTTGAGTTGATGGTGGCATGCGAATGGAATTTGTATCTTTCAGTGATGTAGTTGAATCTAATGCAACTTTTGGGACTAAATAGTTTTAGGAGTAAACCATAATTATTGTACAACAGTGTTTTGATGTGCTCTTGCTGCTGATCAAAGTGTGGGCTACTTTTTGTGGTTGTTACAATAAAGTTGGTTTTCCTCATGGTTACAATAGCACGAGGCCTTTTCCCATTTTTAATCTCAATAATCCAATATGCGTTAGCTTTTTTGTAATTGGCCTGTGTGTCATCCTTTCCGTTGTTGTCATTAGAGTTGTCAGTAAATGATCCTACAATGACCAAGGTACTTACGAATCAGGATAAGAAATGAACAATTAACATTTGAAAAACAACGATATACACGAACAAAAAAAAGAACATGGTCCAAAACAATGGTGAGAGACGAACAAAAGTGATCTTCTTTTCAACAAAGGCGATTGCTTTTGTTCAATGTTCTTCGCCTTTCGAGTATGTTTGCTACCTATTTTAGTCACATTACACAAATAAAGGACACATGCTTTCCAACACTTCGATGGATAATAAAAATCAACACACTTGGTTAAAATAACTTACTAGATGGGCTGGATTTGATACGTGGGATGCATAATTAAGGTAGAGTGTCATTGCTAGTTAAAACTTTCCTCTTGGAATGCTGCACGTGATCTTACATTCATTTCCATTACAAGGCATATCCTTGAAGAAGCTTGCACCCTACCATGACTGGTTTAGAGAATGAGAAGGAGAATCAAAATAGAGGGAAAACTATTGTATGAGTTGTGTGGTTGGAGTGGCAGACCTAATAGTTTAAACTAGGGTGGCACCAATATGACGTTGTTTCAACCAGTACCTCTTTTCAAACAAAACAAAGTAGTTTAAACTTTGGGATCTCCTAGGTCCTTCAAGGTACTAATTGGTATTAGATAGCCTTTCATAGTACCAGTTGTTACCTATGAGGGCCTTTCGAGATACTAATTGGTACATTGTAAGCCCTCACAGTATCAGTTAGTACCTATGAGAGCCTTCAGAAGCACCAATTAGTACCCAGTAGGCTCTCAAGGTAGCAGTTGGTACTTTTGAAAGCCCTCAAAGGTACTAATTGATACTTGGTAGGCCATTAATGTACTTGTTGGTACCTATGAGGGCCCTTAAAGGTACCAGTTAGTACCTGGTAATCCTTCAAGGTACCAGTTATTATCTTTGAATGCCCTCAAATATACCAATTGAAACATGGTAGGCTCTCATGGTATCAGTTGGTACTTTCGAGGGCCTACCAAGCTCAAAAGTACCAACTGGTGCCTATGAGGGCCCTCATAGTTACCAATTGATACCTTAAGGGCATATCAAGTACCAATTGGTACCTATAAAGGCCTTTAAAAATACCAACTAGTACTTTGAAGACTTACTAGGTATTAACTAGTATCTCTGAGGGCCCTCATTGGTACCAACTAGTACCTTAAGGGCATATCAGGTACTAACTAGTGCCTTGAGGGCTTGCCATATACCAACTGGTACCTCTAAAGGCCCTTATAAATATCAACCGATACTTTGAAAACTTATCAGAATCTAATTGGTATCTCTAAAAGCTTTATAGGTACCAACTGATACCTTAAGGGCTTATTAGGTACTAATTGATATCTATGAGAGCCCTTCCTACTATCAAGTAGTACCTTTGAGGGTCTTTATAGTACCAATTTATGTTTTCTAATAGCCTTTCCATTGTCTTCATATTGAAAAATTAGTGTGTTGCAGAAAAGCAAATAACAACGAAGAAATGGGTTTGTCTTTCTACAAAAGCGTTGAAGGATGTATTCGTTTTTATTGTAGCCTAATAGCTGCTGTTATAGCCTTATTACTTTTTCTGACAAGTTGGGGCTTACCTTCACATTTGTTTTTTCGTCTTTTGTAACTACCGTAAGGTAGTTGTGAGACTACCGTAATAAAGTAGCTCCCTTCCCTTCTTGCCATTGACGAACCTACCCCTAGTCTATCCATTTATTGTAAGCCAATAGCCACGTGGTAAGTAATCCAAAAAACAATGGCCTGTTTCATCATGCCCAGCAGTCAGCTTAGCTGGATTGGATAATTTGTTTCTCTTTCTCGTCCCGCAGCCATGCAAAAATTTTGCTCTCGCATCAATCGCATCTTTCGTCCCCGGCGCCATCTGTTTCTCCTCTTCGCATGGACTCTCCCATCTGCGTCACTCTTTTGCAGAGTCCAAAACTCTTATCAGATAAATATCAATGAAAAAGGAAAAAAAATAAAAAGTTTCATCTCTTCTCCCTTTTTGTCCCAAACGCCACAGCCCTAATAAACAACACGAAACGTACGTAATCAAAAATAACGAAGGAAAATATTGCTATGGATTATGTCGAGAGGGATCCGATTTCTTCCCATATTGTTGGGACCATAGCGACATGGATCATTTCCAAATCCCCCTGAAGAAATCATTCAAATCCATCAGGCAAGGGAGGAAAAGCAGTAAAAATCGCAGCCCCGAAAGGGTCCCCATTTTGTTGGATCACGACCACTCAGATCATCCCGCCGCCGGTTCCGACCAGCCAGAAGGCAAGATGTCCAAAAACGACAGCCCGGATGCTTCCGCGTACAAGGAGGCGGCCGGTACGAGTACCAGCCCCAGGATATGGAGGGAATCCAGCTACGATATCTACAACAGAGGGGATAGGGACACCAGCACCAGCGAGGGGAGCTTCGAATTCGTCCGGCAGAACCAGACCCCGGACGCTCCACCGTCGAAGATGATTGGCCACTTTGGAAACAATCAGAAGAACAATAATAGCAACTCCGAGATTGCCCTTGACATGGACCTCGACATGGAAGAACTCAAATCCGAGCAGTGCTCCAGAGAACTCCGGGTTTCCTTCGAGCCAGCGTCCTGTGCCTCCAGCCGGACGGAGGCCGATTCCCTTCGTCGGCGCTACAAGGTCCCGCCGCAAGACCAGGAATCCGGGTCTTTGGAAGGAGCAAGAAACGAACGGCCAGACGAGGTGGTTCAATGCACGTCAAACGCGTCGTTTCAACGGGACCTGTCGTTCCTGCAGGGAGCTTCCAGATTGTCGTCGATCAGAGTGAAAACCCGGTCGAGGCTGATGGACCCTCCCCACGACGAAATGGACGCCCACTCAAGCGTCGCCATGAAATCGGGTCAATTACGATCCAGTTTGTTGAGCCGCGGATTGGATGACGACGAGGACGACCCGTTAGCCGTTGAGGACTTGCCGGCGAAATACAGGAAGCCCAAGTTGGACGCCATGACTCTGCTCCAATGGGTGAGTTTGTTTTTGATCATCGCCGCTCTGATCTGCAGCCGTCATATCCCAGCTCTGAAAGAGAAAAGCTTTCGAGGCCTGGAGCTCTGGAAATGGCTGGTTATGGTTCTGGTATTGATTTGCGGGAGATTGGTCTCCGGATGGGGAATTCGCCTGGCCGTGTTCTTCATAGAATTGAACTTTTTGCTGCGCAAAAGGGTTCTTTATTTCGTCTATAGTATCAGGAAGCCGGTACAGAATTGCCTCTGGTTAGCCCTGGTCTTGATTTCCTGGAACATGCTCTTCATCAAGAGGGTCGAGAGAGAGACGAACAGCGAATTCCTGGAGTACATAACCAAAATCTTGGTTTGCTTTCTTGTGGCTACACTCTTGTGGCTGGTGAAGACTCTGGTGGTGAAAGTTCTCGCTTCGTCTTTCCATGTTAGCACCTATTTCGATCGTATTCAAGAGACTCTTTTCAATCAATATGTGATTGAGACCTTATCTGGTCCACCATACTTGGAGATCCAGAGGAACGAAGAGGAAGAGGAGAGGACGGCAGCCGAGCTTCAGAGGCTACAGAATGCAGGGGCCACGGTGCCACCGGAACTTAGGGCTGCATTTCCAACCCAGAAGAGCGGGTTGCTTAACGCGAGGGCTAGTGGGATGTCGGCTAGAAACGTTTCGGCGACTTTGAAGAGTGGAAAATTTTCCAGGATAAAGTCCTCTCTGAGACCTATGAAACAGGAGAAGCCAGACGAAGCGATTAGGATTGATCATTTGCACAAATTGACACATAGGAACATATCGGCCTGGAACATGAAGAGGCTCATGAAAATGGTACGACATGGTTCACTGACGACCTTGGACGAGCAGCTGATGGACACCAATGGCGAGGACGAGGCCGCGAGAGAGATCAGAAGTGAATTTGAAGCCAAGGCTGCTGCAAGGAAAATATTCCAAAATGTGGCTAGGCCTGGTTCAAAGTAAGTAAGCTTCCTCCTGTTCTACCCCCTCCCAGACCAGAAGAAACACAGTTCCTACCACAATGCAGCATATGTTTCCAAAATATAACCTACACGCGTGAAATTGATCAATAATTAGACAAAAGCCTAAACCTTCTGTTTACTTCAATCCGTAATATGCTAACAACTTACGGCCAACAGGCACATATACTTGGAAGACTTGCTGCGATTCATGAAAGAGGATGAAGTTGTAAAGACATTGAGTCTCTTTGAAGGTGCTTGTGAGACCAGGAAAATCAGCAAAAGATCCTTGAAAGAGTGGATGGTAAAAAAACTGATTGACCTCCGACAATTTACTATTCATTCATTCATGGCAGCAAAAGGGTAAGCATCTTACTTGATTTTCCCAGGTAAATGCTTTCAGAGAGCGCAGAGCTCTTGCTTTGACCCTCAATGATACAAAGACAGCGGTAAACAAGCTGCATCAAATCGTTAACGTTATCGTTGCTGCCATTGTATTGGTTATCTGGCTTCTCATCCTTGAGATCGCCACGTCCAAATTCCTCCTCTTTATCAGTTCACAGCTGGTTCTTGTGGCCTTCATCTTCGGGAATACATGCAAAGTCATTTTCGAGTCTATTGTTTTCTTGTTCATCATTCACCCTTTTGATGTGGGCGATAGGTGTGAAGTTGACGGAATTCAGGTATCCAAAATAATTCACGAACGACATAAATTGAAGCTCTCAAATACTGTTTTATCAAGAAAACAAATTAAGTTGACCCTCTTCACATCACTCCTTTGGTGATTCCTTTACAATTTTTAAAACTAATAATCTCCCAGTCCCAGAGTAACACGCTCACCAGACTACAGAAAAACAAGGGTGGGAGAAAAGCCATTTCTCTTACGCATGCATGCATGGCTCGTGTTCTGAAATGACTTGTAACTCTTTACTTGTTCCGTCAACATGTAGATGGTTGTGGAAGAGATGAACATTCTCACCACTGTTTTCTTGAGATACGACAATCTGAAAATCATCTATCCAAATAGCATCCTCTCACAGAAGGCCATCAGTAACTTCTATCGGAGTCCAGAAATGGGAGATGCAATTGAATTCACGATCCACATTGCAACCCCTGCAGAAAAGCTTGCCCTCATTAAACAGAGAGTGTTAAGGTAATATATTACTTCTCTCACCTTTACCTGTGTTCACCTTAGACCAAATTTGATCTAATACCAAGGCAATGATTCTGTTGTTTACAGCTATTTTGATAACAAGAAAGAGCACTGGTGTGCTTCTCCAATGTTTATAATCAAGGACATGGAAGAGTTGAACAAGGTCAGAGTAGCAATATGGCCTTGTCACAAGATGAACCACCAAAACATGGGAGAGAGGTTTGAGAGAAGAGCGCTGGTCGTAGAAGAATTAATGAGAATCCTAAAAGAGCTCGACATTGAATATCGCTTGTATCCCATTGACATCAATGTGCGTGCTTTGCCGAACACCATCTCTAATCGACTGCCTGCAACCTGGACTGATGTTGGTGCTACCTGACCAGTGAGAATTTTTATATATATATTTTTTGTTCCCACCTCTTTCAGATGATGATTTAGTCTTGGGGATTTTTGTGCTTCCCTGTTTATTTTAGAATTTAGTTTGAATTGAACAGAGCTTTCTGTATTATATGACTCTATGGAATGGAATCACTATGCAAAAATGAGATTGACATTCATACCTTCATAACCCCTTTTGGAATACCTTCATAAAGCTAGCTGATCTTCTCTAGAGCACATGTTGATCAATGGAAGACCATGTCAGGGGAAGTATGTTCCCGCCTCAACTGATACAACCAGGAGCGAACAGCTTTTCCCTTGGCAACAAAACAACCACCATTTTTCCTATCAATTTTCATTGGACTTTTTGTCCGGACCATCATCTTCCTTATCAGAATTTTCACTGGTGACTCTCCCCTGACATTGCTATGGTTTCCAGCCCCGCAAACAATTGTCACCTGTGCTGGAATCTCACTTCTTTCTAGTTGAAAATTGTATGTAACCCTGTCAATCCACTGTAACATTATCAGGTAAGCTGAGCTCAGGTGCATTCCATGCAAATCCAACTTCACGTCTAAAGACCCCCATTCCATTGCTTCATCCAAGACTGAGGATCCCGTCAAACTTCGAACCAACATAGCCTCATCCTCATTCAAGACCTCACACAGTTCCAAGACTGAAAGAGGAAAGGTGTCAAAGTCTTGAAGCAATGACATAAACATGGGGCACGAGTTGAGGACGGAATTGTAAGTCCTTGTCGAGAAGGGAATCTCCGAGTGCTTCATCTTCTCTAACCAACGACGCATCTCTGAAACTGCATTGTGCATTCCGTAGGAGGAAAGAACCATATTCGAACAGACTGTATCGATCGCAAAACCTGCAACTTCCATTTTGCTCACACTTGTCTCCATGTTTTCGAATAGTCCAAGCCTTCCATACCCGTACACGACGGACCTATATTCAAACAACCCCGGCTTGAGACCCTGTCTTTTCATCTCTTCAGTCACCTCTTCTGCTTCGCAAGGTCGAGCCACTTCACACAAACTACCGACCATCGATTTAAAAGCCGTCCGCTTTACATACAGAGAAGAAGAACTCGAAACAAGCCGACATAAATCATTAAAAGAATCATCGAAGCCTTCTGCTGATTCATATTTAGCATGAGATTCAATCAAATTGCAGTAGAAATGAGCAAGATCTCGCTCCCGGAACTTCAATTTTGAAATAGCATTTGCAGTTAGAGCTTCAGAGTCACAAAATCGCCCTTGTTTGTTGAGCAAAGCAATCAGATCAGCTACCAGCTTGGAGTTCCATGTAAACCATGGTTCTTCACTTATCTTTGTATATAACTGCAAAATTATACTAATGCTGAAGGACCCAGTCTGAAGCAAAATTAAACGCTATATCCTATTGCTAACAACATGGAAGTGCAAAAATATGACTTGTTTGTTTCTTCCATATCCTTATTTCTGATATTTTGCCACGAATCGAACCAACAGAAAGAAAAACTGCATGCCCAGGAAAAAAATAAAGGATTATTGCTTAGTCCTAGTTTCTCTTCTCATATACACCAACCTAATTCCTATGAATCAAATACAAAGTTCTATTACTTACACGAAGTGCGAGAGATGAGAGGTGGGGATGGGAATTGCGTGGAGAAAGCAAATGAGAGAGGGCATTGAGAGCAATGGACTTGGGTGACGATTCGACAAACTTCTTTATCAAGCGAGCAGCAGCTGCGCCGCCGTCTGTGGTGGCCAGGGAAGAGAGGAACCGTTGGCCTTGCTTGGTCAGCGGTCGAGCCTCACAGAAAACGAGCAGCGCTTGCGATGGTTGCAGCCTCCTCAACATTGTCTGAACTAAAATTACTAAGCGCCCTTGTAATCAACGACGCGCAAGTTAAAAACACGCAACAAGGAGCTAATCAGATAGCAGGTGCCAATCTATTGTCGATTTTATGTCTATTCACTTAATATACTAAAATAAAAAATTGAAAAGCTTACTAGCAATTTTGCAAACTTGCTAGATGATGAGATAGAAGATGATTAAATGTAGACTTTTATGTATGGCCAACTCAAATTAAAGTTATTCATTAAGTGATTGGATGCGGTTAGAGCTGTTGCCTTGACCTGGGCCATTTTAACGTTGGTCACTAGCTATTTTTAGTGAGTTTCATCTTTTAAATCATGGAAACGAGTGCAAATAACTAGCAAAGAGAGGTATATGTGATATTTGGATGTAAAAATTTTTCTCTTTTTTCTTTAATGCCATAAATTTCAATTCAGGTGATGGTATTCTAGTGTCTGGTTGGGATGATAGGCAAATTATTTCTCCGGTTGGGAAATTGGAATTGTCAAACTCTCATTTACCGAAGGTTGAAACAACAATGTTTCAGTAAAAAATTATGCCTTACATTGATAATCGCAGCATAGTTACATGTGCTGTTAGCATTATGTTTTAGGCAAATTACAAAGTGGGCCACGTAACCTTTTTTTTTTTTTTAACCGTAATTAGATTCCTTTTCTTTAATTTGTTTTCTTAAATTTCCTTACCTTATATAAAGCTTTTTTATTTCTTATTAGGTAACTTTTGTCATTTCAACGTTATTTTTAATGTAAACTCGGTAAGATATATATGCTTTAGTACCTAAATTTTCTTCAGCCTGACTCCAACATTATAAAATTTACAAATCGATCACCTTATTCATCACTTTTACTCTTCTGAGAATCGAAGATGCTCGATCTTCTTGAACTACTTTTACCAGACAAAAATCTAGCAACTAGCTTGAACTAACCATAAGTAACCATGGCTAGAAACTGTTTCGTCTTCGCCAATCTTTTCTATCTCACACGCACAAGACTAACACAAAACATCCCAATAACATGGAAACCAACATCAACCCAAATCTTTAACTTGCTCAAACTCAGCCCTTTGTAAGGCCCATCAACGACGTAGAACTCATCCAAGTTACCTTTTATATTGCTCACCTTGATAATTTCAGCCTTGTTTAGCATTGCATTAAGCACCTGCAACTACATGGATCCTACTGGCAGATATAAATAAGAGTAGGGAATTTGGGGAAAAATTAAAAAAAAAAAAAGTTAATTTAACCAATTAATTAGAATATTGACTACTTTTTTGTATTTTGATGGATTCCAACTAGTATGTATGTTTTAAAAAAAATTCAAATTAAATAAAAAGAAGCCATTAATATGCAAGAAATTGAAGAAATAAAGAAGTTAAAGAAGATAAATTATCCCAAAGTTAAATGCTAGATTGTTTTTTTTTTTCCCCAAATTTTTCTCTGAAAACAAATGATAAAAAGCCAATGAAGTTATAGTATGTACTATCTTTATTAGTATGAGAATTGCAAGGATGAATTCTAAATCACAAAATATTAATACCAAAAATATAATTATTATATTGTAGACCTAGGTCTAATTAGACATATTAATCTAGCCCTAATTCCTTATAAATAACTCATAATCCAGTAAATAAATTGACTAATTTACCCCTGAACCAAAACTCACGCTCACTTTTGAAAACTCACCTCTGCCGCTGCCGCCTCCTCCTCCGATGAACCATCATAACCTCCAGATCTTATGGTCATCATCCGGCTCTAGATCTTGTAGCTGCTTGGCTCCAGATCTTGTTGTCACCCACTGGATCTTATCGATCACCGGCCGGATCTTGCTTTTGATCATTTCCCGAATCTCGTCGTCACTCGCCGAATATTGCTTCTGATCATTTCCTCCAAGCGCGTCTTTGTTGCTTCTAAACAATAAAAGTGTCTGCAATAAAATATAAATGTGTCTAATATAATATGTGGAAGTGTCTATAAAATAATATAAAATAAATAATTATAATGTTAAATTAAAAGTATCTAAAGCTATAAGAATAAGTGTCTGATTGAATATTGTAAAATGTCTAAATAAACATGTAAAAGTGTCTAAATAAAAAATGATAGAATTGCTGAACAGAAACTGACAGAATCAACTTGTGAACAATTTATTATCTTTAAAATATAATATAAAAAAAATGCCTGAATCAATAAGTAAAATTGTCTAATTGAATATTGAAAAATGTCTAAATAAATTTATAAAAGTGTTTGACTAAATAACTTCTGAATAATTTGTTACCTTTAAAAGTCTACAATAAAATGTAAATGTGTCTAATATAGTATGTGGAAGTGTCTACAAAGTAATATAAAAAAAATTATTATAATGTTAAATTAAAAGTGTCTAAAGCTATAAGAATAAGTGTCTGATTGAATATTGTAAAATGTTTAAATAAACATGTAAAAGTGTCTGAACAAAAAATGAATAAGGTAAAGTGTCTTAATAAAAGTGCAAAAATGTAAATGAATATGAAAACAAAAAAAAAATTGCAAAAATAGGAGGAGCGTAAGTGCTCATTGGTTTCGGCCAGAAGGAGAGCAAAGACATGCGACAGAGTCCGGACTAATGGAGATCGGGGATGCGCGATGGAGTCTGGAGCGACGAAGATCAATAACGCGTTCAATCGCTGCCCGGGCGAGGATTTGAGGGAAAGACCACCAAGGATCAAAATGTCACAAGAGGTCTGACGTCCAATCGTCATCTGGCCGAAGATCCAAGCGGTGTGATCTAAGTATGAGATCGCTGAGGATTAAAACATCATAGGAGGTCCAACGTCCAATCGCTGTTTGGCTGAGGATCTGAGCGGCATGATCTAAGTGAGAGACATCGAGTATCAAAGCGTCACAAGACAAAGGCGGTTGACGACTAGAAAGCATGGAGAAGCGGCAATTGGAGAGAAAAAATTGTGATTTAAAGTGAAGGGTAAACTTGTAAAATTGCCTTCTATGTCTAATTAGACATATGTTTACAATAACCATGGTACCAAAAATATTAATTTGTAAAATTGTTTGAGAACTAAATCTACTTAAAGCAAAACTCTCTAGAATGATCTCTAAATTCATAAGTCCCTAATATTGCATACTTTGTATGAAAAAGTGAGAAAAAATATTTAGGAAAAATAACTAATCAACATAATAGCAGAGTACATAAAAAATATTTTTTTTTCCAATAAGTCAACAATAAGTAGTTTTTTAAAAAAAAAATAAGTAAAATATAAATTATTAAATAATTAATTTTTTTAAATTATTGTATATAACTTTTTTGAATTATCATTTTATAAGTTATTTAATTAGTTAACTGTGCATTTAACAATTTTGTAAAATTTATTAACCTAGAAGTTTGGTGATAATGGAAGTTCCTAAATAGAATGGTCATTTTGTTGAAAGATTGGAAGTTAGAACTTAAAGTTATAGTTTATCTAAAAGATTGAAGGATTAAGCATCACCATTTAAAAAGTTTAAAGACTAAGTCACATGATTTTGTAAAATTTGAATTGAGAATTAAGTGGCACTAAGTCAAAGTTGAGGGACCAACTAGTACAAGTTGAAAGTTAGAGGACTAATGGTGCATTCAGGCAATCCTCTTTTGCAATACCACATCGAGGACATTGAGAGGAAAACGCAATGTTTCTGTTTAAGAGTTCCACGTTCAGTGGAAAACGCATTATAACCACATTTTTAGACAAAGATTTTTAAATTTTGGGCATGATGAGATGACCACAATCTCTTAACGAAAGAATAAAGGAGCGGTGAGATCGATGAACCTGGGTTTTGGTTTACTCATAAATAAATTCTAGCAACACTAGTCTGTTCTTTTGTGATTGTGAGATTGTTGTTGTCTAATAGCTGATTAAAATTGAAAAGCAGCTTGTTTACAATGTTATTTGTCTTGCAGTGGTGGAACCAAGATTTTAGGTTCACGGGCTAGGCAAAAGTGAGACGAGCAACGGCCAAAATCTAAGAGAAAATATTATTTATAAAAATTAACTTTTATAAAAAAAATTATTTAAATAATTATTGGGTGTAATATAGTATTCAAATAAATAATTATTAGGTGTAATATAACATTCAAATAATATCTATTCTTAATAAAAATTAGTAAAATAATTACCTTATTTTAATTAATAATCACTGAAGTAGAGTAAAGGCGAGAGAAAGGGAGTCAGATGGAGTGATGTTGAAAGAGAAGCAATTAGACAAAGGTTTGGGACAGATATGCAGTGATAGAGAGGCTATGGATGAATTTGCAGTGTCAAGTAAAGATTAGGACTTCTAACGCTATTTACTCTTTTAATATTCTTCCACCAGTTCAGGGGGGAAAACTCAAATCTGGTCCTTAATGTCTTACAAGATGACCAACTTAGTATCTCATATTTACGAAATTTCAAAATTTATGGAGGCAGCAGCGCCCCTGACCCTATGTGGTTCCGTCACTGTTGTCTTGTGCCTTCAACATGGTGTAATGTCTTTGTATTTCTAGTAGTCACCCTAACAAGGCAATCGCCTTCAATTCTAAACCATCATTTTGTTGCTTTGCCCTCTATAAATTAATGCCAGAAGATAATTAATTTCATCCCTCAAATTTAAAGTTGCGTAAAATGGACTTCCTTTTAAAATAATGCTTGCTCTTTCTTTCTTTTTTTTTTTCGGTAAGAGTAGAGAAAATAATACTTGCTTTTTCTTAGTTTATTGATCGCAAGTAAATCTAATACACATTTAGCATGACTCACTCATGATTCCTCCAGAACGGCAATGGAACATTGCTGATTTAAAGACCTCATGTGTTTAGACTTTTGTAATGTATCCGTTGCCCTAAACAAACACGACCAAAACGTGAACTAGAGAAGGAAAATTTTCACTCCTTTTTTCCATTCATACGAAGATAGCAAGTCATTAACTAACAATGTCAAGATGGTAATTACTTGGTGTATGTACTCCCAAATTCCGTCAAATTACACATTAATGAACTAAAATTTTATACTCTTGAAATAAAATTAAACATTCATAAAATAGTATTAGAAGTCTTAAAATTTAATAGATCAGTATGATCATTTCAGTACATGATCATATAATTTTATAAGCTTAATATTATTTTAAAAATGTCTAATTTTGTAAAATACATAGGAATACATATTACTGAATTTACAAAATCATGTCACTTTTACTTCGAGCAATATTCTTTTGTTGATTGGTTAGATGTTGTCTTCATTAAAATTGAGATCCGGAGGTCGACTTTCATCATAAGTAAAAGGCCAAAATGCACCATCGGTCCCTTAACTTTGTCAACTCGAGTGAGTTAGTCATTTATGAATGACTCATTATGACTTAGTCCCTCAACTTTGTAAAATATTGCGAGTTAGTCCCTAATTGGATGGAAAGGAAGACGGCACTTGTTCCTCAACATTGTCTACCTTCCTCCGCTGCACACTGTCGGTCTTAGTATGTCGGCCTTTCTCTGCTGCACGCTGTCGATCTCAGTGTGTCAACCTTTCTCCACACTAGCCTTTCGGTCTCAGTGTGTCCGACAATCCACCATCGAATCTACCCTCCTAGCCGTCTAATCTGCCACCTCACTTGCCGCCACTATCACCTTGTCTTGTCTTCATTGATTCGATCATCGTCCGCCGTATCGATCTCTATCCGATTGTCTCATCGACCGCGTTGATCTCTACCGTCTGTCGCATCAATAACGTTGATTGCGTTGATCTCTAATCGTCCGTCATGTCAATCTCTGTGCGTCACCGCATGGATCGCGTTGATCTCCTTCCGTCATCGGGTCGATCTTCATCCGTCTACTTCACCTCGATCATCCGTCCGCTTCGTCCATTCATGATAATCTCTGTCTATTTCATCCATGTGCGTTGATCTTTGTCTGCTTGACCATGATCTCCATTCAACGACACCATCGATACCGGATTTTACAGAAGATGGCCTTAATCGGGACTTGGGAGGTCTCAAATCCCTCCGGAACTACCTTAAATTTATCCGGTGGATTAGCCGCTTCTGTCCCCGTGACTTTAATGTCGCGTCATCTTAAAAGACGCTTTCTGTCACTCCTTAGACTAATTCATTTAATTTAGAAAAGTTGAGGGACTAACACGCTTAATTTGAAAAGTTAAAGAACCAACTCGCACTGAGTCAAACTAAAATGACTAACTCGCTTGAGTTTGTCAAGTTGGAAGACCATGTGTATTTTGGCCTAAGTAAAATGGTTTCATCTATTAAAAATACTCTGTCACGAGATGATGTCTTCGCCGCTGGCCCAATGAAGACATGGTTTTGGTGTGAACAGCCAAACTATTATTATAGTGTGCCTTGAGAAGAGTCGCCATTCCCAGTTCAATAAGAATGTGGGCCAAAATGCATAATTCACCCTTGAATTCGAGTAAAACGAACATACAACCCCTAAAACATCAAATCATGCATTTAACCTCTCCAACTCGGTAGAATTAGACACTTAAACACTTCCATCACCCACTATTAGTCATGTGCAAGCACATGACAAACTTTTTGTAAAGATCCTCATGCTTTCTGAACTTTCATGATGTTTGGGATTGATATGACAAAAACGGTTAAGTGGAATGATCTCCAAAACATTTTACATAAATTTTCTAGAATTTGAATCAATTTTCAATTATTTGGTTTCCTTTGGTCTGCATCACTAGTTGGAAGTGACGCTAAAGAATGATGGCAAGGAAATGAGTAAAATGGTAGGGACATGCAGTGGTCGTTGGTGTTGTTGCAGGTGGCAGCGGCTGAAAGACAACATCAACTTGGAGCTTGGTGAAAGCAAGGGTGACGTTGCAATTTTCAAGGTGTCAAGTTAATATTGCAACATTTTCAGTTGTTTGGATTGTAATGCAATGTTGATTGCATCTTCTTTTGGGCAAATTTAAGGAATAAATAGCTATGGGATATGAAAATATATAAATATATATCTTAAATATGTTGAAAAGTTAGATGAAATTTCGAACTCTTAATGGGCAAGATAAGGGAAAACTTCAGCCATAGCTCAGACTCCCAAAAATTTTTAATAATTGCCCCATCACCTAGAAAATTGCAACTGCATCACTGTCTTTACCAAAAACTAAGTCACTCTTGATTCCACCAACCACTGCTTGCTGCACCCTCAACAACCACAATACATCCATACTGTCTCACTTATTGCTTTTCCATTATTCCCAAGCACCACCACTAGTTAGGGATGCCAATTGTTGTAGAGCGAGAAACAATCCTGAACTTTGAATTTCTATTAATATGTTTTAGAGATCACTTCATTTAAATGCTATTGACATTTTGGTCCCAAACGTTATGAAAAAATCAAAAAGTGTAAGACTTGTTACAGACGTTCCTCACATGCTTGCATGTGACTAATGCTGGTTGAGGGAATGGCTTAAGTCATCAAATTTACTGAGTTGGAAGGATTACGTGTACCGAGCTAATGATTGGAGGACTATGTGTCCATTTTGTTCAAGTTCAATAGTGGATTATGGATTTTTTTTCCCTAAGGATGTGGCCTAAAAGTTGGATAAAAACTAGGGATGACAATTGGGTGGATCGGGTTAGGTTTGGATCATATTATTCAGGTTCGGGTCTAGTCAAGTAAGCATGAATTTGGGTTCAGGTTGATTTCAAGTTGAGTTGATTTTTTTTGTGATTTAATTTAAATTAATTTTTTTTAGTAAATAATTAAAATATTCATAAAAATCTTATTCATTATAGTTTAGTACATGTTTAAGTAATTTAAAATTATTAGTAATACTTAATTATGTTTCTAAACCCATACCCTTAAACTATCATTATACTAGTTATTCAGATTCTCACCCAGCTATCACCCATATATACACTACGACAATTCTGTTGTGCTTATTTTTTAATGAATTTTCTTTGAAATTACTATGAAATGCAAATCAAGTTCACTATTAGTGACTAAACTGTAAAATTTAAAAAAATTGGGTGAAAATGCAAAGATTTCAAAAGTTTAGGAACCCATGTTGTAATTATCAGTGGTGACTGAAATGAAATTTTTTAAAATTTAGGTACCTTATTACACCATATTTAAAATTTTAGGGATGAATATTATAATTTTAATAATTGCTTATTAAGATCATTAAACTTACTAAATATAAAAATTACTTCTTTTGGAAAAATTCAAATATGGGGCTTACTAAATATGGAAGTTTCTTCCTCGAATATGATACTCGGAATATATAGAAGTAATCAAAAAATGAAAGTTACTAAATATGAAAATTTCCTCTTAAAATAAGAGAATTACTAAAAATGAATGTCTGAAAAAAATGAAAATCCCCTTTCCAAATATAGGACTTATTAAATATGAAAGTACCAAAAAATAAAAGTTACTAATTGCGAAAGTCAACATTCCTAAATATGGGATATACTGAATATGAAAGTCTAAAAAAACAGAAGTTACTGAATATGAAAACCTCCATATTTAGGACGTACTAAATGTAGAAGATAATGAAAGAGGAAAGATAAAGTTTAGGGTGATGGTTAAAATTGGGTATTGTCAGGTTTAGTTATTGGGTCATCTCAGGTTCGGGTCAATTTAGGCTCGGATCATTTTCAGGTTTAGGTCATTTGTGTTCATGTTTTATTGTGTTTCCCTTTAATCGGGTTTGGGTTCATGTAAGGTTGGGTACATTCGAGTTTAAGTCGTTGACTTTTTTTGTCAAATCGGGTCAGGTTGGGCTTGAGTTCAAGTAAGTTAGGCCATGTCATCGGATTTGGTCAGATTTTGTCATCTCTAGTTAAAACCCTTAAAAAACGTATACTTTACCCCTCACTTCCTTTATAGTGTTCAACAACAACTTTTGAAACCCTAAATTAAATTGTCGGATAACCATGTTTCAGTAATTTCAAAATTTTTAATATTTTTTGTCATAGTTAACCGACCTTTAAAAAATAATGATATGCATTTTACATTAAGAAAAAACTGATAATTCAAAAAATCTATTAATTATAAAAAAAAATATTGGAGAAACCGACATTACTAGAAGATGATTATTGTACAGTTTAAATTACAGTTTCAAAAGTTGTTATCGAACAGTATAAAGAACCAGGGGCAAAGTGTAGTTTTTAAAAAATAAATGAATCAAATTGTAGGTTATGATAAACCTCATGGGGTAATTATAAATTTCCCTTCGGGTATTTAAAAAGAAAAATTGTGTCGATGTATAAACTCGACTCTCACATCTCTTGGATCTTTGTCATGTCCCAAATAAACCCATCCTACTCTAGTGCATTGAAAAATCATAAAAACATAAACTGTGATTTATATTAACCATTAAATTGTGATTTATAGTAACCATTAAATTTAGGTCGATATTATAGTTATCTTCCCAAGTTTAGAAATTTTAGACTTTTCTTAAGCTTTTACTTAGGTTGATATTAAAATTATATTCCCAGGTTTAGAATTTTACACTTTTCTTAAGCTTTTTGTATTGACATCAATTATTAAAACCCCAATTTAAAATTGTATGATGGCTGTCTTAAACTAACTTTAATATGTTTAATAATATTTTTAATGGATATTTTTTAAAATAATTTTACAGTTGCAAAAAAAGAAAATTGATAACTAAAATGATTATAAAAATTACCCAAAATCTTGAAATTATCATAATATATTTATTTATGTAATTTAGATCAAAATTTTAAAAATTATTGTCGGACAATATATAAAAGAGAATTAAAAAAAAGTGTAAATTACTAAACTTGATGGGTTAGTATGGCAAAAACAAAGTTACGGGTAACTGCAAATGACCAAACTAGAGAAGGCCTTTTAGGAAGGTCGCCTCAAATGGTACCGACAATGTCAAATATCGATTCAAGATCAAGAGTCCATGAAAAGAAACTGGCACTGTCGAATACAAGATTGCCTCTCCACTTAACCTACTCGTTAATTTCACGGCAAACTAACTACTAAACAGCTCAAGTTTCCACAGTGGCCCTATTTATCCACTAATATTAGTAAGTTAGGCCGATTCCCTACTACTGTTAAAATTAATTTGACGTGTCACAGTAAAATGCCAAATCAAAATTGGCATGAATAAGAAATCCTATCCCTAGGCTCCCATCCTTCTACGGATGGAATATGCATCATTCTGAATAGAATATTTGCTCAATTAATGACTAGTGGTTTATTTGGACTGTTTTTCAAAGATAACTGGTTTATTTGGCCTTAAAAAACGTTAGTGGCCGATCCGGGCCAACCAGGTAACATGAGTGGTTTATTAGTTATTTTTGCCTTAATATCACCTACGCGTTCATTCTAAAGTTATCTGAGAAGTTCCACGGAGAGCGAGATTCGTCGTCTTCTTAGTTCTGCCATACAACCACAAGCAAAATAAGGCTGGTTCGTCTCCGACCCCGTGAGTCGCCGCTGCCGCTGCTGCGACTGCCGTCAATTTTCGCTACTGAGTATCGATCGGAAATTCAACCTGGTTACTCTTCGAGCTGGTCCCGTGATAATCTTTGACGATGAATAAGCGGAAAAGGACTAGCCTTGAAACGGCGGTGGTGGATATGTGGCAGCGGGAGGTGGGGGAGCTCTCTACCCGGAATTTCGCTCTTCGGCTTCGAGCCTCAGAGGTCTTATCCTTAACTCATGTGTGAATCACATGCCTGTCTTGTTTTGTTTTTCGCTCTGAAAATCACATTAATGTTTATGATTCGGAACAACCTTGATGTTGAGTTGCGATTTTTGGAAAACGTGCTAGGTTGAAGTGAGGCCTAATTTCTCCATTAAAATTCGCCTATGTTTTTCCAATAATTTGCTTTTCAAATAATAGGTCTTCATTTGATCATGGGTCTTGGTTTAGCTATGGAATCAGAGTGTCCGCCATTGTGGTTCCAGATTCTGGGTTTTCTAATTACGGAGGACAAAAGCTATATTCTGTCAAGCAGATAAGCATTGTTCTTGTAGCCGTCGGTTATCAACGTCTCACGTTCAGTGATCAGCGGGTGCATGTTTCCTTTGTAGCAGATTGAGGAGCAAATCATTTTTCCTGTGTCATTCACAAAATAGGATAATGTCAGAGAATTTGTAAATATCTACACGAGTTAGAAAAATTTTGTATTAGAGGTGGCTACGAAAAAAGAGATCACCAATTGTATTCTGTTTATCCTGTTTAATTAGCTAAAATAATTTGAGAAAGTAGTTTGATTGGAATCTAAAAGCCTTACCCAGTAGGAGTTATCAAATTTCAATCAGCCCATTTTAGTCTTAAAAAACTGTCATAAAGTAGAATTTGATTAGGTTATAAATTTTATCTTTCAGGATCTTGTGCTTAAGCTCGACCTTCACAGCAGGCTTGTGAAACACAGAGGTTGTGTGAACACAGTAAGCTTCAATGTAGATGGTGATATTCTAGTGTCAGGATCTGATGACAGGCGGGTTATATTTTGGGACTGGGAAAGTGGAAGAATCAAACTCTCATTTGACTCAGATCATAGCAGCAATGTTTTCCAGGCAAAAATTATGCCTTACACTGATGATCACAGCATAGTTACCTGTGCTGCAGATGGGCAGGTATGTATGTGCATATATTATTTATCATTTTGAATATTAAGAGTAAAACGAATGATGATGTCTCTTTTCATCTGTTTCTTCTAAATACTGAAACCCTGTGTGGAGAAACCATAGTTATCTTAAGTTATCATTTGCACTGATTGTTTTGGTTGAAAAAGGTTTTACATGGAGCTGAATATAACATGTTGGAACAATTTTCACTTTGAGGCTTGGTAATGCAAACAGTATAACTCTTATCCCAAACTTCTTTTTTTTTTTTTATATCAAAGTTCATTTTTTGTATGTTTTTCCTTTTTTATTTTTTTTTGCCATCAACAAGTCATCATAGTAAAGTGGTTATGTTCTGTTTTTGTAGCATCTTTTATATCTTGATTTTATGTGTAAAATTTTCCAGTCTTTTATGACAATGTTCACTCAATTGTAGGTTAGACATGCCCAAATTCTTGAGCACGGTGGAGTGAAAACTAAGTTACTTGCCAAACATCAGGGACGAGCTCATAAGCTGGCCATTGAACCTGGAAGCCCTCACATATTTTATACTTGCGGTGAGGATGGACTAGTACAGCATGTGAGTTGCTTAATGCTCAATAGTAAATTTCAGAATCTTTTTGTTACTGATATTTCTAGGTTGAGAAAACTTCAAATAATTTCTAAGTGAGAATCAATATGTAATATGTTTATATGCAAGAAGTCCAACTTGATCATTAGCGTTGCTTTTAACTTAACTGCTAACCATTGAGTATGATAATTGGCAGTGTCTATTTTATTTCAGATTGATCTTAGGACCAGTCAGCCTAGAGAACTTTTTTCATGTCCTCCAGTTGATGATAGCAGGAGCTACATGCCAGTAATCCACCTAAATGCTATTTCCATTGATCCAAGAAACCCAAATCTCTTTGCGGTTGCAGGGTCTGATGAGTATGCTCGGCTTTTTGATATTCGCAAATATAAGGGGGACGGTTCAACTGATTTTGGACACCCTGCTGATTACTTTTGTCCACCAAATTTGATTGGTGATGACCAAGTTGGTATAACAGGCTTGGCCTTTTCAGATCACAGCGAGCTTCTCGTCTCATACAATGATGAAAATATCTATCTGTTTAATCGGAATATGGGACTGGGGCCTGATCCCACTCCATCTGTTCTGTCAGCAAGTAGTGATGTTTCTGTATCTGTCGAAACTGATGAAAAGTTAATCCCTCAAGTTTACAAGGGTCACAGGAATTGTGAGACAGTTAAGGGTGTAAGCTTCTTTGGCCCGAAGTCTGAGTATGTCACTAGTGGGTCAGACTGTGGCAGGATTTTTATTTGGAGGAAGAAAGGTGGTGAACTGATTCGTGTCATGGAGGCAGATAGACATGTGGTCAACTGTATTGAGTCTCATCCGCACACAACTGTACTTGCAAGTAGTGGCATAGAGAATGACATTAAGATGTGGACTCCGAAGGCTGTTGAGAGAGCTGTTCTTCCTCCCAATATTCCACAGGTAAGCTTTCTTTTTTCCAGATGTGAGGAAAAAATTAAAACACGCATGCAGAATTAGAAACTTTTTAGGGTTGGAGCAAGTTATTTTAGTAACAAACTGTACCACAGGGAGCTGATTTCTTTGCTGTATCTGTTACATTGATTTACTAGGACTTCAGAATTAAAAATCATAACATTTCTTTGCTATGTATGTAACATAGTAAGAGAGAGCTGATTTCTGTTTGTGTTTATTAAGACAAAAATGCACCTGTATTGCTTCCTCTGCTGCCATTGTTGGGCAATAGGTTGTTCTTAGGACATCTAAAAGAGGCAAAATTGAAGCGTGCCAAGTAATTCCTTCCCATCATGGGCAGCTTGAAATTTTATGTTGAAAGTTGCAATGTTTTCTTAGTTGATAATGCATGGTTCTGTAAGTCATATATGTCAATGCAGTAGACGTATGAGAAGCAGAGGAACTAATTTCTCTGCTGTTATTTTGTTGCAAAAGGTTCGGAGACCGTATCAGTTTTGTTTGTTTTCCTTTGTTGGAGATGATGAGGATCGTTATTATTTTGATGATGAGGAGGATGAGGATGATGATGATGGTGAAGATAGTGGTGATCATGTTTTGTGTGATGATGATGGGGTTGATGCCTATAGTGAAATGGAGTATGGTGATGATGATGATGACGCTGACGATGATGAAGACGATGACACTGATGGTGGTGATGAAGGTGATGATTATGACAGTGAAAGTGAAGATGGAGAGAATACCGATGGTGAAATTGATGATGATTATGACGATAGTAATATGGATGATAGCAGTTTTGATGTTAGAAATATTTCTGGTGGTTATGATGACGCTAATAGTGATGACTGTAATTTTGAACTTTCTATGTCTAGTTCAAACCAAAGTCCAGGAGCTGGATGTGCCGAATAGCTTCACCAGAGGACCTGCTGATGCAGTTATTTTCACTTAGGAGGCAGGAGAGCGGCCCAGAGCAAAATGGAGATAGCTCAGCTGTAGGTCGGGAACTTCTTGAGCTTGTACTGGCATTTAACACTAATAGTGATGCTTCTGATGATGGAGGAGATGCATCCGGGGCTGATGACTTGTTTAGTTGAGTGCTGTAGCACCTCTTAAGCCACCGAATGTAGCAACTGTAAATAACATACAGTCGTATGTGTTGACTGGGACTTCGCAGGTTCTCCTGCTGCAGCTTATTTTCTATATGCTCCGAGTTTTGTTTCATTTAGTTATTGGAATGAAATTTGCTGTCTATTGTTAATGCGCGCCTTTTAGCATGCTGTTCTATATTTTCCAGCTGTTTTAGTTCACAATGAAATCACAAAGCTCTGTTTCTCTCTAGCATAACCTGAAACTAAATAACTTATTTTATTGTAAGCGTATGTACTCGAACAAGAGCTAAGACAGATCTCAGCAATTACCCAAATAAATTAGCAGCGACCTCCACTGGCAACCTCCACCATAGACACTGACCAGTTCTTGCCTCGTAACATTCCTTCCTGTGAAAACTCGTCCCTGGTTCTGAATGTTGCTTTCTGCAGGAACTCGTCCCTGGCTCTAAGTGATGATCCTTTGAAGCCTTCCTCTTCTCTTATTGCATCCTTCATTTTTATTTGAACTTCACGTGCCTTCTTTCTCATTTCTTCCCCTTTCCCTGTCTTCCTTGTTGCCGTCTTGATCACTCCTGCTATATGATCTCTGCTGACTGCAGATTCAGTTCCTCTAGCAAGCTCCACACAAATGCCTACTTGTTGCTCCAACATGTGGGAGTTGAACATCTGCTCTCCCGCTAGTGGCCATCCGATGATTGGCACCCCACAGACAAGACTTTCAAGCACCGAATTCCAACCACAGTGGCTAAGAAACGCGCCCGTTGATTTATGAGAGAGGATTTCAACTTGGGGTGCGAATTCACGGATCAAAAAGCCCTGATGCTTGCTCCTGATCCTGCCCTCAAATCCATCAGGTAACCAAGCCTCCTCAGTTGCACGGAATCCCAAAGGTGGCCTAATCACCCAAACAAAAGCAGCTCCACTTGCCTCTAACCCCATAGCCAGTTCCCTCATTTGCCAAGGCGAGATCGAGTTCTGTGAACCGAAACATATGTACAGAACTGAACCTGGCACCTGAGCATCAAGAAATGAAAACAATTCTTCGTGCTTATCATTGTGATCATCTTTCTTCGCCAAAGTGCATGCTGGCCCTATCATGTACACCGGCTTTCCTCCCATTTTCCGGCTGAAGTACTTTGCCCCGGCGCTCTCCAACTCCTGTGTGCTGTTCAACATGATGGAATCAGAGGCAAAGCAGAGCATGAACTGGCGAGCTCTGTAGTTGAACCATGATTCGGCAAAGTCATTGTACTTGAGGTCATCACTAAGCTGCGAGCTCTGTAGTTTTAATGCTTCAGGGAAATCTGGAAGCAAGAACTCCTCTTCCGTGCCCTTGCATATGTCTTTATTGAATGAAAGTGAGAAATAAACTCCCATTCCATAACCAGAGCCTGCTATGAAGACAGAATGGAAGATTCCGAGTTCTCTGGCAACCTTAAGTGTCCAAGCCAAGAACATGTCAGAGATGATGCACACCGGAGCTCTTCCTTCTCTCTTACTGATATCTATGATGAGCTCTCTGAAGGGGGTTTCAAGCTCTTCGGAGGCTTCAAGAAACCGAGCAATGAATTCAACCGGGAGCTTATCGGTGTTCTCTGTCCCCGGAGGAAGGCCGTATGCAGCTGCGTCGAAGGTGATTTCGGCGAAGTCTATGTCGGTTTCGGAAGCAAGTGAGGATCTGAGTTTTTTTATGTTGAGAGGGGTATTAACAATGGTGATTGAGTAGCCTGTGCCTCTGGCTTCTAAGAGTTTTGCTAAAGCCATGAAAGGGTTGAGATGGCCATGAGCCATGAACGGGAACATCACAATTCTCTTTTTCTCAGCCATGGCTGAAACTGCAAGGGATACTGACAAGAGAGGCCGGCTATGCACAACTCTGCCTCCATTGCATGTATATATAATACTGGTCATGGCAGAGACATCTAATTATTCGTTTATGGAAATGGGAAAGAACCATCAATCTTTCACCATATTTATAATCCAGAAAAAAGGAAAAAACAAAAGAAAGACAACTAATATATTAATTATTATCCTATAGACTGATGTCTAATTAGACATATTAATCTATTTCTAATTTTCCTATATATAACTCATAACTTAGTAAAAAAAATTAACTAATTTACCCCTAGACCAAAACTCAACCTCACCCCAGATACCCTACCTTTGTCGTCACTTTCGTCACTGACTCTTCTAACGAACCGATACCGCATCTAGATCTTGCCATCATTACTCGCCTTTGGATCTCGTCATCCCTCACCGCCCCTTACCTTCAAATCACGTTGCCACTCACATCCAGATCTCGTACCATCAATCACCTCTAAATCTCAGCATTGTTGCCCATCGGATCATGCCAATTGTTGTTTTCAAGTCGTGTCACTCATTACTTCTAAACTTACAAAATTGTCAAAGACAATTACATGGAAAAATATTTGACCTAGTGCTAAAAAATGTCTACAATAAAATGTAAATGTGTCTAATATAATATATGAAATAGTCTGCAAAATAATATAAAAATAATATATTATAATGTACAATTAAAAGTGTTTGAAGCTACAAGAATAAATGTTTAATTGAATATTGAAAAATGTCTAAAAAAAAAATGTAAAAGTGTCTGAATTAAAAGTGTTTGAATTAACTCGTGAACAATTTATTATCTTCAAAGCATAACTGTTTGAAATAATAAAAAAAAGTGTTTGAAGTTATAAAAATAAGTGTTTAATTGAATATTAAAAAATGTCTAAAGAAATATGTAAAAGTGTCTAAATCAACTTGTGAACAATTTTTTATCTTTAGAAAATAATTATTTGAAAATAATAAAAAAAATGTCTAAACAAATATGTAAAAGTATTTAAACAAAAATGTAAAAATGCTGAAAACAATATACAGATAAATTGTATAAATTAATGAAAAAAAGTGTTTAAATTAATATCTAAAAATGTCTAAATTGAAATACAAAAATGTCATAACAATAACTAATAAATAAATTTTATTTTTTATTGGGAAGACAAATTCGTTCACAGCCTCTTCTCCCTGTCATCCCTCTCATCTCTCATTTCTTCTCTACCGCCCTCCCTCGACAACAACCACGTCCACAGCCACCCTCCCCCAACAGCCCACCCTCCTTCCACGCCCGTTCGCCTTACCCTGTCTACCTCTTTGGCCTTTCTTCATCGTTCCCCTCACCTCGTCGTTTGTCTTATTGTCATTGCGCCACCTCTCCTCTAATCGCACCGCCTCACATCACCAATCATCTGCTCAGATCCCTGTTGCTCATCATTACCAATCGTCAACTCCGCTTCTCAAGCAACCATCGACTCAGCTTCCCATATCCATAGTCCACACCGCCACCTTCATCTTATTGCCAAAGGAGAGCTTCGGGAGGTAGTGATGGCCGCCGACAATGCATTTGAGAGATGGGTGAGAGTTGGTGCCTGGACAGAGATGATAGAGGGTCAGCGCACGCAAAAAGAGAAATATAGTAAAGAATGAAATTTAAAATAAATAGCAAATCTGTAAAATCACATCCTATATCTAATTAGACATATATTCAGCATATCCCTTTATCTAATTTATTGATGATTAATGGCCGTATCAAGAAATTTCCAGCAAATAATATGGGTTGTTGCCCTACCAAAAAAAATAATAATTGGAAGGTTACTTATCCCATAGTATTTAATTACTTAATCATTTACATGCTTCTGTCTTTTTCCCCAAGTCCATGGAAGAAATTGTTAGAAGGCGACGAGAATCACTATGATTTCATCTGTCCTGCTGAGCTAAGCTCTGAATCCTGTCAGAGCAGGTGTACTTAAAAATTAAAATAAAAGAAAATTTTGTGACATTTTACCGGTTCATGACGACGCTATTTCTTAGTGAGTTAGTATGACCTAAACCAAACCACCAGAAATTCTCTATTTTTTAGGAGTACGACTCTGTTAATAAGTTTTCCATTTTAAAGCAAGAACTTGGTTGCCTAACCTAGCAACTGGGCATGCCAAGTCCCTTAAACAAACAATGCTCTCTAGATTTCATTTCACCGAGCTGGGCAGCCAGAATTTCGTCGGCTTTAGCATTTTTGCTGTTAATCAGTGGTTTGTATCACATCACATAAGTGTGCGTTATTGTATTTGCAGTTTGTTAGGACAGTGGCCATTGACTTAGTACAAACTATAAATATATTTCATCCGTTTCACTTTGTATAAAATTTTGAGTTTGGTGTGAGAATTAAAAAAAAAATCACTTTTATCATTCATTTTTAACACATAAATTAAGAAAGACAGAAAAAATGATTTATTCTCATTTAATTTTAAATTATGTATATCAATATACCATAAATATCAGGGATATGTTGTGTATGGGGTCCACAAAACTCAGTAAATTTTTAATTTATTTAAAAATATTAAACAATTTTTTATGGATCTCACTAAAATTTATTAAATAAATGTGTTAATTTAAGAATAAAAACAAAACGCTAGTGTTATCAAACCCAGCTGGTCCGACCAGTTAGGCCCCGTTTGGGAACAGCTTTTGTCATCAGCGTTAAAGTTTTGGATAATTTATTTGACGATTGAGATGGAAACGCTGAAGCTAAAAGCTAAAAGCTACCATTAGATAGTTTTTTCAAAACTCTAAAGCTAATCGCTGACGCTAATGTCAAACGGGGCCTTAGACTGGTTCAACCACCACTCTGGGGCATAGCGCAGGGGTGAGAAAATTTTTTATTATATACGAAATAATCAAGTAACCGGAAAAAAAAAATTAGTTTTCAATTATCACTTTTAAATATAATTTCAATTTTTGATTATAACCGAAAATTGGTATAAAAATTCAGTTCGGTATTTGGTTTACTTCAATTAAAATTTGGTTAACTGAATTTTAATTTTTACAGGTATTTATATTTGAGATTTGGATAGATTTATGTATGTGATAAATATTTATTATGTGTACGTATATGATGTTAGGAGTTTGAATGGATTATAGATGTTTGTTATGTGATTGGAATGTGTATTTTGATTGAAATATGCAATGAATATTTGATGTTTGGAATGTACATGCGTATAATTTGGTTATTTCAATTAAAAACCGAGGAACAAATTTTTTTTTGTTATTTTGGTTTTATCCAATAATTTGGTCTATTTGGTTGTTAGTATATAAGACTAAAAACCCAAATAAATTCTATTATTTGGTTTTAGTTAAAACTGAAAAAATTGAATAAGCACCTTTACACAGTGGGCTAGGTTGCACCTTTAAACCCTCTTAGGTTTAAAACCCGGTTAAACCCGTTAGACCCAAAGACCCCAGTAGCTTGGTTAACCCAGGTTAAACAAAATTTATGTGGATTCTAGGCTTTGCTTTTTTTTTTTCTATAATGTGGGCTTTGTAACTTAGATCACTTAATTATGTTGAATTAATATTTGGTTGGCCCAAAGTTGAAAAAAAAATAAAAAAACTTAGAAGTTAAAAGGACACAGACGACAATCTCAAGGCAAAGTGCAAACAAAGTCTTAGAAGAAGTGAAGAGAGATGGATAGAAACTGATCAAGCATAAGAGATTATTGTATTCTTTATATTATTAGTACTTTATAGGATTTATCTTCTAGATAAAATAATTAATTATTCATGTATGTTGTTGGAATATTTAGGAATTTAAATTTAAAACTGGAATGATTGACTACACACTTAACTTATTGGACATTAAAATTATGTATTATTTTATTATGAAATATAAAATATAAAGTCTTATCATACATCATATGTATAAAAAAAATATTAAAGCATGTTGCACTTTGGATAGAAGCAACATGGCATGCTTAGTAGGGTGTGAGCATGCTTATATGTAAAGGCTGTTGTATATTGTAATTGGCCTTACTAGTTAAACTGGTTGGCCCATAACCCGTCCACCTTTCCAAGTTGTTCCCCTAGTCGAGTCTGACAATATTGCAAAATGTTAAGAAAAAAATGAATAATTATTTTTTTTTATAGTTATGTTGAAATTAAATTATGATTTCATGTGTTTATTTTATAAGTATGTTGTACATAAATCTTCAATACAAAAAAATTATATTGTATATAAATGATTAATTATAAATGGACCCCAAAAATTTCTAAATACGTTTCTGATAAATACATATATAAAATAATAAAAAATAATTGAAGTGCATATTTTAATATAAATATTAATATTATTTCCAATCTTTTCTATTTTGAAAAATAAAAATTAATTCATAAATGGCAACATGATTTAGATTTGGAAATCCTTGTGATTCTTCTTTGTTTTTTGATGTACAAAAAATGGTTGAATTTTTTAATAGATGACTTTAGGAAAAGTTAAAGATGAGGAAACAAGAAATCTAATGGTCTAAAAACCTCAAAAATCTAGAATTTTTTCGATACAGTGGCGCTGATGTCGAACTCAGTTTTCAGATGACTGTTTGACTCAGTTCCCCGTGAGAGGGAAGAGAGTGAAAGAGAAGCATGTGCAAATAGCTACCGAACAGATCAGCATGCTGCAAAATTACAGCTATAAGTCCCTCCCCTATGCCCCGATTACCACTTAAAGCATCAATGTTTACAATGTGACATTTTTGGTAGTGTCCTTCTAATGGTGGGGGCCATGGGGATTGATGTAGTTGGTATTTTTCAACGGATTTGGCCATTGCAACCCCTTTTTTGATGTGTTTCATGACACATTTCCAACGCAAGGCCTTTAGTAAATTTTTCAATGATTTTAGCCATTGAAAATTTTTAACACACGTTGCTGTTGGAAAGCCCCATTTTTTAGTAGTGTTAGGAAATTTATGATAAAAATAATTAAAATATAAAAATTATATTTAGCGCTTTTTATCTTTCGTAATACTACCTCCGTCCCAAATTAGATGAAACATTTGACTGGGCACGGAGATTAAGGTGTATGTAATTTGTGTTAATTTTTTATATAGTAAAAGTTTAAATAATGATTAAAAAAAAGATTCTTTTTTGGGTTTTGTGCAATGAGAGATTGAGTTGATATTAAAAAAAGAGTCTTTATTGGGTTTTGTGTAAAAAGATTATTTAATTGTTTACACTTTTCCAAAAGAGAAAACGTTTCAACCTTTTTTAGACTTTCAAAAAAAATATATGTTTCAAGTAAACTGGGATAGAGATAGTATTTTTTTTCACAAAAAAGGTAATATTTCATGGTTAGCTGCAAGTTACAGTAAGAAACTAGTGGTAATGTACATGGCACACAATAACGGTAATAAAGAAAAGATCGAGGTAACTGTTGGTTTGCAATTGATTGACAGAGTCGAAAGGTAATGATTAGGTGGGTAATGACAATAATTTCTACAATGAAATGTGGACAGAAATTCCCCAACTCGTGTCGGTAGCAAATACTACCGCGTGTCGCTTTGGTTGGCCACTTTACTTTTATTTTAGTAAAATTCGACTTAAATATATTTATATTTATGTGCATTAAAAAAATTAAAAGTTATATTTAAAAAATATCGTCTTAAAGTTCCATTTCTATATGAAAATTTCACATTTTCATGATAAATTTTGAAAGAACTGAAATTATAAATTATTGTTGTAAATAGTAAAAAGTTATAGATTTTGTGTGACTGTGAGAATATATAGAAATTAGATTTTTTTTAAATTAATATTAAAAATAAATTTATGTTACTTCCTCTGTTCAATGTTCTTTGCAATATTTATTATAAAGTAATTAATCTATAATTTTTACTTTCAAAATTTTAGTTTATAAATGAAAAATATTTATATATGAATAATAAATAGAAACCTATAATTTCTATATATATATATATATATATATTATTTTTTCCAACAAACAATAATATAAATAAATTAAAATTAACTTATTTGAAAAAAATTAGGAAAAAAAATAGTAAAAGCGAGAATGAGGTATCAAAGGACTTGCACTCACTGATCTCGGTGGAGGACACATACATACTTAAATAGGCAGAGATTGCCTGCAACCTACTCAGAAATGGAGAAGCAAACAATGTTTTAAGGTACTTACTAAAAATTGCATTATACTTAGCTAATTACTCCCCCTATCTTGTAAAGCTTATCTATTTTATTATTTATAATAATTAATTTATAATTTTTTAAAAAAATATTTTTATAGAAATATAAATTTTTTATATGAAAATGGTACCTTAAAGACTTTAATTTATAAATATAATTTTTTAAAATTTTTTATAGTTCAAATTAATATAAACATATTTAAGTTAAATATTAATTAAAAAATAAAAGAATCATTTTTTGTGGAGCAGAGGAAAAATGAGGTAAGGAACCTTCCTCTGTCCGCCTCAGGGCAAAAGGAGAAAAATAATCAGATAAGTAAACTTACGAGTGAGAGTGAGACCAAATATACGAATACGACAAGTTAGTAGCTATCAAGGGCGAATCGCCATTTGGACTTGTTGGTTATAAATAACAGGGGGTAAAATTCATCATAGGTTATCTAGCTTATTATTTTGTCCTATTTAGGTATTTTATTTTTATTTTATCTTAGTGAAATATCTTTTCTTTTATTATGTGTCCTGTTTCACTATCTTTCATCAAATTAATTGTTAAATTGGATGAAAAATGATGTTGTGGTATTAAATAATACTAAATAAACTTAAAATGATGACTTCAGTACTTAAACTATTTTAATTATTAATTATAACCCTTAAAATTTCAATTAAGCCAATTCTACCCCCAAACCTTTTAATCTTCCATCTTTACTAACCTTTTAAAGTTTCACTTAAGCCAATTCGCCAGAACCGCACCACTACCCAATCTCCTAGTCTCCCCGTCTCTTTTTCATCCAAATCTAGGCGCCTCAATCACACCCTCACCTTCACCGCCTAGATTTGCCATCCACCAAGGCTTCCCTCTCTTCCGTCTATATTTGCCGGAACCGCACCATCGCCCCGTCTCCCCGTCTCTTCTTCATCCAAATCTAGGTGCCTCGATCACACCCTCACCCTTACCGCCGTTGCCGTCCTAGTCCCAAGGCCCTACCGTTTCTTTTTGTTAGAGCAACAATGTCTTCCATGGCATCGCCGCTACATCTGGATTTTCTGTTCCACTCTCTTGTCTCTTCAATTTCTACTTCACTCTGCTCCTGTAATCGAATGGGAGAATTGATGAATCGAATTGGAGAATCAGCAATCAAATCAAAGAATACGAGGCGGTGGAGAGGGAGCGCTGGAAGCAGCCTTGTGGTGAGGAAGGAGGCCACTGGTGGGAGCGGGCTGGTGCCAAAGGAGGAACGACAATGGTGGGATTGACGTGGGAGCAGCGGTATAAGGGGCTGTGGGGCAGTGGCGCCCATATTTTCCACCAGAAATGGAGCGTGGCGGGTGATGGCAACGGTGATGATGTGAAGGGTTGGATTGAAACCAAGAAGAAAGGAAGTCCATGAGCTAGAATTAGTAATTGAAAAAAAATTGAGCACTAAAGTTATCATTTTAAATTTATTTTGATATTATTTACTGACATGTCATCATTTTCCTTCAAACTTAATTTTGAAATTAACGGAAAGTATCTAAATAGGACACGTAATAAAATATAAGGTATTTCACTAGGATAAAATAAAAGTAAGATATCCAAACAGAACAAAAAAATAAGCTAGGTGACCCTTAGTGTATTTTCCCCAAATAACAGGTAAGCCAACGCCTGCCCTGCGTGAATCACGATAGGCTGCGGCTTCTAGAAACAAATTAGCTAGCTAGCCAGCTTTTTCAAATGTGTGGTTTCCTTCCAGCAGGCAAGACCATCCCATCACTAATAATAACAACCGCTCAGACACATTCCGTCATCAAAGCAAGCTCCATCACAAAGCTTTTGCTATTTGTAGTACTACATTAATTGTCACGCTTACTACATTTTTTATATTAATTATATTTTTAGAAAAAAATATTAAAAATTTATAAATTCAAAAATAAGTTAAAAGATATTACGGCAAATACATAGAGGTAATTTATCATGTTCTCGCCCAAAAATAAATCAACCTAAAAAATCTTCCCTTAAAACAGCTGAAGAGAAAGGGAGAAGTACGGTAGTAAGATCGCACTGATTATATATGTCAAGATCTAACCTTTAGTACCAGCAACGCCATATACCAAGAGGGAGCTCAAATCAATTTAAATGAATTAACGAGAGCTCATTTTTCTGTGATTAATGCGGGTCAAAGTGGATTGCTTTAGGGTGTGCGTCTTCTAATATGAAGAAGGGCATGAACTTTGGTATCAATGACATTTCTCAGCTACACGTGGCCATGATAGATATTAATTTTTGTGGTTAAATATATTTACTTTTTATCAATTTTAACTACTATTTTATACCTCATCACTTAACATTTTTGGCCGATTCTAGCTTTGATCATTTATTTTGTAAATTAGAGAAGCGGACCGTAGCATTGGAATAGCACCAAGATGAGTGGAACAAAAAACTGGCATATTAAAGTCAAAGCAGATTTATAAATATGAGACTTAAGCCCTAAAAGTGAAGCTCATGCACCACAGTTTAAAAGTCATTGCCTACAAATTGCACTATGGAGGCCTAGGTACCAACTGAGGCCTAAGCCCTAGGAACCCTCGAGGCTGGAGGCCTAGGTGCTAGAACACCCCTTCCTGAGGCTTAGGCTCCATGAACTTTCGAACCTGGAGGTCTAGGTGCTAGAAAACCACCTCCTAAGGCCTAAGCGCCCTTGTACCCAGGAAAAATGATCCCTAACCTCAATTTTGAATCTAAGCTTTCTATTGGCAAAGGATTTCTATCCAAATGAATTAGTGAGGTGAAAAGAACATCTTCAAGAGTAGAAAAACTTGGAACCTAGCAAAAGAACTCATTCTTCATCTTTATCTTCTCATCTTAGAACTAGTTTTTTTATAACCACCATTATTAGTATTCTTGATTTTTCTTTGTCACCATAGGAGCTAGCTTGGAGTGTTCAAGGGGGCTTGCTTAAAGACCTTGGAGGCAAGCTCTTCTAATCATCTTGGGTTTATTCTTTCATCTTCCTTGTAGTTTATCATGGATGATATAATGTTTATTTTCATGATTATGTTTTATTTAGTTATGGAGTAATCTTTTTTAGCATTTTCTATAGATGAAGCTACTTTGATTGATTATGTTAGATGAATTCATGGTTATGTGATGTTAGTTTTCTACTAAATGTATGTTTATTCTTCTCTTGAGCTTATTGTTGTGTTAGCTAGTTGATACCCATAATTAGTTGCACTATAAATTGCCTTTAAATTATTGGAAAAGATTAAAAGCTATTAGACATAGCAGAAGAATTTAATGGCCATGGGCTTGTTAGGAAATTAGTCTAACTCATTAGGTAAATGTAAATTGAGCTCTAATGCCTCTTTCTCAACTTATAATTGGATAGAAATCCTTATTGCGTTTAGGTTAGAGAGATTAATTCTTTCACTTGGAAAAGTAAGAATTCAATTTAGCAACTTTACTAACATGCTTTGAAAACTAACTCACTAACTTGAATTCACCACTTAATCAAAACAAGTAGTGAATCTATAGGAAATGTGCTTTAGTGATTTTTCAAAACCCCATATTTTCATCGTATTCCTAGCATATTAGTTTAGTGGCATTTTAATTAGGCTAGCTTAACTTAGACCCATTAATTTACTTGTTTAGCCTTTTATTTGATATTGTTGATTTAGCTAAAGTTGTCTTAATGTAGTGGTACTTGGCAAGTGAATCAATCAATCTTCATGGGAATGATACTTACTCACCCCATCTACACGTCCACCATGCACTTGCGAGTTAGGGATTAAAATTCAACTATAAGCCATAATCACTGATACAACTGGTCAGAGAAACTGATCCAGCGACACCCAGCTTCTTCCAGCCTCGTTGGTGCTTGTTGGCATCAAATTTAGTATGTAGAGCCCCGATTTGAGCTACTTGCACTAGAGAATCCTCTCTACTGCATTGCCATCATGTCCGAGCTTGGATTCAGAACAAATTGATAGGTGGATCCAAAGGTGGCATGTAGGATACAGACCTAAGGGATGACAAAAGCAACTGGGGGTGGGTCACGGGGCTTAAGGAAGGATCAACATCACAGATCAACATCACATCAATAGGCCATAGGTGTCTGAGCTGGGGGTGGGTCATGGGGCTTAGGGAAGAATCCTCTCTGTTGCACTGTCGTCATGTCTAAGCTTAGCTTTATAACGAATTGATAAATGGATCTGAAGGTGACACGCAGAATACAGACCCAAGAGACGACAGAGGCAGCTGGGGGTGGGTCGCGAGGCTTAGGGAATGATCAATGTCGCAACAATAGGCCATAGGTGTATGCTCCTTTATGAGAAAGCACGTGACCAGCAACGGTGGTATATTCGGTAATAAACGTGAACTTTGAGATTAATTAGACAAAACAGAAAATAGGTCAGAATTACCCGCCGAAAACCTGCGATCAACCTACAATTAATCAGTCCTCATTAATTCATTTAATGGGAGAAAAACTGGCTCTAAATTTGTGCTTGTGTTGTAGTCCTTGTTTAGCTTTCCTTATGCTAAAATGTATATTCTAACTAGGTGACATGACATGTAAATGCCAGGAGGCATAGAAAAAAAAATGGGAAAAAGAATAAAAAATGTAGCAAATAAAAATTTAAATAGGTAAAACTCTTATGTGGTGAAAGTAAGGTAGTGGTAACTAAAAACAGAAGTAGTAATCCTAAGTAGAATCAATGGGCGGAACTAGAACACAATGAGAAAAAAGGCTGATACCAATATATAAGTATGGGATTGTTAAATTATCAGCCTTTTCTCTCATCAAAACAGGGATTTTTACATTGTTTTAGCATCCCAACTACGGTAGTATGTCATAGCATTCTAGGTGTCATCGTATGAAAAACTCAAATAAGAGTTGTTAGATCTTTAACCTGTTACTGGTTAACCAAATATCGATAAGTTAGAAAAAAAAATAAGAAAAAAAATAAACTAGAAAATGAAAACATTTTGAGTGAGGCGAAAGTAAAGAAAAAAAATCCATTGGGCTAACATTTGAAAGTGAGGAGAGGTTTCATGAAAGTCTGAATCTGTTAGGAAGTGAAGTGAATCGCACGACGGGCAGAGAAATAAGTTTATTGGTGGCCAGAGAACAACAACATTTTTCTTTTGGTTTGTGGCATGAGATTGAATGAATCTGATAGAACAAAAGCTGACTCAGGGATAGCAAACGCATAAATATGAAAAGAAAAGTGACAGGGCAAATACAAAAATGATTAATTGAAATAAAAAGTGATAATGTAAAAAAAAAAAACAATCAAAGAAAATAAAAAGCAATGGATAATTGAGTTGATTGTGAACCATGGATCCTAAAAGTGAACCGATTCACATTTAGGGGTCTAATAGAGAACCAGTGACCATTTGAATGTAAACTGGTAAATACTAATTCACATTTAGGGGGTCTCGGGTTCCCATTTAGAGGTATGATGGAGAACCAGTGACCTCCCTAAATGTGAATCAGTAAGTATTAGTTAACATTCAAGGGCGACCTAGTTTACATTTAAGGGCCTGAAGGAGAACTTGTGATTCCCTTGAATGTGAACCGGTAACGGTAAGTACTGATTAATATTCAAAGGCCTGAAGCAGAACTAGTGACCCCCCTGAATGTGAACTAGTAAGTACTGGTTCACATTCAGGGGCCTGAAGGAGAACTAGTGATGTCCCTAAATGTGAACCGGTAAGTATTGGTTTATATTTAGGGGCCTAAAAAAAAACCAGTGATCCATGAACCGATAAATATTGGTTCACATTCAGGAGCCTAAAGGAGAACCAATGACCCCTCAAAATGTGAACCAGTAAGTACTAGTTCACATTTAGGGCCCTGATGGAGAACCGTGACCCCTTGAATATGAACCGGTAAGTACTAGTTCACATTTAGAAGTCTGATGGAAAACTAGTGTCCCCCCCATTAATGTGAACCGATAAGTAGTGATTCACATTCAAGGGGTCCCTAGTTCACAATTAGGGGCCTAAAAGAGAACCAATGACCACATTGGTTTACTTTCAAGGGGTCACTGATTTACTGTCAGGTCCTTGACAGTGAACCAGTTACCCCTCCGAAACGTGAACCAGTGAGAAGTGATTCACTTTCAGGGGGGTTACTGGTTCATCGTTAGGGGCATGACAGTGAACCAGTGACCCCTCTAAATGTAAACCAATCCTTACTAGTTCACATTCAAGGGGTCAATAGTTCACCATCAGGCCCCTGAGAGTAAACCAGTGATCCCATGAACGTGAACTAGTTCTTATTAATTCACTTTTAGTATGTCATCGGTTTACCATCAGGCCCCTGAAAGTGAACTAGTGGCCCTCTAAATTAACCAGTTCATTTTATGAGAATTAAGACTTGAGTAGAAATTAGATAACGTTTCAGATTGATTTGGTAAAAAAATAAAAGTTCTAGGATTGAAGTGCTTTTTTCCAAAAAAATGTGGTGCCAACATTTTTCTTTTCTCTTTAGCACTTTCTATATCTCATAAATGATTTTCTTCTCCCTTTATCACTTTTTATATCTCATAAACATTTTTTGTGGTTTTTTAAACACTTTTTACCAACTATAAATTCTAGTTCACCAAATTCAATTATTTTTTAAGTGCAACGGTCAATCATTTTTTTGACATTTCAACTGTATGTTCATAAACCGTATCACTTTTTTCTCATGTTCTTCATTTTTTCTCATGTTCTTTGCATCTTATTCATCATATTCTAAAATACTACTACTAACCTAAATACATCTAGGAGACCTTTACACCTTTGATCATTTGTGCCTCACTACACTTTGTATTCTTCTTTCACACTAATGGGATGAAACATTTATGTGTTGATCAATATTGTAGGAACAAATTGATCAATATTATTTGAAAATTTAAGGGATTCTAGACACTACTAATATTTTTCCATTACATCATCTCCCCCTTCTATTTGCATTTACTTTTACCAACAAATTTACTTACTACTAATACACTAACTCTTTTTTTATGTTTTCATTAACTCAATTTTTACATTAACTCTCATTTATTATTATTTTTTATTCCAGCAATTTTTTTTTTGTTGATTGAGTCTTTCTTTTTATGTTTTTTTGTCTTAAATGTCATTGATTTCATTTATTTCACAAACATTTTACAACAACATTTCACAAAAAAAAAAATGCTAATAAATTATCTAATAATATATATCAAAATGATTGCAACTTATTTCTGATTTTTTAAAATTTATTTATCATCATATTTTCTATTTTACCTACTAGTGTTACATATCTACTAGTATCATAAATCTGTATGTATGTATATCTGTGTGTGTGTGTATTATAGCATATGTATTTTTTTTCCTTTTCAACATCCGTTTACTTTGTTTATAATAGTATTTCTGTTAACTGATATCTTCTATTTATTTTCAACTTAGGAATTAGTTATGTAAATTAAAGATTTTTTTTTTCAGATATAACCTCCACATTTTGAATTATTTATTTTATAAATATCCAATTTTAATTTGACATAGCCATATTAGATAAAAAGTACAATTGGCAGTATATAAGTTAAATACCACAATATTTTAGTATTAAGTTTTATAATAGCAATAATTTAGTTAAAAACTCATCAAATTATATGTGATCGGCAGTCTTCTTTGTATTTTTTTAATAAATCACCCTTAATTGGTAATAAAGATAAGTAATTACTCCCATTTGGAAAAAAATAAAAAGCTTATTTGGAATGCAATCATGGTCACTAAATTTCCATCGTAAATCTAGCACATAAATCTAACTTATTCATCAAGAATTTTGCAACTTGTTTAAGGTTTATGCTCTTGTTTATACGTCTACTTTCTCTCAGCCTCGTCTATTTTCTAATCTCATTGATCATCAAATACATTTGTCCCTTAATAACAAAAATATCAAAAATGTTAAAATTACTAGAATATTTTTATCAGATAATTTAATTTAGAATTTTAAATGTTATTATCGGAAATTGTAACGGAAGATGAGGTAAAGTATCGGTTTTTTAAAAATGGACAAATCGTATGTTAGGCCAAACTATAGAGGTTTTTTTTTATAATTTTTCCCTTTTATGTCTTTCGTTTTCCATTTACTGCATATTTTTTTTACCTGATAAAAAGTTTTATGTATTGAGATTTTAATCCACCACCACAATAAATACAAGTGGAAGGCTTTTGTCTTCCATTTAATGCTTTTTTAAATACATTATCATTTTTCGTTGCCTCCTATCACTTTTTCAAATACATTATCATTTTTCAGAAGTTCCTGTCTCAATGCTCTTGCTGCATTCTTATTACTTTATGAATATAAAAAACGCTTTCCCTTTTCTAGAAACACTTTTGTTGCCTTAATGCTTGACTCCATCTATTCTTGCTTTTCAGTAAAAGTAAACTCATGTTTATATTCTTTATCGCTTTTATAAAATGTTATTTTCCAAATTTGCTTCTTTGCTTTTAACAATTTATTAATGCACAATAAAAGCGTTACCGCACTCAAAAAAAGTGACTTAGTATAAGTAAAAGACTTTGTGTTCATGAAAAAGTCTATTTTTATAATAACAATGATTTTTAGCATATAAGAACACTTTGAAGAAAAAATCCCTCTAATTTTTAACAAATTTTATTCAAATTATTGAAATAACACAACTACTAACCTGCAACTTAAACTTCTCCTTGATCTTTCAGACCATCACAAACTTCTCTTCATTTGTTGAAGATCAAACTTGCATACTCTCTCCTTTATGTGACTGTCAACATGAATAATCAATAATGTAGGAATAATATAGGAATTCATCTAAAGAAAAATCGTAAGAATTTTAAATACTAACTGGTCTTTCTCAATTACTTTGTCCCCACACCCAGTACATTTGCATTTACTCATCATTACCAACCAATCTACTTCCTCTCAACACTGTTACGTTAACTCCTTCAACACCTATTCAATTCTAGTCTAGCATAACTCTCCCCTATTTATTAATTCTAATCTTCATTAACTTGAACCAATTATTAATTCTAACCATACTTATCTAACAATATTACTAATATAACATTAATATTTATGATACACTTTATTTTACATAAAATGATAATTATTTTCTATTTTTATAAATTTTTAGCCTCATAAATTACATATAAAATTTATTCACATACCCTCGGAAAAGCCAGTTAACAGGATGTAAATAATTTTTTTCCCCCTTATTTATCGTTTTGTCGTTTCTACCTCTCAGTTGCGGCAAGCAAAGCAGAATTTTCTCAACAGAACCACTTTGCATTACACAGATAATTGTACTACTACTCCACTCCAGCACGCATCACTTTTAAGGTTAGTGGTTGGTTAATTTTGAGCACTAACCTGGCTAAATCTAATGATTGCTTTCCTTGACCAATAATCTTACAAATTAAACAGAATGCTTGCTTTGGTTGCCTTTGATGAACCAAAGATATCCAACTCCAAGGTTAATCATGATTAAGTAAGTAATGACCAGACCAATAATTAAGACAATCTTTGAGCGTGGTTAGTCTATAGGAGCAGCCCTCCAATCGTCTCACTGATTACCGAACAGAAACTGCTCCATCATATAAAAGTATTTTAAGCAACAAATTAATTAAAGGCAGGGACTTATCGTACTCTGCTAATCGCTAATTAATCTCTAGTCTTCGCATAGGATTAACCAATCGAACAACTGTTAGAAAAAGATGAGAAAGTGACAGAAATTGGATTTGCCGTGTGGAAATTTGATAGGCACTCTCCCGGCCGCGGCAGCCGGTATCTTGTTTATACTATGAAACACGTTAAAACAATAAAATACAATTTATGAGTCTTAAAGCAAATAGTATAAGTATAGATATGATTACTTATTCATATGATTCTAGCAAGTTACACTTTGAGTGTGGGTAATCATTCAGAAAATTTCCCAAGAAGCCAATCCCCACTCCTCCTGGACTTCATTCCCTGTATATAATATATTGCCTGGACACAAAAGCATACAGTTTTATGGAGCACTTACTACTACTAGCTACAACTAGCTACTTCTTTGAATATATTCTCTTTATTTTTTTTTTTTGGGTAAAATTTCGTCAATGATTCCTAACCTTTAAATTGGTGCTCACTTTTAGTATTTGACTTATCAAATGATTTCATTTGGTCCTAAATATTTCTAAAATATTCTATATATATATTAATGCCTCACTTGATAAAATATATTATATTAGAATAACTGTTGGACAAAATTTTTTTATTTTTTTTATAACTACCTTAGAATAAATTTTATTTTAAATAATAAGGCCAATTTGTTTTAACTTAAGTCAACTGGTTTATTTTTACTTTTATATTTACATTTTTTTTGCTTAAAACCAATTTCATTTGAAACTCAATATTATGTACATACAATAATCCATTTGAAAATAAATTTTAATGTTGTTATTAAATTTGTATGAAATTTTCTTTTTTAATGTCTAAAACTAGAAAAATTCATAAAAATTTAGAAAAATGAAATTTAATTTAAATGGATTATTGCATCTATATAATGTTGGTTTTTAATTAAAATTAGTTATGGGTAAAAAAAACATAAGAATAAAAATAGATTTTTTCGAATTCAATTGACTTAAGTTAAAACGAACTGAGTGTAAATTTTTAACAATTAATACAAAATTTAAATTATCATTTTTTCCTCTATGTAATTTTGGTTATGTGTATCATTTATATGCACTAACATAACAACTTTCATTTGAGTTTATGGGTTCTAGCCAATAAGAGATCGATTAACATGAAACGTCCTTAATTGATTTAGGATAAAAAAAGAACAACCAATGAATTCGTTGTGAAAATGAAATGATAATCAAACGTCAAGGGCTATTTACGAAATTTATCACTTTTTTTTTTTTGGCCTCATATAATGAGTAAATTGCATTCATGAGCTCTAACATTTAATTATTGTACCATTTTAAACTCTAACCTCAATTTTTTACATAGAAAATCTCAAACATTGTTTAAGTGTTCTATTTTTAAACCTATTGTGGATGAAAACCGTTAGTATGGACAGAAAACACCATGTAGCATGCCAACGTGCGTGATTTACCATTGTGGCACAATGAATAAATAGCTAGTAATAATGTGGAAAAGGAAAAAAAATAAAAAATATATATATGAAAAAAGGAAATTTTCTATGATGGTGAGGCAAAAAAATAAGGGGAAAACAATTGAAAGGGAACCCTTTACCAGCGTCACGCCTCTATGCCGCCTTCTGCCACTTCCTTTTGCAAAAAATAAAACCCCGTCCAAGTCACTTGTGACCATTAGTCCCAAGCCCTAGATTCTCTCCCTTCCCCAATTTGCGTTGTGCCCTATGTTCTCTCTCTCAAATGCAGCCACCCAGATTGCCTAATTAAACCCTTCGCCTAATCGTTGATTTCAATGTTTGACTTTGTCTATTCACTTTCAATTTCATTTGTGTGCCACCACTGATTTGCATTTGGAGATGATGGAGAAAAAGAGTTTGAGAGGCAATAGATTAATTAGAATTGGCATTAGGCAATCAAGCTAAGTCAGGCAAGAGATTAATTCGCCTTCACTGACCTGTGTTAGGCAATTGACGTTGACACTTCCGTTGAATCAACCTAGGTAATTGAATCGGATGGACTTTGCCAAAGAGCTTTGCTGGATTTTCATTTACTCCCTCCGTCCCATAAATTTTGATACATTTGGCTTTTTATTGTATTTTGACTTAATTTTATTCATATTATTGTTTGTTAAAAAAAAATAAAAAAAATATAATTAGAAACTACATTTAGAAACTACATATCTTCAATTATCATTCATATACAAAGATTTTGTATTTATATATTAAAATGTTGAAAATAAAAAATCATAGATTAATTCCCAAAAACAAATGGAGCAAAACTTTTGGGACGGAGGGAGTATGTTTTTTTTTTTCATTTTTTCTTTCTTTTCTATATCATCATCATTTTTTCCTTCCTATTCCACATCATCATATTGGTTTTTTATTATTTTTTTCTTTTTCACATTATTTATAGCTGGTGATTCATTATGCCACCATAATAAATTATCCACGCTAACGTGCCATGTAGTATATTCCATCAATTTTAATGCTTTCCATTGTTCAAAGGTCTAAAATGAAACAAAAAAATTAATGTTAGGGAATTGCTGTGTAAGATTTTGATGTTAGGGTCTAAAATAGGATAATAAAAAAATATGAGTGGCCATAGATGTAATTTACCTCTCGTATAGCTCATAGCTGGGAATGGAAATGGAAATTCGAGAGAAAGGCATTAACTTGTGTGGCAACGTCGAGGTCTTCTGGAGTCGCCACTAATCGGTTTACCTAGGTCGATTGGACACCTTAAAATTGGTCTGCGAGAGTTCGGGGATCGGGAGTACGGTTACGCTAAAACAACTTTGTTATAGCGCCCAAAATTGGCACCTTAGTTGATTTTAATTTTGTTTTGCTTTGCTTTTAGAAAATATTCAGTTAATTTTCAAACTAGAAATTTTAACTGAATTAATCGGATGCGGATTTTTAAATTAATTTATATAAAATTTGATACTTCCGAATCATGGACTCTGCCGAGTCATTTGGACACGGAATTTGGTGAAATTTTAAACAATTTTATCCATATTGTAAAAATATGGATTTTTATCTTTTTATTTAATTTATTTATTTTAAAAAGTTTGATATTTTCCAAATCGTAGATCCTGCCGGATCATCCGGATATGAAAATTGATTTATCGTAATTATTTAATTCTTATTATTATGAAATTAATTTTTAAATGGTAATTCTTTTTGTTTATGAATGATTTTTAATACTAACTAAAAAATTTATCTTTATATTTTTACTTCTTTTTTTACTTTCTTTCTTTTTCTTCTTTTTTACTTATTTTTACTTTTTTTTAATTTTCTTTTAATTTCTTTTCTTTTCTTTCTTTCTTATTCTTTTCTTTCTTTCTTTTCTTTTTCTTTTTCTTTCTTTTATCTTTCTTTTCTTTTTCTTATCTTTCCTTTCTTTTCTTTATCTTATCTTTCTTTTATTTTTCTTTCTTATCTTTCTTTTATTTTTCTTGTCTTTTCTTTCTTTCTTTTCTTTTTCTTATCTTTTCTTTTATTTTTTTTTCTTATCTTTCTTTTCTTTCTTATCTTTCTTTTATTTTTCTTTCTTATCTTTCTTTTATTTTTCTTATCTTTCTTTTTTTTTTTGATTTTTTTCTTGTTTAATGAAGGATATTTATTATTTAAATAATTACTCAATTTATAAAAGAATTTAAAAAAATAATTAATTTTTTTATTTAATAAGAAGTTAATTTAAAGGAATCAAAGAATTTAAAAATAAAAATCTTTGATCATGGTACGGGGCGTTGTTACTCAGCCAGACCCTCTTCACCAGGTGAAGCAGCTCAAAAGCGGGCACGAGACAGTTTCCAGCCAATATACCATGAACTAAAAAATTTTGACTTAACAACATGGCTCAGATTTATTTTATATATATATTTTTTTATGGCTAATTTCTTTAAATGAAATGAGTTTAACCATAAAATAAAGAAAAATTAAATAACAATAAATAAAGTGGAGGTTTTCTCTTTTTTTTTTTTTTGTTTGTTTTGAACATCCATTTAAGAAAATAAAAGGTGCATAAATTAAATAGCACATGCAAATAGATAATGGGAAAACACATAAAGTAAACAAAAGAATATCAAAAGATGATATATAAATAAATAAAGTGGGGCTTTTTGGCCGTCCACTTTTTTTTTTTTAAAATAATAAATAGGAGGCATAACCTTCCATTATAATAATAATAATAATAATAATTAAAGTTAGTTATTAATAAAGTTAGTAAAATTAGTTGTTAGTATAACAAATATTAAATGGTTAGTGATAATAATAATAATGAAAGTTAGTGGTTAGCACAATTAATTGTTAGTATAGCAAAAATTAAAGTTAGTGATAACAATAATAATAAAAGTTAGTGGTTAGCACAATTAATTGTTAGTATAGCAAAAATTAAAGTTAGTGATAACAATAATAATAAAAGTTAGTGGTTAGCACAATTAATTGTTAGTATAGCAAAAATTAAAGTTAGTGATAACAATAATAATAAAAGTTAGTGGTTAGCACAATTAATTGTTAGTATAGCAAAAATTAAAGTTAGTGATAACAATAATAATAAAAGTTAGTGGTTAGCACAATTAATTGTTAGTATAGCAAAAATTAAAGTTAGTAATAACAATAATAATAAAAGTTAGGGGTTAGCACAATTAATTGTTAGTATAACAAAAATTAAAGTTAGTGATAACAATAATAATAAAAGTTAGTGGTTAGCACAATTAATTGTTAGTATAGCAAAAATTAAATGGTTAGTGATGTTAGTTGAGTTAGTAATTAGTTTATGCAAAAATTAAATAGTTAGTAATCTGAATTGAATAATAATAATAAGAACAATAATAATAATAATAATAATAATAATAAATAATAATAATAATAAACATATAAAGATTATTGTTAGTTCTGTAGAAATAAAAAAAGGTTAGTGACTTGTATAAATAAAATAAATAAAAAAATGGAGAATAAGAGAAGAATTGTACCGAGATTCTGAATCGACTTTTAATCGAGTTGAGGATTCGCGAACGGATTTTCATTATTAAATTTTTATTTTATTTTATTATTATTATTTTAAAATAATTTCAATTAATATCCAAGCCATAGATTCTAACCGAATCATCTGGTCATGGAATTTAATTTAAATTTAATTTATTATTAGCTATTTAATTAATTATTAAATGGCACAGGTAGACTGAATATTTCCTAGGTGTGATTTTTATTATGTCAAACTAATTTTAGATTAATTAAAAAAAGGTTTATCTAATCTAATCATATAATTATGCTTAACATTAATTCCTCAGTTAATTTACACATTTAATTATTTGAGCAAACGAAAAGACAATAAAAGGAAGTCAATGCGCGAATTGTAAATCAAAACAAACTCAAAGTTCAGATGAATAAATCAAATAAATCCAAGGACAAATTATTTATTAAAATTACCTATTTAACTTAATTATATAATTAAGCTTAATATCAATCCCTAAGTTAATTTAAGCTTTTAATTAGCTGAACAAACAAAAGTATAATAGAAAATAAGTGAATTAATGACTTAATTGCAAAAATTAAAACTAAGTTAAAGTATCAATTAGACAAATCCAATAAATTCATAAGCAAAAATTAAAATTATGTCAAAATTATGGGCTTTCATAACAGATCCGGACTACGAGTCGGTTCGCCATCGGGATTTCGTTATTAAATTTTAATTTAAATAATTTCAGTTAATATCCAAGCCATGGATTCTAACCGAATCATCTGGACATGGATTTTATGATCCGTCTTAAGACGGATTTCTAATTTAATTTAATTTTATTTTTTAATAATTTTAGCGAATATCCAAGCCATGGATTCTAACCGAATCATTTGGACATGGATATGATCCGTCTTAGGATTTCGTTATTTAATTTTATTTTATTTTTTAATAATTTTAGCTAATATCCAAGTCGTGGATTCTAACCGAATCATTTGGACATGGATTTTGATAATCGATCTTAGGTCAGTTTTTTCAATAATTTATATGTTACTTAACCAATAATTTGATTCACATTTAAATACAGTATAAGAATGAAAATTAAACTATTCTAAAATCCAATAAATATACATGAATATACATATCAAATCAAAGTCGCATGTTGTTCTCTTTAATGATCAAAATTAATGTAAGATAAAATCAACTAATAATAGAAGAAACAAAGAAAAATAAAAAAAACAAACAAAAAGCTTGCTGTCAGTGATGAATCTGTAAGGAAAATAAAATTCATAACTTAAATGGATAAAATAAAAAGAATTAAGGGCTAAGTAATAATTTTACCCAAAATTTTTAAAATTTTGACTTGGTCAAATCGTTTTTTTCGTTTCTGTTTCTTGTTTTAGCAACAGGGAGGCGTGAGCAGCAGCGGCACGGCGGTGGAGGAGGCGACGGCTGGGAGACGTGGCAGAGGAGGAAGCGCAGCAGGAGGAGGCGACGGCGGGGCGTCCGGCGGCGAGGGGAGTGCGACGCGAGGGAAGAACAGCAGCGCGACGGCTGGGGGCGGTGCTGGAGGAGAGACCGACAGCGGCGAAAGCTGGAAGCGTCGGTGGCGGCCAAGGAAATGAAAAGGGAGAACAGCGTGGCACGACGCGTCGAAGGCGCGACGTCAAGCGGGAATCCGAGTTGCTGGCGGAAGGCGGGAGCGAGGGCAGAGGAGTGAGATGGTGACGGCGTCGTTGGGATGCGACGACCGGCGAGGGAAAGGGGGGAACTTGGGCATCGGCGGCCACGATGGGGTGTCGGAGATGGCGGAACTTTGGGGGAAATCCTGAGGCGTCGTCGGTGGGCTGAAATGGAGAAACGTCTGGCGAGGGAGCTCGGCCAAGAGAGAGAGAAGAGAGGGAGGGTTGCGCGATGAGGGAGAGACAGAGAGATGAAGGCCCGTGAGGGGAGGCTGCTGAGAGAGAGAGCTCAGGGGAGCGGAGAGAGAGAGAGAATGGAGAGCTGTGAGGGGAGGCTGCTTGTCTGTGAGATGAGAGAGAGAGTTGTTGCCTCCAAGCTGTCTCTCTGTTCTCTCATGTTGCCAGAGAAAGAGAGATAAGAGTTCGTGAGAGGGAAAGAAGATAAGATTAGAGAGTGCGAGAGAAGATAAGGGATAAAGGGAGGGGGAGCCTCTGTCGGCCACCCTCCCCATTTTTTTTTATTATTATTATTTTTGTTTTTTTATTCTTTTTCTTTTTAATTAATTAATTAATTAATAATTTTTAATTTTAATTAATTTAGATTTAATTTATTATTATTATTTTTTTCTTCTTTTTCCCCCTTTTTTTTCTTTAACATAAAAATTAAAAAAGAATGCCCCTAAAATAATATTGCCATTATTACTATTATTATTTTTTAATTAAGTAATCAATTAATTAAGTAATTCAACAAAAATTTTTTTTTTTTAAGTTTTAATTTTTAATATAATTAATTTTTTTTATTTTTAAGCCGGACGAAATTGGGTGTCAACAACTTGTGAAGAATCAACATTGAATAGCAACTGCTCTATAGATGTTGTAGGATATATTCCAGGTGTCTTGCTAGCCAAGTCATATCTTTATAGATGCGGTGTTGAAATCGTTGAATTCTATTTTGACTCTTCCGGGTGGTAGAGGTGGGAACCGGGTCAGCCTGACCTGGGACCGGCTGGTCTCGGTCCTGGGTCATGAGGACCGGGCTCGGCCCAGTCGCAGGCGGGGCGGTCCTGAGTCAGGTTTGGGGCGGGGCGGGGGCGGGTTTTGGAGTTTTTTAAAAAAAAAAAAATTAAAAACATAATTAATTATATATGTCATAAATATTTTTAAGAAAAAAACACTACCTCCGGTGTAAGTTTTATTAAGTTAAAAAACCAAACGGAACTTACAAATAATCGGAATGGGTATGACATTTTGAAATGGCAAAAATGTTCTAGAAATGATGAATAATAAAAATCTGTGATCTGTGCTGAACAGTATAATCAGATCAAATATAAACTACATGTATGATTGAAAAAAAAAAATTCAAGTCTCCGTATCAGATATTACCTTTTCATCTGAACTCTTTTGGTTTTGCTGCTGGAATGCTGTAAGGCCCCAATCTCGATTGTACACACATACTTCTACCGCGTCGGGTGTTAATTTTGATCGTTTATCTGATATCACCCGTTTTCCAGTACTAAATGCTGCCTCGGATGAGACGGTCAATATTGGAACAGAAAACTGTTGGAGAGTCTGCTGTGTAATTAACCCATTTAAAAAAAAAAGGTTTTTGTAGGTTTCCGTTGTGTGCAGAAACGGTTGGGCGTCAGGCCTGGACCGGTCTTGCGGGGTGGTCTTGTGAGGTGGGGCGGGTCCTGGTCCGAAGCGATCCGTTTTGCAGCACCTCCTCCTCTCGGGCCCATATTTGGCCCATATCTTAGTGGGCTTTTGCCGGGGCGGGGCGGTTTTGACCGGGCCGGGCCGGGTTTGGCTTCCGGTCCATGTCCGGTTTGGGCTGGGGGGTCCCACCTCTACCGGGTGGTGCCCTCAGATTCGTTCTGGGACAAAAGTTTTGCATTATTTAGTGTTATTGGACTCAAATATACATTACATGTCATTTAATTAGTAGTAGTATTCTAGTGTGTTTTGATGGCACTGACTACAGGATTGGAGCATTTGCCGACGATTTAACATGGCTAGTTAAGAAGAAAAGTAATTTCAACGTACTGGAGCAGAACAAGTTTGTTTTCAAGTGCTGGAACCCTATTTTCCCTATATATATGTGGCAAAACCCTAGGTATTGTATCATAATATATATATATATATATATGTAGTTGTAGGCCGCGCGCCATTGTATTTACAAGTGACTAAAATACTAGTGGCTAGTACTAAATTGTTGTTCCTAGTTAGGTTCCACCACATTAGCTAGGCCACTGGGACTATGCCTCCAAGCGGTTGGAGTTGTTCCTGTTTCCTGGGATTGAAGTAACTTCCCTCATCATCAAACTCTGAAGAAATGCAATCATCTGGAGAAACAAATTAAACAGCCAGTCAATCGACCAGCCGACTAGCCAGAGAAAATTGAGTGTGGCAAGAGAAAAACTGTTGCATTACCGATGCAAGCCCTGCTAAAACCAGGCTGAAGCCAGGAAAAGGAAAGGGTGCGTTTTCAGACAAGAATAAAGCTGGAGGGGAAGCAAAGCGATCAGACAGGTTACCGTGTGCTGGTAAGAGAGAGTGAAAAGAAATAAAGTCCATATATCTTAATTGAATTACCTGTGAGAGGACTGAAAATTAGAGGCGAAATGATGTTGGCGAGGGAAGTTATGCCTGAGATGCATCCCTGAGCCTTCCCCTGATCATTGGTTTGAAGTGAAGTGATTTTGGGAGTGAGAAGAAAATTATAACATGAGGGAAGAATTAGATGTATAATGCACGCAATCATTATCAAAATCTGCCTGCCCAGGGGAGACATGGATGGATCAAAATTACCTGCTCTGTGGGGCTTATTTGTTTCGATGCAATACTCCGAAGCTGTCACGCCATTCATTCAGAAAATTTTGCTGTGAGATTAATATACAAAATCCTGCTCTAATGAAAAACAAAAGTAGAGATGAGGGCTTACGCATGGTGGGGCAATGACCGTTAGAATGGAAAGTGAAGTGGCTGCATATGGAACCTGAAACAAAATAATTTTTCTTTAGAAGTTGCACGCACGAACGCTTGCATGCTGAAGCAATGAATGAGTTCTCCTTCCATGCCCCCAACACAGCTGAAAGCTTCTATACATCCCAATTATCATTCCTTATGATATAAAAATTTGTTTTCATTTCAGGTCTAGCACTGCAGAAATGTGTTATATTAATCTGATGCATGCGAATTTCGATCAGGAAATTACCCAAGGTGCCCATGCGACACTGTCAATAAACACCTGCAAGATGCCAAGAAATGTTCATTTTGATTTCACTTCTGTATGAAACGATCGAGGAAAAGAAGACTTGGCATAAGAGGACACTTGAAGTTTTACTTTTGTAGAAGTCACCAAGAGTCCAAGTGAAAGTAACTTCCTCTCCCCAACTGGAGATACTAATAGCGGCATTATAAGAAGCTGGGGAAAATTTCACAAGACATATAAAAATATATACACATGTGCCGATAATAGAGAGAAAAAGTTAGCTAAACCTGTGAAATAGTTGCTACAACCCCAGCAATTAGTAGCATATCAGCAAATTGGTTCTTGCTAAAGTTGAAGCGCGCCCTTAGATAGTACTGCAGTTATATATAGAATTGATCAGTAAGACAGCATCAAATCCACTTACAAGTTTTTAGCCCCACTTTTTAATTTTAGAGAATCTCGTGTTATACCGATGTTGAAGACTGCATGCCACCTTCTGAGAGGCTAATGAAAAAAGCAACAACCGCTGCTTGGGAAAATGATTTGCTGCAGAATGAACCAATTCTCGTCATTCCCCTGCCACAATTATATTCCCCCTACCCAGATGGAAGCACTCCTTATTTACCTGCTCCTCAGCAAGCTCAAAAGGTCCCCGAATGATGGGATATTCTTGAAAACTGACATCTTCCTAGGTGTCTCACCATCCTTATCAACAGCATCAGGCTCCTCCTTCAAGATTGGCCGCTCCAATTCACTTACTTCTGGGACACTTTCCTCGAGAAAAATTCTCATGTACACTACCGCGACCATGTTCAAAAGTGTTGCAACCTGACCAAAACAAAAACGCTAGTTGTCAGCCAAGCAGCAGGAGCATTATACTTGAGCAAGCAGGTATCTTGGTGAAGAAGGAACCTTGAAAACAGAGCCAGTCGGGAGGAAACGAGCTGCTAAAGTTCCACATACGAAGGATCCTGCTACTACACCTGAGAGCACTCCAAATATAGATGTCCTTTGCTCATCTTTGATCTTGTCCGCCTAATAAAAATGATCCAGATGAGGTGTAGATATGTCGAGTTTATATTTATCCACTTGCATTTGTTTGAAATCCAAGCTGGCCACCAATTTAAATTCGTAAATAAAGTTAGAGCAGTTTGGATGGTCTTACCACATAAGCAAGTGTAAGACAGGTAACGCTGCCTTCACAGACCATGGCAGTAAGTGTCCTGAGAACATAATAGGCATAGTAATAGTTGGTGGTCCTGCTATACGCCAAAACAGCTGCAAAATGCGAAAAACAAAAATCAGAAAAAAAACACCTGTAACTTCAGTCATTTATACATGAACACTGGAACTACATGTAGCCCTTTAATTTCAAACTGAAATGGACTTAGAAACCCCAGTGTCGTCCAATCTGAAATATTATTAGCATAATGCTACATTAACTGATTCAAGTATTCTCATTATTTGTTTGATTTAAAAAAAAAAAAAACCAAAATTGTCATTTGGTGTCCCGTTCAACTTCGGTTCAAATGTGGCCTGGTTTTCACTTTTCATTTGGCCAGTGTTATACGACTACCTACCTATTCAACATTAGCAGGCGATTAAGCTGGCGCTAGGTCTTACCGAAGTTGATCTCATCCCACAAGCTGCAAGCGAAAGGTAAGCAAGTGGGAAGTCAAACTCGTGACCATGGGCTAATGGAACAACGCCTTAACCGTTGTGCCGAGCCCTGGGCTTCTGGTTTTTACTTTTGGAAACCAAGATACGCAATCAAAGCAAGCCAAACTCACCCGTTTCAAACACAGTTTAGTTCCGGGTGTGGTTGGGTCTTGATAGAGACTATGACACATGACAATAATCCAATAAGAAGTAGGCTGGGTTGCTTTGAATTTGAGCTGTAGTATTTGAGTTCGCATTTGTGGGCTGGGCTGATGATGTATGAGGTAGTCGGTTTAATTCGGTCTACTATTTACAGCCACCTATTAATCAAACCCAATCCAATTTTCAACTTATCTTCGGAGTTGGTTCTAGTTGAACAGAAATGACTAAATTTCTTTTCGAATTGAAGTGAAACCAAAAGTAGTAGTTCGATTTTTTATTTTGGTTTTCTGTAAATTGCTCCCAGTCTCCCACTACCAAGGAAGCGCCAAACAAAGTTTGACAACTGATTACACAGATTACTTTTATCAGAAAAAGAAAAATCTGGTCCCTTAATAAGTAGATCTTGGTCCGTTCTGGTTGTATTTGGGCTGACGTGCTCCAGCAAAGCAGGTATAATAGACCGGATGGGCCAGAAAGGCAAAAGAAGCTGACAGTAGAAAATGGGTCCCATTTCTAACATGGACATGCGACAACTTTTTGACTATTTCAAGATGGCCGGCCACCAGCTGTCGAGCGCGTAATAAAAAGCAAAGCTGGTGTATGGAGTCTATGGACGGTTGGAACTAAAATAACCAACCTATCCAAAATCGTTGATGTTCGTTAATGAGTCGAAGTGGCCGGTCAGTGTCAGCACTAGTGTCACCCACAATACTCACTGACGAAGATACCAGTCAAAATTTCTATTTTTTTTTTATTTTTATATTTTCTTTTCCCAAAATTAATGTCATTTAAAAGACGATGGTTTTTTTTTTGTACACAAAAAGACAATGCTATGCCGCTGTAATAATTTGTTAAATGATATATTCATTAAATGAAAAATTATTTACAATAATATTATATGTTAAAAAAAATTTCATAAAATTTTTCATAATTAGATCTCTTTACAAAAAATAAAAATAAAAAAAAGAATAAAGGTTCCAGCTACTGTATACTGTACTTCCTGAACTTATTTGTTTCTGCTCTTGGATCTGATATATAGCTCTTCGTTTTTTTACCCTGAAACTATCTTAGACCTTTCATGTTTTTTTTTTTGGGTACACAAAAAGACAATGTTATGCCGCTGTAATAATTTATTAAATGATAAATTATTTACTATATTAGTATATGTTAAAAAATTCATAAAAATTCACATAATTAGATATCTTTACGAAACAAAAAAGGTTCCAGCTACTGTATACTGTACTTCCTGAACTGATTAGTTTCTGCTCTTGGATCTGATATGTAGATCTTTTTTTTTTTTTTTTTGCCCCTGAAACTATCTTAGACCTTTCATCTACGTGTGGATGGAGAAAAATATAATATTCTTGAAAAAGGTAGTACAACTAATATATATATATATATATATACATATAGTAGGTTTTAGAAATAAATGGTAGTAATAAATATATTAGGTGATTTAATTTCATGTTAGTCCATTAACTTGACATATTGTACTATTTTAGTCTCTAACTTATTAACTGTTCTATTTTTTGTTCTAAACTAATTAAAAACATTTAGTTTGGTTCATCGCAAAATAGTATCATATATTATATTTTAAAAAAAACTTAGTTCTAATTTTTACTTTCCTAAAAATCAATTTTCCAATCACATATTATACTATTCAAATGTTAGTTAAATTTTTATATTTATTAATTTAAGTTTTAACAATATATATTAGACGGATAAATTTCATAAACAATCCATTAATTTTAAATAACATAATATTTTTTTTATTAACCTATTAACCGTTCTATTTAGTTTAATGAGTAAATTGCATAAAATCCAAAATCTTTAATTAAGGTTACAAATATGTCTCTAACCCCTCAGTTGTTAATTAATAATCCCCAAACATTTTCTTCCCATTGAAAATTTGTCCTTGGCTCCAGACTAGACCAAGTTGGTATAGAAATTTGATTTGTAGAGAGAAAAAAATGACAATGTACATAGCCTATAAACTATCAACAAATTACAATATAACTTTAAATTTACTAGAAAATATTTTTCAGATAATTTGAATTTATTAACTCCCATATAACTATCTTTCAACATTTCTTTATCTATTCAGTATGGACTCAAAATGGTTTTTTTTATTCGCAAGCATCACATATGTATAGCAAGAATGAAAATATAATATTATATAGGAATCTGTAATAGATGTATATCTATATATATTTAAAGAACAAAAAAAACTAATGGTTAAACTATAAAGACTATCCTACTATTTCATAAATGGTGAGATTGATAACTTAAATGTTATTTACAAATCCCTAAACGCATACTCACACATAATTATCATAAAAAAATTATGATGGAAGTATAAAATCTTTGCTTTTATCCAACCAATTTACCTCATTTCTAAAGTATTATATAAATTATTAATTATCATATCCTTCCATCTAAAGACAGTCAAAACACTTTTGTCTCCTTTTACAACACATATTATTCTATAATTTTCTTTTGAGATTTTTTTCTCCAAAACAAAATACCCCCAAAATCCTCTTAATTTTAAAGAAATTCAAATAAATAATAAATTTACATTTCATCAAATACCATATGCTTACTCTCTCTTTCAACCATAAACAAACTTGACTATTGACCATTTCTGTTGATTTGGTAAATTTGAGAATAGTAATTAAATTTGTATTAATTTTCTCTATTAATAGATGCAACTTTAATGCTAGCAACAGTATTTACTTTAATTCAATGTCATCTATTTTACTTCTCTAAAGAACAATTTACTTGGTTTCAGTTATTCTATCGTAAATACATTATACAGATGATGAAACAGTGTTCAATGGATAATATGAATAAAGCAATTAAAAAACTCAATATCTAAAGTCCTATATTTGATTCAATAGTTGTAATTTGTGTCTTTTCCACAACACACACTCGTCTTTATTTTTTTATTTTTTTTTTCATGAATAAAGTCCATCTTTACCACCTATTTATAAAATATAGCAGTATATAAAATAGCTATCCTCTCTTTATATGTGTTAATTAAAAAAATATAGATTTATACTGCTCTAGAATCATCTCACTTTATCATAAAATTTGAAGTTTTTATAGTAATCAATAATCAAGATAAATTTTTTTGACGGTATAATCAAGATAAAATTTGTAATCAAATAAATATAAATTCTTGAAACATTTAATGCACGGGCATGCTTAACTAGTTAAAAGGAAAACTATCCCTGTTAAGGCTCTTCAACGATTCTAATCTTAATTCTCACATAATAAAACTAAAATTTATTATTCTAATCTTAATTCACATAATAAAAATAAAATTTATGATTTAATTACTAGTTATGTATGAGAGAGAAAAATCAGCTACTCCTATAAGAAAGTGATTTTTAAGTAGAAATTCTGCTATGCACATATGTGCACCTAATACAAATCTACCTTCATCCCGCAAGTCTCCTCTTTTTCCCTGAGCTCCAGGATTTGTTAATTTATAATATTAATTCGTCCAATATGCAGTTGTATATATATTTGTTTTTTTTTCCTTAAATAATTCTTGAACCCTAAATTCCAGCATAACTATATTAATCCAGGGACACTTAAAAATTGTAAATAATACGATCATCTTAGGTGCTTGTTGTTTGGTTTTGGTTTTCTTCCAGTTTTTTCCCCTCCCCACTTGCTAGTACTCCCAATCGAAAGTTGAGACGAAGAATACGAAAAAGAATGAATGAAAGTTGAGATGACGAGGGAGAGGGAAGAGAGTAGAGGATAATTACCAAGTGGAATAACGGAGAAGGTGAAAGGGATGGTGAGCAGAGCTTTCCGTCCATATTTGTCCGACAGATTCCCAATCAACGGCATCATCACCATCGTCCCTACGCCTATGATCTGCACCAAACCGCACCCCAGTGATTACGTAAGACACACTTAATTAGCTCAGTCTTACCTCGTAAAAACAACTTATAAGTTCTCTTTAATTGTTTTTTTTTTCCTTTTTTCTTGCTCAAATTGAAGTGTCTCCATATATCCACAGTATGAAGTAATGACCAAATTAATATTGATTTTGTTTTTATTTTTTCATAAACATATATACTGCGCAGCATATTTATTCCAAAAGAAAAGAAAGCGGATTAAATCACTGCTCTTTTTCCTTTTTTTTTTTTTCACTAAACAAGTGTGGATAATTTGTTCTAAAAGGTGAGGACCAACAAAACCGATTTGGTCTATCTTTTCTACTAGTTAAGAATCAAGAAAAGTAAAAGAACAGAAATGTGGAGTATAGGAGACAAACCTGAGGCCATATTCAAGTCTAGCCAATATATCTGTATATCAAGAATTGATAATTAAATATTCCTGGCTATAAAATACCAAAATATCCAGCACAGTCGTCAATTAATGTTTCTATCGGTTTCCTCCAAGTGACAGAAAAGGGTTTTGGAACGAATCTAAAATCGAATGGGATAGGATAATAAGAGTCCTAAAAAGTCCCAATAACATAACCGGAGAGTAGAAAAATGTTATTTTTTAAAAATTAAGAGAAAAATGTTATTTTTAAAAATTAAGTAAATAAAAATATTATGAAAAATAATAAAGTGAGTGACAATTCAAATCGGAAACGAGAACGACCTCAAATAAAGAAAAGAGTTAATTACAATTTATTTCCAGATGTTTAGATAAAATTACATTTTACATATTTTATTTTATAAATATACAATTTTCTTCTGCCTTTTTCCATATAGTCTAACAACAAATTTTAAAATTGTAATTTAAATATTATGGTAGTAATTTTTTTGGTAATTTCAATATGTATGATATTTTTTTTATAATTAATGAATATTTTAAATTATTTAATTTTTTCTATAAATAAAAAATAATATTTTTTAAATATTAATTAACTACAAAAAAAGTAAAACACAAATTAAAATTACTTAAAAATGAATAACATATAGTCTAAATTAAGATATTAGAAGTTGTTGTCAAACTATATTAAAAAAATAAAAAATAAAGTGTATATTTAGTGGTAAAATATAATTTTACTTAAATCTTAAATGTAAATTGTAATTACTCCAATAAAGGATGCAGGGTAAATTGCACCCGCTAACCCCAACCTTTAATTATTGTTTCACTTCTAACTCTAACCTTTACTTTGCTCGTACCGTATCCCTAACCACAATAAAACGTTTCATTTTGGCCCATTTTTTGACGAAAATAGTTATCTTAGACGGAAAAAGCAACATCAGCAGATTATTGTAGTGAAAAATGCTTCTTTTAACCCCTGTAAAAATCCTTTTTGCCAAAAAAAACCTTACAGTTTTTTAATTTAACAAAAACCCTTAGCCAACTCTCTCCTACCTCTCCTCCATCTCCGGCATCCCCATCTCGGCGGCCTCCGGCTCTAGCAAACCCTCTCCTACCTCTCTTCCCTCTCCGGCGGCACCATCTCCGACCTCCCTTTCCGCCCTGTCCTCCCATCTCCGGCCTGCGATTCGACTTCCTCTTGATTTGGCTTCCTTTTCTGCCGTCCATCACTCACCCATCTCCGCTTCCTCTTTTCCATCCTTGCTTGTGATTCGGCTTCCTCTGATTCGGTGTCAGTGGGTGAGGGCGATTCAGTGGAGAATAGACGACAACGATTCAATGGTGAGTGCAAGAGGCCGTGTGTGGCTGCTCAAGACCGATTTCGAATCCATCGTGACCCTCTTCGGGCACCCTCGTCCGTCGCTCACCCATCTCTGCTTCCTTTCTTCCATCCTTGCTTGTGATTCGGCTTCCTCTGATTCGGCGTCAGTGGGTGAGGGCGATTCAGTGGAGAGTAGACGACGACGATTCAACGGTGAGTGCAAGAGGGCCGTGTGTTGCTGCTCAAGACTGATTTTGATTCCATCGCGACCCTCTCCGGGCATCCCTCGTCCTCCGTCCCTAGCCCCAATCCCTTTTCCTCGCACCAACCAACCTTATCAGTCTCTTTCCCTCTCACTGCCGTTGCTCGCTAGTCCCTCCCTCTCGGCCTCCCTTTCCCCGCCGCCTTCACTCTCTCTTCCCTCCCTCTTGGCCTCCTTCTCACTCCCCGTCCTTTGTCTCCAATTTCATCTAGATTAGCCACACTCGTCATGGAGAAGAGGCTGGAGAGGGAAGAGAGGTTGGAGGGGGTTTGCCAGAGCGGGAGGCCACCTAGATGGGGATGCCGGAGATGGAGGAGAGGTAGGAGAGGGTTGGCTAAGGTTTTTTGTTAGATTTCAAAACTGTAAGGCTTTTTTGGCAAAAAAGATTTTTACAGGGGTTAAAAGAAGCATTTTCCGCCACAATAATCTGCTGATGTGGCTTTTTCCGTCTAAGATAACTATTTCCATCCAAAAAGGGGCCAAAATGAAACGTTTTATTGAGGTTAGGGATACGGTACGAGTAAAGTGAAGGTTAGGGTTAGAAGTGAAACAATAATTAAAGGTTGGGGTTAGCAGGTTCAATTTACCCAAAGGATGCGACTAGGAGAGGATGAGGTTTAGGTTGACTCTGTGTCTGTGTGGGTGACGCGTAGGCCATGACATGACGCGACAGAACTCGTTTCATCCATTGTGATTTGTGAGCTCGCTAACTTTTGACACGTACCAATAACCATAAACTCCTCCGATATCGTATAGAGTCAAATCTCGCTTATTGTTTAAAAAAGAGGAAACGACATATTCATCTGGGCCGTTTGTTTCTGTGAATAGTACACGAGTCTCACGGGCACGGACGTATAGATCAAATAGATTCATAATATCTATTATTTGTGACATAAACAATTATACACTAAAAAGCTATATTTTTCATCCCTCACAATTATTAATAAGATGGAAGTATTGTGCTCTAACAATTAACTACTCGCCCCATGCAACCAATGTGCCGTTTAATGGGCACCTAAAAAGTTAGGAGTTTGACCCCCATTTTCTTCACATTATATCCTAAACACCGATTCAGCGGATTCCTATTTTATAAATTATCTCATCCACAATATATATTTTTAAAGATACTTTTATGTACTAAAAAAAGTTCATTAAGTAAAATGAGATTTCCATTTTTTTCACAAAATTTATGCCACTTTCTTTGATGCGAATTTCCGTGTTCTCTCCGTTATCTGTTTGCAAACATTATATTGACTAAAAGCTATAGGCTTGATGATGTTAAGCACAGTATTGTACCTAGTTTTGTTTTGTGGGTTTCTGCCTGTTTTGTAGTTTTAGCGTTGGAGACAGTACAAACCCAAAAAAAGGTAAATTATGTAATAGATTCTTTATTTGTATATGATAATATCTTTTGGTCATCAAACTTTAAAATTTGACATTGTTGCCACTCTATCTATCCCAATAAATACAAAAAAAGTCAGAAATTTTTAGTTTTTGCTTTTCATCAGCTGAGCTTGCATGAAATACAGACAAGACATAATTTTGTGCTTAAATCTCAAACTAAATTGATGGCCAATAAGGTTTAAACGTTTCAATTTTCTTGAAATCTTTTAATTTATCATGATGATTTAGTTTTAGATTCAAAATTTTTAAATATTTTTCGTACAAATATAATTGGTTTGAAAAAGTTTATATTTTCATCACCTACTTGCAATGAACTGCGGGCATATTACTAGTATACACTATATAGGTAACTATTTCATATTCAAAGTTATATAAGGGTATGGGAGAGAATTACTGCTCAGTATACTTACACCTAATTGTTTAATAAAAATAAATCCCAACAAGAAGCCATAATCCAAAAGGTGAGTCATCACATTGCAGTGGTAGATCCAGGATTCATATAAAGGGGTTTGAATACATATACAACTATGAAACTCTAATATTAAATAATGAAACTTATAAATTTTTATGTATCATAGTTTAATGTGAAAACAATGTCTTTTAGGAAAAGAAATATGGAAAATGATTTGATTTAGCATTTTTTATGGCCTTAGTTAAATTAGTTTAACAAGAGTTAGAAAATCATACGAAATGTGAAGAAGATTAACAACAAATTCATGTTGTATAGTATATAAAAGAAAAAAAATTCCCTTTTTAACACTTAAACTTATATATTTCTTTTTATCTAATTTATTGATTTTATCTTATATCCAACTAACTCAATAATTTTTCCATATATGTTTGAAGAAAAAAAGTGGCATAAAGAGTTTAATTCCTAGATATAAAAATGTAAGAAACTTCAAGGGTTATCTGCCATGATTTTAAATACCAATGGAGAAAAGAGACTAATCAATTTTCTATCTTTGTTAATGTAAGAGGGACACATTCTTTAGTTTCAATATATATTATAAAAATTATTGGGATTCATTAAAAAATTAAAGGAGATTTGGTTTTTAAATTATGTAATTTTTATTGACTATTTTCTAGAAAAAATGAGAGCCCATGGACCCTTATAATTTATATGTGCATCTGCGTCTGGATCACATGGTATGAATATGATTTCATATAGGTGAAGTAACAACCCCATAAGCATATGATTTACTATTGAAAGTTCATATTAAAACATAAAATAAAAGCAACCAAAACTAAAGTCTAAAGTAGTATTATAGTTGTTATTATATTATAAAAGATTAAATTTACTTCCTTCTTTTAAGGGGGAAAAACAACCAAGTAACGATAGATATGAGATCTGTGTGTGGCGTGTGTAATTTTCTTTTATGAGATCTGTGTGTGCGTGTGTAATTTTCTAAAAGAAATGGAAACAAAACACTCTATTAGGAAGAATAAAAAAATATTGTTGTGCCACAGAAGTTAATGATAAGTTGTGAGCGGTTCACAGTTCTTAGGCCCAGAAGCAACGGCTTTAACCTTTGATGGGACCGGACCGCACATATGACAGCATAAGTTCGTTGGCCCTGTTGGTATTGGTGTTAGTGATCACAGTTAGAATTTTAAAAAGGTTATTTAATGATAATTTTTAATTTTTTTAATAGTAAATTTTTAGTTTTTACTTTCAATATTTTTATCTTAATTATTAAATAAATTATCTAAAATTTTAATATTAATTGTAAAAATTATTCTTAAACAGGCAGATTCGAAAAAAACAGCCGAAAAGCAAAAGAACCCGTAGCTGTAGCAGGAGAGAGTATGGAGTATCTTTTAGACTTTAATAACTGACTCCTACGTGGCAGGTTCGTCTAAAGGCTACCTGGTGCAGTGCACCGTGCACTTCAGTGTTCTGGCGCAAAAGGAGGCGGGGAAGAAGTGGCCCTTGGGCTGGCGGGCTTATGCCCAAAAAAGGTTAAAGTAGCAGTAGTAATTATTTGTTTGTTTACGAGAATTAATTTTTTTTACGTGCGAAAATAAAGTTTAAAACAAAAACGAAATTTAAAACTTACTCCAAAACGTGAAATTGAAAGAAAAAAGAAAATGAAAAGCGAAACAAACTCGACCAAAAAACTGAAGAGGGTATGAGTACAGGACAATGTGCCGAAAGGTAAAAGCGGCAACGGAACACGCAAAAATAAATGCGTGAAACCGATAAAACACCTCGCCTGCCCCTGCCCTGCCCTGCGTGGCCGGTTGAAATACTTTAGTGGTATCTTCTTGAAGAAACAGTAATTTACGTCAGGCTGGTTGATTTCGTCGTCCTTACTGTTTCTTTTCAAAACCTCTTCCATTTTAACAGATACATAGATACTTTAGTTTCTCTTTCTTAATTTCTTTTACTTTATATTACTAGTACGTGAGCCAATGAATTTATGCCTAGAAAATATAGATTAGAAAGCAAAGCAGAAGAAAGTAGAACACGGTCACGTGAGCCCAAGAATAGGAAAAGTAAAGAGGGAAAAAAAAAACAAGGGAAAACGATCAAATTAAGTAGTCCCGTCCGTATACGTATCAATACCATATGCTTTTCAAATAATTAATAAGGAAGTTTTTGTCTTAATTTTTTGAAAAAGAAAAAAATGAATAGTACGTGGTTACTTTTTTTTTTTAGGAAAAAGGGGCAAGTAATTTGAGAGTTGTAAAAAAAGGAATAAGCGCGTGAAAAAATTGAGAGTGAAGGAGCAATTGCAGTAGCCGAAAGAGAGTAAAGACATGCGAGGAACCTTCACTTAGAATTGACGCTTGCTTTGCTGGGCAGGAAGAAAGAATAATTGCTACAAACAATACTCATTAATTTGAAAGAGAAACTGCGGCTACTCTATTCATACTCACAAGTAACGTACGTGCACAAGGAAGTAATTTAACTTTGATAATGAGAGTGACTATTAATTAGTTAATTAATTAATTAATATATTGGGAAGAATATATATATATATATATATATATATATATTGGTTGTGCAGGTGAAAGTGCAGTTGGGTGAGCGTTTCAGACCAGCTTGAATCTGATGCTTGGAGGAGAGATGAAATGAAAGTAATTAATGAATGGCAGATTAATCAAGATTAGATGAAACGTAGATGCGTACCGCTTGCTGTAAACCTGTGAGGAAAATGGCGAGAGAGCAGTGGACCTGGCCGGGGCAAACGGCGGCCATGGTGACGTCGGTAAGGGCCGGAAGCACCACAACGTTGCCCAGCCCTGATAGGAACACCGTTACTAGCAGATGCACCAGAGACCTCACCTTCTCCATCTCCATCTCCATCGATATATATATATCTATCTCAAAACTACCTAATTATCAACTCAATTCAATCCAGAAATTAAATCTCTCTTTTTCTTTCTGAAAATAATAAGCATATGTGGTAGATAAACCAGAAATTAAAGGATCTCCGATTGAATAAAGTGGAAACAAGTAAGCTGGCTAGCTAAAAGCTTGTGTTCACTATATATATATATATACACACACACCTAGTCCAGTGTTCAGCAGGGAAGATCCGTAGCGGTTGGATTGGAGACTTGGACTTGCGTGGACCCAAGGCTCTTGCTTTTAGTTTTAAAATCTCACACAGAACCGAAGAGGGGCGACACTTGCTTTTGCCTCACACTTGCTCTCACTCTCAGACTGTCCTCCCCGCACCGCAGGAGCGATTCTACCATTTTTTCACAAGGCATTTTCACATTAGTCATTAATTAGTTTACGCAAGTTATATTTAACTTCCTAAAAAAAGAAAAAAATATCTTTCTAATTATTTTTATATATTTTTCCACACAATATTAATAAGATTCGATCTAATTTATGATTAGTTAAAAACAAAAAAGTGTCCATAAAAGAACAAACCTATAGTCGATATATATATATATATATATATGTGTGTGTGTATCACAGTGCGATGAATTAATTGTTAATCTTAAAAAGGTATAATTACTTGTTAGTATGTTGGAATTAAAAAATTTCAATTAATCAGGCCATTTTTCCATTTCCATGCAGATGTTTTGGTTTTGGACCCTCCGTGATTTAATTTCCTCGAAGATGACAAAGCAAAGCAAGGAGCTAGAAGCATGAAGGAGAGTCTCTTTTGTGGATGCGTGGCTTCTAAGTTGATCCACTCCAACCCCAAGTCCCAGCTCCCAACCCAACACCGTGCACATTTTGGGAACACCACGTACACCATCCATCCAATATCCATCCATCTCTCCATCCATCCGCCCGCTAAAATTAATCCAATTTTCACCAACTGCTCCCTCAATTCCCTGTTCCTGTCTTTTTTGGCCCCCTATACATTCACGTGATTACTTATCATCCATCTCTCACAAGGACTATATATGTTATTTCAATTACACCTCAAATTTATGAAAGCTTTACGACTACTAGCTACTGTGCGTTTTGCAGAGTTAATGATCAATACTCCAGACCTACACCTATACATCTTAATTTTATCTCCCTACCATAATATTCCAAACACATTTATTGATCATTTCGAATCTGCTACAAACTGACCAAATCATGCATCCCAGGTCACCTATTATTAGCCTCTTAACGCTATAAATGAACCAAGGGCATAACCGATGACAGACTTTAATTTGATTACAAGCTATATTAATTATACTATCTTTGTCCAAAGTTTTTGCAACATTTCAAATTTTTTTACTTAAGTTTGATCTAAATTTATTTACATTAATATTTACTAGAAAAATTAAAAAAATATATATACTAAAGGAGTATAAGTTTTGAAGTTCTAAATATAAAATTTTTTAAAATTTTTACTAAATATTAATATAAATAAATTTAAGTTAAATTTAAATAAAAAATTAAAATAATACAAAGAATATGGGACAAAAGATTATTTTTTTAGCTACTTCATGGGCTGATGTGAGTTGTTGCTAGTTGCTACTATTTGAGGTTAGATATGCAATTCACACTGCAAGTAATTGTGTCCACGTTACTCCTCGTAATTGACAAAACGACACCATGTCTTCCCTTACCAAGTTAGGCTTGTCCATTAATTCTTTTGGCTAAAGAGAATACATTCGTCTTTGAAAATAACCACCAAATATACTAAAGACTATCTTAAATGTTCTTTCATTAAATAAGGGATTGTCTATCATCCGTTGTTCCTCCCAACTCAAGACCATTAACTTAATATTCATTTGTCTTAATTTATGTAATTTTTTAGATACATTTATCTAAAATGAAGATTATTGTCTAGATTTGAGATACATGTATTTTATTTTTATTGTATATTTATTTTGTGAGATACATTTTTATCTAGTTATAAGATGCATTTATTAAGATTAATTGAGATTATCTTATCTATATTTCAGATAAAATTGTTTCACTTTAATTGTATATATATCTCTCAGATTCATTTATCTAGTTCTAATAAACATTTTTTTAGATTTGAGATACATTTACTTCTCTTGATTGCATTTATTTATAATATTTATTTATCTAGTTATGAGATACATTAATTGTCTAGTCTAATAAGTATTTGTTTGGAATTGAGATAATTTTCATTAGATTTTAGACACATTTGTTTTACTTTGACTATATGTCTTTACCCATTTCTAATATTCATTTGTCTAGTTCTAACATGTGTTTGTTTAGTTTTGATATGTATTTATATATGATTAAGATCATATTATCTAGATTCAAGATATATTTTTTTTATATTGATTGTTTGTCTAGTTCTAATACGTATTTGTCTAGAATTTTCGTTATTCTTTCAACAGTTTTCATTAGTGGGTGGATGTGCACTAAGTGGATGTGAGAAATTTTGATTAAATATCGTGACATGCAATAATTGACGATAATTTCATAGGTATCACAATTAATTAATTAAACTCAAATTAAGTTACTTGTTGATGTACATCCTTTATCTCATAATATATATTAATCATTTTTTTATTCTATTTTATGTTCTTAAATACATCATCTTTTCTTGTTTATACATATTTTTTAAATGTGTGATTTATCATCTTGAAAAACCAATGAATACTTATTGCTCCTTTTGTCCCATATTCTTTGAAACATTTAATTTTTTTGAATAGTTAAACTTGAATCTATTCATATTATTGTTTAGTAGAAAAAATTTAAAGATATATCTAAAAACTATAAATCTTTATTCATCATTTATAAATAAATATTTTTCATTTATATACTAAAATGTTAAGAGTAAAAATTCATAAATTAATTGTCAAATAGTAAATGTTGTAAAGAGTTTGAGATGGATGAAGTACTATAATTCTATTATTTAATAAAGGTAACTTCAAGAAACATGGATGTATCATAGCTTTGTTTTTCTAAAAAAAAAAAATAAAAGACACATTTTCCGTTGAAGATTGATGCCAGAATTATGAAACATATAATTTAGTCCAAATCCAATTACACTAGGTAAGTCAAATATGCTCCCTACCTATTATATTTACATATTACTTCTTCCGTCCCATAATAGACGAAACATTTCTCTAGGTACGGAGATTAAGGTGTTTGTGTAATAAAATTTTAAATAATCAATAAAAAAGAAAATATATATTTTTTAGTTTTGTATAGTGAAAGTTTAAATGAAGATTAAAAAAAAATTCTTTATTTAGTTTTGTATAGTAGGAGTTTAAATGGGGGTAATAACGTAAATTAGAAGTTGAAAACTTTCTAAAATGAAAAACGTTTCATTTTTTTTGGGACATTTAAAAAAGGAAATCGGTTCATTCTTTTTGGGATGGATGGAGTATATTTTTATATTCTAATACTGCCATTCATAGCGTAAGACAAATATGAACACGTTAAATCATGCGTCCCCCATAATTGGAGTATGTACAAATTTGATGTTCAAAGTAAATGAGGGATATGTAGAAGTAATATATAACATATATTGATATACGGGTTCAACCACGGGCAAAAGTAGAATTTACGGTTATGATCGGGGCAAGACTTAAGGCATTTCAGTATAAAAATAAATTTATTCAAATTACACAAAAATATATTGAAACTATAATTTGAGTTTTTATGATTAAAAATATTAAAACTTAATAGTCTTAATCTCCATAATTATGTAGCAATTTGGAGCATTAGCTCCATACAAGTTCCAATGTCAATTAGAAATAGTTAAGATGTAAGGAAATGGACATAACTTAAAGATATAGTAATCAAAAGCTAAGTATCCTTTACGAAATTAAAGTTGCGGTCACCATTCTTTCATCAAGTAGAAATAATATCAGAAAAAATAAAAAGGAACACATGGAAATTGGGGGCATGGGCTTGGAGATTGGAAAAATTACAAATAATTGCTTCCAACCTACAAATAGTTGTTGTGATGGATTAACAATTAGGTGTTAGCTAGTTATTAATTATTGGGTATGAGACACAACTTAGTAATAGAGATTCTAATATGAAAATGATAAAACCAAGAGAGAGAGAGAGAGAGTACAATTTTTAAAGTATACTTTTACGTTCTTTTGATACACAAGAAAGTACAATTTTTTACATGAAAAAAGTTAGAACTAATTTTTTTTACTCTTTTTACTATTTATGTAGTTATATGGAGTTTATTTATTTATTGTTTTTTTAGTTTTTTAAATACTTTATAAAATATACATCATATATATATAAGTATGAAAAGTATTGGGGCAGGGGGCGAGACACCCCCTGTCCCACTTTGTTTTCGTCCTTGGGTTTAACCCCATATAAAAAAATATATGTGGATGCTTCATAACATATACAAAATTGAAAATCAGAGATATATTATTCAATCTTTTGTACAATGTTTCAATCGTTTAAATTTTAATGCATGAATCCATGTGTAAATAGAAGTTCTTTTGTACAAAGAACATATGTATTTTATGTTTAATTATACAATTGCCTTTATGCAATGTACATGTTGTACTTTAATATTAAAATTATTCTTACGTTATTTTGATATACATATAATTTTTCGATTGCGTATTATTTCCGTTGTGCACACATGCATACCTAAAAGAACATTAGATATTCATTTGAAATAAAAAATAAAAAAAAAATAAGGAATAGAAAAGAAGTTTGACCATATTTTTTTTTTTTTCATTTTGTAGGGAAACCCTAGGCCACCATTCAACTTGTGCGGGAACAATTAACACTGCGCACTTCCCACCGCCGCCGACTAGGAAGATGGTTGCATTGTCACCATACCCCCCTATCGTCCTCCGCCACTTGCATCCGCCTAACCATCACCCACCACTTTGGTGGCTCACACTGAAACTCGTCCGCGGCTCGTCTGCTCCTTCGATTGTCTCCTTAGCCTCTATCATCGACGATCGAGTGTCGGACAACGATGTTGTATTGGCCGGGGAACGATTTTGTGAAAGCGGGGAACGCGAGGCCGGCCGATAGAAGGGAAGGGGGCATAGTGCAAATTAGCATACTTTAGGGGGCAAAATAGTAATTATTGGGGTGTGGCACTGGCACGCATAAGGGAAGGCACATGTTTTTTACCTTCGCAACTACGTACGCTCGGCTTGGTCTATCGTTTGGGCCTACTACAAATGAGTCACAGAGTCCCACTCCCACCAGCTGGCGGAGATTGCTACAGGTTAATAGGAAAGGCAATATTCCATATCTGTTAAGTTGCCTATACTAAATAAAAGCAATTACTGTCAAAGTGATCTACCGATTATCTACTTTGATCTCGACATTCTACCATTTCCTTTAATTTGCTTAATTAAGCATTAGGTTTTACTTAATCATGTAAATGACCTAACTTTTGCTAAATTTCAACACTTACCCTCGCGTGAAGTTGACCTTAATTAATTGGCTTCTCATGAACCTAACATGTGAACTGCGTTTTGTGTATGTTAAGGATTTACTTGTCAAATCGACACGGGAGATAAACTCTTTCATCGTTCTCGGTCTTCTTCGTTGGATATAGATCTTCAACTGCACAAATTTGTTGATTTTGAGACTCTATCTTAATTATTAATCTTTCTTTAATTGACTGTCTAGTTTTAATTAATGATGCACGTACCAATCACCGATTTCACTGCAGCAGGAGGTTTTTCAACACTTTACCAGGATGTTAATTGGCCTCAATTAATTAGCTTCCTCTTAAAACCTAACCAAGAAGTTGGAATTAGACGGGCAAGAATTTATATGGCTTTTAGACATATAGTTTCTCTTCCAGCTTCAGACGTTTCTAAAGGGGCAGGTTGCTTCAGTTCAACATGATAAATTTTTGATGCATAGTACGAATCCATATGGGTCCTATAAACAGTTTGATTCTATACTCTACGTTTTTTTTTTAATGCTAAACATAAAAAAATATTTATTTAAAAACTATATAAAAATCATGACTTTGACACCACGTGGGGATGGTTAACAGGGGAGTTGGGTAGAATTTTTATTTTTGAACCTCTTAATAATAACTATTAAGTCTTAATTAATAGGCAATATTTTTTTCTTACTAGTTAGCTTTTTTGTACTCGGACAAATACCAACAACTAGCTAGGATTTGGTTTAATTTTTTAGGATGTTTTACTTTTTTTTTTTTGTACTTCCGGTCTCATGATGTGTTTTTTTTTTCCAAATTTGTATGCCCAAAAAGTATGTTACTTTATCTACACACCAACACACACACACACACACACACACACACACACACACATATTTATATTATTTAGTAAATCGTAACATTGGAGATATATGTTTTGTATACTTAAGTTGCACAACATTCATAAATTGTGCAAAGTAACATTGACATATTATGAGCCAAATGGAGTTTTATTTATTTATTTTTTGGTACATAGCGAGTTTGGGACATAGAACTCAAGTCCACGAAATAAGTTCAAAGCTTTGACATATAACTCCTTTTCTTTTTTGTTTATCCAGAAGTATTTATAGGTAATGTATTGTTGTAAAAGATGGGGATTGACTTAATATTTCTCAAAACTTGGAGGACTTAAGAGCGACAACTGGCAACTTTTCTTGTCGCGATAAAGCGAAGGTGGACTGGAATTGGAGCCCAGCATTGTGAGGAGAACAGCTTTTGAGTTAAAGAGTGCATGTGCATGTTACGAGCCCATTGGGTGTAAAGGGGAACGTAGCAACTTTGTTGTTTCGATTAAGTCCACTTTTGTCCAAGGACGGCCCATTGAGTTCGCTTCGCTTAGATAAGTTCACTGTTTTTCGAACGAAAATCTCCGGTCCCCAAACCCTCTGTCTCGGTCATGTACCATCTCTATATTGCTGCCATCTATCTAGTTAACTAAGACAAAATAAGAAGCTAATCGATTAAAAAGTGGAACTGTTAGAAATAACAACAACAACACAATAATAATACTAATATTAATAAAATTGAAAGTAAAAAGCAAAAAACTGGCAGTTCTCCACTCCCTCTCGCTCATACTCTCGTTCTTGATCTCTCCTCCTCCGCTAATCTCTTAATTTCCTTGAGTTTTTAATGATCTATTTTCCTTATTCTAACTAGTATTAGCCTAAGCCATAACTATAAATCAAATCCATTGACGTTTTTTATTTCCACTCAAAAACCTATATGAGCCAAATATAGTGGCATTGTTCGAAAAGATACTTAATAGGAACTGTGCAATGGAATTGAGATCTTAATGATAGAAAAAAGATTTACTGCATAATAGTTTTGAAATTGCAAAAAACAAATTAGATTGTGAATCTATCATGAGAGATTTGGCACAAAAAGTGATTCAAGATTTGAGTTTATACGTTTTCTAAGTTTGGGGAATTGATAATTAGGATTATGTGGAGGAAGATGAGTTTCTCTCAATTACAATTCCAAACATGTTTAGAGGAGAAAGTATTCCACCTATGATTAATCATTTGTTTTAAAGTGTATTTTAATTTGAGCGAATTTCAGGTAGAGGTTATATGATTTTGTATGATTTAGGAAAAGATCCACCACATAGTACCTAATTAAACTGAAAGGATATTTTTTAAAAAAATAATTAAAGTGAAAACTTTTATTTTGGGTTTTTTTTTTAGCTAAGTAAACAATAGCTGCTTGGTTTTGTACCGTTAACTTTTAGCCTGCTTAGTTACAGCTAGTTAAATGGACAGATGACGGCAATTCAGAAATGGGCATGATGGGGGATAGAGTTTGGGGACTAAACTCGTTTTAATTTAAACTTCTGTCAGGTGTTAACTAACTTCCGTCCGGCAACCCAAACTCCGAAGCGTCGACCCGCCAAATGAGGTAACCAGGAGAAAACACAGCCGATTGTCCTGCTTTAGATTCTGTCTTAGAACCATTCCCATATGGCTGCGGTTGCGATCCTTATTCCTCGACATTGCCTCAAACCCCACAGGCCCGATGGTGTCTTTAGCGAGAGCTCTGGATCGCGTGGAGGCAACCAAAATTCAGGTGCTTTGCTCAACTCCGGATCCCGAAAGTCACAGTATATTCATACAACTCAATCTCAGACTTCAAAGACGTGCCTCGAATCAAAAAATTGGTCGCTCACTGACGCCTCCAGACTACTTTCACTCATTCATGCCGGGTTAATAAGTAATGCACTCTACTTGTTCGACCAATTGAACGGTTCTGATGTATCTACCTGGAATCTTATGATTAAAAGCCTAGTGAATAATGGGTTCTTCGAAGAAGCCACTGAGTTTTACCAAAGAATGGTCTTTCAAGGGGTTAAAGCTGATCAGCTCTCGTACCAATTCGTCATTAAGGCACGCGCGGAGCTATTGTCCGTGGAGACAGGTAAAAAGGTTCACGCCAGGTTGGTGGATTCAGATGTTTATGTTTGCAATTCTCTGATATCCATGTGCATGAAAATTGGATGCGTAGATCATGCGGAGAACTTGTTCGAGGAAATGCCCGTTAGAGACTTGGTTTCTTGGAACTATATGGTTAGTGGGTATCAGAGCGTTGGCGATGGTTTGACCTCGTTGATGTGGTTTACGGAAATGATTGTGAGCAGATTGCGATTGGACAGGTTCAGTTTTATTGGTGCTCCTGGTGCTTGCTCAATTGAGCGCTGTGCTAAAAGCGGGAAGGAACTTCATTTTCAAGTTATTAAGTGTGGTTTTGAAAGGGATCCCATGGTTGAGACATCGCTGATTGACTTGTATGGGAAGTGCGGTAATGTGGACTATGCGAAGAGGTATTTAGTGGAGTCGCTGATAAAAGCATGGTGGCGTACAATTCCATGATTGCTGCCTGTGCTTCAAGTGCAGAATTCCTTGAGTTGTGCCTTTGCTTGAAAAAGATACAAGAAGATGAAGAATTGGACGCTGATGCTGTCACAATGGTCAACCTGGTCCCAGCTTGTGTACACACTGGAACTATCTTGGTGGGTAAATCCATCCATGGCTATTCCATTAGGCGAGGATTCCTCCCGCATGTTGTTTTGGAAACCGCTCTTGTTGACATGTATGCACAATATGGATATTTGAAACCCGCCAATACATTCAAGCAAATCACTAATAACTTGGTCTCAAGGAACGTAATGATCACTGCTTATGTGCGTAATGGATGGTACAAAGAAGCCTCATACCTTTTCCAAAACCTCTATACCGAGCCACTAAAACCTGATGCAATTACTCTTGCAAGCATACTACCTGCATATGCAGAATTATCTTCACTTGGTGAGGCTATGCAAATTCATTCTTTTGTCCCAAAATCCAGCCTTGTTTCAAACACCATCATATCAAATTCAATCATTAACATGTACGCAAAATGTGGATATCTTGAAACTGCAAGGAAATGTTTTGACAGCATGTCATACAAAGAAGTGGTTTCATGGAACACAATCATCATGTCATATGCTATCCATGGATTTGGGATAATTTCCTGCAAGTTGTTTGATCACATGAGAGAAAATGGCAAAATGCCCAATTACAGTACTTTTGTTTCTCTGTTATCATCTTGCAGCATTTCTGGCATGGTTGAAGAGGGGTGGCAGTACTTTAATTCAATGAAAAGGGAATACGGTATCAGTCCTGGAGTAGAGCACTTTGGTTGTGTGGTTGATCTTATTTGTAGAACAGGGAATCTTCAGCTGGCAAAACATTTTGTTGAGCAAGTACCATTTACAACAACAGCAAGGATATGGGGTTCCTTACTAGCTGCAAGTAGAAAGGGAAATGACAGAGCCCTAGCAGAAGCAACAGCAAAGCATGTATTCTCACTAGATCATGATAACACAGGTTTCTACGTACTTCTTTCCAATTTGTATGCAGAAGCAGGGAAGTGGGAGGATGTGGAACGCATTAAATCTCTAATGAAGAGTGAAGGACTAGCAAAAACAACTGCATCTAGTTTTGTTGAGACAAACTGTATGACTCACAGGTTTTTCAATGGAAACAGGCACCATGCTCAAATGAACATGATTTATGATGTCCTCAACATTATCTCTAGGACAACTGAGAAACAGGAGGATGCTTACGTTCAGAAGGTCACCAAGCTGAGACCAGTGGATTTGAAGCAAAAAAAGACAAACTTGCCTGGGAATCATAGTGTCATGTTGGCAATTTCTTATGGTTTGATCTCCACACCACTGGGAAACTGTGTCGTGGTAAGGAAAAACACAAGAATATGCGAGTCTTGCCATAGTGCTGCAAAATAATGTTGCAGGTTACTGGCAGGGAGATAATAGTTGGAGATAGTAAGGTATATCATCACTTTCGAAGTGGGTGTTGCTGTTGCTGGGATTATTGGTGAATGCTGTTATTTTCAATTGTAATTCGGTAGAAGAGACATTATCCATGTGCTTGTACAAATCAGACAACAGTTTGTACATAGTATTACATTGACAGTAATGAAAATTCGTATTAATGCATTAGTTATAAGTGAGAGGCATAATTAAAGTCTGGTTGATCTCGGCGGAGTTGTGACAAATGCATGGCTTTCATACTTGATGAATGAGATTTAGGTTGGGGCCTAGTGGCTTAAAAAATCTGCGTCCTTAGCTCGCCGCGTGTACTTTGTGACTAGAATTAGATTAGTAAAAAAAGAAGATGCTGTAATTAAAAGATCAATAAAATAAAACTTGAACGTGCCAAAGCAAAGCAAGACACAGCCGGTTGACTCTAGTTTGATATGAGAGGGGGTAAAAAATAAGAGGGGGCGGCTGTTGCTGAGCGAGGCCCGTTATGACTTACGAGAGGTGTGAAAACGTAGAAGGCAGCCAGAGATGGAGGAGGAAAGACGAAGAGGGTCGCAGCAGGGGAGCCAGTTAACTTACAGCAATATGTAATAAGTGCTTAGTTAGCTTAATGAAAAAGACATAATTAGCATTTGCGCTCGTCGTCACCAGTACGCCAAAATGTCACTGTAACTTTTATCCAATTTTATTCAGTTAACAAAGGATCGATTTCTTTCTTTTTTTTCATGGAAATAAAATTGTCTTTGTCCAACTGGGCAGACATGCCAAAAAGTAATAATTTTTGCACCCGAGTTCGGTTCGATCGCTCCAAAAAGTAGAGAGCCTAGGGAATATAATCTATGTCACCCCTACACTACACTAGTATGTACTTTACCGGTGAAACGGAATCTCTATTTACAAATTGAAACCCTAATCTATCTGTCAGTCAAACTTCAACTCCCGATCGTGAGCAAGAACGGGCGAACAAACAGAAAACAGAGAGAAAAAAAAAAACTTCAATTCTCAGTTGCTCTCACTCAAATTTGCCTTCATCGTCATCATCACAGTCACAGACGTAGTCTTCTCTAGGCTCAAAGAAAACGTCCTTCAACGCCCGAAACACGACGTCGTGGAACCACGCAAGACACTCGCATTGGCTGCAAAATCTGTCCTTGAATCTCCCCAACAAGGTCTTGTCCCCAGCACTCGGAGGGCTCGACATGGGCTGCAGGTAGGCCAGCGCCGCCTGCTTCACGAGCTTGTTCTTGATCGGAATTTCATGCGAACCGGAGTTGCACGTCGGGGATGTGATCGCCGGAGGAGATGCGGGCAGCAGATCCTTAAGACTCGTGTAGCTGACGGATTGTAAACTAATCATCTCTATATCTGAAAGCGGCTGCAACGAATTGAATCGGTTGTTGGACAGGAAAGTGGAGCGGACTTGGGCGAGGTTAGTGCTTGATTCTGGAATCAAAGAGATAGTCATGATATTAATTTGTTAGGATTCAGATTTGGCTCGAAACAGGAAAAGCGAGTTCTAGCGGGAAACACAGGGATCACAAATCCAGAAAGAAATACGTTTCTAAGAATCTAAATCCCGTGATGTGATCAGAGAAGCGATGGATGGATGGACGGACGGATGGGAGAAGTGAGATGAGTGGCAGCACAGCATATTATTATTATTATGTGGGGCGGCCTGGCCTCCCGGTTAGTGATAGTGAGCGAACAAGTGAACCGGTAAGGGAAATGGGATTTCAATCGGTTCTAGTTGTTAACTGAGATAAAACTAGTCTAGAGTCCTTCACCTTCACGCCCCTTGATTCTTGCGTGAAGTGGATTCTTAATTGGATTCGGCCAAATTAACAAGTGTTCCCTTCGGATGCAAATCCTTTTTCCGAATGAAACGGAACACACGCTTAACTAAAAGTATTGGCTTACTTTACTTAGATCTTCAATTGACCTCTCAACTATCATAAATATGATGTTTTGGCCTTCAAACTAGGATCGGTTCTTGTATCGCCCTTGAATCATCAAAATTGTGCCCTACTGTTCCCAGCTTTGGCCTAATAGTTAAGTCGCTAAAGTATTATGGGACATTATGATAAGGTTTAAGATTCGAACTTGACCTTCTCATCCTCTTTTCTAAAATATCACATAAAGCTAGTTCAGTTATCATCTAGATTTCGAAAAAGCTGACACTCCCCGTTTTTACTTAAACAACTAATACATCTTTCCTTCTATACTTGTAACTTGTAAGTATGCTTCTGAATACAAAAAAAAAAAATATATGTGCTCTATTAGCAAACGAGTGGTTCTTGGATAGCTCATGGAGGGGAACAAAATCCTCAGTCTCATAATGTAACATTGTAACTCTTAGTATATAATTGAAACCCGAAACCCTCCTGAATTTCAGGTGGTAGATTGATCAAATTGATCCAATTAAAGTACAAAATACAAATTGAAATCCCTTTCGAGACAAATAAAACTTTATTTTGAAAGCCCTTCTAAGGAGTTGTTGTCTGTGGCCATCTACGTGCTAAATAAGTAATTGATTAATTTACGAACAAAGGATGAAGAAGAATAAAATGAAACCAATAAATTTTTGCTGAGTCAGCAAATAATTTTGCCAGCAAATATTTCCTTGCTCCAAATGCCTGGAAACGTCCCTGTCGCATAGCATGTGATTTACCAGAATAATGCCAAACCTATAGAAATTTATTCAACGGTTATTTTATAGAACTCATTCGGTACTTAATATACGCAATACTAATCTAATGTTAAGTTCTCCAACAATTACTTTTCACAAATTTGTCGAAATCACTATCTAAAATTTGTCTATACGTAGCAGTTCTTATTGATAAAATAGTAAAATACCCACACTTTGTTGCAAGATGACCAATGAAGACACAAAATTTTAACATGATTATATTTATAGTGAAAAATGTATTAAAAAATTATGAATTTAAAAATAAGTTATGATCAATTCAGAAGTTTTAAAATAAAAAAAATATTTGAAGGATGTTAGTAACAAATTTGGTAAATAGAAAACATATGTTATAAGATAAATATATTGAATTGGAGATTCTAGTACAAAGTGGGGCCTTAAGTGTTACTTATGAAAGTTGGGGGCTAAGATTTAAAAATCAAAGGTTTAGGACAAAATGATTAAAAAAAATGCACACTTTTAAAGTTTGAGGATCAAAAGAGGTAATCGCACACAAGTAGAAGACCAATTGTTTTTACCCTTTTCAATATTGGAGAGAAGACACATAAAATCTACTATGAAATCTGAAAACAACAACCATGCCTAAAAGAAAATGTGATCGCCTATTGAAAAGTACTATGGATATTATGGAAATATGTCTAATTAGATATAGATATTATTTTACAATTTTACCCCCTGAAATTTCTATTCTCAACCGGTTCCTCTCTCTCCCTTTCATCGACCCTGCTCTTTTGCTGCCAATCGCCACCCCTTTTCTCAACTGGTTTCTATTCTCATCAGTGATTGTCACGTTTTTTCTTCTAGATTGAGTTTGTAATTGCTGGAGTGAAGAAGTGTGCTTTTCCTCCATCCACTAGTGGGGCCTCGCATTGTGCTGTTGCGCCACTCTTCTTTCTCTTCCTTGGTCACCGTTTTTAGATCTACCTTCGCCGGTTGTCTTCCATGGTCTTTTCATCTTACCTTTCCTTAAATCTCCAGCGTCAAAGCGTGAATCACCTTCGTTCTTTAATGACCCTTAGCTCGAATCACCTTGGATCTTATGCGATCCATACCTCACACCATCGCCATCATTGCACCATTGCCGTCATCGCGCTGCTTTTCATCTTTTTGAGGGGGATGGAGTTGGCCATCGGGTGATTGGTTTAAGAGCGAGAAGTGACAAGGAGACTGGGTCGAAGGAGAGAAGGAATAAGGAGGTTGGCTAGCGAGGAGGCCTGCTTAGGTGACGAGCGGCAGAGATGGCCAGAGGAAGTATGTCAAGTATCCAAAAAATTTGTTGTACATATTGTTTACATTCGTGTCAGATACTTTGACTTATTCTTTCCGATACTTTTAATTTTGAAGATAATAAAATTTTCACATAATGTTATATTCATTTTTATATATTTCATCAGATATTTTTTACATAGTTATTCAAATATTTTTACTTATTGATTTAATACTTTTATTTTTTAAGATAATAAATTATTTGTATATTATTAAGACACTTTTACATATTTATGTCGATGCTTTAATATATTTATTTAGACATTTCTACCAGTTTACATATTATTAAAGAGAAAAAATAATTTATATATTATTTCAGACACTTCTATGTACTTATTCATACGCTTTTCTCAATTGCTTTAGACACTTTGCATATTTGTCTTTGACACTTATACAGATGTGAGTAATGATGAAATCTGATGGTGGCGGCACCAACAGTGGTGGAGGTGCCAGTGGCAACCTCATTACCAGCAGAATTGAGTAGGATTTATAAAGAAACAGAGAGAGTTTTGGTGAGGAGTAATTTTGTCAAATTTTTTTATAAAAAGAAATTATATATATATAGAGTTAAGAGTAAGTTAGTATATCTGATTAGATATGGTTACATAGTATAATAATTAATTGAAAAGGGTGATGAGTTGAGTCCATGAATAATTGGATAATGGGACAGCCCCAAGGAAAACGTGTTTTGGCAAAAAAAAAAAAAAAACGCGGTGCTGTAGCATCACAGTTACTATTTTTAATAACACATCAACCCTGAGAGCTTTAGCTGATATAACTAGTCTCCAATAATAAGAGCGAATTAAGAACCGAGAAATCCACTGCACTACAACAATTTATTATATTGTTAAAAAAATATAAAAAATTCCACATTAAAATGAAAATTAGTTTAGAAATTTACCATACCTTGAATTATGTTTTACTGTCAATTTTTTTTATCGGTGGAATTTAATGACAATTTTGAATCAGAAACAACACTACTATACTACAGTAGGTTTTTCTTTAATAAAAATACTACCATTATACTACACGAAAAAACTAACCAAGAAATAGAGCCTTCCTTGGCCTCCACCAAGACCGAAAAGATGCCAACAATAACCCCTTTCTCCCGACACTTGCAATATCCTTTACTTATAAACTTTTATGAACACCTAAAAGGAAAATAAAAAAGAAAAGAAAAAAGAATAAGTAACAGGTATCATGTTGGATCTCGTATCCTTGAAGGTCCTCTTGCAAGTTGCAAGTCTAGGAGATTCGCTGGGCTTAGGAAGCCCAATAAACAAGCCCACTAACAATTATGATGGAAACAAGTTTCTAGCAAAACTGATCAACAAATGTCGCTAGGAAAAGGGAAAAAAAAAAAACACTCATCACGAAATTATAGCTAAGAAATTTCACTAATATAACAAAAATTCTTGAAAAATCTAGAAAAACTTGTATAAGAGGAAGAATAATTTTGATGAGTGATTCATTCTTAGAACAATTTTTTTTTTAATTTAGAATCTCTAAACTACAAGCTAAAAGGTTTTTAGAATGAGAAAAAAGGACAAAAGGAGAGATTGAACCCGAAACTGGCGAGTGGGGAAGCCCTATGTCCCTTTCACTTCCTAATTGACCTGGCAGGAAATTCTTTAAAAGGTTACTTTGCTTTTGACTCATGGAATTATTGCAACATCTACTTTTCCTAATTGTAACTACTCTAATAGAAGCTAAGCTAGTGAAGTAGGAAAGAAAAGAAGCCTAAATTCTATAACATATGCCACAATATCCAAATATATCAACAAAAACGAAACTTTTAGCATGACATGAGACAATGTTTATGGGTGAATTTAGGCTAAATGGATCACTAGTGTGCAAGTAGAGGTGGATTGGGCCAGGTCAACCCGGTTTAGCCTGAGGAAAAGGCATAGGGAGGTGGTGGACTGTTCGTGGGCTTGTGGAAGAGGGATGTGATATGTTGGCATGACACTGTTTAGCCAGCATTGAAGCTCGGCCTAGGTATGGATCAGCCTAGGCACGTCAGCCTCAAGTGGGGTTAGCCATTAAACGACTTTTTAAAAAAAATTGCGAAAAAAAGGCATAATTACACTCTGGACCCCCTTAATGGCTCCAGCCTCCAGCTATGTCTACTATTGTTGACAATTACTTTTGAGCTTTATATAAGTTGTATTATAAACGGTATTTAAATAAGGTAAGATACAAAGTTTCTCAAACAGTAGATCTTAGAATATCTATCTCATCAGCAAGATTCAATCCCACACTTCAAATGATGAAATGTCCCTTACTAACTACTTGAAGTTTGACTCAAGTGGATAACTACCTTAATGCATTATTTGAGTCATGCAACGTTGAAATTTTAGAGTGGTAAAAACAAAAAAAGGGTCAAGTTTTTCAATATTATCCATCATTGTCCAAAAGATTCTAGTTGTACTAGTCTTAACCCTAACTTATGAGGTAGCTCTCAATGCAGATAAACGGGTAATATTAGAGAAATAGGCAAGGTTGAAACTAGAGATAGTAGAAGTCTATAAATGCAATCGAAATTGGGTCTTGCTGCAATCTAGAAGCAAAATAAAAAAAAGTTTCGATGATAAGGAGATATCTAGTGACAAGGCTTCATTTTTTTTTCTTTATACTCTTTTATTCATAATTTGTATTTGATCTGAATATGCTATTAAGCATAGATTTTAGGTTTTAATTTTTAGTTATTTTTTGAACATTTTGCCATTTTTTCCTGTGATATATGTTTTAGTTAATTGTAAGTGTCGTTTGTTTTTTTAATTAATAAATTTTACACCGACGGTGGTATTTTTCTCTCCCACAAAAAATTATTAATTCAAATTTAATTAAATATTTTGTTTAACATTTATTTTTTTCCCAAAAAAGACCCAACCCAAGCCTAGCACACATTTTCCTGGGCCATGCCATGGCCAAGCCTACCCATGCCTAGGCTCGGCCGAGCTGGGTTGGCCAGTTGCCCCCCTCTATGTGCAACAAAGGTACATACATATTCTAATACAACATTCTTGCCTCGATGCTTCACAACTTAATAAAAGAAACAAAATGTTGAGTTTACAATCCAAACTTTAAACATACATAAAAACTCTTCACAATACATAACGACCATTTTTTTGTCTCATGCTGCCATTGGCATTGGGATGATTGCTTGTGATCATTCAGGGAAGCCATTGTTGCTTATATCTTAAAAGTTGAGGTTTCATAATAAGGTTTTTTAGGTGGAGGATTGGGTAGCTTTCTATACTTTGATTGAGGCATTAAAGCATGATTAGTCATAAATAGTTTTGCAGTTTGATTCTCATATTTTGGTTTCCGCTCTTTGTTCTGGAAGAACAAACTTTAATTATCCATTTGAGGTGATTTTTTTAAGATATTTTATTTTTAGTTCCTTCGTTTAGTTCTGTTGTTTTTATTCCTAAGAATGTAATAATGTTACTCATCGACTTGCACAAGCTTCGCACTAGCTTGCAAGATGTGCTTATTTTGCTAATCCTATTTTGGATTGATTGTTAGCTGTGCTTGACTCTAATCTTCAGTAATGCCATGATTGAATTTATTTCGAAAAAGAATACATAGCAACCATAGATTATAAAAAAATATATATATACATAATAATCGTAGATGCTGCATTTAGAGCAATCACTTGCAAATACTGAGCATCAAAACTAAAATTGACTAATGCCAACATTTAGAAACTCTTTTGAAAGGTAGAGCCAATTTGTTTTAATTTAAATGAACTTAATCTGAAATAAGTTTTTTTATTTTTATATTTTTTTACATGGAATGTACTAATTTCATTTAAAAACTAATATTATGTAGATATAATAATTCATTGAAAATATAATTTTTATAATCTTCTTAAATTTTTTTTATTTTTTTTCTAATTTTAGGCATTAAAAAGAAAAATTTATAAAAATTTAATAAAATCATGAAATTTACTTTCAAATATATTATTGTATCTATATAATATTAGCTTTTAATTAGTTTCATGTAAAAAATATAAAAATAAAAATAAATTATTCTAAATTAGGTTGATTAAATTAAAACTAACAGTGGCATACCTAGTGGCATAAAAGAGTTAGGTCGAGCCCAAATTCACTGGATACGAGTTTGGGCCCTTCATGTCATCAGCACTATTCGGACACAAGGTTGAATCGGTCAAGCTTTGAATTTCGAGACTCAGGCAGCTTCGAGCCTAGCCGAAAACTTGAAAGGCTTGACCAGCAAATCCCAATTGTTTTTTTTTGCTTCCTCGTTTTCTGTCAGAACCTCTTCCATCTTCGCCTAGACCTTTTGTTCTAGGATTGGTGCTTGTCTTGCGATGGGCAAATCATCCACTAGGGGGCAGCCTTGTATCTACGAGCGCCGACGACATCTATCTATCAAGAATGATCTTAGATTGAAACCTGAGAGTAAAAGAAATGATAGAATGAGGATTTAACTTTGATTCCTAGATAACTTTTTACCTAATTTTTGGAGAATAGATGCTTGTAATTTGTAAATGTAATTTGGATTTTGGTGATGAATTGTAACCACAGGTCCAATGAAGAAGAGAAGCAGCAGGTCTAGTGAAGAAGAAAAGCTTTTGGGCTTTATTTGTAGTCTAGTCGTCAAACTTTTTCCATATCTATTTGCACATGTTAAAATGATTTTGTACATATTTGTGCATAGTTTTGAGCTAATCTCTATACATGTTTATTGAATTATAAAATAGAAAAATATATAGGCACAATCATATAAAACATATACTCCTAATATATACGGGGTTAAATCTAAATATAATCCCCTACTTTGAGAGTCATCATAAAATGATCCCTTACCTCTAAAAGTGCCCCTTAAAGACCCCTACCTCCCTTAGTGCATCTTATTTCAGTCCATTCCTTTAACTGAGTTATTATCTTGGATGGAAGATGCCTACGTGACACTTACTTTGACATGTGACATCCTATTTCATAACAATAAAAAACTATACTGAAAAAAAATAAATTTCAGGCTAAAATTGACACAAACTCATAATCCTAGGGACTTTAAACATAATTAGCCAGAAATTTATGTTTTTCCCCAAATCTCTATCACCTCCGCTGCCGCCCTTCCTTCATCCTCCCAAACAACGGCTGGAAAGCAGCAAAGACATCCTTGACGAGCACATTCGCTCGTCGCCAACACATCACCACGACTGCTGGCTCCTATAGCCCCCAAGCAAGATGGATCCCGGTGATATTTCTCCCCTTTACTTCTCCTGGAGATTCGTATGGACAAAGATGTGTTTAATTAATAAATAATTCATAGTATTTAATGCTCATAAAAAATTATAAAAAGTGTCGATTTTTTATATGGCAAGTATAATAAGTAGTATATTGGTCCTAAAAAATGATAGTAATTCTATATTTGCGTTAATTAAAAAATACATAGGATTTTAAAAATAATCATCAATATTAATTAGAAACATAAAATATAAAAATTATTTCAAAAAAACACAGATTTTTTAGAAATATATTTAGGAAAAATGGGTTGGTGGTATCTTGAAATCAATCTTGGCGTTGATTTGCATAATTCTTAAAAGTTCATGGGTGCTAACAATATTTGAGCTTAGTATCTTAACAGACGATCTAACAAAAGTTAGGATTTAGGGGTAAACTGTAGATTTTTAAATATGCAGGGTTAAGTATAAGTTAGGGTATACCAGGGGTTTTTGTAAAATTTCCTATAATTTTTTGTAACCCGATATGATTAAAACATTATCTTGTGCAGTAGATTTTTTTTTATTGTTGTAGCTAAAACAAGGACAAACAGACGATATGGTGGTTGTGAGTCTTGTGACTTTTCTCATGGCAGCCGCCCCAAAACCAACTCCCGTTTTCTCTGGCTTCATTAATTTTGCAAGAAATTTTCAGAACGGAGAATTACAAAATTTTTCACTAATGTTTAACTTTTGAACCAAAATTTCCAGTAATGTTTTGATTGGTGTTAATTTTGTCACGATTGTTATAGTTCGGATTTGGATGTGCTATCAATGTTACAACTTATGATAGAATATGACACAAACAGTTAAAGAATTAATGGAAAAACAAAAAAAATTGTAGGTTTTGAAACTTTAGGATACTAAAGTAATTTTTAATAAACTTTAAAAATTTAATGTAATTTATCTCATCTAATAGCACCTCTTTCACAAGTGATAAATCAGGTGGTGGTGGATGTGATGGCAACTAGAACTTGCTGAAGGTGAAAAGACATAGGATATAATGCAAATCAAGGGCACAAAGATGAGGGATTTGTTGGATCTAAGGAATAGTTGGAGAAGAGCCTATTTGGAGAGGAGGAAGAAACTTAGGTGGTAGTGGTTAGGATTGTGGGCATTTATGGAGTAGGAGATGGAGATTTCGGAAATGAAGATGGAGACTCAGTTGGTGTGAGTGAATCTAAATTTCTTGAAGAAGACCATCAATCAAATTATTTTAAGGGTTTTGTTTTCTGCCAAGGAGAGGGGGAGGAGGAGGATGATCATTGGTGAGCTTTCACCGCTACTGTAGCCGTCATCATCAAATCCACTAAATGCACTACTGAAAGTAAATTATATAAAATTTATAAAATTTATTAAAAGTTATATTAGTATCATAAAATTTTAAAGCATACAATTCATTACCTTTTTTTTATTAGGTTTTTAACTGTTTGTAACACATCCAATCTTAAACAATTACATTAGTACGCATAATAAAAACTATAACTACCGATGCATATCGGCATGAATAAAAACTTCGATGAGAAACTCTGTTTAGGAGCCAACCATGGGTTGGAAACTCTGTACTTTGACGGGTAAATTACATGCACTACCCCCAACCTTTAATTATTATTTCACTTCTAACCCTAACCTTCACTTTGCACGTTGCGTGTCCCCAACCCGATTAAAACGTTTCACTTCAACCCCTGAGTGGACGGAACTCGTTAAAATTGACGGGAAATGCCATGGAACGCTTAGCTGGCACCGGATTGTCCATGTAGGCTCAAAAAATTGCATTTTTAAAATAAAAAAAAAACCTCCCCGCCATCTCAGCTCTCTCTCAGTCCCAGCCCATCCCTTTCGCCGCCACCGTCTCTCCACCTCCCACGCCCCGCCGCCGTGTCTCCCCCTCTCTCTCACCCTTCCTTTCGGCTCTCCCTCTCAGCCCTCTCGCGGTCTCGCGTCCCCTCCCTACTGCCTTCTCTCTTGACCTCCCTCTCGTTCGACGGAGATCGTTCGATCTTGTGAATCGGAGCCCAAATCAGAGTGCCTCCCGAATTGGCTGTGGCAAGAATTGCGACAGAGATCGCGAACGGAGATCGGGATGAGAATCGCGAACGGAGATCACGATGAGAATCGTGAATGGAGATCGCGGCGAGAATCGCGACAGTGATCGCAATGATGAGGGACGGGATGCAACAGAGATCACGATGATGAGGGAGGGGATGCGGGAGTTGGGAGTGGCTGTTGCCATCCTTCCACCAATCGGGTGAGCCTGTCACGATCTTTGTGGCAAATCGATGGTGGGTTCGGGTGAGCGACGGCCGGAAGCGGGGCCGATCGCGATTGTGGTGAGAGTGGTAGAGAGGGAAGGAAAGAAGGGACGCAAGGAGGGGTGGCGAGAGGGTGGCAGGGAGAGAAGGTGAGAGGGCCGAGAGGGAGTCGAGAGGAAAGGCGAGAGAGAGAGGGAGACATGGCGGCGGGGCATGGGAGGTGGAGAGACGACGGTGGCGAGAGGGATAGGCTGGGATTGGGAGAGAGCTGAGAAGGCTGGGACTGGGAGAGAGCTGAGATGGCAAGGAGGTTTTTTTTTTATTTTAAAAATTCAATTTTTTGGGCCTACGTGGACAATTTGGTGCCATCTAAGCGTTCCGTGGCATTTCTCGTCAATTTTAACGAGTTCCGTCTGCTCAGGGGTTGAAGTGAAACGTTTTAATCGGGTTAGGGACACGCAACGTGCAAAGTGAAAGTTAGGGTTAGAAGTGAAACAACAATTAAAGGTTGGGGGTAGCGCATGCAATTTACCCGTACTTTGACCTTTCTTGAAATATCCGAGGAGGACGTTTTCGGTGTTTTTCTGGTTGTCGTACGCGGACCAAACCTTCCTAACTAACGATTGCCTCGCAAACGGCATCGTTCTACGCTTGGCATTTTCAGGTCCTATTCCTATATCGTTCGGCCGGCTCATCTCATCGACCGCTTCTTTTCTGGTCCGGCGAGCGGTGGGTCGTCCTCCTATCTACCTTATTATTCCGAGAAGAATGCCAATCGAGAAAGCAATCGACGCGTTAAGCACGCAAAGACACGTGGATGGCTCACAAAACTACCACGCTGCTGATTCCTGACGAAGACAGCCGCATAGCTGGTAGCTCTCTCTAACTCCAGAATCGATCCGCGTGGTTCAAATGGTTAGTTAATGTTCTTGTTCTGTTCTCTTATTGATTCGTTGCTCAGCCGGCGTCTTTGGTACCAGAGATCAGGTACATCATTTATCATACCTGGTTTTCTTTTTATTACTCCTTTCTTGTTTTAAAAAATGTTCATACAAGTTGCAGTTTTCGAGTCAGATTAAATCTTGTTTAGCTGTATCATCATTTGAATCCACCTTCGATCGATTTAGATTCTGGATTTGATTTTTGAGTGTGCTCAATAAAATTACTCTCTTGCTGCCATATAATCTTTCCCTTCTCTTAGCTGCCTGTTGAGATCGGAAACATCTTAGTTACATGCCCAATTATATACCTCAATTCACTTTCGAGTTAATTGTTTTTGCAATCATAGTTTCTGTGAATAAGAACTGCTTTTGCTTCTTTTTTATGATGCCATTATATCCTTGCACATTTCTGCTGTATGCAGAAACATAGAACGCCAATAAGTACACTGCAAATGGGGAAGCCAGAAGATGCTGACTATGTGGAACTAGAAGACGTTTCTAGTCCAAAGTTTGCTAGGCACCAAAAGGTTTCAATCATACCGCTTGTGTTTTTGATCTTCTATGAGGTCTCTGGTGGTCCTTTTGGTGTTGAAGACAGTGTCCAAGCAGCTGGTCCTCTTTTAGCGCTTCTTGGATTTCTAGTTGTTCCATTTATATGGAGTTTGCCGGAGGCATTAATAACAGCAGAATTGGGTACTCTTTTTCCAGAGAATGGTGGGTATGTTGTTTGGGTTTCATCTGCATTGGGTCCTTTCTGGGGCTTTCAACAAGGTTGGGTGAAATGGTTAAGTGGGGTTATTGATAATGCTCTATACCCAGTATTGTTTTTGGACTACTTGAAATCAGCAGTTCCGGCTTTAGAAGGTGGCTTGCTGAGGACAGTAGCTGTGTTGGTTTTAACTGCGATCCTCACTTACATGAATTACAGAGGATTGACCATAGTAGGCTGGGTTGCAATACTGTTGGGGGTGTTTTCCCTTCTCCCTTTTGTTTTCATGGGTTTAGTGGCAATTCCCAGGCTGGATCCATCAAGGTGGTTGGTCATGAATCTTGGAAACGTGGACTGGAATCTATACTTAAATACTCTTTTCTGGAATTTGAACTACTGGGATTCAATTAGCACTCTTGCTGGTGAGGTTGATAATCCTGGTAGAACTCTGCCTAAGGCTCTTTTTTACGCTGTTATTTTGGTGGTCTTTGCGTATCTTTTTCCTCTTCTCATGGGTATTGGGGCAGTTCCACTTGATCGCGAGCTGTGGACAGATGGGTATTTCTCGGATATTGCTAAGATGCTTGGAGGTGTTTGGTTGAGGACTTGGATTCAAGCAGCTTCTGCACTGTCAAACATGGGAATGTTCGTTGCTGAGATGAGCAGCGACTCCTTCCAACTTCAGGGGATGGCAGACCGTGGGATGCTTCCAGAGTTCTTTGGAAAGAGGTCTCGATATGGAACCCCTTTAATTGGTATCTTATTCTCTGCTTCTGGTGTTATATTGCTTTCATGGTTGAGCTTTCAAGAAATAGTAGCTGCGGAGAATTACTTGTACTGTTTTGGGATGATTATGGAGTTCATTGCGTTTGTGAAGCTAAGGATAGATCATCCAGCAGCATCTAGGCCATATAAAGTACCTGTCGGCACCATTGGAGCAATCATAGTATGCATTCCTCCTACCGTGTTAATTCTCGTGGTTTTAGCTTTTGCTTCCCTTAAAGTCATGGCAATTAGCCTCGTCGCTGTCATCATTGGATTCCTCCTTTACCCGTCTATCCGGTACTCTGAGAAGAAGAGATGGTTCAGGTTCTCCATCAACGCTGACCTTCCAGGCATCCACTCCGCATATCATTGATGCAACCCAATAGAGTTAGGAACTAATTTTTCATTTCTATTTCATTTATCCTTCGTTCAATGAGGAAGGTCAATGTCAAATTTGTTCCTTTTCCGCATCTTTAAGCCTTATTTTCATTGTTCCTGTTTCTGATCTAGCCACCAGGAACCTGTATGTTTCTTGTTTCAAGTCATGTAGGGATTGGATGCCCGGAATTTAGTGCAGTACAAGGCAGGTACTTTTAGAATAAGGTTTTGAACTTGAGTAGCTATATCATACACTCATGCGTAAGACATACACTCCTAACATCTTACACAATCTATCTATCTCCAAAAGAATGAAATGTATTTTTTAATCTAAAATAGAATGAAACGTTTAATGAAATGTTTTTTTTTTAATCTAAAAAAGAGTGAAACATTTCTCTTTTTAGTAAGTCTTTCTATTTTACTCCTATTATCTTACGCATTCACACACGCATCTTCTTGGTTGGCCTCTTAATCTCTCACACACGGGTCGTTCTAATATACAGCTCCTGTATCGATACGCATCATATTCTTAAAATCCTTCATTTTTTATAAAAGTTACAAAAAAGGACAAAGTTTAGAAAACTTTCAGAATTTTATAAGGGCATGGTACGGAGTATTGTTAATCAGCCAACAAACCAAGAACTTTTAAAATTCTACTAATAACTTGGCTCTGATACCATTTAGTTTTTCTGCCAGGTTTTTCTTTCTTATTTTCACAATTTTAGTATTATTAGGATGATTAATATCATTAGGATTACTATTAACAGGGCTATATTATGTATTAACATTAGAACTAAATAGAACATACTGGAAATACATCAACTATTATTGAAACAAATATAGAAGACTTACAAAACTGGTGAATACCAGTGTTTTACAATTTCAAGCTTAAATAGAGCAAACCAGAGGTCCAAGGTTTACTGAAGCACACGAGCACACTAGCATACAGCACACTATGAACTAGGAACATGAAATTTTTGAGAGCTTTCAGAAATTTTTTGATGATCTTGTGAAGGAGCAATGCTTCTTTAAATAGCTGCGGGATCAGCCTTCTGGAGATAAGGCTGAGTCGGATACAGATAAGATTGAACTGATTCAGCCAATCAGAGAGAATCTGGGACCACTCTTTATAAGTGCTCTGTGGGGTCAATCTTCTTTTTAGGAGTGCCATTATTGGAATAAGTGGAAGATAATGCTGGGACAGCTGGAAGGATAGCTGTAAAGTCTTCTAGAGAATTTGCCGACAGATTTATTTTGGCATAGGGACTTTTGGGCCTGACTTGTCTTGATCTTCTTGGGCCAAACGGATTCTTGCGGCCTGGAGGAGGTTTTTCTTGAGATCTTCTTGGGAAATTGGACTGGATTTGAATTGGTTACCATGATAGAATTGGTCCAACATCTGGTCCAAAAAGTCTTGTTCTTCTTCTTTTATGGTTTCTATTTTGTCAAAAGAAATGTTTTCTGGCAAGAATTGATCCAGAATACATTTATCCCACCATTTGATTTTCCAGACTCTTTCTAAGCACGGAGTGTAATGTCCTTCTGAGTCTGCAGGTTGCTTTCTGTAATTCCATTTTAGGATCCATGGGATATGATTCATAAGGACGAAATAGAAATCTGGATAGGGGACTTGTTCTTCTTCCTTGGTAAATTGTTTTTGGAACATTATGAAACCTTCAAAGGATGCCTTTATTTGATCTGGAAAAGTATCTCTAAACAGTCCTTTGTTCTCATACCATATATGGAACCAATTTGGAAACTTTTGTTGCTTGGTCTTGAACAGGATCATCCAAGAATGTTGATGGTCCTGGTTTTGTCGATGGAAAACTTCGTCCCAAGCAGCTTGATAATCCCAGTATGAGTATAAGGTGTTTTCATAAGAACCATGAGAGATAATTCTTCTTCTAGAAGTCGGATTTCCCCATTCTTCAAAAGTAATGACTTTTTTAATTTTGAAGGAGGAGATTCCCAACTCAGTTATGAATCTTTCCTTGGTTTCCCCATTATCATCTTTGTAGGAAACTTTTGCCCGTCTGGGTTTATGTTCTAAATCGACGGATCCCGATTCTTGAAGTATAAGTTCAAACAATTGAATTTTCTTAAGTGTTTGAAACTGCCACTGGGGATTCTGGTGATTTGGCCAATATTTCTGCGCCAAATCAATTTCTGAAAGACTTTCAAAGTCTTTGTTTTCTGGAGCAACTAAACATTGCTTATTGAATTCTACGAATTCACACTGAATTCCCATAGAATATAATGAAATCTTGTGGGGCTTTTCTGACCCTTGAATGATATTCTGGGAACCTTTATTCTGGTTCAAAGAGTGTCTTTCCTGGGAACTTTGATTTCTGTTCCAAAGAATTGGATTCTGGGAACGTCTTATTTCCTCGTTCCAAATTTTCTTGGGATCAGCTTTTGGAATATTCTTGGAGGACTCTGCCTCCGATTTCTTTCTTTTGAAGGGAATTTCCTGGAAAGTCTTTTCAGACTTTTCGGGGATCTCTAGGGGAAAGAAGTGTTGAGCTAAAAGGGCTCGGGTTAATTCTAAATCCATTTCGTGACATGCTTCCTCTTCCAATTCTTCTGGGCTTAATTCTGAAAGGAGGATTGCTTTATCCTTACCCTTATTCTTTTGATCTTTGTTCTTGTCTGCCATCTTTTCCCTGTAAAAATTCTCTAGTCAAGAAGTCAGGGAGAGAGTTTGTTGTTCCAGCAATATAGTCTATTTCAAAATCAAAAGCAGATAGGATAGCTTGCCATCTAGCAAAAATTTGTTTAGAGGCTAAATTTTTAACATCCTTTTGTAAAACATCCTTAGTAGCTTTGCAATCAACTCTTACTAAAAGTTTTTGGTTGAGAAGATCTTCTTCAAATTTTGTAACACAGAGAACGATAGCCAAAATTTCCTTTTTTATAGTTGCATAATTTTTCTGAGCTTGATTCCAGACTTCTGATGTGAATCGAACTAGTTGTTCCTTATTATTAGTTTTTTGTTTTAATATTCCTCCATAGCCTAAGTCAGAGGCATCTGTTTCTACTATTTTAAAAGCTTTTGGATCGGGAATATTGACACAAGGAATTTCCTTGACTCTTCTTTTTACAGTTTGAACTGCTCTAGTTTGTTCTAGTCCCCATTCTGGAGGATTTTTCTTAAGTCTGTCAAATAAGGGTTTACAATCTTTTGCTAGATCTTTATAAAAATCTGCAACATAATTCAAACTTCCTAAAAATCTTTGTAATTGTTTTTTGTCCTTGATTTCATCGGGGAATTTTTCTGTGAAGTTAATTGATCTGTCGATTGGCCTTATTGTTCCTCTAAATATTATATGTCCTAAAAATCTTATTTTGGTCTGGAATAATTCCATCTTTTTTGCTGAAATTACTAGTCCTGCTTTCTCTATTATTCTGGAAAATTCTTGAAGGTGTTTCCAGTGCTGATCTAAAGACTGAGAGAAGACTAACACATCGTCAATATAAACAATAGTAAACAAATTATGAGGATTAAATATTTCATTCATTATTCTTTGAAATTCTGAAGGTGCATTCTTAAGACCAAAAGGCATGACATTCCACTCATAGTGTCCAAATGGAACATTGAATCCAGTTTTATACTTCTCTTCTTCGGCTATCTGGATTTGCCAATATCCTGATTTCATATCAAATTTTGAAAAAATTACTGAATTGTGAAGTCTGGATAATAAGTCTTTTTTGTTAGGTATGGGATACCTAATCCATCTTAGAACTTTGTTTAAAGGCTTGTAATTAATTACTAGCCTAGGGACTCCTCGTTCTATTTCTGAATTCTTGTTTACATAAAAGGCAGAACAACTCCATGGAGAGGAACTATTCCTAATTAATTTTTTGTCTAAGAGATCCTGGATTTCTTTCCTACAATGCTCTGTAAGTTCTTCATTCATTTGAATGGCTCTGCATTTTGTGGGGATATCTTTTTCATTGAAATCTGGTTCATATGGGAGGCTAACTATATGCTTTTTCCTTTCCCAAAAAGCACCTGGGATCTCAGCACAGATTCTTTTTATGAGAGTATTTTTAAAATTCTCTATTTTCTGGGATAATTCTGGGAGTTTCTTTTCAACTTCTTTATGTTTTATTTCATCCTGTAAGCACATTAAAACATTTTGCTTTCTTTCTAAGTCTAGACTTAGTTCTTCGAGCAAGGTTCTTCTTGGTGGTTCTGCAAAATCAAAAATTATTTTCTTTCCAAATTTCTTGGTAGATATTCCATTTATATCTACTTTGAAGGGCATGATTGTGGCTAAGAAGGGTGTTCCTAAAATTATTTCTTGGTTCATGTTTAGAACAGTGAAATGTTGTTTAATACAAATATCTTCATTACAAATGTCAACATTTGTAAGTTTAAATCTTATAGGCATAACTTCTTTGTTAGCAGCAGTAATTGTCCCAAAAGATTTATCTAAATATTGGTGAGGGACTATTCCTTCTTTTATACAATTTCTGTCTGCTCCTGAATCAACTAATACAATAGTAGTTATTCTAAATTCGTTTTCTATTACCAACGTCATTTTACTGGTAAATCTTTGGTTTGGCATGATAAAAACTTCATTTATTTGGGGAGGATTTTCTTCTATTGGGTCTTCTTTATCTTGGCTTGATTCTGGGATTTCTTTACCCTTTTGTTTTGTTTTAAAATCAAACTCTTCTAAATCTTCCATAAGTAAATTATCCTCTGGAAAGTCTTTAGAGTATCCTTCTAGGTTTTGAAGTTCTAAAATTTCTATTCTATTTTTGAGAGATTTTATCTCTTGTTTTACTTCAGAAATTTCTCCTCTAAGCTCTGCTATTGTTGGTTCTTTATGAATTTTCTGGGCTTCTTCAACTCTTCTTAATATTTCATTGAGGCTGTAAATAGGAGGTTTAGTGATTTCTCTTATATCTACTCTTCTCCTGGGGTTTCTTCTACTACTAGACTGGGTTTCTTGACTATTTGCTTTTTCTAGATGTTTTAAAAGAATTTCTCATTTTAACTCAGGATCCTCAATATGTTTTGCTAATTCTAGAATTCTCTCATCTTCTTCAGTTAAGACGTTTAGTTGGAGGGTATTTATTTGGAGATTATCAAAGGTGTTTTGGAGTTGACAAGTACTACATTCACAATTTGATTTGCAATCTTCTGATTCTTCAGTACTGTCTGTAAGGCCTATTTTATTTATTTCTTCTGAGTCTGATTCTTCTGAGGACTCATTTCTTGTTTCTTCTGGTTCGCTTTCACTGTTAAGCAAGATTTGTATTAAATTCTTTTTTAATTCTTCTTCTATTTCTAAAGCATTTATTTTTTGTTTAGTTCTACATTTATTTGCAAAGTGTCCAGGTTTTCCGCACTTCCAACAAACTTTCTGGTCTTTGCCTTTATTGGGTTTACTTATTTTTCTTTTTCTAAACCTTCTTGAGGTTTCTGGATTTTCTACAGGTCTATCATATTTATACTTTCTGGTTTTTCTATAAGGGTTATATTTCTTTTTATGTTTTTTGGGCCTACTTTCCGAATAAGGCCTTTGGATATCGTATCCAAATTGGGCACAAAACTGGCCCATTTCCTTTCTTCCTGCAAGTCTTTCTCGTTTAATGTGTTTCTACCATTTCATTTCGTGGCAAAGTCTTAAACCTACTTCTTTGATTTCAGCCATTAATTGGCCATAAGTAAAGTTTTCTAGGTTTAAATGTCCTTGGGCTTTTCCCTTAATATGGTCCATAACTAACTGGCCAAAATGTTTAGGAAGTCCCTGTATAAATTTTTCCTTCCAAATAGCTGACCTACAATCTTCTCTTTCGTAGACTCTTGATAGAAAGGTGTCTTTGTACCATTCTAAATCGGTCAGAGTTCTACATCTTAGGTTTAATAGAAGCTCACTATTTCTACTTTCCTTACTAGATGTATCTCCTATAAAGTGCGAGTAGATTGTACAAAGGAGGGTATTAACGGCATCTGGTTCTGAGGTCTGGAGTAGCTGATTATTTTGTTGATAGGTCACAATTTTTCTAGCAGTTTTAATTTCTTGCCTTCCTTGTTCTGTAAGGCATTTGTCCCACCAATTCTTAAGTTGTCCTGTAAACCCTACTATAATCATTTCTGCTATTTCTGGATCTGAGTTTTCTACCTGCTTCTTAGCAGCTACACTATACATTATCATATGTTGGATAATATTAATGATCTGGTATTCTGAAAGTCCATCTATATTCCAATATCTGATTGTGTCTCCTTTATATTCTGCAAAATAAGGGCCATAAACATTGTCTAATCTTATATCTACTGGGGATGGCCTTGGTTGTGCATAAGGATGTGTTATATTCCAGTTCCAAGTATATGAAGGTCTTCTTCCTCCTCTCCCCCCCGGGAAAGTGACACGATTCAATTCTGGTTTGTCTAGCTCAGAAGAATGTTGATCCAATAAATTCTGTATTGTAGGTGGCTTATTAAGAGCATTGATTTAAAGTCCCTTTTGTTTCTTGTCTAAGGATTCTTCTTTTAGGGTAAGCTTAGTAATCTGGTTAACTAGATCTGAGATTCTATCAGTGGGTTTTAATTTAAACTCTGGAGGTTTTTGGGGAAAATTAATGGGAGATTTAGTTGTTCCTGGTAAAAGTTCTGTTTTAAAAACGGAAGACTTTGTAAGACCAAAGTTTCTACGGTCCATTGAATTTTCTATTCTATTTAGTTGTTTTCCTATAGATTGCAGATAGAGGTTGGTATAGTTATTTTGTTCTATTACATTCTGAAGGTCTTTCACTTGAACTATTCCTTTTCTTAAGTCTTCATCCTTTTCTGTTGTTTTAAAAGGAACAGCAGTAGTTGTTTGTTCTTTTCCTAGTACTAAAGGTACATTAGGAGGATGTGGTGCTATGATTTCTTTTCCTTCTTTGGTCTGATAGGTAGACCAAGTTTCTTCTAGGACACTTAATGTCAATTTTTCATCTAGGACTAGTGTAGGGATGAACCATTCAAAAAATCTTAAATTTTGTTTATTCCTCATGATTCTTTTATACCACAAATGTTTAATTTCCTTTCTTTCTTCTAAGGTATAAGTATCAAAATACCATTTTCTTTTAATGTCATTTTTCTTTGACCAATAGTCTTCATTGAGACTTTTTGGGTCAAATTTAAAGGGCTCTTGTAAAACATTTAATTTAAAATCTGAAAAACTGGGATTGGGAGATCCTATGGATATAGACTTTGTGTCTTCTTGTTTATTTCCTTCTATTGTGATTGGATCCATTTGGTAAATAGGATAGGAAACTTGTTCTGTGGATTCTTTAACTCCTTCAGCTAATTTTTCATATTCGGATTCTGGTATTTGAGAGGTTGATGATCTTGAAGATGATGGTTTATAAGATATTCTTGACGGAATTTTCTTAGTTTTAAGCTCTGAAAAATCAATTTTAGTAATTCTATCTTTACTAAACCGAATTTCAACTTCTCCATTGTCATATTCAATTATTCTTTCTAATTCTTGGGGTTTTACATTCTTAATAGGCTGATTGTTTTGAAAAATCCATTTTTCTGGAAGCCTAACATTTTTCCATTTTATGGGTTTAGGAACCACAATATTTGATTTTTCTGTGTTTGCTTTTAAAAGCAAAGTTTCTCCTCTTGTGTCATATTCTAGAGCTTTAGGTTCTATTTGGATTGTCATTACTTTATAATAGATTCTATAGACTAAGGCTAAATTCTGGGATCCTTCTAATATATCGAATCCTGAGGTCATGATATTTGCAGTTAAGGTTTTCATGATGTGTGGATCTTTTAAGGAGACTGTGAAGTTGGGGTGACAGTTGAAGAATATAGGTCCATCACACAGACTCGACTCTACAATTCCTAGAAGAGAATCAGAAAACTTATTGTGTCTTTGATCTCTTAAGGCAATTATTACAGAAGTATTTAATCCATTCCTTGTAAGAGGTTTTAACGCAATTTGTACTAATCCAACATGTAAATAATTATAATTATGTTCTAGATGATCTTTAATCATTTTATTTGAAAATAATTCAAACTGATGGTCAAGCTCCATTATAGGTACAGTTTTTTCTACTGTTTTGATAGCATAGGTCATTCTAAAATCAAAACTTCCTTTCTGGTAAACTTCCCATTTATCCATTCTGGGTATATTCCAATTTCCTAATTTTTTCTCTATATCTCTAATCATGATATTCTGAGAATTTTTAACTCTTCTATTCCCTAAAGTTTCTTCGTCTTCTTGATTCTTTGATGAAGTTTTAACTATACTCTTAAAAAATTTCTCCATTGGTAAGACTAGTTAATGTTGATTTTCTTTTCTTCAGCTATCTGTCAACGTTTTACACAAGCTTACTGCCCTTTTTCACTCAACGGGACTTACAGTTGCTACGCGACTTGGGTGATAGTCTGGAAAGAAATTTCAACAGTAATCTAATATTACTAAGGGAGAAAATATTTTAGAGTTAAGCTTCTTCTTCTTTCAAAGAATTAAGAACAAGAATTAACTATATGGACTTAGAATGTTAAAAACTTCAGAATACTAAGTTTAGGGATGAAAAGAGAGTTCTTTTCAAAAAGCTATGGATCAAAAGTGGGGTTTTACCAAAACATAAATTCTTTAGATTCAACGGTGGAGAAAGGGGGTGTATTGATAAGGTCTGTATTTTAGAATCTTCCCTCACACACGTCTTCTCTCTTTCGTGATCTCTATACAATCACCACACCATCTCTCTTCTTCCCTCTGGCACCATCTCTTTGTACAATCACCACACCATCTCCTCTCTCTGACATCGATTTTCCCTTTTTTTCCTCCCAGATAAAGTTTCAATTTCTCTCTCCATCTCTTTTCCTTTGCTATTGAATTAGAAATTTTCAATCATATCACCTGATTCAAGGCTGATTTTTGGCGGCGACGAAGATTGAGTTCAATTCAGTAGCGAGGATCTGTTGGGCAATACTTTCTTCTTCTTCTGTTGCTATTTTTTTGAGTTTGTTTAGACTTTTGTTTCTTCTTCTCCTCCTAGGCTTGATCAATTCTCTCATACTATGTTGGCTCAATTCTAGTTATAGTTTCTGGAATAAACCTTGTTGGCTCAATTTTCCTACGGATTGGTTTGTTTCATGGCCGATAAAGAAGGTTGTTTGTAATTTTATTAGGTGGCGGCACAGTGTCAACTTGGCGGCAAAGATTGCTCGATGATGATTGATGATTAAATGTGAGGGCGAAATCGACAAGCGGTGCCAGTGAGAACGATTGTGGAGCCAGTGATGGAATGGGTTGAGGTGGCGAGAGGAGGCCGTGGGTTAAGGATCCAAAAGTCGATGATGAGGTCGTGGATCAAGGTGGTAAGGAGGTTTAGGTTGTTGTGAGGAGTGGCGATGAGGCAATGGGCAAGCTAATAAGGAGGGGCAAGGAGGCCGGGGGCAAGGATATTGAGGTGAGGTGAGGACATTTGGGCAATGGGGAGATCAGAGCGAAGAGGTCTGGCTGATGCGAAATCGACGATTCGGTTTGATCGGCAATTTGACTTGATCAATGATTCGGCAGCGAGGATAGAATGCATAAAGGAATAAGCTTCAGGAAGATGAAGAGCAGAGGAAGAAAAAGGGCAAAATCAGATAAAAAAAAGGGGGGGACACACCTTAAATGACATGCCCAGTAAAACATTTCATTTGAATCGGGACGAAAGGAGTATTATTTATAAAATTGCCATCACACCTCAAGTTTGTTTTTATAAATATAATAATGTCACTATGCACCAACTTCCTATTATATAACTCTTTGATTTCTTGTAAATTATGATAATGTCACCGCATCACAACTGATAGTTGTCCCTTGTCAAATTATTCATGTTCTCTAACTGAACTTAGTTATTCCTTTGGTGCATATTATTGTTTTTTGACAAATCTATATATTCATTTTGTTATTTAATGTCGGCCTACTATGCATGTTATAGTTATTCCTTGTCACATGTTTTCTGTTCTCTTACAGAAATATGATTGTTTTTTTCTCTCATCTTGTTGTTTCCTAGTAAATCTACATGTTTCGTGTGATATTTAATAGCTATTTGTTATGCTTATAGTATTTGTTCATTGTCATAGTGTTCTTATTCTTAGTTTAATTGTTTCTTTGATGAATATTTTTGTTCCCTAACAAATCTACACATTTCTTCTGCTATTTAATGCTTACTTGCTATGACCATAGTAGTTGTGTTCATTGTCACATGATTTTGTGCTCTTACTGAATATATAGCTGTTACCTTGTGTTGTTTTGCTATTCCTGAAAAAATTTATTTGTTGCTTTTGATATCTAATAATTGCTTGCAATGGCTATTGTAGTTGTTCTATGTCTAGTTGTTCACATTCTTTTTCTTAATTTAGTTGTTTCTTTGAAGCATGATACTGTCCTTGATAAGTTTATCTATTACTTATGTTATTTAATGTCTACTTATTATGTCTGTAGTAGCTTTGTTAGATGTTTTTTTGTTTATTTACTTAATATAGTTATTCCTTATCCAGTCTTGTTGTTTCCTACCAAAAGTCTACTTATTCTCTGAATAAAGTTTCATTCTTTTTCCTTCATGCTTTTTTACAGTTTCTTTATATTACAAATGACTTTTTGTTCCATTCTGCTTGCTTATTGTTTCTTTGCAAGCAGAGGTAGGAGACGGGCTAACCCGACCTAGGACTGGCCGGGCCTAGGTCTAGGTCATGGAGGAAGGGGAACAGACAGGGCACAGGTTGTCTGGTCCTAGGTCGGTTTTTGCGGGTTTAATAAAATAAAACAAATAATTTAATTATATATTTAATATTTATTTTTTTTAAAAAAACACCATTTCTAGTGTAATTTTTATTAAGTAAAAAAGCCAAATGACACTTACAAATAATTGAAATGTGCCTTACATTTTCAAATGGTGAAACGTTCCAAAAATGACAAAAAATAAAAATATATGATCTGTGCTTAACAACATAGTTAGATGAAATACAAACTATTTGTAAAAAGAAAAAAAATTTTAATTTTCTTAATCGGATACTACGTCACCATCAGAACTTTTTTTCTCTTACTTTCGGAATGCTGCAAGACCCCAATCTTGGTTGCACATGCATACTTCCATCATCTCGGGCGTCAATCTTGAATGTTTTTCTAATATCACCCGTTTTCTTGCACTAAGTGCTGCCCCAAATGCTACGGTGGAGATTATAACAGCGAGAAGCTTCTGTGCAATTATCGACAAAATCGGAAACTTTGATCTCTTTTGTTTTCACCACTCTAATATGTCGATGTCACTTGACTCGAACGATGTATTAAGACAGTCATCAACCTCAACTAAACCCGATATCGTCAGTTGGGGACGCTTCAACATTTGGAGAGCCAGGTTGAATCTTGATGAGATTGATCTTCTTGCAGATTCAGTTTGAGGAGTTTCAGATCTTACCTTATCCGAATACTGCTTATAATATAACTTATACAAAGAATGCAAGTACTCGAAAATAGTAGCAGACATAGCTAAAACATTTATATGAGACATTTCTAAATAAGTATGATAAATGCTTTTAAGCAATGTAGTCATACCAATTAATTTGACATATGGGTTAAGCAAAGAAGCAACTAAAAAAATAGGTAGAATATTTTTGAAATACTGTAGCCACTTAGCCCGCATGGCTTCGATAGTCAGTTTCAATAACTCATCATCTTTAAACTGATGTAAAACTTGGTGAATAATTAGGTAGTAAACATCGGACAAAAATTCAATTGCATCGTAAAAAAACTTACGCAATTTACCAATTTTAGAACTTTTTTCCCATATTTTAGTCATAAGGAATTTAATTGCATCGTAAAAAAACTTACGCAATTCACCAATTTTAGAACTTTTTCCCCATATTTTAGTCATAAGGAATTTACAACCCATCTTCAAGTTCATGAAATCTTGCAACATCAAATAAGTTGAGTTCCAGTGGGTTGGACAGTCCAATTTAAACCGTTTCCAAGAAAACGGTTCTTGATTTTCAAAACAAAACCTTTTAAATTCACGAAATACAGCAAGTCTTGATTTAAAAAACATCAATGAATTTCAAATAAGCACAATTTCATTTTAGAGAACTTCTAAACCTTTTTGTACACTAGGGTTCAAAATATGGCACATGCATTTAATATGAAAAAATGCATCGTTAAGAAGTGGTTTCAATGTTTGGCACAAAAAGCGAGCGACAACATCATTGTTTGAAGCATTATCAAATAAATGTATAGGACTTTGTCAGCATAATAATAATCACATTAAGTTTATAAGATGCAATTATTTATGTGATAACAAGTATGTTTAGTTTCAATGACCCTAAATGACAAAATTTATTTTTGTATGATCCAGTCAAAATCAATCTAAAGAGTAGTAACGCAATATGATTGACCTACAGGTGATATTCACATATCAGAAGTAAATGCCACACAATGATCAAAAATAGAGAAATAGGCTTGTAAATTTGATTTTCTGACTTCAAAAAGTGTAAAGCTTTCCTTCCTAGCTATTTTCCTAAACACTTTTTTAAATGAATGATTTAATTGTGATTTAATCTAAGATTCTAGGTGCACATCTTCAACTTGTGGAAAAAATGTTTCAATAAGCATCATCCAATTTATCATGTCTTTTTTACAAAATTGTTGGTTAAAATGAAATATACCTGACCCACTAGTTGTACTCTCAAGTTATGTTTGTCCTTTGAAACTAGTCGTGGCACTGGGAAGGACATTAAAATGTTGATTTTCATTGTAGCGTTCCGATGCTGGAATTCTTTTTATGCACAAACTTTTTCACGCAATGTTTACATTTTCCGTACCTCGAATTTTCATATGGGAGCTCATAATACTCCCAAACCCAAGCCGTTAGTCTTGAGAATTTACCCTGTTCTTGGTATCCTCTACAGTAGGTTGACGGCATGTTGGCATTGGTTGTGTTAATGGATCATCGGCTGCCGTTGCATCCACATCTTCAACATCATCATCAAATAATTGATCGTTAAGACCCAAATCGTAATTCATCATATCAATTTGGGCATCATTATCGTGCAACTCCTCGATTGAAATGTCTTTTTCAACTAGCTAAAAACGGTGATAGGACAAGTCTCAGAGGCTAATGGTGCGAGAAAATGAAGCCTTTGTTGACTTCCTCTTTCCTCTTAAAGCCATAAGTCACGAAGTAATAGTAGTGATGAATAAAAAAAATAGGAGGAGATTATGAAAATATTAGGAAGAGATCAAGAAGAAACTTGGAAGAGATTAGCAAAAAAACTAAAATGCTTGAGAGAATATAGTAGAGGAAAAAAAGAGATTGAACTTTAGTGTGAGGATAGAGTGGAAATGACATTCCTATTTATAGTAGAGGGCCAAAATTTGTTTGGACCAAAACTCCTTAAATTTTAGTTATTAGGAGATGAAAGTGAAAATTTGGGGTCAAATTATAATAAAAAGCTGTTAGGGGACCAATGTCATAATTAACCCATTTTTAAAAATCTGCAGCAACTAGCCCTTTTTTTTACCTGATGAGTAACGTCAGGCCTAGATTGGCCGGTCCGTGTTGTTTTGCGTGGAGGTCCCCTCTCATGCCCAAATTCGGCCCATATTTTTGCAGCCTTCTCCAAGCCGTGTCAAGTTGGGTTTTGACCGGTCTGATGCGGGTTTGACTCCAAGCCGGGTTGGACCGGCCCAACTCCCACCTTAATTTTGCAAGTTTTCTTATTTAAATATCCATGTTCCATGTCAACAATTTTTAGTTTTATTTGAGGGAAAAAAAAGGTTGGACTCAAAACAAGGAACAATTTCAACCCAGACAAGCTGTAGAATACCAATAATAATAATAATAAAATAAATTACATCAGATGATTAAACAAAAAAAAATCCTTAAACGTTAAACAAAAAGATTGATGATGGGGAAAAAACTGGAGGGAGAGAGAGAACACAAAGCATTAAAATAAAAGAATGAAAAAGATGATGGTGGAGCAGGAAAAAATAAAGAATAATGAAGTGAAAATGGAAGAAAGAAAACTCCCTCAAATGTTAAAATCGAAAAACAAAACTGAGCAATCCCTTAAACCCGTATCCTTAAACACCTAAACAAACACTCGACAACTTAGCTAAAGCGTCATATTTATTGGAACTTGGATTAATCAAAATATAATTTTTAAATAATGAGACACAACACTTATTAGATATGAGCATGAGTCGGGTTGATTAAATATTTTAATGAAACCTAATTAACATGAAATAGTGATATTTTCAAAAAAAATTCTGCTCAACTTAAAAACAGAGAACCAAATAAAACTAAAACCATGAGCCTTAGTTTTTTGTTTCTGGTGCTCGACTTTTTCGGTTCCAAAACAATTAAAAATTTCTTAATCCAATAAAATTATATTCACAATCAATTCAAAAATATTCAATATAATACATAATTTAGCCCACGATTAAATGTACATGTTCTTATCACATGAGCAATTTAATAATATTATAAATTTTAAGGTATATGCTCACATAAATATAGTGAAAATAAGCAATTTTACCATTAAAGTATAAAATGGAGAGTAATTTTGTCACTAAACTTTTTTTTGAGCCAATTTTCCATAGACGTTTTTTGAAACGGGTATATTTGCTATTGTCGTCAATGTCATGTCAAGACATATTGAGAAAGTGATGATGTTGTAGTATTTTGTTAACGTGGAACCAATATGGAGGCAAAAGTAGGAATAAGATCCTTTGACTTAGTGATTAGTTAAAAAGAAAAACTATAATATAGTCAATCAAATTATATTTGTTCCCTTACTTCACCCTAATCTTTCATCTCCAACACTAAAGTCATCATCTTCAGCTTATCTTTCTCAACCTACTGGAAATGAAAAACCAAAAAAGTGCACCAGTAAATTCTTTCACCACAATTCCCCTTTAATTGGCTCACACAACTGCCATAGCCTCAGTCTTAGCCGCAGCCCAAACTATAGCAATCAAAGTCCATGGTTTCGCCCAACTTTAACGGCGGTAATTGCCATGCAATTGTTGCTTGTCGGTCGTAATTGCTAGGTAATTATTATTGTCATTGTTCCCAACTAGCTATCCCCACCCTGTCTCGAACATTACCATAGTTCCCATATGTCGCCAGCCATTGATGACATTGTATCCAGGAGGAAGAGGGGACACATTTTCATCCCCGTTATGCCTCATGCACAATTTGCCACCATTGGACTACTCCCCACTTCATTTGCCCCTCTTGGATGTCACCACCAACACCAGCGTCAAAACATTTATGATAAAAATGTCCGTTTTGAAAATATCGATGGCAAATATACCTGTTTCAATAACATTAATGGCAAATATGACACCATATGACTGATGTGGTTGACGTTTTTATCCAACTTAGCCCCACCTTGACAAAATATTCTTTATGATAATGGAATATTCTTACCGTTAACTGCCATAGTCATAAATATCTCTATATTCCAAAATAGTAATGGTAAATATGCTTGTTTCGAAAACATCTGTGACAAATTTGTCAAAAAAAATATACTTTAGTGTCAAAATTACACTTTACCCTGTACTTTAATGGCAAAATTGTTTTTTTTTTCTTATTTGAGCAAATTAGTAATGTACAGGTTTAAATGTACATTTTTATACATCAATATATTAACAATTTAGAAATATCATAATTTTATAATGTATTTATATATATACCTAGAGATTGGTTCCACATTGAATTGATTCCATATGGAATTAGAACAAATAAAAAAAATGACGATTCTCTCGTATTTGGAAGCAATCCAATATAGGTGGTTCATTCTAGGTTTCGAGTTTAACTAACCAATACCCACCCACATTGTTTATCATTTATCAATCAAGATAAAATTCATTTGTGGTTTTTAACTTTTTTACGTTATCCTAAATGAATCTCTAACTTTCATTTTATCCTCTTAAAGTTACTGACCTCCCTGTTTTTGTCTCAATCATGGTCATTCCTTCACATTCTTGGTTAACTTTGTTAAAATTTTTGTGAAAAAACGACAACGTTGGTCCTACATTTTCTTATTCCCACTGAAAGCACCAAAAAACTTTCTCAATACCCTTTTCTTCTTCCCAGTATCCTCTTCTTCTTCGTAACCCAAACCCTTCCCAGCAGGGGCGTAGCCAGGATTATAGAGTAGGGGGGCGAGGGGGGCTGGGCCAGTGGCCCGCAACTGGCGGTTGCCGATCGCGTTCGCGACTTCACTTCGCACGTCGGAGCCTTCCTTCACTTATTGGAATCGGAATGGAAAATCAGATTAGCTTTAGTGGCGAAGAACGAAGACGCCAGGGGGCTGGCCCGCCGTTGGCGGTTGCCGAGTGAATCCCGTGCGCATCGCACAGCGGAGTCTTCTACCTGACTGCCTCGCAAATCGCAAATCGCAAATCGCAAATTGCAAGCGATATTCACAATTCGCAACAATAGGGGAGCTCTGGACTGAAACTAAAAAGGAAATGCCAAAATACATCTTCAGCTCTCAAACTCGGATGATCAGGACACTTAGCCCCCTGTACTTCAACTCAGCCCCTGAACTTGGTTAAACGGGTCAATCAACCCCTTTGACCCACACGTGCCGTCACGTGATCGTTGTCTTTAACGCCGTTCACCTCAACTGTGTCTCGACATATTTTCTGCAGAATCCAACTCGTCTTCCTCCGGCGTTGGAACCTGCCATGTGGGAGGACGCGATGAGACCATGCGAAGGGTGAAGGGCAGCGAAGGGCGAAGGGTGAAGGAATAAGGGTGGCGAAGGCTGAAGGGCAAAGGCCGGTGAAGGGTGAAGAGCAGCAGACGGCGAAGGGCGAAGGTTGGCAGACGGCAAAGGGCTGTGAAGGATGAAGGATGGCAAAAGGTGAAGGGCGAAGGGCGTTCGACGGCGAAGGGCGAAGGACCAAAGGCGAGGAACGGCGAAGGTCGGCAGATGGCAAACAACGAATTGATGGTAGTAGTACTAATTGAAGTAGAGGAGATGAAACACAGTCCCCTTTACCTGGGGATTTCTAGGCGTAGCATTTAATAAGGATTAGAATAGGGCAGAGAAGTCCCGAGGAAGACAATGAGTGTTTTGTAACGTTTATAAAATTAGGATAATTTAGGAAGAAATCAGAAAGTTTGGGAGATGTTATATAATTTTATTTTTGTTGTTATCTGCAGAAAATAAATATAAATTTACTCCTTGTTGTTTATATTTAGTTATAGTTCTAACCCTAAGGATTTATTCGTGCCACCAAACTTGGGAGGACAAACGTTGTTGTACTTAATGAAATCACGTGACCGCATGTGATGGTCAAAGGGGCTGACTGACCTACTTTAACCAAGTTTGGGGGCTAAGTTAGCTCAAGTTGAAGTCCAGGGGGCTAAGTGTCCTGGTTATCCGAGTTTAAGGGCTGAAGATATATTTTGGCCAAAGGTGAACAAAAGAAACGCACCGGATCGTTAAAATCATTTAGAAAAAGGTTAAACCATCTAAAAGTCCTCCATTAATTTTAAAACTTACATATAGGTACCTAACTTTAATTTTCCTACAATTATATCACATACTACCAACCCCATAAATTTTTTTCAAATTCTAGGGGGGCGGCTGCCACCCCCCGTCCCTTCATAGATACGCCCCTGCTTCCCAGATTCCTCCCATAGATTAATTCTCCACCAACCATTGTTTCCAGTCAGCACGTCCTCACCGCTGGAAGTTTCCGACGCCTCCCTGCCTCCGCCGCCCCCGTTGCCCCTGTCTTCCCCTCTCCTGACCAGCCATTCTTTCCGAAGGTCCTATCCACCATCAACCAAGCTCAGAGCCAGCCGCCACCTCCAGCTGCGGCTTCCTCCAATGGCACGATACCAATGGTCACCGAGGCGCAGCCATCCAAACTAGTGAAGAAAGTTGTGATTGCAGTGTCGGTCAACACCATTACATATGTGATAGAGTTGCTCATAGAACTTAGATCTAATATCAACACAATGACGAAAATATCGGATTCTCAAGTCAGTTTTGCTTGTGCATCAGATCTCCATGAACCGGGGCGTGAACAAAGCCTGTCAACAAGGACACGAAATCAAAATACACATCTCATTAGAGCAATGAATCAAAAAATAGTTGAAAACTAACATCATTCACAGATCATCTCACTCGGTTTCAACTCCAACATCTTCATGTATAGGTTGGCTCAACCCTCGTTCTATGCCATTGGTCTTTCTACTTGATTCCCTTTTTTTTTTTTTTAATAGTTGAAACTTCTTTGTGGATTACAAATTCGGAGGCGTTGTGCTCCGATCGGAACTTGGGTTGGGTGTGTTTGAATTTGCAGAGGAAATTAGTCGTTTTGTAGCAAGGAGTGCAAACAGGAGCATATAGAGATGGAAGCAGCGGAGGAGAAGATATGAAAAGTATCTTCTTCAGCCAGATCTGTGAGGAGATAAGAGTTTAAGAACTTTGCCTCCTCAATGACAAGAAAGGCTTTCATATGGACAATAACTGCCACACTCGTTGAGGCGTTGGCTCTTCGGCGGTGGTGAATCCGTTTGAAGAGAAAGGGACTGGCAGGAGTGAATCGATGGAATTCGGTGGTGCACAATCGGAGGCCATTTACGAGATTGCAGTGAATTACAACAACGGATGACGAACGGTTATGGCTTTCTGGGTGGGGGATGGGTCGGAAATTTGGGTCTAGGAATTTCGTGGTTGTGGTTTCCGTCGCCAGCGGAGAGGGCGTGAGAGAAAGGGAGTAAATGAGGGATTTATATTATCTGGTAAGAAACGACAAAGAGAGAGGGCGGTGGGAGGAGCAGTAAGCTCATCTTTTAGGCGGTTGCTACTGGGGGAGGAAGGGATCAGAGGAGGTAAGAGAAATGGAATGGAGATGATAGTTGAAGTGTGGATTTTACGGCTCGAGGGTGCTTTGAGCGGGAAAAAAAATTAAGACTAAAGTGAGTGTTTTCCATTAAAATTATGTTAATTTTAACTATGAAATTAACGAAAGGACAACACTTGGGATAAAAATAGAAAGGTCACTAGGTCAAAGGCTTTAAGTGGATAAAATAAATATTAAAGACCTGTTTAGAACAATATAAAAAAATTAGAGATAACAAATGAATTTTATCCTTTATGGTACTTATCTGTTTCTTGTTTCAAGTGACGTAGGGATTGGATGTGCCGGAATTTAGTGCAGTACGAAGCAAGTATTATCAGAAAAGGTTCTAAACTTTTCAAGCCTTGCCCTTTTCTAATCAGATGGAACCAAAAAATGGGTTCTTTCAAATTGTAGACGATACACTATTTGAGGATGCATGTGGAAGACCAATTTATTGGCCCCACTTAATTAGATGTCATCGGTTTTATTCCAATCATATAGTTTTTATGATTTTAGAGGTACGTTTGGTCCCCTTAGCTCAAAAATGGGGAGGCTGATGGGTTGGCGAGGCACATGGCTGGCATTAGATGCTTTTGATTGGGGAGCTGAGCAGACTCTCTTTCCCATTCAACTCCAATCGAGCTGCAACAAAGCTGCTGAATCCTTGAACTCTATCTCCATCCATATGGCGTTTAAATCAAGGCCAGATAAGATTCGTCATTATTCTTGACAACATTCTTGTGCGTCATTTTTCCATGTCTTTGGAAGGAGAAGACGACAACGCCATTCCCTTTGTTGATTGCTTTCGGATTCTACAAAGTCGGCTGTCTCTGAAGCATCGATGCAGAAGAGACATTGAAGCAGAGCATCAAAACGCTCTCTTGCTTTCCCTGTGTCCCTTCTCTCTTGGCTCCCAGACACGCTAAAGAAAGCAAGCAAGAGACGGAGGATATGGGTTTCCATTCCCCGAAAGCTTCGCCTTCCAAGAAGAGGACTACCACCACCCTGCAGTATCTCTTCGATCTTGACTCCAAAAGCCGGAGCAGAAGCACGAATTCAAGTCCCAGACACAGTAAGCAGTCCACTTTTGAATCCGAGGACATCGAATTCCTGGCTGCAATCTCTTACTGCAACTTTATCTTCACTTTCACTGATCCAATGGAGTCACCATCGCAACAAGATCTCAAGCGCCTCAAGCTCATCCAGATACTCTCCATGATCAAGTCAGCCAAGAGGCCTCTACATGATCAGCTTCTTTCTCCTCTTATCTCCATGTTATCTGTCAATCTCTTCCGCCCACTCCCTGCTCCTGCCCCTGGCAGCACCTCCATCATCATTGACTTGCCCGATGAGGAGGAACTTGCTTCCAACTTCGCTCCTGGCTGGCCGCATTTACATATTGTGTACGACATCCTCCTTAGGCTTGTCCTTAATGTAGACCCAAAGACACTAAGAGATTACATTGATCAACAGTTTGTTCTCAATCTGCTGTCCCTGTTTCAATCTGAGGACCCAAGAGAACGTGAAAGCTTGAAGAACGTGTTCCACCGTATATATTCCAGATTCACCTTTTACCGGTCTTTTATGAGAAAAGCAATGAATGATGTTTTCCTGCATTATGTCTTTGAAGGAGAGAGGCACTGTGGGATAGCTGAGTTGCTGGAGATATGGGGAAGTATTATCAACGGATTTACTGTTCCATTGAAGGAAGAGCACAAGCTGTTCCTGATGAGAGTGCTTCTTCCACTGCACAAGGCAAAGGGGGTGCAGCTGCACCACAGGCAGCTGTCTTATTGTGTTTCTCAGTTTGTACAGAAAGAGCCAGCACTGGCCGGCGTCATCTTCAGGGGGATATTGAAGTATTGGCCTGTAACTAACTGTCAGAAGGAGGTTTTGTTTATTGGAGAGCTAGAGGAACTGGTGGAGAATATAGAGCCTGATCAGTACAGGATATTGGCTCTGCCTTTGTGCACTCAAATCACTAGATGCTTGTGCAGTTGCAACTCACAGGTATTTGAGCAATTATACAGCTGCCCTTCTCTTCATTACGATTTTACCTTCTAGAACCCTTTTTGAAGAACTAATCAATCAATGAACTCACCTTCAATTCCAACATCTTGGGATGGCTACATGAATTCGAGTTCTTTCTTCCATTCAGTCGGAAGCAAATTCTTCTGCAGACTAGATGAAAGGGACTTTGTCCTTATATTTGGTCAACTACCTTCACGCACTTGTGCATTTATTACTTCCTGTTGATATGTCGGTGTTGTAATATTCAGAGTCAATTTCGCTGAATTTGCTTCACTATAATGCCCTTGTAAAATTAGGTTGCTGAGAGGGCATTGTATGTTTGGAACAACAAGCACTTTGTAAAGATGGCATCAACAGCAATGGAGCAAGTGTTCCCAGTTATAGTTGAAGGGATGGAGAGCAACCTGAAATATCACTGGAGCAAGAGCGTTAAACAGCTGACGGAGAGCGTCAAGCTGATGCTAGAAGCCATGGATTCAGACCTGTACAATTGGTGTGTCGAGGCGATCATTCTTCGTGAATCGGCAGCAAAACAGGAGGAGGCTGGGAGAAGGGAGAGGTGGGAACGCATTGAATTGGCAGCAAAGCAGAGACGGTTCCTTGCACAGCCACATTACATATGCGTTTCTAATTGAGCTCCCGTGCGGCAGGATTTCCAGCTGGGGTTGAACTCTTCTTTAACCCTCTTTTTCTTCCTCCACTTTTTTTGGGTTTCTGGTTGAGGTTCAGAACAGAATTCCATCAGCCAATCTGGCAATAGGAAAATCATATACATAGACATACACATGCATAATTTGGCAGGCTATTACGTGCCAATTATGTGGAGTTACCTGTCAAGAAAACAGGTCAACTTTAGAATATATATCATTGTGGAACTTTCGAATATAATATAACCTTTTTGCACGGCCAACTTGAAATAACTAGATTATGTGAAGAAGATAATGCAAGTGTAGCTTTGCGAAAATCATAAAACCAAACATTTCTGAACCTGATTGGAGCCAAAGTGATAAAATCAATGGCTGTCCATTCTTACAAAATGTTTACTGTGTCCTAAAAACCCTAACCTCATCATTGCTTGGCCGCCATCTTCACACAAGTTACAGACAATACACAAACGCCTTCTACAAAAATCATTGGACTCTGGATAAGAAAACCCTATCTATGTAAAACAATCAAGTAGAATCCTATGGGGTAGGATGGGAAAAGAACAACGAATCCAAGACTGAATCAAGAGTATAAGCTTTGCCTCCAGAACACTGAACCAAGGAACACTCAAATCTTTTAAAACTGTCATTGAATCTTTGTATCCGCACAGGAAGCTTCATTCGCTTCATTTGAAAACCAGATCCCCTGGCTTTTAGCATTTCAGACCGGCATGCTGTGCTTTAGCTCTTCCTAGGGACCAACATGATAAGGCCTTGCTTTAAACTACCTCGGCTCCAATATAAGAATGTAAAATTGACCATCAAGTCTGATGTAGACACAGTTCCGCAGAACCATATGTTGAAGAAAAATTTCTGAACATATGACCACAACAATTTACACTTGATATCGGGCAAGTTTATCCTTCACAGGGGCCTCCAAAGCAGACATGCACTGGTCCCATGCTCCATTTCTTAGCATCTGCAGAAATATTTAACTCAGCGCTCAGGCTCTTTGTTTCTAAATGATGCAGCTAACTACCAGCAGCAAGAACCTTTCACTGGAATTCAAGCAAACTCACTAGATTTATCAACTTTTTTTAAAAAAAAAAAAGCAGATAATGGAAACTAACAGTAGATTTTGAATCCGATCAATTCTTCCCACAAGAGAAACCAGAAAAACCTCTTCAAAGTGTTCCAAGAGGTTCATATGCATCCTAGGATTCAATTCGGTGACTCTAATTCAATTAGACAAAGTAAGCATGCCCTTAGCATCACCTTGATATGCAACAAATAAAGCATTAAATGAAAACTCTGCTAACCTGCTTATAACCATGCAACACCTGGCAAACTTCATTATGGAGATCTTCACTCCTTATTTCCTACACAAACAAGTAAAGCAATCAACTCAAATTTCCATAAAACTTAAAGGCAATCACAATAAAACCTTACATGCCAACTTGCGATTGCTTTGCACATGCACACAAGTGAACTTAGACCCCCTGATGGATTTGCCCGAACCTGAAAGATTGCCATGAAAATAGAACTTAGATAGTTCATGTCCACAACAATTACAGTGACACAATAGCCAAAGCCTTAAAGAGGAAGTATACCATAGCACAAAGACCACGAAAAGCATCCTCTTTCTCAATATCATCACGTATCCTGTGACAAATTAATTGATTATTCAATCACGTGGACCAAACACAGAGAAAAGGACCTATTCACCAGAGGATCATCACGTGGACCAAACACAGAGAAAAGGACCTATTCACTAGAGGATCATCACGTGGACCAAACACAGAGAAAAGGACCTATTCACTAGAGGATCATTAAGTTCTGGACAAAAGGCTGCACCACGTAAGTGCTTCATCATATGCCTCTTTGCATTTCTAAGGTTATCTTTCTACTAGGTTCACACAAGCTTAACTTTCTTAGTAGTATCTCAAGCACAGGCATCAAGAAATCATTATTAGGATTAAAAGACCAATGAGTACTTACATGGACAAGGAAATACACCAGGATTGCATGAAATGCTCCATGTGTGGTGCAACAAGCTCTGGACAGACCCAAGCAAGCCTCCCCAGAGTAATCGCACTATTCTCAATGAGAGACTTGTTAAGCCCCTGTTCATCATTCAAAATGAAGAATTTGAGACCAAACAAAAAATAGAGAGGAGTTATTATTATCAATGGCATGCATCTTAAACAAACATAGTTGAATGCACAGACAACCTAAACAGGTGAATGGGAAGGTATTACCTCAGCATGCTTAAGAATCGGCACCAAACACGAGATAACCGCCATAACAACAGGGGAAATTTCTTGACGGACCTGAAAATCATATACTATGATGTCTAACTGCAATAAAGCCAGAAAGTGGCAACGCACAGCAACTCCAAATTCATGATATAGTACGAAAAGATTGCAAACCTTAACAGCCAGTTCTCCTATTGCCCAACACGCATTATTTGCCACTGAAACAGTTTCCTTCAAACTAGGAGTGTCCTGCATACAGATATGAAAGCCCAACGAATGATAAAATATAAACGTATGGATCGCTTTATCTTTCCATCAACCCAGAAAATGCCATGAATCTATGTTACCAGCTGTTTAGCTGCAACATCAAGAAATTCTGACAAGCGAGGGTGCAAATGAATGGGGCATACCTATAAAAAGGCAACAAGATATGCATATCAACTGCAACAACTTTAACACCAAAGGCTTCATTGAAGTTCAATACCCTTAAATCTCAATCATTGGTGAAAAATTATTGATGCTAACATTCAGTCCATAACTTACTCTGGCAAGGTCTCCAAGCAGTGCAAAGGCACTTTGTCGAACATCAGACGCATCATCCATGCAACACTGCAGAAGCAGCTCCCTCAGATTACTCTGTGCTACCTGCAACATGACTTTTTTTTTTCTATAAGAAATAATGCATATCAAGTCGAAGTTAAGCCTGTGCGGAGGAAAAAAAGGATATCACTACAAAGAACGTTTAAAGAATAGATGAAGAGATAATTGATGTCTACGAGTACTTAGCTAGTAACTAATGTTTTTGGTCTCTTCATCCTTTGACAAAGCATTCTTATCACAAAATATATAAAAAAGGGTAAAATCTACCAGGGGTCACTCAGTTTATTTTTTGTCCTAAATGGGTACTTGACCTTCATATTGTCCTAGCAAGGTACCTTCCCTCTTATTTCCCATCCTAACTGGGTTCTTTCCGTTAATTTCATGGTTAAGTCTGATGGAAAAGGCTGATGTGACATTAATTAATTCTAAAATAAATCTTAAAATAACAGTCTAAGCTCTCTTACTCTCCCCATCAACAATTCTAGACCCTTAAACTTTTAAATATACTGGTTATACTCCTAATCTCCTCCGCTTGCCCGTCTCACCATTTATTTCCTTAAAAATCTGGAAATTTGGGACTGATTGATGAGCCCTAGAAACAGACCTCTCTCTCCTCTCTCCTCCACCTCTTGCTCTCACCTCACAACCATCTCCTACGGTGTCCCTGTCTGGACTGCCAGTGGTGACACCATCTTCCTGCTACCTTGCCACCGTCTGGGACTCCGTTACTGCAGGCTGCCATCATTACCCCCACTGGCATCCAGATCTCTCGCCCTAGTATCCTGCTGCCTCTGCCCAGATCTAGGTTTCTGAGGGGCAATGAGGAAGGATGAGCGGAGAGGTTTCATCACGAAACAACAATGTTCGCGGGTCTGAGAGGTCGCATCACGAAACTGCGTGTTTGAGTTTATTGGGGGTTGGCGGAAGAAGGGGTGGCAGAGGTGGAGAGAGAAGGGGCCACTGGTGATTGGCAGGAATTGGAAGGGACAAAAAGATGAAGGGAGACTTCTTTTTTCCTGCTCAATCCTCCACCAGGGTCGGCAGCAGAAGAGGCATTTGGTGGTGGTGAAAGAACCAGATCCAGCAGCCATTAGAGTTAGGGTTCTTAAAATTTTAAACTAATATTTGATTTGACCAAAAATTGAACCAAATTATGTGAAATTGAGCAATCAAATTATATGGCTATCGACTTCAAGTGTGTGCTCTACAAAACCAGCCACCCACCAGTGACTTTTACGAATGGTGGTGGCCAGAGAACAGGAGGAGATGGCGTGAAGAGGGGATGAGAGGGGCAAAGGAGTCTAAGGGAAAAGTTTATGGTTTAAATTGTTGATTGGAAAAGTCAAAGGACTAGAAGTGTTATTTTAGAACTTAATTTAATATTTTCTTTTGCCATGTTAGCATTTTCCATCATACTTAACCATGAAATTAATGAAAGTACCCAGTTAGGATGCGCAATAAGAGGTAAGGTACCACGATAGGACAATATGAAGGTCAGGTACTCATTTAGAAAAAAAAAATAAGCTAGGTGACCCCCGGTGGATCTTATCCATAAAAAGAGTATTCAACACAATGATAAAAAGGTCAACTAAGGGCTCAACATCTTATCTTATTCAATCAAGTGCTTCTAACATTCAAGTTCTTCAGTTAAAGGTAAACTTTTTCAAGAGCACCCCACAACCCCTGTCATCATTCTTGGTGGGATTCAAGTAAGGGTTCCAAGTTCCAACTATTTGGACTAGATCAATCAAAGATATTTGTGAACATAAGCGCACATACAAACTCCATCATAATCAAATTATATCTGGAAACACAATAGAAAAATGGCAAAACAAACTCATTCCTCTTAACTACTTGAATTTGAATAGTTGAAATCCCTAGAAAAAGCTTGGGACCTTAATTGATCTGGTCACAATAGTTGGACGATTTCATTGAACCAAAAAAATTCAAATCTTCAACTAGCATTTTCTGCATCCACTAAGACTCTTTTTCCCCATTTAGCCCATAAAATATGTAGGTCTTCAATTTGAAGAGTATCTAGATAATCAGACAAGCCGTTAAGTTTCTTAAAATAATAATCCCTTTTTGTGAAACAATGCAGAAGATACATAAAAATAAATAAATATATTTATGAATAAAACAGAAGATACGAATATAACATTGAGCAAAGAGAAAAGTTAAAACTACTTATATGCAGATTAACCACTGTCCAATTCAATAAATTCATTTCAGATTAATCGTTGCAACTCAATTACCAACTTTCACCAAGAACAAACACTTGCACACAGATTAAGTGGCAATTGAGAGGAACTGTCAATTGCTAGTTTCTTATCAATAGATGATAGAGAACGAAAGAAGTACCAAACTCTCAATCCCACTACCAAGACCTTCTGCAAGCCCAGAGAGCAAATCAAGAGAACAAACAATGAACTCCTTATCATACGTAGCCGTGCTGGAAGAATGAACCTGGCCAAAAAAAATGAAGAGGCAGGGATAGTCAAAGGGCTGAATGGTGATGTCTTGAACCCCAGAAAGAATAAAGAAGGAAAATGAAAAGAAAAGAAATCAACCCCTATAATTAATTATAGATAGAAAAATTGTATATATAAAAAATATTCAGCCAACCTTTGACATTTGTTGCGTATGGATTATATCAATGCACCTCTGGAATACAGGTCCAGCAAACTGAGAGAATCCAGTGCCCAACGCCTGAAAGGACCAACAAGACTAAGAATCCCCAAATATGGCTATTTGTCTTCTTCCCTAAAATCTGGGTCACTATCACTAATTGCCAAATCAACTGGCTGCAGATGAAAAGCATAAAATACAGGAACCAGTGTTTTCTTGTGTTACATGAACTAGTTAACACTGCTAGATTTTTACTGTTACCTTCCAAGCCTAATTACATGAGACACATAAAAGGAAGAATTATGAAGCATAACCAAACAAATCTTCCAAAAAGCTCATAGCTCAACCAGCAGAAACAAGAAAAACAGACCCCTAAAAAATTTCACACCAAAACACTGTAGTGTAACTTGTAGAACTGGAGTGCAAGAAAGTCTTCCATCAATCTATTCCAACCAATTACACATTTTCCAACTTTTAGACTCAACAGCTAGATTGTCTAATTTTTTGTAGGCACATCTGGTCAGGCAGACAACTCAAAAGCATAATTACTTAAAAACATGAATCCATACTGCAGCTATAAATGATAGAAGTATCACAAATAAACATCATAAGAGCGTATGAATATGCATCCAGGTGAAAATCAAAATAATAAACATCAATCAACAGACCTGTGCTATGGATGTGAAGCACTCAAGCAGTGGAAATAGGTCTTTATCAGAATCTGAAAGATGCTGCCACTTTGCAACTAGTGGTGGCATCAGAATTTCAAGATAAGCAGGCTGCAAATCACATAAGCAATCAATTGAAGAAGGGTTCTTGAAGAACAGAGTAGTAGTTCTGCAGCAATCAGCACATTCCTTCAAGAAAAAATGATAAAGGCTCTTTCACTTTAGCACACCAAAATATACCTGATTTAGTTCATTTCCAACAGCATCAGCAAGGGTTCCAATAGCATCATATACAATTCTAAGATTTCGTCTCTGCAGTAAGAAGCATGATCAAAATCGCTATATCTTACATTTGCAGCAACAAATCAACTAATTATACAAAGATAGAAAAGAACCTGATATTTCCCAAAAGCGTGCATAAGGTGCTTTAAAATAATTTCTAATCGTGGTGTCAACTCTTCACCTGCTTCCTGAATGTCATATTTGTGTATTAGAATGTGAAGAACTTTAATTAAATGAAACAATAAATACAGCACGTAGAGAAAGAACCTCTTCAAGTGTTGCAAAAGCTGAACATGCAGCCTCTTGCACTCGCTTGTTAGTATCTAATATTCGTTTCAAAAGACCCATAAGAGTGCTGTCAAATTGTTCATACCCTTTTTGATGACCTATATCCTGAAAATCATACAACAGAAGAGTTTCAGTCATAAACCAACCAGAGGTAGTACAACTCATAGCAATCTAAATTAACAAAGAAGCACACATGCGATGCAACAGAAAGCCAAAATGTAATTAGATCAACACAAATCAATTCATGATGAATTTCAATCAGCAAGACTGGTTCTCCTATGGTAAGACCCTTACGGATAACAAAAAACATCTTTTCGCCTCTTCAAACAGCAACAACGATTATGCATTTGCCAGTTCAAAAGAGGCATAAACAACCACAACACAAGTGAAAGCACATTTCAACTAGGAACAAAGTTTTTTCATAACTCTTCAACTATACCTGAACAATGTGTTTACTGAATCGCGAAAGTGTCCAGCAAGAAATACTCCGTATGAGGGGAAACTTATCATCCAAGAGAGGAATTAGAAATGTCACAATCTGCAAAAGAAAGTTCAGATTTACTCTAAGATACACTATCCTTTGATTTTATGAAATATTCTTAACAACATAGCAGCAAAATGGAAATGAGAAAATAGATAAATCAACCTCAGACAAATGAGGATAAAGACCAGCAATACACCCTTCTGCCACTGCACCAAGAGCCAAAACTGCAGCTTCCCTCTCTTTCCAAGATTCATCACCACCTGCTGATAGCTTAGCCTGGGGGGATTTGAGAAGTGAACATGTTATTGTAAACAAAAGGCAAGTAAATTTAGCATTTATAAACTAAGACCATAACTTAAGAAATTTCAATTGGAGATAAATATTACTCCCTCCGTCCCAATTTAAATGAAACATATCGTTTTGCGCGCATCCCAAGGCAAGCTAAAAAGTGTCCTCCAGTCACCAAGTTTACTCCTGCATCTGCCGAACAGCCTTACCCGCCAACCTCCTCGCTTCCCTCCCCGACCTCCCCCCGACGTCGTCACCTCATCTTGTCTCCATCGCTTCAATCACTGTCCGTCGGATAGATCTCCGTCCAACCGTCGCGTCAATCGCATTGATCTCCAACTATCCGTTGTGTCAATCACGTTGATCGGTTGATCTCCGCCTGTCCATTGTGTCAATCTCCGTCCGTCGTCAAGTCGATCGCATTGATCTCTGTCCGTCATCACATCAATTTTCGTCCGTCTACTTCACCTCGATCATCTGTCCACTTCATCCGTTCGCATCAATCTCCGTCTACTTCACCTTGATCGTCCGTCCGTCAAGTCAATCAAATTGTTTTTGAATCGTCTTCAATCTTATGGGTGATGGTGGCTGTGATTTTAGAGGGGAAGGAGCAACAAGATGAGGAAGAGCAGAGAGATAAGGAAGAGCATAGAGAAGAGGAGTGGGATCTCTATTCAACAATGCCGTCGATACCGGATTTTGCAAACGGTGGCCTTAATTGGGGCTTGGGACAACGAAATAGATCAATGTTGTTGTTTTGTCGAGCTTCTGATTTTGGGAACTAGGAGGATTGTTAGGGATTTTGGCTAAAAGAGAGTTCAAGTTGAGGGTAAAAGGGTAAAATTGTTTGTTTAAAATTTTCCAAAAGAGGAAACGTTTCAACCTATTTGGAGCAGCCCAAAAAGGAAAACGTTTCATTTAAATTGGGACGGAGGAAGTATCATCGATTGAAAAGAAGGGTTCCTCAACTATTGTAGGCTTTTTATTTCTCTTTGTCCAACAACAACAAGAAGCCCAGTACTTTCTACTTTATTCTTCCCATCTAGATTAAGTACAAAGTATTATTCAAGTCAGCTCACAGAATTCCTTTTGAATCTCAGTCAACCAATTCCTCTAGATATCCTTGACACAGAATGAATGCAAAGATGAAAAAAGCAATATACTTCAAGTAAAAATTTTAAAACCAAGAACATGTTTTACCTGAATAATAGGCATTAAAGTTGGAAGAATCTCATTCCCGAACACATTAGAGAGAACATCAAGTGCAGCTGCACTACATTTCCGCAAGTTCCATACATTTACTATATCATCATCCTAGAGCACAAAATGACAATATGAGAGGGTCAATATAGGTTTTCCCATAAGATAAATTGTAAGAGAAAATAAAAACTACATAGAGGTTGTTTGCTGGGCAATAGTTTCCCTCATGAAAAATTTAAGTCTAGCCAAATAACATTTCAGCTTCTTTACAATCTTAAAACAGGTAGACCAACAAAAGCTAAAATATTGAGTGTCTTTTAGGGAAAAATAAACAAAATAAAAAGCCCAAAAAAAACTCATAATTCACTGGCTCCAAACTTGACAGGTTACATGTATGAAAAAGGCAAGAAAGAGATCAAATGTAGTTACATTGTCTTCTCCATCTTCAGACCCATGAAACCTTGATGTATGAAAACGCGGCTTCAGATCCTGAAATACAGACAAGTGGAGGAAATCTCAAATTGAATAGATCCTGAAGAAAAGGATGAAAAACTATTGGAATGAAAAAAATATTTGAGACCTGATCTCGGTCTGGAAGAGACTCATCCTCCTGCAATAACAGATAAACGCTGGGTGAACATGTTCTTACATTTTCTTTATGAGAGAATAATGCAAATAAATAAATAACCGAACATGTACACATATGATGCATATAGTAACCAATCAAACAAATAAATCTAGGAGGAGGAGTGGTCAACAACAAATCAATGAGGAGATTGACCTCAGCCTCAAGAAGTGACTCATCATCATCAGCATACGCCATATTTGACAACAGCACCTACAAATAATAACAATTAAAAAACTTGAGATATCAGAGGCCACTCCAGCACATAGAAAGAGCAGAAGGTCAAGGGAAGAGCTAGAAAAGACCATCTTACTGGAATTAAGCGTGGCAAGAATTCTCTCAGATATTCAGGCGGTAATTGAGAATCACAATATGCAGACCTACCAACCAGAAATAACACTGGTATAAGCATATAGGAAAACAAGGCATAAGAGTAAAAGGGGCCAAGTATTTCTAGCATCAAATGCTCTGAATCCATTCCATCCTTAAGCACTGCCTATATAAAAGAATGCACAAGTAGTAACTGAGTCTCCTGTATGTTTATTATGCCTCCAGAATCACAAGTGAATCTTGTTTTGTACATCAAGCAAATTTAGGCAAAAATGGACGAAAAATAAACCCAATATTACCAGGTTACATAAACAAATAGTCTGTAAAAGGTTGTCCATGTAGAAAAGCTATCACATGCATTCTCATATAACCTTCCTATCCACATATCACAATATCCAATCATGTTCTCCGAGTTGAGCATTACCAGAATTCACATGCTTCAAGGGCCACTTCATCATCAGAATCCTTGTTGACTTGCAACATATATTCAATTACATTCTTCAGAAGTGGCTGCAATAGAAAGAAACAGAATCAAGAGAAAGAAAATACAGGAGGGTAGAAAGAGCCTAGATTTGTACATACATAAAGTCACAAAGTCAGAAAGCTTCAATGGAAAGATACATTACCTCCAAGAAAGATGGATGGACTTCAATTAGCTGAACAAATGCTGCACAAACCTGATTGTCAACAAAAGGCGTGACTAATTTCATTCATCTTGTCAAAATTGTGCATTGACACTAAGCACAACAGAAGGACAAATGGTTACCAATTTCCGCACTTCTGAAGCTTGATCATTGGATAGAACAAACAAACCCTGGAGGTATCTATCCATGGATGAATACAAAACCTATGGGAAAACAGTGAAGATGTTAGATGTCACCCTAAATGTTGGGTTTCAAAAGAAAAAGTAAACTTACAGCAGGCATCAACATGATGTATTGGTTTACTGAAGCCAATGAAAGTTTTCGAAGAGACGAATGCGGTGACTGGAAAAACTGCACAATGAGATTAGATCGAATTACAAACATAAGGAAAATGCACACAAACAATTTCTAGAAATAAAATATAGGACTCACCTGAAACAATCGAGGAAGGAATATGTTAATAGGTCGCTCAGGTAAGCCCGGCACATCTGAGTCCAACACCTGGGGAATATCTTCACAAATCTGCACTACAGAGAACATAACATCATTAAATATGACTCTCAATGATGATTGATGTTCCATACTGCATCTTATCGAATGCTACTAAAGTAGGGCAGAACTCCAATTATGACAACTTGGCAGTATATACTGATTCTAGAACACTTAGCTTTAAAGGCAGAGACTAGAAGTCTAAAATTTCAATTAATCTACAAATTTCTACCAAAAAGTTGGAACCAAGTACGGTCCAACTCCAAGATGTAGAAATAAAAGTCCAACACTATATCATTTGACCAAGCTGTCTTTCTTTTCTTGTAAAAAAAAAAAAGAAAAAAGAAAAAAAGCTGGTTGAAACAGATGCTTCCTAATATCATAATAAGCCATTCAAACACTTTAAATCATTACACGAACTTTGACATTGCATACACATAGGGAAAAAGTAACAGGAAAAATCATTTCATAAACACAGGAGAAATATGAAAATAGATAACATGTGAAGAAGTAATCACAGAAAATATCTTTGCTGACAAAGCTCTGCCAACATCATTACAACAAGCCACAACAACACATATGTAACAGAAGCAGAAGCAAGAAGAATGCCGCATATGCTTTTTAAAATTGTGCAATAGTCTAATGCAGTTTATAAAACAACGGCCTTCATATGTCTCAGTCGCAGGTCTGCCAATGACACCATTTTGTTATAATTTATCAAACATCATCTGAAAGCACATGTGGGCACTTTTAAGTCTTTAGGTGCATCAAAGCAAGCAATAACATTTAGTCCAGAGAATACCACAAACTAACTCTTCTAGTGTATATCAAAGACATAAAACTGTAACTTTTAAGATCATTGAAATCCTGATTGTTTTTCCATGAAAGGACTTGGATTATCCCCAACTAAGGCTCCACCCTTCCCATCACACAATTCATGGCAACTTAGAACTTTTCACAATAGTTTTCTGCAGTACATAACAAACAGATTTAAGGCATTTAACGAACTCATTGCAGAAACCAGAGAGGAACAGACCAAAATGTTAGTGAATGAGATAAAGCACAAAAAAGAATAAGATAACCAGTTTCTATTTGAAAAATAGCAAATCCGCCATGAGAAGATAAAATGAACTACACGTTGCCTACCTTAGAAAGAGCATCCATGGCTCCTTCCATGAGATTCAAGTCATTACTGTCCAAACAGTTTGCCAGAACTTGCAGCAGCTCAGGCCACCCCAAAACGCCAGCGAATTGAACAACAACAGTTATAATTGTCCCAACTGTTGACCTTATTTGTCTATCTGCTGCTCCCAAACAGGGCAATAGCTCTGATTTTATATATTGTTGGTACTCCGGAACCATTGAGTTGTATGCAGTTCTCAGGTTATTTTTAAGTAGCAGACCAGCAGCTTGTCTGATCTCAACTGATTTTCCCTACAAAAGCACCAGAGCAGCTGCTGATTACCCTCGAGAGAGAAAGAGAGAGAGTATACGAGAATCATTTATGAATGCAATTATACTAGTCAGACAAGTTATTGGAATTTGAAGAGAACAGAAATGACAAGAAAATGACGGCCAAGGGAAGGAAATAATGCAGACATTTTTTAAACTTGAATAGAACTTCCTGTTTGCAGTGCGAAAACCATAATTATAAACTGTCAAGGAACACAGGTTTCTAGTAAAATCTAGTATTTGGTTTACTCATCACATAATCTTCATGCAAATAGACAGAAGAAAATGAAATCCAGGATATATATGAATATATAACATAGCTTACTCCAACTGGTATATCTTTGACCATAACCCCTCATATACGCCTTCAATGACAAATAGCCCCAAGGGAAAGAATCTTAAATAATTGCCATAATAAATGTACGATTGACGTTAGCTAGCACAGTCAAGGATTCTTGTCATTCAACCGAAAACTAACCATATACTCTATGAAACCAACGAGAAAACTATCTTACGTAAGAAACTGGCTAATATCTCCTTCAGAAACTGGAATGACAATGATTTCATCTAAAGCATTAGATTTCAGAATCAGAACAATCGCAGTAATCCAGTTTACGGATAACCGTCCAGGCACAGTGGACGAAAATTTAACTAAACAATTAGTCATCCCTACAAACCCAAATTTCAACCAAGATCCACAACCGAGATACACAAGAGATAAACAAATTCAATCCAGGAAAACTCCACTCAAGCATTATTCTCTCCGAAATGGAGAACCCAATCGAAAAGGAAACAAAGTCAATCGGACAACAAAATCAACAGAGAATAAGAAAAATATGTATGACAACAAAGCAAAAACGCTGTGCTCGTACCTCGGCCCTGGCGAGAATGAAAGCGAGATAGTTGTTGAAATCAGGAAACTGAGAATATTGTTGGAGCTGCTGCCATATCTGAGACTTGCCGCCGGAAGATGTCGGCGAAATCTGCTGCTCCAAGAGGCCACAGATCTCCCGCAGCCCGTCTTCTTTCGGCTGCCATGAAACAGTAGCCGCCATGTCTGGTTCTGTGCTGCGGAAAGAGGTGTTCTGCGGGTTTGTGTTTGTACTGTGAAGGGTTTTTGAGGGAGTTTGGTCGGGCTAGAACGATTTTTTGGGCGTGAAAGACAGCAGCTAAGAAGACGAATTCTCTCTCGGGTCGTCTACTTTTGTTTTCGTTTCTCCTTTTTCTCTTAATCGAAGAACGTAAATTTACTGGAAGAGACACTGCTCAGTTACTATTATCTTATAGACATAACATACTAATCCGGCTTTAATTTTCTATGTATAAGACATAATTTATTTTTTTTAATAAAAAGGTTCATCATTTCAATTATTACTTTATAAGTGAGTCAAATGATATTTTATAAATTAATGACATAGGACACTAAATAAAAACATGAATATATAAGTTGGCCAATAAAATGCTACATATTCCTACGACTCCAAATAAAGGGAAAGAAACTAATTGAACTAAAACCTTCCAAATAAACCAAGAAAAATATGGAGAAATAACTCATAAGTAACTGAAAAAAAAATTAAATAAAAGATAAAATAAATAGAAAAAATAACATACGATCATCCCAATCTATTATTTATAAACGTCTCATTATCTAAGTTTCATCCGCTTTGCGCACCCCGCTTGATCTTCTCATAACCACCAATTTAAAAAACAAACCATCCAGATCTATCTGTCGTAAAGCATCAGATGAACTAGATAGTAGTAAAGGAATTTTGTGAAGAATAAATAATGGTAAAAGTGATTGAGGATAATCAAGTTGAATAATGGTGAAAATTTAACCAACTAGACCTATATTAGTATCTAAACATGACCGAATATACAGAGAAAAGAGAAGAATGAACGATGGAAGGGATGACAAAATCTGACCCGACTCAATGACCTGGCTCAAACCACCCAAACCCAAGATCGACATAACCTGATTTGACAAAAAAATCAACGACCTAAATCTGACTATACTAAACACAATTAACCAGATTAAAGAAAACCCGAACCTAAATGACCTAAATCAGAAATAACTCGAGCATGAATTGCCCATATCCTAAAATGACCCAAACCCAAAACTGATCTGACTCAAACCCGAGATAACCGGATGATTAAACCTGACAAGACTCGATTTTAACATTCACCCTAAACCTTAACTTTCTTCTTTCATGATTTTCTATATTTAGTAAGTCATAAATATGGGGCCCTTCATGTTTAGCAACTTCGGTTTTTTTTTACTTTCATATTCAGTATATCTTATATTTAGGGAAGACGACCTCTGTAATTAGTAACTTCCATTTTTTGGACTTTCATATTTAGTAAGTCTCATATTTGGGGAATGGACTTTCATATTTAGTAGCTCTATTTTTTTCAGACTTTCATATTTGGTAATTCTCATATTTTGAGAAGGAAGTTACATATTTAGTAACTTTCATTTTTTTTTATGACTTTTATATTTTGTAAGTCTCATATTTGGGGAAAAAACTTCCATATTTAGTAAATTCCTTATTGGCATTCTTCCAAAACAAGTGCACCATTTGTCTTAAGTTTTCTGCCCCATTTGCTATCTCCCTTCTTCATCCACCAACATTATTCAATTGCTGTTGGAGAGGCCGTAGGTTTTTAGATCCAACAATTTGAGGTGTAGGTAAATGGTTGGATATGTTTGATTGAAGTATCATTTTGTGTCTGCTGGAATCGAGCGATTTGCTCAATTGGAAGATTACACAAAGAAAGGATGGTGACAATGAGGGAGATATACTCGATTCACCCAATGAAATAATGGCTAATGGTGATGATGGAGAAAATACAGAGGTGGTGGTGCCGAATATCAAGTGGTGGTACTAAAGATCATGGGTGGATGAGTAATGTCAATGATGAGATCTGCAAATGAATGGAGGTTGAAATCGGTGCATGATCAAAAGTAATCAACAGAGTAATACGCAAAAAGATTTGTGAGAAGAAGAATCGAGTTATGGCTAGAAAGGTGGGCATGCTACAGAACTTGAGTTTGACAACGCCACAATGTTGTTGATCGAAGTAGACTTGGAGACTAACTGAGCAACTAAGCAATTGGGGACATTGGAGGTGGCTCACTGTGCCCAAGGGCTTAGTGGAGGGAGGCAACCTAGAAGATGACCAAAACATCATAATTCGACCAATGGAAGGTGATCTGTCCAAAGAATTAACAGAGTTCACAACCTTGAGTTGACCTAGCAAGTGAGCAAAAAAACAAATCCAATTGGGTTGTATGGCAAGTGGAGAGAAAGAAAGGGTAGTAGATATGGGTAAAAATGGGAGAATATACATTATTTTATCATTTCTTAATCTCCATGCCATAAGCAAATAGAGCAGAAAACCCTAGATGGAGGAAATAAGTTTTATATTTAGTAAATTTAATGATCTTGGTAGGCAATTGTCAAAATTACAATATTCATCTCTAAACTTTTAAGTATAATGTAATAAGGTACCTAATTTTGAAAAATTCTATTTTAGTTACCCTTAATAATTACAACATAGGTCCTAGAACTTTTGCAATTATTGCACTTTCACCTAAATTTTTTCAAATTTTACAGTTTAGTCACTAATATTGAACTTGAGTTACATTTTGTAGTAATTTTAAAGAAAATTCATCTGAACATAAGCATAGCAAAATTGTCATAGTGTATGTTTATGTGAGTATCTGAATGACCTATATAGTGATAGTTGAAGGGTATGAGTCGAGAAAAACAATCAAGTATTGCTAACAATATTAAATTACCTAAATATGTACTAAACTATAATAAAGAATATTTTTATGAATATTTTGATTCAATATACTAGAAAAATAAAAATTAATTTAAATAAATCACTTAAAAAAATCAAATTCTTTGATTTAAATTTTAACAAAAATTAAAAAAAATTAAATCGATTCAATCATTTTAACCTATACGCTAATAACTCGAATGAATACACAAAGGTCAACCCAAATTTAACTTAACACCTGACCTGAAGTTACCTTAAGCTAAAATTCACCCAACTTGTAGTGAATCTAAACCTAAAATCAACCCAAACCCAAATAACCCAACTTGAACCCGAGCTAAATCTAAATTCATGCTAACCCGACTAGATCCGAACTTAAATGACTTAACCCAAACCTGACCCGACTCACCCAATTGTCACCCCCAACGTCATAATCTATTTTATAATTTTTAAAATATCCAACTTAAAATTAATTGGTAATAAGTGGAGAGGTTTCATCACAATATATAGAGACAGGAAACCCCTTCACTAAACCATGTGAGATTTAAAAAAAAATTGACAAAACTGTCCATGTATGAAATATTTCTTTTCTTTCCTCAAAAAACTCTACCTCGTTCAGGTTATCACCCTTATTCTGTACCTTTAACTCTCCTGGAACTGTTTCATGAACTTGCCAAAAATGGACTGTCCTCCACAAGTCCTGCCTTGATGCCTAAGGCTATAAATGAACAAAGCATTCATTGAAACGTCCATCAAGAGTTCATCTATTAAACTACACAAATAAATACGAACATAATTTTCTATTCATTTATTTAAACGAACAACCATGAATAAGTCTATGTTCATTCATTTATGTTCGTGAACAATTCAATTATTATTCATTTATGTTAGTTTATTTAGTTGTTCATTTATTCATTGTTCGTTTATTTATTTATTGAATTATTATTTATATTAATGTAGATACCCATTTATGTTTATATAAACCATCCATATGTAATCCTTATCCCCTTTCAAAATTAGGTTTTTGTTGGTCACTTTAAACCAAAGTGATGTTTGTCTATGTTTGTGTATATGTACATTTGTTTAAGCTTGTTCATTTATGTTCATTTAAATTATTCATGAATTTGTTCATATGCATCGTTCATGAACATGTTTATTCATTTCAGTTCATAAACTTGATTGTTCGTTTGGTTCGTTTAATGATATTCATGAACTAACACAAACATCATTTTTTACCAAATAAACATACAAACATGAACATGGTTTGTTCATGGTCGTGTTCAATTAAAACCTAAATGAGTAAATATAGACAAAGTTGGATTATGTTCATCCAATTTATTTACAGCCTGATCACTAAAACCATTGTCACTGTTCATATTTCAATCCTTCTACTTTGCCATTAGATAGTGTTTCGGGTGATGCCTTTAGATCTCATTTTATGCATCGCCTCCGGATCTCAAGATGAAATATTTTCCTTGACACCACTCCTACCTCGTATTTAATTCCTTCCACTTTATTAGTTGCCACTACTTCTCGTTATTTTCTTCACCTCCAAATTAGGTCTTCTCCAACCAATCCTCACTCAAAATAACATTTAAAGCACCTAACATTAAACTACATGCTCATGATGGATAAACCTAGGTCACTTCTCTCTTGTCTTTGCCACTAATTTCTACATAGAAAAAATGTGCAAAAATGCCTAAGCTAAGATGTATAAGTATCTAAAAAATATGCAGACAATTTTTTCTTTTTTCATATATCGGAATTCATTAAAAAATAAAGATGTGTTTAGAATGATATCTTGGATTATCTAAAATTAATACCAAATATGTCTAAACTAATAAGTTAATGTGTTTATATACTTTATAAACATGACAGGTAAAATAACAAGTAACAAAAATGAAGATGCGTTTAAACAATAACATGAAGTGTTTGAAATAATATACAAATGTGCCTCCAAGGCACCACAAATGTGTTTATGCATTTTATAAACACTATAATAATATTGATAGTATGATATCACAAGTCATAAAAGTAAAAATGTGTCTAAAATAATAGGCAGAAATTTTTGAAGTATACGTTAGATTTGTTTGAACTAATGAATTAATAGGCGCATATGTCCACCCACTTTGTAGACATTACAAAAATGTAGACACATATTGGTAATGATACAAACACATCTACTAGATACATATTTAAGTTGGGTTCAAAATCAAAGGCTTTTTGACATTTCTATAGTCTTTTAGATACATTAAAATAATATTTTTGACACATCTCTATAGTCCTTAAGACATATATCTTTAATCATTTAGAGTTTAGACACATTTTCTTAGTTTTTTCGATACATCTCTAAGCTGAATTTTAGGTCAGTTTCATTTTGCCATTTTCATAACTCGTTAGACATATATGTATAGTTCTTTAGACACATATTTACAGTTCTTTAAACACTTATTTATAGTCATTTAGTTACATCACCCAACAAGTTCTATTTGAATTTTAGTTTAGCTTTTTTAGTATAACTAATCATGACTCTGTAATTCTCTTCCTCAATTTGCATGATTTGGTGGCATGATGATAGTTCATCACCTCTAGATCCAACCTTTTTCCATTGATTGTCACCTTTAAATCATCTCATTAATGGTTGTGACATTGGATAGGTACATAGTGGACAACAACAAAATAATGGCAAATCTGAGAAATCCAATTAGCATTAATCAAATTAGTATACAAGATATGGTGGGAATTACTAAAGTTCGCCAAGGGTAATTTTTTGGAAATTCATTAAAATATCTAGGGGTGATCATTATTCAGTTTAAACTGAAAAAACCAAAATAGTTTAAAATTTTTGTTCAATTAACTCAGTATTTTGGTTTGGTTTCAGTTGAAACCATATAGTTAAAAATTCAATTTCAGTTTTAGCTATCGGTTACTTTGGTAACCGAATAAACTGAATTGTGTTTTTTGTATTAGGCCTTATAGCAACCCAATAACATGTAACTTTATAAACATTTTGGCTCTATCTTACACCAGCCCATTAGCCATCTTTACTTTTTGGCCTTATTTAAGTCTAACCTTAACAACAAATGAATGAAGTCGCCAGCACACAGCATACAATGCCGAGTGTCCTTGACATCTGAGCTGTCTCTCATTCTTCTCCCATGTATTTTAACTCCCCCAACAATTATGATGTCACCTTCTTCCTTTACGCTGCTACTAACATTAGCCTCTTAGGGGCCTTCCTTCTCTATTCCCCCTCATTTGAGTCATAAGACAACGAAATCTAACTATATCACCTACATCGTTGTCTCCTCTAATCAACCACATCCTACCTAATCTAACATTTGCAATTCTTGGTTTATAACAATTGGTTAGCAGCAGCTATTAGGAAGGAACAATAGCTACGCTTGGTGGGAGGAAAGGAACAAAGGCTAGGTCAAAAAAACGAGAACGACAAGTGTTTTTTTGTTCTGCTATTTCAGTTAAACTGAAACTGAACAGAAGTATTTTGGTTTGGTTTGAAATTGAGTTGATTGGTAAATTTGGTTCATTCTGTTTGTTATAATTTGAAACTGAAAACCAAAAAAACTAACTAATTCTGTTCAGTTTAAACTGAACACACTAATTACTCACCCCTAGGCATGTGTCTAATTAAACATTTGTATATAATAAACGTCTATCTGTATAAAATAAATGTCAGCATTGTTGATCACTCCCAATTATTGTAACAAAAGAAAAAGACCTAATTGTTTTGTAATTGATTTCATATCGTTGGATTTAGGGAAATCCTTAGACTAAATAAGTTTTTTTATTCATTTATTTTGTAGTATAGCCAAATAATTATACTAATTTGAATAGTCTTTTACATGGTAAACAATTATCTCTGTTATTTTAGTGATAAATTTGTAATTTTATGACCTTGATTTAAAAATCCTAACTGGGTTTGGCTTCATCCATGTTATTGAAAAACTGATCTTGTTGGAGGAAAATGTAAATTCTGGCAAACTATCAAATTGGTTATCAACTAAGGAATTTTCTCTATTTATTATGAGAACCAATTCATAAATTTAGACTCAATTCATTTGAATTTAAGTTAACTTAATATAATATGACTTATTTTTTATTTTAAGTAAACTTCATGGTGGGTCTTTTTCTTCATTTTTTTTATACTATCCAAGTCAATACCCTTTTTTTTATCCTAGTGTGCTTCTTTACCTCATATAGTACGTCCTATCTAGGTTTTTCCCATCATTTAGGTTGTTAACTTCAATAGAATTTTGGTAGAAAACAACAATTCCAGTTCCTAGCAATTCTGTCTTCTTGCTCCCAGCATCCTAAAACTTATGAATTAACAGCTTAACTATGATCTCCAAATTGATCAAAGAATTCATGTGGAATAAAAATATAAACCAAATCATCCCCTCCACGAAAAAAGAAAAACCCTTCACAAATTCCAAAATCCTTTTTGCTGCAGAGCAATTGTAGCCTCCTCTAGTGTAAGTTTTCTATCTTCTTTTACTTTCTTGCCAATCCTTCTGTCCTTAAAGCGATTCAAATGGCGATTTAAATGACAGCTCAGCTCGAATTTGTTTGTTCAAAATTGGTTTTGTTTGATTACAAACTTGATCGTTCAATTCTCAAAGCTTGATGACGAAGAAGCAAGTGCTCTGATCATGGCTGAGGATGTACGGGTCTGACAAGGTTTTGGACTCTGGGTCAAAACAATATAACAGGCCAATATGCATCTCTATTATGTACATTTTGCACTCATCGGAGACAATAAAGAGCCAGGTAGAAGCAGTGAAGTCCTTCAAAATCAAGGGCATGGGTTCTCATTTTTCCCACCTGCCAGTGTCGATGTGTAGATTTCAACAACCAGAGGGTCATCCTCAAACTTGCAAACTCTGCCAGCGACTGTTGCGTTTATGCTTGGCAATTCAAATGTCGGCAATGATCGCCTTTGTTCTTGATCAAGATGTGGTTTTGTTCGATCGAATCTGGATTTGTTTGTTCTTGATTGGAATCTGGTTTTGTCTGTTCTTGATCAGGATCTGGATGCGTTTGTTGGTACGAGTTTAGGATTCAAAAGGATCAAAAGGATTGGTGGCTAGAGTTTGTCTGGGAAGGAGAATGAGGGCTTGTGGGAGCTCATGGTGAATTTGGGCGAGATTTGTAAGCGTCATTGACTCATTGGTGAGGGACAGTGGCCGAGGGTACGAGATGATCGCGAGAGTGGCACTAATTGAGAAGGAAAGAGATGATTGGATTTGGGACGGCCTACAAGGGAGTGCTGGATGGCAACGACATGGTGGTGATGAAGCGGCAAAAGGATACGAACAACATATGGAGGTTCTAGGCAGGTGAGGCACCCAAACATGGTGAGCCGTAAAGCTTATTATTTCGCGAGGGAAGAGAAGTGGTTGATCACGATGTTTTAGATCTATAGCTTTTAGAGTGTTAGAGGCATGATGAGTAAAGTCTAGGATGCAATGAGTATGATGAAGAAAATCTAAGATAAATTACCATTTTTCATTAGAATTTTATCAAAATTAATAGTCCAAATGATGGAAATGGCTCCAATATAATGCACTATATGATGTACAGAAGGTTATTAGGACGATATGAAGGTATGTACTTTGGATAGGACAAAAAAAATTAAAAAAGTAACCCATAATAGAATTTGTTTTTTTATTTTTATATTTTTTTTATTTCATTTAAAAGACAGTATTATATATGTATAATAATCATAAAAAAAAAAAATCATAAAAATTTAATTAAACTATAAAAATTTATTTTCAGATGAATTATTACATTGACATAATACTAATTTTCAAATGAAATTAGTTACAATAAAAAAAATTTAAAAATAAAAATAACTTATTTTGAATTAAGTTAATTTAAGTTAAAACAAATTATGTGTTAATTTCAGATCCAGACCAAAACCAACTTATAATATATATAACCCCAAAACCAACTTATAATATATATAACCCCATTTTGACAGAAATTAGTTTCTTTTCCATTTTGGCTACAGTGCCACAACATCTTCATTATGTCATAATCTTTAATTAATAGTTGTTCTTCCAACTACAAACAATACCAGTTAAATTGGGAGTCACATTCTCTAACTCATCTTCCTCAATCAACTCTAAGCTTGTCCTAGCAAATTCCAAAAAGCCTAAACCCATTGCATTCAATATTGTCATTGCCAAACCGTCACCTACCCAGGGCATCACCAACTCAGCAACACCTTTCCTAGAGCAAGTAGACCAAGGTAGTGGAAGTCTCCGTTGAGAGTGGTGGCTATAAATGCATTGTGGTGAAAGGTAAGGGAGCATTTTACAGGGTGTAAATAGCAAGGTAGAGGGCGGTGATGAAGGTCCATGAGGGATAGGCTATAATAGAAAGGAGAGAGATAAACATCGGAAAGAGATGAAGGGGGGAAAACAAATAACTCGAGGGATCCCATCTTGCTCAAATTCCTTCCCTCAAAACAATAGCCACGATAAGAAATCATATCCAGCCTCCTCATTACTAAGATGTTAAATATAGTTAACGCTATATATACCGCATCCCATATTTTGAAAGTTTATCATATGGTATACCGCACCGCATATTGTTACTGTTTGTACAAAAAAAATATATTAGAATATTATTTTAAGATGAAATAAATTAAATAATTTTTTTGCACATTTTTATATGTACTCTATTTTGTCTCATCATAATTTGTCAAATATGAATAAAATATATATGATAGAAGATATTTTTTTATACAAAAACATAAAAAAAAATTATATATAGAGCAAAATAAATATTACTCAGCAAAAAAAAACTAATTTATTGATACAAGAGAAAAAAAATAATACTTTAATAATAACATTACATTTTCTAATACCCCAAAAAAAAGTGAAAGTAAAAGAAAAAGTGACCAAAAAATGAAAGTAAATATTTATGTTAAAATATGTGTATTAATTATATTTTACTATTTTATATATTTATGTATGATATTTTAATGTAAAATGACAAAAAAAAATCTCACATATGTTTGCAACAAGAAAAAAAAGAATATCGTGGTACGTATGTTGTAGTATTTACAGTATACCATGACTTTTTTTTTTACAAAATACACATAAAAAATTACCAATGTGCAAAATACTATTGTATACCATAGTATTTCGTACCAAAAAAAATAATATGTGAAAAACATTTACACTATATGTGGCTTACCATGCTTGCCATGGACAAGCGTGGTAAGCGGTGTACTGTAGTATTTAATTTTATGCTCATTACTCACTCTTAAGTCTTAACTAGTTTGGCCCAACTTGACTATTGATTTCAGGAAGAATAGAACTTGAGATTAGGCCATGACCTAATTTAAGTCGTCACCCACTACAATCTAGTTTGGCTTAGATGGATATGTTTAATTGAAATTTAAGTCCCGTGATTATGAGTTTGTGTAATTATAGGTCTAAAATTTAAAATTATATAATAGGATGACAATTTTATTATGCAACTAACAGAAAACGTGTTATGTGATTAAGTTATTGGGTCAAATGACCACACCATCCCGATGTTGATAGGTTGGATATCGGTTTGTCGTAATGGTAATAGTTTTAGAGATCAAAATGTATTGGTTTATTGTTCGGGGGAGGGTACTTCTGGGGTATTTAGGCCCCATGCAAGAAAGAAGCTTGATAGACTTGATAACTAGTGCCAACCAAGTTTAGTTACACCTTCGATTCCCTCATCCTTGTGTCCACCTAGAAACTCGGTTGCTGTCACTAGTCGAAGAGGCGCAACAAGCAAAGGATTAAAAAGATCACCAATCACGATTTCTGCAGCTGGAACCTCTCTTCCTGGAACTCTCGATTACACCATCCGCCACTAAACCATAACTGAAAAAGAAATGCTTCAACCTCTCCGCGCTTTATAATCCTCCCCAACCTTCTCCCAGTAAACCTTCAACATTTTCTGTGCCTACAGCGCCACCGCCAACACCACCAACATCGGCCTCTCTCCCTAGAGTCTCATTATTGAATCCGAACTTTGAATTCAACTCTTTATTTGTGTGCCTGGCATGTTTCCTTCCAATCTCTTTCTTCAACTTTCCCAAAATCTTGGCCTCCTCTCAAGCCCAAACCTCAGAATCTGGCAAAGAGGAGGTGGGCTCTCGATCCTTCAGATCGGACATCATTTTGCAGAGTTTTGGGTCTTATTTGACGTGGCAGCGCTGCTTGTCTCGCTTAACGTGGAGGAGATCATCGAAGAACCTCTGAGCCTTGTCATCTTTGAGAATCTCAAAGGAAGATTGGAGCTTAAGGAGCGTCTCTTCTGCGTCTGGATCGTGGTGGCGCTCTTCATGATGATAATATTCCAAGGGTTTGTGGAGATTTCTTTCTCCGTCAATTTTGCTCTTTCCCCGCAGAAGGCAAGCCAGGTATGGTTTAGTGATAGATAGACCTCCATAGCCGACTGGGCCTATTAGGAGGCGGCGCTGCCAGCTTTTCCATAGAGGCTTTAGGCTTAACTGCTCATTTCGTGCTCAAGCTTTGAGAACTCTAACGCTATCATCCTCTTATCTTCAACTCAGTTCAATTTGACCCCATATTACTTTAGTGTGTGTGACAGTTAAGTCAAAATTGACATCTTAGATGGCATGTGATAGCAACCTGTGTTAAATCCGTCAATATGACAAGCTGGACCAGAAGAAGAGTCTGACATGTAGAGCATAAAAGTCGTCAAAGTCACAAAGTTCTTGCTACTAGGGTTGAAAACTTTACCAAGAGTTGGCGTCATAGCTCGCTATTTTGGGGCTATTTCCCGCGGGATTAACTGTTAGCAACCTACCATGCTAATTGATTCAACGACATTAGTACTAGGGACAACTCTAGGTTCCTAAACAGAGGGTCAGGGATCCCATAAAAACTTCTTTCGAGGAATGGGCCAGACCCGGTCATTTCTCAAGAACAATAGCTAAAGGACCCGATACTACCACTTGGATCTGGAACCTACATGCCGATGCTCACGATTTCGATAGCCATACCAGCGATTTGGAGGTCTCGAAAAATATTTAGTGCCCACTTCGGGCAACTCTCCATCATCTTTCTTTGGCTGAGCGACATGTATTTCCACGGTGCTCGTTTTTCCAATTATGAAGCATGGCTAAGCGGAGGTGAGGGCGAGGTGATCTCTATAGTCTCTCTTCTTGGGTCTTGTCACTTATATTACTTTCATTCACACTCTTACTTGCATTTAAATGTAACTCTTCTACTCCCCTCTCACTTTTACAGGCCCTTTATGTCACCTAAATGAAGGGGGAGGGATTTGTAATCTTGAGCCTTTGACCATGTCTTAGGGCCTTTTTACAATTTCCCTTACACAAACAGCTGGCCTATTTCTATATCTAGTAAATTATTTTATCATACTACATTTTAAATTATTATTTTAAGATTCATTTCTTTCAACTTTTTTGATATGAACAAATTTAAGGATTAAAAACTAAAACCCTAACACACATTTTTTCCCATCCTCCAAGTTATTCTCTTTTGTTGTCTCTCCCATCATTATTTACCATTTTCGGCTAGATTTGGATCTAGCTGGTTTTTTTTTCCAATCTTGTTATTGTTTGACTGATCTTTTTTGATATTATCTATCAAATTTTATAGTGAATGTAAATTTCTTCAAATCTTGGTATTCAAAAGTGATTTGAGACTCACATATTAGATCTTTAATTGAAGACGGGTAACAATAGATCTATATCTATTGAGTTCACCGGAATCTCATCTCTATTGAGGCATCCTGCTTGACAATAAATATGGAGACTATTGTACAAAATAAAATGATTTTTTAAAGATTTTATAGGTAATCTTTTTATTTTTATGGATAAGTCTTATTCAAGTCTCTAATATCTGATTAGTTCTAGTATTACTTAATTTGAGCTTTATTCCAATTATTTGTGAGTTTTTTACTTCCGATTTATTCCAATTTATCTAGAAGGTTTAACTTAATTTGACTATGTTCTCTTCATTTGATGTCGTAGAAACGAATAGTTTTTTTGTAGCCAATTTTATGTTTCCATTGTCTCTTAAAGTTCTATTCTATCATTGGTTTTTAAGATTCCTTTTAGCTCACTTTTAATTGAAATAAAGTATTTTTTAAAAAAAAAATTTAAGGACAAAAGTGAAAACAATGCACAAACTAATTTCAACACCAAACCAAATGGTTCAATAGATATTGGATGGAAAAAGTGTTAATCATATGTATGATATGATCACCAGTTTAAATCTCAGAGTACGAGGTCAGTATTTTAGAACAGTAGGCCCCAAGGAAATTTTTGTTCTCCCGACAAACTTTTAATACCCGGCCACAGATCTCCCAGCATCTGATTACTGAATCCAATTCCTCTATCCCCATTTTCCATGTCCCTTCCTGTCTTCTACCTTATTTTTATGTGACGTATAACATTGGCGTTAAACTAGAATGGATAGAAACAAAGAGTCTCAACCCGTTAAGTGCTACAAAAAGACAAAAAAATTCAAAGAAAAAAAAATAGTGACGGAGATCAGTTCTGAAGAGGCTGCATCTACTCGGCCTTGATGACGATAGGATTCATGGGAAAGCAGTCAACCAAATTTCAATTTCCAGAGGCTACTTCATCGACAGTTCCAGAGCTCCCACTCGCCCACAATAGAGGGCAATGAATTCTAGTACTAGGGTTAGGGATGGAGGCCTTCCCATTGGTGGGACCAAAAGCCACCAAGTGGGCTGTTCTAGAAGTGATTTAGGTCAGGTACTGGCACTTTGATATGGCGACTCTATACGGATTAAAGGAGCCTCTTGGCGTAGTCATTTCTGAAGCGCTTTCGCTTGGTCCCATCCAATCTTGGGACTAACTCTTCATCACTTCCAAATTGTGGTTCACTGATGCCCATTTTTTACCCTATTCGTCCTGCTCTACAGAAGTCCTTGTGGTTAGTGCTGTTAGTGGTCTACAAGTTTGATGAAATGCTGATATTAATGCGAGAAGCATTGCTGAATGCAATTTCAATTTCTTTCTTTGCTAAATTTCATAACACTAAGAAAAGATAAAGTAAGAAACTAATCAATTAATGCACCTTTTTCAAAACTTGAATGAGAGTTATGACAATAGCTTTTATGGAAGAAGAAAATCTTTTTACTGGCGATGCTTTGTCCTCGTGTGCGGAGAGAAATTGGTTTTCCTTTTTTAAAAAAAAAAAAAAACAAAGGTTGGTTTAACAGGAGTCAGACTCTCCATTCCCATCCGTTTTCTGTTTAACTCCAACATTAGGTTTCAAATTAGTGAATACATGTGGCATAAAGATAGGATAAGAGACAGAAATGGGATAGAGAGAATGGAGATAGAGGAATTTTGTTCCTGATTACTTCCATATACGTATGAATCGAGATAACTACATATAATTGGTAACATTAATCAACACAATCAGTAACTGTAGTAAGAGGATAGGAGTAAAAAGAGAAAAATAAATCAGGAAACTGAGAGTGCGACAGTTTCTTGATCATCTGCCCAAAAAAGGCAACAAGTGCCACCATAACTATCATGTCTAGCATCTTATACACACACTATCTCTCCGCAACCCCGGGAACCATGAGACTGAGAATTTGCAATCTACAGTCAAAAACAGACCTCTGATATATTGTATGAAGCTTCTTCTGATTTACCGTTTCTCTATTTACCGATATTTCATTTCCAAAATTTCCAAGTACAAAGAAAATTAAGATCGCAGAAACTGTGGATCAGTAGCAGACGTGACCCTTTCAGACAAGTAATTAAAAAAAAACAAAACAGATGCTGGCAAGCTTAAAAAAAATACTGTCAGAACTAGAACAACCCACTTAGGTATGAACGGGGCAAAATGGCAAAAGAAACGTGAAGGGGTGAGGGAGAGCAAGAGCAAAAACTTTATACATGTAAGCTTTGCATCTCAAACCGTATATCAAGCAGCCAACCTGTACTGTCTTGCTAAGTCTCTAAGCAGTAGGGGGGTTGAATATCATTTCCTGCACACCATAAGAATCAGATGATTCCAGTCATTCTCAGGTAACATCAGCTTAAAAAAGTGGAACAAACTTGAAGACACACCTGACCACAAACAGGGCATGTGTCGCTCCTTTCCATCCATTCAAGAATACATGAGAGGTGAAAATGGTGCTCACACTTTGTGATAATTTTTGGATTTTCTGCATCATACTCTGCAGAGAATAAAACAGAATAGTTTCCCATCCAGAAATAGGAAATAAAACGATACATAAATACGCTGCTCATAGCTAAACTCATTTTTCACCCTTCAGTGGCTCTATTTGGTAATGGTGTCAACCATTGATGCTAGAAGTTCGAAAAAACTATCCAAGGGTAATTTTTAGCATTAGAGGTTTGGAGAAGCTATCTCAACCAGCCATAGATTATCTCAAATTTTAAAGCTAATTGCAGAAGTTATTTCCAACCAAAGCCAGTGGGGCACAGAGAAAGGATACAAAAGAAGAGAAGAAAAACGGGGCCATAATTGCACTAGTGTAGATGAAATAAATTACCTTCCAAACAGGTAGGACAAACATCCTCTTGATCCTCTGCAGAAAAGATTTTCTCATCTGACTTAGAAAACTCAATTTCCATCTTCTTTGGAGATCCAATTTGAAGAGTGCCGTCATCTTTGCCATCTGATATCATCAAGTCCTCGGGCTTAACAGAAATGTCTCGAGGGTTCGCACCTGTTGTTTCTTGAACAGAATCAGAAGTTGTAGTATGCACTACCATGCCAGCCTTATCATTAGGAGTTTGTTGGGATACAAGAGTAGTTGTATGAGGAGCCATAGCAACATTAAATGGAAGAGGCGCAGGAGGTGGTCTATAAGTGTCAGGAAGTGATGTCCCCAAATTTGTATCAAGTAGACGTCCAGGTGCAAGAACAGAGGCAGCACCATTGTTGGTTGATAAAGGAAGTTGCTCCTCCGATGCTCTAGGATACTGGTGAAAGAAGAATCGTCAATCAAAAAGGAAATCTTTAATCAATGTGGACTCCACTGCTAAAAATTTTGATAACTATAATCCTTTCTTAAACTTGTGTATAATTTAGTCCTGCTTAAATGACAGCATCAGTAATAACCAGGAGTTCTAGAGCTGTTCTTTCATTACAGGAAGAGGGTATCCCATCTCAGTCTAGCATTAAGCTAAAGTAGGTCGAGGGTAATGTTTATAACCACTGAACAGCTTATCAATCTGTTATTTAAATTTTCCTATGAGGCCGAGGTGGAAATGAATGACAGAATGCTACAGAATGCCTCCATCTGCTATCAAGAAACAATATCAGCCCAGCATGATTGGGCCAATACAATTAAATAGCAGCTAATGACAGCAACAATAAAAATGTCTCTTTCGGGTTACAATTAACCAAGAACAGGAAGGTCCTCAGCTAACTGACGCAATAAATTCCCAGAAATGACCGGTGAAAACGTTTTGCATGAAGTAGGATCAAGGAAACATAGAGGAACCGGAAGAAGATTGTTACATAATAGTATGCTGGTGTACTACTAAGCTCGGTACTTTTAGCAGCACAGCAGCAGCAGCAGCAGCCTCCCATTGTTCTTTCACTTATCTCGACTTCCCATCTAATACTTCAGGGACTTGGGGCACCACACCAGCACAGGCTGAGGAACGCAATGTTACAACGGAACAACTCTCAGAAACTTCTACATAAACCAGGCAAATAACATAGGCAAATGCAAGTGTAGCAGAAACACAAATCTTACACAAAGCCGAGAATTTCAGCATATCCAAAACCTTTTCCACAGAACCAAATACAAGATTATACTAACTTGCATACTTTCGATAAATAATGGGTTGCAGTGAGGTTAAGAAAGTTCAAAATTTTTAGTTAATCTACATTAAACCATAAAAAGACAAGCTCAACACCCATAATTAAAGCTCTATTCTAATGGCCAAGGTGCCACAGTTAAAACGCTGTTGCGAGCTAACGAAGCCGGAGAAATCTAATGATATGTATCAATAATTCGGGCTAGAGAAAACGAAAAAGTCAATCAACGAACCGGATAATCGAGATCAGCAGAGAATTTCGAGGACATATTATTGAAAACGGCTCAAACCGGATAGAGTAGAGGTACCTGGTATTAGAGAAGGGGACGAAAATTGTGAAGATGCTACCGGCTGAAAGCCAGGGAACACAGTAGTTCTCTCTGTTTTGCTTTTGTTAATTTGTAGGGTTCTTCGCGTGGAGTTGGAGTCGAACTTCTCAGTGAAAGAGACGTCCCCCAAAATCCGACTCCTTTTTGCGGAGTAATTTTTACATTACATGTCTTTACCGAGTTCCATCTAAACGAGACATAAGCACGGCTGTTTAGCTGTTTTAAACTTCCGACACCTTTTGTTTTATTTACTCGAACGGAAAATTACGCAACACCAGCAAATAAATTCTTCGGTATTCCTACCCAAAAATAAATAAAAATATAAAATTTAACATTAAATTTATATTATCTATAATCTGCCTACCCATAAGGTATCATGGATATCATGAACATATGTCTCATTAGATATAAGAATTATTTTATAATTTTACCCCTAAAATTTCTATTCTCAACCAGTTAATCTCTCTCTCTCTCATCGCCGTCGCTCTTCTCAACTAGTTTCTATTCTTGCTGCCGCCCTACTTGCTGCTGATTGCCGCTCTTTTCCTTTTTCCACTGATGAAGCCTCGATCGTGCCTTTGCTCCGCTTCTCTTTTCTCCTTCTTGCTCGTCGCTTCTAGATCTGCGTCAATCATCTTTCACGGTCTTTTCAGCTAAATTCTCCTCAGATCTCTGGCGTCCTCGGCACAAATCGCCTCCGATCTCTAGCTATCATCCACTCGAATCTCGTTAGATCCCAAGCGATCCACACCTTGCATGATTGCCCAGCCATCACCGCACAATCGCCGAGCCATCTTCGAGTCATCGCACCATCTCCATCACCAGGCTCGGCCAAGGGCGAGGCACGGCCATGGGCGAGGTGAAGCGTGGCCAAGGGTGAAGCAAAGCGCAAGGCGATGGGAGGCGGGCCAAGGGCGAAGCAGGGCATGGCCAAGGGCAAAGCGAGGAGTTGCCAAAGGCGAGGAGCCACTTTTTCTGTCGACGGGAAGATCTGCACCGCGCGATTGACGGGAGGCCCAGTGACACCACCAAGGAGCGACGAGAAATGAACGACGATGCAACGAATCCACGAACGCCAAGGAAGCCGAGGAACCATGAATAGCGAAGACGAGATTTGGAAAATGAACAGCGTCGCGAGATCTGAAACGAATGGCCATGGGCATGGCAAGGGTATTTTGTAATTTTTTAAATGATTATTTAGACACTTTCATATTGATTTAAACACCTTTAAATTTCTATTTGGACACTTCTTTTATTATTTCGTATACATTTTTTTATCATTAAAATAAACTGTTTACGTATTGCTTTAGACATTTTGTCACTTTTCTTTAGACACTTTTATACATTCATTCAGACACTTTTTATTGTTTCAATTAGTTTTTTTTAAGAGAGTAAATTGTTTACGTATTGGTTAGACGCTTCTAAATACTTCTTTAAATACTTTTACACATTCATTCAGACATTTTTTTATTGTTTCAATTAGTTATTTTTGAAGAGAGTAAATTGTCTACATAGTGGTCAGACATTTCTAAATATTTATTTAGAAACTTTTCAATATCCGTTCAGACACTTTTCATTTTTTCGAACATGACATATGACGTATATGGTGAGATCATGACATATGACAGTTTGGTGACGGCACCGGAGGAGACAGCAGTAGCAAGCTAGGGTTTTTGTAGAGCAGAATATTTTAACTAAGGGTATTTTTGTCAATTTTTTTGATGATTTATGCCTTATATATAGAAGATTAAAGGATGAGTTAGTATGTCTAATTAAACATATCTGCATAATAAAAGAACTACCCATAAGGTATTTAATACAGTTATTGCTAATTATACCATACTCATAAGACCTATGAAAAATAGGTTTAATTATACTAATCCTCCTAAAGCTTTTATACTTACGTGTAGTATCTCAAAGTTTGGAAAGTTACATTTAGGCATTGATGTTGTTGAGCCTATCTTCTTTTGAGCCAAGCTCAAACCTAAATTGTGATGACATTTCTTATCAAGTTCAAGCTTGAGTAGTATCATCAACTTATTGAGTTGAGCTCAAGTCTAGTTGGTTTAGGCTCGGCTTGGCTCATTTATAGCTTTGATACTTTACGAGCTACGTGACTTGATATTAGGGGTGAAAATGAGCTGAACGTAGCCCGAATGCTCTAGACTCGAAGCTCAACTTGTTAAAGATTGGCTTGGCTCAGGGCTTAATGAGTTCAAAAAATAGAGTTCAAAGCTCAGCTTAAAAAAGATTTAGGTTTGACTCGATGATTCGATTGGCTCGAAGCTTAATGCAAGGTTTGAGCTCGATTTGAGGTTCGAACTCAATCAAAGAATAAAATTTAGAAATTTAGGGTTTAGGTGTATTAAAAATAAAATTAATTAAATTTTTATATTTAAAAATATTAAGCTCAATAATAGTTTAAGTTGAACATTGCTAGGCTCAAAGCTCGGTTTATTAAGAGTTTGAACTTAAAATACTGTTCGAAGCTTGTTAATTTATCTCGATAATAAAAAATCAAGTTTGAACTCAAACTATTTAACAAGAGATTTGGTTTGTTTCTACCCTTATTGGGATTCCTCAAGCACATGGTACAATAATTCAATTGCCAACAGGCACACTCGGTAACTACTTGGTATCTTTCCATTTTCACGAGGGAAAAAAATACAAAAGAAACAAAAAATAACACTACAGAAAGAGTTATAAGCATGCACATATGTGCATTTTGCAAAAAACAATAAAAAAGATATGAAATTTTTATTTTGTCTAAAAGCGCTTTTGAGCATATTTACAATTATAATATATGAAATTTTTATTGTCTAAAAAACGCTTTTAAGCGTATTTACAATATTATGATACCACATGTTTGTATGATTTACAACTTTATTGTTATTTTCAAATACTTTAAATCAGTTCTATAGACATATCTCCATATTTTTCTTGCATAGCAATTGAAATATTATTAAAAATAAATATAAATTACACTCCCAGTTCCAAAAGGAGTCCGAAGCAAATTACGTCCAATAACACCAAAAAGATATAATAGTACAACAAACTCTCAAAATAACTATCAAACCCGAAGATCCATTCCAAAACTCCCAAACCCTGAATAAATCCATCAATCCCTACCAACAACAATAAAATATAAGTTTAAATATCAATAATCAAACTCTTCAAGACTCCAAGAAAGCAGAAAAATAAAATCTAGTTTTTAAACTCTCATTCTAATATTTCCAATTTACATTTCAGCGCGGATTGTAGACATATATATCTCGGTATATTTTCCAAACATGTCGATATGTTTCTTCAGTACAATTGAGGATTCAGTTGCATGGTAAATACTAAATTAATTTTATTATAATCACCGAGACACTAATTGTATGGCACATATGATATTAATTATACGGAAATTTTATTTATTGTGCCTCAATTATTTTATTCGTTATATAATAAAATTTACAGACTAATAATATATATTATTCAATTCGATCTCTAAATTATGGGTTTAACTAAAAAAAAATGATTTTGGACCTATATTTTGGTCTCTAATATTTAAATAAAGCAATAAAGAATATTTATTTTATGCATAGTAGTATGCTAGATTATAATTTAATAGGTGCTTGGAAGGAAAAATAAATATAGGTGTGTAGCTTAAACGCTAATGTTATTATTTATAAATTTTGTTACTTTCATATGATCGATGACAATTGTGTTATATCCTAGTTTAGAATTTCTATTCATGATAGTATTTCTAATACACACATATACGCACACGGAATTTATATGAAGGGAAAATTACAAAAGCCCCTGTGGTTTGATTTAACCTACAATTTATCCTATATTTTCTTTATAGTGTTGGACAATAACTTTTTAAACCTTAAATTAAACTAACTAATAACCATATTCAAGTAATTTTAATATTTTTGATATTTTTTTCATAGCTAACCAACATTTAAAAACTACTGATATGCTTTTACAGGAAGAAAAATATGTCTACAGAAATGGAAATTTGATAATTTAAAATATTCATTAACTATAAAAAAATTGGACAGACCGACATTACTAAAATATGACTATCTTATAATTTAAATTACAATTCTAGAAATTATTATCAAACGGTATAAAAAAATTCAGGGTAAAGTGTAGCTTTAAAAAATGAAGGAGACAAATTGTAGGTTAGGATAAATCTCATAAAAGTAATTCTAACTTTCCCTTATATGAAAAATGAACTTAAATTTAAGTTTTAAAAAATGTAAATCATATATTCATTTTTTTTAGTTTTAATAACAATATAACAATAGTTCACCCTTATTATTTTACAATAATACCACACATAAATGATAAAATAAATTAACACGTCACATATAAAAACTAGTGAAACATGCAGAAATAATTAATTTTTCAATAAAACATACTTCATGATTTTTTTACAAACTAGGAGGCTCCCAGCACTATGCTGTGGGTAGACATTTTTTATTGGGGATAGAACCTAAGTTAGACTTAGAAGTAAGAAAATGGAAGAGCAATTACAGAAATTAAGTAGCATTACAAAAGTTGGAGAACATAAAACTGTTTGGCCATGAAGGAATTAGAGGGACGATGAAAAGCATATCCAGCTCAATCTTCTTATAGCAATCAAAGATGCCTCCCCCCTTTGTGTTTTAATGTTGAATTTCGAATAGCGATGAAAATAGAGAATGAGAGAGTTGTACACAAACAGAAGTACCAAAAAATTGTTAACAATAGATTTAATCGTGTAAACTAGAGGAGGCAAACAAAGCTTGCAAAACAATTCAGCCAAAATTGTCTTCGGCAGCAAACAAACTCCATAATACAACTACAAAAACAAATATCTTGAATGTAATTAGCCGTCAATTAAAGTAGTTGAAGTTCAGATAACACACCATCAACAGATTCTGATCAGGCTGCCAATTCCCTAAGGAAAAAATGGAAAACAAACTACAGATTAATAATATATCTAGATTTCATCACAACTCATCTCATTTTCACCAACGCATAAGAGGAAACAATTCATTCTTGATGAAACAAATAGACATATACGCATTAGATGGCCTTACAAACTTTTTGTAATTGAATAATACCTAAAATAGACAAACAACTATCTTGGCGAGTTATCCACTATAAGCCTATAGGAAACAAACCAGAGGAACACTATATGACTACATTGGACAGCACATAATCGTTTCTCCTCCAAGCAATTAGAAACAAACAAACAAACCACAAAACTAATAATTGGGGGAAAATTCAGAAGGACGGTTGAACAAAAAATCAAATAACGAACCTTACACTAAATAAATTAAAAAGGGGGGCGGGGGGGAGGAATATTCCCACTGGGGGGAAAAAAATACGCACCCCAAAAGATAAACTAGAGACAGCATAAAGTAGAGAACACCCGGTTCTTATTCCTTCAAGCCTCCCAGCACCACACAACTGCTTCTCAACTTCATGCAAAAAAACATGTGTATAACCAACGTGGCAAGACAATCCCCATCCTACAATCATATACCCCCACCCCACATATGCCTTATTACGAACCGCTTTAAATGTTAGTAACCAAAATGAAACCATAAGAATATGTTGCGGCCCACACATTAATCCCAAAATAAAACTATGCTTCCATCCCAAACCCTCAACCTTTCCCCACCTCCACATAACCCCATCTTGAAAACTACATATACCACCATCTATCGGACAGAAATAGAACATATAAACGTCAGTACAAACAGGAAAAGGAGAACAAAAAAAATTAGAAAGAATATATTTCCACCTGGGAACATTTGTTCACAATCAGACATGAGGGGAGGATCTACACAAAATTAAAAAATGGAGAACCAATACCATCATTCCTCACAACAACCCCATCCACATGTCATCTAACAAACCCTTCCACAACAGCGAAACTAACACCATCCCAACAACCAAAGGTCTAAAGTGACTATTAGCCACCATGGAACAGAACAAGTGTCACCACCTTGGAAACAACTTGTGCTTTCATATACACTAGAAGATGCCTGCGCTCTGTTGCGAGTGTTTATATTTTGTTACGTTAACGTAATGTACATATACAACGTTGTATATTACAAAATAATCTTGCAGTACATGTACATACATAATGTTGAAACATACATAATATTTCATCATGCATATATATAGTTATTTTGTAACTTTCAATATATTATGAAATAATAATAATAATAATAATAATAATAATAATAAATTGACCCGTTCCTATTACAAAAAAAAAAAAAGGCAACGCAAAACGTAAAAAATACTTATTCTGTTACATTGTATATCACAAAATAGTCTTACATTACATGTGCATACATAATGTTGAAACATACATAACATTTTATCATGCATATATATAGTTATTTTGTAATTTGCAATGTATTATGAAATAATAATAATAATAATAATAATAAATTGGCCCATTCCCATTACAAAAAGAAAGCTAAAAAAAGGCAACCCTTTTTGTAATTTACAATGTATAATGAAATAATAATAATAATAAATTGACTCATTCCCCATTACAAAAAAAAAAAGCTTTAAAAAAAACAACGTACCACATAAAAAATACTTATAGTGCCTCATTTAGCAGGAACGTGAAGTGGAGGGTTTAAGCATAAAAAAGGAGAGATTTGGTTAACTTTTGATGGAGTTCATCCCTTTTTTGCACAGGTGAAGTCCTCCTCCCTCCCCACGCACTTTACAGTATATATATAGATTAAAGACATAGGACCTAAAAATAATAGTCATGATAATGACCTACCCGTCGTACGACAACAAATGCAGAGATAATCACTTTATAGATCGAAAGACCACGCCTGCATATTATTTCTGGCTAAAAGTAGTAAATACAATTTTTTTCCTCAGGAAAATAAAAAGAGAAAAAATGATTGATAAAAGACCTCTTATTTTTTTTTAGTACACAGAATCATGAAGGGAAAGAGAGAAAGGAGTTCTCAAACTCTGTTAGAGGTGCGGAAGACCCCATGTCCCTCGAGTTGTTGCCACTTGAGCGAATAATGCGGGATGGTAAAAAATCTCTTATGGTAGATGTGTAGTTAGCAGATTCAGCACTATAATTTTTAATATTTTATTAAGGATGCATCTCAAAAAAAGTTTATTAAGGATAAAAACAATCTCTCTTCGGATTGATATACAAAACGCGAATAAATTACGAAAGCAACAGAGATGGATCTAGTAATATTACATCCTCGGTCTAATAATGCAAAAATGGACATTGTGATATATAAGTTTATTGCACCAGTCATCGGCAGCTAATTCATATGACAGCTGCACCGGGACAGCCAAGTGAATAACTAGGATTCAAGTGACACCGACACACTACTCCAAAATATTACTTATTTTAAAGTGGTCAAATTGCAGCCAAGAATCCTTTAAAATTTCACACAACAAACACTTCACCATATTAATTGTCTTATAGTTCTTTCTAATTGTTGTACGTGTTATAATTTTGAGTACCAAATAAGATAATAATAATTATTATAAGTTTATTGCTTATGTTTTGCCAACGTTACTTTTCACTAAATAGACAATTTTCAGTATTTATAGGCTGTAGACAATAAGATGAGTACACTTGAAAGAATATGCATAATTATAAAAAAGTTATACGTTTTGGGGCAAAAAAATTGACAAACTTAATGGGGAAAGGGAGAACTTGTTTCACCACAAAATACCATTACAAGTCGGTACTCCTGCTGAGGAAATGCATATCACTCGATACAACTATCACAGTACAAAAGAAATTTGGAAACAACAAAAGAAAAGAAAAGAAGACAAGGAAAAATGGCAACAGTTGCAGAAGATTTTACATACACTACAAAACTGACTCGCGAATGGGGATAAATCATATCTTCAGGAGAGTCTCGATGGATTCAAAGAACAGTGGTGCCATTTCCGGATTTGGAGTCTTAATAGCACACCGTAGACCTGGGTTTCCAACAACAGCTGTGAGCTCAATCAAGAGCGGAATACCTCGAGGGATCTTTGCCGAGAAGTAGAACACATCCTGGCTTCCATTTTTGCGCTTTGCGATAAAGAACATATTTGATGCCCCTAACCGATCTAGGGTTGCTTCTGCACTAGTCATCACAATCCCTGGGAAGTCCTTTAGCACCTCATTTGAATCTGGAAGTGATCTCCATGTCTAAAATTGATCAGAGAAACCAGAACTCGTTAACTCAGTTTCTTGGAAATAACAACCTAAAACAAGTGGCTTACTCTTGGAATAGCAATTAAAACAAGTTTCAAGTTGAAGCAAATTATTTTCAAGTACTTCTATGTCCCTGCCTTACCTAACCTACCAGAGAATATGCCACCAACTAAACATTGATAATAAAGAAAAATTAAGGCCTTCTTCATTTGGAAATTTTTCCTTTTTGTCTTCTCCAACTGTTCTTCAATAAGGTCCATAGTAAAATACGATCATGGAACAATATTTCATGGCTTCCGAATCCTTTATTTTCATTTAAAAAAATTCAAAAACCATTGGTAGTCTTCTATTTTATACTAGTACACTAAATTCCAGAAAACAGGTTTTTTCCACATCAATCAAAGATAACATGCAACCATGTTTTTATCAAGGCAAAATCTCAGAAAAGAAAACTGAAAAATATTTACTAAATGGAACCTCAACAAGGTGACAGCATTAATGATTCACCATGAAAATTTCACAGAAAAACTAAGCTAAATTCTTACCTCAAGGAAACTTCCTCTTTCCATTCTCCCATCTTCTGAAAAGAACACATGAAGCAAAATTTTATCATTGAAGTACCAAACCGGTTGCTGATTATTTTTCACAGCAACCTGTAACAGTGAACTGGGTGGACCAGCAGACATATTCTGGAACAGGACCATCGGTAGCAGTGTCCTTGCTGATGCCCCCGGTGACAATGGAGGAACCTAATGCACAGCATTCCACTAAACCTCAAATACAAAGTAAAATATAATTAGAAAACCAACATTGCAGACAAGTAAGCAAGAGCTACCTGGAGAGGTCCTGTCGCTGCCAGGCCAAATGTGTTTTTGTTAAACTGAATCATGAATCCATCAAGCGTGACTTGTGAGTTGTTCTCAAACAGTAAACTATAAAATATTTGACCATCCTGTCGTATTAACTGTGCACTGATCTGCAAGCCTTGTCCTGTTGAGGCAGGCAGCAAAATAGGCAACACAGGACTGCAGTACATGTCAAGAGATCTAGTGAGTTGAGTTACTGGAATTTATAAGTCAGCTACATCTATCATCAAATTAATAAACAGACCCTCAACTATTTGGCCACAGAGTACAGTAATTTTTCATGACCACAGGTTTGCTCTACTGTATTTCTTTCTAGTTTTACTATTGCATTATCCTTCTATATCATATATCAGAATCTCCAGGAGCAGGAGGCTCACATTCTTGTTAATGTGGTTACAATCAATTCAGGTTAGCATTGAAGGGGAGGCAACATGGAACATGCATTTCTTTAGTTCTTACCCAGGAGTCGAGGCCTGATCAACAGGGACAATAGCATTGTTATCTAGGCCTATGAGATCCCCTAATAAATCAGGCACAGGAGCAGCTGGTGCAGGTGCAGCAGGTTGTGCTGCAGCTTCCTTTGCTGAGGCATTTGTGACCCCTGAAGTAGTTGGTGGTGACATGCCACCTTCAGCAGCACGAGCAGGTGATTCGGAATACCCTGGTTCATTTCCATCAGGATAATCATCATCTTCTGTCTTCTGAACTGTGGTCTTCACACGTGTTACAAAGGCGTCTGGTGGTTTGTGATATACAGAGGATAAAGTAGCAATGTTCGAAAGAAGCTCATCAAGAAGAGAAGGATCAAGTTGGTTAGAATCATCACTGATTACAGGCTTTTCGGCTAACACAACATCCTTAGCTGCCTGGGAGATAAAACACAAGATCATTGTATGCAAATCTCAAAAACCAATAATCAACTCCATGTAGCACTTGTCATAACAACTGAAGTAAACGGTACAAGATTGGAAGAACACAGAATAGTTGAGGATTGATTTATCTCACAGTTGGCATTGCTTTTCTAATTCAAAATGTGAGTTCAAAATGAACTTCTATATTCTGCTATTAATCTAACAGAATGAAATCAAACCAGCACAATAAAATGTACCTCAGGATCAGTTGATAGGAGACGCCAATATATGTATGCACGATCCCTAAGATCGGGATTGTCAGTCTCAACAGTTGCATTATTCAACACAACCTGGAAAATAATACAGAGAACCATTGCATATATCAGAAAAAAATAGCTGCTATGAAAATTTGTTTTCACAACTAATAAATGTTTAGTTCCATAACAAGGTGTGTGTGTGCATGCGGGTAAATATAAAAAATTCACAACGGATAAGGGGGAGGGCAGCAACAGTTCACAATCAGAGAAGGGTGGCTGAAGAGAGGAAATTATGAATCATAACAGGAATTACTTGATTGCAGAGGCCAAAGGTTAAGAAAGTTGTCATGCATATAAAGGCTTGGGATGACAAGAGTAACTTAAATATATGTAATAGTTGAATGCAAGACCTGAATCATCTGTTGAGGGCCTTCAGTTGGCTTCTTGAGAAATAGCTTGACGGTTGCAGTCAGCAGTTGCAGCTGAACTTGAGGTGGCTCTTCTGGAAAGCTCTCTAGGAAGCTTTCAAGGAGCTCATCTGCATTGTCGATTCTTTCGGCATATTCACCAATTATCCATATCATTGATGCCTTATGCCAGCAGGAAGACAGCAGAAATTGTCAATTTGAAAATTTATTTGAAATGTCAGAGATATTTATCATGCTGGAATGAGAGACAAAAAAGAGTTACCTTAGCTTCTGGCTCATCCAAAGTGTCTAAGCTCTCACAGAGGGTTGCGATGATGGACTCGTAGCTGTGAACACACAGAAATTTGTAAGCATTTTATGAAACTCCTCAACAGGATGATTAAACCTCAGTATTCTTGGGAGCTCAGAAACAAGCAAAACAAACGAAGCTTACGTGTTTGGATATCTTCTGAAGATATCTTTGATAACTATTATAGCCTCCTGTACCACATAATTCACTTTAATTTTGATCAGTTCAAGCAGAACACTTATGCACCGTTCGGCCGCTCTCTCCAACTTAATAGCACAACGGCCAATTGCACGAACTGCCTTCCTAACAAAGTCTACATCAACTTCTGTGGCATACTCTTTAAACTCCAAGAGAACCTATCAATCAGGAAGGATTGAAGTATTAATAAGAATCTAAGAGAAAATACAAACCAATCAGCAACAAATGGCATGGTGAAATTACCTGGTCAATGTTACGGTCTGAGGCTAACTTAATCATGATTTCCAGCTTTTCCATCTTGACATATATTGGATCATTGTATTTGCAAAAGAATACCTACCAAAGCAATTATGTTTGATAAGCATCAACACTGAATGCAGGAGTAATAATTGGGGTGAAGCCAAAGATATCATTGAGCATGTTTCTATATGATTTATGAATCAACCTTGATCTCATGGGCAAGAATCGTGGGCCGTCTCTGTACTATAAGGTTAATATTCCGCAATGCAACATACTGTATCTCAGGTTCTGCAGAAAGCAACGTCACAAGAGGGGGAGCCATCTTTTTGCAAAGATTTCTAACCACATCAGTACTAGTGATAAGTTCCATCTGTTGCAGGATCATCTGGGAGGGAAAAACAGGGAGGAGAATGAAAAACTGTAAAAATGCCCCTCATTTGACTACTACAGGCAATAACTAGCCAACAGTGACACTGAAAGCAATTGATCATTTGGATACTACCTTAACAGCTGAAAGTACAACAGCGCAATTAGCATGCTGTAATCTTGGAGTAACTCTTTCCACTATATTTTCAGCCTCACGAGCATCAGCTGCTTTATATCTGGAGAGGGCATCTAGTATGAATACCTGGCCCCACCTGGTACCAGCACAATGATTTTAGGCAGGCAAAGTGAATGGGTTTTATCAAGAATACAAACACTGTGTCCTACCAGGGAAAAAATAAAAATTAAGAGATGCGACGTTGCAATCAGTTCAACCATTTTTATATTTCCAGTGTCACTGACCATAGAACATCAAACATAAAATTCTCATGTTAGACAACAAATCATGCCAATGCCATCCCAGTTCCTTGAGTACTAAGAATTAGATAAAAGCACAGTAAAGCACTTGACATTCTGAAAATGTAGTTTTCTTTCTGGCATCTGATTATGAAACTCGTAAAAATAATTTGGCCCTAACACCTTTTCTCACATAACTCCAGATCATGAAAGTAACACAAGCAAGGGCACAGTATAGCTGCCAAGTGACTCAAGGCTGTTTGGCTCAACTTTATAACCAAAAACCTAAAAGCTCAAGTTCAGATCTTCTCTCGAAAAAGCTCTTGGAAAATCTTAGTTGGATCAAACAAATTCTTACTCTGTGCACTCATTAAGAGCAGTCAGGAGCTTTGAGAGAGTGTGACTGGTGATCTCAAAAATTGGTCTGCTGCTACTCTCTTGAATCTCTGCAAGAGCTGCTACAGCATTTGCTACAACCATTGGGTTATTGTCAGATATCAAGTCTTTGAGAGCTTCCAAAAATCCTCTGTCCTCGACCAACTCAGCATTTATGTCATAAAGTTTAGCAACACAAATTGCTGCTGTTTTCCGAACGTATGGATCATCATCCTGTTAAAAGATTATGCAGCAGATAGAAAATTAAAGGACCACCAGGTCAAAGTAACAGATTTGAGATGTTCTTGAGCTAGAAACAAAGATGTGATAAATAAACACAACTTGGAACCAAGATCTTACAGTGACAAACCTTAAGACATCTTTGAAGAGGATCACATAGATACTCCGTGATCTTATCAACACGAATGCATCCCATTGTCCGAACAGCTAAAGCACGAATCAGAGGATTTGGGTCTTGTGAATCCTGTAAAATGCTCAAAAATAGAATCATAAGAGATTTTTTGCCCACAACTCTGAACACATATATGACTACCAAAAACATTCCTTTCTTTCAGAAAAAAAAAAAAGGCTAACTATTATCCCAATGGGGGACAATTGTTTTGGACTGTACCCTACTAAGTGAGAAGCCCATAAGCTAACTGCTTGGCGGCTCCTCCTATAACAGTAACAAGGACATAAGCTGAACTTCGGAAACACCCCTTTTCTCCATAACCAATGGTACATTTAGCAAAGCCTAGCAAACCATGAGACTCTATTATAACTGATAAATAACAGCAGAGGCAAATGAGAAGAAAAGACTGTTGTGATATAGTCATGTTGCGAAATGAGCTACCACCCCAGAGAATATGCCATTTCTTACCCAATCCTATATCCATTCCTTACTTTGATTTCCACTGACTATCAACTTCAGCCTTGTGTGAATGAGATATCACCTTAGGCCACAGAATAGTTCACACATCCCATAGATCCAACCCTCATAATAAATTCCAAATATTCTTTTTAACTCTCAGTCCAGTACCTTAATCTACATATTGTTTTCTTTACTTTTGTTGTTAATATTTAGTACACAATGTAGGAAGGGATAACAATATTTCTAATTTTCTACAGATAAAAATGGTAGCAAAAAGATAAGAAATGTCAAATTCTCAGAATGGGATTGCTGCACTAGTTACCTTCACAAATGTATTGACTGCAAGAATTGCAAGGTCTGGCTGGCTTTTAGCATAATTTATTAGGTACAAATAGACGAGCTTTTTCAGCTCCAAGTTTTCTGTCTGCATACATCTAACTACATCTGTGAAGAGTGATGACACATCCTTCCCTACAGTCATCGCAGCAATAACCTTCTTAACCGCATCTTTTCTTTTATCCTGTGTGAAATAGAAAAGGAGGCATCATAGAATCGCACAATGCACATCATGCTTTCACAGCAAAATGTGTATCTAAATAGCAGAAAAGGGACGTTGATTGATCACATCCATTTCGTTTTTAGCAAAAAACCAAGTACAGAGATAAAAGGCTACTCATAGAAGTTGTGGCAGAACAGATTTGGTAAAAAGTTGTCTTGTCTTCTGACTTAAAAAACGTGCAACAATGCTTATTGAAAGGAAAAGGGTATACGGTAAGCCATCAGTCCCCCCAGCCAAGGTCAGTGTAATTACATCTTAAGTATTGCTTCCAAGATCCATAAAACTAACACAAAACTGTTAAATCATGATATACAAAGTCCATTGCCAATGGCATTATGCCTTGATCACAGGTTCCCTAACTAACTGACTTAAACTCAATAAAGCAAGAAGAGCCTAGACTATCTTCTAGATTCCTAAAAATAAGAAGACACAAGCATATGTACTGCAATTTCTGTCGCCCAACTCTATTCCATCAACTGAAGCATTAAATCAATTGAAGAAATCAGGCAAAAACTCGAAACTCTTATTAGATGGCCTTAATTCACACGTCAAATCACGAATTAGGCAATTTATAACGCTACGAACTTGATCCAATTTTAAGTAATTCAATGGCAATCTACCGCCAGCTAATGCAACGAACCGATCGCACAACCACGCACGCTAGTATAGATAGGAAAAGATTAAAAACTTATAAGCGTAGAAGAACAAATCGGCGCAACAACTCGTCAGATCCGCGGATAAACAAACTAATCATACAATACGAGAGCTAAGGAACGCGAAATTCAAAAATATCGAGCAATCCAAATCACAGATCAAGAGATATAAAGCATGTCTATGTGCTGCAGAGAGGTTTTTTACCTTGTATTGAGAATTGAGCTCTTCTTTAAGTTCAGGAATCTCTCCCTTCTTCGTGCTGGAGAAGTACTTCGAGTCGTGACCGCTCATCTCTCAGCGAGATTGAGGTCTCCTCTTCCTCCTCCTTGTCTTCTTCTTCTTCCTTGGCGTTTAAAATCAATCAATTGGCGAAAAAGAATGATACAAGCAACGGGAGGAGACCAGATCGATTTTCAGAGAAGTGGAGCTGTCAAAAGACTCAAAACCACAGAGCTTCCTAATGGGCCCAGATATGGGCCATCATATTTGGGCATTAACTCAGTGCCCGAGAGTACCAAGAACTATCCCCCTTTACAAGATGGATGATCACCAGGCGTATCGGTATTTTATTATTTAAGGGCCAATTTTAACAAAGCAACAGTAGGATAAAAGGGACTTGAATGGAACGAATAAGAGGATCAATTGTCAGTCTGACTCATTCCCACAACAAAAAAAAAAGCTAAAAAAAGGCAACTCTTTTTGTAATTTACAATGTATTATGAAATAATAATAATAATAATAATAATAAATTCACCCATTCCCATTATAAAAAAAAGGCTAAAAAAACAACTTGCCACGTAAAAAATACTTTTTTTATTACATTGTATATCACAAAAATAGTCTTATAGTACATGTACATACATAATATTTCATCATGCATATATACAGTCATTTTGTAATTTGCAATGTACTATAAAATAATAATAATAATAATAATAATAATAAATTGACCCATTCCCATTATAAAAAGAAAGCTAAAAAAACAACATTTTTGTAATTTACAATGTATTATGAAATAATAATAATAATAATAATAATAATAATAATAAATTGACTCATTCCCATTACAAAAAAAAAAGGCTAAAAAAGCAACTCTTTTTGTAATTTACAATATATTATGTAATAATAATAATAATAATAATAATAATAAATTCACCCATTCCCAATTACCAAAAAAAGGCTAAAAACAACAACCTACCATGTAAAAAAATACTTGTTTTGTTACATTGTATATCACAAAATAGTCTTATAGTACATGTACATGCATAATGTTGAAACATACATAATATTTTATCATGCAAATATATAGTTATTTTGTAATTTGCAATGTACTATGAAATAATAATAATAACAATAATAATAATAAAATTGACCCGTTCCCATTACAAAAAAGAAAGCTTAAAAAAACAACCTTTTTGTAATTTACAATGTATAATAATAATAATAATAAATTGACTCGTTCCCATTACAAAAATAATAATAAAGCTTAAAGAAGAAAAGACAACCTGCCACGTAAGAAATACTTACGATGCCTCATTTGGCATGAATGTGAAGTGGAGGATTTACGCATAAAAAATAAGAGATTTGGATAGCTTTCAATGGAGTTCACCAATTTTTTGTACAGGTGGCACACACTCCTCCTTTCCCACACCCTTTACAGTATAAATGTGATGATATATTTTGGTTGTATTAACTAAAAACCCAAGGTGTGTGTGTGTGTGTGCCTTTTTTTTCTCTCTAAAAGATGTGCAAAAGAAAAAAAAAGTAAAAATATATAACAAGTACTTCATTTATATATGATGATATTTTGGTCTCGAATTTTGAAATGAAGCATTTTTGTCATTCTATCCTAATAAGTGCTGTATGATGTATTCCAAAAGGCATATTCCACATGGCTTAGACAAAGAGGATTTATAGGCTTTATAAGTTATTATACCCAAGTGGGCTAGGTAAAAAAGAAAGAAGTAATAAGCTTGTGCGCACGAGATGGGCTAAAATAATTGAAAAAGCTTGATTTTCCCCTCATTGCACACGAAGTATCATAAGGTCCGATCCAAGTTGGTTTTTATTTTTTTTTAAATTTACTTTTTTACCCTTACCCATAAAAGCATGTTCAAATCCAGCTACCCTGCTCTCATAAATACCCAGTCCTACTCCACTTTCAAATGACACAAACACTTTTGAGCTCCTTCTAAACTCTTCTAATCTTCATTGGTTTCTGCTTCTCTACTGATTTCTAAAATACCCGGGGTGTGAGTGCACACTTCTCGGAAGACCCGTTGTATCCTAAAGGATTATCGTAGACCTGTTCTCCTGTACACTTAGAGCGTCGTAAGCTATAATCCTTGAAAACAGTGAATACGCGCCTCGAGTTTCCGCTTCGTTGGTTGGTTCGTGATTGTTTGAAGGCAATTTTTACAATAATAATTACAGAAGATATTCTAAAATTTTGATTTTTAAGTTTTAGACTCGCATGAGTATAACCAGGAATGTGTATGGTGATATCTTTTGGACCTCAAATTTTGAAATCAGATATTTTTGTCAATATATCCTAATAAACACAAAATATGTTGTAAACTTTTGATTTTTACATTTTAGGGCCCTTAAACTTGCATGAGTTATAATCAAGCACCAATTTTATCTTAACTTTCAAAACAAATTAGTTATCAATAACTTCAAAACATTTCAAAATTTTCAAACTTTTTAAATTGATTATGACTTAATTTTGAACTCATAACTTTTTCAATATTTTTTCAATGTAACTATATATAGAGTTGGTATAAAATTTTTGTGTTTTTATTGATCGACTAGCAACGAAGTATAGGCAAATTACTTGTCTGGTAGTAAATGCATTGGGAAAATTTCATCTTTACTCCAACCTTTGTAGGCTTGGACGAGGGAACCTATCTAGTAAGCACAGAGAAACACAGATATCTGAAAACCCCATAGGGAAAAAGATGAGTAGTGAACATGGCAAATCCATTAGCTGGTGGAGCCTCGACTATAATACTGGTTAAGATTTTTTGCTGGTACCCAGTGCAAAAGCTCACGAGGGAAAATGTGAAACAATGTCCACGCCAAGTCCAGCGACTGAATGATGTTATGAGTATCATATGGCCCTTGAGTCACAAACTCCCTCTCAAATTTATCCAAAAACTCCAAGTACAACTGTTCACATTACAAAAAAAAAAAAAAAAAAGAAACTTAATGCATTTTATCCCTGAAAAGAACTCAACCATTCAACCGAAGAATGGGTTGATGAAAGAGAGACCAGGTCCTCAGAAGAAAGTTCTTCTTTTCCAACCACAACTTTCATTGCTTGGACATCCTTGCCAATGGCATAGTTTGCACAACTGAAAGTAAAATGTAAATCAACAAAATCAAGGGTTAACAAACCGTGAGGTCAACCTAGCCAAGCAAAAATGAGCATCATATCAAACCTGGTTTGACACATCTGCATGATCCCAACAAGTCATACCCTCACCAATAGCACTCTGTAATAATAAACAATTACTTCCAGTTAGCCTCTGTAGTACACTTTTCAGACTCTTGAAGCAGAGAAGGGTGTCCTTACCTTCATCAGACGAGATAGGGATGAGAGAACATTAATTGGTAGGTATATCTGACTAAGTAAGAAGTTAGACATTTAGTTTAAGAAAACAATTATCTGATCATTTATAAGGAAATGAGTCAACTATAATTTAGAAGAAACATAAACATAAAAGGCTGGGTGCAACAAGTTGGTATTCAATATGCATGTCCATTCAGATGTATATTTTATACACGACATTACTTGTCTATTGTGGAACTGCCTATCAATATATATCTGCCTTCTGTGATATATCCAGTAAGATCCTGTGTTAGGGCCATCCCTTAGATACTTGGCTTAGGCCAAGAATAAAAAAGAAACACCAATTTAAAACATGAGGGACTTGATTGAAAGTAAGGATGAGGATGTAAATTAAACTATGAGAACTTGAAGGATGAAATGCACCAAGAAAATAAGTGCATGGACAAAGGTGGAATTAGACCAATTTTGGTTGACAAAACAAAATGGCCGGTCAACAATTTCGGTTTCTTCCAAATTAATATTATAAGATTAGCTAAAATGGTAAAATAATGAAATTGGTCATGGGTTAATTACTATTTTGGGCCATATTAATGAAAGCTTGGCAATTTGAACCATGAGTTAAGAATAAAGCCGGAATGATCCTACATTTTAGTGACTAAAGTGTGCATATGGAAATTTGAGGGGGAAATTGTCACATGCAGAGTACTTAAGGACCAAGGATGCCATTGAGCCAAAATGTTGGATATGTGTACACGGTTACAGACGCTTCATTAAATGCGTTGAACAAGTGATTCACGCCCATTAATGCGCCAGGAGCAATTTATACGCCTTGTCTTGTTCTGGCACCATTTTAAAGTCGGCCGGAAAATCAAAAACGAAGCAAAGACTCAATGTTTCGGTTCGTGTGTGTATAGGCTGATAGCCGAGAAAACAAAGGGATTCAAAGTGTGTTTGAATGAAATTTGGAGTTCTTGCCGTTTTATTGAGGAAGTTGAAGCTTGGAAGAGAAATCAAGCTTGGATTAAGGAGGTAAGACTCATAATCACTTATTTTTCTTGGTACTTTTTCATGAACAAGTGATTATGATAGTTAATTGAAGGCAACATATATTTGAGCTTCGGCCTTAGTTACTCGAGCAACCGAGAGCTCAAGCTTTGATTGTGAGGTAGGGTTCTCACTTTTACTTGTTTTCTTGATACTTTTCCATGAACAAGTAATTATGGCAGCTAAGTGATGGTTATATAATGCTATACGATCTTAACTTGCTAGATGGGCATATTGAGGAGATACAGTTGTGTGTAAATTGGCTAGCTAGTCAAGGTAATGGCATGTGTTAAAATTCCTAGTGAGGGAGGCCAACTCTCTAGTGAATTTGGACCTCTAGTGGAATGGGAGTGAAATTGTGAAGGTAGAAGTGCCAAAGTGCACATGGACACATGCTAGTGGATATGGCCAAATATACCTTGTGGTGTGTGTGTGAGTTCTGTGTGCTTGGTTGTTTGTTTGTGCATGCTAATCCGTATAATGATGATTTATGATGATTACATGTATTGGTATTTTTTTTGTGTTTTCCATGTTTTCATGTCTTCCTCGCAAGGCAAGTAAGCTTGTGGAAGTTAAGTCATTGGACTTAACTAAATAGACCTTATATGGTCGTTTGTGAAACCCTACTGAGTAATTGTTACTCACTGCCCATCCATTTTTGTTTCAGGAAAGGATATACAGCTTGAGTAGTTTGCTTGAGTTGCTAGTTTGTGTGCTAGTTAGTACACTATTTGCTCGAGGTATGTGCCAACTGAATCTTGGCTTGAATACTTACATTACAAGTCTTATGGCTTAAGGCTGAAACTTATGTTCTAGGTTTGCAGGCTTTTGTAGTTGTGGGATCAGTTTAGGTACAGGAAGGATGTGTGGACTTGGACCCTGGTTATGGTTTGTATGTTTGGGTTGGTTTTGTGGAGTGTGCTGCTGTTTTGCACACTTAGGTACCTTCTGGGAGAGTAGGGTACTTGGCTTGTAAAACTTAACCTTGGCTATTTTGGACATGTAGCATCCTTGGTATGTTTCCAAGCTAGTGATGCTTGTACTTAGGCTATTTTGTGTGTATATGTAGCCTTGCTTGTACATGGTTTTGTATGTACATATGATGGATGCTTATGTGCCAAGTTATGTTAAGTTATGAGTATGTGGGTATGTTTCATGGAGATGCCTTTTGAGATATTGTGTTTAGCTGAATATACATGTGCATGGAAATTTTGATTTTCAAAACTATGAAGATGTGGGCTTCTTGGTTGTCATACATGTAAGTAGCACACTTGATGAGCACACATCCTAGACACTTACAGATTAAGTGTATGCCTTGCTTGTATTGCAAGTTATCGATTTACAGACTTACATTGTGTTGCAAGCTAGTGATTGGGGCCCCACTTGAGCTGTAGGTTAATGTTATAAACAACTCATAAGCCTCATGGGACACCTCCCAGCTCTCAGCTTAAGAAAATAAGATTTACAACAAAAGGGAGTTATTAACACCTGGTTTTAGGTGAAATCAATTGAATATTGGGTAAACGGGTGAGTGGTACTGAGAGTGCACAGGTTGGGGCCTGTGTGGGATATGACATCCTGGGTAGGATGAGTAATATCTGGAAAATTGGAGAAATTAGACTCAATTTGTTTAAGGAAATTATTGCCACAAAGGCAATTTTTTCCACAAAAGAGAGAGAGAGAGAGATAGAGAGGACTTCTTGGATGATAGGATTCATACCATCACTTGGCATAATGAGAATAGGAATTCATGTGATTGAACTTTTTCATCCTTCTATTCTTCCAACACACTCATAAATTTGGGCCAAATCAGTGTACATATATCCAGGATACCCACGCATCCCTCATGAGCAGCAGGTACCTGTAGTTGTCTGTAGTTAACACTACACAGATAATACCAGGAAAAATAGAAATAGCCTATTGAAAATAATGGATAAGGGTGAAGACAGAAAGCTCATAACTTTTAAGCTTTTGCAGCTCCGTGCATTCATTCCATATGTTAAAGATCTTAGCAATCAAAACCACACAAAGAAGATGGTCGAGTATACAAGTCAACATACTCCTGTTTTCAGCTACAAGTTAAAAAAAAACAAATCAGATCTATATTCAAGGATCTTTTTGCCTTATTTTGTTTTACCTCACCTCACGGAGGGCATCAGCATAAGAACTCATTTATATAAGTATCACAAGAACATGCTTCCCACATTCATATGCCAAATATTCTACGGTTGTAAGCGCAATGCGAGGCATAATAATGCGTTCAATCATTGAATCATTTGCCTGTACAAGTGATAACAAGACCAAATTTTAAAAACAAATTATGTACTGGATACACATCTCAATAATGTCGCAAAAGTAAGCACTTTATTAAAGGAAAAGTTTTATTTTGACTTGGAAAATGCTAGGTTAAGAAAAAGAGTCACTCTCTCCATTGATCCATTCTCTTCAAAATTACGTTTGAAAAACTGAGCAGTCTCCATGTTTACACCCATAGCTACAAGCATAATTTCAAAGTTATCCTCCTCTCCATCCTGCAAATCCCAAAAGACATTTTAAACAGTCGTTCCTATATGAACACCCAATCATGAACATGCAACAAAATTGAAGATGAAGGATTTAGGTTTATCCAGATAATTAATTTATACTGGTGGTTTTCCTAGCCAAAAGTAAGTGCATTAGGATAATGTACAATTGTTGGCTATTGGCTGTAACCTCAAATCATAAGCTTTATCGTAAATAGGGCAACTTGGACAATATGAGATTCCCAGATCATTTAAAACTCTGAAAGAGCAATTAAGTCACTGTTATCACTTTGTTGAAATGATGCTTAGATGAATTTTGGGCATACCCAACATGAGAATAGTTAAAATTTAAAAACATAGACAAGTAACTTAGAAGTTCGTCATTCGCAAAAATATCACAATATCAGTTATGCCCCCTCAAATGCCTCTCTCTCAAATAGTCATCTAATTGAGCACTAGGCTTGACAAACCAATCATATTAAAATGCTAGCTACACCTTGAGAATATTTTTTGACTTCTTCAGTCATTTTACCAAACCAGCCTGGCGACAAATCTGAGCAGCAATTTCATTGTGCGGAAGATTGGCAGTAGAGAAGAGAGGAATTTTCTGACCTTTAGTTATTGAGTTCATAACATTGATTATAGATATCCCAGTCTGTATCATTTCTCCAGAATAAGTTCCTTCACTTGGGTTGATATAACTTTATAGGAAAATGAGTATTCATTTGAAGTAAAAATATTATAAAAAAAAACACAAGCTTTAAAATCCACAAACAAAATATAACAAGTGCTTCATCCACCAAATCACCAACCAGAGATATCCAGATAAGCCTCAAGCAAAATAGGTGGACCATTGTTAATGGGTTTGCCAGAGCCATTGAATATTCGCTCGAGTAGATCCACGGAGACAAGTGTTTTCAAGACCTGTAAGTAGAAATAAAAAAATTTATACCTAAGCATTGGATCAAACAAATAGCAGTAACTCTAGTGCTGGCCCTCATACAGTGGTCTATATGTGATAGCACTAGTTTAAGGATTCACTGGTCTATAAAATAAAAATACTCTTACATACCTCACCAGTGAATTGAACTGTTGTATATTTGTTGTTAATTCTAGATGTTCCTTCAAACACCTAATAAAAAGACAATGAGTAGATATATGAATATATACACATGATAACTAACCAGGAACTGAGGCAATTACCTAAACAACAACCTTTTCACCATCTACTTCTAGAACTTGACAACGTCTTATCGTTTCATCCCCCAAACGGATATTGACTATCTCTTGAAATTTAAGTTATTTTTCACATTTCTTATGCACCGATGGATCATAAGGTTTACTTATTTCTAACATACTCCCGATGTGCCAAATCATTTCCTTAAAAAATATACTCGCAACTTTTTTGTTTGGATATTGGTTTTGACTTTCATCTTATTTTGTCTCCTTAGATGTTTTACTTACATTTACATACAGGGGCCTTTTCGGGAGCCCAGCATTTTATCCTTATGCCACACACTTGTATGACATTCTTATAATAGTAACTTTTTTTAAAAAAAAATTACGTTATCAAAAAATTTATAAAAAGTTCACACTAAAAACATAAGTAATCCACTCGCTCCGAATATTAGAGAGTGATTGTTGACAAGGATCAAACAATTTGAGATGGACAGAGAACAAAAATGAAATTTAAACATTTAAGACTAAGATATGATAAAGAAAGAACTAACTAACCCGTGTTCAACATAAAACAAAATACTCATTTGTTTAAATCGAGTATTTGACATTTTTCCTTTCAGGACATATACATGTGGCTAATTCGGCCCCAAAATAAAACTGGAAAAGTGCATCCACTGGGCTGAAGGAAAAACTAAATTAGTGGGCTGTCATATATGAGCTCAAATCTATGGTTAAGTAAGAGATTTGCATTACTACTATTTATAAGTTTACCCCCACAACGCGTTTTGGGCTTGGCTTAAGTTCTATTCATTTTAGAATTCATTTATAACTTGCTTACGTTGTTATTAAACTAATTTGAACAAAATTTTAAATTTAATATACAATTCAAACAAAACTTTATTTGCTTAACTTGGCTCAACTCGACTAAATCAAATTGGTTAAAAGCTCGTTAATGACTAGTTGATATTGTTTTTAATTTAAATATGAACAAAATATTAAACTTAATAGTAGATATTCCAAGCTAAACATGATCAGCTTATTACTCGACTCATTTTCAGTTCTACTGTAGGGATGGTAACTCGATTTTTTCCCCAATTCTAACTAAAATGGAATTCTAATAGTTAATTGGTTTTTTATGTTGGATACTGAAGACTAATGGCTAGTATTAAGTTGGATTAGTTTGAGATAGTTTATTTTTAAAAAAAAAAAATTCTTCAAAACCATTATCATTTGAAAGTTAATACTATATAGATATAGACTCAATTGAATAACATTTTGTATAACTTAATTGAATTTGTATAACATTTCATCAAAAACTAATAACATTGAAAAAATTTTATTCAATTGATTTTTATACCCATATAATATCAATTTTCAAATGACATTGATTATGAATACAAAAAAAGTTATAAAAAAAAATAAAACATTTTTAATTAATATAATTTAAAGAAACAAGGTCAAAATAAACCAGATTAAATACCAAAACCCAAAAACTAACGAGCTGTTTATGTTAATTTTTTATGGCCCTCTTAACTCCTTTTTGCAAGTTTCAAGGAAAAATGTATGGGGTCGAATTCTTTTGTACCTTATTTGCCCATTAACCCATCCCAAATTGCTTATGTCTCTCATTATTTCCTTTGCGGCTCTGCCTTAATCTCATCGCAACTCACTTTATCATGCACATAAATGACACCGGCACCGATGCCCTTCTCCAACTTGACCAAAATGCACCACAAGGTTAAACCTTTTCGCTTGGGGATTCCTTCAAAGATTAGACATTGACTTGATAAAAAATAAATTGTGAATCATCGTTTCTCAGTAAAACTAAATGTGAAATTATTCATTGGAAAATGTCTTTAAATGAGAGGTTGTTGTCCCCTCATTCTTATTGTTTAGCCTTCACTTTTCTCTTCATCTTATTGGCCGATAAGGCATTCTCCATCCGTGTTTTAGATCAGCTCTCCAATCCGCGACTTAGCTTGTTGGAGTAGATTTTGATGATCATCAAATTCTCCTTTTTCACCTTGTTGAGTAGGCCACTATTTTTGGTGACTAGCTGCAGCAAAATGAGGATTTGCCTTCATACTAGCCTAGTGCAAAACAAATCAGACTACGGGAGCTTGACTATACACAGAAGGGTTCACAAAAGGCAAGAGGCATGAATCTAGGTGGGCTGAATCAACTAGGGGCACCAGGAATTACATAACCTTCTTTCCTTTTCTGGTGAGGGCAGTTGTCTCACGACTTGGGCATCAAACCATGACCCGATGGCTTCATCATTGGTAGATTATGTTTGAATGATGTTGTAGTGGCTTGCAACCTAAGAAAAAGAGGGATTGCAACTTAGCCTTTGTTTCGTCCCAAAAAACATTTAGCATTTAGCATGCACTCCTTACATGTAAATAACGACAAGGGCTATTTGGAATGCATGTTTTGATTACAAGATTGACAGGTTAGTTATTACCTTGGTGTATGGTTCTTATCAATATGCACATAGTTTGCATTAACCACATGTGAGATGGAAATTTTCAATTAAAAATTGGTTGGTTCATCTAGAAAACCAGAAATAAAGCTATCTTTTTGCATAGAAAGATTAATCCTGTAATGTGATTCAGACAATCCAGCAAAGTGCCTCAAAATTTCAGGATGCTTAGGAGAAACATCCACCATTGGGAAAGCAAAGGGGTGATCAAGCATCATTGATAGAGGCCTATAGCTAGAAATAGTAAGGTTCATATGAATGGTGCATTGGAACAAAACACAGGAAAAGCTAGGATAAGTGTGGTCATCAAGGATGCTTACAAGAGCCTAATTTAGGTAGGAGGCATGGCAACCACTTATAGCAATAAGGGTCTTACCCCTGGAAATCTAAGCTACCCGAGAAGTTATTAAGCATATTGAGGCGTATGGCATCCCTTATGTAGGGATAAAATTAGATAGTTTAGAGGCCATTTCCTATGTACAACAAGGGAAATCCCTAGCAATTTCAAGTGACTGTTTAAGAGATCAATGAGCAAAAAGCTAGACCCTGGGGATGCATTTTTTGGAAGATTAACAGACAAGTAAATGATGTTGCTAACCATATTGTTAAAACATGAAAAGAGGATATGAGAAGCATGTCTTGAACACCAAGTCCCCTATCCGGTTTAGTTCATTTTATTGACGCTATGTATGATCCCATTGAGTTCATAAATAAAAGTTTCCTTTACTAGCAAAAAAGAAAAAAAAAAAGAAAAAGTGAAACAAACTAAAACTAGGAAAAATAGTGACATATGCTCTTAAGAAATTGACCACCTTGCAAAAGATGGTCGAAGTTCAAAAAAAGTTGATCACATTCAGGAAGAAGCAAAAAGTGGTAAAATAGTTATAATTATTAAAAATTTCAATTACTCAATTTTTGCAACGGAACTCTTTACACTAAAATCGAAAATTATCAAAACAAAAACATGAAATTGAAATATAACTTTGGGTTATAATTAATCGAAACTGAAATCGAATTAACCAAAATGAATAATTAAAACCAAATAAATCATTAGTCATACTCATTCGTGAAAATAATGTATCATTTGAAAATAACTTTTGTGATTAGCGTCAATATTTTAGGGTTGAAAATACCAAACAGAGTTGTCAATTTTAATATTATAGGACTCATGTGACAATTCAAGTAATTTTAAAACCAATTTGATAAAATTTAAAAAATTATAGGATTGAAAATGTGTTTTCCTGGATGGAGTTACATTTAGGGATGTAATTTTCAGGTTAGGATCGGGTTCCAAAAAAACCAACTAAGATAGCCATCTGAAATTCAGAACCCGAACCGACCTGATTTACCTCCCTAACCTGAACCCGAAAAAACGGTTCGGATCGGATCTGAAACTTTGAAAAATGCAAAATAAAAATGTATAACAAAAAATGCACATTTTACACCTTTTTCATTAAAAACTTTGTCCTAAACTTTGCAATTTTATGTTCTCAACTACTCAATGCCATGGTTTGTCCATTTCTGTTCTTTCCTCAGGCTATCCTCGGTCTCAATGCCTCCCTCAACACCATGCCAGATTCCGCCCAACCCTCGTTTCGCTGGAGGCTGCAGAGGAAGACGGCCGTGTCCAACGTTGACCCACGTTGCCGAGGAAGATGGCAGTGTTCAATGTTCTCCCAACCCGCTTCTCCCTCGTCTCGCCAGCGCTTGGGAAGCCCGATTGCGAGTGCATCAGACGGCGACTGGGAATCATGGCGTCTCCGATTTTGCCGCTGCCTCGCTGATCGGTGATGATCGCTGTTGCTGCTGTCTGCCTGTCTGCTCTGATGAATCGCGAATCGCGATTTCGTTTGGCTGCCTGGTGCGTGCCGGTGCCTGCTAGGGATTTGAGGGGTGAGGACTTAGTTTGGGCTTAGGGGTTAGGACTTAAGTTAATGGGCTGGGCTGACCAACTGTTAATATTAGTGGGCTGGTCACTGGTGGGAAGGGAACTGGGCCTTTTCGGGTTGGATTCGGGTAATAACCGAACCAATCCGATTTTAAGCTTGCAAAACAGTTCGGGTTTGGGTTGACCCGAATTCCCTTAATTATATCTCTAACCCGACCCTAACCAGTAAAATAAGGTCGGGTTTTGGGTTAAGGCCAACTTCTTTCACCCCTAGTTACATTAGCTAAAAATATAGCGAAATTCCAATTCACTCGGTAAACAACAATTCAAAATTTCACGAGAAAATTTTATTGTTGACTTTAAATAGAATAATTGTAATTTGTAAACACCAATTATTTGTTCTTAGTTTACACCAACTATATCATCAAATGATGATACTTTATTCTCACAAGTTAAAGGAGGCACAACCTACTGCCTAGACCCGGTTGCTAGAAAATGTGCAAAAGGAGTAAATTGACACTACAGTTTATGGGAAAATTAATTTTGTGATTGAACACTTTTTATAAGTAAATGTTTCATTTATTTTTCAAAAAGTGCAAATTTACTATCAATGTTTTGTATTGAGAGCAAATCCATTACTGACAATTAAAATTGCTTACATTGTCATATAAGAAAATAAGAAAAATGCAAGTTTTGATTCAAAGATATGATTACCTAATATCCCTAGCCTTAAAGTTTCTGAACTTACTATTTTCATTATTGTATTCACTCCAGCAAACCCTTTATACCATTCTTCACTCTTATCACTTTTTGCCACCAGCACTACCTTAACTCTTCCACACATCCAGCCAACGCTATTTAGAATAAACCTTGATCGTACAAGCCTCGATTGATTTAGGTATGGCTAAATATAGAGATATTGTAGTTCTAAAATAAAGAATCAATGGCAACGGTGATGAAGGGTTGTTCCAGGACAATGATGAAGGTGAAAATAAGAAAACTTAACAATAGGGGTGTGAGGTCAAATACATGGTTTTGACTCATCTAGGTGTTGTGAAATATTTTGGTATGTAAGAGTTAAGGAAAAAAATTTTAGAAACTAGTTTAATAGTTGTGTCGTAGAATATTCTCTGAAAAAATGAAATATTTCTACAATTATGACAAAATTACCACAATGAAAATATTAATGGCAAATTTGCCATTAAAACAAGTTCAATGACAAACTTACTCTTCTCTATAAACTTTAGTGTCAAATTTGTACTTTTGCCGTGGAGAAAATTAAATAATGTTTGTTGATCAAATCAGCCGATCCAACGGTTCCACTGAAAGAATGAGGGTTCGATTCGTTTGTCCCCTAACTCTTTGTCCCGTCCTTGTCCCCCACCTTATTATTGTGCCATGTGTCTCACTTTAACTTCAAACTAATTTTGCTCTTAAACGGGGACTAACAAAAATAAACGGAATCAAAACTTCCGCCAAACAGAACCAGACGGTCTCTTTGTCTCACACCCTAAAAACTATTCTCTTAACACTCTTTGCCGTTACTTGTTTGTCCTGGTCTAGAGATTGGAATCAGAACTTCTGTAGACGGGGTTTTTTCTGATAGAACAAAAATCAACTGATTTGCTCAGAAGCAGTAGCAAAATGGCAAGAACTATAGCTGCCTAGTCCGACCACCCGCCCGAGTTGCTAACAAAGATCGGAAGATATCTCCATACGAATCTCAACGTCCTCTGGTAGCGTCTACAAGTCATGGCAATTTTCGCTCATTTTCTCTAAATCCATCACTTCTCTGTATCATACCTCGATCTTCGCCTTCCCTGGGTCAACATTGTTCAAGGTTATGACGGCCCGGTCAATACTCCCGGGCTCTTCTCTTTTCTTGTCCGGAACACCGTTTGCTCTCTCCAGTAGGACACGACTTCCTCCGGCTGGCTGGTTAACGTTTTGGAGACCAAAGACTTAGGGCAAAATAAGTCCTTTCGCGACCCCTTCATCCATTTCAGCGTCTATAATGGCGGCAGTTATCGGCATGTTAGCAGATTCTGTGATCTGAATGTCCTCCACATAACCATCTAACAACGGAGTAGATTCTATATGTTGGTGGAAGAACTCAAACTTGAGGATGGTCGTAGTTACTGAAGCAATGAAAAAGTGCTCGTTTTTCCTGACTCTGTTTGGTCTAGTGGTGATGATCTCTGGATTCTAAGGCTTTCTTGCCACAAGAGAGATTTGTATCCTATTGATTGATATATCCAACCCAGAATTGGTCCGATGCAGTTCTCCATTAAGTAGTAGTGTTAGGCCCTAGAAATCAAATCATTTGGTGGTGTCTAGAAATCTTTTTGTGGTTGAGACATTTTTTGAACAAAATAGGAGGTGTCTTGAGGGATTGCAATGGTGCCATTGTCTGACGGAGGTTCTAATTCCGTCTATTTTTGTTAATCCCCATTTAACAGCTAAATCTATTAATATATATGAAAGTAGGACAATTTGGCAAAACTGTCATTTCTTAATTTACAATAAATTCAAACTTTTTAATAACTTAACACCTGTTAAACGAAATAAAGCAGAGAAAGACATATGGCAACTTCCAAAAATGCCCCTATGAAATGCAACGTGTCACATTATCCATAATTTACGTTATTTACATTAACTCATTTCCTTCTGTATTTACTTGTATTCCACATTTTATAACTCCTGGAAACCATTTAACCATCAACTAAGATACAGTTATATCCTTAAAACCTCCACTTTATCAGCTAACCTCCCCACTATCCCCCCCACTGTTGATCACAGTTATGAAAAAAACCCATTATCCCCTTTAACTTCCCACTGCCACATCCACTATCAATTACAGTTATTACAGAATATTATAAATACACCACCATTACAATAACATTTTACATTTCACTTTTGATTATTCTACCAAATTGTCCTCCTTTTCCCATCACTGTTGCAGCCTGTTCAACTTCTGTAACCTCCCTCTACATCATCCTCCCTTTCTCCCCCGTGTTAAGTTATGCCAATATTCTATCAGACAAGAGGAACGCTCGCCAGGGCCAGTGTTATAACTTCACGTGAAGGAGAAGGCATTACAGCGGCACATTTCTGAAGCTTTGAAAAAGGAAAACATAAGTGTGTCCTCTCAGCTGCCCTCTATTATCTGCAGGTGAAAAAATAGAAATCCTAACCATCTCTTAATTTTTTGTCTGCTAGGTTAACCGACTGATTTTATTCCATTTTGATGCAGATCAGTTTAATAGCACCAGTGAACACAACAACGCCTTCAGCAGCAAAAAATACAAGGTTGCATTATAGTATATGTTTAATTACATAATTCTCATAATTATGTGTATGCAGCTAACACTTATTTCTTATGTTATTACTCAGCAGTGTTTTCAAGCATCAAGGAAGTCACGCCCTAATTACCAGCAACGCAATACCAGGTTCTATTTTAAGTTTGCATTTTCTTTGTTGCAGTTTCTAAATAGAAGTTTCTATTACCTGTGATAACATGGTGGAAGTATATCGATTTAGCTCCCAAATAATAGTAATATGCTTTGGTAGGAGCCTTAGTATAGGGCTACACATAATTCAAAGGTTGTGTATGGGAAATGCAATATGCTAAATTTTTTGTTTTAATTTTAACCACCAGTTTTAATATTTTTCTGTCACAATGGAGATTATTGAGGTTTTCCCAATTCCCTTCGTCAATATCCTTGACCTTTTTTGTGCCAAGCTTAAGATAGATTCTCTTGTTTACACAAATGAGCTTGAAGGAGCAAAATTTAGGTTCACTGTCCAGTTAGAGCTTGGGAAGACTGAATATGGGGAGAAAAATATTGTGAAGATCAAAGGAGTGCCTTCAAAAGACCTAGGGTTTGCAATGGCCTCAGCAGCTGAGAAGGGAATTCATAGAGTAAAAAATTCCTATAATTTTTACGTCCATGACATTAACTTTGATGCTACTTAAGAGCTGAGAGAAAGACTGACCCAGGCTCAACATGAGAACAATGGCCTGAGGTACAAGATGGACTTGTTTCAGTTTAGCCACTCAACTATCAGTAATTTCTACCTCGAAAGAATTCAGGACTTGGAAGAACAAGTTGCTATGCTGAAGGCAGAGCTACAGCAGCATGGAGGAGCGGAAGGGTCGGCTGGATTGGAGGATGGGGCTGCTGGAATGGACGAAGGGGAGGTTGGAGGTGACCAAGACAACTCTATAGAGACAGATCCATCTGAAGCCAACAGTTCACAAAATGATATTTATGACTAGAGGCTTTGTTTATTATTCTTAGTTGCTTTGTTTCCCAATCTTTATTCAGACATTACTTTGTTTTTAAATTTTCTTTTGTGTCCCTAGGTAGATGCAACCTTTGCCAATTTGTTCTGTTACCTTTATATATGAACACTCTATTTTCCATTCAATCTCACTCTGTCATTTAAATTTCTGTCTTATTCCTAATTAGAACCAGCCTCTCCCATTTCTCTTATTTTCGTAATATATGAATCCTCCGCCCCTCATTGAATCTGGTTTAATAAATGTTTCCACATTACAATTTCCCATACTCTTTAATCTCTTATGATTAAAACATACTCCTGTACATTAGTCTTCGGTCAGGTTTTAATCAGATTCTTTGGAAGCTCATACTTCCAGCAATGATTTGTATGCCTAAGGGGCTTCTTTTTCATTTTAAGCACCATCATTTTCAGCTTCTGTACATAAATATTAGGCACACCAAACAAGCAAGTAGCAAAATATGCCTTCAAAACTAGAGTAATTATTCTCTTTGAAAATTCCCCGTAGGTAAGTATTTGTTAGATATGGACAACTAAATAGCTTATTGCCTATTGACACCTAAATAGCTTGGGTAAGTATAATTGCTTCAACCATTCAAAATGTTTTGAACAACAAATATATAGCTTTGTTTTAGAACAACACAATGCATTTTATTCTTGATGCAAAGCCTCAGTCTGTTTCCCAATCTTTATTCAGACATTACTTTGTTTTTAAATTTTCTTTCATGTCCCTAGGTAGATGCAACCTTTGCCAATTTGTTCTGTTACTTTTATATATGAACACTCTATTTTCCATTCAATCTTACTCTGTCATTTAAATTTCTGTCTTATTCCTAATTAGAACCAGCCTCTCCCATTTCTCTTATTTTCGTAATATATGAATTCTCCGTTTCCCATTGAATCTGGTTTAATAAATGTTTCCACATTACAATTTCCCATACTCTTTAATCTCTTATTATTAAAACACACTTCTGTACATTAGTCTTCGGTCAGGTTTTAATCAGATTCTTTGGAAGCTCATACTTCCAGCAATGATTTGTATGACTAAGGGGCTTCTTTTTCATTTTAAGCACCATCTTTTGTTTTACTTGGTTGCTTTTATAGTTCTTATTCACACATGACTAGGTCGTCACAGTTCAATGTTACTTCTAAGTATAATTAGTGTTTTCCCATCTCCCTGCCTATTCTTATTTATCAATTATATGTTTTTTATTCAATCTTATTTATTACTTCTGTGTTCCCTATTAAATCTTTTTCAAGAACCTACCCAGATTGCATTTCCCCAAACATATTAAACCATTTAGTATTAAAAACCAGAACAAAGAGTAGCAGCCCTCGAAGCCTTCCTGAACACGTACTAGGTCTCCTCCACCCACTTATTCACCAGCAAGGGAATCTTAATACTTCTATTAAAGAAGGAAGACAAACAAGCAAAAACGAATAGGAACCAAGCAGTACACACGTTGGCCAAACAGTACAGAGGGGTAAAAGGAGTGCTCATATGTTAACATCAGGTTGGAGCAAGAAAAAAGGGAAACTCGCAAACCGTTCATGGCTTTAAACCCAAATTAAGAAAGGTTAGCCTATCAACAAAGAGAGAACTACCCAGTTTTAGTTTTTCCTGTGTTGTTTATTTCATTTATGAGTATCCCAGAAACAAAAATGAGTAGAACTGAACTAAATACCATCACTAACTATAAAGTCCTGATCTATATAGAGAAAAACCACAGATTCCAGGAAATGAAGCTTTGGATTATTGATGGAATTACCTCTTCGGAATCAACGGCTATGCTTGTCCCACTATTACTGGTTGAATTTCCCATGATCGCTTCAATTTGCTTAAATCAGTGCCAGTGGCTGTTAGCGCCACCCGCGTTGTTCATTCTCTGAACTTTCACCATCTCTACATATCGCTCCTATCCATAGTCAGTGTTTCCCTCATGCAAAAAAAAAAAACAAAATTAAATTGCATTACCCTCATGTAGTAATAACATCAAGGTCAAAATGAAGAAAAACAAAGGAAATTCTTGCGGTCTTCACCTTCTTCACACCGAAAAGTGCTAGCTCCTAGCACCCATTCTACTGAGAAGATACGATTTTGGCCATGGACCGGCCATGGATAGGTGGCAGATTTGTCTGGCAGAAACTTTGCCACACCTCTTCTTTCAGTTGTTCATTTTCTACGATTGCTCCAAGGACAAAAACCACAATCCTTCTTGCTGCTTCTCTAGCTTCTGGTAGTTTATCATTCAGCAAAGCTGGAGCCATTTGAAGCAAAAGAAGCAGCCCAAACTGTTTCATTTCTTCCAAATTCTGCAATGGCACACCATGCGAAAGAAAATCAGTCTTGTTAGTATTCTGTAAGAATCAACTCAATCATGAATAAAGCATCTAGTGGATCTGTCAGTGACTCACCATCTTGAGAACTGAATTGGATATGGAGACAGCAGCCTTAGCCCTGACTCAAAGATTGGTATGACTTCCATATTCATGAAGCTTGCTCAGGAGAGGTAGCGGAGCCATGGCCTCCACCATTGCACTTAGAGCTCTATCTGCTTCTTCACACACAAACTTCTTATCTTGAGAAGCTTTCAGCAAGAGCTGCAGAAGCTGGAGTAACACCAACAAATAGCCATTAAATGTGGCTAGGGACACATTAAATACGCCCAAATAGACATCTACACACAAAAGGGGGATTTTGGGCACGCACCAGCTGATCAAACGCACCATAATTGGTGGGATCAAGCAGCTTTTCACCAAAGGTGTTGAATGTAAGGCTCTAGAGGTGGTTGAGGATGCAAACAAGCTTGAATATACACCACTGCTGCAAGAACTAGCGCCGCTATTAGAGCTCCCACCTAGGCCAGCCGGTGTTGCAGCTTATTCCACAACCCGAGTCTGACTTTCTGCCAACACTATTACAAGGAAAATAAGCAAGAGTAAGGGGCTTGTAAGGCACTCAGATAGAAAGTTATAGATTTCCCTTCGGGAAGAACTTGGTAACAAATAAAGTAGAATCAATTATGCCTTCCTTTCTGCAACCCACTTCCTTTTTCCTTTTTAACTTTTGGATCATTGGTTTCTTCTTAAGATTCCACTTGTATGATGCATCAATATCATAGTTTGTAAGTTGGTTTCCTTTTTTCTTGTCCCTTTCTATGGAAATGTGGAAATGTTGTAGATTAGTACAGGAGCTCCACTACAAGCCATAAACCCAGAACCCAGAAAACAACAAAGAGAATTAATAGACAAAGACTGGAAAACTAAAAAGAAATCAACTATAGACAGAAAACCAACAAAAATATTTCTTCAACTCGAACAACAGACAAAATTCAAACGACCAAGATCGCCAGTTGCCAAATTTTGCCGTCCTATATATTTACTTGAACTCTGAGCTAGGAAAGCTGAACCAGTTGACTGGGAATATGCTGGTGGAGTTACAGCAGCCAGTGATTCTTGGGGACTATTCTGATCGGTCTTTCTGGTTCGTTTCCAAGCTCGGGTTTACCTCCACCTGGTTAGGGTTCTGAATTTCAATCTGATTATTAGCCTGAGGCTAACCTTGAGCTCTAGCACTCTCTTTGGCCAACGCATAAAAAAATGCCCTATGCGTGATAAAGCTGTCTCTTCTGCAGAAATCAACAAAACCCAAGAACAAATTTCTAAGAAATCCCACCAAAAAAATCCCAAATTCGAGAACCTAGATCATTTAATTGCAATTACCTGGAGAAGAAAGTGCCACAATCGCACTTGTACTCTCTAGTACCATAAATCTTTGAGTGAGCCTTCCAATCGGACTGAACCGCGTATTTCTTCAAACACTTTTCACATTTCCACTTCTTCTCACCATGTTTTCTGCAGAAATGTTTCTTTATGGCCGTGAGATCGCCCAAAGCCCTCAACGGGTCATGGTGCACGCACGTGGGCTCAGGGCACACGTACACCCTCTTCTTCACTTCCTTGCTCGATCTCTGCCTCAGCTTCCATTGCAGATTATGTCCCCTCCGGTGGAGCTGCAGATTCTGGTCCCTCTGAAACCCTTTCTTGCAAATTTTGCACACGAATCGGTTGGTCGCCAGAAGAGTCTTCGGAGAAAGAGCGATCACCTCCGCATCTGGATCTCCACCCAGAAATTTTCATAATCAAACACATCAATGTTAAACCTTTGTTTCGTAACTTGGAAAATTTTTGTCCTCCGTTGTTACCTTGAAACCCAAATGTTTGAAAAAACCATATCTATTGCAAAAACTCAGGAAATTAGCAAACAAAAATTAGGGTATAAAACCCAAATTTATAAAACCAGATCTATGAAAATCTGTTAAAGAATCGCATCAGCTTGGGAGGACTAAGAAGCATCAATTGATGGGCGAAAGGGAAAAGAGAGGCAGAGAGTAGAGACGCGAAATGAGATTTGACGCTTCTGACGCCTAGAGACTTCTACAGACAGAGGAGAAGGCGAAAGAGAGAAGAGAGTAGAGAAATGAGATTCGGACAAACCTTCTGTTCATCCTAATTTTATGGGAAAATTTGCACCTACTGCCTCTCATCTATTTTCCACATTGCACCAACGTCCCCATTTTATATCTTTCTTTCCAATGTCACCCTAAAATTTTAAAGTTCAAATATTTTTCAATATTTTTTGACCTGTTTGTGCAACCCATATTTTTTATATATCTCATATTATTAAAATGTAGGCCACATTATTCCATATTTTAACAAAGGTGTAAATAATTACTTAGTTCAAATATTTTCCAATATTTGGGTATGTCCACAATTATTTCATAGACACTACTATATTTACTAACAATTGATTTTAAATATTCCATTTCCTCTTATTTTTTTTAAACAAATATGTATTTAAGTAATTATGAAGTACAAAAAAAAAATGTAATCTCTCCATTTCATATTAGCTTTCCTTTTTATATTTTTTTACTAAAGCTTGACTTGAATATATTTATATTAAAATCAATTGAAAAAAATTATCAAAAATGATATTTGGAAACTATAATTTTTGAAGTCCCATTTTTCATGTAAAAAGTACATATTTTGTGAGAAATATTAAAAAAAAATAACATATTAATCCCTGTGAATAGTAAAGAGAACAGTGTTTATGAGATTGAGGTAGTATTACTTTTCAACTTATACTACTTTTAATGAAAATGTGCAATTTCGTTTCATAAGTTTAACTTCTTTTCCAGTTTATTAACAAGTCAACCGTATCTGGTTTTAAAAAATATTATGTCACCTTGGTTAAATTTATATGTGTTCAAAAAATACTTTTATCTTTTCACACTCTAATTTTATCTTTTTCCATTTTTATCTTTCGTAATAGTTCCTATTTCTAAAAAATTATTTAAATATTCATTGTCAATGTCTTACATAAATTTTATTTATTTTTTAGACTTTCAAAATTAGTACTCAATATTATCCAATCTACCAAACAATATTTTTGCAAATTTCATTTTACTTCAACTTTCATTGTAAATTAATATTTCTTATGTTACTCCACAATTCCATAGATTAAGTATTCATTCCATCCATTAACATTCTATTCCATTTTTCACTGTGCAAATATAACCATTAACATTAAGATGATGCGATTACCCCTTGAGATTCTTGCTATCATTTTGTCTAAGGCTTTACATCGCTGACCGAAGGAATCTGGCAATCTAGCTTCTGTTCACACTTCCTTTGCGTCGGCTTTCACTATCCCGGCCATTTTCAGTTCTTTGGATGTCTCATCTATAATATGGGATTGGTACCTTAATCGCATGTCTCCTAGGTTCAAAAGTTTGAAGAATTCTGGGCATCCAATTGCGACCTTTGTACATGGCCTTTTAAGTTATTTCAAGTATGGAGCATTCAATGATGGGCTTTCCTTTATGTATGTAGCATTTGCCCACGGGATTCCAGTTGCAAGATACCTCTTTACCATTCTTGGCAGTATTCGTGGCCCCATCCATATGAAACAAAGCATTGAATACATATATGAAGTAAAGGAAAAAGAGGGCACACTGTGGGGCAAGCGCATTATAGACCTTCGACATGAAGCTGATTTCATCATTTCAACAGTTGTTGAAAGGTGGCCTACTCGAAAGTGAAATATCTTCATTGAATCTGTCAATCCAAATCTACATCGTCGTCGTTGTGGGATGTGTGTCCATTGCATCCTTATGGCTCCTCGTCTTGATAGTTGGCTTGAGGCATACTATAAGGTTGATGATACTCGGCTATGTGAAGAATGTGTTGTAGATGATGAGTTTAGGTCGTTAGTTGTTATGCTCCGTAGGTTCAACTAGAGTTTTCAATTACCATGTTATTACATAGGCCTACCCTTTAGTTTCGTTGCTACCTCGCCTTTACTATGTCCTATGTAATTAACTCCTCCATTTATTTCACCTTTCCTATCAAATGTTTTATATGTGAGTACAACCATTGCTCGCTTTCATTCATGCTCAACTGTGCATTCCTATACTTTTCTTATTATTAAAATGCACCAAGATGAAATATTAATCGCCATAACAACTTTATGTACCTTGTCTAATTTATCCTTAGTTTATCCATTCCTTCCCACATTAAGTAAGAGCTAATAAATAGGAAGATAATGTATTAATTCATCAATTTCATAGCTTTTACTTCCATTTTCGCTGTACATTTGCATTTATTCATCAATTTAAATGTCTACCTCATTTAATGTTGTACGTTCTTTCATTCATTGCTATCTTACTTGCCAATGCTCTTATTTATGTAATTTTTCATCTCTGATGTGACTTCTTATTACAAATGCATAAGCTATATTTGGTGTGACATTCAATTGTTTCATTATCCATCATAACATACTTCATTCCCTTACCTATGTAAGGATATGGATTCTCGTGCTCGACGAGCCCATCGCATAGAACTGTGACGTGCTCATCGACAGGCTCGCCACTCAGTTTCAATTACAGGAATTCATAATTGTAACTCATCGGCACTGCAAAACCACTATTCATCTTCTACATTACCCAGTTCTGGACATCATGTGGTACCGTCAACTACAATACCTTCAGCCATTTCAACTGAGTGTTGGGTTAATCTCCCATCTCGCCCTGCACTCGCTGATATTTCAAACCAGATGCCCATTACATGTGATTGTACTGCTCCTCCTATATCCATCAACCAGCATTCCTCTCATGCCACTCCTGTGACATCACATCCCTTACCATTACGACGTACTCGTAGAACTTTTGAGTCAGGTGAAAGTTCGTCTGCTGCTTCCAGACGTACGAGCGATAGAACAGTTGTACTTCCCCAATCCGAACATATGTCTGTTACTTCATTGACCAATGTTCCATCTAACTTCTCAGGTACATATATCTATCAGCCATATCTTATTTCTTTTTTATTCAATCTTTCTTGATATGGAAACATATGTGCTTCTCTTATACTGTTCTACCATGTTAACACTACAGCCATGAAACAAAATGTCGAACCTTTTTTGTTTAACCACATTTAACCTCAGATGCCCATCAATGTATGCTCTTTACCCTCTGACATCCACATACTTCATATATTGCCTAAAATTTTTTTTAATGTTAATGCGTGATCTAGGTATATATTCCCAGTATGAAGATCTTGGTCCTCCGAATTGCATATGTTCCCATTGTGGTGCCATTATGTGGTATGCTGAAAGGAGTAATAAGTCTCATCGTACTAGAAGCCCTGAATTCTCTTTATGTTGCCAAAAACGCAAGGTGTTCATTCCTCATTCCCCGCCACCACCAGAATTCATTCGTTATTTGTTTTAGTATAATAGCGATGCATTGTCCACTTATTTTCGTAGACATATTCAAGAATTCAACTGTAGATTCTCTTTCACATCCACTGGTGCATATGTGGATTCCAGTACACATGATGGACAGGGTCCACCCACATTTAGATCTTGTGGAATGAATTATCACAGAATTGGATCATTATATCCTAACAGTGGAGATCGCCCTCGATTTGCTCAACTGTATATGTATGACGCTCAGCATGAGACTTATAATAGAATCATGAGCTTTGGTGATGGAACTTACACTGAGTATGATCAGATAATCATTGACGGTATAATACAGATGTTTGATGAGCATAATCAGTTGGTAAGATTTTTCAAAATGGCACGGGATCGATTAGGTGACACGAGCCAACCTCCTCTGTGCATACGACTTTTGAGTTCTAGGGGACGGGATAGGCGATATAATTTGCCTACTTCTAATGAGGTTGCTGGACTATTGGATGGTATAGATGAAGAAAATGGCAACCATCGGGATATATTGGTATACCCAAGGAATTCTGAACCCCATACTATTGACTTTTTCCACCCAAAGCGTTGTGCTATGCATTTTCCTTTATTCTTTGTATATGGAGAAGATAATTACCATATAGAAATAAGCTATGTTACAGGGGATGGAGAACTTTCTCACACAGGAACTGTAACTCCAAGGGAGTTTTATGCATTTCAAATGCAACAACGGCCACATGTTGATTCCCTCATCCTCTTAGGTGGTCGATTATTCCTGGAATATGTTGTTGATGCCTACTGTGTCACACTTGAATCCCGATTTCATTGGCTTAGATGGAACCGAGATCGTTTCCGTGCTGAAATATTATGTGGCTTACAAGGTGCAGTGAACCGAGGTGATATAGATGCCTCTTTGTATGGTAAGAGAACTATTCTACCATCTTCCTTTGTTGGCAGTCCTAGGTACATGATACAAAATTGTCAGGATTCAATGGCTATATGTCGGGTTATGGGGTACCCTGATTTATTCATTATCTTTACATGTAACCCAAAATGGCCTGAAATTCAGTACTTCCTTCAATTAATCCCTGGGCAGCCTCCCGAAGATCAAGCTGACATCATTGATCGTGTATTTATGATGAAGCTTTACAATTTTAGACAAGATATTACTAAAAGGAAATATTTCGGTCGAGTCATTGGAGATATCTGCACTATTGAATTTCAGAAGCGAGGACTGCCCCATGCTCATATTGCTCTTTTCCTTCATCCTGATGATAAGCTTAACACTCCGGATAAGATTGATCGGTACATTTCGGCAGAACTCCCGGATAAAGAAAAAGACCCCGTGGGATATAAGGCAGTTGTTACACACATGCTTCATGGTCCATGTGGTACAGCTAACCCACGATGCCCATGCATGGTTAAGAATTCATGTTCTAAGCATTACCCACAATCATTCCAGAATGAAACAACTATAAATGAAAATGGTTTCCCTCTTTATCGTCGGAGGCGTGATAATCGTTTTGCGGTTATTAATGGTACTCCCTTGGATAATCAATGGGTTGTGCGACACAATCGAGATTTATGTGTTAAGAATGATTGTCATGTTAATGTCGAGGTCACTAATATGGGCATGTGTGTCAAGTACTTGTGTAAATATGTTTGTAAGGGGTCTGACATGTCAACAGTTGTTCTTGAAAATGGTGGTGCCAGTAGAGGTAATAGGGATGGGTCAGATGGTAATGAATATGATGAGATCAAGCAATATATGGATTGTCGGTTTGTCTCAACCTCCGAAGCAATATGGCGTATATTTGGCTTCTTCATTCATGAGCATCATCCTGCTGTGGAAAGATTGTCTTTCGATTTACCCGGTGAGCAAAATGTCGTGTATGATGAGGGTGATGATCTTCGTGATGTTGTCCGTGCACATGAGGAAAGCATGACAAAATTTTAGGGGTGGATGCACTGTAATTCTCATGATGACTTCGCTAGAACCTTGACATATATTCAGTTCCCTGAGCATTTTGTTTGGAATAGACAACTCAAGATATGGACCCGTCGTCGTAGAGGACGGAGTATAGGACAATTGTACTTTGTTCACCTAACTGCAGGAGAGAAATTCTACCTGCGCATGCTTCTCAATGTTGTGAAAGGTCCAAGATCATATGATGAAATTTGTACTGTAAACGGAGTCTTGTATCCAACATATCGAGAAACATGTTTTGCACTTGGTCTTTTAGAAGGTGATGGCGAATGGCATCAGTGCTTACGTGAGGCTGTTAACTGGGCATCAGGAGGTCAATTGCGTCAGTTATTCATGACCTTCTTATTGTTTTGTCGCGTTGATGATCCACTACAATTATGGACACGTAATGCTTCTATCTTATCTGAGGATATCTTATATCAGCAGCGGAGGTTGTTAAAAAATTCTCAGCTAATTATGACGGATGATGAGCAGGAAAATCACGCACTGTATCAGATTGAACAGGCCATGAATAGGGTTGGAAGAAGTTTGCGTGAATTTCCATTATTGCCATTCCCACAGGTTGACAGTAGGATGTTGGAATAGAACTCTCTCTTGATAGAAGAACTCAACTATGATAGGCCGGCTTTAGCTGCTGAACATGGTTATTTGGTGCGTCACCTTAATGATGGGCAACGCCATGCCTATTCGTCATTGCTCCGTGCTGTTCAATCACGCGAATGAGGTTTTTTCTTTGTTCACAGTAGTGGAGGTACTGGAAAAACTTACCTATGGCGTACTATAATTTCTAAGCTACGATCATTTGGCCAAATTGTCCTTGCAGTTGCAACTTCTGGAATTGCATCATTCTTACTACCTGGAGGAATGACAGCGCATTCTAGGTTTAAGATTCCTATCCCTGTAGATAATACATCCATTTGCAACATTAAAAGGTCAACCCCTATGGCGGAGCTTCTTTGTAATACGAGTTTGGTTATATGGGATGAAGCTCCAATGGCACATCGTTACACTTTTGAGGCTGTGGATCGAACCTTCCGTGATATCTTCTCTATTGTTGACCCTGCTGCTACAACACAAATATTTGGCGGTATCCCTTTTGCTATTGGTGGTGATTTTAGACAGATATTGCCTGTTATCCCTCATGGTGGTCGTGTTGATATAGTTCAAGCATCAATATTGTCTTTTACCCTATGGCCAGAATGCAAAGTATTGTACTTGACAGAAAACATGTGCCTACAGAGCTCCACAGCAGCTAATGTTGTTGCTTTTAATAACTGGATTATGAAGGTTGGGGATTCTACCTTACCAGCACGCCGATTATTCGAAGATGAGGATGAGCCTACATGGATTAACATTCCCACTGAATATTTAATTCCACAAACTGTTGACCCTATCAGTGATGTGATCACCTCCACTTACCTAGAATTGGTTCAGAGGTATGAAGACCTTAATTACTTGAAGGAAAGAGCAATTCTGTCATCTACTAATGAGATTGTGGATCAAGTGAATGATCATATGATTTCAATGCTCCCTGGAGATATTCAAACATTTCTGAGTGCGGATAAAGTTTCACCTGTCTCTGATAACTTTGAAGCACATTCAACGTTATATCCCGCGGAATATCTCAACACATTCAAGTTCTCTGGGTTCCCTAACCATGAATTAAGACTGAAGGTTGATGTCCCAGTTATGTTGATGCGAAATCTAAACCAATCTCTTGGCCTATGTAATGGAACGCGCATGATGGTTACACGGTTGGCGCATAGAGTGATTGAAGTTGAAATTATCACTGGTCTGAATTCTGGTCGTCGATATTTCATTCCACGAGTAAAAATGGTATCTTCTGATAGTGACTTGCCTTTCTTATTCTGTCGACGGCAATTCCCACTTAAGGTCTGTTTCGCTATGACTATCAACAAAAGCCAGGGACAGACTTTCAACCGTGTTGGCCTATATCTTCCACAACCTGTTTTTAGCCATGGCCAATTGTATGTTGCTGCATCTCGTGTTACCAGTCCGGCTGGTTTTCGTGTGCTTCTCGAGATGGATGAGCCTAACAAGTCATTAACAAGGAACATTGTCTATTGTGAAGTCTTTCAACGACTTCACTGATATTCCTTCTACCTTTATACTTCATTGTGTGACTAAAACTCTTCTCAATATATCTTATTCTGCCTTTTCCTGTACATTAATATTTAATATGATTGTTTTTTTTGTTGGTAACAGGTGAATATGAGACAACAAATTACACATCTCAATCAATTGACACCACTGACGTATAGATGGACAATCAGGGTATGACTCACCCGTCTATGGGAGGCTATTAATGTTAACAATAATAACCCATTTGGCATTTTCATGATATTCCTTGATGAGAAGGTATTATTACTACTGTTCCTTAAACTAACACTTTATCTTCAAATTCTTAATTATTTTGGGTCCAAATTTTGTCATATTATAACCCCCTATTGTTTATTATCCATTTTTAATGTCTTACCTTTCTCCCTTAGAATGATCATATTCATGCGATGGCGTCAAACTTCATTGCCCCAAAATTCAAATCTATACTGCAAGAAGGGGAGGTCTACATGATTTCAAATTTTAGTGTGTTCAGAGCTGATCGACGATATAGACCTGTCACTAATGAACACATAATTCGCTTTACTGCATCTACAAAGGTCACATTCGTCTCTATCCCTGTTCCAAATATCAGCCGTTACAAGTTTGAATTTGTTCCTTTCCAACAAATTCATTTGCGTCATCCTGACAATATGCAACTATGTGGTATGACTTTAAATAGTGATCATTTCACATTTAAACTTTGACTATGGTTTCCAATCTAATATTATTGCTTCTTCCATTATAGATGTTGTTGGCAAGCTTATACAACTTGGTGATGCATCTGAAACTACACGATCTGATGGATTACATATCATTAAGCGTAATTTAAGACTCACAAATTTAAGGTACTGTTCTACACATAATAGATGCACTTTATTCGTACTATTTATTGATCCGATTACAATGCATCATTCTTACATACCACTATTGCATTATAGTGGATCAATTATGGATTTAACTTTTTGGGGAGATCAAGCCAACTCCCTTGACTACATGTCCTTGAAGAACTCATCTACAAATATAATCCTAGTTGTTACGTCGACTTTTGTTAAGTTATGTGAAGGTATTTTATTCAATAATATATGCTTACTGCTTCAATTCAACTTTCTCCACAGTTTTCACCTATCTACTATTTTTATGTTTTCTCAGGGCAATATAATTTGTCATCAACATCGAGAACAAAGGTTTATGTTAATATTGAGATTGATGAAGTACACCAGTTTCTTCGTTCGTATGACGCTCTTAACTCATCTCTAACATTTCTTTCCTAATCATCATTTTTTACTATACATAGTTTGTTATTAACATAACCTTCTAAACAACATTACACCCTCCATTTAGGCAATCTACTGGAATGGATGTTGTGCGAGATTATGTCCCGAATCCAACTACACGTCGGCCAGAGTTAGGATTGTTATATGCTCGTCGAAGGACTATTGTAGAGATTACCGAGCTGTTAACCCGTTGGGCTTTACATGTGAGTTACTTTGTTCTTAATTCTTTACTTATTTTATAGTACTACTTATTCAAATTCCTTTTTCACTGTCAACTTAAATTCCTATTTTAGTACAACAACTACACATGTCATGCAACTATAACACAACTTCTTACTGAGAGAGGATGGTGGTATTACGCATGTAAAAAATGTTGTAGGAAAGTTGATCCCATAGGGTTAACTTTCTTCTGTCCTGTATGTAACATAGTGAACCGGTCGCCACCAATTTGGTACGCATTTCTTCTTATCTTGATCACAACCACTGTATTATCCTATTTCCTATGACTTTTATACCAAAAAAAACTTACACATCTCACATGACTAACTTTACAGGTATAAAGCAGTTGTGAAGGTAGTTGACTCTACTGGAACTGCTTTATTTACCATGCTTGACTCTGTCGCTTGCAAGTTTTTTGGTTCCTCTGCTGGATCTCTTCGCTCCCTTGAACAATTGGTTCATCCTTTTTTTAACCAATTTTCTCATTTTCACTTTCAATTGCTCTCCAACTTATACATTTATTTTATCCTTCCATTTTAACTTACTAATTCCCCTTCTGAATATTTTAACTTTATCTATAGGAAAATGGTTCCGCGAAACTTCAGGCACGATTACAAGAATCACTTAATCGAGAGCTTATTCTTGAGGTCGAGCTTAGTTCCTTTAACTTCCAAAACCCTTCTTCACCGTTGACTCTTAAGAGGTTTTTCCCAATAAATCATGAGGAGAAAGCACTCGCATTTCGATTGAAGGAACAGATTGTATGTTTCTTCCGTTTTATGCTACTAATACTTTTTTCCCATTTATTTTTAATTTAAACTTGTACATTATTATTGTTCTACAGGCACCAAACCAGTCAACACCGAATTCTTCTATACTGTCCTCCACTAGCCAGCCCTACATACCTCCGCCATTTGTCCTTCCCATACAATCGATGCATTTGTATACTATTATTCTTCGTCATCCCACCTATGCCATTACTTTAACATTCATTGTTATTATGACGCACTATTCTTTGTATTACAGGGAACCAACTACTTCAACTTATGCATATGCTCTAGCATCGACGTTCGCTGTCCCATCGACTACCGAACTTGAAGTTGCTTCGATTTTGTACATCCTTCGTCAAAATAATCTTCCTTTTCCCTAACATCATATAATTCAAGCTTACTTTTCAAACCTAAAATTTTCACAAGTTGGACCTTCAAAAAAGTGCTCCACCCTCTCTCGCTTCAACTCTAGGCTTCCAATTCGCTTCCCACATCATTACAGCACATGAATGGTAACAACTATCCCTTTACACATACTATCACTTTCAGTACGTATATATTGTAAATCTAAACTTCTCTTAACATCTTAAATGATGCATTTTTAATTCACACTCCCACTTTTTTACAGGGTAGAACTCTTAGGAGACTGCGATGTTCTTGCTGAATTTCCACAAATAAATCCTCACCAGATATAAGTTCATATTATCTTCCAGACTTCCTAATTCTGAAACAGTTGTTTTTGTTATTGTAATTTATTGTCCATTATTGTCCAAAATTAAATTTCCTTACACGATATGACTACCCCTTCATCCCTCAAGCTGTAACTTCATTTTATTATATCATCTCTCTGCAACTAATTTACGTATGATATTAGTATATTGTTATTGATACACAAGTTTATATATGAACTACAATCTCGTCCATTAGACGGGTTTTGAAACTAATTAGATTGAAGTTAAAGTGAGAGAGATGGTATGATAATAGGGTGTGGGACAGGGACGGTACAGAGAGCTGGCGTACAGACGAATCGGACTCAAGAATTAGTAGTAGTAGTAGTAGTTATTTTTGCCTTTTTTTCTATTGGATTGATTGGAAGCCTTTGCTTTCATTGAATTTGAGACTCTGGGCTCACCTTACGCTCACAGTTGCCTGCTGATTCGTCCGTCTCTATTTTTCTTGTGGCCACAAAACAAAATAATGGCTGCAGCCACGCTGTCCATGCCGCCGAATAGCCTGGCTCCTGCCTCACCCATCTCCAAGCCGACTGTGAACCTCCCGCATCAAGCCGCTGGCCCGATTAAACCCACAAGAAGCGAACCATGGGTTGGTGGGGTGACATACTCCCGCCGCTTGGTTGCCGGAGCCGCCCGAGCTGGCTCGCAGGCCGATGATTCGGCGCCATTCGACATGTCGGTGGAGAGTGCACTGAAGCTCCTTGGGGTCTCCGAGGTGGCGTCTTTTGATGATATTCTTCGCGCCAAGAATTCGATGATAACCGCTTTCAAGAATGACCAGGAAGCTGTGGCTCAGGTGATTTATTGTTTTCAGTTCTGCCTTTTATCGGGATATTATCTCAGTCGAAAGTATTGGGACGTTTAGAATTCGATACCTGGGGACGAAAGTGGAGACTTTTGCTTCTGGGTGTCGAACTAAGCTGCTAATTATTCGTGATTACTTGAGATGTTCTGCGTACAGACTGGTCACTTTGTCCTCTTAAGAGTCTTAAGACATCACAGATGACTATGGTAGTGATCTGTTTCTGCTATATGTTGCTTTTATGTGTCGTATAGCTTTTGTCGTGAGCAATCTTAAGCTTGTTATGACATTTCGGCCGGCCAATTTAAAGTTATTAGGAAATGTAGAACCGACGTGCTTTATATGCAGTTTGCAAATCTTAATCCACACTGGAGGTTTTTTTCCGTGAAACTATGCCGTCTTCTGCCTCTTGCTGTGCCTTGTAGCGTCTCTGCAGATATGCAGCCTTATTTTTGTTACCAGATTCAGTTTGGAAGTAATTTATACTCTTACTGGCATTAACTTCAAACGCTCTTTCTTGAAACTGAATTCCTCATATTTGATGCTGCTGAGAGATTTCTAAGACAGTTCATGCATAAGCTTCTTTGCCACAGGAACATGGATATTCTTTTGGATGGTACACAGTGCATGTGCGACATCCATCTCTTTCTCAGTTAAACCCTTGTAGAAACTGTACACTCTGTTTTCTCATTTGCAGTAGTTTGGATTGTGTTATAGGTTGAGGCTGCATACGACATGCTGCTTATGTGGAGCTTAAAGCAACGACAGGCTGGAAAAGTTGCGGATAGAAGTATCCGTTACGCAGATGTCAAACCAGTTGGCACTCCAAGTATGGCATCGGTGCCGCACTGGGTGGAGTCCACTTTGAAGAACGCACCTGTTTCAATAGAAATGCCGTCAACTAGTGAATTGGGAATTCAAGCTGGAGTTTATGGAGCACTAATGGTTTTGACTTATGTGAATGGTGCTTCTACTTCCCCGGGCATGCCTTATTCTGGGGCCGATGTTCCAGGCTTGATCTTGGCAAGTAGTTTTGGAGCTTCATTGTACTTCATGTCAAGAAACAATATGAAATTAGGTACTGGCTTTTCTCTGGTCTCCAGTTTAACAGTCCTTTTATTTGAATCTTTGAGTGTAGGGGCTTCTGGCTTCTCCCCCTGCATTTCTTTCTTAACCCTGATTGAAGTTATTATATGCCATGTGGATGAACTGTACATGCTGCTAATAAATGATGGTTAGAGTCACTGATTTCCAGCCCCTCTCACATCATATGAAAGAAATTTGCTAACTGCATAGTCGAGACAGAACCCTATAATGTTCGGGATTTGGATTTTGGACATATAATTTTCTTCTGCCAAAGGGGACAATCATTTCAAGCTCACTATCTTATCATATGCCGTCTCTAGTTGTTTTAAACTTCGATTCAGAAATGTATTTGACAGATTAAATCTCTGCAGGTAAGGCTGCTGTAATAACCATTGGAGGACTTGTTGCTGGAGCTGTTGCGGGATCAGCAGTTGAAAACTGGTTGCAGGTGGACATAGTGCCATTTCTTGGAATCCACTCACCTGCTTCTTTAGTCAGTGAGTTTATACTCTTCTCCCAGTTCTTGGTCTCACTCTGTGTAAGGTAGCCCTACTACCTATGTTCTTCTGCTCTCATTATGGTGCAGAACCTGTATTTATTTTTTTTGTTCGCATGATCATACCCGACTTTTTTAGGATGTGTATCATTGCATGCGTGTAAAAAAATCACGGATGAGCGTGACCTATTCACTGAACTCCATGGAAAAATTCTGATAAACAAACATTTAACGTTGTAATCTTATGGCATTCTGCTCTGGACCTTGGGAATCTATTAGAAGTTTCTCGAGTTGTTGATGTTTTCATTCCATGTCCATTCTATGCTTGGGGCATGCTTTTTGGTGATAGGAATAGATTCCCTTGGTTGCAAGTCTCTGGACGCTTGGGCCATACAAAAAAGTAGCAGACCTACAAGGAAAATAAGAACTGGCTACCGACAAGATAATACTGAAATGGTCGAGAGTTTAATAATTTTTCTGTCATTTTTAAGTGAGCTAAGTTTTTAAAATTCATAAAATTTTGAAAGTATGATTTTTTAAAGGCTTAAATATACAAATGACCCTGAGCTTATTTAACTTGAGTGAGTTAGTCCAAGTATTCAGTTAAAGTTAGCTCTCTAACTTTGTAAAACTTAGCAAATTAGTTTATTGTATGCTGTTATTGGCTAATGTGGCTATGGATTGCTAGTGCAGCGTTAACGAATGACCTCTAAACATTATGTGGCTGTAGGTAGTGAGGTGGCTGTGGGTGCTTGTGTCCCTTTTAATTCAGGAAGTAAGGTAATATTGGTTATTGTGAGACTTTAAATTGTGAAAATTACATATTAAAATTACATAATATTTTACATAATAAAATATGTAATTTAAAATATTTACATATATATACATATGATTTGAAAAATTCATTTTTTTTTAAATAATTACTCCGGGTACTAAAGTAATTTATTGCAATAAGCATATAGGTAAATTTTATGGGGTTAATAGCATTTAATCTGTAAGAATAGATAATTTATTTAAGATGAATCTAGAAAGAAAATTAGATATATGGTGCCCTGTGAAAATTATCCTTAATATAATCTTCAATTTATTTGCTTTTTAAGTTTCATAAAATATACTATTGGAATATACAACTAAAATTGAAAAAATTAATCTCTTTCAATATCCATGAATTATGTGAGCTAAACTTCATCATAAACTTTTGATTATTCTCCTTTTCATTTTAAACCAATTAAAAACATTTTAATTTGCTGCCCAATAGGTGCAATTCATTAACACAATCAAAAGTTGTTGCACAATAAGTGCAAATATTATGCACAACTATTTCATATATAAGCAAAATTGATCGTAATTTTTTTAACTGTAAAAAAAAAAATTTAATTTCAAATTTCTTAATGGAAACTAACAAGACATTTTAAAATAATTTTTAAAAAATTGATTTTACATTGACACACTTGTTTTGAGTTAAGAGATTTCATCTAATATTCATAGGGAACTAATATAGAATATTTTTATTATCTTTTTCCATCTAATGTCATCTAAGTAAATAATAGTCACATCACTCACATTTCACAACCACGTCAGCCAACAATAACATATAATAGACTAACTTTCTAAGTTTAGCAAAGTTGGGGTTAACTTTAACTTAGTACTGAGTCAAGTTTAAGGGCCATTTGCATATTTAGGCCTTTTTAAATTGGAGTAAAGTAGTGATACACTGAGTAAATTGCACGCATTACCCACAACCTTTAATTATTGTTCATGTTTTAACCCTAACATTTACTGTGTTTATAGTGTATCCCTAACTTCAATAAAATAATTTATTTTGGCCCATTTTTGAATGGAAAACGTTATGTTGGATGGAAAATGTCACATCAGCATTACGTTGTAGGGAAAAATACTTACTTTAATCCATGAAATTTTTTCCCTCAACAAATAATCTTCAAAACATTAAAATTTAACAAAAAAACTCGCTTCCCTTCTTCGGTCTCTTTTTCCTTCGTCTTGCAGGTGCCACCAGTAGTGTCTATGGCAGGGATCAATGGCTCGTTGAAGCTCATCTATGGCGGCAAGTTCCACGAGATCAACACTTCATCCATGGTAGCGAGTTCTGAGAGATTAACGTGAATCAAAGCTCTTGGCGGATTGACATTGGAGATCAAAAAGAGGAAGTGAATTGAGCGAATGAATAAAGGAGAGGGTGAGCAAATCAAGGACAGAGTACAAGGTTGTTGGAGGGTAAGCGGATTTCAAAGTCAGGTTTGGGTGTCATGTTGAATCTGGAAATTATGACGGCGGCAAGAACCTTTCTGACGGTTGCTGGCAACAAGGAACCACGAACGGTGGCAAATCAGAGCACCAAACAGCGGAGGGCTTTAATCAGCGACAGCAAGTGGCCAGACAGATGGACGCCGTTGGTTTCTAGGTTAGGCTTCTTCATCTAGCCTTGCAATGCAATGATTCAGTTTCTTCTCCAAACCAACAACATGAGGAGGGCAAGAATGGAGAGGTCTGGGAATAACGAGTCAGTGGTGGCTGGAGAAGGCCAATAGTATGCCGGACGTGAATATGGTGATCGGATTGCTAAAGGAAACGTTTCAAGGTTTTTTTGGCAGATGGAAATGTTTTTAGGAATTAAAAACTAGCATTTATCCTCATAATCCAAAGCTAATGTGGCATTTTTCATCCAATATATCGTTTTCTATTTAAAAATGGACTAAAATGAAATATTTTATTGAGATTAAGGACACACTATGAACAAAATAAAGATTAGGGTTAGAACACGGAAAATAATTAAAGATTAGAAGTAGTAAATGCAATTTACCCGTGATACATTCAAGTGATTTTATCGGACTGGTCCCCTTTATACCACTGCAAATGCTGCATTTGTTAGCTATATGCTGCATGAGAATCCATCTGAGGGATATATAAATATATATTCATCACGGACACTTTGATTTTGTACCCTTCTTCTCGCATGATGTATACATATTAAATGTTTTGCTGAATAATATTTTCATACTTATTTCATAAGAGCACTGGTACTTATTTTCCTCATTACAATATTTTTTCTAATCATTTTCTCAAATGTTTCCGTACCTTTTTCAGCTGTGTTGCAACAAAAAAGAAGGGGGGAAAAAAAGGTAAATACGAGTGTACCAGTACTTACCTCATTATTATTATTATTATTATTATGTTAAATCAGACTATAATATCGGGACTAAATTAAGAGCTTATTTATTTTAATTTAAGTTGACTTAATTCAAAATAATTTATTTTTGTTATTACATTTTTTTCTGAAACTAATTTTATTTAAAAATTAATATTATGTAATATAATAATCCATTGAAAATATAATTTTTATAATCTTATTAAATTTTTATAATTTTTTTCTAATTTTAGTTATTAAAAATAAAAATTCTCAAAAATTTAATAACACTGTAAAAATTTATTTTAAAATGAATTATTACATTTATATAATATTGACTTCTAAATAAAATTAATTTCAGGCAAAAAAATATAAAAATAAGAATATGAAATTTTGTATTAAGCTGACATGAGTTAAAATAAATTAGCTCTAAATTAATGCCATGAAAACATTTTACTACTCCAATCCAATAATCTAGAATTAAACTGGTATGAAACTGAACGGGGCTTCAAGAGTTACGCTGCAGGCCGGTTCAACAAACACAGCTTAATGTATTGATTCCAAGACCAGAACCATGAACAAAAACCAGGTAAATTCGTCTCAGCGAGCTGCTTCGACGTGATTTAATAAATTACTTGTAGCAATATACAACTAGGAGCTATACCACTCTCTCAAGCACAACCCAGGTCCCAGACCTTCTCACCAGTTATCTGCTTTCACTTTCTTTAACCTGTGGCTGTGAGCCCTCTATGCCCGACTGGTTTAACTCCTTTTCTGCATTCTCACTTTGAATCACAAGGCCGTTATACATTTTCTGAGAAGCTTTGGCAAAGTCAGTTAACGACTCAAACACTGCTTTAAAACCTGTCTGGAATCCACGTAATGTCATTCTTTGTGTTTCTTGCATGCAGCTTTGATGCTTCTCCTTTTCCATTTCCAGCCTTCTTCTCAACATGTCCATGTGATCTCTCTTTACTGTCATGTACTCAGCTTGATGCTCCGCCTCTGGTTCAAATCCTGGTTCTGTGAGCTTCGACTCTAGGAACCTGGTCTCTGCCTTTTGGTAAGCCAGAGCTTTTCTGTCAAGTTCTTTAGCCATACTTTCAACTTTTCTCTTCTGTTGCTGCTCCTCACCTTGCTGAGCCCACAGTGCCATAACATCCTTGGAGAAGCTTTTCAAAGCAAAGGCTACTGGTTTGTCAGGTAACTGCTTCAAGCAAGCTAGCCAACTCTGACAAATCATAAGTAGTTGAGGGCCATTGGCTCCAAATTTTGAAGCTGAACTCCTTCCCCTGGAGTAGAATTCAACTTCAGGGACTACAAACTTCGCAAGCCAATCATGCAAGACTTCAATATATGCTCTCTGGGCCGCAATATATTCTGTAAAGCAGGCACGCCAATTTTGAAGCTCAGCCTCAAGCTGAAGAGTAGCTAGCCGGTGAGAATCGTTACAGAATTTTCCATGTGTTGGACAAACAAAAGATTTGACTTCACAAAGAATCTTGTTTTGAGTTTCGTGGCACTCTAATGTCACCCTCCAGGTTCTTGTTAGGCTGCAGCAGAAAGAATAACAAACCTACAGCTAAATGAAAACGGGACATAGCAACAATGAAGAAGAAACATTGTTCCACTTACCCTTTCAAAAGCTCAACAATTTGGGGCTGCAGTTCTTCATCCCTCAGCTTCTCAATTCTCTTTGAGATTGATTCAGCGCTACGAACTGCAACTAAGATTCTCGAGTATAAATCTTTTACTGCAGCTCTGGTTTTGTCCAAAGCAAGCTCATCATGTCCTCCGACATCTTGGTTTCTCAGTCTTGAGCATTTTTTCTCATAAATTTTTCGTGTGTCATCTCCGGCCTAAGAAAAGGGAAAGGATACGATGTCAAACCGAGATGCTACTGTTCAGTGGAGACAAGAAAAATCAGTTCCTTGGAGAGCTTTCTCGTTTCTGGCAAGTTATTTCAGCTCCACAAACATCACAAATACTCTATTCCCGCTATATGATTGGAGAGAGCAAAAATTTACCTTGACCTCCTCATAAAGCTTCTTTTCCCAAGCATAAAGTCGTCCAACAGTCGAGGAGTGGGTGCCGGAATCCATCCCTCCATATTCATCGAAAAGATCATTCCTGAATTCCGTCCAGGTTGACGAACTTTTGGAAGTTGTTGCCACAAGGCTCTTACATGATGGAGGCTTGGAGGAAATAGAGCGGTGCCATGTAATTGCTAGGGTTTTCTTGGTTGAGTTCTCTGCAAGAAAGTGAGCACATAACATTCAGTAAAAATTGCAGTAACCAATCAACGATGTCACTGATGATGATCTTCCTACAAAAAGCATGCTGGTACAGAAGTATGTATGCTACTCCACACTGTTCAACCGGCGAAATCGGATCATAAGAGAGCAAAATTCACTAAGAGCCTGGAAAAGAGAAGACTTGAAAGTTAAAGATATTAACAACAGGTGATCCATGAATGTGAGGCCAATTGATCACTCCAGTGAAAAGTATCCAGTAGGACAAAGACCTTATACTGCATACCATTTAATTCTTCATTCGTTTAAAGAACAACAGACCAACCTTTGATTTCATCCAAATCAGACTGCAAATAAACCATATTAGCTTCCAGCATCCTGGAAACATCCTTCCCAGAATCACAAGCTCTGATAAAATGATCTTCAATATCTCTTAATGCCTCTAAAAGTTCCCTCCCATTTTCTGGGTTATCAATAACGGTTAGGCCCTTCTGCTCTCCTTGGTTGACATTACCAACCCCCTCCTCCACCTTCAGAAGCCCAGCTCCAGTCTCTGCAACCTCTCCCCCCGTTTTTCCCTGAACAAACACTACATTTTTCTCTTCTTCCTTCATATCCCTCTCGTCTTCCAGCTCTGGAATCCCTTCTTCTTCTCTCACCACTTTCAGATCATCATCACAATTCCTGTTATACCCACCTATGATCTCTGTCCTCACCCCATCAAAAGGATTGAAAAAATCCCACCCAAAATCTCTCTGTGGAGAAGGCATTGGTGGTGGCATTCGCATATAAAAGTACCCATAATGTTGTTCTTGTTCTTGCTCTTGCCCCTGTTCCAGCACGTCCCTTCCCACCTCTTCCCTGCTCTCTTCCTCTGAAGAAACAGAGGATATTGACGAGGAATCGCAAGACCCACAAACAATAGTTTCATGGGTTGATTCAGATGGCTTCTGTTGGAGAAAAAGAGGGTTGTTCACAATATTTTCTTCCATGGGTGGCGATGAAGGCTTGGGCGGCGGGCAAGTGATGAGAAATGGTGAAGAGGGAGACGAATGTCTGGCTACAAAAAGCTTAATAGCGGCTGAAACTGCATACATCGCTTGAAAATACCTGCAATGTGCGTCTGCAAGAGCATATCTTCGTTCAACTGCTAGCTTTATCAGACGTTTTCTCTCCCTGCAAATGGACACAACTTCTTCTTCCCCCAGCTTAGAGGCGACACAACCCATATCTTGTCTTTGCAGAGAGGGGCAGATAAACAGAGCTAGGAGTTTGTTTCAAAGCTACTTTTGAGGGTAGGAATATGTGACAAAGGAGGGTGTTATTGGGGAGAATCTAAGGGTTCTTTTATGATAAAAAGGAGGTGAGGGTGGGGTGGTACCAAAATGAGGAATGTGTTTGATTTTACAACGGCTCGAGAGAAGGTGAGAGCAAAAGTTGAAATGCTTTGGAAGTTTTGGAGGAAACCAGTTCATACTCCTGCAAAGAAAGCTGGCTTTTTTACTCTGAAAATCCACCACCTGCAAGAGCGTGGGAGCTCCCCATATCATGTCTTGGCCAACTCCCACATTCACTTGGCTGTAAACTGCAAGGGTGATTGGTCAGTGATAAACGCTTCTCTACTCGGAGGTGTATGTTAATGGTGATTTATTTATCAGTGAAAACCCATCTTGGCTTGGGATTAGACTAATGGCAGATAGTAGAGAGAGAGAGGCGGGGGGGATGGGGAGGACATAGATGACAGAGTAAAGGCCAGGGAACGAGAATAGGTGGTGAGGTAATGAAGGTTGGGGCTCGAGAAAGAGAGAGACAAGCGGTACTCGTTTGTTCGATAAACATGCAATCTATTAAATTGGAATACGGCCATGACGATCTTTTCGTGGTGCTTGGTGGAATATTAGTAATAAAATAAATAAAATGGGGGTTGGGTTAATGGGTTCTGCCAAATTCAGCACAGACTTCTGTAGAGGCTGAGAAGAGCAGAGACCAGTGAGTAAAAAGAGGAGTCAAAAGTGCTGTAGTTAATTAGTAAAAGTATGGTAAGAGGATGGTGACCAGACCAGACGGGAGTCTGATCTGCACTGCACACAAACTCAAACCCCGTAGCCGTAGAGAGAGAGAGGCGCACATCTGCATATGTCTTGTCCTTGGCTTGAAAGCTAAGATTCTTTTGTTTCCTTACCGGCTTCTGGCTACATGCATATAATTCTTTGAAAAAAATAAAGCGACTGTTTTAATATACTGTGATTATTGATTCAATTTTTTCTTAAAAAAAGTCAAAAACAATTGTATTCTTTAAAAAAATTAGGTTATTTATTTTTATTTTTATTTTTATTTTTATTTTTTCTCATTTAATATGGAAAAAACTCATAAAAAATGTTACTCAAGTGATTATTAATCAAATAAAGTGCTACCTTTCAAATGACATTATTTTTAAAAAAAATTAACAAACATAAAAATAATGAGTTCATTTTAACGGGAAAAGTTGAAAGATAAGATTCTTTATTTTTCCTCAATAAGCTACTCCCTCCATCCCAAAAATTTTGCTCTATTTATTTTTGACAATTAATCTATAATTTTTTATTTTCAACATTTTAATATATAAATACAAAATCTTTGTATATGAATGATAATTCAAGATATGTAGTTTCTAAATATATTTTTTTAACAAATAATAATATGAATAAAATTGAGTCAAAACATAACAAAAAGTTAAATATATCAAAATTTATGAGATGGAGGAAGTATATTTTTTTTGGATTTTCAAGATATCCCTGTCCAACAGAGGCTTTCCATTCATAACCCCTAGGATCCAAGCCATGGATGTGTTGCTTAAGGGCCCAAAACCCCTTCCACTCGGACCAACATCTGTTGGTGAAGTTCATATTTCTTCCAGAAAGATGTTGAAACTAAAGCAAACTAATAATACCCACTAAATTATCTTTTAATAAATTTAAATTGTTAAATAGTTTGATAATTAGTTAATTATTTAAATTATTATTTTTCCTCCTATCAACATGTAATTAATCAGAAATGTTTCTTTTACTTTAGTGAACAAAGTGTAGGTTCCTAGTACGATATAGGACAAACAGTAATTTGACCCAAATTTAAAAGGTTTTGTTTTGTTTTTCTGTAACTAGTCCTGCTAAATATGAAATTAAATAGAAAAAAGACAACCTATAAGTCACTAATGTTTTGGGATATGCTTGAATCGGCCACAACTGTATTTTTTTTCTTGCCATATAAATCATTAATGTTATTCAAACAACTGGATAAATCACAAATTCAAATATTGTAAAAGTTACCACCATCTTTTGTGGATCTAGTACATTAGACAATTTTAGTTTAAAATAATCTAATTATGCTATTTTCACAATTGCAATAGGAAATTAGTTGTGGAGCATTCTTTCTTTTCAGATCTGGGAGTCAATATTTGAAACATGTGCTACTCTCCTTCAAACTCTACAAATTCAACTTCTCATTCTCATTCATTTTTCATTTTCTATATATATCACATACAAAAACCCCTTTCCCATATCAAACTCATCCTTCCCTGGCACCACCATAATTCGTTCTCAACGCCCTTCACCACCAATCTCTCCACTATGGGATTTACCGCATCATCATTCAGCTTTACCTCTACCCAATCAGATACACCACATCCCACATCAATAGCAGTACCTTCTTCCAATTCCAATGACCTAAGCAAGTTGGAGCTTCAGAAAAAATGGATGAGTCATGAAGCATCCCAATATATTGACTATGTCGATTAGACCTTTTTCACTTGCATCACTATGTTGTAGACAATATTTTTGCTACCATTGTATTCTCTGATGAATACATGATTAAAATTGATGTGCTATGACATCCATGGTTCATTGTTGGATCTTGGTTTTGAGTGGGATGTGACCCATTGGAGACTCACTCGTTAATCTTTATGCCCAATTAGGGAGTGGATGTTCAAGGCCAATTTGTACTTAATTAAGACGGTAACGATATTTGTAGCAGATACTAACATGTTGAGGTACTAGGTCTCCACAAGGAGAAAGGTGGACTCAAAGTAGAAGTCGTCGTTGTAAACAATGGTTATTGGTAAGAACTTCAGTGACAATAACCAAATCAGGTTAAACCCAAAACATTAGTAATTTATTCATTATGTTTGTGATACTAAATATAGATAATTCTTTTAATTTTGTTGTGGTATTTGTTTCACTCCATTATCTCTGCAACTTATATTTATAGACAGGCAACACAACCAATGTTTTTCTCCCTCTCTTTTTTTTTTTTTGGTTTTTTTCTATGTGCACATTTTCTTTGTGAGATTTGACATTAATAAATAAAAAAATAAAAAATGTACTAAGAACCAATTCATCTCAACTTAAGTAAACTTAATTTAAAATGATTTATTTTTATTTTTACATCTTTTTTATTTGAAACTAATTTTATTTAAATGCCAATATTATGTAGGTGTGATAATCCATTGAAAATATAATTCTTATAATCTTATTAAAATTTTATGATTTTTTTCTTCTAATTTTAGGCATTAAAAAGAAAAATTCATAAAAATTTAATAATATCAAAAAAATATACTTTCAAATAGATTATCATAACGATATAATATTGACTTTCAAATAAAATTGATTTAAGAGAAAATATGTAAAAATAAAAAAATATATTTTAAATTAAAATAAATTGGCTATAAAATTATGGGATACAATATTAATTTTAACACTGAAATAGGTAGATGCATGAAATGAACTCAAATCAGTATATTGGTGAAGAATAGACGAGGACCGGATGGCAACGGAACACTCTTCTCCTTTGACAAATCCCTTGATATGGGTGCGTGAGCGTCAAAGTGTTAGGTTCAGTTAGATGGATGGTACAGATGAATGACAAATTAGATAGAGGGTGGCTCTGGCTTGAATGTGGAATTGAGATTTGAGTTTTGACACGAGAGAAAGACGTGGTTTGGTTTGGTTTGGTACCTGAGTTGAGTTGAGGACCCTCTTCGGCCACTCCGCAAAATTCCTTACTCACTTCTCATGCATAGGCCACAGCCCCTTCCCCATGGGCTTCCTTCCACTACCCTACTCTCTGTTCTCAAAGTCAAAATAACAACGAAGAAGCTGCTACTAGCTAGCGAAGGGGAAATGAAGCACAGCTAACTACCTAACTAACAGGTTTTGGAGCTGAGACATTACTGGAAGACCTTCCTGGGCTGGTCTTGTCGCACTGCGGGAGAGAAGTTTAACAGATCGACAAGTTAAGTGATCTACCCTTTTCATCAAAATTCACACCGTATTGCATTCTGTTTTAATCAAACTTAGAACAACAACAAGGTCAAATTATAGGTTTGTAGTAATTAATTAGCCTGCTCTTGTTGCCGCTTTTACTCATGATTTCATGGGAATAAACATTCCAACATTCCTCTCTGAAATTCCAGTAAACTAAACGTTTTCATTTTCCTTTTCCTTTTTCTTTTTTAATTTCCAACGAATTAATTAAGGATGAAGGTGAAGCTTTGCCTCTGGCTTTGCTTTGCTTGCTAACCCCTAACTGTAACTTAGCTACGGTGACCGTCTGTGAGTGAACCAAATAGTAGCACTACGACTACCTCAGGAAGGGAAGCCCCCAGTTATGGTCAGACTTTGTTCAGAGAGAACCATGATCATTAATTTTCACACCTTATCAGTTTTATATTCAATTTGCTTTAATTTGATTCAACTTATGTTTTATTTTTATATGTTTTTTATTTAAAATTGATTTCATTTAAAAGTTAATATCATATTGATATAATCATTTATTCAAAATAAAATTTTTATAATATTACTCTTTTTGTTTCATAATAGTTGCCCCTTATCTTTTTTTACAAAAGTTTGATTGGAATATATTTATATTAATATGTATTAAAAATAAAATTTAAAAATAATACTCCATCTGTCCCAAATTTTTTGTACCATTCATTTTTCAGTAATTAATTTATAATTTTTTATTTTAGACATTTTAGCATATAAATGAAAAAAATTTATGTGTAAATGATAAATCAAGACTTATAGTTTTTAAATATATATATATATTTTTTTTTTAAATAAATAATAATAGAAAAAAATTCAAGTCAAACTAGCCAAAAAAGTCAAATGAATCAAAGAAATGGAGATGGAGGGAGTATTTAGAAACTATAATTTTTAAAGTTTCATTTTCATATATAAAGTTTATATTTTTATCATATATTTTGAAGAAATAAAATTATAAATAGTAAAAGAGTCAGTTTTTGTAAAACAGATATAGTATTAAATTTTTATGAATTTTTCACTTTTCTGCCTAAAAAGAAACATTTATAAAAAAAATTAATTAGTCTTATAAAAATTTTACAATTAATGGATTATTTCTCTTAAATACTATTGATTTTCAAATAAAATTAATTTTTTTATTAAAAAAATGTAAACATAAAAATAAGCCATTTTATATTAAGTTAATTTAAGTTAAAATGAATTGATTTTTAAGCTAAATATAATCAAAATATAGTATTTTTTAATTTATATCCTAATTAATTATAGATTTTGGTTTCTGTTGTCACATCGTCATTTTTCTTTTTAGCTGTCATGTGTCTTTTTCTTATTAAAATATGAAAAATTCATATCAACGTAATACCAGGAAAATAATAATTGTCAAAATATAATATTAACTGTTAGTTCTCATTTAATAGAAGTCAAAAATAAAAAATTAGTGTTTATTTAATATGCGAAAAAAGCGGCTTTAAATAACGTAACACGGATTGAGAACATTTAAGTTCGTACTTAATCAAGCCAGCTGGCTTTTTTTTTCCCCGGTTGTTGGTGCTTTTTCTTTGTTCATCAGTCAAACAAGTAAGCTGTCCATAAACAAATTATTAGCTGTTGCAGCAAGAATTACTTAGAAAACAAAAATAATTTTCTGCTCGTAAACAGCTTGATTATTTAAAACAAAACATTCTTGTAAATTAAATTTACTAGACCTTTTATTTTTTGTTGCAACAATACTGACTTTGTGAAGATTTGAATTAAGAATATTTTCTCCTAAATTGATAGACCAAAAAAATTCCAAATAAATAAAAGAAATACCTCAAGTAAAAATAATTTGAGAATACTCCGAAATATATCCCCATTAACATTTCAATGGTATAATAAATTGTGCAAACTAATTAGCAAAGTGAATAAGAGATATGCGTAGAGGTCTAGAGTTTGAATTTAATTTCTATCAATTTTTCTATAATACCATTATATGTTAGTTTTGTAACTATTGAAATTTTAAAAAAGCAGACATTAACATGCTATTGTATAATAAATCAGAAAGCCACTAAGCAGGTTCTACTTGTTATTTTTGTGACTTAGGAATTAGTTACACAGAATTAAAGAGATTTCCGTTCAAGTATAACCACTGCGGCTTGATAGATATTCAATTTTAATGTGACATGGTGTCGTCCTGATATTAGACAAAAAAAAAAAAACAATTAATTAGCAAATAAGTTAAAGACTACTTTGTTTTTGTAATTACAATTATTTGGTTAAAAACTATCGAATAGGAGATGGCGGCCAGTTAATTTCTACATCCAACTGTAATTCGTTTTTTTTCCCCTTCAATAAAAAGTCAATTTTGCAGGTAAATGCTACTCCCAATAAATAATGAAATTTAAGTGAGATACTCTTCTATTTATGCGCATTGTGCAATTCTTTTCAGCTTCTGCCCACGAGTATAATGTCTCAATTCAAAATTCATTTCTATAAGTACCTATTATATACGGAATATCCATAAGAGAAACAGCCAAAAAAAAAAAAAAAAAAAGGGAAATCTATCGAGCATGTAAATTAATAAGTACAATCCATGTTCATAAACTGACTCAATAGTTTTCACCAAAATGTGGTTCTCTCTGAGGTATTCCCCACCTTTTCTCATATATAAAATCCCACATCAACTCGGGAGTTTTGTAGAAATTACAATAAAATTTTAATATACACTCATACTATCATATAATTGATAATTTATATTATTCTTATTAAAAATTATTAGTTTGAGTTTACTGAAATAAAATGTTTAGACTATCTTATAAAAACTGAAATACAATTTTCAGACTATCTTATATATATAAAGATAAAAATTGATACTATAAAATATAAATTGTTAATTAACATGAAAAATTATTAGAAAATTTAAGTTTAGTAAAAAATAAAAAGCTAAATGCAAGTAGTTTAAATTAGAATCTTAAAATTTGATGTCCCAAACTTCCTCTATTCTTATGTTTTTTTGACACACATGAGATTGATACGGTAATTAAGTAAAAATAAAACAAAAATGTACGTTTCTCTCATTTTATTCTTCCACCTTTTATATGTAAACCAAGAAATATGAAAAAATTAAATAGAAAATACTGATAATTGTTGCAAACAATGTGAGAGGATAGTATTATGGAAAACAATTACATCAGGTAAGTTTAGATTTAAAAAAATATACGAGTTGGAGTTTCATTTCATTATTTCGATATCGAAACTTGAATTGCTCGAGACCCGTGCCTTCAATCGGTTTCCAGAACAGAAACTCTTGAAATTGTATCCATGTGACACAAAAAAGTTCCCAGGCCCAAGAGGCCCAAACTCTGGCCTCCAGTATTCATTGGTATGAAAATGGTCCGCTGAATTGACTGAACCTTATTGTCTAGTTGTATCAATGAGTTCTCTCAGGTGTTCAAAGGCATGAAAAGGAATTCCTCTGTTAAATCATCCACTTAGAACTCACACAAGAAAAAGGGTGTTTTTTTATTTTTATTTTTAAAATGAGTTATTTATGATTATTGTAATATATTGAAACTCCATATTTAAGTTTAAAAATTATTTTTCAAACATTCTTATATTAAAATTTACATATTTTTATTGATTTTTTCCTTTTTATTGGTTGGTACGGAAAATATTGCTAGATAATTAATTAATTTATACAAAAATTATTTAAGTGATATAGCATTAATAAAATTGATTATAGAAAAAAAATAATAAAATAAAAAATAAATTTATTGTTTTTAATGAGGAAAAACAGAGCTATTTGCATTGCCGCAATATGCTCTTCCCCTGTAAAAGAAACAGCAGATTCCCAGCTTATTGTCCAAAAAATAAATAAACACATATAGGGTACTCTCTAAGTTATAGAAAGCATTTTAAAAGCAGAAGTGGAGAGCAAAAATGAGAAAAGGAAATTGTTACTTTTTAAAATTAAAGTAAGTAAAAATTATGCACAAATAAGAGCTGAAACAGCAATGAGAGCTTAAGGAAGAGCGTGAGAGCCGAAGCAGGAACCCAATATAGGACTATGTAACTTAGGGTACTCTTCTGCTGCTCCGCGACCCAACCACTTACAAGATCCAATCATAGGTCACTAGAACCAGCTCAGAACACAAAAAATTAAACAGAATATGTGCTCTAACTTGCGTAGAAGATATATTTAATAAGCTGTATGAAAAGTATTTCATGGCATAATTAGTACTACAACAGCTCTCAACTTATGGCTTAGAGTAGTAGGCGTAGCAGTCTCTTCTTTAGTTCTGTTAGTCGCCATATAAATTAGAAACTAGTTTGCAAGCATCAGTTGCCAGTTAAAGAGTTATAGTGTACATGAAAGAATCAAAGGCTTGCTCTTCTCGTCTCGAACTTTTCAGAGCCTACCTGTACACAGAAAGAAAACGACACAACAAATGAAAAACCAGAGCTGTGTTCAAATGCTAGCTGCTTCCATGGCAGCAGTGCAAGGAACAAGTGAATTATGCAGCAAAGGAACTCCACCTCCTCGTACAGATAGGCTAGGAAAATGGGCGGAGCTAGCTCTGCTCATCAGATTTGAGTCAATAAACGCCACAATTACAGTTATGTCATCATGGAAATGCCTGCGCACACCGAGATCTATCCTCTTCAAGTCGGAGTATCTCATCTCCCTCTTCTTTGCCGCTTCTTGCAGAGCAGCTTTTACCAGTCTCTTTGCACTTCCCTGCATGTGGACATGCGCAGTTGTGTGAACCATTTATCATACAGAAATACGGAAGGACACCTTATTGCTTTTTGTTTTTCTTTTCTTTGTTTCTTTTTTTTACCGTAACAAACAGGAAAATGTGTTGGTTTATATCACCAGTAGTGGACGCAAGGTCTTCTGTCTGGTATAACAAGTGAAAGTTAAAAGGAACGCTATTTACCCATCCAAGGTGAATTTCTACCACTGAGATAGAGATTAAGACAAACTTACATGACGTGAATTATTTCGAACTATATTGACAGCTTCCTGGTTGCTTAGATGCTCCCAGAGTCCATCAGAAGCAAAGATAATAAACTGATCATGCAGTTGAAGCATGTGAACTGATATTGAAGGTTCAGAACTAAGTATCGGCCTTTTGAAAGGTTCAGGTAAGCGGAACTTGGCAACAAGAGGCTCCCTGTTGAACTCTGCCTTCTTTAGATATACATCACCGATAGATCTAGAGACCTAAAAAGTAAGGATCATCGTTGAACAAACATAAAGATTCAGAGGCAAAGATATATACCACAATAAAGCATGCAGACCAAAACATACAAAGCAATGCCTAACACGTCTCAAACAATAAGGCACCGAGGTATTCCATTCTAAATTGATCAGTCTCTTGCAGAGATCAAAGATTCGCCCAAACTTCGAGCATACTGCTGCATGCTTTAACATGACAAACTCCAATATGCCAAAGTTCAAAGGTAACACTTACACAAAAGAATGAGGCAGGTACCGCTAATGAGAAAAATTGTTGATAGGAACCAAACACCATGTAAAGGGTTCTGATTCTTTATCTCAATAAACTCTTTTTAGAGTCAACTCTTGTGCCAAAGATGTGTCAAAATTGTACACAGATGTGAAATACAACTACAACTGTATCATGTTAATTGTGTAGTAAAATCATTAGCAGTTTCTACATAATTCATTATACCTGTATGATACCCTTCACACGCCAAACATTATGCTTCAATACTACAATCTGGGAGTCATCAGGGTGCAATGACCACAGTTCCTGTCTCACAGACTCTAAACATGCATTATGCTCGGTTGACAACTGAATTGCCAAAACTTCACCAGTTGCCTTGACAGCTCTCCCCAAAACAGCACGGGAATCACCAAGGTTGGCTATGTAAAGGGTTCCATTACATATAATACCAACAAGGCAGCAGGATCCAACGGCTGCAATCTGTGGTTTCACTGGCCATTGTCTAGCAACAAGAGAGAAAAAGCCCTCCTCTGTTGCTTGAAATGCTTTCTGTATCACCTCAACAGACATTGTCTGGTGCTCAGAAGTAAATCCTGGAAGAGGTAAAAGACAGCATAGATTAAGTGAGACATACGGAATGAAGCAAATGCGTAAGCAAGTATATAAACTTTAAAAGGTTAGCTACAAAAGGCTCATCAAACAATTTTCTTCTGAACCCCGTCAGCAGGAAATTGAAAAGAATATGGAAATCTTAAAGTTTCAGCAAAGTCAAAAGCCACATACTCCTGAGATGCCCGAAGAGGTGATCATTGATGTAGCGTGAGGTCTCCGGCCCTCCATGTCCATCATATATACCAAAAAAAGTACCATACGGACCCGAGTCATGCAAACTCAAAGAACCGGATTCTATCTGGCTTTGATCCTCCAGCAAATTGTTGGCCTGAACCACAGCCATAGAGAAATCACCGTTGAAGTGCTGGCCCGTGTCTTTGTACCAGAGGAGCCCATCTTGACGGCCTACGGCATCTGAATCTGTGTGAACATACCGATCGGACCGTGGCCGGAAACAGGCCCTCAAGAAGTTCATCAACCCCGATAGCATCCCTCATCTCATCAAAAAAGCCCTCCAAAAGATGCACATCAAACCGAAACTCAAACACAGCTTTGATTGAGAAGTCCAATGGCCAGTCACACTTTAAAGAGATACAAACGACAGAGGAATATTAATCTTATGGCGTGTGTAATAGGTCTTAAAACAGTTCCGCGAAACAAATCCAATTTTTCAACAACCTAGAAACCAAAATCAATACCCAGAAAACGGTCCGTATGAGAAGATGATAGGTCTGGGAATAGATCAAAGAGCTTATAAGCAAATAAGCCACCTTTTTCAGTTCGGTTGAGCTATTAATTCAAGGAAATTAAGACACAAAAAAGGCCACCACTCTAAAACGCATTGCTATTCCCCCTTGAAACAGAAACCCATGAAGATGACAGCCCGCAGAGAAAAATCAACAAGAAGAGAAAACGAGGGGTTTCAAAGCGAAAAGAAACGGTCAAACGCCGATTACATTCTGCCATTGAAATATCCAGAGGGTCTACTAGGATGAGTGTTTCACACTGAAAACTTAAACCCGAAAAAGTTGAAAATTTTCAATCGACCCGCAAAGAAATACAATCCAAATCCAACCGAGGAAAGCACAGTCGTTGTGGTAAAAGCAAAGCCAAAGCTTACCTGTTAATTTGCGCTCTGTTCCTAACTTGAGGACCTCGGAGATTTAAAAACAAATTTAACTAGCTTGAAGGGACCGGGTAGATCCGGGAATCAATCGAACCGGGCAGAGAAAAAACAAGGGCTGATTGATTTCTTCGTCTCCCAAAGGATAGTTGCAGGCGATGAAAAATTGAACAGCCTCACAGCAACACCAAGAACAGCATGAAATGCGGTCGAGCTTTTCGGCCCCTAAACAATCGAAGCTCTCTCTTTCTCCCACTGTACCTATCCATCTATCAATCAATTTATGGACATCTCTCTCCAATCGGCTGTCATTCTCTATCTGTCGCTTATTCTCAGCCGACAAGACCCATAAGAATGCAACAATGAAGTGGTTGAAGCTCCAGAAGGACAGGTCCTGTTTTGGGCTCCACAGTAGCATCCATGGCAAGAGGGAGAGAGAAGCAAAATAGAGACGCCAAGCCTGAATGAAATCCAGTTTAATGGGGAAACATCAGGTGTCTCGGGAGACCAGAATATTCGTAAATCATCATCCAATGAATTTCATACACGTAGTTTCCCGCAATTGCTTCGGTGGTTGGATCGTCAATGAGGGGTCGTTGCTCCACCAGAATTTTGATTGTTTCGTATATATAATCACAATTGAAAGCGTTCAAAGTTTGAATGTTCTTTACTATTTTCTCCGGCTCAGTACCAAAAAAGAAAAGGCAACAAATTAAACCCTAGAGAATGTGATGAATCATGAATGGAGAGCACGGAAGAAAAATAACATAAATCAAGGTGCGTGTTTTAAATAATACTCCATCCATCCGAAGCTTCTTTTGCTCCGTCTTTTTTTTTTACTGATTATGTTATTATTTGCTAAATAAGATTTAAAAAATATATATTCAGAAATAAACTTTATTCATTTATCATTTTTATATAGAAATTTTGCATTTATATATCAAGATATCAAAGATATTTTGAAAATTATGAAAGTTCATTAAAATATTAAAGGGTTCCAATTGCTTCATAAAAATTATTATCCAGTGCTTGTCAAGTAAATATAGGATTAGCTATAAAATAATCTTGGTCCTAGATAAAAAAAATAAAAATAAAAAATGTATTACCTATAATAAGAAAATAACATAATACAAAAATAACATATATTTAATAAAAATATGGAACAATTAATTTGCAACAAAGTTCCACCAATAACCACATTTTATTCCATCCACCATAATGGTGTACCTAAAAAATGCAAATGACCACCTATAGCATAAAATATATTTTTTATTTCTAGTTCTATTTAGATTTACTTTATTTTTATTTTTTGGCTCTCTTTTCAGTGTTCTTATTTTTATTTAGTTTCTACTTCTCCTCCCTGTTTTTATTTTTGTGTCTATTAAATTCTCATATCATAGATAAATACAAATTAACTAAAATACGTCATGAATAAAAATACCATCTCTTTGGTTTTCTCCTTATTGCAGATCAAGTTTGTGGATGAACTAGCTTAATATCAAGGAAACAAAGTAAAAATAAAAAGAAAAAAATTACTAGCATAGTTTGCATGACTTGTAATTATAAGCAACTAGTACTAAAGGTGTGAATAAAAATTTGTTCATAGGCTATTTTATTCTATATTTATTCATGGGATGTTTTAGTTATTTTGTATTTATTTATGTTTATGAGTATTTTTAATAGACAGTAAAATAAAAATTGGGAGAAGTAGAAACTTGTTTCACATGAAAAGAGAGCCAAAAAACAAAACTGAAGTAAAACTAAAAAGAAGTAAAAATAAACAAAAATTATACTATAAGTGGTCATTTGCATTTTTCTAGGCACACCAATATGATGGATGATATAAAAAGTGATTTTTTTTTGTGTTATATTATTTTCTCATTATAGATAATACATTAGTTTTGTTTTTACCTTTTTTTATTGAGGACTAAGATCATTTTTATAGATAGATCTATATTTACTAGACAAGCACTTGAATAATATTTTTTATGAATGAACTAATTTTAATGATTTTTTCTTTACTCAACTAAAAAATCAATTTTAATTAATTTTTATAATGCCCATTGTTTATCATAAAGTTGAGGGTCGGATGTAGACCAAGTTATAGTTTGATGACCAACTTAAATGAGTTGTCAAAGTTTGAGGGCTCTTAATATTTTTAAGTCATTAAAAAAGAGTGTCAAGTCAATAAGTTGGACTAAAATATACCAAAGTTAAAAGTTGAAGGGTTTCTGTAGACTGAGTTAAAGTTCGAGAACCAACTGTGTGTGTTGGGAAAATTCAAGAGCCTCTAGTGTACTTTTGCCATATTTTTTTTCTTTACACAACCTAAAAAAACAATTTTAATTAATTTATAATGAATTCTAATAAATTTTAATGAATATTTACAATGCTCATTGTTTATTCTAAAGTTTAGGGTCTAATGCAATTCAAGTTCTAGGTTGATGACCAACTTAAATGAGTTGTAAAAGTTTGAGGGATCTTCATCTATTTAAACCATTAAAAAAAAAAAGAATCATGTCAATGAGTTGGACTAAATTGTACTGAGTTGCAAAGTTGGAGGGCGTCTGCCAACTGAGTTAAAGTTTGAGGACCAACTCATGTGAGTTGGGAAAGTGGCGGGGCCTCCAGTATACTTTGGCCTAGATGTATGACTATGAATCAAAGAACAGTCACAAACTGGCCAAAGCCGTCCAGATTTTTTCTTTCGGGTGTCAAACTTGTTATGCTAAATCAGTCACTGTCGACGAGTTAATACGTACTCAACGACGTCATCGACTAGCACATTACCGTCATCCTTGCCGTCACAATCACTTCTTCTATGTGTGTGTATATATATGCATATACGGGTGGTGCCACCAAAGCAGCTGGAAATCAGAATTCCCTAAACACACGCAGACAAGAAGAGAAAGATCAGATCAGCATCAGCCTGCTGCCATGGAGAATGTTGAAGATGTAATTATTGTGGGGGCTGGCGTTGCTGGCCTCGCCACAGCGTTGGGACTTCACAGGTTCATCTCAAATCATCCCCACGTGCAAAATGATTTGTCTTTGATTTCTGCTGACTGACTCAATCCATTTAATCCCGATGCTAATTTGCAGGAGAGGAATCAAAAGCCTTGTTTTGGAATCATCGGATAAATTAAGAGCAGAAGGATTTTCGTTGCTAACCTGGACCAACGCTTGGAAGGCGTTGGACGCTCTTGGAATTGGCCACTCCCTTCGCCAAAAGCACCTGCAGACGCAGAAGTAATTGTTTGACTCTTTGACTTTGATCATCATATAACGACATGTAGCCTGTAAACAATATTTAAGTAACATAACATATACATGTACATGTGCAGGCTACTTGTGACTTCCCTAGATACGGGAAAAGTCTTTTCTGAGGCTTCGTTCAAGGGCCAAGAGGTTCGAGGTGTGATTAGAAGGTTACTGCTAGAAGCTCTTCTGGAACAGCTTCCCAGTGGTACAATCAGGTACTCCTCGAAAGTGGTCTCTATTCAGGACTCGGGCCCCTTCAAGGCACTTCACCTTGCTGATGGAACCCTTCTCAAGACCAAGGTATGCTTATTATTTCCCCACGGCTTGGGCCGCCTTCAACTCGTTTACGCTAAAGCATTGAACAATTTTTTTTTTTTTTCACGATTTCTTCAATCTGGACTTGGAAAAAGGTGTTAATAGGGTGCGATGGTGTTAACTCGGTGGTGGGCACCTGGCTGGGACTCCAGGGGCCTGTGTCCTCTGGCCGATCAGCAGTTAGAGGCTGTGTAGAATTCAAAGAGGGCCATGGCCATGGGTCGGAGTTCCTCCAGTTCATTGGCAATGGCATCCGAGCAGGTTTTCTGCCTTGTGACGATAAGACCATCTACTGGTTCATGACCTATACACCAGACAGCCAAGGTAAAACTACAACCCTATTCGCTCATTAAGGAGCATAGAAATATGATTTCCTTGTGTATATGTTAAAGTTTAAGTGCTTGTTATGATTGATCTCAATTTGTTTAAACGATCATCAGCTGCAGACGAGGAGCTACGAGTGAATCCATTAAAGGTGAGGCAATTTGTGCTCAACAAGCTGGAAGATCTACCCCAAAACTTGAAGGAAATCGTAGCCAAGACAGAGCATGATTCTCTCACGTTATCGAGTTTAAAATATAGACGTCCTTGGGACTTGCTGTGGGGAAATATAAGCAAAGACAACGTTTGTGTAGCTGGCGATGCGCTTCACCCAATGACCCCAGACCTGGGTCAAGGAGGATGCTCGGCCCTTGAAGATAGCGTCGTTCTAGCCAGGTGCCTTGCTGATGCATTGTCCATGCCGGCCAAAGACAGTGAGGAGGCAGGGAAGAGGATTGAGATGGGGTTGAAGAAGTACGCCCAGGAGAGGAGATGGAGGAGCATTGAGCTCATCACCACGGCTTTTGTGGTTGGTTATGTGCAGCAGAGTGGGGGAAAGTTAATTGGCTTCTTGAGAGATAAGTTTTTGGGGCAATCCTTGGCCGGGGTACTGACAAAGAAGGCAAGTTTCAACTGTGGAGGGCTATACTAAACTTTCTAAGGATGCTTGCAGTACATTGGTGTTTTGGTTTTGATCGGTTTGATTAGGATCATTTTGATGTCTGATTAGCGAAGTGATTAATTTTGTGGGTGGTTTGAACGTTTCTGTGGGCTTGAAAGGCACATAAAGGTAGGTTTTGTAAATCATTTTGGATTTCCCAGTACTAAATAAACAAGTTTCATTGCTATTTTGCATGGACCACAATGAAACATGACACAATCCACAAAAGGTCTATCAGTTTGATGAAACTATGAGAAATCTTCATTTGACAATCTCAGACCAGATATATTTGCAATAACTTGAGACCTTATCGTTTGGAGGAGAAGAGAAATGGAATAACTTTCGAAACATATTGCCAATTTTCAACTTTCTTAGATGGCTGACCAGTATAACAATGGCTCTGTCGTCTGATCATTTTCTAATCCTCTTCAGCAATAGTGAAGAGTCTTAAGACCACCACTTACGCATTCACCCTAGAGTTATTCCAAACTAACATATGCTAGCAAGTGTGGAGGGCTAAACGTAGCTTCCTAGGGATGCTTTCAGTATGTGGGTCATTTAGGGTTTGATCTGTTTGTGTAGCAGCACTTTGATGTTGAATTAGATAACTGACTAATTTCGTGGTCCTGGTTTTGGAGTACGAAGCAAGAGAGAATAACATTTTGAAATCTCAAAGTCAATAATTGATACTCCTCTGTCCCATATTGTTTAAAACAGTTGACTTTTGACCATAGTTTGACTTGAATTTATTTATATTATTGTTTGCTAGAAAAAAATTTTAAAAAATATATTTGAAAACTATAGGTTTTTATTTATCATTTATATAATTTTTTTATTTATATACTAAAAATAAAAATTTAATTGCTAAAAAGTGAGTGTTTCAAAGAATATGGGACAGAGGGAGTATATCTGAAATAATTTCAAATAATCCTATTCAAAGAAGGAAAATGGAGTCTTTTGGAACAGACTGCAGATTCTCAAAATTCTTAGATCGCCAATGATAAAAGTGTCTTCCATCCGATCATCTCGTAGTCCTCTACAACAAAATTGAAGAGCTCTAGTTGTGCCAAGCATTCACCCCAGCCCAAATGTATTTACCATATTACTTACTCTTTCAGCAAAAGTCTTGGATGTTATCTTTTTGCCCGGGACATGAAATGGGTTTGAGACCGCATCAATAAACGCAGCATGGAACCTCCTGAAAAACTGTACAGAACATTGACCATAACAAAAAGGACAAGTCAGTTTTAGAGGTCATAGCCACCGAAGAAATTATGTTAGTTGATATCATACTTACCATGCATAGGAACCATTAATTCACATGAAAGGAAACAGAATCATTATTAACTTTTACATGACCCAGGGTACACAGAAAATCCTTAAAAACAAAGTACACGGGGCAGATGAAGAGAATCAGAAGAAACTGACATAAAATCATTCAGGCACTGCCACATTTATCTGGTTTAAAAATCAAGATACTTTGGTTTGATGACGAACATCATAAAACCCAAAGAGCACCTTTTTAGTTGTCTATCTTCTCTCTGTGTTTCATTAATTCAGGACAAGGAAATATTGGCATTATTTTGTTAACAGCAGCTGACATGGTAGGTTTTCCTCCTTTTATGAAGGCAATGTGCCGCTAACGCATTGCCTTGTATCCTCCATCTATGCCTAATAACACGCTTGAGCATTATCGACATATAAGAATACAATAAATGATCAGGGTGGGGAGGTGAAAAAGGAAAAGAAATACCACAAATGGCAAAACTTAACCTAGAAGATCAGTGTTCTTTTTATAAAAGAAAAAGTTCGTATGTTTTAGGCTTTGTAAAAGGAAAGGAAATATAGTGCAAGCCATCAAAGATTCTTTTCTTTCTATAAGCAGCCTCACGGCTCTACATCAAGTGAACAAGTGAAGAACACAATAATATGTTTGGGATGTTCATGCCAAAAATGAGTACTTGCAGGCAATGTAACGAAAGTCAGTACCTTCAGAGATACTTACATTTCTCGCATCCGTATCCTTAGCATCTATATCGGTCACCACCAATATGAATTTCGCCTTCGTGTTAGTCAAGTAGCCATACCTAAGGGACAAGACAACAATTTCACCAATTGCGAATTCCAAGCTTGATAACCCAAACACATCAAGAAGTTGCTACTGAATCTATATTGAGCTAATTCCTTATTTCATTTTGAAACCAAATGAACTGGTAAAGGAATTGTAATACAATCAGTTAAGCAAATGCGACGTTAGTTCTTACACTTTATAACCCTCGGCAGGGTAAAGCACTCCCAAAAACGTCTCACTCGGCATGGAACCAGAAGTTTTTGGATTATTCACTGTAACAGTACCATTTCCATAATCAAACTCCTAAGTGGAGTAAGAATCTTAATGAGTGAAGGCAGAATCAGACAATGAGGAGTGCAAAGTGCAAAGTGCAAACACCAATTGCCAAGAGAAAGAAACAAATCCCTGACGCAAATGCAATTACAAAGACAGCTTAAGAATACGATAATTAACCAGGGCAAAGAAAGAGCTAGGTCACGTCTCATACAAAATTTCCTAAATCCAAAGCAAAATGTGAATTGATACTCTATAAGATAGTACTTATGAAATTAAAACAGCACCTCGTTCATCGATGACATCGAGTGAGCAATGAACGATGTGGTGGAGTTTGAGTGCGTGATCAGCCTCCGTGAAGCTCTGAATATAAAGCGAATTGTTCTGTTCACAGCGAATCCGGCGGTCAGACAAAAATCAAAACGATGGGGATCGTCCGAATAGGATCAGAATAATCTCGCATTTTCGTCGACGAGTAAAGATGACAATCGCGAGGAGACGAGTAGGGTGCACCTGGTGGCCGACGACGGCGACACAGACGATCATCTTCTTCGGTTGCCGCTATGCAACGCTAACGATAATGAAATTTTCTTTTGCTCGCGGATTGTAGTTGTATATCAGCGCTTAAATGCGGAATAGTAATAGTTGTCCAGACTTCCCCTTTTGGGTTATTTAAAGGTCCAAACCATGAACCCCATATAATTTAGGACTCGTACTTTTAAATTTTTTATAAATCAATCTCTTAGATGAGTTGGTCAGTCAATTTAAGTTATACGTTGGGATCTCGTTTGTCATTCTTTGACCAAACTAATAGACTTGACCATGTCGTCGCTCATGAAGATACTCAACCGGTAGCAAATGACATCTGAATGTGTGACTTTATTTGACTAACCAACTCATTTTTAAATTGAATAGCCTTAAACTTAGAAATGCAAGTCCTGAGTTGGGCTAATTCATAATTCATGCCCTTAAGTGATCTAGTAGGCAAAGTTCAGAATATTGTTTTGCATTTAAAAATCAAAATTAGAATACTTTTGTTTTTGCAAGAATTTGTACATTACTTAATAACAATAGATTTACATAAAAAAAATAACGGCAAAAAGAGCAAATTTGTCACTAAATTATAGCAGTCAAATAATTTTTTCACTTTTTTTTTGCAGGTGAATTTTGTCACTAATCTTTTCAAAATGTACAAATTTACCATGAATATTTTATGTTGAGAGTAAATCTGCTACTTGCTACCAACCGTTAAAATTGCTTAAAGTGCCAAACATAAGAAAATGAAAAAAAAAATACAATTTTCAATTTCAAGTTTCCCTTATGTTTTTGAATCTACCATTTTCACCATCATTTTTGCTTCAACAAATCTCTATATCTTTCATCACCCTCCACCATTTCTGTTGTTGGTACCTTTATTCTTCCATATATACTAGCAACTAGCAACACTCCCGCAAATGCTCCTTAAAACAAACTCTGATCAAATAATGTTGATATTAAATCTAGAGGCATTATAGTTCTAGAATAAAATATTAATAGCAGGAAGCTGTGGAGAGTTGCTTAATAATAACAAAGAAGGTGAAAACAAAAAAACTCAACAATTGGGATGTGTAGTCAAAAATAGAGTTTTGACTCATTTAGGTATTGTAAAAAGTCTAGTAGCTAAGGGTTGAGGAGAAAATCTTCAGGAATTATTTAAGAGTTATGTTAGGGAATATTCTTTGACCAAACGAAATATGCCTATAATGAAAACATTAATGATAAATTTATTTGAAAAAAAATAGTGTTAAAATTACTATACCCTGTATCGTTTTGTGGCAAATTTGCCCTGTCGCCGAAAAATAACAATAGTGGTAGTCATGATAACCATAACAGTATAGGCCCATCAAAACTGGAGTTATTTGCACAAATCATAATAGAAGACCAAAACTGGCCCAAGAGCTAATTTCTCACGTTGCCTCTTCTTTTCGTCCTCCACCGTTTCCACTCTGAAATTTTCTGGGCGTCTCTTTGTTCCTACGAGCAGAGCTGTAGATCAGCTATTCCCATCCAATCGGCGGCCTTTCACTTTCGCTAGTGATTTTCCAGGTAAAACCAGCTCCCTTCTTCTACTTTAATCACCTTGTCCAATTTTACTCGCCACTTTTCCCTGAAAATTTTGTTTCAATTTTTCATCCAGAGAATCCGAAATCAAGCATATATATAGAATAATGGAAGAAGAAACAACACTACTTCCTGATTACATCAATGCTTCGGAACCTGATCATAAAAGCGTCGACGAAGAGTGTCGCTTCAGAAATGTTGCCCAAGTAAAGGCACGGACTCGTGAGGAAGAGCAAGGTAGCTATCTTTGTCAACTCTATTTTGGATCACCCTGTTACGATGAACGAATTAAATGGGAAATCGGGTTTTGATAAACATCAATACTTGCCGATTGGAATGAAATATATGTTGTTGTGCTCAAGTGGTTTTTATACAGCTGGAATATTTGTTGGGAAGGAAATAATTTCTGATTTTTCTATGGTAGAAATCGTGGGAGGTAATAATGGCAGTGTTGAGCCTGAGAAAAATGCGCCTGGCAAAGAGCATGATGTACGCCATGAAGTACCTCCTAATGAAGAAGCTTCTGAGGACTATCAGTATCACCCCAGTTGTGAGAATGCTGAGGGAGATATCCAGAATTTAACCGGGAGGGCAAAGGAGCCGTTTGCATTGAGGTTGAAGGTGGTTAGTAAACTTGGCTTACTGATGGAAAAGCTTCAGTTTTTAGTTGCTTTCTTTATTATCTAATCTGCATTACTTTCCTTTTCCGCATATAGGTGTTGGAGAGATTCAACTTACTTGTGTTATCAATTCTAAATTATGGACACACTAAGTTGGCCTTAAATATATCTGGCTTAAAATATCTTCTTATCTTGAATCCAATAATTGTTAGGAAGCAGCGATTTACTTAAGCTAAAATGAAGTTTTCTGTTAATTAAATAAAAACAAGTTTTTTATTTGTTCAAGTTCAGTTAGATGTTAAATTTTCTGCTTCATGTTATCAGGTACTTTATAGCTGAAACATTACTAGGTTTAGGTTTTTCTCATTCAATGGTTCTTTAGATTGAGTTGTTTGTGAATATAGTTTGAACCTGCCTGATTATCTTGTATCCATGTCTGCTCAGACGGACACTGAGCAGGAGCAATATAGCTTAGCTTCTGAAGCCAGTGAATCCACCACAACAAGTTTGCACAGTAATGGTGCCTGGAGGCAAGTTGATTCTATGGCAAGGCAATTTGTTGGCAATGACGCAAGTGATCATTGCGAAGAAGTTAGTAAAATGGAACCTTTTTCCAGGGACTTGCAAGCTGTCAAGTGTATTTTTCGACAAGACATTGTTAGAAGTAATAAAACTGGTGCTATTGGAATTGTTACTGAAGTTGCCGGTGACTCAGATTCAGATGGCAGTATAAGTGCTGATGAAGATGATGAAGATGACGAGGATGAGGATGTTGGAGATGAACAAGGTGATGGTGTTGCCAATACCAATGCCAGTGAGAGTAATGACAAAAACAATGGACAGAGAGAGTATAAATGTGCCGATCTTCAGGAAGATCAAGTTCGAGTTATTTGGTTGGGTCCTACTGAACCTGTTCATTCTTTCAAGGATCTAACTGTACTTGATAGAGAATTCTTACATGGGGATTATGTTGCATCTGCTTCAGACCCAACAGGGCAAATTGGAGTTGTAGTGGATGTAAATATCTCTGTTGATCTGTTGGCTCAAGATGATTCCTACACTATAAAAGATGTATCAACTAAGGAAATAAAACGGGTTAGGGAATTCGCTGTGGGTGATTATGTAGTCCTTGGTCCCTGGCTAGGAAGAGTTGATGATGTCTTCGACAATGTAACAGTATTGTTTGATGATGGTTCTGTATGTAAAGTTGTAAGGGCTGAACCCACACGTTTGAGACCATTTCTACCCTTTGAAGATAATGGTCATGTTCCTTATCACCCTGGCCAGCGTGTAAGGGCAAGTTCTTCGTCAGTTTTCAAGAATTCTAGATGGTTATCAGGCTTGTGGAAAGCAAACAGATTGGAAGGTACTGTAACCAAGGTAACACCTGGTTCTGTGTTTGTATATTGGATAGCATCATCTGGATATGGGCCAGATTCTTCTACTTCTCCAGCTGAAGAGCAGAATCCGAAGAACTTGAAACTCCTCTCTTGTTTTGTTCATGCTAATTGGCAAGTTTTTGATTGGTGTCTCCTTCCATCTTCATCACAATCATCCTCCATTGCCTTAGACAAGGACATATCAAAATCAAGATCTGGAGATACCATTAAAAGCAAGAGAAAATATGGTCGGTTGGGGAGTGGGACTAGTTCAAAAGAAGTAAATTTGGATGAATCAAATGAGGCTGTTGAATTATTGCACGTTGACACCAAGCATGTACCTAGTGAAGGGAACAGAAAGGCTAAAGCTTCACCAGAATCTAGCACTTGTAGTAGTTCCTTATTTGTGTCGAAGGAACCTGTTCATGAACCTTGGCCTCTTCATCGCAAGAAGATACGTAAAGTTGTGATTAGGAAAGATAAGAAGCTACGGAAGAAAGAAGAAAATTTTGAAAAAGCACTTCTGATTGTTAACAGTAAAACAAAGGTTGATGTGGCATGGCAAGATGGAACTATAGAATGTGGAATTGAGTCAACAGCTTTAATTCCAATTGATACTCCAGGTGATCAAGAATTTGTTGCTGAACAGTATGTTGTGGAGAAGTCATCTGATGATGTTGGTGATGCTCATGAACCGAGGCATGTTGGCATTGTCAGAAGTGTTAATGCAAAAGAGCGGACTGCTAGTATAAGGTGGTTGAAGCCTGTTGCCAGAGCAGAGGATCCTCGTGAGTTTGACAGGGAGGAAATTGTAAGTGTCTATGAGATTGAGGGCCATCCAGATTATGATTATTGTTATGGAGATGTTGTAGTTCGATTGTGCCCTGTCTCCTCACCAAAGGAATCAGCTTCTGGTGGGGTTTCCATTGAGGATCTGATGCAGCAATCTGGACCAGCTCAGCCAGAACAAGATCCTAAGCACTGTGGAGGTCAAGATGTTGAGGATGCATCAGGAAATGGGGATTCTATGGCCTTTGATGATCTCTCCTGGGTAGGAAATATAACTGGGCTTAAAAATGGTGATATTGAAGTCACATGGGCAGACGGGATGGTTTCAATGGTATGTTCAATCTCTCATTCTTTTGGGTACGCCTTCTTTATTTTATACTACTATTTCTTCTAGCTGCTTGTTTGATGCTTCAATAATAATCATTGCTATGTTAATGATGATCATCATCTGGTTCAACAGTAATCCTCAAAAGAAGAGCCCCAGGTGCAACAGGATAACATAGATATGTAAAGTACCTTTTGTATCGACTGTTAGTGTAGATGAGTGTTCTAGATGGATTTTCCCATCTATTTGGCCTATGTGATTCTGTAACTGTTGGTGTTAGTACCATCAGAACTAATGTTGAATTGGGGAAATTAAAGTCAGTATCAACTCCATGAATGGTTTGGTGCAGTTACTTAGATAAGTAAAAGGGAAAGCAAAAATAACTGAATTATGCTGTAATGGTTTCAGATTCTGTAATCCTTGTGGCAATTTGATGATGTTGATATATGTTTCTCTGCGTATGGTACTTCTTTTTACATATATAGCTGCTGTCATTAATTTTCTGCGACTTGGTAAAAGATATTTATTTACGTTTTGGGTCTTCATAGGTTGGACCTCAAGCAATTTATGTTGTTGGTAGAGATGATGATGAGTCGGTTGTTGGTGGGAGTGAAGTAGGTGATGATGCTGGTAGTTGGGAAACAGTTGATGATGATGATGATGATGATGATGGTGATGATGATGATGATATTGATCAGATGGAGACACACGACACTACCCAACAGGTTTGTTCTTTTTTTCATCCGTAACCATCATATTGGTTTCAATAAGTCAATAGGAGTAAGATTAAGGAAATTTCTTATTTAGAGTAGTTAGTGTTTTGAGCATGTGAATGTCAATTGTCAAGCATCATGTTCAAACTTAACTATAAGATAATTGCTGTTGAGCATTTAAGCATCTTCAGTAGTTTAATTAAATGCTTAAATGCAAAATGACTGAATCTTGGAAGTAGGACCACTAGATTGATTTTTGCACTTTAGATGTATGCTTCATGTGCGCGAGCACTTAAACTCATTTGTGTTGTACTTGAAAATTTTGTTCATCACTTAATTACCTTCAAAGCTAATCCAATCATTAGTAGTCTTCTTTCTTGCAGTCATATTGCAAGTGATTGATATAAATGCTTGTTGTATAGGAGCAGGGCAGAGGTACCAATTCAGGGACTGGGGAGACCTTAGAGAATAATACTGTGAGAAATGCAGCGATGTCACTCTCTTTAGCAGCCCTTGATTTTATGAGCAGACTGGCTAGTGGATTGTTTTCAGGAAGGCGTAAAAATGTGGATGTGGCTGATAAAGACCATGAAGTCAAGTGCCAGGGAATACTGGATAATTCTGATGAAAAAAGTTCTCAAGGCCAATCTAGCTCTAACAAGTCTGGTGTTGTTGATGATTATATTGGAGAAAGCATGGATGAAACAGGAAAAGAACAAGTCAGCACAAGTGCTCATGAATTTTCAGTTTCAGCCAAAAGTTCAAGTGAGGTTGGAGCTGAAGAATCAGAGCATGGAACATACACTGTTGATAGCATATGGAGTTTCAAGCGGTTTGATATATCTAAAGATCCAGTAGATCATTATTTTCTGGGTGCAAGTGGACAGGTATTTGTTCTTTTCTTTATACATGTTGCTACAAAGGGCTTGATGCTGTAAAACATGTTGATTAGGAGAATTCCTTGGTCCTTCTATATATCATTGTATATCTTTTAATGCAATGACTGGGATTGAGTCATTAATCAAGAATGTGAGATTGTATGGAACTGGGTTAACATTATAGGTTTTATTTCTTTTTCCCTTTCGCTCCTTCCTAGTCCAATATTTGACTTGATCTAAACCAGATGAACTTCGGTTGTGTAATTAATTATGCATTCTATTAGTCTCAGCTATGACAAAGAATACACCATATCTGTTATCCAAGAGAACTAATCAAAACCATTCTGTTTAATTATGCATTCAGGATAGTAATGGGAGGAAGTGGCTTAAGAAGGTTCAGCAAGATTGGAACATCCTTCAGAACAACCTGCCAGGTAAGAATTGTGAGAATATGTCTTGGAAATTTCTCTAATCTCTGACTATAGCAACTTTTTCACATATTTGTTGGGAAATTTTTTAGCAGAGGGGATATATGTACGAGTTTATGAGGACAGGATGGACCTCTTGAGGGCCGTAATAATAGGGGCATATGGGACGCCTTATCAAGATGGTCTGTTCTTTTTTGATTTTCATCTTCCTCCTGAGTATCCTGATGTTCCACCGGTAAGATTGAGGAACTTTTCTATTTAGTGATCAAAATGGTAGAAATCTAATGGTATCCCTAATTGGTAACTTTCCCCCTTTTTGTCTCTGCATTTGATTCTGCAGTCAGCGTATTATCATTCTGGTGGTTGGAGGATAAATCCAAATCTGTATGAGGAAGGCAAGGTTTGTCTTAGCCTTCTAAACACATGGACTGGCAGGGGAAATGAAGTATGGGATCCAATATCATCTAGCATTCTTCAGGTTCTTGTTTCCCTCCAGGGATTGGTGCTAAATTCTAAGCCATATTTCAATGAAGCTGGCTATGATAAGCAGATTGGAACTGCCGAGGGAGAGAAAAATTCCCTTGCATACAATGAAAATACTTTTTTGTTGAACTGCAAGACAATGATGTATCTCATGCGTAAGCCTCCCAAGGTGATAGCTCAATTTCAATTTCTTTACATTCTATTCACTTATGTATTTTCTTGCCAGCGCGGATATGCATCATCTCTGTTTAATTTTAAACCACAAAGTATTGGGAAGAAGAAATGCTGTTTTTCCTGCTGTTTTAAAATCATTTTGCTTCAAACCTTGGTTCTAAATCACTTATAAATTCTTGAATATGAAGAAGCTCGTACAAGTGGTCCGTCTCACATTCTTGAATGTCAGAGACATTGCTGATATGAAGACTGTTTAGAGTGGACAGCAAATAATAGCAGCTGACTTATCTGGTTTTCAACATCTGCTTGCGATTTCTTTCCACATCTTGTTTGCATGTGTGGGTTAGATAAGGTTGTCTTTTGTCTCTCCAGGACTTTGAAGATCTTATCAGGCAACATTTCAAAAGACGAGGTTATTACGTCCTTAAGGCCTGCAATACGTACATGAAAGGGTACTTAATTGGCTCACTAGCTGAAGATGCATCAGTAGGTGACCATGAAACTGCGAACTTCACTTCAGTGGGTTTCAAGCTGATGTTAGGCAAGATTATGCCAAAGCTTATTCTGGCTCTGAATGAAGTTGGAGCTGATTGTCATGAATTTGAGCATCGGCAGCAATCATCATAAACTGCAAGTGCAAAGGCTAACAGTCAGCACTGCCAACAAATAGAAAGGTGAGTGCTGACACTGTGATTTTGAAATGTTTGTTAGTGTAAAGAATCATTCATTGACCATGAATTTTTATATGGTTTGTTTAAAAATTCCCCTTATTTATCCAGTGCTGAAAATTTTGCTCCAGAGTTGTGGTTTGAAATTTTTTGTCAGCCAGCATGAGAGGATATATTGTGCACATTTCTTATTTATTTTTCCTCCAGTTTTGTGCCAGTGATAGAGATAACAATTGAAACTCAAGTTGAAGAAGTTGTATTGTCATACAGTAGAATCAGCATAGGGTTTCATGGTAGCGGAGTAAATTCCGAAAGTTTTGTGATGATTTTCAGTGGAACATCAGCACCCACCGGCTAAACTTTTGATAAAAATCAATGTGGTGGTTTGATTCGATTGTAATACTGTCATCTGTTACGTGCACTACCACAGCAAGCGTTCAACTCATGTTCCTACATCTTCCCTTCTTTTGATTCTAAAAACTCTTATTGGCGGGCTGCGCTAAGAGCTGTACTGTGATTCAAAAGTTGAGCATTAGACTGCAGAAACAACCATCCAGCCGTAAATTTTCACTGATAGCGTTTGAAAGAAGCTATTTGCTTTGCACCATTAATAAACTGTCCTGAACTCTGTGCCAATAAGCAACTCTTCCATCGGTAGTAACAGCAAAAAGTGGTCCCAACACCTAATTCAACATAAGCCTCTTTTCAGGAGAAGTCACTAGCTGCCTACCGATGGCAGCTTGAATTCAGTATAGCAGTGTTATCAAACCTGGAATGGACCAACCAGTTCAACTGGTTGGACCATGACCTAATGCTGCAGCTGAGTTGGGTGGGTTGGTTAAGACGGGGTCACCCCATATGACTCATCTGACTACATTTGATTCTTCTTTCAACTCCTGTTCCACTTCTCCAACTCACTGAAACAGCCAGAACGAAACTCAAGAGGACCGCGAAAAACAGAAAAGACAGAAGACTTGGCTTTCTACACGGTCTACCGAAAGACGGAGGCCGGAATCTCTTTAACTTCAACCAAAAGAAACGCGACCTTCGCCGCATCAGCAACAAAGTGGGAAAAAATGTGATGGGGGTCTTAGTCCATTTATATATTTTAAGACCACTGCATCACATAATGGGTTGAGATTCAACTCCTCGCATGTGGAAAGGATTTGTTATTTTCTGTAGCGGATGTGTGTGTTGGGGTGGATCATATATAATCATTGAACCATCCTCTTCTCTTGTAAAGCTTCTGAGATTAAAAAAAAAAACAAACGAATTAAGTTGTTTTTACCGGGTCACCTCAAAAGCCTACAAACAACAATCATTGTTATAATCGTCAAAGCAAAGCACGGTAGAGAAAAACAAACCCGCGTTTGTGATGAAAGGTAATGCCTTGTGTTCCAAGTCTCCCAATTTATTTTATCATTTTGTACAGCCATGACTTGGGATCTTTGGAGTCCACACCACAAAGATGTGTTGTGCAGAATTAATTGATCAATATTTACTCAATAACATCGATCAATCAACTCATAGAGTTTGATATATATGAGAGCTATCATAAAGTTTTGGACCAAACAATCCCTTGGATGGGCTCTTGTAGATTAATGTGCAAAGCAATGCAGGAGAAGATGTTCCTGTGCGGCAAGCTTAGCTTCTTAATCCTTGTTTTGTTAAGCTCCATGTTCTTCAAAGCCGCCTCGCCTGAAACTTACACCGTCGGTGACAACGACGGTTGGGATGATGATGTTGATTTCAACACTTGGGCTCGGAAGTACGATTTCAAGGTCGGCGATGTTCTGCGTACGTATCGATCTTTTTGTTTTTGCCCCTTAGTTTATAATTGCGATCTTTTTTGCTTTCAATTCAAGTAATTGAACTGAACAATTCTCTATCACCTTGGTGTATATTGGTAGTGTTCAGTTATATGAAAACGGAGCACGACGTGTGCCAAGTGACAGAGGCGGCATACAGAAGTTGCGATGGGAGAGAGGGGTTGGTGGCGAAATACGATAGCGGCAACGATTTGGTGGAGCTGAAGGAGGCCAAGATGTATTGGTTTCTTTGCTCCACCCCCGGGCATTGCTTAGGGGGCATGAGGTTTGGAATTGATGTGAAGCAGAGGCAGGCCTCTAATTCCACAAATCCACCATCCAATAATTCTAATTGTGTGGGCTCTCATCCCTTTGTCAGCCTCAGCCTCATCCTCGGCGTTTTTCCTGTCTGATAAATATGTTACTATTGATCTGTTTCCTTTTAATGTTTGGTGGTGGTGCTTACATTCATTTCAATGATTGTCACGAGAAGCTAGGCTGGCTAGTTGTATGTATATATAAAACATGAGTCAATATATGAAAGGGAATAAATCTGCAGTAGGATTAACTATATATACTTGGATGCTCTTAAATTGCACAAATTAGGCTGCTACAACAGGAATTCCTTCCTTATTATGCCAGAGAAATAAAAAGAAACTAGAATTGCATGATCATTCATGATGGAAAGGAAAGCAATTAGTATATGCATGCTTATCAAGTCGATGGCTTGACTAATTATGGAAGTGATGGAGATGGTGAGTGGGGGTGATGAGCGGGTGATCGTGGAAGTGATGATTAAGCTGATGCTGATGGTCGTGGTGGTGATGGCGGCAGTCTCCGCCCCCGTCCTTGGGCTCTGAGGGGCACTTCATCATCTCTGCCCACCCCCTCGAACTCATAATTGGCTTCCTTGTCACCTCCAGCAGTGTTTCCCTCACATGATCAGTCTGAAGCATTTCACTGTCCTTTTTCTGCCATCCAATGCACAGAACCCACTAATTACAATCACTTTCAAAACTGGTTAAGAAAACATAACTTCAGGGGAAATTGCAATTTCATCTACCTCACGGGAAAGCAACTGCTTTTTACAAACGGCTCTAGCTGTTGTTTCCAATGTGGGGGTAAAATGGTAAAAAAAAATAAATTGACTAAAAACTGAAAAGCCGCCTCGCTACATTACAGACGTACCTCGACCTTGAACACGTTAGAGACAAGGCCTCTAAAGCTGGTGACATTGGCATTTGTAACTTCAAGCCCCAAAGTGTCCAAAACCTCCATCAGTCTTAAAAATCCACCCGTCTTGTGCTCGCAGAAAACCTTTACAAAGAACTCGTTCCCATCTATCTGAGCCACTTCTACTTGAGGCTACAATTAATTATATCATGGATGGTCATTCTATTTCATGTATAATATGACCCTCATTTCTTCCTAATAAGACTTTATAAATAAGATTTGTAAAATTAAATCTCACATTAATTAATTATTTAGGTCACCAATCTATTAATTACAACCTAATTGTATAGATACCTCCATCTGCTGCGTCTTCTCACTGGTGCTTATTTCCGTATCTGGATTTTGGTTTGAGGCAGCGCCATTCACATCGTAAACGCTATTCATGATCTTTTCATGCATATGCTCCGCTGCCGGGTCCAACGACACGACGGTGCTGGTAACACAAGAGTTCTTAGTTCCCCCCTCGTCGTCCGAGTGCTCCTCCAGTTCATCTTGCAGTTCCTTCGCCTGATTCTGCAACTCTCTCACGAACTCAATCGCATCTCCCAGAATAGAAGCTCTATCCAACTGCACCATATTCATGTGTATAGCTCAAGGCTTCATCCCAGCTAGCAGCTAATAAAGATGAAAATTACTAGCAAGTCTTTTGTTACTGGAAACCTTAGAGATTTTAGGGACCAAAGCACGAAGGGCGTAGAGCCTGTCATTAAGCTTCTTTCTTCTTTTCCTCTCAGCAACAAGGTTCTTAGACTGAGGCCCCTTCCCGTTCCCTCTTCTGTACCGTCCCTCATCCTCATCGTCCATGTTAAGGTCACTACAATCCGAGACAGAATCGCCCCGTCCGTTCTCCTTCTTGACGCCCTCTTTCTGGTCATCCATCTCAGCCGCTTCACCCATCAGCATGGAGGTCTGAAAAGGGTCGACCATTTCCTGAATAACCGGGCTCATCATGTTCTCTGCACAATTCGGTTTGTTCACGTACCCTTCGAACAACATCTCGTTTCTGTACTGGTTCATGTCCATGACACTGGTATCCTTTTCTTGGTCATATCCATGATCAATAGCTGTGAAATTATTTGTCTCCTCCATGGTGGTTGAGCTGATGTTCAGCGCTTCTTGCTCCAGTGAAATGCTACATTGCGCGATGATGAAGTCTATCACGCTTTGATCTTCTGGAACCTGGGATTTTAATCACATATATAGTTCGATGATTAATCTGTTATCGGAAACTGACAACTGAAGTAAAAAAGACCTTGACCCAGTTACTAAAAAGAGTAGTGGTTTAATTTTTTTTACTTGTTTGGTAACAAAAAGCTCAAGCAGTCCTCCAGGAACTGGTACCAGAACCCTCGTCCCAAGTGAGTCCTGCAAAAAACAAGCTGTTTTCACCAAGTCTATGTATATTGACTACTTTATATGCTTTTATTACTTTTATTCCTTATTGACGATGGAAAATGATACAGATTAGTACAGTATCACTGACCTGCTCCGAGACGGTTGAATTCAAGGCATTGGAAAATTCTAACCATCTGAGTTGGTTTGAAAGCAAAACCTGTGCATGAATCCTGCATAAGAATGATACTAAGTCCAGTTTTAGATTAGAAGAAGAAGAAGAAGAAGCTATAATCTTAATTACTACTATACTACAGAATAACAATGAGATAAGTAATTACCCAGAGGAATTAAGGGGGATGGAACAAGGAAGAAGGGCCAGAAGATCACAAGACTTGGTTCTTGGATGCTGAAACATCACATCCCTGCAAGAAAGAGCTGAATTTACAGGAAAGTGATGAACTTCTTCTCCAACATGCTGTCCATTTTGAACAGCTCCACCGCAACAGCAATCATGCCACTCAATAAACCTAAACATGAGGGGGGGAAGAAAAAGTTGTAGTTAGCGCAATCATATAGATAGATATAGATGAACTAGTAAAAAAGATATCATGTGTTAGCTAAGTAATTTAATGATGCAGCAACCTTTGGTCATCACTGAGCTGCCAGAGAACACAGTAGTCCCAAGCTTTGGAAGCCACGAGGGGTCTGAGCCTGTCCGTGAGATTATGAAGAATGTTGATCATCATGCTACGTACGTACGTTGCACCTGCTACAGAATGATGAAAATAGTTCACATGTGTGCTTACAGAATCGTATCAGAGTGAGTATATGTATCAGCTACATAGATTTTGTCAGGAAATCAAATAAGGAGATTCGACATAAGCCGGAAAAGTATAAAAGAAGGTACTTTTCCCAGAAGCTGCTTTTAGATCAACCAGACAGTTGACACATTCTCTACCCTATTATAGTACACTCACAAGCAACAAATTGTACATAGAAAGTTACGGGAGAGAAAGAGGGTGACCTGGTGCAGTAACTGAAATGAAGAAGAAGAAGAAGAAAAATGGACTCATTTGTCCCAACAATGTTGCCGTTTATATCTGGAAACCGGGATGTTACTACGGTAGGTGAACTGCAGAGCTTGCATGAAAAATCAAAATTACTCTACAACTAATTAGAGCAAGATTGAATATGAACCGTCAGATGCAGGTGAGTTCATGTCATGGATCGCGGCAACAAAGCAGGTGATCACACCCCAGGAGAATAGTAATTGTATGGTAAAGCTTGAAAGGAAAAAGGAAAAAACAGATCAGTTGTAAAGATGACAAGCGCATATTGCATGAGCTAAGATGGCGTACAAAACCCTAACTAACTTACACCTTTCTCATTTCGTTTGGGTTTATCTATTCTCTTGTGTGTCAACTACTCTGCAATATATAGTGAAGCAAAAAAAGCAGGGATTTTGTGAGTGAAAAAGATCGATTTCAGATGCAAGACAATTAAAATTACTTCTGGGATTGGTTGTTTTGTCCCCAGTTTTGATGACAGATAAACTGTTTGGCAACTACGAAGGTTGCCAACTAGAACAGAGATAAACTCGTTCTAGCTAGCTAGGTTTATATTTTACCCCATCACAGCTCACATAACTGCTCGGAACCTTGTAATTTTTTTTTACCTACTCAAGATACAATACACGGCATAACAAGGATTTAGAAAGGGAACTTTAAAATTTGTAGTACTCTACTCTGTCATGAATGGTATTTTTTGGATCACTGAAGATTAAATGAAGAATCTGCTAGTGAAACGAAAATGTTTTTTATTAACTTCTTTTTTTTTAACGTGGATTAATTGTAGTAGCCATCTTGGCTCTGATTCTGTGGTTGATTATTTATTTTAGTAGTTCATTTGTGATATATGCCACTTCTAACTTCTTTAGTTTGATCTTGCCAAAACCCTTTAGCATTATACTTTGTCAGCGGCTTAACTAAAAACTGAGAACTTTTTTTACCTTTTTAAATTTGCTTTAACCTCAATTTTTTTATATTAGCGTTTATATATATATTTTTAAATAATTGTATTCAAAAGCTATACATTTTATCTATTACACATTTTTTTTATCAGAAAAAAAAATATTAATAAAAATATAAAGTACACCTCTAAGTACTAGAATGATACTAGAACAAATCACCCTCAAGAGCCCTTCATAAAATAAAAGTACACCGAATCTCAAAATATATCAAATCCCAAGTCCCTTTTTAAATCTCACGTAACTTGAAAAAACTCAACATTCGCTATCAACACAAAAAAAAAACTAACTAACTAATTTAGATATTACGAGGTTCAAAAGCTTCATGCGTCGCGGCGGTCACATAATATCATAATATTAAGAAAAATAATAATCAAGAAAAATAATAAAATTAGTTTGAGGACCTAAAGAGAAAATATAAAAATCTTATGCATTAAGAGTTTAACAATTAATTTAGAAAAAAATTAAGGAAAAAAACTCTTTTTTACTAAAAAAGATAAATAAACCATAATGACCAATGTTTTAGTTTAGAAAGCAACAAACCATTGAAAAAAAAAGAAGTAAGAGATTAAACAAAAACACAAAAATTAAGTAGTTACTAAGTTTAGGGTCGAGAATGTCAAGATGATAAAAATTAGGGTCTAATATGAGAAATGGAAACAATACAGGGACTGGAAACGCAGTTCACAAAAAAGAAACGTGAAACAGAATGAAAGTGGGATACTTTCAAGAAACGCCCTAAAAATGAGAATTTATTTCAAAAAGCTAACCAAACTTATAAACAAAGCAATCGCGTAAAAAAAAAAAGGGTCAGCCGAACCATCCCAAAACCAATGGACAAAACCATTTGAGGGACAAAACCGATTGCAAAAGTTGGGGACTACTATGATAAAATTGTCATGTTGGGGGACCAAAAGGGGAATTTGAACATTCCACTGGAAGTAAAAATAAAAAAAAAAAAAAATGGAAGCGGGGACTTGCAATAAAATGGACAAATATGCCTTCATTCCCTAAATTATTGGTTTTGGCAAGTAACAATCTCCATACTTTATTATCTTCCGATCTCACCATCATCAACAAATAGTCTTCGCTATCTTGCGATAGAAGGAGAAAGTAAGGGATCAACATGGCAAATGTGAAATATTCAGGGACCAAATGTGAGGTTTTACCACAAAATGGGAAAAAGCAAAAAAAAAAAAAAAAAGCTACGGAAGGGCAAAATCGTAAGGACACTGTTTTTTGCTGTTCAAATGAACAGTAACCACCCCACGGGTTTTAGTATATAGTATAATTAGCCACAATCTCTAAGACTTAAAAATAGAGAGAAAAATAGTAATCTAATATTTGATCCCCCATGTCAATCTTTTCAATTCAATCTTCAGTGCTGCTCTTTTCCACTACCCTTTTGATTTTTTTCACCCATTCCTCAAATTCTTAGTCTTGTTAAAATTCTCTAAAATACTCAACGTTATTTCATCACAACGATCATAGAACTCTATACCTCCAATACTATCCTTAACACAATCTGAGAACCCAATATCTTCCAATGCTGAATCTTTTGATGGGCATACGAAATTGCTCCAATCTTGTCCCTACAATTTATCCACTACCTTCAAAATTGGCGGAGCCTTATAAAATATTAAATAAGAATCATCCTTATCAACTTTTTCCCCCCACCATTAAATCCAACTTAATATTGTTTTCCTTTTTACTAGAAAAGATAGACCCATTATTCTCTATAAGTTTTGACCCGATAGACTCATTAAAAAAAGACCTATTCTCAAGCCCACCACAGACTAGCTCAAATTTACTAGAATTCTTTAAAAATTCAAGCCCAAGTGAGCTTATCTATTACACATAAATAAAATTAATTTATGTAAATATGCATTATTTAGTCCAAAATTAAAATGGGGAAACTGACAACTTTGTTCGGACAAGTGGACTATTAACTTAGTTGATAAAAAAAACGGACTATAGTCTATGTTACCTATATAGAGCGTATAGTATCAAGTGGAGGCTGAAGTCGGATTGCTCTTTCTCAGTCCAATCTTTGGTGGATCTTAAGCAAAATTAAGGTTGTTCTCTTCAGATGGAGTAAGGTTGTTCGTGTGAAGATAAATCATGTTGTGTGGAAGGTTGTACAAGGGAGCTAACTGCCCTACAAGAACTAATCTACCAAAAAGAGGTGTCCATCAACAGACATTGCTATATTCTTTGTGCTGCATGCCAGCTTGCCGAATCGGAGGATCATTTGTCAATTAACTGGCCCGCTGCTTAACAAGTGTCTGATGCCATCTTCTGGTGCTCGGGGTCACTTAATTAATCAGATGATGACTCAATCACCTGTGAAATTTGATAATAGGGAGATTAGTAAGATTTGGGAAATTCTTTCTGTTTTTATGTTAATTTTCATGTTGCGATAATTGTAAGATTGCAGGTGTTTTTCTGAAGATTTGTGGTGAAAATGACTCCGGAGAATGGGGTGAGGACACAATGACTTTTCCTTTTCCTTTTTTTTTTTTTTGGTTGTATATTTAAGTCTTAAAGTGGAGAGTTCAAATGAGTTTAGTATAGGAAATTATGTGTAGAAAACTTACTAAATAAGGAAATGGTGCAAAAAACCTGGAATAGCTCAAAATAGAATATAGTGCAGAAAATTTGGGGTGAAGGGCGTATAAAATTATATTATGTCATTTAGAAAATACAATTGAAGCAAATTGAAATTTATGTATTAAGTATAAATCTTAAATAATAACTAAAAATTAGGGCCTCAACGTATAATTAATCTATTAATTTTAATCTTTAAAATGAACTTCGGAGATAAATGTAGGTAAACTTTAGAGGTTTTCGAAAGGTTTATGAAATTAGAGGGTCATAAATATAATTTTAACTAAACTTCGGGAATTTTGTAATTCTCATAAATATTAAGGTGAAAATGATGGATAAGAAAAGGACAGGTTCACCAAATTAATTAATACAAAGTTTTCAAGACGATATTGTTTATTCAAATGTCTCGTAGCTTCTTGCATACTATGGCATTTCAGACCAGAATGAATTTCAAAAGGGAGATTCTTGCGTCCATCCTGGTGGATGTAAATTACTAGATGGAATTCTAATGGTGTTAATATCGATGGATAAGATAATTTTTTATTTTTAAATTTTGACATTAATATCATGATATTTTAAATTTAAAATTAAAAATAAAATAATTACATCTCATTATCTCTATTAAACAACAAGGATTGATCATTTTCCTCGATCATGAGAATTAAAATAAAAAAAAAGGTTGTGCAATTTTTATATAACAAGCTAGCCTGAGTAAATAATTCTTCTTCTTCTTTGTTCTCTCCTCTCTTTTCTTTCCCACTTTCTCACTTGTTTTTAGTTTCACAAGTTAAGGAAAATGATGTTTTAATTAGAACACAAAGTGTATATTGATTTCATATTTTACAATAATCATGATATTTTGAATTTAAAATTAATAAGAAGATAATCATACTATTTTTAAGATTTTTGTCTATAGTCGTAGACACTAGACTAACAAATTTATACATTAATATAACATAATTAGACATTAAGAAAGCAGTCACAGCCTCATAGGCACTAGAACTGCAATCTTAGACACTAGACTAATAAATTTATACACCAATATAACATAATTGGATATCATAAAAGTATTACTAGATACTAGTACAATAGTTTTAGACACTAGAATAACATTATTAGACACCGAGATAACAGCACTGTATACTAGACTAACACTACTAAAAAAACCAACTTTTCCAACGGTCTAACTTCCAACGGTCTGACTGTTGGAGAATAACCAACGGCTTAAGCCGTTGGACAAAGAGAAAAAAAAATTCCAACGGCTTGACCATTGGAGAAATTAAGAGATTGAAAATAAGATGGATTTAAGCCGTTGGAATTAAGTGTAATGATTTTAAAGCTTTTTCCAACGGCCTAAGCCGTTGGAAATAAAGTTATAGAAATCAGCGTTTTGACCAACTTTGAAATTTTTGAAAACTTGAATTATTTCTAACGGCTTAAGCCGTTGGAAAATGAAGTAACAGAAACCATGGCTTTCAGTAAGTTTGAACATTTTTATTTAAAAGTTGTTTCCAACGGCTTAGGCCGTTGGAAAATGAAGGTAAGAAAGCAGCTGTTTAGGTAAGCTTGCAAAGTTTGAAAATGAATTATTTCCAACGGCTTAGGCCGTTGGAAAATGAAGAATAAGTTTGAAAAATCATGGGTTCCAGTAAGTTAGAAATTTTTGGGGAATTTTGATTTTTAAGTTAAAAAACATATGATTGAAGTTTTTTCCAACGGCCTAAGCCGTTGGAAAATGAAGTATGAACAAGCATCATTTTAATTAAGTTTGAAAATTGTTAGAATTTTGAATTATTTCCAACGGCCTAAGCCGTTGGAAAATGGAATTTGAAAACGCATCGTTTTACGTGGAAATTTGTAAGGGCTGGAAATTATTTCCAACGTCTTAAGCTGTTGGAAAAATTAAGTTCAAAACGCACCGTTTAAATTATTTTTTTCCAACGGGCAGGGCCGTTGGAAAAGGCGCAATTAAATCCCCCCCCCAGCTCGCGACTTCTTCTTCCCCGTTTGCTTCTGTCTTCGCTCTCTGTGCTCCCTTCCTTCGCTTTCTCTCTCCACACGCACACACAGCACCTTCCTCAAGTCTCCCAGGGCTGGATTAACGTCGCTCAGAGGCTGATTTCTTGGATCTAGTGGTCTAACTCGTAGATCTGTAGGTAAGTGTGAAGATTTTTCGTTTTGTTCGTTTCGGGTTAAATTTTTTTTGTTTCGATTTTCATGGTTTTTTGTTTAATAACTTTAATGGGTGTAAGTTTTTACTTGTTCTAGCAGATTAGAAGGAAGAAAGAACGCATTTGAAGGAAGGATTTTGAGGTATTTTCGTTTATTACATATTTTTATAATTTTTTAAATTATTTATCCGAAAAATGCTTTAAATATTTCTTATGTGATTTGAAGTGGTTCATGGTTGGATGTGAAGATTTGCTAGAACACCCATTAGAATTTTTAATTTTTACCCATTTTGGTAATTTTTTTATTATTTTCGGGTTTTTAGGGTTAATTTTACAGTTTTAGTTTAATTAATAATATTTAACTGGGAATATGTTTATAAGGTTTTAAGTTTTGGAATTAGTAGAAACGTTGAAAGTAGTTATACTTAACTAAATTTGTTCGATTAAAATTTACCTTTAATAAAATATGTGTCAACAATAAGAATATTAATAACAAAAATAATAATAATAATAGTATTTTGAATAATAATAATAGTAATAATAGTAATAAAAATAATAATAATTATACTAAGAGTAGTAGTACAATAATAATAATATTTAATAATAATAATAATAATAATAATAATAATAATAATAGTAATGGTAATATTAATAATACTATGTAAAAATAATAATTAAAATAGTAATTATTGTACAAAGGTACGAGCTAAAATAATCATGCATAATATTAATTAAAATAAGTATTATGAAACTTAGATTACTATAATAATAATTATAATAATAATTATTTAAATAATGATGTATTGTTCGATGACAACAAAGACAATAATAATATGACTAGGAATAATAATAATAATAATAATATTTATAATAATAAGAATAATATTATTATAATAATAATATTAATCATAATAATAATAATAATTATTATAATTAATAAAATAATTACTATTATACTAAGAGTGGTAGTAGTAATAATAATAGTAACAATAATCATAATAATGGCTAATTAAAATAATTATTATGAAACTTAGAATACTATAATAATAATTATAATAATAATTATTTAAATAATGATGTATTGTTCGATGACAACAAATACAATAATAATATGACTACGAATAATAATAATAATTATTATATTTATAATAATAAGAATAATATAATAATAATAATAATAATAATAATAATAATAATTATTATTATTATTATTATTATTAATAAAATAATTACTATTATACTAAGAGTGGTAGTAGTAATAATAATAGTAACAATAATCATAATAATGGCTAATTAGAATAATTATTATGAAACTTAGAATACTATAATAATAATTATAATAATAATTATTTAAATAATTATGTATGGTTGGAAGAGAACAAAGACAATAATAATATGACTACGAATAATAATAATAATAATTATTATTATAATAAACCCAACAAGAGTAGTAATAATTATAATAATAATTATCTGTACTATGGATGGAATGCCTTCTTATGCTTTGTATATTTTGGAGTTATTAATATTTGATGTTGAATTTGCTCTCGGATTTGATGTGCCTAATCAGCATGAGACATGAAACATTATGTTTGCAAAATTTGAAAGATGTGGGCTTTTTGGTTGACATGCATTAGAATGCCGCACTTATTGAACTCACACACCCTAAACACTTAAGTATGTGGGCTTATTTGAAAGATGTGGGCTTTTTGGTTGACATACCCTCCCAGGCCTTACCCTCATGAATAAAAGAGTAAATTAAGTAAAAGAAGTATGGTCGAGCCATACAGAAGTAAACCACTATAGCTGTGTTAGAGGTACCTAGATGATAGTTCTTAAAACTATAGATGAGTAGTAGAAAAAATATTAATACTTATTGAGTGAAATATTAATGCATGGAATTAATTATAATATGTTGTCTATTAATATATAATTTCCATTGGTAAGACTACATGGAACAAGAACGTAGTTGGATGTATAGTAGTCGTTATTTACCTGGGTGAGTTAGGTACAAGGAGGAGTGGGAGACAGGGGTTGAGCAGTTCATAACATTTGCTTGTAGTAATCTAGATCATATGGATGGGAACAAAATTCGTTGCCCATGTCGGAGATGTAAAAATTTGAGGTTTAAGGATTGTGATGATGTTAGAGTGCATCTATATAAGTGCGGATTCATGCCTTCTTACACTAACTGGACAGCTCATGGGGAGCCGTTTAAGGACCCGTCAGATCAGCCGTTTGATAATTGTGGTTCGTATGAGCATGCTGAGGGTAGTTCACCTGTAAACCCATATGCTCGAATGATTTTTGATGCAGTTGGACCAAGTTCCCATCAGAATTTTACTGAGGTCCATGAACAACCTAATGAAGGCTTTAGACGGTTTTCTGATTTATTGTACTCGGCGACTACACCTCTTTGGGATGGATGTGAGACACATTCTGAGCTATCTGCTGCAGTTCGTTTGTTAAACCTTAAAGCAGAATATCATATACCAAGAGGGTGTTATGATGGTATTGCCACCTTGATGAAAGAAACACAGCCAAGTGACAGCAAGATGCCGTCGAATTGGTATGAGACGAAGAAATTAGTTTCACAACTTGGTCTTGCGCATCTAAAAATTGATGCTTGTGTTAACGACTGCATGTTGTTCTGGAATAATGATAAAGATGCTACACAGTGCAAGTTTTGTGGTGAATCGTGGTTTAAGCCGAGAAAAGGTGGACGGGGTAAAGATAGACCAAGAAAGACCATGCACTATTTACCACTAACTCCTCGTCTTCAGCGACTATATGCTTCACTTTCAACTGCAGAGCACATGAGGTGGCACAGTGAGCATCGATCCGAGCCAAATGTTTTAAAACATCCTTCAGATGGGGAAGCATGGAAACATTTTGATTCCACTTACCCGTGGTTTGCCGTAGAGCCCCGAAATGTTCGCCTTGGTGTATGTTCTGATGGTTTCGTTCCGTTTGGAAACTCTGGTAAACAATATTCATATTGGCCGGTCATCGTAACGCCGTATAATTTGCCACCGTGGATGTGTATGAAAAAACCATATATGTTTTTGACTTCATTGATACTGGGCCCTCGGAGTCCATGCCAGAACATTGACGTCTATTTACAACCTCTTATTCATGAATTGAACCAGTTGTGGGAAGATGGTGTCCAAACATGGGATGTATCACTTAAACAGAATTTTCAGCTCCGTGCTTCAGTTTTATGGACCATCAATGACTTCCCCATTTATGGGATGTTGTCAGGTTGGATGACTCATAGGAGATTATCTTGTCCTATTTGCATGGAGCAAAGTAAAGCCTTCCAGCTTGAGCACGGGAGGAAAACTTCCTTCTTTGATTGTCATCGACAATTTCTCGAGTTGGATCACCCATATAGAAGAAACAGAGTTGGCTTTAAGAAAGGAAAAATTGAAAAATCATTGCCTCCTGAGCGTCTTCCGCCTGAAACAATATTTCAACGTATCTCAAATTTACCATCTGTAGTTCAGAATGGATAGGTTTTAACCATACTAGGTTATGGTAGGACGCATAATTGGTCAAAAAGAAGTATTTTCTGGGAGTTGCCTTACTGGAAAAATAATTTAACCCGCCATAATTTGGATGTGATGCATATAGAGAAGAATGTGTTTGACAATATATGGAATACAGTGATAGACGTGAGGAATAAAACTAAGGACAACATGAAGGCTCGTAAGGACATTGAGATGTTGTGCAGTCGATCAGAGCTAAATTTAATTCCTCAAGCCGACGGTCGAGCATTTAAACCCAAAGCAACATTCACACTAAATTCACATCAGAGAACTGATGTGCTCAATTGGGTTAAAACACTTAGACTCCCAGACGGTTATGCAAGCAACCTTGGGAGGTGTGTTGATAGTAATGTAAGTCATATGTCTGGAATGAAAAGTCATGATTGTCATGTAATGATGCAGAGGCTCCTCCCAATAACCCTTCAAGCGATACCTGAAAATATATGGAAACCGTTGACTGAGTTAAGTCAATTCTTCCGTGATTTATGTTCTCCAGAGTTATATGTGAATCACATGGTGGAGTTAGAAGCAAATATTCCAGTAATACTCTGCAAGTTGGAAAGAATTTTTCCACCTGCTTTTTTCGATTCGATGGAACATTTGCCGGTTCACCTTCCTTATGAAGCCAGGGTTGGAGGACCCGTTCAGTATAGGTGGATGTACAAATTTGAACGTTGTATGCATGACCTAAAAATGAAGGTATCAAATAAGGCTCATGTAGAGGGTTCAATTTGTGAAGCGTATCTAATTGAGGAGACCTCAACATTTTGCTCTCACTACTTTGAATCTCATATTCCACATATGGCTACTAGAGTACCTCATAATGATGATGGGGAACAAAGACAATATGATGAATCGGTGTGGTCTATTTTTAGATATCCGGGTCGTCCATATGGTGTCTCGAGATATCGATATCTTGATGACAATGAATTGAGAGTTGCTACTGCATATGTCTTACTGAATTGTAAGGAGGTGAAGCCGTACCTCGAGTAAGTGACATAACACATAAGTGCTTTATATATTCTACTCTAATAATAGACGGTTTTCTTTCTTTATACACTTGCATAATCTAGGTACACACTAAACGACCTTTATGTATATCTTCTAGTTTGTTTGTTGAGGAAGTGCGTATGCATGCACCAAATATAGCAATGTCAGACCTAGATGTCTACATTGAGAACCACTTTGCTACATGGCTTAGAAACTATGTAAGTTACCTACACTTTAATCTAATGTCATATTTTGCTTCTCAAGGGAAAGAAATATTCATAAACTTGCTAATATGTAACTAGGTGAATGATGTGCGCAACAATATCACGGACCGCTTCTTATGGGATGTTGGGTGCGGGCCATCACGTCGTGTTGAGACTTGGCCTGTTTATTTCATAAATGGGTACAAGTTCCACATTAGCGACTGGGGTCGCGACAAAGCAACATTTAACAGTGGCGTTTGCATAAGGACTTCAGGATCAAGTGAGGTTGAATGTGATTTTTATGGGGTTTTAGAAGAAATCATTCAACTCGAATATCCTGGATGGCCACAGAAACATGTTGTATTGTTTAGATGTGCATGGTTTGACCCTACTCCAGATTGTGGCACTCGGGTGCATAAACAATATGGTTTAGTTGAGGTTCATGATGGTCGCCGATATGGGAAGTTTGACCTGTTCATTCTTGCCTCCCAAGCTGATCAAGTTTACTACACCCATTACCCAACAAAGTCACGTGAAAAAATAGGGTGGTTAGCCGTTTTGAAAATCAAACCTAGACGCATCGTTCATTATAATGTTAATGACATCGATGATGCATTTCAGGAAGATTTTCAAGGTGGCCTGAACAATCCACCCATAATTATGGATGACCCAATTGAGAATTTAGCTGAAACAAGAGTGGGGGAAGCTGTAGATGATGACCTGCCGAACAAGGAAGAAACTTTGGAACATGACGATGAATCTGACGAAGAGGACGCCGTTGAAGCAAGTGATGAAGAAGATGAATTTGAATCTGGGGAAACTGAGAATAGCGATTCAGAGGCACAATCAGAGGACGATGATGTCCATTGACTTTCATGTTAACGTGCAATTACTTATAAAATGTAATGTGAACGTGGAATAACTTGTAATCATAATATGAGTACGTCTAAATTGACTGTGATGGGTGCATGTTCGAGAGCAATACTATTGGCCATAATTAATATTTGTAAAATGTTGTAAGGTTTTTAATCAAATTGCAGATGCCACCTAAAGGAGATGTGACGTATACACGTCGCCCAGGGAAAGGCCTATTTCAGCAATTCAAAGAAGCGATAGCAGAGCCACTTTCCAGACATGAAAGGGGAGGCCAATCGCATTCCCGACATTCAGCTTCGCGGCCTATAATAGAAGAAGATGTTCTTCCACATCCCACCCCTCGTACGGATGATATTGGCATTCCTCCACTTGGCCGTAGTGCTAGTCGATCGACTCATGCACGAATACCTTCATCCGATGGAGGTGTGGCAACGTGCGGTTCGTTTTCGGGAGTCGCCACCAATCAGTTTTCTTAGGTCGATTGGTCACCTTAAAATTGGTCTGCGAGAGTTCAGGGATCGGGAGTACGGTTACGTTAAAACAACTTTGTTAAAACGCCCAAAAATTGGCACCTTAGTTGATTTTAATTTTGTTTTGCTTTGCTTTTAAATAATTCTCAGTTAATTTTCAAAATTAGAAATTTTAACTGGATTAGTCGAAATGTGGATTTTTAAATTAATTAATTTGTATGAAATTTTATACTTCCGAACCATGGACTCTGCCGAGTCATTTGGACACGGAAGGTTTTTGATTCCGAACCATGGACTCTGCCGAGTCATTTGGACACGGAATTTGGTGAACTTTTAAATAATTTGATCCATATCGTAAATATGGATTTTTATCTTTGTATTTTAATTTATTTAACTAAAAGTTTGTATATTTTTCCAAGCCATGAATCCTATCGGATCACCCGGACATGGATTTTAATCTAAAACCTAATTCATAATTTGTCATAAATTTTGTGAAATTTGGAAATTTTATTATTTTATTATTGTTTTGTATTTTGTTTTGTTTTTAAAATTTTATTTTTTTATTCTTTTGTTCGAAAAATTTTATTGAATAATCTAAATCTATAAATTTAAATCAAATACTTTAGAAAAATAATTTTTTTTTGTGAAATCATTTGGTTATGATTGATTTTTTTATTTATTTATTTTTATTTAAAAGAAACAAAAAAAATTAAATTTTTGTTATTTAAATGAATTAAAAAGATAAGTTTAATTATTTTGTTATTTAAAGAAATAATAATATATATTCCAAATAATGATAAAGGGTGTTGGCTTTTGTTGTAATAGAAATAATAAAATAAGAATAAAATATGGAAGTAAGATGAGCGTCGTCACCAAATAAAGTAAAGTTAATCGTTCACATAAAGAAAAATAAAATTGCATGAAAATAAATAAATAAATAAAGTGGGGGCATTTAACCATTGACATGAAAATAAAATGTACAATAAAGTAAATAATTGCAGGAGATTAGATAAATAAAAGAAAAATGGGGCTTTTTGCCGTCTACTTAAAAATAAAAAGAGGTATAACCTTCCATGAATAATAATAATAATAATAATAATAATAATAAAGATAAAAGTTAGTTGTTAGTAAAGTTAGTTGTTAGTATAACAAAAATTAAATGGTTAGTGATAACAATAATAATAAAAGTTAGCAGTTAGTAAAGTTAGTTGTTAATATAACAAAAATTAAATGGTTAATGATTTGAATGGAATAATAATAGCAATGATAACAATAATAATAATAAACATATAAAGATTATTGTTAGTTCTTCAGAAATAATAAAAAGGTTAACGACTTGTATAAAAAAAAACTGGAGGATTAAAGAGAAATTATACCGTGAATTTTGAATCGACTCTTAATCGAGCTGAGGATTTGCGAACGGATTTTTGCCCCTGATTCGATGTCGAATGATGGCGAACGATTTACTTACGACTGGTGGTGGTTTTGTTGAATGTCGTGGCGATTATTATTTTTTATTAGAAGTTTAGGATATAATTTGTTCTTCCAAATCGTGAATCTTGCCGGATCATTCGGATATGGAATTTAATATCCAAGCCATGGATTCTAACCGAATCATTTAGACATGGATATGATCCGTCTTAGGATTTCGTTATTTAATTTTATTTTATTTTTAATAATCTTAGCTAATATCCAAGCCATGGATTCTAACCGAATCATTTGGACATGGATATAGACGTCCTTAAAATTTCGTTATTTAATTTTATTTTATTTTTAATAATCTTAGTTAATATCCAAGCCATGGATTCTAACCGAATCATCTGGACATGGATATGATCCGTCTTAGGACAGATTTCTAATAATTTGATACACATTTAATGCATTACAATAATTAAAATTAAACTATAAAGATAAATAAATAAATAAATACATATCAAATCAAAAATCTCATGTTATTCTCATACGTCAATTTGATGACCAAAATTATATAGTCTTAACCTTTTTCTTCGTCTTTGATTTTCTTGAATATCTCAAAATCCAAGTTCTCTAAGGATTCGCTCAGGAAGTCAGTAGCGCAGAATACAATCATGTGGTCCCCCATGGCTTTCAGGATCTCTTTTATGTCTTCAAAAATATCTGCGTATCTTTTTGCACATAGAAGTTCCAGTTCAATAGTCTTATTCTGGTAGTATGGCATGGATACAATTAGTGAAGTAGTGCAAGACAAATAGACGGATGACAAGAAAAACAGGAAGATCACCACCAGGTACTGCTTGCACACAATAATTCATACAACAACATAAAACTATAGAAATAAAAAGAAAGGGTCTCCATACTCTAGGGTTGAAGGCATGAGAGTATCCACAAACTAGGTATCCCTATTAAAACTATATGCCACCGTATACAAATGATCTTTATGACTTTATAATCCTGTCACTAAATGATTTGCACAGGAAGTGCTCAATATATAACATTAAACCCGACTATTGGAAAACCCTCCTACATAGGTTGATCAGTTAACAGAGAAGTAGGAAACTTCTAGAAGACTATTTCATAAAGCAAAATACCGCAGGGAAAACATAAAACAAAAATCATGAGTGAAATATTTCAGTCAGCAATACACAGTTATCATGGATAAACGTTCTATACTTATGGCCTTGACATTTCTTAGTTCCAAGAAATTGGAATGAATAGAGAGATACTTCCGAGGAAAATTGTTCAGCTCTAGCGTCTGCATCTGGAACAGTTGTATTGTTCTCAGCTCACTTCTGAAAGATGGAATAGAGTTCTTGAAGAGATCAATCCAGGCGGTTTCGGTGGGGGTGGCTCTGTGAGGGTTATTGTAGACGAGGAGAACGGCCACGTCACCTCTGTAGTAAGCGGATCATGAAATGCTACTATGAATCAGTGTTCATTTTTTACCATCTGCAAAACACAGAATGCAAAATACAGAAAATAGTAGAAACCACAAAAGGAATAACCATACTGCAGTATAGACTACCATATAAATAAGCAATTTAATTAATCAAGTAATCAGGAGCAGTAAAGAAAACTAACAATCAAGCAATCACTACAATTTATATTCATCAGATCAACACAACAATCGATATTTAATCAGATCCACACAACAATTCACATTAATCAGATCTAAGCAAAAATCGAAAAAATAAAATAAATAAAATAAATAAATAAAGAGTTTTGCTGTCAGTGACGTATATGCAAGAATAAAATATGTTGATGACTTAAATGAATAAAACAAAAAGAAATAGGGGCTAAACAAGGATTTTAGCCCATATATATATATATATATATATATATATATATATATAATAAAATAAAATAAAATAAAATTTTACTCGGTAAAAAATTGAAAACGCGTAAACGCGTCTCTTTTTTTTTTGGCTGTCTTCGTCTTCTTCTTTTGTTCTTCCGGCGTCGGGACGGTGGCAGTGCTACAGCAAAAGGGGACAACAAGGCAACTGAGAGCAGGAGGGGCGTAGCTGAGCGCAGAGAGATGAGGCAGATCGCCCGGGAGGGAACACGGCGGAGGGGCTGGCGGGAGCACGGCGGCGAGGTTGAGAGCAGTGGAATCACGGTGACGTCGCGAGGTTGGCGAGCTGGGATAGTGGAGGTCAACGGCTAGCAGTGGGCTTGAGAAGAAAAGAGGGAGAGAATCGAGGAGAGAGGAGCTGCGAGAGGAGGGAGATGGGCAGAGGGTGCGCGTGAGAGACAACCTGCTGTCAGATTGTGGCGACGACTAGCGGGAGCTGGGGCAAATCTGATCGCAAACTGAGGTGAGGGAAGGACAAGGTCAGCAGCGACAGGGGAAGGGAGTCGGAGACGCGACAGTCGTAAACGATAAAGGGGGGGGCGACAGCGACAAGGGTGTGATACAGTCGACGGAGGAGGGAGAAAGAAGGAAAAAGGCGGCCGGGCGTGTTGAGGTGAGATCGATTCTGGGAGACAAGAAAGATCAGAGTCTGGAGAGTGAAGTCTAAGACTGGGAGAAGGATAGAGAGAGATCGAAGGAGAGAGAGAGAGTTCGCGAGAAGAGAGAGAGAGAAGGAGAAACAGAGAGGGAGAAGGAGAGAGGAGAGCAAAGGAGAGAGAGAGAGTTCGCACAAGGGAGATGAAGAAGAAGAAGAAGAAGAAGAGCGAAGCCCCCCCCCCTGGGAGAGAGAGAGAAGAGAGAGGGAACAAGAGTCCCCGAAGCTCCCTCCTCCCCCCGGCGAGAGAGTAAGTGGGGAGACCTTTTTGAGAGATGGATAGAGGGCGTGATTATTGGGTAGAAGAAAATTGTCTGCTAGAGGGGACCAGAGTCAGAGCAGGTAGGCGAGCGAGAGGGATCCAGCTGGGGGTTGGTGAAGAAAAAGAGAGTTCAATTATTAAGACAGAGACAGCTGGCCAGCCCGGAAAAAAAAATCCTAGAGAAATTTTTTTGATTTTTAATTAATTAATTAATAATAAATTTTCAGTTTTTACTTTTTTTTTAATTTAATACATAGATAAAGATATATATATATATATATATATATATATTGACTGACACTATAAAACAAAAATGTCCCGCTAAAATAATATATTTTTTTTCTTTTTCCCTCTATTCTTTTTTTAACAATAATAATAATCAATTATATATATATATATATATTTAATTTAATTTTTACCGGGGTCGGACGAAATTGGGTGTCAACAGGAGGGAATTCCATTGGCCAGTCAGCGGTATCCGAAGCCCCGCATCAAGGTCATTTACGGATCACACCTCACGGTAACACGTAAGTAATGTATCATTTCAAAGAAGAATAGTTTATGTTACATGCAGTTCATTATCTTCCAATGAAAACAAAATTTATTGTTTTCAAACATGCATTCCATATAGCTTCCTTCCATCAAGAGCAACACGGATGGTGACTAGATGCTTCATGACACACTTCAAGGGACATCATGATTGGACGAGCGCAAGCCCAGCAGATATTCAGGCGTGGTGGCGCGTATTTGAGGTTTGCACTTAAAGTACACATTGAATTTTCAGCTTTACAAATCATGTAGATAACTATTAGACTCCTTATATTTTATTTTATGTCTATGGTTTATGTGAGTGGGATCCAGCCCATCATAATGAGGTATATCGCGTTTGGCATATGATGGCAGCTAATCATTACAGAGGGACGCTGGGTGATATTCGACGCGAGAAAAATCCTGAGAAACGGCGAGCACGGGCATCATCTATGACTGACGCATAGTATGCAGCCATGGAGGAATGGTGGGCTACACCGGAGTTTCAGGAGAAATCATCGAGGGGTAAGACAATACGAGCATCATCATCACAGTCGTCTAACTCTACTGGTGGATGCAGTGCTACTTATGCAGGAGGATCTGTTTCAATTACAGAACACCGAGAGCGAATGGTAAACGTTATGAAACTATTTAACACATAATTCAACTTATTTATGGTGTAATAACTTTATTCATACTAACGACCAATGTAGCGTGAAAAAGATCCGGAAAAGAGGGACCCTGGCTTGTTCAAGGTTATGCAGCAAACTCATAAGAAAAAGAGCGGGGAATATGTCAACAACCGTACTGAATAAGTTGCGGTAATAATCATGTTATATTAAATTACATTTTCACATACCAATAAATATCGACTTACTAATAAATTTCGTTGTACCCTTATGAAGGCGAGGGTAACTGTTGAGATCGAGGAACAAACACAGCAAATGGAAGAGGAAGGCGTCGCACATGACATTGATGAGGCAGCGATAATGAGTGCAGCTGCAGGTGGAAGGAAGAAAGGGCGTGTATTTGGGCTTGGATCAGAACAACATGTTGTACTTGGACGACGACGACCAGGGAATATTCCTGCAGCACATGTTGATGTCACTCAGACGCCGAAGTTCACTAAACAAGTTAAGCGAGTGGTTGCGGAGCATACGGCACAACAAGCATCATATTATGAGCGGAAGTTGGAGCGACTGAAGAGGAGACAACGAGCGGAGCTGGAGTACATATGTCAATGAGTTAGAATTCCTCCGCCCGCGCACCCAGACAATGATCTTGATGCCTTGGGATCCGATGATGACTAGATTCAGGTATATCACTTTACTTTCTGTGTTCATCAACAAACAAACACTTTTTAGGAGTAATAGAAGTATGCAATTTCAATTATATATGTTTATATGTGGATTGTAACCATATTTGTGTCATGATATTGTAATTTCAATTGTGTATGCTTTTATGTGTATGTTATAACTATATTTTATGATATGATTCTGTACTTTCATTTGTGTATGTTTATATTGAGATTTACAATTGCATTTATGCACGTGCACCGGTTCAGAATGTGATTACATACGATATAATAATTTTGAACCGCCTAAGCCGTTTGACGTTTAATGAAACGCATTCGAAATGGAGTTGGAAAATTTTCCAACGGCCTAAGCAGTTGGAAAAATAAAAAAAGTTCCAACTGCCAAGGCCGTTGGAAACTAAAAAAATTAAAAAATAAAGAAGAGTCGTTGGAAAATTTTCAACTGCTCAGATTCCAATGGCTGCCAGTTGGAAATTCCAACGGCCGTTATTTTAACCGTTGGAAAATTGACTTCCAACAGTGGGTTTTCTAACGTCTAATTTCCAACGCGAAGCCATTGGAAATGGCCGTTGGAAAAAGTGTGCTTTTTAGTAGTGTAACTAATTTATATATCAATGTAACATAATAAGATATTAGAAAAACAGTATTAAACATCAGAAAAGTAATTATAGACACTAAAACAAACAGTTCTAGATGCTACGTCAGCCAATATATGACACTAATTTCATATACACTGCACACTAAATTGCAAAGATGCTAGCATTTTTATTTGAAAATGAGAAAATTTTTCTCTATGAAAATAATTAAAGTTTTAAAAATTATTTATTTCATGATTATAAAAATTATCTAAAATGGCAACTCCCTCCCTTAATAATAATTACCATATCTACGTCATATTTACATATATTTATTTAAAATGATAACTTCTCATATTTTAATAATAACTATCTGACACCATTAATTTTACCGTTAGTGGTGTACGTACACTATGATGGATATTCTTAGGTTTCATTTCAAAATAAACTATAATATTGCGATATTAAAAAGAAATTAATGAAATTGAGTAAGAGCCATAAGTCTTTTTTTTTATTTTTATGGTTTTTTGATTGAGCCATAAGTCATCTTTATACCTAATTGGCAATTCATCTCTACCTTCGTTGTCCAATTTCCACCACAGGAATTAAACGTTGAGCCACCCAACTTATCTATATTTGCCAACTTGTCAGTCTTTTACGGAAATTGCCAGATGGATGTTGTTACACGTACACACATCAAATTAAATGGCAAGAGAAAAGTAGGGGGGTGTGGATGTGCTGCTAGTGGTGCCAATAATCGGGTAGTTAAGATAGATCAGGAGTACATGGTCGTCATAGCATTTCAAATTAATGCAATGCAATTGGTTGCATGCCCAATTATACGACCGTTGGAAAGCATCCCGGCCCCACTTCCCGCAAGGTTTTGTTGGTTATAATCATATCCGCTGAAACGAAAGAAGTTCTACCATCATCCTCCAGCGATTGGAATGGAAGTCGAAAACAAGTTAGGGATCTAGAAAACTATCCGCCTCTCTTTGAATCTCCTCGCCACCATCTTCAATAGCCTTTGTTTCTTGCCCGAAGCTGCTATATATAGCTCAAACACACTGATCAATAAAAAAATTATAACTTATATTTAACTTAATAGATCGTACTTGTCATTTGTAGTGATTTATGGTTAAAAATAATGTCCATATTTTTAAGCAGGTATATATAAAAATAAAAAAAAAAATTAAAAAAACAATACATATGTCATTAGGGGAGCTTGAATCATAAGCAGAATTCAACCCGACTTAACTTTAAAGTAATATGACTAACAGATATTTGTCTTAGATAAAAAAAAAATGTATGTAAATCTCAAAGCAATAAGTTACATCCATGAATTCCTATATTGGTAGTATCCAAAACTTGTTTATTTACGAGAAGAGTACAAATTTATGTAAACTAGTGGCAAATTCTCCCTTGACTTTACATTTCTCTGGACCAGCGACTGCCATTATTTTTGGTCTCTTTGTCTTGGAGGTTTGTGATGGTTTGCTTTGAATTCCAAGTTCAACGAAGTTATTAAGTCCAGTCAACATTCCAGCCGACAAAAAAAAAAAACAAAACAAAACAAAAGAAACGACGACGGCGAGGGGAAAATTCTAAAGGCTGGAGCACATACGTCACTGAGTGAATATTAAGCTTATGAACTTATTTTCAGCGAAAACAATCAATGTATTAATTAATTAAGTCGAATTTGGAAATTAAACATCTTAGAGAACATGTGCGATGGAGAGTGATAACCAGCATGTGATTCTCCTACTTGAACTACCTCCTTCAAAAACCATGAGTTACTTAAACCACAGTCTACTAATTGTCGATGTTAAATACGGTAATACAAAATTACATGTATAGTACTTCCTTTTAAAAAAAATAACAGACATACCACAAAATGACTATGTTGTTAAAAAAACAAATTTTATTATACTCCATCTTACATTATTCGTTTTTTTTTTGCATTTTATAGAAATTATACTTGATAAGACACATATAATTAAGTACATAATCATGTTTTTCTAAAGTTACAATATCTGCTAAATAACAAAATTACAACAAATAATATTTATAAGCTCTACATATGAGAATAATGTACCTAGATTTGGAGTAAGAAAAAAAATGAAAAAAATGACATATTTTATAAGTTATATACTTTTATAAATGTTAATTAGACAGACATATGACACCTTTCATGTATAAATTACATGTTTTTTTATTGCATAGTAATATGTTATGTATATATCTGTACCACAAATGACTAGCTAGGTCTAGATAAAAATGTTAATTTTTCATTATAAAATGTTTGGCACTTTTTCTAAATGCACTTTGATTAATTGTCTTTGTATATGCCACCTGACGTCTATTATTTTTATTTAAAAAAAAACAGAGAGAATAACACACATTCCGCAGATAACTTGTTCGAAAACAAATTTTATCATACTCCGTCTCCCATTATATGCGCTGTTTTTTTTTTTTTTTTATTTGTAACAAAATTATAGATGATATGACAAGTATAAGTATATTAATCATGTCGTCCTTCAAAAGTTACCATATGCTAAATAATATTCATAAACTTTATATATGAGAATAATATACATGTGAAGGAGATGTTGAAATATAGAAACGTGATATATATTTGGAATAAAAAGAAGAAAATGAAAAAATGACACACACACACGTATGTATTCATTAATTTTAATTGTAAACAAATTTACAAATACGAATCACACGTTTTTTACTGCATATATAGTAATATCTTATCTGTATCAAATGAATAGATGTAAATAAAAATATTATTTTTGCTGTCCCGAAATTTTTGTCACTTTCTTTGTATCTTGAGATGTTTGTCACTTTATACTAATTATGCACATCCTTCCAAATATAAAACTTATGAATAATTATGAATCTATTATCGTAGTTATACTAGTTGGTAATGGATGATATTGAATAGACATGCATGTATATTTTTTTGCTTATATATGTTGCAATTGAATATCATCAATAATATTTATAAAAAGGTGAAATTGAAACACTTTTTAGATAGTATTTGGTTCAAGAATTGTGAGAATTCATATTGTTTGGAAAGTTAAAATCTTAATAACCCTACGTTTTTCAGTGAATTTTGAAAAAAAAAACTATCTTTCATTCTCATTCTTCAAGAGATCTCCACAATTCACAATATTGTAGGATTTATTCTTTTAATTCTAAATTAGGTAGCATAGGAAATCTATAAAGTAATTATGTTTCGAATATATACCCCTTGAACTTTAAATACTTATATTTTGGCCCTTGAACTTTGAAAGTTTCACAAAATAGTTCCTAAAAGTTACACATTTAATCCATAAACTTTTGAAAAATTTTCCAAAATAGTTCCTAAAAGTTACATATTTATTCCTTAAACTCTTGAAAAGAAATTTCAAAATAGTTCCTAAAAGTTACACATTTAGTCCTTAAATTTTTACAAAATTCACAAGTATACCCTAAAGTTTAAAAAGTTAGATTTACTCATTGTACTTAAAGTTTAAAGAAATATGAAAAATACCTCAACGTGGCATAAAAATGAGAAAATTACCAAAAAACCCAATGATATTTAGTCAAACCTACACTTTTATCCCCCTTGTTTCAAACACCTATAGTTACCCCCTCAAAACTTAACTTCGTCATTCAACATTGGACAGAAAAGGGAAAATCTGATTTTTGCCTTCTTAATCTTCTTCAATGGAAACTTTGTCCCCTAACTTTTAAAACAATACAAATCAAGCCCTTGGTAACCAGCCTAAACTTCAATTACTCTCCACAAATAAAAAACCCACCTTTTTCCCTCTTGTTCCAGCCATAATTTACAAAACATGAAGTGTTAAAAGATGTGCCAAAAAGACACAACACTGGCCAAAGTGGGTTGACTCTATCTCTTGCGGGCAATGAATCCTAGATAGGGGATCTACTTGAGCTTTTTAGTAGAGAGATTCCAGAAGAAAATTAGGTGATTCGAAGTTAAAAGTCATTAATTTGTCCACTGAAGAAATTAGGCGAGCTTTAGAGTTCGATTTGTTGTGGGTTGTTGGTTGACAATGGAGACGTCACTAGTGAGAATAAATTAGGTCAAAGATCTACACATGCGAAGATCAGAGGCTTTAGCTCAAAGATCAGAAATTCAGCCGTATGAGGCTTCCTTGCTACCTCAAAAGTCGGTGGCATCCATGGCAACATTGGAAGCATTCTGATATGGAGCGTCTAGTGGACGAGTTTATGAAGTGGACTGATCATTCGAAACAGAAGAAGAAATCTCAAAAATAAGCTTCTCACAAACCCCAACTTCTAAAAGTCATAACTTTTGCTACGGTTGTCAAAATGACTACTATAATATGTCATTTTTTAAGAGAATTTCACGCTCTATAAGTGTCACAAAAGTTTTGCTTTATGTGACAACATTTTTTTGTCAAAATTCTACATTTTAAAGGGTAATCGGGTTTTTAAAGTTTTCTCTTTGATTAAGTGTGTTACTTGATCAATTTTCATTTCTTGCTATGTCACATCCTGCTTTGTCTCTGACCATCCCAATTCCCATATTCAATTTCACTTTAATGGTATCTTTTTCTCACCGGTGCATTGCTCAAGTGGATTTCTTTCCATCGATTTTGCTTAAGTCGATTCATAACTTGTCAAAGCGATTTGATTGAAAGAGGCAAAGAAAGAACGTGATGCTCTGCCGATTACGAGGAATCATGCGGCAGAGGAGGCGTTCACTAAGTGCATTCTAAATTTTGGGATTGCCCAGATGAATTTTGTGGGAAAAACTTGCTCTTGACCTCTCCAGCTTGTTTTTTTTTTAAGATTAATTACTTCATATTTTTTTAGATGTACTTCTATGATATTTTTACGTTCTCCAAGTACGTTGTGACTTGTGAGATTGACCGGATGAATTTTATGGGGAACACTTGCTCTCGACCTCTACTGCTTGATTTTTTCAGATTAATCACTTCAGATTTTTTTTTTTTCAGATCTACTTCTAAGATATTGCTTGGTTTCTTTGTGATGTGTAATGATGAATGTTATGGAATTCCTTTTGAATTCGAAGCTATCATGGTTTTCAGAAGAAAATTAGGTTTTTTTCCCATTTGGGCAATTTATTGGCTTTTCTGATTTGGGCTTTGGTTGAGTTTGTGGGATAAGTTTACTTGAGGAAAAGAGGTAGATTTTTAAATGTTGAAGTTTATAGGGCAAAGTTTTCATGAAAGAAGGTTAGAAGGGAAAAATTAGATTTTTCCCTTTTTTGGTCTAACATTGAATGATGGTGTTAACTTTGTGGGGGTAACTGTAAGTATTTGAAACAAGGGGGACATAAATGTAGATTTAACTAAACCTCATGGGGTTTTGGGTAATTCCCTAAAAACTTAAAAGGCTAAAACTTTCATTTTTTACTAATGAGTGCTCTTCATGCCTAACACTGGCAAAGTGAAGAGGGTGTTGGCCAAATGAGATTGAATTACTAGCATCGCTTGAAATCAATGGGTTAGGGGACATAAAAAAATGTTAAGGCATATTCTAAGATTGTAAATTGTATTAGCCAAAATACGTGAGGGTTCAAACCTTCTTAGAGGTAAAAAAACCCATCATTTGCTAGGAATTGAATTTCTCTACACTTGTAACTTGTTATTGAACATTAAAATGAAAAGATGAACAGATAATGTTTTAAGTAACTAATATTATATTGTTTTATTTTTTTTCTTTTTACGGGCAATATCAACATTGGAATGCACACATATAATACTATATCTATCCCAATTTCTTTAAAATGTTTGAATTTGATACAAAGATTAATAGAGGAAAACATTGATTGTTGTTTCTATTTTTACCTTTTTACTTTTTGCCCATAAATTAAGAAAAATAGAAAAAATGAATGTTGAAATGATAACTTAAAGAGTAATATTAAAAAAAAATTGACTAAACATGATCATGTTGTAAAATTAAAGATAACTAAAAATAATAAATATTACAAAAAATGTGAGGTAAAATAAATGTGTGTATGTATGTATGTATGAATATATACGTAAAGAAGTTGTAGATCCATGGCCATGTGGCGTTGGTATTCCATGCTCCAGCGTTGACTTTGATGCTACCAAGAGTTGGAGGCTTGTCTATGGCTAAGCCTGTTTATATATATATATATATATATATATATATATATATATGTATGTATGTATGTATGTATGTATGTATGTGGCAAAAAATCTAAATCAAGACTCGATGTCTGCTTGGATTGATCTGTGAGCAATCGGCATTTTGGTAATATCTATACATGAAAAATATTACAGTCAGTTTATTTTAATTTAAGTCAATTGACTTTAAAATGACTTGTTTTTATTTTTATTTTTTTAAACTTGGAACTAATTTTAATTAAAATTTAATATTATGTAGCTATAATAATCCAATAAAAATATAATTTTTATAATCTTACTAAATTTTTATGAATTTTTCTAATTTAAGATATTAAAAAAATAAAAATTTATAAAAATTTAATACCAACATAAAAATTTACTTTAATATATCGGCCAAGTCAAGTGTAGTTGCAGACTTGTGGACTTGACATGGCAGGACAAATATGTATCTATTCCATGCCGAATGATCAACTAATATTTGGCACATGACAACATTGTTACATACTACAACTAAGCAGGGTATTTAAATTGACAGAATTTGTCGTAAGGATGTACAGTCTAAAGAAGTAATCATTCTAATCCCAATAGTTTCAAACTTTTGATCTAATCAATGACTTGAAAAAAAAGGTCATCGAGTTAATTGCTTTATCCATTGATCAATTGCTTTGCCCTCACTTGATGATATTTAAGTGTTGCAATTGAAGTACGAAATTCAAAACCGTTTGGATGAAAATGTACTAATCAGTATTTTGACGGATATTCTTTATACTATTAATTATAACACGTACAAGCATAAAAAAATACCTATGCATACATTTTCAAACCTAAATTATATAATCCTTCTATTTTAAATGTCACTTTCACACTCATACTTTTGTTTTTAACTGCTGCTCTATTTTTATTTTTATAATACTTTTACATATTTAAATTTTAAAATGTGAAGTTTTTGTATTAATACTTCTACTTCTTTGTACTCTGGATCACTTAGTACCAAACTCATAATGGCTAAACAAAACTAGTAAAAAAATTCCAAAGCCACTTTAGATTGAAACAGTGACATAAAAGTGGGGCCATAATCCACAAGACTTCATGGATTTAATATAACACTAATTCATAAGAGTATCTAAATCAACATTTAAAAACACTTGGAAGTCTATCACGCCAAGGTGTTGGATCGGATTGTGCGAAGCTAACGGTGTGAAGGAGAGTGGCACGTGTATGGAATAGAACCATCTATTCCATTTGGAAAAAGAAAATTGTACTTAGGTGGGTGGCTCCAGATTTCAACGGTTCTAGCTGGACAGAGAGAGACCGCTAAGGGAAGGGAAAGTGCATGGAAAGGACAAAGTGGGCCACTGGCCCCTGAACTTATCCTAATCGGACGAGTCAGTCCTAGAACTTAGAATCAGTGCATGATAACTCTCGAACTTTCAAAAATGGGACGAGTTAGTCCAAAAATTAAAACCCACAGCACGTGGTTAGCCATGCTTCGTGGTAGATTCCCACTCTCGGTCATTGGACTTCATTCAATGTTTCACTTTTCTCTTTAAATATCTTATTCTTATAAGTTAGTCAATTATATTGATGTTTACTTTTGAATTATCTAATTTCATCCAATGTTAATAATTTAGAAAAAAGGAAAAAAATAGAAATATGGTGAGTTATTTTATTTTATAGTATAAAAATTTATTTTAATGTTTCAACATGTACTCTTATTAGGTGTTTTGTATATTTTGGCAATAAATATACTAAATTTTAAGGCAAAAACATACTACTAGTATTTTTCATGTTAATGGTTTATGTTCATAAAAAAACTATTCTGCTTTGTTTTTGTGTTTTCAGAATGTAAAAACTTGTTTGGTAAGTGATGTATATTTTATTTCTAAGTTTTAAAATAAAAACATGTTTGAAAAACTAGAAATTGAACGAAAAAATTAATATATCAAAGCTCACTTATTTAAAGCATAAGAAAAATAGATAATTCGTTGTTCTCTTTCTCTAAGTTGATTCCTTTTCTCTCTAAGCCAAAAATAAATTAATTATTGTTTTCATAATTTTTAAAAGAAAAATATGTTTAGAAAGCATAAAATAAACTGATTATTTTTTGTGACAATAGCTTTACATCTTTTGTACCTTAAGTGTCAATGATTTTCTTGCCTAGTTTCATCACTACATGTTTCCAGGTCTTGAATAAGATGCTGCAGTTGAAGGAGAATCTATTTTTATGAAGTTTGATGGAAAAAATCATAAAGTTTCATGGCAGAAGGAAACTCAACGAATATATATATATATATATGATGGTTGTTTCTGTGCAATTCTAGCATGCCTCCCTGCATAACTGAAAGTTGGGACTAAGGAGAAGATTGCCAAACATATTTTTTTTCTTTTCAAATTGAGAAATAGAAATAATGAGTTTATTTTTTTTTTTTTGGAGATAAAAAGGAGAAAATAGGACTACATATTTTGTCTTAAACAAATAAGCTTTAAGATCTTTTTTCTTTTCAAATTGTTGGATTGCCAAATATATCTTCTTTTAAAATTTAGAAAAAAAAATGCATCACTTACAGAATAAGTTTTTTCATTATGAAAAAAAAATAGATCACCAACAAAATTTTGTAATCATAAATAAATAAAATAAAAAGTACTAGTAATATATTTTACATTAGAAAATTAGTATATTTATGCCCAAAATAAATAGATAACGAATAAGAGTATGTGTTTGAAACATCAAGATAGATATTTAATACCATGAAATTAAATAACCCACTATATTTCAATTTTTTCGTTTTGCTAAATTATTGGAATTAGGCCGCAATTATATAATTCGAAGCAAACATCAACCTAATCAACTAAATTATAAGTATAAGATATCTAGATAGAAAAGTGAACTACTAAATGAAATCCAAGGGCCAATATGGAAATCTACCACAAAGTCATGTGGGCCCTTGGGCCAACTTGCCTATTTTCGGAAGTTTGAGGTTCCTTGTGCACTGATTCCGAGTTCTCAAGGATTGAGTTGGGTAAAAGGTCACTGACACACTTCGGAAAATACACAAAAATTAGACAAACTATATATTTAGCCCCTTAACTTAGTCAATTCGGGTGAGTTGACCCAAAATTCATTGCTCAATAAATCAGATCCTTGAATTTTGACAAATTATACAAGTTAGTCCAATAGTTACCTTAGATAATTGATGACATTTGAGAGAGATGAACCGACTTATTGAACCCCAACAATTTTCATTCACTTTTCTAAGATCTCACTTCGAGCCTTCTTAGATGGCGGGAACACTTAGCGATGGTGAAACCCAAGCGTTATGAGAGAAAGTTTTATGGTTTCTATAGGCTGATATGGACGGTTTTCGGTTGTTTTGATTTGAGTTCCAATATGGGTTTGGGTTCTCATGTATTTAAGTTACCATGTTGAGTTGATAGTTGGTTCCACTTCCACCAAGATAGAGAGCGATGAGGACAATTTCATATCTGTGTTCACTCACCAATAGCTCACTCCACTCTCACAAATGGGTTCTCGATGGAACAAAATATGTTTCAACTTCAGAAAACTAAAAGGTTCACAAAATAGATATGTAGAAGGGTATAAGTGATTTATTATGCTTGTACGATTTTTGAATTTTTATTTTTATTGATTTTAGAACTGGGGTTTGTTAGGTTCATTTCAATCCACATTGTGTCTAGTGGAAAGCAAGTGCCAACCTTACCTAGCCACACTATGTTCTTCTCTCTCAAACACCATCAATTGTCCATAGTAGTTATTGGACAAACTCGCATATTATTTCAAAATTTAGAGACCAATATTTATTGAGTAGTATGTTGTGGACCAACTTATTTGAATTGACTAAGTTTAGGTGCTAAATATACATTTTAGTCAAAAACTGTCACTATCAACTGCTCAATCAGTTTTGTTGCACTTGTTTTCTGTCTAAAAGACTAGAGTAGAACAATACTCTCTCCATCCAATATTATTTGATCCACTTCAATTTTTTAAACTAAAATTTGACTTAAATATATTATATTATCATTTGCTAGAATTTTTTTTTAAAAAATTATATCTAGAAATTATAAGTCTTCTTCATCATTATATACAAAAATTTTAAAGATAAAAAATTATAGATTAATTGTTGTGGATAGTGAATAATGAAAGAATTCAAATAAAGGGAGTAATAATTTAGAGTAAGTTCATTTTGCATTAATTTCAATGTGTCATTCTTATATAAACTAATTATTTATCCAAATTGCCAAAGCATTTTTAAGATATTTTTTTATAAAAATTAAGTATTTTATTATTAATTTTTTAATTTAACCAACATAAAAAAGGAACATTAATAAAATTTTTATTTTTCATAAAAGATATTGTATAATTAATTTTTAGACTCGTCAAATTATGAAATTTAAATAAATTATGATATTTAAATTTATTAATAGTTTAAAAAATACTCCCTCCGTCCTAAAAATTTTGCTCCATTTATTTTTGGTAATTAATCTATAATTTTTTATTTTTAACATTTTAATATATAAACACAAAATCTTTGTATATGAATGATAATTCAAGATATATAATTTCTAAATATATATTTTTTGATTTTTTTTAACAAATAATAATATAAATAAAATTGAGTAAAAATATAACAAAAAATTAAATGTATCAAAATTTATGGGACAGAGGAAATAAAAAAAAACAATGCATACTAATATAATAAAATTAATGTATAATGAACTTGAGCTTCACTTTTTTAAGACAACGGCGAATCTACTCTGTTCTACTCCACCACGCACACAGTAGTACTACTAATATTTTGGTGAAAAGGAATTTTCAAAGTCTTGCGTGCAACTGTCAAAATTCTACAGGGGACGGTCAAAATACGACAATTCCAAGCTTTCAGACAAGGCGTAAATAAGTCAGACTCGGCCATCGGTTTCTTTCACTTTCATTTCAGCCTCGCGGAGTTTAGCTATCTCCCTCGCGCTTGTCTCCTTCCCTTCGCCTTCTCACCTGGTAATTCACTCTTCTCTCTCACTTTTTCTGTCATAATAGTCTGGTACCGTTTTGTTTTTAGGAATATATAATCTGTTCTGTCTCCCTGCTTTTAGTCCGCGGGAAACTGCAGCAAGAGGTGAACAGATGTTTTATTGACTTTAATTAATTCCTGTTTAGTCTTCTTTTGTTTTGTTGGTTCTTCTGTTGTGTTGCTGGCTGCTTTTGTATATGCTGAGCAACGTTTTGAGGTTTGGCTTTCTTTTTCTTTATCCTGATCTTGATAATACAAGCTCTCTTCTGGGATTGTACAGTTGTTGAGTTTTTTGGTGGCGCAGTCGGTCCTCCTTCCTTTTCATATCTAATTCAAATGAATGGAGAAGGAACATTTCTCTGGTGCATGTGTTTTGGGCTGATTGCTTTGAAGTGTCTTTGAAATTGTTGATAGAAAACCCTGGAGAAGTTTTGGAAAAGCAAAATATGCACAATTATATTTGATTGAAATAGGATTTTGGCCTAACGAAAAAAAAAATTGCTTTTAATTTTTCCAACGAAGCTTGGTCGAACAGGCCTAGATATATATGTATATATAATATCTGCCTAGTATATATGAGGTGAGACCAAACAACTAAGTGGTAGACACCTTCCATTTTTGCTGCTGTTGATTTCGATGATGGTGCTACTGGTTTAAAGGATTCCTGACGGGCTGCTTTGATCTGTTACGGTTTACAGTGCTGTACCTTATCTCAGCAAGGCGATGGATCTAAATGGAAGAGTGTATCCCAATTGTCCTAATGCGGCAAACCCCTACCACGAATGTGGCACCTATTGCTCGGACAAAATATCTCAAGGCCAGGGAAGAAGGGAAAAAAAGAATATAGGTAACCTCCTGTTTTGTTTTTCCTTGTTTCTTGCTCTCTCTGACCACCTGTAAAATTCTGCTTATCAGGTTTCCTCAGAATGTCTTTTTAACTTCTTGTTCTTTCACATTTCTTCCATTACATGAGAATCATGAGCAAGTAATTAACTGGTGTAACAGCACTGGAGGTTTTAAAGTGATGCAACCAACTGTGGTTGTAAATACTTTACAACCTACAAGAGATTGTCATGAATTGCACTGGTGGATGTGAAGTTACCAAGAAGAGCAGTTTTAACTCATCAATGTTTTTCTTAGTCGTATCATCAGTTGGGTATATATATGATGTTTCATTGTTGCCTTTCTCAATTGTTGCCAATTTTTATTGCAGGCTCAAAAATCCTTGATGTTTCCAGAAGCTTTGGCAGGAAAAAGAAGGGTTCCGACTCTCAGCCATTGTCCCCTCAAATGCTTGAGAATGTCCATGCTGTGAAATCAATTTTTCCTGCAGATCCCAAGTCTCCACGCTCGCATTTCTCTAGGAAAAAGATGGAGGAGAATGGCGGGTCTCATTCTTCTTCTGAGCAACACTCTGGAGAAATTATTTCAAGAGATCGAGCTGTAGACAATGGACCAGTTCATCACTCTAGTCAGCTGGTCCCTATGTCTGGTAGGATTGCAGTAACTGCTCTCCTGGGGCTAGATGATGACCATGAATCAGAGGCCATATCCGAGAAGATAAAGGTCAGTAGGCCTTTAGTCTCTTTATCCCTAGTCCCTACTCTAATTATCCATTCTAGTCTCTCATTTTTTGCCTGGTTTAAACCATCTTATTTCACAGTCTGCAAGAGAAACACCAACTGAGCTGAAAGAAGAAGAGAAAGCTCCTCCTTCACTAAATATGGGATCAAATGGAAAAGTTGAGGAGAAGAGAGAGGATGCCAATGGCTCAAAATTCAGGTTCTCTGGAGGCATTACTCAAGCACAGGAAGATAGTGATGATGACGAAATCCTGTCAGTAATATCAGATTCGTGTGTGTCAGTAGGGAAGTACCATGTGAAAGAAAGCGTGTCTGCAACTTTACAGTCAATTCTGGACAAGTATGGGGACATAGCAGCCAACTGTCGGTTGGAATCGACTTCAATGCTTGCATATTATTTAGAGTGCTTGTGCGCAGTGGTTCAGGAGTTGCAAGCTACTCCATTCAAGCAGCTCACAAAATCAAAAATAAAGGAGATGTTTGCTGTTGTCAAGGATGTGGAGTCTGCCCGGATTGATGTGGGGTGGCTGCGTGATATACTGAATGAAATCTCAGAAGCTATCGAGTTCATTGGCCCAAATAAATCAATGGAGGCAGCCAAGGCCAACTTCAACCGCACATTAGAGTCGACCAGGAGGGAACTAGAATCTCAGGCGGAAGAGCTGGCTCAGAAGGAAAAGGAGGCTGCTGATGCTCGTGAATGCGTTGCAGAAACCAAAGCTCGATTAAGTAAGCTGGAGCTTGAACATTCGCAGTTGGAGAAGACTATTTCATCTGTCAGATCACTGGTTGGCAAATTTGCGGGAGATGAACCACCCTTGTAATGCTTTATTATTCTTGTTCTTGTAGAGTCTTGAGGTAGCTTGTGTGTTAAGATATGAAGGATTGATTTTAGCTGTAGGTTCTGGTCTGGTCTGGTCTGGTGTTGTGAAATAATCGAACTGCCAAGGACGTTAGCGCTGCTGGGACTGGGAGGGCATTGTCAATGCTCGTATAATACTCAGTGATCTTATTTTGTAACCAATTATGTATGTCGTGCTACGTTATCACCAAGAGGGTGCTTCTAGCCTTGTTTGTACCATGTCTCTTTTCTTGTAATTTACAATTATAAATATAAAAACTTGCTGGAAAGATCTTTTTATGTGCGAAATCAGATATTGTTTTCAAAGTTCAATTCTTGCGACATATCTAAGTTTGTACTGACAACTTAACCGCACGCAGAATTTTTTGTACTATTTAATTCAAAACATTGAAGTGGCTTCACAAGGGAAGCAAGTGCCATACATTATAAGAGAGTCGGCTCCTTTTTGTCAGATTAGATCAACAAACGGCTTTTATGAATTAACTTTCATATTCGCCAAAAAATTTATTAATATGCAACTAATTATATTGTTAGATGGAGTGTGAATTCCTGATTATTTAATAAGACTATGTTATCTAACAAAGGTGACAGTAACTATGTGATAAAGTAGAACGCTCACAACATTTACAGTTGATGAACTTCACATTTTTTATTTACTACCAAAAAAATAGCATTTGCCATTTGGCCTGATATTTCAAAATCAATTACCTATTTTCTATTTTTTTTTTCAAAAAAAAAAAAAAAAAGATAGCCTATTTACATAATTGACACTCCGTTGCTGTTGCTTTGCTTTGCTTTGCTTACTCCCAAACAAAGTCGTACGTAACCAGAAAACGTAGAAACCCAATAAAATATTGGCCCAATAGCTATTCTTCGGCCCGTAAAAGGCTACTTCCCTTTACTCATTCGACATTCTTTCTCCCCCGTCCTCTTATTCTCCGAGCAGAGCAGCAGATCGGCATCTTTCTCTCGAATCGGCGACTTCTGGCGCCCGACGGCTGTTTGACCGGCAAGATCTCTGTCACTTTTCTATTCTTTTTTATATGGCTAATCATCTCTCAGTTCTTCTAGTTCAATCTCCTTGTCTGAAGTTTCTCATGATCTCTTTCGGCCAATACGACTTTATTTCGTCCAGGAAATTAGAAGACTAATTCGGAGATAGTAATGGAAGAAGAAAGAAGGGTGCATCCTGATTGTATCAATGCTTCGAACCCATATCATGAATGTGTCGAGTATTGCTTCAGAAATATTGCCGAAGCAAAAGCGACTATGGTTAGAGCCGAGCCAGCCCTAGGTAACCATTTGCTATATTCCAATTTCGTTTTAGCTTCGCTTGAAGTACTTGTGGCCGTTCACAGTCTGGATTACTTGGAGTTGATATTAATCTTTAAAGTTCGCTTCCTCGACTTGTTCTAGGTTTTTGTGTCTGAATCTAGGGCTTTCTGAATTCTTTATTTTAGTAGTTATCACGAATTTCTGGATTCTGATTCTTAATTCGTTGTAGAAATTTAAAATTAGATCCCCCGGAGTTTGCTTTCAAATCTTTAATTTCTTTATGTGCTATGACAGAAATTGTTCGAGCTAATAATGATAATGGTGAGCCTGAGAAAGATTCTTTTGCCGAGGAACATGATTTGCACAATGAAGGACCAGCACACGAAGAAATGTCTGATGATGATAATGCTCACCCGATTGAGGAGGACGTTCAAGGAGATTTCCAGAATCTTACTGAAAGGCAGAAAAAGCTATTCGAGCTGAGGTTGAAGATGGTTAGTGAGTTTGACTTACAGTTTATTAATAAGCCTCGTTTTTTGTGCTGATAAGGTCTTAAAATTGAAAAACGGGTTCCAGGTTTTATTTTGTTTTGTTTTCCCGCTACTTGTAGTAACTCATATGAATGACTTATGTTGCTTAGTACCTTTGTGCTTTCAGAATGAGGCTCGGAAAGCTAATCAAACAGCAATGGTGGTTGAGAAGAAAAGAATGGAAGCTCCTCAAGAGTCCAGGGGAGTTTCCAAACAGAAATGGCTTGACGAGCGGAAAAGGAAGATAGGCAAGCTTCTAGATGCGAATGGATTGGATATCTCAAAATCATATATGCTTGATACCCAGGAGGCAGCAGAGTCGAAGTATAAGAAATGGGAGAAGGATCCTGCTCCATTTGGCTGGGATGGTATGCTCTCTGCTCTGTCTTCTGCTTCTCATCGAGCAATTTATTGTGTTCTTGCACTTTTTCTTTTCTTCTACTGATGGCGGATCAGTCTGGAGTTGTCTGAAAGCAGCTGTCCTTAGAGACAAAAAAAAGTTCATCGTTTGTACACAAACATGTTGACCGTAATTTGATAGCCAGGCAAATTTGCTTTGAATGTGATCACATGAACTTCAACATGCTTCTTTAAAGTTGCAAAATACATTGATAAAAATTTATCTCAAGGTAATGATGCAAAGTGTGAATTCAAGATCTCATCTTCTAGTAATAGTTGTCACTCACCAATAACCTCAAATATTTTAACCCACTTTTGCAAGCCCTTCATTACCTGTAGGTGTTCGTTGTAAAGAGTGTGTGCCCTTGTCTGATACGTTTGAAGCCTCTCAAGTAGCTTCATCTTAGGCATGACAATATGGGTCATACTACTGGCTGCATAACAGATGCTCTGATTTTGATATTCTCATGTTCTGCTTCTATAGATTGTATTTAATATTTGGGTGAAACTAACATGAATGTCTTTGGTTTAACAGTCTTCAATCAGAAGACATTGTATAATGCATACAAGAAAAGAGCAAAAAATATTCAGGTTGACCTAGAAGAATATAACAAAATGAAAGAAGCTGATCCAGAGTTCTACCGTGAGGCTTCAAGCCTTCAATATGGGAAGGTACAGGCATTCTAAGGAAGATATATTGGTCTTAGTAGTATCTTTGTCAGTCTTGCTCCTATCTGGGCTTTTAGCTGTTCCTTTTGTGTTCCGTCACTGCTCAGGCACCAAAGATTTCAGAAGAGAAGATTGACAGGATGGTAAAGGAGCTCAAAGAGAGGGAAGAAAAATGCAATTCGTTTAGCAGAAGGAGAAGATTCCATGAAGAGAAGGATATTGACTCCATCAATGATCGTAATGAGCATTTCAACAAGAAGATCGAGCGCGCCTTTGGCAAATACACGTTGGAAATCAAGAACAACCTTGAACGAGGGACTGCTTTGCCTGACTAAGGTACCCCTAAATCTTTTGCCATATAAAAGATTGTTACAAAATGTGCTCTTCGAATTGTACAAGTTGCCCCTAGCATTGGAAATTCTTTTTACATTGTACCATAATCTGCGTTAGTATGCATTGTTTTTAGGATTAGCATGCTTGGCAATTGTCCTACGTTCTCACTTGTCATTGGTCCATCTGTTTGGTATTTCTTAGATTGCCTTCCTGATATTGTGTTAAAAATCAATACCGTAAAGATTTTTCTGAGTCTCCCTGTAAAACTCGCATTGTACAAGTTTGCTGTCTGAGAACAATCTCTTTTTTATGAATTTCAAATTTGATTGCTGATTGCAGAATTCAAGGTATGGATTTGTCATGCCATTAGTTGATGGAGATGTATCATAAAGCAAGCTGCTTCTGCCTTGTACCCTCAACGCTTAATGTATAATCAAGCAAGCCTGTGGATTCCAATTATGTTCTTTCTGGGAGAATCGCTGTCATGAGTTGTCATTGCAAGCTGTATGAGAATGATGTTACTGATTACTGCTTGGGGATCTATTAATGCCAAGCAAATGGTTCACAAGTGTTTCATTTTCTTCCTTTCTCATTGCTTGTTTGATGGTGAAGCAGTAAGGCTATCGTGTGTAATGCTCGTCTGCCATTCGCAACCGCAGGCGCATGACTCCTCGTTGTTGTTATTTTTTATTTTATTTTTCCAAGCAGCCGTAGGCAACTAAGGTTGTTTTTCAGGGGAATGGAGAGTGGCTTTAGGGAGTTGGTTTTGCCACAGGGTGTCCCTTTTCTGATTAAGGAACCCTTTCCATTTTTCAGGTCTTTTTCTTAAGGCTAAAGTAAAAATCCAGCCGAAAATGACTCGACATTTGATATAATAAAAAATCTGCAGTTTATTTTCATGATAAAAATTGTAGTGCTTCATTTCATTGTACTCTTCTAAGCATCCAAAAGCGCCCTGACATGAGAACAGTATCTGAGAGGAGCGACGGTAGGAAACATCTTAAGTACAAGTGTCACTAAAATTTAATTAAATAGCAGAATTATGTGTCCCTGTACTACTTTCATGTGTTCTGAAGCGTAACAAAGCCTTGGTTTGTTAACGGGGAAAGAAAAGTTGGCTTCGGGTCTTCTGTTCTCCCGTGGAGAGGAGAGGACCATCGTGATGGGGGTGCAGCGCAGAGGCTGGCCGTGGACCACCAGCTTTTGTGAAAAGACGTGGCCATGACAAGCACTTATTAGAAAATAAGTAAATAAAGAGAGACCAGTTTCGATTTGTTCAACTTTCCGTTCTTTACTACGCTTTTCCTTCGGGCTGGGGATACGAATCAAGCCCATTCCATGATGTGGTTCTACGGTGCAATTTCATGTGCCGGGCATATTCTGTTCCTTTCTCTTACTGCTTTTAGTTCTGTTTCCGGTCGGGCTCTTCTCCGCTTACGGAGTGATGCAGAGTCCAGAGCTCCTTATTAACGTCCCATCGTCCACACCAAATTCAATTTCAACATTTTATCACCCCTAGGCCTACCAACGGTTATGTTTAGTTGGAACAAAGTTCCGCTAATTGGAAGCTAGCTGCTAATACTAGGTGAGATGGAGAAACAAAATTGGGCTCATAGTGTTAAATACTACAGTATACCACGCAGTATACCATTTATCGCGAGTATGCGGTACACAGTGTAAATATTTTCACGTTTTGTCATTTTACCGTTTGGTATATCACGGTATTTTGTGATATACCGCATACCACTCACTTTTTGTATGTATTTTGTTAAAAAATTGTGATATACTGCAAATACCGCATGATACATACTGCAGTATTTTATTTTTTATAGCTATTTTTTTTCATTTTACATAAAAATATCATAAATACATAAAAAAAATTAAATATAAATAATACACATATCATAAAATAAATTTTTACTTTTATTTTTTTGTCACTTTTCTTAATTAATATAGAAATTTAATGGATGGTAGCAAGCTTAAAGGTCTCTGTGGTGTTGAACAATAGTCCTCAATTGGATTTCTAGTGTATGCTACTCTAACTGAATATCTTTTATCATATATATTTTATTTATATTTGACAAATTATAATGAGAAAGATTAGAATACATATAAAATGTGTAAAAATATATTATTAAACAGGTATGTCATCTTAAAATAATATTCTAATATATTTTTTTTTACAAAAGAGGTAATGGTATGTGGCACGGTATACTATGCGGTATACCTTAAAAATTCGGGGTGCTATATACCTAGCGGTAACGGTATTTAACACCTCAATTCACGAATTTGTAAACTTTACCCTGCACCAAGCACCTTAAATGACATGATAATTTCCATTGAACTAAAATACTTATTGGACCAATCAACTAGTATTAAAATCCTAGGATCTGAGCTGGAACAATGCACTAATTCAAACAAGGCAGGAGATAGCTAGTAGGAGCAGCAACAGCAGCAGCTGATATTACAAGCGAAGCTTAACTGTTAATTGGGAAAATCCTACATGACTAAGAAAAGGGGTTGAATTAATGTTTTATATAGTAATGAAACCTCTCTACCTATTATCAATTGATTTTATATTTGATATTTTAACATGGTATCGGAGCAGGTTCAAAATTCTCCATCATTATATAAAACATTGACTTAATCCCTTTTCTTGCCATGTGGAATAAAACATTGACTTAATTCCTTTTCTTAGCCATGTGGAATTTTCCCACTTAACACCCCCCACCAACGTGCAGGCTACTTCGGCTCTATCACGTAGTTTATTTTTGCCAATAGTTGGGGCAGTTTTGAACCTGGCTCTGATACCATGTTAAAGTGTCTAACCTAAAACTAACTAGCAACAAATGGAAATGTCTTTTCACTATATAAAGTATTAACTTAACATCTTTTATTAACTGCATGGGATTTTCCCACTTAACACTAACTAGAGTATAAACAAAAGCAAAAATGGCTGCGAACCTCTTAGCTGGGTCCATCGCCATCATCAACCATCCTGTCATATTCTTAATAAAATACAGTCCACCAAATGGCAAACAGATACACTCATTAAATAAAATGGAATGCAATTATCTTTCTTTAGTTAGTTGGGTTGCTGCGGAAGGACCCCAAAGCCTTGATGGCTGTGGCTCTGAGAATGTACTGGTGGTAAGCTGCTGCTGCCAGAGCTCCCACTAATAGCCCTACCCAAAAGATCCACTGGTCGTCCCAAGCTTTCTCGTTGTTGTAGATCACTGTCGCCTCGAAGTTCTTCGCTGGATTGATTTCGATCCCCATTATGTGGATTGTCGCCAAGTGTACCATGAACACGGCGAATCCAATTGGCAGAGAAGCCAGCACCTACCAGTAAAGGTGGGAACCGGTTAGGACTAACCCGAGACCGTCCGGTCTTGGTCCTAGGTCCTGAGGACCGAGCTCAGCCCAGTTGTAGATGGGGCGGTTCCGATCCGAGGTGGGGCGGGTTTCTTTTTTTTTTTTTAAATATATATATATATAACCATTATTAATTATATAAGTCATGAATATTTTTAATAAAAAATACCACATCCGGTGTAAGTTTTATTAAGTTAAAAAACCAAACGGCACTAATAAATAATCAGAATGGGTCTTACATTTTGAAATGGAAAAAATGTTTTGAAAATGATAAATAATAGAAACCTATGATCTGTGCTGAACAACATAATCAGATCAAATATAAAGTAAATGTATGATTGAAAAAAAAAAATTTAAGTCTCGATATCGGATATTACCTCATCATCCAAACTCTTTTGGTTTTACTGCAGGAGTACTGCGATACTCCAATCTCGGTTGCACACGCATACTTCTACCATGTCGGGTGTCAATCTTGACCGTTTTTCTGTTATCACCCATTTTCCGGCACTAAACACTGCCTCGGATGAGACGGTCGATACTAGAACGGCAAGAATTTCCTGTGCAATTATCGACAAGATCGGAAACCTTAATTTCTTTTGTTTTTACCACTCCAAGATGTCGAAGTCACTTGCCTCGAATGATGTGTTGAGATAGTCATCGACCTCAGCTAATCCCGATTTCGTCAGTCGGGGTCGTTTGAGCATTTGGAGGGCCGGGTTGAATCTTGATGAGATTGATCTCCTTGGAGGCTCGGTTTAAGGAGCTTCAAATCTTACCTTATCTAAATGCCGCTCATAATATAACTTGTATAAAGAATGCAAGTACTTGGAAGCAGTAGCAGATATAGCCAAAACATTTATATGAGACATTTCTAAATAAGTATGAGAAATTTCTTCAAGTAATGTTGTTGTGCCCGTTAATTTGACATATGGGTTAAGTAAATAAGTGACTAAAAAGATAGGTGGAATGTTTTTGAAATATTAAAGCCACTTAGCCCGCATGGCTTTGACAATCGGTTTTAACAACTCATCATTTTTAAATTGATGTAAAACATATGTGATGTTCACTAAATGAAACAAAACTTGATGACTGGTTAGGTAGTAAACACCAGAGGAAAATTCGGTTGCCTCGTAAAAAAACTTAATCAATTCACCGGTTTTGAAACATTTATCCTAAACTTCAGCCGTAAGAAATTCACAACCCATTTTTAAATTCATGAAATGTGACAATAAATTTGCATACAGTAATGCATCTTGAAACATCAAATATGTGGAGTTCCGGTGGGTTGGGCAATCCAATTTAAACCATTTCCAAGAAAATGGTTTTTAATTTTCAATACAAAAACTTTTAAATTCATGAAAAATAGCAGGTATGGACATCAAATATTTTAATGAGTTTCAAATAGGTAGAATCTCATTTTGGAGAACTTCTAATTTTGCATACAAATATTCAAAATATGGCACATGCATCTAACGTTAAAAAATGCACCGTTAAGAGGTGGTTTTAAGTTTTGACTCAAAAGACGTGCGGCAACATCATTATTTAAATCATTATCAAATGAAATGCATAGGATTTTATCAATACAAAAATAATCACGTAAAGTTTCTAAGATACAATTAAATATTTGATAACCAGTATGATTTGTTTCAATAAACTTAAATAACAAAATTTATTTTTGCATTATCCAATCAGAATCAATCCAATGAGAAGTAACATAATAGAATGATGGACCTATAGGTGATATCCACATATCAGAAGTAAATGTTACACAATGATCAAGAGCAGAAAAATATGCTTACAAATCTGATTTTCTGGCTTCAAATTGTCTAAAGCTTTCTTTTCTAGCAGTTTTCCTAGATACTTTTCTAAATGCAAAATTTAATTGTAATTTTATCTAAGATTCTAAGTAGACATCTTCAGCTTGTGAAAAAGGTTTTTCGGTAAGCATCATCCAATTTACCATACTTTCTCTACAAGATTGTTGGTTAAAACGAAATATACCTGGTCCACCAGCGCCGATTCTAAACCCAAGTTGTGTTTATCCTCCAGAACTAGTCATGGTACTAGGGAGGACGTTAGGATGTTGATTTTCAATATGCCGCTTCAATGTTCCAGTGTCGAAATTCTTTCTATGCACCAATTTTTTCCCGCAATGTTTGCGTTTTCCGTACCTCGACTCCCCTTCGTTTATGAGCTCATAATGCTCCCAAATCCAAGTAGTCCAAGTAGTTAGTCTTGTGGATTTACCTTGTACTTGAGTTTTCTCCACGGCGGGTTCATGACTTGTAGGCGTCGATTCTGTTGACGGATTCCCGAACGTTATCGCATCCAACTCTTCCACTTTATCATCGAATAATTGATCGTCGAGACCCAAATCATAATTCTTCATAGTGATTCCGGAATCATTGTCATGAAACTCTTAAATTGAAATGCCTTTATTGGCGAGCCAAGATCAGCAACGGAACAAGGCTCGAAGGCAGGTGGTGCAGGAAGATGAACTCTCTGTTGACTTGCCATTTTCTTTTGAAACCATGTCTCACGTACTAATAGTAGTGATTAATGTAAAATCAAGAAGGGATTATGAAGATATTAGGGAGAGATTAGTAAGAAATTTGAAAGAGATTAAGAAAATAAGGAGAATGTTTGAGAAAATATGGTAGATGAAAAAGAAAGATTGAGTGATTGTGTGAGGATTGAGTGAAAATGGCATTGGTATTTATAGGGGGAGGGAAAAAATTAGTTTGACAAAAAAGTCATTGAAATTTAGTTGTTGGGAGGGGTAAAAATGAAAATTTGGGGGCTGAAATGGAGCAAAAAACTGTCGGAGGGCCTCTTGTGTAATTAGCCATTTTTTAAAAAAAATTTCTGTAGGTTCCCGTTGCTGTGAAAGATCTGTTGGAAGCGAGGCTGGCCGGTCCGGTCCAGTTTAGTCCGGGCGCGGGTCAGCGGGGCAGTCCGGGTTGAGATAGGTTAGCGGGTTTGGGCTGCTCCAGGGCGATTTTTTTTTGCATCTCCTCCTCTTATTGGGCCCATACTCTGCTCACAATCACTACTAAAAAAATATGATTTTCCAACTGCCATTTCCAACTGCCAGCCGTTGGAAATGGACTGTTTCCAACGGCTGGCCGTTGGAAAATAGTCAGTTGGAAAATCATTCGTTGGAAGCTAATTTTCCAACTGCCCAGAAGTGAGCAGTTGGAAATTCCAACTGTCAGCCGTTGGAAAAAAAGCAGTTGGAGAATTTCCAACGGCTTTATTAATTTTTTTTTTTTTTTGGTTTCCAACTGCCTGAGCAGTTGGAAAAATTTCCAACGGCCTGAGCAGTTGGAAATTTTTAAGCCATTGGAAAAATTTCCAACGGCGTGGGCAGTTGGAAATTTTTAAGCCATTGGAAAATTTTCCAACGGCCTAGGCAGTTGGAAAAATTTCCAACTGCTCAGACAGTTGGAAATGTGACAGTTGGAAATTTTTTAAGCCATTGGAAAAATTTCCAACTGCCCAGGCCGTTGGAAAATGTGTAATATTCCAACAGCCACAGCAGTTGGAAAATTTTCCAGATTTTTTTTTTTTAGCTTCGAAATATTTTTTTATTTATATTATTTATCTCTATATTGTCCATTTCCAATCGAATGTATTATTTAAACGTTAACCTCGTATTATGCGGATACTGATATCGTTTGTAGTCAATTTTTTAAACTCGCAAAATTTCATAAATTTTAATTACTAAGTGAATGTGTGTTAAAACAAACATACAGAATCCTAAAACTTACTAAGCCAAGTTGGAAATTTACTACTAAATCCACATGAGCATGATATACCAGTAGAGTTTAAATTACATGCTTTCATAATCGAACTAAGTGAATGTTTGTCTATAAATACATATAGTAGCATGATATACCTGATCTATGCGTCATCCGATCCGGAGTCATCATCATCATCATCATCATCTGCAGGTGGTGCGGGGGGGGGGGGGGGGGGGGGGGAATGCCAAGTGAATTGCATATGTGGGATATGTCAGATCGTTGTCTCCTCCTCAGACGTTCTAGCTTCCGCTCATAATATGATGCTTGCTGTGCAGTTTGCTCCGCTACGACTCGCTGTACTTGTTCAGCGAACTCCGGAGTCTGCATCACATCAACATGTGCTGCATGAGTAAGCCCTGGTCGCCGTCGTCCAGGCACGACATGTTGTTCTGATCCAAGCCCAAATACACGCCCTTTCTTCCTGCCCCCAGCAGCGGCACTTATGATCGCAACCTCATCTATGTCAGGTGCGCCACCTGAATCATCCGTTTGCTGCGTTGCTTCCTCGATCTCAGCAGCTACTATTGCCTGCATATAACAGTACAGAAAAGTCTTTAGTAACAAGATCAGAAATTATACTTAAGCATTATGTAACTATTACTTACCGCAAGTTCTTCAGTACGCCTGTTAACGTAATCCCCGCTCTTTTTCTTATGCGTTTGCTGCATCACCTTGAACAATCCTGGGTCCCTCTTCTCCGGATCTTTATCACGCTACATTTGAAACATAGTCACATTAATTGATTGCCCAAATAAAGTTACATGAATTATGTGTAAAAGATTATGAATATTTTACCATTCGTTCTCGGTGTTCAGTAATGGAAACCGAACCTCCTGCATATGTAGCACTGCATGCACCTGTGGAGTTAGATGACTCCGATGATGATGCTCGTATCGTCTTACCCCTTGCCGATTGCTCGTTAAACTCCGCGGTGTCCCACCATGCTTCCATTTCTGCATACTGCGCGTCGGTCATAAAAGATGCCCTTGCTCGGCGTTTCTCCGGATTCTTTTCTCGGCAGATGTCCCCCAGCGTTTGTCGGTAATGAGCAGCCGCCAACATATGCCAGATGCGGTAGACCTCATTATGGTGGGCTGCATCCCACTCACATAATCCCTGCACGTTATGAACGAAATAAACTTACCTAAAAAGGATCTATAGATTCAAACATATATAGATAAAGGCGAAATAATTATAACAAGTATCTAACCTCAAATACGCGCCACCACGCCTGAATATCTGCTGGACTCGCGCTCGTCCAGTTATGATGTCCCCTGAAGTGTGTGGTGAAGCATCTAGTGACCAACCTTGTTGCTCGTGATGGAAGGAAGCTACATGAAGTGGATGTTTCACAGAATTCATGAAATTAGTCTTACTGCGACTTCAGATACTACATGTTAAATAAACTAATTTGGTACAAGCGGGTGCATTACTTACGTGTTCCCGTGAGGTACTATCCGTAAACGAGACTGCAGGGAGGCTTGGGATACCGTGTTCTGACCATGTGAACTCCCACCATTCGGTGAGACTACAGGGGTCGGGATAGACCGACTACCACTGCCACGTCTCGGACCAATGTGAATACCACCTGTGGGAGGGTGAGGATGATGAACAGGTGTTTGTTCTGTTGATGGCTGTGCATCCGAATCATGGGAGTGTGATTGGCGTGCCCGCTCATGTCTACCTATTGGTTCAGCTAAAACTTCTTTCATTTGCTGAAATAGCCCTTTCCCTGGGCGACGTGTATATGTTTGATCTCCTTTTGGTGGCATCTACATTATTATGAAATCCCATACAAAAGTTTACATAACGTAAATTCAAACATTGAAATAAAACTTGCTCAATCATATTGTAGGCACCAGGTTAAAGTTTCAGTTGCTCTTTACATATATATTAAAAGTTAATTACTAAACGAGAATATTACATAATACAATAACATATGCACGTTTACATTATTCTGAGTTTCCAAGTTCATCTGAATTTGATTTCTCTGATTCGCCACTATCAGTATCCCCTGATTCAAAATCATTTTCGTCATCACTTCCTTCAAGGGACTCCTCATTTTCAGAGAAGTCGTCATCTCCCAAAGTTTCATCCCTCAATGCCATGTCTTCCTCCACAGCTTCCCATACACCTGTTTCAGCTAAATTGTCGATTGGGTCATCCATAATTATGGGAGAACTGTTCACCCCGGCCTGCAATTCTTCCTGATATGCATCTTCGACATCAGCTACATCATTATGAATAATGCGTCTAGGTTTGATTTTCAACACCACCAACCAACCCGTTTTGTCACGTGACTTTGTGGGATAATGAGTGTAGTAAACTTGATCAGCTTGGGCAGCAAGAATGAACGGGTCAAACTTCCCATATCGACGACCATCACAAACCTCAACTATCCCATATTGTTGGTGAACCCGAATGCCACGATTTGGAGTAGGGTCAAACCAAGCACACTTAAACAATACTACTTTTTTATGTGGCCACCCAGGATATTCCAGTTGAATGATTTCTTCTAACACCCCATAAAAATCACATTCAACCTCACTTGATCCTGAAGTCCTAATACATACTCCACTGTTAAATGTTGCTTTGTCGCGACCCCAGTCGCTAATGTGGAACTTGTACCCATTTATGAAGTAAACAGGCCAACTCTCAACACGACGAGATGGCCCGCATGCAACATCCCACAAGAAGCGGTCCGTGATCGTGTTTCTTACATCATTCACCTAGTTTCAAACAGTCATAATATCAATATGTATTTTTGTTATTTATCAAAATATGGGTAATTTGAAGTGTAAGTAACTTACATAGTTTCTAAGCCATGTCTCAAAGTGATTCTCAATGTAGACATCCAGGTCTGCCATCTGTATATTGGGTGCATGCATACGCACCTCATCAACGAACAAACTACAAGATGGCATAAGATTATAATTAGAGCATAAACTGGATGAGGTTAGTAGAAAAGAATAAAAGTTTTGTTTTAGAGAAACATGTGTGGGATATGGGATGGGTATTGATTCACTTACTCGAGGTACGGCTTCACCTCCTTACAATTCAGTAAGACATATGCAGCTGCGACCCTCAATTCATTGTCATCAAGATAGCGATACCTTGATGCCCCATATGGTCGACCCGGGTATCTAAATATAGACCACACCGATTCATCAAATGGTCCTTCGCCCCCATCATCATTACGAGGTACTCGAGTAGCCATATGTGGGATATGGGATTCAAAGTAGTGAGAGCAAAATGTAGAGGTCTCCTCAATTAGATATGCTTCACAAATTGAACCCTCTACATGAGCCTTATTTGAAACCTTCATTTTGAGGTCATGCATACAACGCTCAAACTTGTACATCCACCTATATTGAACGGGGCCTCCAACTCTTGCTTCGTAAGGTAGGTGAACCGGCAAATGTTCCATTGAGTCGAAAAACGCCGGCGGGAAAATTCTTTCCAACTTACAAAGTATGACAGGTATATTTGCTTCCAACTCGACCATGTGATTCACATCTAACTCTGGGGAGCATAAATCTCGGAAGAATTGGCTTAACTCGGTCAACGGTTTCCATATATTATCAGGCATTGCTTCAAGTGCAATTGGGAGGAGCCTCTGCATCATCACATGACAGTCATGGCTTTTCATACCCGACAGTTGACTTACGTTACTGTCGACACACCTCGCAAGGTTCGATGCATACCCGTCTGGGAGTCTAAGTGTTTTAACCCAAGTAAGCACATCAGTTCTGTGGTCTCTGTTGAGTGCAAATGTGGCTTTAGGTTTAACTGCTCGGCCATCACCCTGAGGAATTAAATGTAGCTCTGATCGGCTGCAGAGAATCTCAATGTCTTTACGAGCCTTGACGTTGTCCTTAGTTTTATTGGTCACATCCATCACTGTATTCCATATATTGTCAAACACATTCTTCTCTATATGCATAACATCCAAATTATGGCGGATCAAATTAGTCTTCCAATACGGTAGCTCCCAGAAAATGCTTCGTTTTGTCCAATTATGGGTTCTGCCATAACCTGGTATGGTTACAACCTGTCCATTGCGAACTACAGAAGGAAAATGTGAGATACGTTCAAATACTGCTGCTGGTGGTAAACGCTCAGGAGGCAACGATTTCTCAACTTTTCCTCTCTTAAAGGAGACTCTGTTCCTTCTGTATGGGTGATCCAACTCTAGAAATTGTCGATGACAATCGAAGAATGAGGTTTTCCTTCGATGCTCAAGTTGGAAAGCTTTACTATATTCCATGCAAATAGGGCACGATAACCTCCCATGAGTCATCCATCCGGACAACATCCCATATGCCGGGAAGTCATTTATGGTCCACAAAACCGAAGCCCGGAGCCGAAAATTTTGTTTCAGTGAAATATCCCATGTTTCCACCCCATCCTCCCATAGCTGCTTCAATTCATGAATAAGTGGTTGTAAATAGACATCAATATTCTGATGTGGACTCCGAGGGCCAGGTATCAATGCAGTCAAAAACATATATGGCTTCTTCATACACATCCACGGAGGCAAATTATAGGGAGTAACAATGACAGGCCAACATGAGTATTGTTTACCTGAGTACCCGAAAGGCGTAAACCCATCAGAACAAACTCCAAGGCGAACATTTCGGGGCTCCGCCGCAAACCACGGGTACGTGGAATCAAAATGTTTCCATGCTTCCCCATCTGAAGGATGTTTTAAAACATTTGGGTCGGATCGATGCTCACTGTGCCACCGCATGTGCTCTGCAGTTGAGAGTGAAGCATATAGTCGCTGAAGCCGAGGAGTGAGTGGTAAATAGTGCATAGTCTTCCTCGCTCTATCCTTACCTCGCCCATTTGTTCTCGGCTTAAACCGAGATTCACCACAAAACTTGCATTCTGAAGCATCTTCATCAGTATTCCAAAACAACATGCAGTCGTTTACACAACCATCAATTTTAAGGTGGGCAAGACCTAGTTGTGAAACTAATTTCTTCGTCTCATACCAATTGGATGGCATCTTACTGTCACTTGGCTGCGTCTCTTTCATCAACGCTGCAATACCATCATAACACCCTCTTGGTATATGATATTCTGCTTTTAGGTTTAACAACCGAACTGCAGCAGAAAGCTCAGAATGCTTCTCACATCCATCCCAAAGAGGTGTACTAGCGGAGTTCAGTAAATCAGAAAACCTTCTAAAACCTTCATTAGGTTGTTGATCCTGTTCAGTGGAATTCTGATGCATACTTGGACCCGCTGCATCAAATATCATTTGAGCATATGGGTTTACATTTGAACTGAACTCAGAATGCTCATACCAATCAGAATGATGAAACGGCTGCTGCGGAGGCTCTGTAAATGCCTCCCCATGAGCTGTCCAGTTTGTGTAATGAGCCATGAAACCCACTTTGTATAGATGCACTCTAACGTCATCACAATCCTTAAACTTCAAATTTTTACACCTCCTACACGGGCAACGTATTTTGTTGCCATCCATGTGAGCTGGGTTACTACAGGCAAATGTTATGAACTGCTCAATCCCTGTCTCCCACTCCTCTGTGTACCCAACTCGGCCAGGTAAATAACGACTACTATACATCCAACTACGGTCCATGAAGTCCTACTAATAGATTATTTTGTTGAGTTAATCTAAACCATGTCATTTAAAACACACAAACTGTAATGACTACGTGACGGTTTACGTAAGGTTACCAGCATAGTTGGAATTATTATTCTGGTTTAGGAAATAAACGCAATAGGAAGGAAATAATAATATTCTTTCCATATAAGTATTATTATAATTATAAAAATAATTACAATTTCGTGTACTATTACTTTACTACTACTCATACAAACTGCAGTATTAGTACAATTATGAAATATTATGGTTATAGTTGTCAATAATTATTATTATTATAATTATTATTCTGTTTATAATAGTAGTTGTAATTTTTAATTGTCTTATTGGATTTATTATTGGTATACTAATAATAATAATTATGATATATTATGGTTAATATTATAATTAAGATTATGACTATTATTATAATTATTATTATTGTTATTATAATTAGTATTCTGTTTATTATTATTATCACTATTATTATTAATATTATTATTATTATTATTATACTTTTTATTATACTTAGTATTATTATTATTTTTATTATTATTTTTATTATTCTGTTTATAATAATGGGTATAATTTTTATTTGTCTTATTGGATTTATTAATGGTATACAAATAATAAAAATTAATAGTATTACTACTATTACTTTACTACTAATCTTGCCATCATATGTATTGTTTCAAATATAAGTTATTATTACTACAAATAATAATATTATTATAATTGATATTACTCGTATTCGATTAATTAGATCAGAAATAATAATACTAATTCATAATATTATTTTTACTATGACTTTACTACTACATTTATAATCCCATATGTTATTCTTCGTAATATTATTAATATTGACATATATTATTTTTGGAGGTCAATTTATTTCACTAGATATATTTTGAACAATTTATATTAATGCCAATAATGAAAACATTGTAATCAAAATTCCAAAATAACCATTCTACGTTGTAACAAAATATATAACCCAAACAATTTACTTCACACTAATTATTTGTAACTAATTGCACACATAATTATACTACATAAATAATTTAAATAAAACTAATTATTTGTAGCTAATTGCACACATAATTATACTACATAAATTGTACTACATAAATAATTTAAATAATTTGCCTAACTAATTGCACACATAATTATACAACATAACAAATTTAAATTAAACTAATTATTTCTAATTTTGTAACAATTTCCGAAATAAAAAAAAATAGTTAGAAAATCCAAAAAAATGTACAATTACAATGGGTACCCCAAATACTTCACATTCCACCATCAACATCTACATCTCAAATACTAATCACATATTTCAACCCAAATAAGCATGAAAAATTCGGATTTAAACTAATTAATAGGGAAAAAAATTAAACTTTCGGATTAAGTAAAAACTAACCTCAAATCCGTAATACAAGTTGCTTCAAATGGCTGGGAATAGGTTTGAATCACCTATGTTTTGCAAGAAATTGAAACCCAGAGTAAAAAAAAAAACGCATCATCCGAAAAAAAAAAAATTGAAAAGTCTCTAAAATAACGTACTAACCACCAAATCGAGCAAATTGAGGCCAGATCCACGTTAAAATCAGCTTCACGACGTTGATAAACCCCTTAATCGAGACAAGAAACGTGCTGTGTGTGCGTGTGAAGGATTTGTAGTGAGAGAGAGGAGCACAGCGTAAGGGAGAGAAAGCTGGAGGAAGAAGACGAGTCCGCTGCGAGGGGGGGGGGACTTTTTAAAAGTAATTTTCCAACGGCTTAAGCCGTTGGAAAAAAATTTCAAAACTCAGCGTTTCATAAAATGAATTTCCAACGGCTAAAGCCGTTGGAACTAATTTTTTTGTTCTTTTACACATTTTCCAACGGCTGTAGTCGTTGGGAATTTCATCTAAATTTTGTTTATTTCCCATTTTTTTGTTATTTTTTACATTTTCCAACGGCTTTAGCCGTTGGAAACAATTTTTTTTTCTTATTTCACGGCTGTAAATTAAAATTCTTTGTCTCTGTCCCATTTCCAACGGCTATAACCGTTGGAACATAACTATTTGTTGTTTTCTTCTCTGTCCCAGTTATTGAAATCATTTTGGATATAATTTTCTTGAATTTTGTGAAGATGTAGCTTATTTTACATATAATTTTAAGAACGTTTGTAAATATGTTGCTTATTTTATGAAACTTTGTAGACATACTATATTATATATACCAAAATTTATATATTTTACGCAAAAGATCCATATTTATATATTTATATATTATATTATGTTTATATATCTAAATTTTAAGAAAGTTTGGTAATATGATATATTATGTAAATTTATATATTTAACTTAACTATATCTTTTTTTTCCTTTCAGCCGTTGCAAAGATCATCTATATCTACATTTGTATAATTAACATTCAAAAATCTATAATTAATATAACTTATATAATTTAACCAACAAAATCAATATTAATTTTTTTTTCCTGGGTTTTCCAACGGCTTCAACCGTTGGAAATATTATATATGAATACATTTATATAATCGACGCAAAAAAATCTAGATTTTCCACATTATCCAACGGTGTTAGCGGTTGGAAATATTATTTATGTTATTATTTATAGAATTTACTAGGTAAATCCACATTTTCGAACAGTTGTAGCGGTTGAAAATATTATATATGTCTACATTTATATAATTTCTGCACAAAACTCTTTATTTTCCAAAGTTTCCAACGGTCTTAGCCGTTGGAAATATTATATATGTCTACATTTATATAATTTCTACACAAAATTCTTTATTTTCCAAAGTTTCCAACGGTCTTAGCCGTTGGAAATATTATTTATGTTATTATTTATAGAATTTACTAGGTAAATCCACATTTTCCAACGGTTTTAGCCGTTGGAAATATTATATATGTCTACATTTATATAATTTCTGCAACAAAATTCTTTATTTTCCAAAGTTTCCAACGGTCTTAGCCGTTGGAAATATTATATATTATCTAGATTTATATAATTTTGGAAAACACTCCATATTTCCTCCATTTTCCAACGGCTTAAGCCGTTGGAAATACCATATATATTATGTAAATTAAATACTCTAAAAGTTTCCAACGGTCTTAGCCGTTGGAAATATTATATATTATCTAGATTTATATAATTTTGGAAAACACTCCATATTTCCTCCATTTTCCAACGGCTTAAGCCGTTGGAAATACCATATATATTATGTAAATTAAATACTCTAAAACTTCCAACTGCTAGGCAGTTGGAAAAAATTTTCTCCTCGTTCCAACGGTTTTGGCAGTTGGAAATTTCCAACTGCTTGACCGTTGGAAATGAGGGCAGTTGGAAATAAAGGAATTTTTAGTAGTGAATTTTACAAGCTTTTGCCGATGCGGGTTTGACCGGTCCTGTCTCGATGACCCAGCCCACGTCCCACCTCCACCTGCCAACCATTTAAGTCAAGGTTAATGACTTTAATTGTTTCCACTTAAACGAAATATAGAGCGCATTGAGGTCACGTACCGGCAAGTGGGAGTCACGTGCGCTCCACTTGGGGTAAGTAGCGAAGAGGACGGTGTAGACGAGGACGAAGGTGCCGATAATCTCAGCGCCCAGAGAAGCCGTGCCCCTGTTGTAGCCACGAGCAATGACATTGGCGCCACCTCCGACTAAGTCTTAGAAGCTCTTCATGAAGGCCTTAACCAGGCCGACCCCAAAGATTGGGCCCAAGTACTGAGCCACCATGTACCCTACAACCCTAAGCAGCGACACCTTTCCTCGCCAGGAACAGCCCAAACGTCACCGCAGGGTTTATGTGACCACTTGAGACGATCGAAAAACAAGTAAGGACTACGCCACTTTATGTTGAAAACAAAAATATTAAACTGTCGCCTGTCATTATTGCGAGGTTTTTTTACTTAATCTCGTTTAGTTTTACTAATTTGTTACTTGAAATGCCGGCAGTGCAGTAGACAAGAATGAAGATCATGCCACCAAAAGCCCAGGACACGTCAAGGAGGCCGACGCCGGCGTAGGGATCGGCTTCTTTTTTGTAGCCGATGACGGTGGCGACGGTGACGTAGAGGAAAAGAAGAGTGGCGATGAACTCTGCGATGAGAGCACGGTAGAAGGACCAGAGTTTGATCTCGGCCAAGTCAATGAGAGGAGTCGACGGCAGGTCCACATAACCTTTCCTATGGTGGCCCTGACCTTGCTTGCTTACTTCCTTAGACATGCTTCAACACTCTCCACCTCGAGCTTCTCTGAGCATAGTCTTTTCTTTGTAGCTGCGGAGATGTTAGAGGAACTGGTGCATTTATGGATACTAAGAGGGTAGAGTTAGAATAAAAAATGACAAGATTAATTTCCGCCCAACAACTAACTGGCCCAACAACAAAGCCGGTAATTCTTGTTGTTTTAGAAAGATTGGTAATTTGTTCGGCCTTCCTCATTGACGCGCTACCTTAGGTGCGCTATGCAGACGAAAACAAATATGCCCCTTCTTCAGAAAATTATGGGCTAATTTATCCTAACTTAAGTCAATTGACTTATTTTTATTTTTATATTTTTTTTATTTTAATTAAAATTTAATATTATGTAGATGTAATAATCTATTTGAAAGTAATTTTTTTTGATGTTGTTAAATTTTTAAGAATTTTTATTTTTTAATATCTTAAATAAAAAAAAATCATAAAAATTTAGTGAGATTACAAAAATTACATTTTCAATTGATTATTGTAGCTACATAATATTAGCTTTTAATTCAAATTAGTTCTAGATAAAAAATATAAAAATAAAAATAAGTTATTTTGAAGTCAATTGACTTAAGTTAAAATAAACTGAGTGTAAATTCCTATCATATCTTGTCTTGTGTTTTGCTTTTGCCACACTCAACCGCTGTTGTAGCCGATTCCCACCATCCTCAAGCCCATTCTCTTATCGTCCATCTTGCTGCCACAACCACACACATACGCCTTATGTACCGCAACAACTAGACGCTGATAATCACAACAGGTAATAAAGAAAGATGGCAGGTGGAAATGTAGCGGCAAGTGAGGAAGGAGAGGGTTGGGCGGCAGGCAATGGAAGAGGTGGGCGAGGGTTTCTGTCGTGGACCTGTAGTTGGCGGCGCTAGATTTTTGGTCGACTGCGATGGAAGCGTAGAGTAGGCGTAAAGAAGGAAAAATAAAGTTTTTGGTCAAACCTTTTTTTTTTTTGTCTCTCGATCTTTTATTTTTTTTCTAAAGGGTAAAATATATTGAGAGTCATCTAGTTTATTTTGTATCATAATTGGGTACCCAACCTTAAGTTCGTGCAAGCATGTAGTCTTTCCTTTTATTGCACGTTCTATTTTGATACTTTTTACTTATTTCTTTATTAAGTTTGATGGAAAATGTTGATGAGACTTTTATTAACATTAAAATTAATTTAAAATAACCATTTTGATCCTCAAACTTTTCTATCAATAATTCTAAAACTATCCCCTTCTTATACCTTCCACCATTTCACTCCCCTATTATTTTCCTTCAATCTGACAAAGCTAAAACGAAAGCCAATGCCTCCTTCTCTGCCGATGACATCCAATCCGCCGCCTGCCACTTCTTAGAATCAGTCAACCTCTCTCCACCAATGATGTCCTCTACTCCAACCGATCTGCTGCCTACATCTCCCGTTCTTGGTACGACACTGCATTAAGAAGATCATCGAGCTCAGCTTGGCCGGTTGGTTGTTCCTCGCTCGCTCATCTCTCCCTTGCTCCACCATGGCTCTGCGTTCGCGTAGATTTTTTAACCTACTCACGACTATATCTGATAGACGTTAAAATCTATGACAGCTTCAATAGAGAAGAGCCCCGGAAATAGTGATTCAAAGAAGAAATCAAAGAAAAAACGATCAGCCACTCCTTACTCAGATTGGAAGAAGAAATCAATGAAGAACATGGTCATGATTGTTCGATTGTTAGCTGAATTCATGGTTGCTTGTTGATTTACTGTGAGTAGCTTCTCTGGGTCAGTTTGATTTTATGGTTTTTGTTTTATTGAATTCGTGGTGAGCAACAAGTGGCTGGGCTGGCAGTTGGAGGGCGGTTAGTGGTGGCTGGGCTGGCAGTTGGAGGGTGGCTAGTGGCGGCTAGGCTGGCGGCGGCAGAGATGAGAGGATAGGGTTTTGGGGGGCTGGAGTCACTACTAAAAAAACCTATTTTTCCAACTGCTAATTTACCAACGGCTACGCCGTTGGTATTTACCAACGCGTAGAACCATTGGTAATTATTTTCCAACGTGCACGCGTTGGTGATGGATTCAAAAAAATTTAACAGTGTTTTTTTTATTTTTCCAACCTGCAAACCGTTGGTAAAATTCCAACTTCCCAGCAATTGGTAAAATTTTTTTTTTTTTAAAAGGGTGATTTACCAATGACTAGCTGTTGGTAAATATTTTCCAACGTGCACGCGTTGGTGAGTGCTTAAAAAAAAATTTATATATATTTTTTCCAACGTGTAAACCGTTGGTAAAATTCCAACTTTCAGCAGTTGGTGAGGTTTTTTTTTTTAAAAAAAAAAAAATTTTGATTTTTTTTTTTACTTTAGTTAAACGGTGCGTTTTGATTAAGTTTTTTAAACCCCCCCCCCCTCCAGCGTCGCGACTCGCTAAACCTTCTTTCTTCTTCCTCTGGTTCGTCTCTCTCTCTCTTTCTCCTGTATCTCTCTCCTCCGCTTCCTAGCTCACACATCACACACATTCACTTGTTTGCGTCGATTGGGACCGGAAACTTTTTCTTTGAGGTCGGAGATTCGTCGATCTGCTGTCATTTTTTTAGATCCGAAGGTTAATTATTTTTTTCAGCAAATTTTGAATTTTTTTTTTTATGTATTTCTCCCTATTTGAGCTTCTTGGTTGATAATGGGTTGAAGATGTTGGTTTTTATTGCAGGATTGAAGCGATTTGGAGGTGTTTCAAGGAAGTTAATATTTTTTTTTTAGGTAACCGCATTTATTTCGGATTTTTTGATTTTTTTTTCCTTAATAATTACGTATTTTCGGATTATATTGTGTTAATTTGGTTTGAAATATGTGCAATATTTGTTATTTTGTGTTGCATTTGGTTGGAGATTTAGTTTTTAGGTTACCCATTACAATTGTTTTTTTATGTGCATTTTTTTACAATTTTTTGTTATTTTCGGGATTAATTAGAATTTATGAAAAAATTAGATTTAAGTGATTTGTTTAGGTAGTATATTGACATTTTCCAATGACAAAATATTGTAGAATATTTATATTTTTTTCATATGGTGAAAAATAATTTTTAAAATAAAAATTAGATTTGCTAATTTCTTTATAAAAAAAATGATACTTCTATTTTTGAAGTAATTGAAAAATGAATAAAATGTTAAACAAGTTAATATTAATATTGCAACAAGCATTAAGTATTGGTTTATAAATATTAAAATCCATTATAGATATAGAAATTATTAGTAAATTGAGAAAGATATAAATTATTTAGATAGATAAAGTTTATTAGAAGTAAATGCATTTAATGTATTTAACATATTATTAATATTTGTTTATGTAAATATTATAAGCATTTTTTTGGTACTGTGTCTGAGTGCAACAATTAGTGGATGCTACTATATTTATTCTTTATGTTCCCTTTTTTATGGCAACTCTTTATGATTCATTTTTACCTCGAGTCGTTTGATTTTAATCACTAATAAACTATCCAAAACCTTAACATAAATGATAAAAGTTATTCTAAAATAAGACCACAATAGATGACTTAATTTTAAAATGGTAAGAGTTGTTGACTTGCTACCATAATTATATTGTTCACCCTTCATTAGTTCTGTCGGCTAACACATTTAGAATTCAAATGCAAATAAGTTCATTCATCGATTCGCGAACTCAAATAATCAATTCACAAATTAGAAGCAAACCCACATTAAAATTGCCAATTCGTGTGTTGACTTCCAATTTGTCAACCTAGGTGGCAAATTTATGTAACCTAGCTCCAAATGAAGACTAACATATATATATATATATATACTCACAATATGTGTTATTTATACAACATAAAACTTTAATGATGTAGATATTATTATGACCTAATTATTATAGATTGTAAATTACTATAGTTATGTAGATTTTTATAATGGTGTAGATATTTTTGAAAATGTTTGTCTAAGTAGCATATATTATAATGACGTAGATTATTACCATGTGATCAAAACTCGCCGCATAGCATAGGTTCTTTAACTAGTACTATCTATAAACAAGAACATCTTGAAGAAGAGATACCTAAGAGAATGGATAATCTAGACTGCCTCTGGCATAACTTAGATAATTACTAAAAAAAAATAATTTTTTGTTAATCACCCAAATCATATTTTTTTTCCTACAAATTAAATTAATTTTTATGATTTTTTTACCCAGCTTAAAAAAATAAAAATTCATTATATTTTACAAAAAAAATTGAGATTCATAAAGTATAAAAATTTCAATTAATATACAGCAAATAATCACCATATTTACTAATACTCACTATTAACAATATCTCCAAACACACCTAGTCATATAGACTTATTGCTCTCCAATAAAAATTATTTTAGAATACCTTTTATCATTTATGTTAAGGTTTTGGATAGTTTATTAGTGATTAAAATCAAACGACTCGAGGTAAAAATTAAGAGTTAGGAAGCGACAGTTTTTATCTAAATCAAATTAAACAATAACAAAGAGGGCCCTTATCATCGGCACAATTACTCAATTTCGTGAGGTGAGTTATACTTATTTCCACACTAAATATATCTTAGTCTCTTATTTGTCTCTTTACAGTATTCACTTTAGTTTGCCACATGTTGCTCTATTTTAACTTATTACAATTTCTTTGAGTCATATACCGTTCACAAAAATTAATCGGCCATTTTTTATCTTCAACTTTTTGATATATAAGTATAAAGATTCACAAATAATAAATGAAAACTTGTAGTTTTTAAATATAATTTGAATTTTTTTTATTTTTAAAAAATTAATATAAATAAATTTCAATCAAGCTTAAAAAGAAAATATTAATAACTCAATCAATTAGTATATGCCTTTATATATATATATATATATATATATATATATATATATATATATCTAGCCCCCTCTCTCTCTATTTTTTTTATTAGTCTAAGGCATTTTCCTTTTTCTTATGCTTTCCTTAGGCAAAAAGAGCAAATTGCTCACTCAACTTTTTGTGTTAAGTGAATCAACTACTATTATTTTTTTACAGTTAAATTCATTATCAATATTATCTTTTGGCAGAAATAGCCCACTACCGATGTAGTCTCTATGGTGGATGATGATATAATACATTTAGTCTACATGGCAATCTTATATGGATGATGACATGACTTATTTTTTCTAACTTAGCCCTAAACTTTTGTACACACTATAAATTTCCCATAACCTTTATTTGTCCTCTTTTCAATCATCCTCTTCCTCATTTCCTTCTCTCTCTCCTTAACTGAAGCCGCACTGTTTAATATTCTTGCCGTCGGACCACATGCCCAGCCCTATCTAACCCATATGTCCAGCCTTAAAGAAATTGGAAAAAAATCAGGAGATAAAATGCCAAGTATCCGAGTTGGGTTCGGAACACAGCCATTAGTACTCCACCATCAATCCCATCGGCATCCCAAAAAGACTTCATTCATCATCTTTTGCCTAAAAAACTTCTAAAGTTGGAGCACGTGGTCTGCCAGAACGGCAGCGAAGAACAAAACACGAGCCTTGACTTGCCCACATCAAACTCCAAAAGATGATCATCTACTTGATGAGCTCCAATCATAATCACCGCATTCGCCTCTATTCCTAAGTCCACAAACGCTAAACATAGCATTTTTTCGATGAATGCTTCGTAGGGCTTCATCGGCTTAACGCTCAGAATCCTGAAAATTGATTCCACGAAAGCCTGCACGCCACTTGTTCAATGAATGTCCTCAGCCAGTTCTTTGTCCACCCTCTGCTAGTCCGCCCTCTACTCAGCCTGTACCTCATGCTCCTCTGCCTCTCTTTCCTTTGCCACACAAGCCGAGTTCTGAAAGTACCTTGTGGTGGATTTTGAGCATGCGGCTTTACCCCGCCACAACGCACTACTAAAAAAACCTACTTTTCCAACTGCTAATTTACCAACGCGCAGAACCGTTGGTAATTATTTTCCAACGTGCACGCGTTGGTGATGGTTTCAAAAAAATTTAACAGTTTTTTTTTTATTTTTCCAACATGCAAACCGTTGGTAATTACCAACAGTCTTAGACGTTGGTAAAATTCCAACTTCCCAGCAGCTGGTAAAATTTTTTTTTTTTTTTTTGAAAAGGGTGATTTACCAACGGCTAGCCGTTGGTAAATATTGCGTCGCAGCGTCTTCTTCTTTCTTCTTCCTCTGGTCTCGTCTCTCTCTCTCTCTCTCCTGTATCTCTCTCATCCGCTTAATTCCTAGCTCACACATCACACACATTCACTTGTTTGCGTCGATTGGGACCGGAAACTTCTTCTTTAAGGTCGGAGATTCGTCGATCTGCTGTCGTTTTTTTAGATCTGAAGGTTAATTATTTTTTTCAGCAAATTTTGAATTTTTTTTTTATGTATTTCTCCCTATTTGAGCTTCTTGGTTGATAATGGGTTGAAGATGTTGGTTTTTATTGCAGGATTGAAGCGATTTGGAGGTGTTTCAAGGAAGTTAATATTTTTTTTTTAGGTAACCGCATTTATTTCAGATTTTTTGATTTTTTTTCCTTAATAATTACGTATTTTTGGATTATATTGTGTTAATTTGGTTTAAAATATGTGCAATATTTGTTATTTTGTGTTGCATTTGGTTGGAGATTTAGTTTTTAGGTTACCCATTACAATTGTTTTTTTATGTGCATTTTTTTACAATTTTTTGTTATTTTCGGGATTAATTAGAATTTATGAAAAAATTAGATTTAAGTGATTTGTTTAGGTAGTATATTGACATTTTCCAATGACAAAATATTGTAGAATATTTATATTTTTTTCATATGGTGAAAAATAATTTTTAAAATAAAAATTAGATTTGCTAATTTCTTTATAAAAAAAATGATACTTCTATTTTTGAAGTAATTGAAAAATGAATAAAATGTTAAACAAGTTAACATTCTAAGGTTGCAACAAGCATTAAGTATTGGTTTATAAATATTAAAATCCATTATAGATATAGAAATTATTAGTAAATTGAGAAAGATATAAATTATTTAGATAGATAAAGTTTATTAGAAGTAAATGCATTTCATGTATTTAACATATTATTAATATTTGTTTATGTAAATATAATAAGCATTTTTTTGGTACTGTGTCTGAGTGCAACAATTAGTGGATGCTACTATGTTTATTCTTTATGTTCCCTTTTTTATGGCAACTCTTTATGATTCATTTTTAAAATAATGAACTAACAAATTAAAATACTTAAAAATAAAGAAAAATTAAAATGAAACTCGACCCCTTTTTAAAATACCCAAAGGAATAGACTCAACTACTTTTAATTATGGAATGTTCACTTGAACCATATACTATTGCATTAGAACTTTTAATAACTCATTTCTGAAATAAAAAACTATCGAACAGATTATATGGTAGAATACCAACTTTAGTTTCAAAGAATGATCTCACAAGTTAAACAAAGTTGATATTAATAAGCGATTAAAAAAAGCCAGTTCCAAAAACTCAAACTCATTCCCATATATATATATATGTCAAATTCTATACTCAACGATGGAAACTAGGTATGTACAAAATATGTGTTGGCCTTATCTGAAATTTAATAAAAAAAATGTCTCAATTTAAAACAGATATACATAAGTTAAAATAAATGATGCGTTAAGAGAGAAAAGATAATGACATGACGGTTATACATAACTATAATGAAACAAATAATAATCTCCGTACCGTATTTTTTTTAAATTGATCGTGTACATTAATGATACTTAGTTTCATTTGAAGAAATTTCTTATATTACCAGTATATTAAGTTATTTTTCCCCCATTTTTCAGTTCCTCCCTGCATCTGTCTAGCGTGAAGAAGTACCCATTGTTTCTCCTGTCGTTCGAGGTTAGTTTATAATTCTTTTCGTGTATTTTTTAGAATGGGATGATTTTAAGGGAAATTGTTTTAATTACTAATATTGGTAATAAAACGGAAATACTTCTCACTATGGTTTGAACACTGTGGCTTTAGATTTGAATATGAAATTTATGTTAATTATTTGTTATCTGTGCATATTTTTTCTTCTGTATTATAGTCAATATGTAATTTCTTTGTGCATTGTGTATATTATTTTATGGCATGATTATTTAAATAAGTTCATGGTAATAGGTGTAGTTATGGTTTAGTTGGAGTGCTTTAGTGGAAATGGTTATATTATGTCATAAGATAGTATTGATAATAAAACTTTATTCCTTATAATAAAACCATGTGGACAGTTAGCTGACAATAATAATGCAGAAAAAATACCTCGTAAAGGAATTTGGATACCAATAGAGAAAAGATTAAAACAAATACTTAATTAGGACCACTGAAGAGGAGTTATCACTGTCATTCGAAGAAATCCAGGTATCCTGATTGTACCAAACATGACTTTAACGCAAACTTCTTCCTAACCCTAACCTTTACCTTATACCATACATCTACACTTAAACCCAACACAATATACCTAAACTTGTAAACCCTAAATACTTAGGATCAGTATATATAACAAAATATATACTGATTTAATGAGAGCTCAAACATTCTAAGGTCTTATCCAATGGTTACTAGAAAGGATTTTATTGTGCAAATCCTACCCCAACTTTTATGTTCTAACTACAAAATTAAATTATTGTTTTCAATTGAACTTATCAGTTCTTACCCTTCATCATATTGAACATGAGTTTACTTAACTTGATGGCTTAACTTATTAAGATAAAATAGCTTAGTCAAAGTACTTAAAAGCTTAGTAAATCCTGGCTTTGTAATAAAATATTCTTTAAAAATTATGAATTTAAGTACTAAGAACAATGACAGTAATAAGAACAATAAGAACAATAATGATGACCGTACGTTAATCATAAGAACAACTTTATTGATAATAAACTTTGTCTATCTAAAAATACTGTAAACTTGAGAGGGTAAACATTGAAGCATACTTTTGTTATTTTTAGTAACTCAACCTAAAACTTGAGTACGTATATCATTTAATAGATTGAGGTGTTTATCATTACGAACAGATTTTGTGTGTAATGGAATCCGCCCGTAGTTGGATGTACAGTAACCGTTTCTTGCCTCGCCGAACTGGTTACACACAACAGTGGGAGTCCGGGGTGGAAGAATTTATATCATTTGCTGTATCCCACCCTGAAACTATGAGCGGGTTCTGCATTCGCTGTCATTGTCGGAAGTGTAAGAATTTGCGGTTTAATCCGGCTGATGAGGTCAGAGTTCATCTGTACAAATGGGGGTTTACGCCTTTTTACTTGAATTGGACCGCACATGGTGAGCCATTTAATGAATCATCAGATACAGCTCCAGGTGTGGGTGGGTTTACAGAGTTTGACCAGGGGTGTTCGTCGACGAATCCATATGAAAGGATGGTATTAGATGCCGTTGGCCCTAGTTACAATCAATTTCCGGAAGACAATGTTGTGGAGCCGAATGAAAGTGCTCAAAATTTTTTTAATCTGTTGAATTCAGCGTCAACTCCTTTATGGGATGGGTGCGAAAGTCATTCTGAGTTATCTGCTGCTGTCCGCCTTCTCAACCTTAAGTCTGAGTATCACATGTCACGAGGATGCTTTAATGGCGTTGCCCAACTAATGAAGGAGACCCAACCAACAGATAGTAAGATGCCATCAAATTGGTATGAAACTAAGAAATTAGTTTCCCAGTTGGGTCTGTCTCACGAGAAAATTGATGTCTGTGTGAATGATTGTATGTTGTTCTGGAAAGATGACAGTACCAATTGTATTTGTAAGTACTGTGGGTCTGAGAGATATAAGCCAAAAAAAGGAGGTCGTGGTAAAGATCGACCGAGGAAAACCATGCATTATTTATCACTAAGCCCTCGTCTGCAACGCTTATTTGCGTCATTGGCAACAGCTGAGCAGATGAGGTGGCATAAGGAGCAAACACAGGTCCCGGGTGTGTTAAAACATCCATCAGATGGTGAAGCTTGGAAGCATTTTGATCAGACCTACCCATGGTTTGCTTCGGAACCACGAAATGTCAGATTGGGTTTGTGTGCCGATGGATTTACACCTTTTGGACCATCTGGGAAACAATACTCTTGTTGGCCTGTGATCGTTACTCCGTATAATTTGCCCCCTTGGATGTGCATGAAAAAACCCTCCATGCTCCTTTCGTTGTTGATTCCAGGTCCACGTAGCCCAAATCATAAGATTGATGTTTATCTACAACCTCTCATTGACGAGCTACGGCATCTGTGGTTTGATGGCGTCGAAACATGGGATGTGTCATTGAAACAGAATTTTATTTTGCGAGCAGCATTAATGTGGACCATAAATGACTTCCCGGCTTATGGCATGCTATCAGGGTGGATGACACATGGGCGATTGTCTTGCCTTATTTTTATGGGTGAAAGTAAGGCATTCCAACTTAAGTATGGCGGGAAAATTTGTTTTTTCGACTGTCATCGGCAATTCCTCCCCCTGATCCACCCATATAGAAAGAATTGTACTTGCTTTAAGAAAGGGAAATCAGAAAAGTCATTGCCTCCTCCGCGCTTATCAGGTGAAGATATATTTGAAAGAATTTCATGGATACCATCAGTTGGTAACGATGGTCCACAAAATCGACCGTGTGATTATGGGAAATCACATAATTGGACGAAGCGAAGCATTTTTTGGGAGTTACCATATTGGGCCACGAACTTAATACGACATAATCTTGATGTTATGCATATTGAGAAGAACGTGTTTGAGAATATATGGAATACTGTGATGGATGTTAAGAACAAAACCAAAGATAATGTGAAAGCACGGAAGGACCTGGAAATTTATTGTAATCGACAGGAGTTAAACATAGTTCCACTTGATGATGGTCGTTCGTTCAAACCAAAGGCGAGGTTCACATTGGATGTTAACCAAAGGCAAGATGTGATCGCCTGGGTAAAATCATTACGACTTCCTGATGGATATGCCTCGAATTTTGGGAGATGTGTTGATACAGCTGGTTGCAATATGTATGGTATGAAGAGTCATGATTGCCACGTTATGATGCAAAGGCTTCTCCCCATTGCCCTCGAAGCGCTACCCGACAATATTTGGAAGCCATTAACGGAGTTAAGCCTATTCTTTAGAGACTTGTGCTCTCCAGAATTGCATGAAAATCAGTTGTTTGCATTGGAGGAAAATATTCCAATTATAATTTGTAAGCTTGAGAGAATTTTCCCTCCAGGGTTTTTTGATGTGATGGAGCATCTTCCAGTTCACTTGCCCTATGAAGCAAGGGTTGGAGGACCTGTTCAGTACCGATGGATGTATAAATTTGAGCGGTGCATGCATGACCTAAAAATGAAAGTTTCTAATACTGCTCATGTTGAGGGATCGATATGTGAAGCATACCTTATAGAGGAAACTTCCATCTTTTGCTCTCATTACTTTGAGTCCCATGTTCCCACAATGATGAACCGCGTACGGAGAAATGACAATGGTGGTCCTGTCCAATGTAATGGTGACTTGTGGACGATATTCACTTTTCCGGGACGACCATATGGTGCATGCCGCTGTAGATTCCTCACGGACGATGAACTCAGACTTGCAACCACATACGTTCTTCTAAACTGTCCTCATATCAGGCCATACCTAAAGTAAGTCATTTGTCATGTAAAGGCATTCCAACTGTGAATATGTTCAAATTCAGTACTACTGATCAAACAAAACTAACATATTTTTATTGTTTCTGTAATTGGCCACAGTATGTTTGTGGACATGGTCAGGGAAACTGCACCCGAGATAACAATGTCTGAGATGGACGTACACATTGAAAACAATTTCTCAGCCTGGCTCCGACGATATGTACGTGTGCTTTTAGGACAGAATGTATTGCAATATGTTAAGTTATACAACATTCCATATATGTTGACCTAAATTGAAATATGTTTTGCATAGGTTGATGACTCAGGTAACAATATTGTCGATACCATCTTGTGGGATGTTGCATGTGGTCCCTCACGGCGAGTTCAGACATGGCCGGTGTATTTCACAAATGGGTACAAGTTTCACATAAGTGAATGGGGGAAGGACAAATCAACATTTAATAGTGGAGTATGCATACGCAGCACGGGTGCAAGTGAAGTTGAATGTGATTTTTATGGTATATTAGAAGAAGTCATTCAACTCGAATATCCCGGCTTTCCGCATAAGAATGTTGTCTTGTTTAGGTGCAACTGGTTTGACCCAACACCTGAACGTGGAACTCGAATGCATAAACAGTTTGGGTTAGTTGAGATCCGGAATAGCCGCAGATATCAGAAGTTTGATCCTTTCATTCTAGCATCACAAGCTGACCAAGTTTACTACACACGATATCCGAGTAAGTCACGTGAAAGAAACGGGTGGTCAGCTGTTATGAAGATAAAACCTCGATGGATAATACAGGCTGCAGTTATGGACACGGATGACGTGTATCAAGACAGTGGATCCGTTAATTGTCAAAGAATTGAAGATGACCCAATTGAGGAGTTAGCTGACCCGGGTGTCGGTGATGATATTGAAGAAGATGTACTTGAGGAGGGGGGATCTAATGGCGAGATAGAGGATGAAGAGGAGTTTATATCCGATGACAGTGACTCTGAAGAGTCCGAGGAGTTTGAGTCGAATGAAAGCAGTGGGAATGAATGAATGATTAGATAACATCTATTAGGAATAATGGTAACCTGTAATTTTTATGTATGTGATGGAAATATTTGAGTACGTTTATGTACCCCTAATACTGCATAATATATGTCAGTAGATATATGTTATGTTTAATTCACCAACTTAAAAACTAAATAAATGCATATGCCTCGTAAAGGGGATAACACGTATAAACGCCGACCTGGGAAAGGATCATTTGCGCAGTTTATGGAGGTAATGGAACCAATACTTAATGAACGACATAGGATGGGTTCTTCATCCCGGGCACAGCAGGATGTCGGTGTGGAGACGCAGGGGACAACAGTGCCACCCACGCAGGTCCCCTCACATGAGCACCGAGAAGACGGCGGTGGAGGCACGCCATCTGGACATGGATCTGGTGCGCGGCACCTGAGGCACCCCATAGTGCCGACCCATCCCTCAGATGATGATATACATATTGATGACATCCCATCATCGATGTCACAGACAGCAGGTCGACCGCGGATGAGGATAACCCCACATGGTAACACGTAAGTGATAAATACCAGACACAAGTATTAATATTAGTGAAATAATACTTTACATGGAATCATTCTTTGAAACTTAAGTCCGATAATTTAAATGCCACAGATTCATTCCAGCTGCGGCGACACGGTTAGTGACACCATGTTTCACCACACATTTCAAGCCATATGCTGAATGGTCCTCCGTCTCTCCATCAGACCTGCAGCAATGGTGGCGTGTTTTTTAGGTATGACAATAATATTACTATGATAATGATGTAATAATGTTATAAAAGATAGAATGGTATTTTCCCATTCTAATAGTTTAAACATATTAACCTGTACAGAGGAGCTGTGAGTGGGATCCCATACATCATAATGAGGTGTATTGGGTTTGGAATATATTGGGAGCACAACATTACAGAAGCATGATGTCAGAAATTCGGCGTGTGAAAGATCCGGTTAAACGTCGAGCGAAGGCGAACTTTATGTCAGATGCTGCATATGCGGAGATGGAGGCATATTGGGCGACTCCTGAGTTCATTCAAAAGTCTGCGAAGTTCAAGGCAATGCGAGGAACAATGACTGACGATGATTCACAGTCTGGCTCTTGCAGCGCGACATATGCTGGGGGATCTATCTCGATGTCTGCACATCGAGAGGAAATGGTATGTATGCTTTAATGTTCTTTCAACTAACAGTTGAGATACTAATGAAATATTCTAACATATTAATGTTGGTTTTCATTCAAATAGAGAGAGAGAGATCCTGAGAAGAAGGACCCTGGCTTGTTTAAAGTCCTTCAAGCGACACATAAAAAGAAGGATGGGAAATATGTTAGTAAGCGCTATGAAGAAGTTGCTGTAAGTAGTAAAAGTCGTTTGGTTGCAGAATATTCTTAACTTAATGACTATGTTTAACAAATTATGATATGACTAAATGTATTTTATAACGTTGCTGTAGACTCGTATCAGTGCAGAGATTGAGGAGCAAACACAGCAAGAGGATGGAATAGAGGCCATTGATGAACTAGCAATTATTAGTACCACATCTGGCGGTAGAAGGAGAGGCCGGGTATTTGGATTAGGATCTGAGCAGTGTGCTATACCGGGACGCCAACAGCATGGTCCCATCCCGCCTATCGACATCACACAGACACCGCAATTCAACGAGCAAGTACAGAAGATGATGGCGGAGGAGAATGCGCGAAGGGATGCGGAGTACGAGAGAAAGCTCGAGAGGATTCAGAGGAGACAGAGAGCAAAGATGGAGGCTCAAAGAGCTGCATTGGAGGCAAACCGGGCTCAGTTGGAGATTATTTGTCATTCGCTAAACCTTCCATGCCCGCCGGCACAACCAGTTCCACATTATCCTGATGACTCGGAGTCAGAGGATGAGGAGATAGTCAGGACTCCGTGATGGGCGTCATCAACAGGTTAGCGCATTTCTGTAGTTCTTGTATTAGAGCATGGCAACATAATTATTTTTAGACCTAAATCAGACTGACTTGATATTTATGAAATGTGTAAGCCGTTGAATGTTGAATGCTTTCTTTCAGACATATCTGTTATTGCTTTAATTATGCTGTAGTTGACAATATTTTATTTCAATTACGTTGGCATAGTTGTGTAATGTTTATTGCTGAGTAAAGCCGAGCGTACTTTTGAATTGGTAATTTACTTTTGAATGTGGATTGAAACGGGGAAAAATACGAAAGAACCGAAACCTAGAACGTTTAATATACATAACGAACGCGTAAATGTGAAACCAACTTTCACGAAGGGTCAGTACCAACAGCTTTATAACAGCACCGTTACCAACTTCCGCCAGTTGGTAATTACCAACTGCCAAGTTACCAACTGCTGACAGTTGGTAAATGGGTTACCAACTGCTGACAGTTCGTAAGTTACCAACTGCTTACCAACGCGCAGCAGTTGGTAACTATAACTACGCGATGGAAACCGAGTCCTTTAAATGACCGTTGGTAATTACGAACGTGTATTTTACCAACGTGTACAGGTTGGAATTTACCAACGTGTTATTAGTTGCGCGTTGGTAAAAAATTTTCCAACGTATCGAATACCAACTGCTATTTACCAACGTGCAGCAGTTGGTAAATTGAATTTACCAACTACTGCACGTTGGTAAATGGCAGTTGGTAAAGTCGGTGATTTTAGTAGTGAGTGAGGAAGAGCTCAACTGATTTTAGTTGAGAATTGATTTTAGTTGAAGTTTAAGGGATAGAATTAATGATTTGAAAAGTTTGAGGACTAAAGTTATTATTTTAAATTTATTTTAATGTTATTTATGTCATATCATTATTTTTTATCTAACTTAACAAAGAAACTAACAAAAAGTACTAGAATAGGACATGGTGCAATAAAAGGAAAGGTGGCTTGCTATAATAAACTTAAGGTTGGGTACCCAATTAGGACACTATAATAAGCTATGTAACTCTCATCAATTTTACCCTTTTTAAATGAATCCCTAATGTAGGTATGCATATGTGCACAAGGAAAAATAACATGTAACCGAAAAATTATATGTATATCAAAATAAGATAGGAACAATTTGGTATTAAAGTATAATATGTACATGACATAAAAACATTCATATAAACATACAATTATATATGTACAAAAGAACTTTTGTTATTTATTAGATTCATATATTAAACTTTAAACGATTGAAACTTGCATAAATAATTGAATATATATGTAATATATATCTGATCTTATTTATACATATGTGTCATGTATTTTGTATATATCTATCACATGTTTCATACATAAAATTTTATTATATATATATTTTTATCTCATCTGTACATATTTTACATATTATTTGTATAGATCTCTCACTTTTTTTGCATATCAAATTTGTACATATTTAGTATCTAATTTATACATATCTTTATTTTTTATGAGACACGAGATTTAATATGTTCATATTTATTTTATGTTATGAAGAATAATTTTAAAATGTAAATACATGTTGACATAAGGGATATAGAGTATATTTGATTTACCCATTTAATTGGGAAAAAAAGTGAACTTATCTAAGCAAACTCAATGGGCCATCATTGGGGTAAGACTTGAGTTAATCAAATAATACAGTCAATGGGCTTCTGGCAAAGCAGGTGTATGCACAAGCACTCTTAACTCAAAAATAGAATAGGAGTTGTTCTCACAATATTGGATTGGAATTCCAGTCCTCCTTTGCTTTATCGAGACAAGAAAAGTTACCATTCGTGGTTCTTAAGTACTCCAAATTTTAAGAAATATATAGGTCTGTTTAGTTGTGGAGAATTTTCTAATTTTTCCAGAAAAATTTTCAAAAATTAGAAAATGAAAGAGAATGTGTTCAGTTTAATAATTTTCTTTTCCAATTTTTCTAGAAAACAATTTTCTATGTTAGTAAGAAATGGAAAACTTGGGTTTAGTGGTTTTCTATTTTCCCGAAAACGGGAAATTCATTCGGTGCCTCCCTTCGTCTCGTGAATCGCAATCGGCCTTCTCCCAATGCCTTCGACCTTCTCCCTCCCGGTGACTTTGGACTTCCCCCTCCCGGCGCCTCCCTTCATCTCCCGAATCGCGATCGACCTCCTTTCGATACCTTCGACCTTCTCCCTCCTGGCAACTTTGGACTTCTCCCTCCCAACGCCTCCCTTCATCTCGCGAATCAATCCATTGGAAGCAACAACAGTGACATCGGAGCTATGTGACAGTGGAATCGGCGACGAGTGTCACAAGTTTGGGAATGACGGAGATGATAGCATAGATGTAAACGATATAAAACTTGTGAGCCTAAGTGATAGAGAGCAAAAAATCTTGGAACAGGCTTTGGATTTTTTTCGTTTTCACTTTTGAAGCTAATAGACTTGGGAAGATCTGCAATTATAGTCCATAAACTTTCTTTCAATTTTCAACTAAGGCACACAATTTTTTTCAATGTCGTGTATGTATATGTAGTTATCTTTAATTGTTTTAAAACAACTAAATATGTTTTCTAAAATACACTTTGAAAAACTGTACATAAAAAATGAAAACAGACATCAGAAAATAAAAATGAAAATTATTTTCTACAACTAAACGCCACCATAGTTTGCATTTCTATGAATACTTCTTGGTAAACAAAAAAAAAAGTTACAGATCAAAGCTTTGAACTTATTTCGTGAACTTGAGTTCTATGCTCAACATCGCTGTGTACCAACAAAATGTAACTCCGTTTGGTTCATAAATATAACAATTTTACTTTCTACAATTTATGAATGTTGTGTCATTTTAGTATACAAAGGTCCTGATGATAATTTAACCATTAAATAATTTATCCAAAACTCTAACACTGATGATAAAAATTATTCTCAAATGGGGCCAAAATATGCATCTCTAATTGTTAATATTAGCTCTAATGTTACGCTTTACTAAATAACATAATTACTACAAGGAACGATCATGTCCTTTGCATGATGAAATAAGTGCATTTTGAAGAAAATATATAGATGTAGATAAAGTAACATACCTTTGGGCATAAAAAATTTGAAAAAAAAAAAACAATCACATTATGAGAACGGAAGTATGAAAAAAAGTTAAACGTCCTAAAAACTTAAACCAAATTCTAGTTGTTGATATTTGACTGAGTACAAAAAAGTTAACTAGTAGAAGAAAAAAAATATTTTTTCATTTATTAATTAAGACTCAATAGTTATTGTTAAGAGGTTCAAAATTCTACCCAACTCCCCTGTTAACCATCCCCACGTGTATATAGTTTTTAAATAAATATTTTATTATGTTTAGCATTCAAAAGAAAAACATATAGTATGGAACCGAACTGTTTATAGGACTATCGTGAAAATAAGAGTTTATAATTTATAACCCTTATCCACCCGCAAGTGTTTGGTGTTGTTGTGTGCAAATGGTGAAAACAAGTATCATCCCAAGGGGAAGTAGTGAAATCACAATAAAATTTAAGTCCTAGATACTCAAACCACCTAGACTACAATGAGACAAAGCTATTGAAATGAGTAAAGACTACGGTTAGTTAAGTGAATATGTGTATAAAAAATTGAACTAGAATGAATAAAGCTACTAACTACCAAATGAAATCTAAATGTTGAATGAATGCAAGCGTCGCTAGTGAATACAAATGCACAAATAAATGAGAAGACTATCTTGAATTGGCTAAACTAACTACAAATGAGGTGACTCAGTTGAGAAGACTATCTTCCTTGGATTCCACTCTTTTACTTACTACCCAAGTTAAATAAGGCTCTAAGGGTACTAACTTCCAATGTGGTGTAAGAGCTTAATCTTCAAAAACCTTTTTTCTCAAGATCAAGTTTTGTTCATCTAAAATTAAATATGGCATTTCTCAAGCTCATACATTAACCTAAGATGAATTAAGCTTGAACCCTTTTCCTAACAACTAATGAGTTCATAGATTACCTTTAATTCATAAAACCCATCATACTTTATTCTTTATTTTCACCCCTTTATTTCTCTTTCAATAATAAATTGGGATTGTGATTTGTGTGAAGAGGTTATTTAACATACAAGCATTAGGCATAAGAATAGGTAACACAAGATAGTCAATACCCATGAAAAACCTCAAATTAACATTAGATAATCAGTAACAAAAGTTTCATCTTGAGATAAATGGAATCTACTCCATAACTAAAACATCCATAGATAAAGTGCTAGCTTTTAATCCAAATGTAAAAGTGAAAGTACAAATGAAGAAAATGAATGAAAGAGCAAAATAAAAACTCATAAAAGCTCAAGCTTCTTTGTGCTCCAAGAATTCCTTTGGCACCTTTAAACCAAGCTCCAACCTCCAAGCTCAAGCCTCCAATGGTGATTCAAAGAGAAGGAAAAAAGAAGGGCATGGTGGATGAATTCTAAAAAACCATAGCTTTTCCTTGGAAAAATATCCTAAATTTTGCCAAAAATCCCTGTCTTATGCTTTCACCTACCCCAATGGATAGAATCCTATGGGCAATGGTAAGCTTGGATTAAAAAATGAGGTAGGTGACCACAAAAATCTGGAAACTATGGTTCCGCGTTACCAAAAGTTTGCACGTCAACGACTCGTAACCAAGGCAAGTTCTGCAATTCGAACGTCTCCAATGTTGGCAACGCGTCGCCAATAGCTTCTTTTCGGTTTGATGCATGCATGGCCACATTTTGCCCCGCTTCATTTCACTTTGTTCTGACACATCCAAGATATTCTCCAATCTGCATAATAAAGGAACAAAACGAGAAGTACTAAGAAATGTGATATGGAATGAAAGAAATTAGCGGCCAAAGTTGCTAAAAGGGCAACTATTTTGACTGTCTCAAATTGCGCTTAACAAGGACCTGTATGGATTTATACTATGCATGAAAATTATATCATGTTGAACGAAAGCAACCCTCTTAGAAACGTTTGAAGCTAGAAGAAAAACTATTACTACTAAATTCTAAAAGCCATGAGGCTACAACTATTCACCGAACAGTAAACTACAAATGTCCTTACTATTTTGCCTCTTGAAGTTATGGAGCTCATGTGCTTGCTACGTTTTTTTATTTTGACACGATTGCTTCTTTCAGAACCTTGATCAAATTTTTGGAAGGTAGTAACTTTTTTGAAAGGCTGTTTCTCTATTATCACACTATCATTTTGTTTCACATTTCTCTTTGGTGAAACACGTTTCCAATCCCTACATTGTTTTCATTTCCCATCTTAGACCCTGAGTTTGATCAGTTTTGCATTTTGGTCTTTGAACTTAATAACTACTTAGTTATAGTGTTTTTATTCGATCTCTCAATTCTCTTTTTTTTAATGATGTATTTTTTCTCTAAAATAAAATATTGATCACCATAGTTTGTTTATTTTTTTAGTAAAGTATATTTTTTTTCTTAAATTTTATTAAGTCAATTGTTAAAACTCTTAATATCTAAATTTTTAACATTTTCTTTCTTAGTCCTCAAACTATTTTTATTGTTTTTCTTCATTATTGTTTTCTCGAATAAAAATTTATTTACTATGATTTGTCTATATTTGTATAATTTTGGATGATTCTACTTTAGTTAATTTATTTTTTTTTCTTTTACCTTTACTATGTTAATGGTTGAGCCATTCATTGAATAACATAAATTAAGCACAATTTTGTCTTCTTCTTTTATGATGTATTATTTTCTAAAGTAAAACATTAGTTACCATGGTTTGTTTACTTTTTTTTCAGTAAAATAGAGCTTTTCTTAACTTTTGTTAAGTTAATTGTTAAACTATTAATACCTAAAGTATTTGCATTTTCTATCTTTATCCCTAAACTATTTTTGTTTGTTTTTTTTCATTATTATTTTTTCAAACAAAACTTTAGTCACTATGATTTGTCCACATTTTGTATGATTTTGGTTGATTTCGCTTTAATATGAATTAAATATAATTTTATATTTTGATCATATCTTTTCATTATTAATGATTGATTTCTTCATATTTTGATCATGTATTTTCATTATTAATAATTGACCAAATTGATTAACATAAATTAATAAACTTTTCATCTATATCAAAAATTGGAATTTGAATTGATAAAAGATTAAATTTTTTAGTGAATTATTCTTTAATGACAAAAAAAATATCCATCATTTTAAAGAATGTACAATATTATATTTCACAGTTTTATATTTCAATAATAATTTTTCGTTGTAATGATAAAAACACAACATAAAAAAAGCCTAACTCAAAATTAAGATAAAATAAAATTTTAATTAATGAACATAAATTTATGTCTTCGAATTCTTAAGTTATTCTTATTAATATTTATTTTAATCATATATTTATCAAAAAATTACACACTATAATGTGCAGGTAAAAAATAACCTCTTATACATTTAAAAGCCATACAAATTAATTAATCATTTCCGTCTAGCTCGAACATGTTAGTTAGGTTTTGAGAGGAAGCTAATTAGTTGAGGGCAATTAACATGCCTAATAAGTGTTGAGAAACCTCCTACTGCTATGAAATCAATGATTGGTGCATCATTAAGTATTATAAATTAAATAAGAATTAATGAAGTAGAAGTAGAATCTCAAAATCAACAAATTTCTGCTCCTAAAATCTTAACCAACCCTATTGAACGAAGAAGGTCGAGAAAAAGAAAGAGTTTATCTTACACATAGCCCCATGTCTATTTTAGGACGAGAAAATAAGCTAAGGGATCTTTGAGAAATTTACTCATGTCTATTTTAGGACAAGAAAATAAGTTTAGGGATCCTTGAGTAATTTATCCATTAATAAAATGCTCTGTCAAACACATGCAATTAATTCTTTGTAGAAGCCCATGTGTTAGTTGTTATTCAAATCCTTCTAGCATTCTTTTTCAAAAACATTGTTAGATTTTCTCTTTCATCAAGAAAGAACCCATAACAATCTTTAGTGATAATAATAGTAGAAAAAAGATGAAACCTAGGTTGTGCAATAGAGCAAAATTTTCTAAATTTGTCTCCCTCAACAAATTGATATGGAAGTTCTTGAACAAGTACCATATATGCCAAAGCCTTCCTACAAGTCTCCATCAAAATTTCAATTACTCATCACATTCTCATCACCATCTCCACCCTTTGTCATGTTTATACTTTTCCATCTAAAATCAAGTAGATCCTTGCACTTGTCCTTTTCTTATGCAGTTCCCCAAATTAATGATGTCATTTGTCTTACGATGACACTTGTACACTTCATCACAATTAACAAATTACATTTGGTTTTATTCATGTCATTGAAAAACTCAAAGTGCGCCCAATAATCTATCATTTTTGAAGTTTTTTTCATTGTTTTTTATGTGCGGTAGTGTTGATACTTCATCTATGTCTGTTTCTATGGTAGTTGATACCTCTCTAGATCGTGCATCGCTCATAATTGTGTCATCATGGTCATTGGTTTCCATATGAAAATTCAGCACATCATTCACTATATTCTTATAAAAGCAACTAACAAATCAATGAAAACAAACTAGAGATTAAAGTGAAATTAGTGCTTTCTGGCATTTTCTGAAGCCACCAATCAAAGGATACTAGGACAACACCAAACTGCTAAGCAAAAACATAGTAGTTTTTGCCAATTAAAAGCCAACTAATAGATGCATTTTGGTTCTTAGTGGTAATAAAACCAGCTTTAGTTGAAAAAAAAAAGCCAATTAAAAGTTTTGATTCCAAGTCTATGCAAAGAATGTTCTATTCAGAATCAAGATTTCAACGTTCACACTTTTACTTGCTTTATTTCATCTCAAATATTAAACCTGATTATCATGGTTTTGTCACTTTTTCTTTTCTATTTTTGGTTTTGCCATAACCGGTTTCAAACAAACACATCAAAGTAACATGCATAAAAAAAAATGCTTCTCATCCCTTGGAGATATTGAAGAAAAAGTTACAACTATTATTTCTAATATAACAATGTTTTTAGTCATCCAAAGGCTTTATGATTACATGTTGCAATCAAGTAACTGTTGGGAAAACACAAAGAACTTTTGAAAATACATATAGATAAAATTTATTTTAAAAAACAACAAGAACTGATTATTTTACCACAACTGCCACATTTTTCTTTTCAAAAATTTCATGCTTAGTCTGGAAAAGAAACAACACAAAAGCAATTTATCAACATTGAAAGAAAAAAAGAAGCACAAGGTAAATCTTTTACATCTATGAAATCCATTTCACTTTATAGAACCCAAATATATTAGTTGTGAACATGAAAACTCTGAAGCAAAATGAATAAACATGTGACTGTCTGGTTGTTGGTTATGCATCTAGACACAAGAGTGCTAAAATAGAAAAGTATGTAAAGTTTTAGGACTAAAAATGCTATTTTTCCTTTGCAAGTTTTGCCATAGTTCATTACAGGGGTGAGGTTGGGTTGGATAAAATTAAAAACAATCCGAACCACCCCTATTCGATTTGTTTAAGTTGGATAAAAGTTAACGATGAATCACAAGTTGGTTCCGCTGTTGGAAAACCCATTAGTTTTCGCGTTAGTTTCTATTTCATATGAACATAACTCGAGATATAACTAAATCGAACATAATGCTCCATCTGTCTCACAAAAACTGTCATTTTTTCTATTTTTAACAATTAATTTATAATTTTATTTCTTTTAAGATTTATCATAAAAATATATACTTTTTATATGAAAATGGAACTTTAAATATTACAGTTTCAAAATATCATTTTTAAGAATTTTTTAAATACATATTAATATGAATATATTCAAGACAAACTTTAGTTAAAAAAAAGGTAAAAAAAGCTAACTAATACGAAACAAATGAAGTATGTATTATGATGGAGTTCTTTTCTTTTAGATCTAAAACTTTATTACAATGGTGTACTTTTCTTTTAGATTTAAACACAAGACTTGACCCAACCTCATGCTATTGTTTTCCTAGTTAGCTTTCATGGTTTGAATTTACATGTGTATTTAAACTTGCAGGTAGTTGTGAATTGTGTTAAATAATTCTTAATGTGGAGAACATAGATTAATTCAATTACATTTCAACTCTTAAGTTGTTGTTTTGGATGAAATTTTATTACATTTTATAATTATCCTAGGCATGTAATGAAAATTGAAAAGAATTGAGATCCAGAACTGAAATAAAACAAGCTATAAGTCTGATTTTTTTTAATCTGGAGTTGGGTTAAAATTTAAATTGGGTTGGTAGTTGGCTCTACTGTAACGCTGACCGGACACAAACCTCTGCCAACCCCTAGGACCTTAGACTGGTTTTTAACTTCACATAGCCATAAAACGTTTAGTAGTGAACCTAATAAGTCGTTGTGTGGCAAAATTATAATTTGAACCTTGAAGGAAAATTAAAAGCATTGTGAAATCCAAATGATATCAATGTTTAGTATCATTGCTACATAATTTTGGAATTAAATTTTCTTGGAGGAATTTTAGAGACAAAAGTTTAACCATTGGAGTTTTGTATTTTATAACTAAAAGGCTTGCAGAGTCTATATGAAGAACTTGCACAGCTAAGGGACAAGCAGGCTAAACTTAAGTAGCATAATGAGTCAAAATATGCAATATGATGACTCTGTGAAGTTGAAACTAAACTCCAAAAAAGAGAAAGTCAAACTTCCAAAATTACTCATTCGCCTTTATAACGCGTCAGATTTTTTTATTTTTCATAGCACGTTAGATTCTCAAAATTAAGGGGCAATTTTTTTCCATTAATCCAATTAATCTGGGTTTATTTTTCACAGGTCAAAATCGGGTCCGGACGGGTTAAAAATGATCCACGAATAAGGCTCGGCGACAGCCAGATTTACAACACCACTTCGTCGTTGTCGACGCTTTGTTGGAAAGAAACGGCAGACGTGAATTCAGGCCAATTAGACGTTCCAACAGACGCTAGACTCAAGTTCGTTCCCGGGTTGGCTATGCCGGAGAAGTACAGCTGCGCCGTCAGGAGGTCGAACGGGACGGTGGTTTGTTGGGGAGGCTTGGAAGCGTTTTGGACAAGGGAATAGCCTAAGAAGAAAAGTGGCACAAGGCCATAAATACAGCCAAATCAAGGACCAAAACATTGTAATGCTAAGCTGTTAATCTTGACCCGCGAAAGAACTGTCTCGACCCGATTTTGACCCGCGAAAAATGAACCCAGATTAATTGGATTAATGGGACACGAACTGCCTCTAAAACTTTTCCTTATGGCCTAAAGTCACGTTTGGCATTGGAACTTGGTAAACTAGGATACTTAACCCCCTAAACTTCAACTTGGTCTAACTCGCTCCTTCAACTTAAAAAAATGGTACACTTTACTCTTATTCTTCCAAGTAACAATCACGTGACCCATCTTCAGGTAATGCCATTTGCAAGATCATTTCACCATTGTTGCTGCCACCTTTTGCTACCGTTATTGGTTTTTCTAGAGTTCTTGACAACAAAAGCGTCCAATTTCGAAGTCTCTAGATTTTGAAACAAAATGCGTTGGCATAGTCCTTCTGGTTGTTGCGTTATGGATCCAATCCCCTCTGCCATTGGCTGATCTATGTTAAATCAGTGTTGTTTGTGATTAAGCAACTTGCTTCGCTCTCAATTCATTTCCTCTCACGGTTCATATCTAGCTTAATTCCAGTGTTGATTTCCCTCCCTCTTTTTTCCCCAACTAAATAGCTCCAAACTTTAAAATTCTTCCTCCAAACTTTCTCTCTATTTATTGTTCCTCATTCCTTTGAACTTTTCTTCCATTTCTGCTTCTGGGTTACCGAGTTCCTAATTCGAGGTAACTTAGCTTCATTCCCAATTTGTGTATTTCTTTGTATAATTGTATTTCAATTTTCATTTGTTGCCTCCAATTTTTTTCTCAGTTTGATGTTTGTTCGAGTTGTAGGTTCTTTATTCCTATTTTAATTTCCAGCTTCACGATGGATTCCCCCATGGCAGAGACCAGTTCTTCCTTCGTCTCCATTTCCTCCTCTCTATCGCTAACCAATTTGCCTCCAATTAGTCTTCTTCAATCACTCGAACCACCATCTATAGCTTTCAACTTAGAAATCTATAATTTGGGAGACATCGTGGAAGAATTTTAGGGTGGGTAGGTCAGAGGAGAGTCGACAAAGGGGGGAAAAGAAGAAGGAAACAGAGGAGAAGGAGGATTTTAGCTTCTTGTTCTTGCAGAGGATTATGGTGAACAAAAAAAATAAATAAATAAATGAAGAGATGGTGAAACTAAGAGTGATTTAGTGATGGAGGAAAAACGGTGATGACAACAGTAAGAGGTGATGGTAGTGATGGTGAAACAGTCTTGCAAGTGGTGTTTGGTGAAGCTGGGTTATGTGATGATCATGTGGAAGAAAAGGGGTAAAGTGAACCATTTTTCCAAGTTAGAGGGGTGAGTTGGACCTAGTTGAAGTTTAGGAGATTAAGTGTCCAAGCCTACCAAGTTCGGGGGCCAAAAATGGCTTTCAGCCATTCCTTATATTCCTATTGGGTGATTGGAAAAGTAAAAGCACCTGCTATGTAACTTTTTACTAAAAAAGAAAAAGGCTTTGAGTTTGGAACTCTGTAGGCATTTCTAGTCATATTCTGAACTCATGGTTACTAATTGTTTCAGCAGGGCAATGTGCAGTTGCTGACTGCCTTGTGTATAAACCATGACAATTTAATGTTGAATGCTGACATTTTTCTGATGCCAGTAACTTTTTGCACGTGTGCCACACAACATTGATTTCATAATTAACATATAGTTTTCGGTCGACTAGAAAAAAAAAACAAAAATAAGATAGAACTTTATCTGTTCCCAGTTACTTGGCATTTGTTTCCTTTTTGACTGTCTAGAAATGTGTAATAATGTTCTTGAACAAAGTCTGGAGCGTCAAACTAAATTAAGCACGCAATACTTAAAATTTTAAATAGACCACAAGTGAAATGACCAGTTATCTAATGCATACATTTTGAAAAGGTAACAAAATTTCTGCAAGGTAATATGGGCAAAAGCCAGAGATTTAAAGATAGTTGCTTGGGAATCGAACTCTACAGTAATGATAGACAACTGACGGAAGAGACGAAAGGAAAGTTCAATAATGCAGCCTAGTCTAGCTACTTTCTCCGACTTACTGCTATACAACCTACTTTACTTATTTAAAGGCAAGTCCTCACAACATCTGTAAGGTAACATGAGCCAGGTGAAAAATACGTGTTCTGGGTCTGCATCAAGGCAGGGCCAATATGGAGTTATGCTTCCATCTTCCAAATCAAAGATATAAAGGTTGATGTCATCACAGGGAGCAAAGTAATAGATACAGTTTCTCTGTAGCTGGCACTCGAAGTCTACAGTTGACATAGAACAACCTTGCGGACAGCTAAAGAAGATGACATTATCGCCAATGTCATTGACCTGAACCCATGTTCGTCCTTCCATGTCCACCTTATACACTTCAAAATCACGTACATGGCCTACTGCCGAAGGAGCAGATACTCTGTCAATAAGTAATAGGTCTTCACCAGATTCAACAAGACTGAAATTGTGGTATACAGCCCAGTGCGAGTCTTCCGACGTGTCCATGCTTTCAGTTACTTGCGTGAGTTGAATGGATGAACCAGTAAATTCAACTCGGAATAAGGTTTTACCGGGATATGTCACACAGTACACCTGCCCTTGAAATATGGCCACAGAACGCACTCTCTCCTCACCGACTATGTCTGCTACCTCTTGTCTATAAAATTGGGAATCACCCAGGCGACAAAACATAAAGATCTTGTCAATGGTGTCAATGAATAGGACACGACATTCAGGATCACTTGGCCTTGCAGAGAGAAAAAAACAGTCATGGTCAAGTTCCATGGGAGGAAGGCGGAACTTCTGCATCGATGCGAGGTCGAGAAGGAAGAGGCTGTGAGAGGATTCTACAGTATATTTCAGAAGTAGACATCCACATAAAGAAACACAGACCCCCCTGTAATCACCTATTTCGAATACGGATTTGGAGTCGGATCGATTCTTTGATATGTCGTAGACAGCATGCATATGATATTCTCCATGTTGGAATACTAAAGCCCAAGGATATTCGCGCACATCCTCACCTTGCGATTTGCTTTTCTTCTGATCCATTGGCACAAGACAGTATGAAATCAAATCTTCTTAATCATACACTGTAAAAAGAAAAAACTTTGTCCAATAAGCTACTGTCTTCTACTGCTATCGATCTACTCATAAACTTCTTCAGCTATTTAAACTTGTAAAGAACTTCTCCTACTTCAACAACCTCCTTTTCCAACGCACACATAAAACTCATTTAACAATATAAAATAAAGTTCCAACACATGAAAAATATTGTATTGAAGAAACTAGCAGAACCTCTTATAATTATCAAACTAAAAGAAGTTCATATATATCAGAGGGATGCAACACCTTTTTTTTTTTTTATTATTCTCCTCTACAAGTTGTGTTCATCAAACGAAGAACCACATGGTTAGAAATTAACGGAGAGCAGAATAAATCCCACACTAAATAAAAAAGAATCAGCTTGAAGAACTGAAATTTAAATCCCAAAAAAATAAAATCCCACTATTCCAGGTTAAATAATAATCCTACAAGAAATAAGCAGGACTTGTTCTGGAAGCTAGCTTTGCTAACTAGGGAACAGGAAGGTACTGAAAATAATTGCCTTTCAGGTTTGTACAAGGAATGACAGAAGCAAGTGAATTGTTTTGGCTGCTATGAAATGGGGTGTAAGTTGCAATGCTGATGATTTTCTTTTGCTGCTGCAGTTCGGGTTACTAAGGGAATTCTGAACAAAACTTGGTTATCTAGGTGCTTTCTACATCTATACCTATGTTGTAAGCATATGTTTATGCCTGAAATGCTTACTTTGCCTAAATCAAGTGAGTTATTATTTAAAATCAAAAATATTTTTGCTTACTTCTTTGTTCTGTTCGATGAAGTACTTACTTAACCAAAACATAAAAATCCAGAAAATTTCCTTAAGGGAACTTAGAACTCTTCAGGTCATTACTACAGTTGAAGTGACTTGGGGACTTAGTTACTGTTGTTTTTACTTAACAGAGCATTAAACTGGTTTGGAGACAGGGATCTTGTTTCTAAAGCCACGTGAAAGACATGACAAAAGTAAACTAAAAGAATTCCCAAAGGGAAATTAATTAAGAACAAAAAGAACAGTAGAAGAAAATATAGGAATTTTGTTTCTAGACACTATTCTTTTAACGTTCATCAATCACAAAACACAAATCGAAACAAAACCCATGTTTGGTTTTTCTAGAACACCAGTTAGATATGAAAAAGATCTGATTATTTTCAGCACAAATCTGACACTGACAAAAACGAAGGGGCCGCTATTTCATGATGGCAGACCTTCACAACACAGGATCCAAGGGAGACAAAACAGAAGAACAACAGGTTATGAATAACAATGAAAGGGGGAAAAAAACAGAATAAGGAAAAGTAAAATCCAAAAGAGCAGGTAAGGGAAAAATCCAAAAGATCAGGTACCTTCGCTTCTTGCTTTGCGCTGCAACAAGGATCTTCGCGGCTAAGAAATATAGCTTTTTGAGGGATTTTGAAGGGATTGCAGCAATCCCTTGATTTACTCTGCCTTGCTTTTTCAATCAAACCAAACAAGGGAAGGGTGCATGATATCCCTTTAAAAAAAAAACAGTCCGTAAAAGTCCTATAACTTGTGGAGCACGCAAGTTTTACTCGGCTTGGTTTCTGGCTTTTGTTACTTTAATCAACTTTTTGGTGCAATTAATAATGTACTGATTAGTGTCCTGATTTGTTTAGGAAACCGGAAGCGAATCCTATAGCTGTATAGGTACCAGATTACACTTGGTGATAAAGCTGAATGCTATATATACATGTCATCCAATAGCCATCCCGGCCCGTCCTTCGTTCAATCAAAACAAATCATGTCGGCCAAAAATAAAAAGAGATCCAGAAAGAAGAAAGCAGTAGTGGCCGCCAGGGACTGGTCCAGGCTTCCTCCAGATGTTGTGGGACTCATAGCTTCGCGTCTCGATGTAGTTTCAGAAACCATCTTCCTGTCTGCCTTCAGGACATGTTCATCTGCTACCTACCGGCATCTTCCCGATTTTTCAGATGCTTCTTCTCCATGGTTGTTGTATTTCCCCAGAAATCAAAGCACTTGCAGAGTTCTCAACCCTCTGTGTGGTCGGGCTTTCAACACTGTCTTCCCATCCGAATTGGCGGGCTTCAGAATCCTGTCTTCAAGAGATGGGTGGCTGCTGATGGAGCGCGCGCGGGGTTGCGACAGGGTGAATTTCCTCCTTTTCAATCCCTTAACACAAAGAATAATCAGTGAAATTCCCGAGGTACCCATTCTATCCGGCTTTTCAAAGACATGGTTTAATTTTCCATCATCTGAGGAATGCACGATAGTGGGATTCCGTCACTGGGGTGATACTGTTTCTGTTGAAACATGGAGGCTTGGCGAGGAAGAATGGGAGATTCAAGAGATGGAAAGTGACCCTTGCTTCTACCCAATATCTTTGTGGGGTATTACTTCACGCGGAAGAAAATTTTACTGTTTGGGTGCAAACGGAAGCGTTGCAGTGATTAATTTTAAGGATGTGGTCAAGAGGTGGACTATTTGGAATATTCCCCTGCAACAGAAGTCTCCTTGCACGCTTTTTTCACCTTGTTATTTGGTAGAGAGCAACGGAGGAGCTTTGCTGGGTGTCTTTGAGACGATTCAGGATAAGACAATAAGAATACTGAGGTTGAATCTAAAGAAGAAGCTTTGGGAAGAAATCAAGCATCTGGGGAATCAGACGCTATTCCTCAGCAATGGCAGGTGCCTCTCCATGGTTTTTCCCAGGTTAAAGAAACTCCACAACAAAATCTTTTTCCCCAAAGCATTTGTAGGTGACACTAACAAGGCCAACTGTGTGTTTTACTGTCTTGCCACCAAGAAATTTGCTTCTCTGAATGGAGAATTTTCGAGTAAGAGTGCTCATTTGGCGAGAGATTATCAACACAGCTGTTGGTTTATACCTTAACTCGGTGAATTGGCTTTGATTTTCCAAGTCGATGGGAGTTTCTTAGTTTCGCATATATATTTTTTCACAGTTTCAATGAAGCCACTTTTTCAAGCTTGATGTGAAAGAAAACAAGATGAAAGAGGGCACTTTGCATATGCTAGGCATCGGTATATTAATTATCACGGCTATGTGATATATATGTTTTTTTATATTTTTTTCAGCTTATAGTGAAATATATTGTGGTATTTTGAATTATTTCGCTTACGGAAATTCTTTTGGGTTAAATGTGCATTTCGGTCACCTTGGTTGGCTGACTCTTGTGAGTTAATTCGTAAAAGGTAAAAATATCAAATTTATCACTAATGTTTCGAGTTATGAGTAGATATGTTACTATAGTTTTTTTTTACCCAATCTCCTACTAATATTTTAAAATGGGCTGGATATATCATTGAAGTGTCAAATTAAGAGTGGATATGACACTGGGAGTTAAGAATCTAACAAAAAATGTTAAAAAAACAATGCAAATATTAAAAATAATAAGTTTTGAAATTTTATAGTGATAATGCACGTTTTAACAAACTTTAAAAACTTTTTGTAATTAAACTTTTTCTTTCTCTCTCTCAAATGTCGGCAAGGAGATTAGACAACAAAGATGGAGGAATGGCGGCGATGAGGCTAGGGCACTGGTGACGGAGACAGTGACAGGGCTGAAGCGCTAATGACAAAGATCAGACTTTTTTTTGGTAAAAATCTAAATGACCTAATATTGTTTTAAAGATACATAATAACCTAAAGATTTCAAAACTTGCTATTTTTACCATTTTCTGTTATTTTATAATTGGCAGTGGTATATTCAGCCAATTTTAAAACATTAGTGCAGATTGGGTAAAAAAAAAAACTGTAGTGGCATATCCGCTCCCTACCAAAAACATTAATTGCAAATTTGATATTTTTGCCTTCTTAAAATTTGACTGATTAATAATTAGTCCCTCAATTTTAGAAAATGTTGTGAGTTAGTCCTTAAATCGATGAAAATGTAGATGGCATTTTTTTTTTCAGGCTGATGTGGTGTGGGGCTCGGGTGCAGTTGGATTGAGAATAGCAACACCAATCCTTCTTCCTCTGCCGCTGTCGCCTCTACTCTCAACCCATTTCCCATGATCTTCTCTGCCAACGCCTTGCCACCCAAAACTACCTTAAGGCAAACAATATGAATGAGATAATGAGGGGTGATGAATTGATGAAACAAGGTGACAATTAGGGGCTTGGGACAAAATCAAAGGCAGAAGTAGCGGTAGCTAGAATGGAGAAGATGACACATGACATTGGGCAATGGAGGCTAACTGCTGGGGAGAAAGGGGCGACGGTGACCGGATTCAATAGGTTGAGGGAAGGGATTCAATGGAAGAAACAATGAGTGGCCAAGAAGGAAAAAAGGCTGACGATGTGGAGACGAGCAGCAGGAGTGGTCGACGGTGTTTTCGAGGAAGGAGTAAATGTTGATGGAAAAGGGCAATGTCAAATTCGATGAGGAAGAGGTTGACAATAAGAGTCAATGGTGGATTTCATGGATAAAAAAACTGATGGTGAAGCATAGTGGCAAATTTGACAAAGAAGATGGCGACAAGTGGTGGTGATGGAAAAAGACCCTAATAGTGTCATAATCATGTGACAGCCCGTGACTGTTTAAGTGACTAAGTCACACACACTTTTAAACTTTCATAACTAAGTCGCATATATGTGTTAGCTTAGATGATTAAACGCGATGAGCCAATCTTTAAGGACTAACTCGTGTGAGCATACAAACATGAGGAATTGACTGTGCATTTGCGCCTATTTTTTTTATATATACATTTTGTTTAACTATACATATAGCCCCTGAACTTACTTAACTCGCACGAGTTGGTCCATGACCCATGACTCAGTAAATTCAAGCCCATGAACTTTGCAAAATATCATGAATTGGTCTATCAATCCCAAGGCCCATATGTAAATATTACAAAAGCCTCTATTATCTCTTATTATTTTTCTTAAAAGCCCCTCTTTGTTCTAAAGTGTGCAAATATGTTATCTCTTCCATCAACTTCCGACAATCTTAGCCTAACGATAAACAATTTAATCCTTTTGCATTTCATGTTACGGATTTCTTCCCAATGCCTTGAAACCTATTGAACACCAATAAGAAACAAGTTAATGAAACCTTGACCCTATGTGAAACTTGATGCTAATTAAGATTTAGTGCTAGATTTAATAGCAAAACCAACCACTGGTTGCTAAAATCCCATACTTCCACCAATTAGAGAAAGAACCCTCTAATCATGGGTTAAATCAAAATTATTATAGGGGAACAACGCTTGAGCACAGTTGTAAGCCAAAGATTCAGATTGTTATAAAAAAATAGAATAGGTGATGAAAGTCAAATTCTTAACCACAAAAAAATATCATCTAGTGATGAAAAACACCAAAAAAATTACTAAAATGAAATGGAACCGAAAAGAGTTAAAGATGGTTCATTCAGATCTAGTAGAATTTGCTTCAAAGTCTTGTTAGAATTAACAAAACAGAAGATATCTCTACTCTCTTTAATGCACTTCTATTTCCTTTCTTTATTTTTGCTTATTCTTCTTTTTCTTCTTCTTTTGGTTTTTAGATAAGAACACCTTTTATTTGTTGAATAGGACGGGACTAAACATGTATTGACCCTCCAACTTGAAGCAAAATGTAGAAGGAAGAGATGATTTGTAACTGTCTTGAGATCGTTAGAATTTGGGGGATATGATAGTGTATTTAGATATTTATGAACTAAGGGGGCATTTATTGACAAATTAAAATAGATGATATATGCTTTTGTAATATTTCTATCAGAGCATTTAAGTGGATGAATCAACCTGTGGCATTTTGCAAAGTTTAGGGTCTTAAATTTATTGAGTCCTGAGTTACGGACTAACTTGTGCAAGTTTGACAAGTTTAGGGACTAGTTGTATAGTTAAGCCTTTTTTTTTTTTTTTTTTTTGCAACTTACTGTAACTTATCACAAACATGCTACTCCATCCGTCCCAAAAAATTTGCTCCATTTGTTTTTGGTAATTAATCTATGATTTTTTATTTTTAACATTTTAATATATAAATACAAAATCTTTGTATATGAATGATAATTCAAGATATGTGGTTTTTAAATATATATTTTTTAATTTTTTTTACAAACAATAATATGAATAAAATTTAGTCAAAATATAACAAAAAGTCAAATGTATCAACATTTATGGGACGGATGGAGTATCTGGTACATTTACAGTTTATACGGATGAGAATAAAATTTATTTTTTATTATTTGGTTTTAAATTATATAGATAAATATTGTACTGTACTTATATGACACATGTTCTGAATGCGTTTCCTTTTTCCACCCAATTCATTTTAATTTAAGTCAATTGACTTCAAATTGACTTATTTTTATTCTTACGCCTTTTTTATCCGTAACTAATTTTAATTAAAAGTCAATATTATGTAGTTACAATAATCCATTGAAAATATAATTTTTTTTAATCTTACTAAATTTTTATGAATTTTTTAGTTTAATGCATTAAAAAATAAAAATTCATAAAAAATTAACAATATCTTAAAAATTTACTTTAAAATTGATTATTGTATCTATATAATATTGACTTTTAAATGAAATTAGTTTTAGGCAAGAAAAATGTAAAAGTAAAAATAAGTCAGTTGACTTAAGTTAAAATGAATTGACCTGAACATTTGTTGTTGCTTTGCTCTTACAAAAATGATAGATTCTTCAACATTTCAACCATAGTGCTTTATAAGAGGAAGACACCTAGAGCAATTGTGCTTACAGCTAGTACTTCACGAAAAAAATTGTTGAACTTAGCATACATGAATATTGATGTGATTAGAAATATGCACATTCTTTTGTAGTTAGCCAATTGACTTATTTTTATTTTTATTTTTATATTTTTGTTCTCTAAAAATAATTTTAATTAAAAATTAATACTGTGTAGCTGCAATAATCTATTAAAAATACATGAATATTTTTGTTCTCAAACTAATTACTAATTTTTTTATGGTTTTTTCTAGTTTAAGGTATTAAAAACATAAAAATTCATAAAAATTTAGTAATATCATGAAAATTTACGTTTAAATGAATTATTATATCTATATAATATTTATTTTAAAATAAAATTAGTTTGAGATAAAAATGATATAAACATGAAAATAAATCAGTTAACTTAAGTTAAAATTAATTGACTTTTAAGGCATCTATACTATCAGTTTTTCTTTTCTTTTGCACAACCCCCCACCCCCCTTCCCGCGTGTTATATGCATTTGGACAATCATTAAAATAAGGGAAAAGGTGCAAAATTAAGACTAATATTTGTTTGATTTGATGGAGTAATTTTACTAATAATTTTTTTATGGACATAATATGTTTTATAATGGCGTACTTTTCTTTTAGATTTAAACACAATATTTGACAACCTCATGCTATTGTTTTCCAGTTGGCTTTCACGGTTTGAATTTACATTTGTAATTAAAGATTGAAGTAGTTGTGAATTGCATTAAATAATTCTTAATGCAGTGAATGTAGATTAATTCAATTACATTTCAACTCTTTAGTTGTTGTTTTGTATGAAATTTCATTACAATTTATAACCAGTTTTTTTAATTGTTTATATACTTTAATTGTATTGTGTGGGGGGGGGGGGGATTGTGTGTGTGAAATATTAATGAAACTTGCATTAACAACAAAGTACTAAATCATAGTTAAAGTCCTTCAGGGTTTGTTTGATTAAGATTTTAAAAAATATTTTACAGTTTTTGTTTTTCTTTTTAAAATAAATATCTCCTTGTTAAAAGGTTACTTGGATTAATTATTAATAGAAAAAAATGAAAAGGGAAATGGAAATTTAAAAAATATATTAAATTTTATTTTTTTTACTAAATAAAGAATAAAAACATCAGTACATTAAAATTAAGAAAAGCATAATAAACGTCACTTAACTATATCTAAAATAATTTGAAAATTTAACTTAAATGATTATACAAAAAAAAGCACAAATTCATAGCCAATAATGTACATGAGATATAAATACAAGATAATATGAGTATCTTTTTGTTACAAAAAAATAATGGAATGGAAACAAAGGAATAAAATTATTGTATATATAATTAGAATTACTTGATATTGTGTATCCACAACCTAGTGGTTTTTAGTATTACATAGCCCTAAAAACCTCTTTGTTGTTTCTTCCTCTAACTAACAAGTTCTTCATGATGTAATTTATACTCATTTGTTTAGTAGTTACAATATTAATTAGTTGTGGTTAAAAAGATTGAATTGCATAATCAATATGTAAATTTGGCATAATAAATGCAACAAATTTATTCTTCCAATAAATATTAGTAATTGAAATATTAAATAAAATAATAACTAATTGTAATAGCATTAATAACATACCATTATAATTAGTAACAGTAAAAAACCTCTAAAACCCCATATAAAGAGCCCAATTACATCAATCATCAAATTGATAGGCCATGTGAGTAAATGATTACCTATAAACCCATTTGTGTACTTTAATAGGAAGAATTATGTATAAAAATGAGTAGAAAGTATTTATAAGGATGTTAATACAATATTTTTCCAAATAGAGGTCTAATTACAACTCAACAAGGATTTATAAGGATATTAGTACAATATTTTTTCAAATCATAGAATGTAATTAAAAAGTCCCTAAAGTATTTTGGCATAGAAAAATGAGTCAACAAATTTTATAATGAAATAAGATATATAATTAATGACTCAAACTTTTTATGTAGGTTTTTCTTTTATATAGATATTTATAGATTGTCATATATAGGTGATGAAAATTGAAAAGAATTGAGAACCATAATTAAAATAGGCCAGTTATAAATTTGATTTTTTTTTATCTAGAGTTATGTTAGAATTTAAATTGGGTCAGTTCTACTATAAAATTGACTCAACACAAACCTCTACTCACCACTACCGCCTTAGACTAGTTTCTAACTTTACATAGTCATAAAACATGTAGCATTGAACCTAATAAGTCATTGTGTTGTGAAATTATAATTTGAACCTTGAACGAAAATTAAAAGCATCGTGAAATCCAAATGATATCAATGTTTAGTATCGCTGCTACATAATTTTGGAATTAAATTTTTTCTTTCGGGAATTTTAGAGATAAAAATTTAACCGTTAGAGTTTTATATTTTATAACTAAAGGGCTTATAGAGTCTACGTCTACGGTCTACCTGAAGAACTCGAACGGCTAAGGGACACGTAGGCTAAACTTAAGTGGCATAATGAGTCAAAATATGCAGTATGATGGCTCTCTGAAGTTGAAACTAAGCTCCGAAAGAGAAAAAGTCAAAAGGTTAAAATTACTCATCCCGCGTCGGATATTTTTATTTTTTACAGTGCGTTAGATTCTCGAAATTAAAACTTTTCCTTATCTTCCTATTCGGTGGTTGGAAAAGAAAAAGCACCCGTCAGTCGGCACCTAACTTTCTACTAAAAAAGAAAAATTATAAGTGCAAAAAAACGAAGAGAAAAGAAAATCAAAATTGTATATCAGCCAAAATTAATTTTGACTGGCCAAAAATTTACCTGCCACGCGCTCCGAAAACCTCGCCGAACCAAACCTAACATGTGAAACTCGACCCCACCTATCACCAGTTTCCTAGATTGCGGACCGTACTTGTCTTCTCCCTTGTCTTCCAGACTCTTCCCTGCACCGTCCTCCCTTTCTCACATCTTCTCTCGTGTCATCGGCATCCGCCGGAGATGGAGTACTGTCGGTTCTTACATCTTCTCTTGTCGCATCGGCATCGGCCGTAGATGGGTTACTTTCTGTTCTCACATCTTCTCTTGTCGCATCGGCCGGAGATGGATTACTTTCGGTTCTTAGATCTTCTCTTGTGGCATCGTCATCCGCCAGAGATGGAGTACTTTCGGTTCTTAATTGTAATATACATAGAGAGATAGATAGATCCCTGCTTCTTCTACACGGATCTGGGTTGGCAGGAAGGTGAAATTTGTTTTTACGGTGATTGTTCTGGAGTTAGAGAAGACGGCAATTCACATACCTGGGATTTTCTGCGATCTTTCTGGGATTGGTGGCGGTGTTGATGCCGAGCCGCACGGCAGCGCACATCGCAACCGAGCCTTCCGCTTCCGCACTTGATCTCTTCAACAGGTTTTTTTCCTCTGCTATTGATTTGTGTTTAAACGTCCATGAATTTTGGTTAGCTGCTTGTTTGCTAATAAAACGAGGTACGAGACAGACAGGACATACCTTACAAAGGCTTTAGAAGAAAAGAAAGCTCATAGGGTGATGGGATACAGCAAACAGAGACAAGAAGGGAGAAACAGAGGTTAAAAGGTTAGATAGTCTTTTATTTATGTTTATTGTGTCGTTCACCATGTTGTGTTCACTTCTCAAATCTCTGCTGGGTAAATGGTTGTAGAAAAGATGCAAGATGAAAATTGGGAGAAGCTGCTGGTCTGGTTCTTGCCGCTGCAGCAGTCGAAGGCTGCGTCTCTGGTCTTTACCCTGAGGTAGATTTATTTCTTTCTTAGAATACGTGATTGTTTAATGCTTATCAGTTATTGGTCATCTGATTTGTTATCCTGAGGCCCATTATGAGGAAATAGTAGCGTGGCTACCATTCTCAAATTCAAAAAAGTAATACTTCATTGTTCAGATAATGAAATGTCTACACTACACAAAACTAAAGCAACAGCTTTGATTTATATGTGCATCTTTCTCTCTTCTTCTTCTTGCCCTCCTTTCCATGCTTGTCCTTCTTGGTCTGCTTCTCCTCCTGTTTCTTCTGCTTTGCTATCCTTGCTTCCTCCTCCTTTTTGTACTGCAATACAGTCAATCTTAAGAATGTTTCGTCAAATTAAAGGATAGTATAGTTCAGATGTTAAATATTCTTTGCACGCAAGAACAAAGGTTGTTCTTCATAAGTAATTTTTCAGAAGATATCATAATGTCCTTGATAGCGGGACATATAATTGTTCCCTGAAAATTAGAATTAAATTCCAGCACAAGTAATTCAGAAATAAACAGAACTCCTCAGTAGGTACCCTTCTGGTATCAAAGATCAGAGAAGAGTATCCATACTGGACGTTATTGGCATTCTCTGTTTTTCCTTTCCCAAAGATCTCTCAACCAGATGTATTGCCTTTGGGTGCCATTCTTTCCTTCCACTGAATCCTGGGGAGAATGTGGTTAAAGAAAGACTGAACAGAACAATAAACCTAATGGCGAATGACAGCCACTCCATGGATGTCAGCCTGCATTAACTGACCCAGGCGTGCAAGTGGCTGAGTAGCCACTGCAGAACCTTGTTTTATTTCTTTCCTAGAATGACGGCATAAGGTAGATGTGAAGAACGTCGGCAAGCACTACATGCATTATGATTTTCGCTCTGAAAAATTCCCAGTGGCTTAGCCCATGATTGTTTAGTGTTTCAGTTATTGGTCATCTGGTTGAGTTCTATGAATCAGGGTGTTGGTTATCTAATTTAGTTCCATCAACTGTTAAGATTAAGTGATCTAATTTCAGCTAGATTACCAAATGATTAAGTAGTCAACCAAGTAAGCTAAACTAAATTGCGCAACTAATCCTCAATTATAGGAAATCCTAAGTTGGCCACAACCTAAATAGGTTCGAACAAACAATAGCAGAACTTTCCCCTAGAATTATCATCATTCCCTCAGTAGATTAAATCAAATAAAAATTGGACCTCTCCCTCAATTTCTAATATCATCGTTCCCTGAAAATTAGAATTAAAATTCCAGCAAAACCCTAGGGATATGTATACATCAAATCAGAGATCTGCTATACCATTCCACAATCTTGTTATTGACACACACAAGACACAGCAACAATCTGAAGAAGGCACAAGAAAACAATAACATCGAAAGTAAACTTGAGAACAAGAAAGTAAGGAGGTTTACCCAGCACGCCACAATGTGGAGATTTAGATGCCTTCCTTCCAGATAATTGCCCTGTGCATCCCTCACATTTGTGCCGCAGACCTTGCAAAACCAGGATCGTTTGGTCCAGCCATAGAAAATTCACGTTTCTGCTACGGTTTTATCGTTAGATGGGGAAACTTTTCAGAATGTTAAGGTGGCGTTAAGTTGTAAAAAACAATTTTCTTTTTCATTTTCTGATTTTAGTTTTCATTTTCTATGTCACTTTTCTAAAATGTTTGTTGGAAAACATGTTCACCTGTTTTACAATAAATAAAGTTGATATTATTGATATACATAAACCAGAAAAGTTCAGTGACTTTGTTGGAAATTGAAAAAAAGGTTGTGCGCTATAAATGAAAATTTTCCTAAGTCTATCTGTTTCAAAAGTGAAAAGGATAAATTCGAAAGTCAGACCCCATCTTTTTGCTTTATGCGGCTTGGGCCCTCACTTTTCCGTCCCTTACATTTATATCACTGTCTCCATCATTCCAAAAGCATCACACTCCAGCACTATGGCCTCATTTCACATCTTTGATACTTAATGGCACTGTTTGAAGGACGATTAAGGATCCGATTGCAATCTCCACGCTCTGCCGTTGATTCTGGTCTCCGAGAGCACTGTCATCGCTGGCTGTTACTGCTTTTGCTGATCCTGATGAAGCTGGTTGGGCGACGGTGAGCAAGGGATTGGTCAGGCAGCAGCAATAACGGAGAGGTTGGCTGGTGATGCGATGACCAGAAAGAATGGAGAAGTCGAGCGAGATGTGAGCACGAGGAATGTGATGGAAAATTAGGAAAACTATAAAAATAGTGTTTTCCAATTCTTCATAACATGGAAAACTGTTTTCTCAGAAAATTGGAAAAGAAAACTTAACTCCTAACATTTTTTTTTATTTTCCAATTTTCAGAAAATTTTCCATAAAACATAGAAAATTTTCTGAAACTAAACAGGGCCTAAGGGTTTCATGAGTGGGTAGCTAAATATTGAAGTATTTTCTTTCTTTCTTTTTTCCTTTTTTTTTTCAGAAAAAAATCAAACCGGTTTTGCTTTGTATTATTGGGTTACAGTTAAGCTGATTTTCCCAAGCAGTGGTTGTTACTTTTTTCATTAGCCCCTCGGAAGTTGGCACAGTCTTCAAGAGATGAGATTCTCTAAAATTAAAAAGTGAGCTAGAAAATTGAAGTGGATCTGATGTTGGTCTTGCTGATCAATTCTATCTATATGCATTATTATTTGAGGGCACGCTTCAACTTTAGCAAGCTGATGTGCTACTAATTGCTGGGGGTTGTACCAACTATTTCACAGGTTTAGCCAACTTATTCCATTTTCAGTATTCTACTCAGAAGACTTTCTGGTCTTCTTCTCTCTATTCTTGCCACATGTATATATATCTTCACCTGTCTTGTGAGATTTTCCCCAGCTTCTTATATTGTACCTCCATTTTGGGAGAGGAAGTTACTTTCACTTGGACTCTTTGAAAAGGGTGGAAGCCTTTTGTGGAGCTTCAACCTCACCATCTTATCTTGGTTGTTTTCTTCCCACATGTTGGGAGAGGAAGTTACATTATACATCTAATTCTTCCCTCATGTTGTTTTCTCCTCACTGGCGAAAATCACATCACTTCACACCAATGACCAGGGGAAGGCTCAGGGATGCATATCAGGCATAACTGCCCTCGCTAACATCATTTCGCCTCTAATTTTCTGTCCTCTCACATGTAATTTAATTAATATGGTAAGCAATCTAATCGCTTCCCATCTAACTTTATTCTTGTCTGAAAACGCACTGTTTCCTTTTCCTGGTTTCAGCCTGGTCTTGGCAGCGCTTGCATCGGCAATGAAACAGTTTTTTATTCTGCGGTTGTAGCATTGAGTCACTGAATTTTCTCTAGTTGTCCGGTTGATTGATTGGCTGTTTAATGGTTCACATAATGAAATGTCGGTGCTACATAAAACTAAAGCAACAACTTTGATTTATATGTGCAGCTTTCTCTCTAGTTCTTCTTGCCGTCCTTTCCTTACTTGTCCTTCTTGGTCTTCTTCTCCTTTTTCTTCTGCTTTGCTATCCTTGCTTTTTTCTTCTTCATGTCGACCTGCAATACAGTAAATCTTTAGAATGTTTCATCAAATTAAAGGATAGTATAGTTCAGATGCTAAATATTCTTTACACACAAGAACAAAAGTTGTTCTTTATAAGTAATTTTTCAGAAGATATCACAGGAACGAAAGACTTATCACCGCAGGAAGAGGGAAAGAAGCAGAGAGATTGAACCAGAGAGGAGGAGGATTCAATATTTACTCATTCATAATCCCAGCAAAACTATTAGAGTATATAATAAGACATGTACCTTAAGCTAAATGACACCGTTTGGGGAGGGGCCTATTTCTGCACTTAACAATCCTTCCCCCTCAAAAGACTCTTGTCCACAAGAGTTAATAAGGATAAGCAACAACATAAAACAGAAGACTGAATTGCAAGAACTAAAAGAAATACTCGGATCATACCAGTTTATCTTGCTAAAGAAGTAAACTATAGGTATAACCAGCCCTTGAATATTCAACCTTGCCCACTACGTTGAATGGTGGAACTAAGCATCGGGTACCCTGACTCTTTCAATTTTCTTGAAGCTTCAAAATAGGCTGCATCCTTACTTTGTGGCACTGTAGAAACCAGCAACTTGATTCCAACTTTTTCATCAGTCTTGTTAGCCCATTTGTAGTTATTTGACACTTTTGTCTCTTTCATCAGCCAGCCTAATTGAAGCACGTTGCCCATTTCAGAGCTATTATTTTCACTTTGCTTGCTCAGGCTGCTCTCTATCAGTATCACATACTTCAATTTGAAGCATAACCTCATGAATTTTCTGACTTCCATGGTTATTAGACCTGCTGGCAGTTTCTTGGTTCCCACCTTCATTTCCCACAGCTGTATCTTCATTAGCTTCAGTATCGGTCCTTGCTGAAAATTTTTCTTCATGATCAGTGGACTCAAGACCTTCTACAATACTGGGAATAAAAGTGCAAATCCTGGTTTTTTTTCTGAATTTTTAGTCTATCAGATTTTATGAAACCTTTTGTGACTTCACTCATGTTCTCATCTATCAAAAGACCAGCCTCTGTTCTCTTGTTTGTTTTCCCATCGAAATATGCATTCTTGAGGTTTTGTGAGTACAACCATCCCACAATAATAGACTCCTTAGTTATGGCAGCATTGGTTTCTTCTTTAACAGGACATTCTCCACCATTTAAGGCCACATTTTGGGCTACTCCAACGCTGGCCTCTGCTGAGAATTTTTCTGTACATGTTGTGGCCTTGGATTTGTCCCTATGGCTCGTTGAATTTTCTACAAGCTCACCTTCACTTACTCTAGTTACATTGTGACCAAGGCTAAAGGGACTTGCGTAGTTGGCCCTTTGACTTCGTGCAGCAATACCCTGAACAGCAGGCATCACTTGCTCATCTTGTTTCCCTTGTGCCCAGTTTATATGGCAAAATTCACCAGAGCCCTTATATACCATCTTGAGGGCTTCTCCACTTTCCATTGTTTTCTTGCCAAAGCATAAATCACCATCAAATTTACGAGCACAGCAATTCGACACAGAAAAATCAGCAAGGTCAGCCTTACTAGGTAAATCGTAATTGTCATCAGCTCTACCCTTGAGAAAAACTCCCACTATTGTACCAATTGGTGCAACTTCATCCAGTTGATTTTGTCCTAGTGTCTGCAGAGGAAACTCTTGGGTTGGATGAGGAGTATCCCTCGCATCTCCAACCCCTTCAGTACTTTTCTTTTTGTCAGTTTGTAATTCCCGTAATTTGTCTAACCCGCGAGCCTGCACAACATTTTTTGGTGCAAAATTTCTAACAAAAGCTTGAATCTGCTCTTGCAATCCATTCAAAAAGCAGCTGACAACAAATTCTTCAGATGGGTTGCTGATCTTACTCAATAATGCCTCAAATTGTTCTTGATATTCTAGAATAGAACCCTTTTGCTTTAAGCACTTCAACCCTTCGATGGCAGCCTCTTGTTCCATATTTCTAGAATTCAGTTGACCATTCTCCAGTATTTTAGCAAAACAATTGGCCTCTTCCAAATTTTTAGGCCTCAGTGCCTTTACATTCTTCCTAATATCTTCTTGCAACCCATCCACTAAATAACTAACAAAGAATTTCTCAGGTAGTTCACTTACTTTGTTCAAACAAATCTGGAATTGATTCTAATAGCTTTCGACGGAAGCTTGCTGTGTCAATTTCTTCGAGGCTATTGATGTAGAAATTCTTTCATCCCATGTTGGCGTTGAAATCCTTGCTGCTGCTTCTTGATTATTAGAGCATGCCTCCATCTCTTGTAATTTAGAAATTGAGAATCACGCTATGCTTTTCTACGTTTACTGGTTCAGGAATCTCGTCGAACACCTGGTGCACCAAATCTCAAGTTCCTTTTTAATCTTGAAATGATGCTCCGATTATGCTACTGGTGCCAGGTTGATTCTCTGATACCAATTGTTACAATATAAATCCGGAATCAAGCGGATTATGGGCTGGGGTTGAGATGAGCCACTTTGTGAGTGGACAGAGTTCATTGAGATTGGCGATGACAATATGAGGCGAACTGTAATAGAGATAGACGATGCGAAAATGGCAGCTCTTAACCGGGGAACCACGGCAAAGAACAGGTTCCGGGGTTACGAAAGACTTATCACCACAACAAGAGGGAAAGAAGCAAAGAGATCGAACCAGAGAGGAGGAGGATTCAATAGTACTCATTCATAATCCCAGCAAAACTATTACAGAGTATATAATAAGACATGTACCTTAAGCTAAATGACACCGTTTGGGGAGGGGCCTATATCTGCCACGTAACAGAATCAAATCAAAATTTCCAATAAAAAGAACCTCTCGCTCAATTTCCAATATCATTGTTCCCTGAAAATTAGAATTAAATTCCAGCACAGGTAATTAAGAAATAAACAGAACTCCTCAGTGGGTACCCTTCTGGTATCAAAGATCAGAGAAGAGTATCCATACTGGACGTTATTGGCATTCTCTGTTTTTCCTTTCCCAAAGATCTCTCAACCAGATGTATTGCCTTTGGGTGCCATTCTTTCCTTCCACTGAATCCTGGGGAGAACGTGGTTAAAGAAAGACTGAACAGAACAATAAACCTAATGGCGAATGACAGCCACTCCATGGATGTCAGCCTGCATTAACTGACCCAGGCGTGCAAGTGGCTGAGTAGCCACTGCAGAACCTTGTTTTATTTCTTTCCTAGAATGACGGCATAAGGTAGATGTGAAGAACGTCGGCAAGCACTAAATGCATTATGATTTTCGCTCTGAAAAATTCCCAGTGGCTTAGCCCATGATTGTTTAGTGTGTTTCAGTTGTTGGTCATTTGGTTGAGTTCTATGAATCAGGGTGTTGATTATCTAATTTAGTTCTATCAACTATTAAGATTAAGTGATCTAATTTCAGCTAGATTACCAAATGATTAAGCAGTCAACCAAGTAAGCTAAACTAAATTGCGCAACTAATCCTCAACTATAGGAAATCCTAAGTTGGCCACAACCTAAATAGGTTCGAGCAAACAATAACAGAACTTTCCCCTAGAATTATCATCGTTCCCTCAGTAGATTAAATCAAATAAAAATTGGACCTCTCCCTCAATTTCCAATATCATCGTTCCCTGAAAATTAGAATTAAAATTCCAGCAAAACCCTAGGGATATGTATACATCAAATCAGAGATCTGCTATACCATTCCACAATCTTGTTATTGACACACACAAGACACAGCAACAATCTGAAGAAGGCACAAGAAAACAATAACATCGAAAGTAAACTTGAGAACAAGAAAGTAAGGAGGTTTACCCAGCACGCCACAATGTGGAGATTTAGATGCCTTCCTTCCAGATACTTACCCTCTGCATCCCTCACATTTTTGCCGCAGACCTTGCAAAATCCAGGATCGTTTGGTCCAGCCATAGAAAATTAACGTTTCTGCTAGGGTTTTATCTTTAGATGGGGAAACTTTTCAGAATGTTATGGGTTTCTCGGGTGGGTAGCTAAATATTGAAGTATTTTCTCTTTCTTTCTTTATTCCTTCCTTTTTTTTTTTCAGAAAAAAAATATCAAACCGGTTTCGACTTTGTATTATTGGGTTACAGTTAAGCTGATTTTCCCAAGCAGCGGTTGTTACTTTTTTCATTAGCCTCTCGGAAGGTGGCACAGTCTTCAAGAGATGAGATTCTCTAAAATTAAAAAGTGAGCTAGAAAATTGAAGTGGATCTGATGTTGGTCTTGCTGATCAATTCTATCTATATGCATTATTATTTGAGGGCGCGCTTCAGCTTTAGCAAGCTGATGTGCTACTAATTGCTGGGGTAGTACCAACTATTTCACAGGTTTAGCCAACTTATTCCATTTTCAGTCTTCTACTCGGAAGACTTTCTGGTCTTCTTCTCTCTATTATCGCCACATGTATATATATCTTCACCTGTCTTGTGAGATTTTCCCCAGCTTCTTATAATGCCACTATTGTATCTCCATTTTGGGAGAGGAAGTTACTTTCACTTGGACTCTTAGAAAAAGGGTGGAAACCTTCCGTGGAGCTTTGCCCTCAGCATGTTATTTTGGTCTTACAATGACATTTATTTGTGATACAGGTAGTGAAGCCAATTAGGTTGTTTTGTAAGCTATTACATTGCTCTTAGCATATATGTGTGTGTGTGTGTGTGTCTGCGGGTAGGCTATGGTGTTGGATAGGTAAAGTTGTATGCATGTACTACTACTAATTGTGTGCTCATTTCACTAATTTTGATTTAAACAAGTTTTTTTACGATTTATCTATGGCTAAACCGATTTCTATTTTTTTTTATTGATAGTTTTGCATCGAAACAAATTAGTCCCACAGAGCAGGTAATTAAGATCAATCCAAGTCTCAGTTTGGCATGCAGATTTTGATTGCATACATTATACATCTAACTCTTCCCTCATGTTGTTTGCTCCTCACTGGCCAAAATCACATCACTTCACACCAATGATCAGGTGAAGGCTCAGGGATGCATATTAGGCATATAACTTCCCTCGCTAACATCATTTCGTCTCTAATTTTCTGTCCTTTCACAGGTAATTTAATTAATATTGTAAGCAATCTAATTGCTTCCCATCTAACTTATTCTTGTCTGAAAACACACCGTTTCCTTTTCCTGGCTTTAGCCCGGTCTTGTCTTGGCAGTGCTTACATCGGTAATGAAACAGTTTTCTATTCTGCTGTTGTAGCATTGAGGCACTGAATTTTCTCTAGTCGGTTGATTGATTGGCTGTTTAATTTGTCCCTACAGATGATTGCATTTCTTCACAGTTTGATGATGAGGGAAATTGCTTCAATCCCAAAGCAGGAACAACTCCAACTGCTTGGAGGCATTGTCCAAGTGTCCTAGCTAATGTGGTGGAACCTAACTTGGAACAACAATGTAGTACTTGCACTTTTGCATGTATCGGGTATGATACAATACTTAGGGCTTTGCTACATATATATAGGGAAACTAGGGTTCCAGTACTTGAAAACAAAATTGTTCTGCTCCAGTAAGCTGAAGTTACTTTTGACTGCTTCTTCCTAGCCAGCAGCCATGTTAGCAAAGCTAGTGGATGCCATCAAAACACACTAGAGTACTACTAGTAGTTAAATGACATTTACTATAGATTTGAGTCCAATAAAAACACTGGCGCAAAACCTTTGTCCTCAGGGTGTCACCCGGAACAGTCAGAATAGGATTCAATGGCTTCAACACTACATTAATAAATATATCACCTGGCTAGCAAGACACCTGGAATATGTTCTACGACATGTACGATTGTTCCCCAGAACCCTTGTAAGTACCGACCTCGGACAAGTGGCAGCAAGTAGCAAGAAACGGATAATATGATCTAAATAAGAAAAACCATTAGTTTTATCCCCTATTTTGTTACAACTGTGCATTTAATTTCACAGATTTTTATTAGAGCCAACTAGGCCACCGACTAGAAAATAAAAATGTGAGTAGAAATATATTCGTTGTCTTTCTTTCCATTTTCTTGGGATAGAAATTACATTTGAGAGTGTCTTTTTCCCGCCGTAATGGTAAATATATCTATGGGCCCAAAAACACGAATTAAGAAACGAAACATATTTCTGGTATAATTTCCCAAAATTTTATATTTGAATACTTTAGGGATTGTTGAAACTTACTATTCTAGTCTGCCTATTTTTAGTAAAAAAGAATCGAATTACTTTTCTATCCCTTAAAAAAGATAGATAAGTCTAGTAATTAGTTTGGATTTTGTTGGAGCACAATGTTAATGGCAAACTAGTACTTTCTCCGTAAAAAAAAGAATGACCCCTTTTTTGTTTTTGCCGTCCCTAAAAGGATAAAATGTTTTCATTTTTGAAAAGTTTTTAATATTCAATTTACCTTATTACCTCTCATTTAAACTCTTATTATACAAACCTACAAAGAATTTTTTTTTAACCTTTATTGAAACTCTCACTACATAAAATCCTAAAAGGAATGTTTTCCTTTTTAATCATAATTTAAGTTCTCACAAAAAAAGGAATTTTCTTTAATTTTATTTCAATGGTAAAAATGAAAAGAGCTTCATAAACTACACAAATCCTAATCTTCGTGTCTAGAAAAATGTATCATTCTTTATGAGATAAAGGAAATAGTTAGTATGCTGATAAAGATACAAACATATTAGATAATGAATTATTAATTTTAATGATTTTTCAACACTTAACTTGTATATCAATTAAAAATTTATATTTAAGAAACTCAAAATTATTTATAAAATATTTTTTTTGAAAAATTAAATATTTTTTTTATCAAGTTTTCTTAAGTTGCATTCAAGAAAAAAATTTGCAAAAAATAACTTAATTTCCAAAAAATTTTATTCAAGTGATTATTTGGTAGATGGAATATTAACATTCAAATGTATTAATTTTGGACAAAAAGATAAAAAAATAAAATTGAAATGATAAAATTTTTAATGAGTTTTTAAGTTTGACAACAACATAATATACTACTATTGTTATGAAAGGCTTGAAGTAATGAACAAAGACCAATAGGCAGGGCCCACATTTATATATGATCTGTCAACCTAACAAAATTAATCATCGCATTTTTTTAAGGCAGTAACATATTTGCTGGAAAATAATGTGCAGTAAAATATGCACTCCTAAGAGAATTGGGGGACAAAATTGATAATTTTCTCTATCTCTCATCATAATAAGGTGGATGGTAAATAGGGGTAAATTGCATCTGTGACCCCTAATCTTTAGTTATTATACCACTTTAGACCCTAACCTTGATTTTGTACATAAAAAATTTCTAACCTCATTTAAATGTTCCATTTTTAGCTTTTTGTGAATGAAAAACATTAGTATGGATGGAAAATACTACATGGTACGCCAAACTGGACGATTTGCCATGCTGACAGAACAAATAATAGGAGAAAATGCTGACTTTAATGCTTGAAAACTTTTCTTTCAACAAATTCTCCTTAAAACATTTAATTTTAACAAAAAAAAAAACCCCTCCCCCCCTCCACCAAACCCTACCTTGTCAGCTTCCTGTCCTCCGACTGACTCCCTCTCTTCCCACAGTCTGCCTCTTCTCCAGCTCGCCTAAAGTTTACACATTGTCTCTTTCATCCTTCATTGTCTCCCCAAAATTATTTCTTCCCGTTTCAACTCGTTCACTTCAGCTCTCATCTCAGCTAGAAACACGATCTAACATTTCATTAGAAGACTAAAGTTGAAGATTTTTTTTTTCTTTTTTTCCAATTTTTCTTTCAAAGCCTACTTTTGTTCTTTCACCCAAATACCAAAGTCTTCAACTTTCAACCAGAAAATTACCTAGCAGACCCACCAGAAGAAAGGCCAGACCCAGCAAACCAATCACCACCAATTGCCGAAGCCGAAGCCGATTACCCTTGCCTCCCTTGCCTTGGCCGATTTCCATTGTCTCCTTCCTCTGTTTTCTTCCTCCTCCTCCTCCACCACTCTGACGCTCCGATTTTCAGAATGATCGCCAGAAAAAGATATCCAGCCGACAAGGGAGAGGTGAGGCGTTGCAATGGGGGACTCAACTGTCAATCGTGTGTACATCAAAATGTCAATGCTCAACCATCAATTTCCGCCTCGATAGTCAATCATGTGTAGATCCGAAGGGACTCAGCTACAATTTCCCTTTGATGTCTCTACAATAAACCCATCTCTTGGCTTGATCTCACCTTTTTTCGTGACATCAAGGAGGGAGTCCATTTTTCATCTTAAGGAAGATAATAGGAGGATGGTAGAGTAAGCTAAGGAGTGGATGGTGAACAGCGGGGTAACAGACTCGATGACAACATCCCAGTCGGTGGATCAGAGATTCTTGTGGCCAAGAACCAACCACTTTGTCTTTAGAGGCCTGGAAGAGGGTTCACCAGGGGAGGAGGAGAAGGGGGTTTTTTTTTGTTAAAATTAAATATTTTAAGGAGAATTTGCTGAAGGAAAAGTTTTCAGACATTAAAGTTAGCATTTTCTCCTATTATTTATTGTGTCAGCGTGGCAAATCGTCCACTTTGGCATGCCATGTGGCATTTTCCATCAACACTAATGTTTTCTATCAGCAAAAAGGTTGAAAATGAAACATTTAAATGAGATTAGAGATTTTTTATGTACAAAATTGAGGTTAGGGTCTAAAGTGGTACAATAGTTAAAGGTTAGGGGCCATGGATGCAATTTTCCTTGGTAAATAGATTGCCACATGTCTCAAGGTAGGTGCCTCTAAGGGCACTGTAGAATGAATGATACTGCTATTCAATGTTGATTCTTTCACAAGCTAATGCCTTTCTGGAATTTCCATTTCCACGCCCAAATATAGATGATTTACATGAGGAAAAAAAAAAAGCCTAAGTGCACCATCAGCCTCCAACTTTGCTAACTTGCATGAATCAGTCCCTCAACTCAAACTCGATATAATTAAGTCCCCAAACTTTGAGAAATGGCACGAGTTGGTCCAAGCCAACTCATGTGTTATGGGGAAAAATTCAAAATTAATCCTTAATGTCTCTTTTATTCATGTTTATGTAATTGTAGTTCATTTTAGATTGATCTAATTCATGAATAGGCAAAATTTATTATGAAAAGGTGTTACAATATAATAGACAAAATTATCCTTGGTATATGTTTCATTATCATGCGATTCATATAAAAAATTTCAATTTCTTTTCTTTTATAAAAAAGATAGTTTTATCACTTATGCTATGAAAAGGGTTCATCTAATAACAAATTTCTCTCAAATGGCTCATCTAATAATAAATGTCCCTCAAATTAAGTGATTACATTGGGAGATCATTTTCTATCTTTTTTCATAATTTAGAATAATTTCTTTTAAAACTTATGACTCTTCACCATACAATTAGTCTTTGAAATTTTGTAAAATATTACCAATAATATAATATAATTACTTAAACAACAAACTTTAAATAATAGTTAGGGTAAATGACACATGGCATCCCTAAACTATGGACAATGTTGTTGTTTCATCCAGAAACTATAACTTGTCACACCGTTAGTTCTCAAACTACTGATTTATTGCGGCATTCTCCTACCATCCGTCTTGGACGTTAGTGGTTGACAGAAAGTATGTATGGCACCTGACGTGACTTGTGGCAGGCTTGAATGAGGGATTATGAACAATTTATATACCGAATCTAGTTCATCTACACACTCTACGCTTTTTCTTCTCTTCTGGGCAAGATCAACTGCAAATCAAGAGGTTTATTAGTGTAGCTTCTTCATGGAAACAACGACCGAAATTGAAGGATCTTGGCTCAAGGTAACCTGTATCCAAAACTGAACAAATCTAGGTGAACAAAACTAAAGAATTGAGGTAGGTTTGTGAATTTAGCGATAGGGGTTCATTTTGGGGATAGGGTTGAGTTTTCATTAGAATGCATTCTGATGATTACCATAATTTGATACATAATATCTCTGAGTAGTGTGAATCACTCAGGAGTCGAAGGTTCTCGATATGAGAACAAACTCTGTAAATGTGGGAATCGAGCTTCAATTAGGATATTTGGGTCGAAGAGAAATCCGAATAGACTATATTATACTTGTACTGAAAACAAATATGGTTTTTGTGGTTGGTGTGTACCGATTAACATGACAGAAACAGAGGGACAGAGGCAATTTGGTGGACAAAGATCAAGAAATAATGAAGAAACAGGGGATGTTTTTGTGCTTGCTAATGTGGGAGACAATGTATGCGTAAAAGTAGATAAGCTTGAGCATAAATTTTGTGTAAAATTAGATAGGCTTTAAGGTGTTATAGCAAGAACAAGGGAGTGGCTCATTATGAGCTTGTTGTTCAATGCATTTATTGTTGTTGTTGTGATTGGGATTGGGATGGTAAAATAATTGATTGTATGAATTTATATGAATGAAATGGTGAGAAATTCCGCAGGAAACGAGGTTGCGTTTTGCTTGTTTAATTTAGAGTTCTTGTTATTTGTTTTAGGTTCAGAACATGTCTGATTGATATGAGCAGGTGGAACATTATTGCAATAACATGTTGGATTCATATGATGAGCTTAAGCAAACATTGTGTGCACTTAAACTAGCAGGACTCCATCCTGTCAAACTTAGTAGTTTTCTTTCTTTCTCAAACCATTATATCAAAACCAAGTGCATTTCCAATGCAGTTTTTTTATAAGCATATTCAGTGCACTGGTGAAATGAAGATTGCAAGGCTAAGTTTTAGGATGAACATTGCAGTCAAAGTTAGCGGCCAATAAGCAAATTTTGCAGAAATTTTTTATAATCTTATGCAATTTTGCAGTCAAAGTTGGCTGCCTCAAAGACTTTTCAAGAACTTAAACCAATTTATTAGTCAAACCAAATGTCCTTAAACCTTTGCTAATATAATGAAATGACAGTTGCAAGGAACTCAAGAACTAAGAGAATCAGAATATGCAAATAACTTGAAAATAGAAAACCATGTAACTTCCAAGAACAAAACAACATATGAAGGTAAGTTCCTAGATGAACTAGCCCAAAATACAGCAGTAGTTCCTTCAAGAACTCAGACCTAGTAAACCATATATTATTGTACACAAGATTGTGTAGCCATTAACAGTACTACAAAATAAACTAGCATTGGCAACTGTAAAATCAACTCCAAGCATGATAGTGGCTAGATTTTTTTTGTTGTAGGAAGATGTTGGCTCGTTAACCTAATATTCACATGTTGGTCTTCCCATGGAGTAAATTCTACACCTTGTGCAACTAAGTTGAAGCTTTCATTGGAACAATTAAATGACAGCCAATAAAAACATGTTAGTTCAAATAGTTTTGACCATGGCAGGGAACCAGTTGGGAAAAAAACTTTTTACCCGAGCAAGTAAGAATGTTTGGGCTTGTTCTATCCTCCTACGCTTAACCTAGAAGACCAAAGTAGTAAATAAAAAGCCTGAATGTGGAGGTGCAATAAACAATGATAACTTGGTACTCACAGAAAGTTTTGGTTTGCTTGGAACCGGCAGAGACATTTCCACACATTTAGCAGTTGAATGCATCTGAATGGCCTGGTCCTTAAATATATCAACATTAGTCAGAATTTAAGAATAAAAAATTTGTAATATTCGGTACAATAACATTAACTGCATCAAATATAAGAAGCCCATGCACTCACATATTGACCGTTGTCATTTGAGTTAGTAGTTAATGTTCCTTTGTCTTTGTTTTTATGAAATCTAGCATTATGCTCAGAACTTCTACAAACAATGCAATGCATATTAACCCCTTTATTTGATAACTTCTCCTTTAATTTATTTTATTGAATCTCATCTGCACTTTTTTTCTTGCATTTTTTTGGTTTCCTAGCCTTAGGTCGGCCTATGGGAGGTGGAAACACTTCGTTACCCTCATCTTCAGGCCACTACTGAGATCCACTTATTAGGTTGATGATGTTTTCATATTTTCATGAATTTTTCGACCTTATAACAATCAACAACGAAATTCTCTGGAGCTAAATTCAACTTCCTTATACAAGCAACAGCATGAGCACAAGGAATCCCTGAAAGATCCTACCTCCTACATGCACATGTATGGTCTTTCAAATCAACTACAAACATGTCCCCTAAGCAACCAACTTGGAACCGATCTTCTCCAAACCAATCAACAATGCAGAAAATGGACTCCTACTTTTTTTTTCTAATTTTTTCTAAATTTTGGGACATATGAGATCGGTATGTCTTTTTATATCATCTCTCTCAATCTGTATCCTTCTCATTAGCCTAACTCTTGTTATCTCCATGCAACTGAGAATAGGTTTGTCCCTAGCAGCCAAAATAAACTTGTTGAAACACTCACACAAGTTGTTAAGAAGCATGTCACACTTGACATCAGTGTCAAAGTAAAGTGGTGCCTGTTGAATATTTATATATCAAGCTGTAAAAGGAAAGTAGTGCCTGGGTTTTGTTTTTGAACCTCAAAATCGTACTTTCTCACTTCTTTGTATTGCTGTTTTTCATTACACTCCAACTTTTTGTTTTCGAGCCTCTTTGTTCTCTAAGCCTTATGCCTATTGATTTCAACTTGATATTCTTTTCTTACACTAGGAGCAATACCATAAACTAACCATGTCAGATCTTTTCTAAATTGATCTATGTATTCATTTGTAAGCCAAGAATATGTCACAAAATGATTTTTGTGACCTTTGATGCAATTATGCTCTATGTTCATGTTCTTGATTTAAAATGTAGGTTCATTTGGCATGCGAAAGCACTATATAAAAAAAGGATAGCCTTCCGCACAAATTGCTTTCATTCAACCTTTGTCAGTTTTCCTAAACCAAATGTTGACATATTGATTTTTAATTGAATACATTCTAATAGCCTTTTTGAATTCTTCCCTTGATCCAAATTTTAGGCCACATAGAAATTATAGATTTTTCATGTTGGTGGCGAAATTAAATTCTGGAAATCCATGTGAAACCTCTTTAGCATCACTCCCACACAAACTTTGTAAATCTTCTGATGTCATGTAATCACTATAAACAACATCTTCCACCTGTTCAATGCCTTCTTAAACCCCAATTGTCACTCCCAGCAATTGCCTTTTCCCACTTCCTTCATTTGTCTTGTTGCTTTTGTGTATCCCTCTCTCAACCCCAAAGTCCACTGTTATGTCATACAACTCATCATTATGTGCATCATCATCATTGAAATCATAGTCATTATCATTGAATTCTGAGTCAGCACCATTTTTTGAATCTTGATCAATGTTTTCCTCATAAACATCAAGCTACAATGGTTCGATTGTCTCCCTCAAAATAAAATTAAAACCTGTAATGCAAAAGCCATATTAATCATCCCATTCTAAAAATACTGACAATATGCACTAGATCAACAAATGAAGTACATTAACGCCTAAACTGAAAAATGTTGTAGATTAACATAATTAAGTTTAATTATTTACATGGTATTCAATTCAACCCAATTTGGAAAATCTTGTACTGACATAAAACAACTCACCACCAATAAGATTACGGCAATGTTTGTCTTTTTCCAAGCATAATCTTTTATGTGTAACTTTCAAGTCTAACAATAACCTTATGGCAGTGTTTGACATTAAACAACTCATCACCAATAATCTTATGGCAGTGTTTGACATTAACAGACTTCAACAACAAGTCTAACAATAATTAAGCACTTGTCCAACTATGTTACTCACATGCCCACTTTTCTAGTCATCCACTTGCGAAACTCTCACATATAATTCATCCATAAAAGCTATAAAATTGTTAACCGCATACTGATCACAATATACAAACATATTCTAAATTAACAAGAATCACAACTGATCATAATTTGGGGGTTTGTTTTTGTTTGGCTCAAGGCAATCAATCCTCATTCCATGGCTAGCAGGAATTCGGCAACAACAACAATAACCTATCAATTGAACATGCGCATTAACTTTTTCTCATCTCTTCACTCTGCCAACAACCTTACTATGTTAATTCGTCCTTTCAATGTCTCAATTAGGTTATTCTAGGGCAGTAAAAACTCGCGCTTAATTCCCTCCCACACCCAACTAATTCTTGCCACAAGTCATGTCAGGTGACACACATCCTTTCCGTCAGACACTAACGTCCAAGATGGATGGTAGGATAAGGCCGCAACAAATCAGTAGTTTGAGAACTAACAGTGCAACAAGTTATAGTTTCAGGATGAAATAGCAGCATTGTTCATAGTTTAAAGATGCCACATGTCATTGACCCTAATAGTTATTATTATAGCAACATAATTAACTAAATATGTTTGGAAATCAATTGTTTTACTTTTCTTAATTGATTAATTAATGATAATAATTTTTCTTAGTTTATAACTCTTTAGTTGTAACAAGTCTTTATAAAACTACTTACACAAATAACAAAAATACATATCAAACTAAATAAATTTAACCAAGACATGGACTAATACAAAGGCAATGAACTACAATAGCCTTTTTTTGGACGAAAGAGAGATTAAGGATCACGTATGAATTTTTCCCCAGCACCATGAGGTGTCTTAGACTAACTTGTACAATTTCTCAAAATTTGAGGACTTAAATATACTGAGTTGAACTTGAGGGACTAACTCATGTGAGTTAGCCAAGCTGGGGTTCTGCCAGTGCACTTTGGCCAAAAAAAAAGGAAGTGATAAATCTAGCTAATGGCCCCTAGCATTTGATTATCATTTTTTTTTATCCCAAACCATTTGATTGTAGATTTTTTATCCTAAATCGATTAAGAACATTTCATATTAGTCCCATATTGACTAGAATCCATTAACTCAACCGGAAGTTGTTATGTTAACGAATACATAGTACACGAAACCCAATTTGTAGATAGGGGAAATAATAGTTTAAATTATCTATTAATTGTCAAAAAAATTATTATATATAATAAAATTTATTGAAAGTTAGTTATTGAAAGTTTCAAAAAAATTGATGTCAAATGGATTGTATCAACTGAAGTGTTAATACGGAATATTTTAGAAATGTCTAGGACCGAATGAAATCATTTCATAAGTCAAAGACTAAAAGCATACACCAACTTAAAGGTTAGGAGTTATTGACGAAATTTGTTGGGGAATTTTTTGAATGAAGTCCAAAATATTGGGAATGAAGTCCATGTAGAGTGGGGATTGGCTTCTTGGGGAATTTTTGAATGATTATTTACCCAATGTGTAACTTGTTAGAATCATATGTATAAGCAATCACGTACATGCTTAAACTATTTACTTTAAGAGTCATAAATATTTTCTGGTAGAAAGTTATGAGTTGCAGAGCTATATAGATATAGTTGTATTTTATTGTTTTGACGTGTTTCATAGGATAAATAAGATATTCTCCTGTTTGTCATCATGTTCTAAATCTGCCCATTAATTCAAACTAGTATCACTGCTTCTGTTTTTAACTACAGCTTTTGCTCTGAAGTGGTAACAGTTTTTCCTAATCTTCAAAGAATGTTGAAAATGAAGAAAGAACACATAATAAAAAGGTAACCAAAATTTATTGATCATTTGCCAAACTGCAATGTTTGTCAATTTGGAGAAACAAAATAGGATGTTGTTCCCCAAATCAACTTGGAAAGCCTGTTAAAAGTTGCAACTAATTCACATAAATGTGTTAGGACCTCAAAGAATGCAAGCATTGCAAGGTAGCCTATATTATGTTCTTTTCATTGGTGATTTTACTAGAATGTGTTGGATTTTTTTTTTTATCTTGAAATTTAAATATGAAGTGATTGAAGTATGAGAAAGTTACAACCTCTGACGTTTTGCCCAATTCTCTATTTCAGAAAACCTACATTTTGTTGCCTTGAATAGTCATATGAGTCAAATTCACTACTATACAAGTGAGCCAAATGTCATGATTCCCTAATAATATTTGCAAATTGTTTAAATCAACTAAAACATTAATTTCATGCTACCATCAATCCATTTTCTCCAAATATATAATATATTTCTAATAAATTTTATATTTCTCAATAATTTCTATCTTTGTAAATTTACTAATAATTGTCAGATCTATAATATATTTCCATATTTATAAACCAATAATTTATGCTTGTGATTAATATTAATATTTACTGGTTTAACAGTTTATTCATTTTTCAATTAGTTCAAATAAAAAAGTATCATATTTTAGGACAAATATATTTTAGCTAATCTCATTTTATTTTGCAATTTTCACCATATGAAAGAAATCTACACATTCTACAATTTTTTAGCAACACATAATATAAAATAATATATTAATTAAGCACATCATTAATTATGTATAATTATATCATTAATTAAGCAATTTTTTAGCCAAATGGTAATAAATGTTTTGTAACTTTTAGCCTACCTAACAAAAAAATTAACAAGTTGCTCATTTTTTATAAAAATAAATTAAAAGTGAAAAATTCTTAAAACATATTAGTTCAATAAATGTGAAATTTAATTGTGCATTCAATAAATGTATTATACATCTATTATTTTTTAATTATCATTTAGTTGTGTATTCAATAAGTTTGACATTTTTGTTCTCTATGAAAGACCTCAAGCAAATCTTAGGCATAAACGGGATTATCAAGAATTCATCATCAGCCTTCTACATGTCGGATTGAAATATTATGTGGAAATTCATGATAGATATTTACTTGTCAAAGGGCAGAAAAGTTTTCCAAAATTAAATATATGCATGTACTTTATTTATTTTTATTGTTTTATTGATATGTTACTTTCTTTGTACAAATATAAATTTGTGTACATGCACATGTTTTTTTGGAAAACTACATGCTCATATTTTTTTCTAATATTTTCAGTGAATGTAATCTGACCACCAAATTAACATGTAGGCAAAGTAGCAACCTCAAATAGGTTAAAGCATGATTACTAATATTTATAAGATAAAATTGGTGGAACAAAGGGGAAAATAGAGCTGAAACCAAGATTGACACATTTCCAAGAAAAAGATCATAAATTTCTAAGAAAAGGCTAAAAAACAAAAAATAAATATCCACCATGAATTTCCACCCAACATTTCAATCCTATTCCTAGAAGCCTGATGATAGCTTCCTTGATGATCCAACTTATGGCTTAAACCTGGGACCTACTTGAGATCTTCCATAAGAAACAAAAGCCTTAAACTTATTGAATATACAACTAAATGGTAATTAAAAAATAATAATCATATTTTAAGATTTTCTTTTTTGTAAAACTTATTAATCTTTTCGTTGCGTAAAGAAAAAATTTACAAAACAATAATTTCCATTTGGCTGAAAAATGCACTTAACTAATGATATAATGATACATAATCAATGATGTGTTTAAATAATATATTATTTATATTATGTATGCTAAAAACTTGTAGAATGTGTAGATTTCTTTCATATGGTAAAAATTAATTTTCAAAATAAAATGAGATTAGTTAAAATATATTTCCCTAAAAGATGACACTTCTCTATTTGAACTACTTGAAAATTGAATAAAACATTAAACAAGTAAATGTTAACATCAATCACAAGCATAAACTATTGGTTTATAAATATGGAAATAGATTATAGAACTAAAGATTATTAGTAAATCTATAAATATAGAAATTATTCAAAAATATAAAATTTATTAGAAATAAACTATATATTTAGAGAAAATGGATTGAAGGTAGTATGAAATAAATATTGTGGTTGATTTGCACAATTTGCAAATCTTATTGGGCAATCATGGCATTTGTTCTACTTACATAAAAGTGAATTTGACTAATATGAATATTCTAAGGGGCAAAGTGTAAGTTTCCTAAAATAAAGGAGGGCAAGTGTAGCTTAGGCCAACCTTGGGGGGGAGGTGGTTGTACCTTTCCCACTGAAGTATTTTTGAAGTTCAAGAAAATGGTAGAAAATTTTAGTGGCTGCAAAATTTAAACTCTAAGGTCTGACAACAGAAATGATTATACCTCAGCAAAATTCAATTTATTTTGTGAAGAAGTTGGCATTGTACATCAACTTATGGCTTCCTACTCTTTGGAACAAAATGGAGTTAGTGAGAGGAAAAAGAGATTAGTAATGGAGATGGCCAGATTTATGTTGCATGAGGAGTTGCCTAACAATTTTTGGGCAAAGGCAGCAAACACAGCAGTTTTCCTACGAAATCGACTTCCAAGGCTGTGGAGAATAAAACTCTATTTGAGGCTTTATATGAGTATAAACCTTCGTTAAGCTACATTAAGGAATTTGGCTATGTGTGATTTACTCATGTTCCGCAGGTTAAGCGTGACAAGCTTGACAAGAAAGCAATTCCAAGCATCTATGTGGGTTACAGTTCAGTTTCAAAAGCCTACAAAGTGTATCATCCACAAACAAGAAAAATACTATCATTGGAAGAATTCACAAGGAATAGCTGGTTTTTTCCATGACAATTCTTCTAAAACCAATTGTAGAATGAAATGGAAGATGATCCTTCAATGAGAGGCACAATGCTGCTTTCAGACATCTACCAAAAATGTAAAGTAGCAATATGTAAACTTGCTGATTATGAAGAAACACTTAAGAGGCCTGAAATGGAAGAAAGCAACGGAAGAGGAGATTTCCATGATTCGAAAAAGGAAAAAAAAAACATGAGAGCTGGTTGATAGGCCTAGAGATAGAAAAAAGGGGTATTCAGAACAAAGCTTAATCCAGATTGCTCCATCTAAAAATTTAAGGCTAGGCTCATTCTAAAGTGTTTGCACAAAGATAAATTTGAGCTGCAAATGTTTTTGTGATCATTGTGTACTGCACAACAGAGAGGTTGGTATTGGTAGTTATATAAGTCTAACTTTAATGAATGGGAAGTGAGTATTGAAAAAAAAAATCAGAATGCAGCTTAAGGTTGTGAAATGAGGGTGTAATTCTGACAATTTTGACAGATAAATTCAAAAGTGTAAACCAGTAATATCACTTGAAGTTTCTGCAGGAACTTTGTAACCCTAAGAGTTTGACTTACATGTTGACTTTCAACATGGCTTATCAGATGGCCCTAAACATTTATAGATCTGTTCAGGACGTTATTTGAAGCATATCTAAACCAAAAACCAAAGTATATTGTTACAGGAATTGAGAATTTCACAGAAATGCTTTTGCTTGTAAAAGGTTTGACCTTACAGTTGACTCCCAGTTTGAGAAAGGGTTTGAACATAAGGTTCTTCAGACATCAGTAACTTTAAGTTTTGAATCTGTCCATGCTCATAAATCAAGATTTTGATCACGGAAATTACATTCCACCTTCTAATTCAACAAGGCAGTACTGTACAGGAGTTTCATCTAAACTTATTCAATGGTTTGCTACTTGGGACGACTCCTGTTTTGATGCTAGAAATTGGCCAGTGACTGGCCTATTTCTTCAATGTCCATGGAAATTTTCAAAAATTTTGAAGGTGGGAGGAGCATATTATGCTGAAAAGCTCTGCAGGATCAGGGCTAAGCATCCATTTGGGCCCCATGGTTAAATATTTGGTGGAATTTTGTTCTTTATTTTTAAGCTAGATCAAGTTTGGAAACTGAAAATCTTGATCCCAATATCCTACAGTACTTAATAAACCTGAGGGATGGTTTATGTCTGAGGTTTATCTGTTAATACTTCTTTGAGCATAGCCGCTGCACTACTACAGTAGTGATCATAAATGGTACTTATTAAATGTCTGTAAGCTACAAGTTGAAGAGTCTGGTATTGTGTTTCTATAGAAACTACTGACTTGTATAATAAGAAAGGTTGTGCAAGAAATATCCGGTCTCAATGGGATAGAATTAGCTGCTGTCACTGTCAGGCTAAGCAGGCGCTGTATACTGGCTACTGTAACTAGAACTGAGTGTCTGCTAAGAACAGACAATCACAAATCTACAAGGTTGACTTGTACTTTGACTTCCAGCAAAGCTTATTAGATAGCTCTAAAAATTTTCATAGAGTAGTCTAGATTGTTGATTGAAGTGCGTAGGTTAGAAACCGAGGGGTTAGACTATGGAAATAAGAATTCGTCACAATCTGCTTAGACTGTTAAGTTTGAATTAACAGTTCACTTTTTGAAAGAGAAAGGCTTTGACTTTGGAACTCTGTAGGCATTTCTAGTCATATTCTGAACTCATTCAAGCTCACAACACAGAATTCTGACTTCAGAAATCCTGGTTACTAACTGTTTCAGCAGGGCAATGTGCAGTTGCTGACTGCCTTGTGTATAAACCATGACAATTTAATGTTGAATGCTGACATTTTTCTGATGCCAGTAACTTTTTGCACGTGTGCCACACAACATTGATTTCATAATTAACGTATAGTTTTCGGTCGACTAAAAAAAAAAAAACGAAAATAAGATAGAACTTTCTCTTTTCCCATTTACTTGGCATTAGTTTCCTTTCTGAGTGTCTAGAAATGTGTAATAATGTTCTTGAACAAAGTCTGGAGCGTCAAACTAAATTAAGCACGCAATACTTAAAATTTTAAATAGACCACAAGTGAAATGACCAGTTATCTAATGCATACATTTTGAAAAGGTAACAAAATTTCTGCAAGGTAATATGGGCAAAAGCCAGAGATTTAAAGATAGTTGCTTGGGAATCGAACTCTACAGTAATGATAGACAACTGACGGAAGAGACGAAAGGAAAGTTCAATAATGCAGCCTAGTCTAGCTACTTTCTCCGACTTACTGCTATACAACCTACTTTACTTATTTAAAGGCAAGTCCTCACAACATCTGTAAGGTAACATGAGCCAGGTGAAAAATACGTGTTCTGGGTCTGCATCAAGGCAGGGCCAATATGGAGTTATGCTTCCATCTTCCAAATCAAAGATATAAAGGTTGATGTCATCACAGGGAGCAAAGTAATAGATACAGTTTCTCTGTAGCTGGCACTCGAAGTCTACAGTTGACATAGAACAACCTTGCGGACAGCTAAAGAAGATGACATTATCGCCAATGTCATTGACCTGAACCCATGTTCGTCCTTCCATGTCCACCTTATACACTTCAAAATCACGTACATGGCCTACTGCCGAAGGAGCAGATACTCTGTCAATAAGTAATAGGTCTTCACCAGATTCAACAAGACTGAAATTGTGGTATACAGCCCAGTGCGAGTCTTCCGACGTGTCCATGCTTTCAGTTACTTGCGTGAGTTGAATGGATGAACCAGTAAATTCAACTCGGAATAAGGTTTTACCGGGATATGTCACACAGTACACCTGCCCTTGAAATATGGCCACAGAACGCACTCTCTCCTCACCGACTATGTCTGCTACCTCTTGTCTATAAAATTGGGAATCACCCAGGCGACAAAACATAAAGATCTTGTCAATGGTGTCAATGAATAGGACACGACATTCAGGATCACTTGGCCTTGCAGAGAGAAAAAAACAGTCATGGTCAAGTTCCATGGGAGGAAGGCGGAACTTCTGCATCGATGCGAGGTCGAGAAGGAAGAGGCTGTGAGAGGATTCTACAGTATATTTCAGAAGTAGACATCCACATAAAGAAACACAGACCCCCCTGTAATCACCTATTTCGAATACGGATTTGGAGTCGGATCGATTCTTTGATATGTCGTAGACAGCATGCATATGATATTCTCCATGTTGGAATACTAAAGCCCAAGGATATTCGCGCACATCCTCACCTTGCGATTTGCTTTTCTTCTGATCCATTGGCACAAGACAGTATGAAATCAAATCTTCTTAATCATACACTGTAAAAAGAAAAAACTTTGTCCAATAAGCTACTGTCTTCTACTGCTATCGATCTACTCATAAACTTCTTCAGCTATTTAAACTTGTAAAGAACTTCTCCTACTTCAACAACCTCCTTTTCCAACGCACACATAAAACTCATTTAACAATATAAAATAAAGTTCCAACACATGAAAAATATTGTATTGAAGAAACTAGCAGAACCTCTTATAATTATCAAACTAAAAGAAGTTCATATATATCAGAGGGATGCAACACCTTTTTTTTTTTTTATTATTCTCCTCTACAAGTTGTGTTCATCAAACGAAGAACCACATGGTTAGAAATTAACGGAGAGCAGAATAAATCCCACACTAAATAAAAAAGAATCAGCTTGAAGAACTGAAATTTAAATCCCAAAAAAATAAAATCCCACTATTCCAGGTTAAATAATAATCCTACAAGAAATAAGCAGGACTTGTTCTGGAAGCTAGCTTTGCTAACTAGGGAACAGGAAGGTACTGAAAATAATTGCCTTTCAGGTTTGTACAAGGAATGACAGAAGCAAGTGAATTGTTTTGGCTGCTATGAAATGGGGTGTAAGTTGCAATGCTGATGATTTTCTTTTGCTGCTGCAGTTCGGGTTACTAAGGGAATTCTGAACAAAACTTGGTTATCTAGGTGCTTTCTACATCTATACCTATGTTGTAAGCATATGTTTATGCCTGAAATGCTTACTTTGCCTAAATCAAGTGAGTTATTATTTAAAATCAAAAATATTTTTGCTTACTTCTTTGTTCTGTTCGATGAAGTACTTACTTAACCAAAACATAAAAATCCAGAAAATTTCCTTAAGGGAACTTAGAACTCTTCAGGTCATTACTACAGTTGAAGTGACTTGGGGACTTAGTTACTGTTGTTTTTACTTAACAGAGCATTAAACTGGTTTGGAGACAGGGATCTTGTTTCTAAAGCCACGTGAAAGACATGACAAAAGTAAACTAAAAGAATTCCCAAAGGGAAATTAATTAAGAACAAAAAGAACAGTAGAAGAAAATATAGGAATTTTGTTTCTAGACACTATTCTTTTAACGTTCATCAATCACAAAACACAAATCGAAACAAAACCCATGTTTGGTTTTTCTAGAACACCAGTTAGATATGAAAAAGATCTGATTATTTTCAGCACAAATCTGACACTGACAAAAACGAAGGGGCCGCTATTTCATGATGGCAGACCTTCACAACACAGGATCCAAGGGAGACAAAACAGAAGAACAACAGGTTATGAATAACAATGAAAGGGGGAAAAAAACAGAATAAGGAAAAGTAAAATCCAAAAGAGCAGGTAAGGGAAAAATCCAAAAGATCAGGTACCTTCGCTTCTTGCTTTGCGCTGCAACAAGGATCTTCGCGGCTAAGAAATATAGCTTTTTGAGGGATTTTGAAGGGATTGCAGCAATCCCTTGATTTACTCTGCCTTGCTTTTTCAATCAAACCAAACAAGGGAAGGGTGCATGATATCCCTTTAAAAAAAAAACAGTCCGTAAAAGTCCTATAACTTGTGGAGCACGCAAGTTTTACTCGGCTTGGTTTCTGGCTTTTGTTACTTTAATCAACTTTTTGGTGCAATTAATAATGTACTGATTAGTGTCCTGATTTGTTTAGGAAACCGGAAGCGAATCCTATAGCTGTATAGGTACCAGATTACACTTGGTGATAAAGCTGAATGCTATATATACATGTCATCCAATAGCCATCCCGGCCCGTCCTTCGTTCAATCAAAACAAATCATGTCGGCCAAAAATAAAAAGAGATCCAGAAAGAAGAAAGCAGTAGTGGCCGCCAGGGACTGGTCCAGGCTTCCTCCAGATGTTGTGGGACTCATAGCTTCGCGTCTCGATGTAGTTTCAGAAACCATCTTCCTGTCTGCCTTCAGGACATGTTCATCTGCTACCTACCGGCATCTTCCCGATTTTTCAGATGCTTCTTCTCCATGGTTGTTGTATTTCCCCAGAAATCAAAGCACTTGCAGAGTTCTCAACCCTCTGTGTGGTCGGGCTTTCAACACTGTCTTCCCATCCGAATTGGCGGGCTTCAGAATCCTGTCTTCAAGAGATGGGTGGCTGCTGATGGAGCGCGCGCGGGGTTGCGACAGGGTGAATTTCCTCCTTTTCAATCCCTTAACACAAAGAATAATCAGTGAAATTCCCGAGGTACCCATTCTATCCGGCTTTTCAAAGACATGGTTTAATTTTCCATCATCTGAGGAATGCACGATAGTGGGATTCCGTCACTGGGGTGATACTGTTTCTGTTGAAACATGGAGGCTTGGCGAGGAAGAATGGGAGATTCAAGAGATGGAAAGTGACCCTTGCTTCTACCCAATATCTTTGTGGGGTATTACTTCACGCGGAAGAAAATTTTACTGTTTGGGTGCAAACGGAAGCGTTGCAGTGATTAATTTTAAGGATGTGGTCAAGAGGTGGACTATTTGGAATATTCCCCTGCAACAGAAGTCTCCTTGCACGCTTTTTTCACCTTGTTATTTGGCAGAGAGCAACGGAGGAGCTTTGCTGGGTGTCTTTGAGACGATTCAGGATAAGACAATAAGAATACTGAGGTTGAATCTAAAGAAGAAGCTTTGGGAAGAAATCAAGCATCTGGGGAATCAGACGCTATTCCTCAGCAATGGCAGGTGCCTCTCCATGGTTTTTCCCAGGTTAAAGAAACTCCACAACAAAATCTTTTTCCCCAAAGCATTTGTAGGTGACACTAACAAGGCCAACTGTGTGTTTTACTGTCTTGCCACCAAGAAATTTGCTTCTCTGAATGGAGAATTTTCGAGTAAGAGTGCTCATTTGGCGAGAGATTATCAACACAGCTGTTGGTTTATACCTTAACTCGGTGAATTGGCTTTGATTTTCCAAGTCGATGGGAGTTTCTTAGTTTCGCATATATATTTTTTCACAGTTTCAATGAAGCCACTTTTTCAAGCTTGATGTGAAAGAAAACAAGATGAAAGAGGGCACTTTGCATATGCTAGGCATCGGTATATTAATTATCACGGCTATGTGATATATATGTTATTTTATATTTTTTTCAGCTTATAGTGAAATATATTGTGGTATTTTGAATTATTTCGCTTACGGAAATTCTTTTGGGTTAAATGTGCATTTCGGTCACCTTGGTTGGCTGACTCTTGTGAGTTAATTCGTAAAAGGTAAAAATATCAAATTTATCACTAATGTTTCGAGTTATGAGTAGATATGTTACTATAGTTTTTTTTTACCCAATCTCCTACTAATATTTTAAAATGGGCTTGATATATCATTGAAGTGTCAAATTAAGAGTGGATATGACACTGGGAGTTAAGAATCTAACAAAAAATGTTAAAAAAACAATGAAAATATTAAAAATAACAAGTTTTGAAATTTTATAGTGATAATGCACGTTTTAACAAACTTTAAAAACTTTTTGTAATTAAACTTTTTCTTTCTCTCTCTCAAATGTCGGCAAGGAGATTAGACAACAAAGATGGAGGAATGGCGGCGATGAGGCTAGGGCACTGGTGACGGAGACAGTGACAGGGCTGAAGCGCTAATGACAAAGATCAGACTTTTTTTTGGTAAAAATCTAAATGACCTGATATTGTTTTAAAGATACATAATAACCTAAAGATTTCAAAACTTGCTATTTTTACTATTTTCTGTTATTTTATAACTGGCAGTGGTATATTCAGCCAATTTTAAAACATTAGTGCAGATTGGGTAAAAAAAAAAACTGTAGTGGCATATCCGCTCCCTACCAAAAACATTAATTGCAAATTTGATATTTTTGCCTTCTTAAAATTTGACTGATTAATAATTAGTCCCTCAATTTTAGAAAATGTTGTGAGTTAGTCCTTAAATCGATGAAAATGTAGATGGCATTTTTTTTTTTCAGGCTGATGTGGTGTGGGGCTCGGGTGCAGTTGGATTGAGAATAGCAACACCAATCCTTCTTCCTCTGCCACTGTCGCCTCTACTCTCAACCCATTTCCCATGATCTTTTCTGCCAACGCCTTGCCACCCAAAACTACCTTAAGGCAAACAATATGAATGAGATAATGAGGGGTGATGAATTGATGAAACAAGGTGACAATTAGGGGCTTGGGACAAAATCAAAGGAAGAAGTAGCAGTAGCTAGAATGGAGAAGATGACACATGACATTGGGCAATGGAGGCTAACTGCTGGGGAGAAAGGGGCGACGGTGACCGGATTCAATAGGCTGAGGGAAGGGATTCAATGGAAGAAACAATGAGTGGCCAAGAAGGAAAAAAGGCTGACGATGTGGGCACGAGCAGCAGGAGAGGTCGACGGTGTTTTCGAGGAAGGAGTAAATGTTGATGGAAAAGGGCAATGTCAAATTCGATGAGGAAGAGGTTGACAATAAGAGTCAATGGTGGATTTCATGGATAAAAAAACTGATGGTGAAGCATAGTGGCAAATTTGACAAAGAAGATGGCGGCAAGTGGTGGTGATGGAAAAAGACCCTAATAGTGTCATAATCATGTGACAGCCCGTGACTGTTTAAGTGACTAAGTCACACACACTTTTAAACTTTCATAACTAAGTCGCATATATGTGTTAGCTTAGATGATTAAACGCGATGAGCCAATCTTTAATAACTAACTCGTGTGAGCATACAAACATGAGGAATTGACTGTGCATTTGCGCCTATTTTTTTTATATATACATTTTGTTTAACTATACATATGGCCCCTGAACTTACTTAACTCGCACGAGTTGGTCCATGACCCATGACTCAGTAAATTCAAGCCCATGAACTTTGCAAAATATCATGAGTTGGTCTATCAATCCTAAGGCCCATATGTAAATATTACAAAAGCCTCTATTATCTCTTATTATTTTTCTTAAAAGCCCCTCTTTGTTCTAAAGTGTGCAAATATGTTATCTCTTCCATCAACTTCCGACAATCTTAGCCTAACGATAAACAATTTAATCCTTTTGCATTTCATGTTACGGATTTCTTCCCAATGCCTTGAAACCTACTGAACACCAATAAGAAACAAGTTAATGAAACCTTGACCCTATGTGAAACTTGATGCTAATTAAGATTTAGTGCTAGATTTAATAGCAAAACCAACCACTGGTTGCTAAAATCCCATACTTCCACCAATTAGAGAAAGAACCCTCTAATCATGGGTTAAATCAAAATTATTATAGGGGAACAACGCTTGAGCACAGTTGTAAGCCAAAGATTCAGATTGTTATAAAAAAATAGAATAGGTGATGAAAGTCAAATTCTTAACCACAAAAAAATATCATCTAGTGATGAAAAACACCAAAAAAATTACTAAAATGAAATGGAACCGAAAAGAGTTAAAGATGGTTCATTCAGATCTAGTAGAATTTGCTTCAAAGTCTTGTTAGAATTAACAAAACAGAAGATATCTCTACTCTCTTTAATGCACTTCTATTTCCTTTCTTTATTTTTGCTTATTCTTCTTTTTCTTCTTCTTTTGGTTTTTAGATAAGAACACCTTTTATTTGTTGAATAGGACGGGACTAAACATGTATTGACCCTCCAACTTGAAGCAAAATGTAGAAGGAAGAGATGATTTGTAACTGTCTTGAGATCGTTAGAATTTGGGGGATATGATAGTGTATTTAGATATTTATGAACTAAGGGGGCATTTATTGACAAATTAAAATAGATGATATATGCTTTTGTAATATTTCTATCAGAGCATTTAAGTGGATGAATCAACCTGTGGCATTTTGCAAAGTTTAGGGTCTTAAATTTATTGAGTCCTGAGTTACGGACTAACTTGTGCAAGTTTGACAAGTTTAGGGACTAGTTGTATAGTTAAGCCTTTTTTTTTTTTTTTTTTTTGCAACTTACTGTAACTTATCACAAACATGCTACTCCATCCGTCCCAAAAAATTTGCTCCATTTGTTTTTGGTAATTAATCTATGATTTTTTATTTTTAACATTTTAATATATAAATACAAAATCTTTGTATATGAATGATAATTCAAGATATGTGGTTTTTAAATATATATTTTTTAATTTTTTTTACAAACAATAATATGAATAAAATTTAGTCAAAATATAACAAAAAGTCAAATGTATCAACATTTATGGGACGGATGGAGTATCTGGTACATTTACAGTTTATACGGATGAGAATAAAATTTATTTTTTATTATTTGGTTTTAAATTATATAGATAAATATTGTACTGTACTTATATGACACATGTTCTGAATGCGTTTCCTTTTTCCACCCAATTCATTTTAATTTAAGTCAATTGACTTCAAAATGACTTATTTTTATTCTTACGCCTTTTTTATCCGTAACTAATTTTAATTAAAATTCAATATTATGTAGTTACAATAATCCATTGAAAATATATTTTTTTTTAATCTTACTAAATTTTTATGAATTTTTTAGTTTAATGCATTAAAAAATAAAAATTCATAAAAAATTAACAATATCTAAAAAATTTACTTTCAAATTGATTATTGTATCTATATAATATTGACTTTTAAATGAAATTAGTTTTAGGCAAGAAAAATGTAAAAGTAAAAATAAGTCAGTTGACTTAAGTTAAAATGAATTGACCTGAACATTTGTTGTTGCTTTGCTCTTACAAAAATGATAGATTCTTCAACATTTCAACCATAGTGCTTTATAAGAGGAAGACACCTAGAGCAATTGTGCTTACAGCTAGTACTTCACGAAAAAAATTGTTGAACTTAGCATACATGAATATTGATGTGATTAGAAATATGCACATTCTTTTGTAGTTAGCCAATTGACTTATTTTTATTTTTATTTTTATATTTTTGTTCTCTAAAAATAATTTTAATTAAAAATTAATACTGTGTAGCTGCAATAATCTATTAAAAATACATGAATATTTTTGTTCTCAAACTAATTACTAATTTTTTTATGGTTTTTTCTAGTTTAAGGTATTAAAAACATAAAAATTCATAAAAATTTAGTAATATCATGAAAATTTACGTTTAAATGAATTATTATATCTATATAATATTTATTTTAAAATAAAATTAGTTTGAGATAAAAATGATATAAACATGAAAATAAATCAGTTAACTTAAGTTAAAATTAATTGACTTTTAAGGCATCTATACTATCAGTTTTTCTTTTCTTTTGCACAACCCCCCACCCCCCTTCCCGCGTGTTATATGCATTTGGACAATCATTAAAATAAGGGAAAAGGTGCAAAATTAAGACTAATATTTGTTTGATTTGATGGAGTAATTTTACTAATAATTTTTTTATGGACATAATATGTTTTATAATGGCGTACTTTTCTTTTAGATTTAAACACAATATTTGACAACCTCATGCTATTGTTTTCCAGTTGGCTTTCACGGTTTGAATTTACATTTGTAATTAAAGATTGAAGTAGTTGTGAATTGCATTAAATAATTCTTAATGCAGTGAATGTAGATTAATTCAATTACATTTCAACTCTTTAGTTGTTGTTTTGTATGAAATTTCATTACAATTTATAACCAGTTTTTTTAATTGTTTATATACTTTAATTGTATTGTGTGGGGGGGGGATTGTGTGTGTGAAATATTAATGAAACTTGCATTAACAACAAAGTACTAAATCATAGTTAAAGTCCTTCAGGGTTTGTTTGATTAAGATTTTAAAAAATATTTTACAGTTTTTGTTTTTCTTTTTAAAATAAATATCTCCTTGTTAAAAGGTTACTTGGATTAATTATTAATAGAAAAAAATGAAAAGGGAAATGGAAATTTAAAAAATATATTAAATTTTATTTTTTTTACTAAATAAAGAATAAAAACATCAGTACATTAAAATTAAGAAAAGCATAATAAACGTCACTTAACTATATCTAAAATAATTTGAAAATTTAACTTAAATGATTATACAAAAAAAAGCACAAATTCATAGCCAATAATGTACATGAGATATAAATACAAGATAATATGAGTATCTTTTTGTTACAAAAAAATAATGGAATGGAAACAAAGGAATAAAATTATTGTATATATAATTAGAATTACTTGATATTGTGTATCCACAACCTAGTGGTTTTTAGTATTACATAGCCCTAAAAACCTCTTTGTTGTTTCTTCCTCTAACTAACAAGTTCTTCATGATGTAATTTATACTCATTTGTTTAGTAGTTACAATATTAATTAGTTGTGGTTAAAAAGATTGAATTGCATAATCAATATGTAAATTTGGCATAATAAATGCAACAAATTTATTCTTCCAATAAATATTAGTAATTGAAATATTAAATAAAATAATAACTAATTGTAATAGCATTAATAACATACCATTATAATTAGTAACAGTAAAAAACCTCTAAAACCCCATATAAAGAGCCCAATTACATCAATCATCAAATTGATAGGCCATGTGAGTAAATGATTACCTATAAACCCATTTGTGTACTTTAATAGGAAGAATTATGTATAAAAATGAGTAGAAAGTATTTATAAGGATGTTAATACAATATTTTTCCAAATAGAGGTCTAATTACAACTCAACAAGGATTTATAAGGATATTAGTACAATATTTTTTCAAATCATAGAATGTAATTAAAAAGTCCCTAAAGTATTTTGGCATAGAAAAATGAGTCAACAAATTTTATAATGAAATAAGATATATAATTAATGACTCAAACTTTTTATGTAGGTTTTTCTTTTATATAGATATTTATAGATTGTCATATATAGGTGATGAAAATTGAAAAGAATTGAGAACCATAATTAAAATAGGCCAGTTATAAATTTGATTTTTTTTTATCTAGAGTTATGTTAGAATTTAAATTGGGTCAGTTCTACTATAAAATTGACTCAACACAAACCTCTACTCACCACTACCGCCTTAGACTAGTTTCTAACTTTACATAGTCATAAAACATATAGCATTGAACCTAATAAGTCATTGTGTTGTGAAATTATAATTTGAACCTTGAACGAAAATTAAAAGCATCGTGAAATCCAAATGATATCAATGTTTAGTATCGCTGCTACATAATTTTGGAATTAAATTTTTTCTTTCGGGAATTTTAGAGATAAAAATTTAACCGTTAGAGTTTTATATTTTATAACTAAAGGGCTTATAGAGTCTACGTCTACGGTCTACCTGAAGAACTCGAACGGCTAAGGGACACGTAGGCTAAACTTAAGTGGCATAATGAGTCAAAATATGCAGTATGATGGCTCTCTGAAGTTGAAACTAAGCTCCGAAAGAGAAAAAGTCAAAAGGTTAAAATTACTCATCCCGCGTCGGATATTTTTATTTTTTACAGTGCGTTAGATTCTCGAAATTAAAACTTTTCCTTATCTTCCTATTCGGTGGTTGGAAAAGAAAAAGCACCCGTCAGTCGGCACCTAACTTTCTACTAAAAAAGAAAAATTATAAGTGCAAAAAAACGAAGAGAAAAGAAAATCAAAATTGTATATCAGCCAAAATTAATTTTGACTGGCCAAAAATTTACCTGCCACGCGCTCCGAAAACCTCGCCGAACCAAACCTAACATGTGAAACTCGACCCCACCTATCACCAGTTTCCTAGATTGCGGACCGTACTTGTCTTCTCCCTTGTCTTCCAGACTCTTCCCTGCACCGTCCTCCCTTTCTCACATCTTCTCTCGTGTCATCGGCATCCGCCGGAGATGGAGTACTGTCGGTTCTTACATCTTCTCTTGTCGCATCGGCATCGGCCGTAGATGGGTTACTTTCTGTTCTCACATCTTCTCTTGTCGCATCGGCCGGAGATGGATTACTTTCGGTTCTTAGATCTTCTCTTGTGGCATCGTCATCCGCCAGAGATGGAGTACTTTCGGTTCTTAATTGTAATATACATAGAGAGATAGATAGATCCCTGCTTCTTCTACACGGATCTGGGTTGGCAGGAAGGTGAAATTTGTTTTTACGGTGATTGTTCTGGAGTTAGAGAAGACGGCAATTAACATACCTGGGATTTTCTGCGATCTTTCTGGGATTGGTGGCGGTGTTGATGCCGAGCCGCACGGCAGCGCACATCGCAACCGAGCCTTCCGCTTCCGCACTTGATCTCTTCAACAGGTTTTTTTCCTCTGCTATTGATTTGTGTTTAAACGTCCATGAATTTTGGTTAGCTGCTTGTTTGCTAATAAAGCGAGGTACGAGACAGACAGGACATACCTTACAAAGGCTTTAGAAGAAAAGAAAGCTCATAGGGTGATGGGATACAGCAAACAGAGACAAGAAGGGAGAAACAGAGGTTAAAAGGTTAGATAGTCTTTTATTTATGTTTATTGTGTCGTTCACCATGTTGTGTTCACTTCTCAAATCTCTGCTGGGTAAATGGTTGTAGAAAAGATGCAAGATGAAAATTGGGAGAAGCTGCTGGTCTGGTTCTTGCCGCTGCAGCAGTCGAAGGCTGCGTCTCTGGTCTTTACCCTGAGGTAGATTTATTTCTTTCTTAGAATACGTGATTGTTTAATGCTTATCAGTTATTGGTCATCTGATTTGTTATCCTGAGGCCCATTATGAGGAAATAGTAGCGTGGCTACCATTCTCAAATTCAAAAAAGTAATACTTCATTGTTCAGATAATGAAATGTCTACACTACACAAAACTAAAGCAACAGCTTTGATTTATATGTGCATCTTTCTCTCTTCTTCTTCTTGCCCTCCTTTCCATGCTTGTCCTTCTTGGTCTGCTTCTCCTCCTGTTTCTTCTGCTTTGCTATCCTTGCTTCCTCCTCCTTTTTGTACTGCAATACAGTCAATCTTAAGAATGTTTCGTCAAATTAAAGGATAGTATAGTTCAGATGTTAAATATTCTTTGCACGCAAGAACAAAAGTTGTTCTTCATAAGTAATTTTTCAGAAGATATCATAATGTCCTTGATAGCGGGACATATAATTGTTCCCTGAAAATTAGAATTAAATTCCAGCACAAGTAATTCAGAAATAAACAGAACTCCTCAGTAGGTACCCTTCTGGTATCAAAGATCAGAGAAGAGTATCCATACTGGACGTTATTGGCATTCTCTGTTTTTCCTTTCCCAAAGATCTCTCAACCAGATGTATTGCCTTTGGGTGCCATTCTTTCCTTCCACTGAATCCTGGGGAGAATGTGGTTAAAGAAAGACTGAACAGAACAATAAACCTAATGGCGAATGACAGCCACTCCATGGATGTCAGCCTGCATTAACTGACCCAGGCGTGCAAGTGGCTGAGTAGCCACTGCAGAACCTTGTTTTATTTCTTTCCTAGAATGACGGCATAAGGTAGATGTGAAGAACGTCGGCAAGCACTACATGCATTATGATTTTCGCTCTGAAAAATTCCCAGTGGCTTAGCCCATGATTGTTTAGTGTTTCAGTTATTGGTCATCTGGTTGAGTTCTATGAATCAGGGTGTTGGTTATCTAATTTAGTTCCATCAACTGTTAAGATTAAGTGATCTAATTTCAGCTAGATTACCAAATGATTAAGTAGTCAACCAAGTAAGCTAAACTAAATTGCGCAACTAATCCTCAATTATAGGAAATCCTAAGTTGGCCACAACCTAAATAGGTTCGAACAAACAATAGCAGAACTTTCCCCTAGAATTATCATCATTCCCTCAGTAGATTAAATCAAATAAAAATTGGACCTCTCCCTCAATTTCTAATATCATCGTTCCCTGAAAATTAGAATTAAAATTCCAGCAAAACCCTAGGGATATGTATACATCAAATCAGAGATCTGCTATACCATTCCACAATCTTGTTATTGACACACACAAGACACAGCAACAATCTGAAGAAGGCACAAGAAAACAATAACATCGAAAGTAAACTTGAGAACAAGAAAGTAAGGAGGTTTACCCAGCACGCCACAATGTGGAGATTTAGATGCCTTCCTTCCAGATAATTGCCCTGTGCATCCCTCACATTTGTGCCGCAGACCTTGCAAAACCAGGATCGTTTGGTCCAGCCATAGAAAATTCACGTTTCTGCTACGGTTTTATCGTTAGATGGGGAAACTTTTCAGAATGTTAAGGTGGCGTTAAGTTGTAAAAAACAATTTTCTTTTTCATTTTCTGATTTTAGTTTTCATTTTCTATGTCACTTTTCTAAAATGTTTGTTGGAAAACATGTTCACCTGTTTTACAATAAATAAAGTTGATATTATTGATATACATAAACCAGAAAAGTTCAGTGACTTTGTTGGAAATTGAAAAAAAGGTTGTGCACTATAAATGAAAATTTTCCTAAGTCTATCTGTTTCAAAAGTGAAAAGGATAAATTCGAAAGTCAGACCCCATCTTTTTGCTTTATGCGGCTTGGGCCCTCACTTTTCCGTCCCTTACATTTATATCACTGTCTCCATCATTCCAAAAGCATCACACTCCAGCACTATGGCCTCATTTCACATCTTTGATACTTAATGGCACTGTTTGAAGGACGATTAAGGATCCGATTGCAATCTCCACGCTCTGCCGTTGTTTCTGGTCTCCGAGAGCACTGTCATCGCTGGCTGTTGCTGCTTTTGCTGATCCTGATGAAGCTGGTTGGGCGACGGTGAGCAAGGGATTGGTCAGGCAGCAGCAATAACGGAGAGGTTGGCTGGTGATGCGATGACCAGAAAGAATGGAGAAGTCGAGCGAGATGTGAGCACGAGGAATGTGATGGAAAATTAGGAAAACTATAAAAATAGTGTTTTCCAATTCTTCATAACATGGAAAACTGTTTTCTCAGAAAATTGGAAAAGAAAACTTAACTCCTAACATTTTTTTTTATTTTCCAATTTTCAGAAAATTTTCCATAAAACATAGAAAATTTTCTGAAACTAAACAGGGCCTAAGGGTTTCATGAGTGGGTAGCTAAATATTGAAGTATTTTCTTTCTTTCTTTTTTCCTTTTTTTTTTCAGAAAAAAATCAAACCGGTTTTGCTTTGTATTATTGGGTTACAGTTAAGCTGATTTTCCCAAGCAGTGGTTGTTACTTTTTTCATTAGCCCCTCGGAAGTTGGCACAGTCTTCAAGAGATGAGATTCTCTAAAATTAAAAAGTGAGCTAGAAAATTGAAGTGGATCTGATGTTGGTCTTGCTGATCAATTCTATCTATATGCATTATTATTTGAGGGCACGCTTCAACTTTAGCAAGCTGATGTGCTACTAATTGCTGGGGGTTGTACCAACTATTTCACAGGTTTAGCCAACTTATTCCATTTTCAGTATTCTACTCAGAAGACTTTCTGGTCTTCTTCTCTCTATTCTTGCCACATGTATATATATCTTCACCTGTCTTGTGAGATTTTCCCCAGCTTCTTATATTGTACCTCCATTTTGGGAGAGGAAGTTACTTTCACTTGGACTCTTTGAAAAGGGTGGAAGCCTTTTGTGGAGCTTCAACCTCACCATCTTATCTTGGTTGTTTTCTTCCCACATGTTGGGAGAGGAAGTTACATTATACATCTAATTCTTCCCTCATGTTGTTTTCTCCTCACTGGCGAAAATCACATCACTTCACACCAATGACCAGGGGAAGGCTCAGGGATGCATATCAGGCATAACTGCCCTCGCTAACATCATTTCGCCTCTAATTTTCTGTCCTCTCACATGTAATTTAATTAATATGGTAAGCAATCTAATCGCTTCCCATCTAACTTTATTCTTGTCTGAAAACGCACTGTTTCCTTTTCCTGGTTTCAGCCTGGTCTTGGCAGCGCTTGCATCGGCAATGAAACAGTTTTTTATTCTGCGGTTGTAGCATTGAGTCACTGAATTTTCTCTAGTTGTCCGGTTGATTGATTGGCTGTTTAATGGTTCACATAATGAAATGTCGGTGCTACATAAAACTAAAGCAACAACTTTGATTTATATGTGCAGCTTTCTCTCTAGTTCTTCTTGCCGTCCTTTCCTTACTTGTCCTTCTTGGTCTTCTTCTCCTTTTTCTTCTGCTTTGCTATCCTTGCTTTTTTCTTCTTCATGTCGACCTGCAATACAGTAAATCTTTAGAATGTTTCATCAAATTAAAGGATAGTATAGTTCAGATGCTAAATATTCTTTACACACAAGAACAAAAGTTGTTCTTTATAAGTAATTTTTCAGAAGATATCACAGGAACGAAAGACTTATCACCGCAGGAAGAGGGAAAGAAGCAGAGAGATTGAACCAGAGAGGAGGAGGATTCAATATTTACTCATTCATAATCCCAGCAAAACTATTAGAGTATATAATAAGACATGTACCTTAAGCTAAATGACACCGTTTGGGGAGGGGCCTATTTCTGCACTTAACAATCCTTCCCCCTCAAAAGACTCTTGTCCACAAGAGTTAATAAGGATAAGCAACAACATAAAACAGAAGACTGAATTGCAAGAACTAAAAGAAATACTCGGATCATACCAGTTTATCTTGCTAAAGAAGTAAACTATAGGTATAACCAGCCCTTGAATATTCAACCTTGCCCACTACGTTGAATGGTGGAACTAAGCATCGGGTACCCTGACTCTTTCAATTTTCTTGAAGCTTCAAAATAGGCTGCATCCTTACTTTGTGGCACTGTAGAAACCAGCAACTTGATTCCAACTTTTTCATCAGTCTTGTTAGCCCATTTGTAGTTATTTGACACTTTTGTCTCTTTCATCAGCCAGCCTAATTGAAGCACGTTGCCCATTTCAGAGCTATTATTTTCACTTTGCTTGCTCAGGCTGCTCTCTATCAGTATCACATACTTCAATTTGAAGCATAACCTCATGAATTTTCTGACTTCCATGGTTATTAGACCTGCTGGCAGTTTCTTGGTTCCCACCTTCATTTCCCACAGCTGTATCTTCATTAGCTTCAGTATCGGTCCTTGCTGAAAATTTTTCTTCATGATCAGTGGACTCAAGACCTTCTACAATACTGGGAATAAAAGTGCAAATCTGGTTTTTTTTCTGAATTTTTAGTCTATCAGATTTTATGAAACCTTTTGTGACTTCACTCATGTTCTCATCTATCAAAAGACCAGCCTCTGTTCTCTTGCTTGTTTTCCCATCGAAATATGCATTCTTGAGGTTTTGTGAGTACAACCATCCCACAATAATAGACTCCTTAGTTATGGCAGCATTGGTTTCTTCTTTAACAGGACATTCTCCACCATTTAAGGCCACATTTTGGGCTACTCCAACGCTGGCCTCTGCTGAGAATTTTTCTGTACATGTTGTGGCCTTGGATTTGTCCCTATGGCTCGTTGAATTTTCTACAAGCTCACCTTCACTTACTCTAGTTACATTGTGACCAAGGCTAAAGGGACTTGCGTAGTTGGCCCTTTGACTTCGTGCAGCAATACCCTGAACAGCAGGCATCACTTGCTCATCTTGTTTCCCTTGTGCCCAGTTTATATGGCAAAATTCACCAGAGCCCTTATATACCATCTTGAGGGCTTCTCCACTTTCCATTGTTTTCTTGCCAAAGCATAAATCACCATCAAATTTACGAGCACAGCAATTCGACACAGAAAAATCAGCAAGGTCAGCCTTACTAGGTAAATCGTAATTGTCATCAGCTCTACCCTTGAGAAAAACTCCCACTATTGTACCAATTGGTGCAACTTCATCCGGTTGATTTTGTCCTAGTGTCTGCAGAGGAAACTCTTGGGTTGGATGAGGAGTATCCCTCGCATCTCCAACCCCTTCAGTACTTTTCTTTTTGTCAGTTTGTAATTCCCGTAATTTGTCTAACCCGCGAGCCTGCACAACATTTTTTGGTGCAAAATTTCTAACAAAAGCTTGAATCTGCTCTTGCAATCCATTCAAAAAGCAGCTGACAACAAATTCTTCAGATGGGTTGCTGATCTTACTCAATAATGCCTCAAATTGTTCTTGATATTCTAGAATAGAACCCTTTTGCTTTAAGCACTTCAACCCTTCGATGGCAGCCTCTTGTTCCATATTTCTAGAATTCAGTTGACCATTCTCCAGTATTTTAGCAAAACAATTGGCCTCTTCCAAATTTTTAGGCCTCAGTGCCTTTACATTCTTCCTAATATCTTCTTGCAACCCATCCACTAAATAACTAACAAAGAATTTCTCAGGTAGTTCACTTACTTTGTTCAAACAAATCTGGAATTGATTCTAATAGCTTTCGACGGAAGCTTGCTGTGTCAATTTCTTCGAGGCTATTGATGTAGAAATTCTTTCATCCCATGTTGGCGTTGAAATCCTTGCTGCTGCTTCTTGATTATTAGAGCATGCCTCCATCTCTTGTAATTTAGAAATTGAGAATCACGCTATGCTTTTCTACGTTTACTGGTTCAGGAATCTCGTCGAACACCTGGTGCACCAAATCTCAAGTTCCTTTTTAATCTTGAAATGATGCTCCGATTATGCTACTGGTGCCAGGTTGATTCTCTGATACCAATTGTTACAATATAAATCCGGAATCAAGCGGATTATGGGCTGGGGTTGAGATGAGCCACTTTGTGAGTGGACAGAGTTCATTGAGATTGGCGATGACAATATGAGGCGAACTGTAATAGAGATAGACGATGCGAAAATGGCAGCTCTTAACCGGGGAACCACGGCAAAGAACAGGTTCCGGGGTTACGAAAGACTTATCACCACAACAAGAGGGAAAGAAGCAAAGAGATCGAACCAGAGAGGAGGAGGATTCAATAGTACTCATTCATAATCCCAGCAAAACTATTACAGAGTATATAATAAGACATGTACCTTAAGCTAAATGACACCGTTTGGGGAGGGGCCTATATCTGCCACGTAACAGAATCAAATCAAAATTTCCAATAAAAAGAACCTCTCGCTCAATTTCCAATATCATTGTTCCCTGAAAATTAGAATTAAATTCCAGCACAGGTAATTAAGAAATAAACAGAACTCCTCAGTGGGTACCCTTCTGGTATCAAAGATCAGAGAAGAGTATCCATACTGGACGTTATTGGCATTCTCTGTTTTTCCTTTCCCAAAGATCTCTCAACCAGATGTATTGCCTTTGGGTGCCATTCTTTCCTTCCACTGAATCCTGGGGAGAACGTGGTTAAAGAAAGACTGAACAGAACAATAAACCTAATGGCGAATGACAGCCACTCCATGGATGTCAGCCTGCATTAACTGACCCAGGCGTGCAAGTGGCTGAGTAGCCACTGCAGAACCTTGTTTTATTTCTTTCCTAGAATGACGGCATAAGGTAGATGTGAAGAACGTCGGCAAGCACTAAATGCATTATGATTTTCGCTCTGAAAAATTCCCAGTGGCTTAGCCCATGATTGTTTAGTGTGTTTCAGTTGTTGGTCATTTGGTTGAGTTCTATGAATCAGGGTGTTGATTATCTAATTTAGTTCTATCAACTATTAAGATTAAGTGATCTAATTTCAGCTAGATTACCAAATGATTAAGCAGTCAACCAAGTAAGCTAAACTAAATTGCGCAACTAATCCTCAACTATAGGAAATCCTAAGTTGGCCACAACCTAAATAGGTTCGAGCAAACAATAACAGAACTTTCCCCTAGAATTATCATCGTTCCCTCAGTAGATTAAATCAAATAAAAATTGGACCTCTCCCTCAATTTCCAATATCATCGTTCCCTGAAAATTAGAATTAAAATTCCAGCAAAACCCTAGGGATATGTATACATCAAATCAGAGATCTGCTATACCATTCCACAATCTTGTTATTGACACACACAAGACACAGCAACAATCTGAAGAAGGCACAAGAAAACAATAACATCGAAAGTAAACTTGAGAACAAGAAAGTAAGGAGGTTTACCCAGCACGCCACAATGTGGAGATTTAGATGCCTTCCTTCCAGATACTTACCCTCTGCATCCCTCACATTTTTGCCGCAGACCTTGCAAAATCCAGGATCGTTTGGTCCAGCCATAGAAAATTAACGTTTCTGCTAGGGTTTTATCTTTAGATGGGGAAACTTTTCAGAATGTTATGGGTTTCTCGGGTGGGTAGCTAAATATTGAAGTATTTTCTCTTTCTTTCTTTATTCCTTCCTTTTTTTTTTTCAGAAAAAAAATATCAAACCGGTTTCGACTTTGTATTATTGGGTTACAGTTAAGCTGATTTTCCCAAGCAGCGGTTGTTACTTTTTTCATTAGCCTCTCGGAAGGTGGCACAGTCTTCAAGAGATGAGATTCTCTAAAATTAAAAAGTGAGCTAGAAAATTGAAGTGGATCTGATGTTGGTCTTGCTGATCAATTCTATCTATATGCATTATTATTTGAGGGCGCGCTTCAGCTTTAGCAAGCTGATGTGCTACTAATTGCTGGGGTAGTACCAACTATTTCACAGGTTTAGCCAACTTATTCCATTTTCAGTCTTCTACTCGGAAGACTTTCTGGTCTTCTTCTCTCTATTATCGCCACATGTATATATATCTTCACCTGTCTTGTGAGATTTTCCCCAGCTTCTTATAATGCCACTATTGTATCTCCATTTTGGGAGAGGAAGTTACTTTCACTTGGACTCTTAGAAAAAGGGTGGAAACCTTCCGTGGAGCTTTGCCCTCAGCATGTTATTTTGGTCTTACAATGACATTTATTTGTGATACAGGTAGTGAAGCCAATTAGGTTGTTTTGTAAGCTATTACATTGCTCTTAGCATATATGTGTGTGTGTCTGCGGGTAGGCTATGGTGTTGGATAGGTAAAGTTGTATGCATGTACTACTACTAATTGTGTGCTCATTTCACTAATTTTGATTTAAACAAGTTTTTTTACGATTTATCTATGGCTAAACCGATTTCTATTTTTTTTTATTGATAGTTTTGCATCGAAACAAATTAGTCCCACAGAGCAGGTAATTAAGATCAATCCAAGTCTCAGTTTGGCATGCAGATTTTGATTGCATACATTATACATCTAAATCTTCCCTCATGTTGTTTGCTCCTCACTGGCCAAAATCACATCACTTCACACCAATGATCAGGTGAAGGCTCAGGGATGCATATTAGGCATATAACTTCCCTCGCTAACATCATTTCGTCTCTAATTTTCTGTCCTTTCACAGGTAATTTAATTAATATTGTAAGCAATCTAATTGCTTCCCATCTAACTTATTCTTGTCTGAAAACACACCGTTTCCTTTTCCTGGCTTTAGCCCGGTCTTGTCTTGGCAGTGCTTACATCGGTAATGAAACAGTTTTCTATTCTGCTGTTGTAGCATTGAGGCACTGAATTTTCTCTAGTCGGTTGATTGATTGGCTGTTTAATTTGTCCCTACAGATGATTGCATTTCTTCACAGTTTGATGATGAGGGAAATTGCTTCAATCCCAAAGCAGGAACAACTCCAACTGCTTGGAGGCATTGTCCAAGTGTCCTAGCTAATGTGGTGGAACCTAACTTGGAACAACAATGTAGTACTTGCACTTTTGCATGTATCGGGTATGATACAATACTTAGGGCTTTGCTACATATATATAGGGAAACTAGGGTTCCAGTACTTGAAAACAAAATTGTTCTGCTCCAGTAAGCTGAAGTTACTTTTGACTGCTTCTTCCTAGCCAGCAGCCATGTTAGCAAAGCTAGTGGATGCCATCAAAACACACTAGAGTACTACTAGTAGTTAAATGACATTTACTATAGATTTGAGTCCAATAAAAACACTGGCGCAAAACCTTTGTCCTCAGGGTGTCACCCGGAACAGTCAGAATAGGATTCAATGGCTTCAACACTACATTAATAAATATATCACCTGGCTAGCAAGACACCTGGAATATGTTCTACGACATGTACGATTGTTCCCCAGAACCCTTGTAAGTACCGACCTCGGACAAGTGGCAGCAAGTAGCAAGAAACGGATAATATGATCTAAATAAGAAAAACCATTAGTTTTATCCCCTATTTTGTTACAACTGTGCATTTAATTTCACAGATTTTTATTAGAGCCAACTAGGCCACCGACTAGAAAATAAAAATGTGAGTAGAAATATATTCGTTGTCTTTCTTTCCATTTTCTTGGGATAGAAATTACATTTGAGAGTGTCTTTTTCCCGCCGTAATGGTAAATATATCTATGGGCCCAAAAACACGAATTAAGAAACGAAACATATTTCTGGTATAATTTCCCAAAATTTTATATTTGAATACTTTAGGGATTGTTGAAACTTACTATTCTAGTCTGCCTATTTTTAGTAAAAAAGAATCGAATTACTTTTCTATCCCTTAAAAAAGATAGATAAGTCTAGTAATTAGTTTGGATTTTGTTGGAGCACAATGTTAATGGCAAACTAGTACTTTCTCCGTAAAAAAAAGAATGACCCCTTTTTTGTTTTTGCCGTCCCTAAAAGGATAAAATGTTTTCATTTTTGAAAAGTTTTTAATATTCAATTTACCTTATTACCTCTCATTTAAACTCTTATTATACAAACCTACAAAGAATTTTTTTTTAACCTTTATTGAAACTCTCACTACATAAAATCCTAAAAGGAATGTTTTCCTTTTTAATCATAATTTAAGTTCTCACAAAAAAAGGAATTTTCTTTAATTTTATTTCAATGGTAAAAATGAAAAGAGCTTCATAAACTACACAAATCCTAATCTTCGTGTCTAGAAAAATGTATCATTCTTTATGAGATAAAGGAAATAGTTAGTATGCTGATAAAGATACAAACATATTAGATAATGAATTATTAATTTTAATGATTTTTCAACACTTAACTTGTATATCAATTAAAAATTTATATTTAAGAAACTCAAAATTATTTATAAAATATTTTTTTTGAAAAATTAAATATTTTTTTATCAAGTTTTCTTAAGTTGCATTCAAGAAAAAAATTTGCAAAAAATAACTTAATTTCCAAAAAATTTTATTCAAGTGATTATTTGGTAGATGGAATATTAACATTCAAATGTATTAATTTTGGACAAAAAGATAAAAAAATAAAATTGAAATGATAAAATTTTTAATGAGTTTTTAAGTTTGACAACAACATAATATACTACTATTGTTATGAAAGGCTTGAAGTAATGAACAAAGACCAATAGGCAGGGCCCACATTTATATATGATCTGTCAACCTAACAAAATTAATCATCGCATTTTTTTAAGGCAGTAACATATTTGCTGGAAAATAATGTGCAGTAAAATATGCACTCCTAAGAGAATTGGGGGACAAAATTGATAATTTTCTCTATCTCTCATCATAATAAGGTGGATGGTAAATAGGGGTAAATTGCATCTGTGACCCCTAATCTTTAGTTATTATACCACTTTAGACCCTAACCTTGATTTTGTACATAAAAAATTTCTAACCTCATTTAAATGTTCCATTTTTAGCTTTTTGTGAATGAAAAACATTAGTATGGATGGAAAATACTACATGGTACGCCAAACTGGACGATTTGCCATGCTGACAGAACAAATAATAGGAGAAAATGCTGACTTTAATGCTTGAAAACTTTTCTTTCAACAAATTCTCCTTAAAACATTTAATTTTAACAAAAAAAAAAACCCCTCCCCCCCTCCACCAAACCCTACCTTGTCAGCTTCCTGTCCTCCGACTGACTCCCTCTCTTCCCACAGTCTGCCTCTTCTCCAGCTCGCCTAAAGTTTACACATTGTCTCTTTCATCCTTCATTGTCTCCCCAAAATTATTTCTTCCCGTTTCAACTCGTTCAATTCAGCTCTCATCTCAGCTAGAAACACGATCTAACATTTCATTAGAAGACTAAAGTTGAAGATTTTTTTTTTCTTTTTTTCCAATTTTTCTTTCAAAGCCTACTTTTGTTCTTTCACCCAAATACCAAAGTCTTCAACTTTCAACCAGAAAATTACCTAGCAGACCCACCAGAAGAAAGGCCAGACCCAGCAAACCAATCACCACCAATTGCCGAAGCCGAAGCCGATTACCCTTGCCTCCCTTGCCTTGGCCGATTTCCATTGTCTCCTTCCTCTGTTTTCTTCCTCCTCCTCCTCCACCACTTTGACGCTCCGATTTTCAGAATGATCGCCAGAAAAAGATATCCAGCCGACAAGGGAGAGGTGAGGCGTTGCAATGGGGGACTCAACTGTCAATCGTGTGTACATCAAAACGTCAATGCTCAACCATCAATTTCCGCCTCGGTAGCCAATCATGTGTAGATCCGAAGGGACTCAGCTATAATTTCCCTTTGATGTCTCTACAATAAACCCGTCTCTTGGCTTGATCTCACCTTTTTTCGTGACATCAAGGAGGGAGTCCATTTTTCATCTTAAGGAAGATAATAGGAGGATGGTAGAGTAAGCTAAGGAGTGGATGGTGAACAGCGGGGTAACAGACTCGATGACAACATCCCAGTCGGTGGATCAGAGATTCTTGTGGCCAAGAACCAACCACTTTGTCTTTAGAGGCCTGGAAGAGGGTTCACCAGGGGAGGAGGAGAAGGGGGTTTTTTTTTGTTAAAATTAAATATTTTAAGGAGAATTTGCTGAAGGAAAAGTTTTCAGACATTAAAGTTAGCATTTTCTCCTATTATTTATTGTGTCAGCGTGGCAAATCGTCCACTTTGGCATGCCATGTGGCATTTTCCATCAACACTAATGTTTTCTATCCGCAAAAAGGTTGAAAATGAAACATTTAAATGAGATTAGAGATTTTTTATGTACAAAATTGAGGTTAGGGTCTAAAGTGGTACAATAGTTAAAGGTTAGGGGCCATGGATGCAATTTTCCTTGGTAAATAGATTGCCACATGTCTCAAGGTAGGTGCCTCTAAGGGCACTGTAGAATGAATGATACTGCTATTCAATGTTGATTCTTTCACAAGCTAATGCCTTTCTGGAATTTCCATTTCCACGCCCAAATATAGATGATTTACATGAGGAAAAAAAAAAGCCTAAGTGCACCATCAGCCTCCAACTTTGCTAACTTGCACGAATCAGTCCCTCAACTCAAACTCGATATAATTAAGTCCCCAAACTTTGAGAAATGGCACGAGTTGGTCCAAGCCAACTCATGTGTTATGGGGAAAAATTCAAAATTAATCCTTAATGTCTCTTTTATTCATGTTTATGTAATTGTAGTTCATTTTAGATTGATCTAATTCATGAATAGGCAAAATTTATTATGAAAAGGTGTTACAATATAATAGACAAAATTATCCTTGGTATATCTTTCATTATCATGCGATTCATATAAAAAATTTCAATTTCTTTTCTTTTATAAAAAAGATAGTTTTATCACTTATGCTATGAAAAGGGTTCATCTAATAACAAATTTCTCTCAAATGGCTCATCTAATAATAAATGTCCTTCAAATTAAGTGATTACATTGGGAGATCATTTTCTATCTTTTTTCATAATTTAGAATAATTTCTTTTAAAACTTATGACTCTTCACCATACAATTAGTCTTTGAAATTTTGTAAAATATTACCAATAATATAATATAATTACTTAAACAACGAACTTTAAATAATAGTTAGGGTAAATGACACATGGCATCCTTAAACTATGGACAATGTTGCTGTTTCATCCAGAAACTATAACTTGTCGCACCGTTAGTTCTCAAACTACTAATTTATTGCGGCATTATCCTACCATCCATCTTGGACGTTAGTGGTTGACAGAAAGTATGTATGGCACCTGACGTGGCTTGTGGCAGGCTTGAATGAGGGATTATGAACAATTTATATACCGAATCTAGTTCATCTACACACTCTACGCTTTTTCTCTTCTGGGTAAGATCAACTGCAAATCAAGAGGTTTATTAGTGTAGCTTCTTCATGGAAACAACGACCGAAATTGAAGGATCTTGGCTCAAGGTAACCTGTATCCAAAACTGAACAAATCTAGGTGAACAAAACTAAAGAATTGAGGTAGGTTTGTGAATTTAGCAATAGGGGTTCATTTTGGGGATAGGGTTGAGTTTTCATTAGAATGCATTCTGATGATTACCATAATCTGATACATAATATCTCTGAGTAGTGTGAATCACTCAGGAGTCGAAGGTTCTCGATATGAGAACAAACTCTGTAAATGTGGGAATCGAGCTTCAATTAGGATATTTGGGTCGAAGAGAAATCCGAATAGACTATATTATACTTGTGCTGAAAACAAATATGGTTTTTGTGGTTGGTGTGTACCGATTAACATGACAGAAACAGAGGGACAGAGGCAATTTGGTGGACAAAGATCAAGAAATAATGAAGAAATAGGGGATGTTTTTGTGCTTGCTAATGTGGGAGACAATGTATGCATAAAAGTAGATAGGCTTGAGCATAAATTTTGTGTAAAATTAGATAGGCTTTAAGGTGTTATAGCAAGAACAAGGGAGTGGCTCATTATGAGCTTGTTGTTCAATGCATTTGTTGTTGTTGTTGTGATTGGGATTGTGATGGTAAAATAATTGATTGTATGAATTTATATGAATGAAATGGTGAGAAATTCCGCAGGAAACGAGGTTGTGTTTTGCTTGTTTAATTTAGAGTTCTTGTTATTTGTTTTAGGTTCAGAACATGTCTGATTGATATGAGCAGGTGGAACATTATTGCAATAACATGTTGGATTCATATGATGAGCTTAAGCAAACATTGTGTGCACTTAAACTAGCAGGACTCCATCCTGTCAAACTTAGTAGTTTTCTTTCTTTCTCAAACCATTATATCAAAACCAAGTGCATTTCCAATGCAGTGTTTTTTATAAGCATATTCAGTGCACTGGTGAAATGAAGATTGCAAGGCTAAGTTTTAGGATGAACATTGCAGTCAAAGTTAGCGGCCAATAAGCAAATTTTGCAGAAATTTTTTATAATCTTATGCAATTTTGCAGTCAAAGTTGGCTGCCTCAAAGACTTTTCAAGAACTTAAACCAATTTATTAGTCAAACCAAATGTCCTTAAACCTTTGCTAATATAATGAAATGACAGTTTCAAGGAACTCAAGAACTAAGAGAATCAGAATATGCAAATAACTTGAAAATAGAAAACCATGTAACTTCCAAGAACAAAACAACATATGAAGGTAAGTTCCTAGATGAACTAGCCCAAAATACAGCAGTAGTTCCTTCAAGAACTCAGACCTAGTAAACCATATATTATTGTACACAAGATTGTGTAGCCATTAACAATACTACAAAATAAACTAGCATTGGCAACTGTAAAATCAACCCCAAGCATGATAGTGGCTAGATTTTTTTTGTTGTAGGAAGATGTTGGCTCGTTAACCTAATATTCACATGTTGGTCTTCCTATGGAGTAGATTCTACACCTTGTGCAACTAAGTTGAAGCTTTCATTGGAACAATTAAATGACAGCCAATAAAAACATGTTAGTTCAAATAGTTTTGACTATGGCAGGGAACCAGTTGGGAAAAAAACTTTTTACCCGAGCAAGTAAGAATGTTTGGGCTTGTTCTATCCTCCTACGCTTAACCTAGAAGACCAAAGTAGTAAATAAAAAGCCTGAATGTAGAGGTGCAATAAACAATGATAACTTGGTACTCACAGAAAGTTTTGGTTTGCTTGGAACCGGCAGAGACATTTCCACACATTTAGCAGTTGAATGCATCTGAATGACCTGGTCCTTAAATATATCAACATTAGTCAGAATTTAAGAATAAAAAATTTGTAATATTCGGTACAATAACATTAACTACATCAAATATAAGAAGCCCATGCACTCACATATTGACCGTTGTCATTTGAGTTAGTAGTTAATGTTCCTTTGTCTTTGTTTTTATGAAATCTAGCATTATGCTCAGAACTTCTACAAACAATGCAATGCATATTAACCCCTTTATTTGATAACTTCTCCTTTAATTTATTTTATTGAATCTCATCTGCACTTTTTTTCTTGCATTTTTTTAGTTTCCTAGCCTTAGGTCCGCCTATGGGAGGTGGAAACACTTCGTTACCCTCATCTTCAGGCCACTACTGAGATCCATTTATTAGGTTGATGATGTTTTCATATTTTCATGAATGTTTCGACCTTATAACAATCAACAATGAAATTCTCTGGAGCTAAATTCAACTTCCTTATACAAGCAACAGCATGAGCACAAGGAATCCCTGAAAGATCCTACCTCCTACATGCACATGTATGGTCTTTCAAATCAACTACAAACATGTCCCCTAAGCAACCAACTTGGAACCGATCTTCTCCAAACCAATCAACAATGCAGAAAATGGACTCCTACTTTTTTTTTTCTAATTTTTTCTAAATTTTGGGACATATGAGACCAATATGTCTTTTTATATCATCTCTCTCAATCTGTATCCTTCTCATTAGCCTAACTCTTGTCATCTCCATGCAACTGAGAATAGGTTTGTCCCTAGCAGCCAAAATAAACTTGTTGAAACACTCACACAAGTTGTTAAGAAGCATGTCACACTTGACATCAGTGTCAAAGTAAAGTGGTGCCTGTTGAATATTTATATATCAAGCTGTAAAAGGAAAGTAGTGCCTAGGTTTTGTTTTTGAACCTCAAAATCGTACTTTCTCACTTCTTTGTATTGCTGTTTTTCATTACACTCCAACTTTTTGTTTTCGAGCCTCTTTGTTCTCTAAGCCTTGTGCCTATTGATTTCAACTTGATATTCTTTTCTTACACTAGGAGCAATACCATAAATTAACCATGTCAGATCTTTTCTAAATTGATCTATGTATTCGTTTGTAAGCCAAGAATATGTCACAAAATGATTTTTGTGACCTTTGATGCAATTATGCTCTATGTTCATGTTCTTGATTTAAAATGTAGGTTCATTTGGCATGCGAAAGCAATATATAAAAAAAGGACAGCCTTTCGCACAAATTGCTTTCATTCAACCTTTGTCAGTTTTCCTAAACCAAATGTTGTCATATTGATTTTTAATTGAATACATTCTAATAGCCTTTTTGAATTCTTCCCTTGATCCAAATTTTATGCCACATAGAAATTATAGATTTTTCATGTTGGTGGCGAAATTAAATTCTGGAAATCCATGTGAAACCTCTTTAGCATCAAGCCCACACAAACTTTGTAAATCTTCTGATGTCATGTAATCACTATAAACAACATCTTCCACTTGTTCAATGCCTTCTTCAACCCCAATTGTCACCCCCAGCAATTGCCTTTTCCCACTTCTTTCGTTTGTCTTGTTGCTTTTGTGTATCCCTCTCTCAACCCCAAAGTCCACTGTTATGTCATACAACTCATCATTATGTGCATCATCATCATTGAAATCATAGTCATTATCATTGAATTCTGAGTCAGCACCATTTTTTGAATCTTGATCAATGTTTTCCTCATAAACATCAAGCTACAAGGGTTCGATTGTCTCCCTCAAAATAAAATTAAAACCTGTAATGCAAAATCCATATTAATCATCCCATTCTAAAAATACTGACAATATGCACTAGATCAACAAATGAAGTACATTAACGCCTAAACTAAAAAATGTTGTAGATTAACATAATTAAGTTTAATTATTTACATGGTATTCAATTCAACCCAATTTGGAAAATCTTGTACTGACATAAAACAACTCACCACCAATAAGATTACGGCAATGTTTGTCTTTTTCCAAGCATAATCTTTTATGTGTAACTTTCAAGTCTAACAATAACCTTATGGCAGTGTTTGACATTAAACAACTCATCACCAATAATCTTATGGCAGTGTTTGACATTAACAGACTTCAACAACAAGTCTAACAATAATTAAGCACTTGTCCAACTATGTTACTCACATGCCCACTTTTCTAGTCATCCACTTGCGAAACTCTCACATATAATTCATCCATAAAAGCTATAAAATTGTTAACCGCATACTGATCACAATATACAAACATATTCTAAATTAACAAGAATCACAACTGATCATAATTTTGGGGTTTGTTTTTGTTTGGCTCAAGGCAATCAATCCTCATTCCATGGCTACCAGGAATTCGGCAACAACAACAATAACCTATCAATTGAACATGCGCATTAACTTTTTCTCATCTCTTCACTCTGCTAACAACCTCACTATGTTAATTCATCCTTTCAATGTCTCAATTAGGTTATTCTAGGGCAGTAAAAACCCGCGCTTAATTCCCTCCCACACCCAACTAATTCTTGCCACAAGTCATGTCAGGTGACACACATCCTTTCCGTCAGACACTAACGTCCAAGATGGATGGTAGGATAAGGCCGCAACAAATTAGTAGTTTGAGAACTAACAGTGCAACAAGTTATAGTTTCAGGAAGAAATAGCAGCATTGTTCATAGTTTAAAGATGCCACATGTCATTGACCCTAATAGTTATTATTATAGCAACATAATTAACTACATATGTTTGAAAATCAATTGTTTTACTTTTCTTAATTGATTAATTAATGATAATAATTTTTCTTAGTTTATAACTCTTTAGTTGTAACAAGTCTTTATAAAACTACTTACACAAATAACAAAAATACATATCAAACTAAATAAATTTAACCAAGACATGGACTAATACAAAGGCAATGAACTACAATAGCCTTTTTTTGGACAAAAGAGAGATTAAGGATCACGTGTGAATTTTTCCCCAGCACCATGAGGTGTCTTGGACTAACTTGTACAATTTCTCAAAATTTGAGGACTTAAATATACTGAGTTGAACTTGAGGGACTAACTCATGTGAGTTAGCCAAGCTGGGGGGCTGCCAGTGCACTTTGGCAAAAAAAAAAAAAAGGAAGTGATAAATCTAGCTAATGGCCCCTAGCATTTGATTATCATTTTTTTTATCCCAAACCATTTGATTGTAGATTTTTTATCCTAAATCGATTAAGAACATTTCATATTAGTCCCATATTGACTAGAATCCATTAACTCAACCGGAAGTTGTTATGTTAACGAATACATAGTACACGAAACCCAATTTGTAGATAGGGGAAATAATAGTTTAAATTATCTATTAATTGTCAAAAAAATTATTATATATAATAAAATTTATTGAAAGTTAGTTATTGAAAGTTTCAAAAAAATTGATGTCAAATGGATTGTATCAACTGAAGTGTTAATACGGAATATTTTAGAAATGTCTAGGACCGAATGAAATCATTTCATAAGTCAAAGACTAAAAGCATACACCAACTTAAAGGTTAGGAGTTATTGACGAAATTTGTTGGGGAATTTTTTGAATGAAGTCCAAAATATTGGGAATGAAGTCCATGTAGAGTGGGGATTGGCTTCTTGGGGAATTTTTGAATGATTATTTACCCAATGTGTAACTTGTTAGAATCATATGTATAAGCAATCACGTACATGCTTAAACTATTTACTTTAAGAGTCATAAATATTTTCTGGTAAAAAGTTATGAGTTGCAGAGCTATATAGATATAGTTGTATTTTATTGTTTTGACGTGTTTCATAGGATAAATAAGATATTCTCCTGTTTATCATCATGTTCTAAATCTGCCCATTAATTCAAACTAGTATCACTGCTTCTGTTTTTAACTACAGCTTTTGCTCTGAAGTGGTAACAGTTTTTCATAATCTTCAAAGAATGTTGAAAATGAAGAAAGAACACATAATAAAAGGGTAACCAAAACTTATTGATCATTTGCCAAACTGCAATGTTTGTCAGTTTGGAGAAACAAGATAGGATGTTGTTCCCCAAATCAACTTGGAAAGCCTGTTAAAAGTTGCAACTAATTCACATAAATGTGTTAGGACCTCAAAGAATGCAAGCATTGCAAGGTAGCCTATATTATGTTCTTTTCATTGGTGATTTTACTAGAATGTGTTGGATTTTTTTTTTATCTTGAAATTTAAATATGAAGTGATTGAAGTATGAGAAAGTTACAACCTCTGACGTTTTGCCCAACCTACCCTTACCTCCTCTATTTCAAAAAACCTACATTTTGTTGCCTTGAATAGTCATATGAGTCAAATTCACTACTATACAAGTGAGCCAAATGTCATGATTCCCTAATAATATTTGCAAATTGTTTAAATCAACTAAAACATTAATTTCATGCTACCATCAATCCATTTTCTCCAAATATATAATATATTTCTAATAAATTTTATATTTCTCAATAATTTCTATCTTTGTAAATTTACTAATAATTGTCAGATCTATAATATATTTCCATATTTATAAACCAATAATTTATGCTTGTGATTAATATTAATATTTACTGGTTTAACAGTTTATTCATTTTTCAATTAGTTCAAATAAAAAAGTATCATATTTTAGGACAAATATATTTTAGCTAATCTCATTTTATTTTGCAATTTTCACCGTATGAAAGAAATCTACACATTCTATAATTTTTTAGCAACACATAATATAAAATAATATATTAATTAAGCACATCATTAATTATGTATAATTATATCATTAATTAAGCAATTTTTTAGCCAAATGGTAATAAATGTTTTGTAACTTTTAGCCTACCTAACAAAAAAATTAACAAGTTGCTCATTTTTTATAAAAATAAATTAAAAGTGAAAAATTCTTAAAACATATTAGTTCAATAAATGTGAAATTTAATTGTGCATTCAATAAATGTATTATACATCTATTATTTTTTAATTATCATTTAGTTGTGTATTCAATAAGTTTGACATTTTTGTTCTCTATGAAAGACCTCAAGCAAATCTTAGGCATAAACTGGATTATCAAGAATTCATCATCAGCCTTCTACATGTCGGATTGAAATATTATGTGGAAATTCATGATAGATATTTACTTGTCAAAGGGCAAAAAAGTTTTCCAAAATTAAATATATGCATGTACTTTATTTATTTTTATTGTTTTATTGATATGTTACTTTCTTTGTACAAATATAAATTTGTGTACATGCACATGTTTTTTTTGGAAAACTACATGCTCATATTTTTTTCTAATATTTTCAGTGAATGTAATCTGACCACCAAATTAACATGTAGGCAAAGTAGCAACCTCAAATAAGTTAAAGCATGATTACTAATATTTATAAGATAAAATTGGTGGAACAAAGGGGAAAATAGAGCTGAAACCAAGATTGACACATTTCCAAGAAAAAGATCATAAATTTCTAAGAAAAGGCTAAAAAACAAAAAATAAATATCCACCATGAATTTCCACCCAACATTTCAATCCTATTCCTAGAAGCCTGATGATAGCTTCCTTGATGATCCAACTTATGGCTTAAACCTGAGACCTACTTGAGATCTTCCATAAGAAACAAAAGCCTTAAACTTATTGAATATACAACTAAATGGTAATTAAAAAATAATAATCATATTTTAAGATTTTCTTTTTTGTAAAACTTATTAATCTTTTCATTGCGTAAAGAAAAAATTTACAAAACAATAATTTCCATTTGGCTGAAAAATGCACTTAACTAATGATATAATGATACATAATCAATGATGTGTTTAAATAATATATTATTTATATTATGTATGCTAAAAACTTGTAGAATGTGTAGATTTCTTTCATATGGTAAAAATTAATTTTCAAAATAAAATGAGATTGGTTAAAATATATTTCCCTAAAAGATGACACTTCTCTATTTGAACTACTTGAAAATTGAATAAAACATTAAACAAGTAAATGTTAACATCAATCACAAGCATAAACTATTGGTTTATAAATATGGAAATAGATTATAGAACTAAAGATTATTAGTAAATCTATAAATATAGAAATTATTCAAAAATATAAAATTTATTAGAAATAAATTATATATTTAGAGAAAATGGATTGAAGGTAGTATGAAATAAATATTGTGGTTGATTTGCACAATTTGCAAATCTTATTGGGCAATCATGGCATTTGTTCTACTTGCATAAAAGTGAATTTGACTAATATGAATATTCTAAGGGGCAAAGTGTAAGTTTCCTAAAATAAAGGAGGGCAAGTGTAGCTTAGGCCAACCTTGGGGGGGAGGTGGTTGTACCTTTCCCACTGAAGTATTTTTGAAGTTCAAGAAAATGGTAGAAAATTTGAGTGGCTGCAAAATTTAAACTCTAAGGTCTGACAACAGAAATGATTATACCTCGGCAAAATTCAATTTATTTTGTGAATAAGTTGGCATTGTACATCAACTTATGGCTTCCTACTCTTTGGAACAAAATGGAGTTAGTGAGAGGAGAAAGAGATTAGTAATGGAGATGGCCAGATTTATGTTGCATGAGGAGTTGCCTAACAATTTTTGGGCAAAGGCAGCAAACACAGCAGTTTTCCTACGAAATCGACTTCCAAGGCTGTGGAGAATAAAACTCTATTTGAGGCTTTATATGGGTATAAACCTTCGCTAAGCTACATTAAGGAATTTGGCTATGTGTGATTTACTCATGTTCCGCAGGTTAAGCGTGACAAGCTTGACAAGAAAGCAATTCCAAGCATCTATGTGGGTTACAGTTCAGTTTCAAAAGCCTACAAAGTGTATCATCCACAAACAAGAAAAATACTATCATTGGAAGAATTCACAAGGAATAGCTGGTCTTTTCCATGACAATTCTTCTAAAACCAATTGTAGAATGAAATGGAAGATGATCCTTCAATGAGAGGCACAATGCTGCTTTCAGACATCTACCAAAAATGTAAAGTAGCAATATGTAAACTTGCTGATTATGAAGAAACACTTAAGAGGCCTGAAATGGAAGAAAGCAACGGAAGAGGAGATTTCCATGATTCGAAAAAGGAAAAAAAAAAAACATGAGAGCTGGTTGATAGGCCTAGAGATAGAAAAAAGGGGTATTCAGAACAAAGCTTAATCCAGATTGCTCCATCTAAAAATTTAAGGCTAGGCTCATTCTAAAGTGTTTGCACAAAGATAAATTTGAGATGCAAATGTTTTTTTTATCATCGTGTACTGCACAACAGAGAGGTTGGTATTGGTAGTTATATAAGTCTAACTTTAATGAATGGGAAGTGAGTATTGAAAAAAAAATCAGAATGCAGCTTAAGGTTGTGAAATGAGGGTGTAATTCTGACAATTTTGACAGATAAATTCAAAAGTGTAAACCAGTAATATCACTTGAAGTTTCTGCAGGAACTTTGTAACCCTAAGAGTTTGACTTACATGTTGACTTTCAACATGGCTTATCAGATGGCCCTAAACATTTATAGATCTGTTCAGGACGTTATTTGAAGCATATCTAGACCAAAAATACAGGAATTGAGAATTTCACAGAAATGCTTTTGCTTGTAAAAGGTTTGACCTTACAGTTGACTCCCAGTTTAAGAAAGGGTTTGAACATAAGGTTCTTCAGACATCAGTAACTTTAATTTTTGAATCTGTCCATGCTCATAAATCAAGATTTTGATCACAGAAATTACATTCCACCTTCTAATTCAACAAGGCAGTACTGTACAGGAGTTTCATCTAAACTTATTCAATGGTTTGCTACTTGGGACGACTCCTGTTTTGATGCTAGAAATTGGCCAGTGACTGGCCTATTTCTTCAATGTCCATGGAAATTTTCAAAAATTTTGAAGGTGGGAGGAGCATATTATGCTGAAAAGCTCTGCAGGATCAGGGCTAAGCATCCATTTGGGCCCCATGGTTAAATATTTGGTGGAATTTTGTTCTTTATTTTTAAGCTAGATCAAGTTTGGAAACTGAAAATCTTGATCCCAATATCCTACAGTACTTAATAAACCTGAGGGATGGTTTATGTCTGAGGTTTATCTGTTAATACTTCTTTGAGCATAGCCGCTGCACTACTACAGTAGTGATCATAAATGGTACTTATTAAATGTCTGTAAGCTACAAGTTGAAGAGTCTGGTATTGTGTTTCTATAGAAACTACTGACTTGTATAATAAGAAAGGTTGTGCAAGAAATATCCGGTCTCAATGGGATAGAATTAGCTGCTGTCACTGTCAGGCTAAGCAGGCGCTGTATACTAGCTACTGTAACTAGAACTGAGTGTCTGCTAAGAACAGACAATCACAAATCTACAAGGTTGACTTGTACTTTGACTTCCAGCAAAGCTTATTAGATAACTCTAAAAATTTTCATAGAGTAGTCTAGATTGTTGATTGAAGTGCGTAGGTTAGAAATCGAGGGGTTAGACTATGGAAATAAGAATTCGTCACAATCTGCTTAGACTGTTAAGTTTGAATTAACAGTTCACTTTTTGAAAGAGAAAGACTTTGACTTTGGAACTCTGTAGGCATTTCTAGTCATATTCTGAACTCATTCAAGCTCACAACACAGAATTCTGACTTTAGAAATCCTGGTCACTAACTGTTTCAGCAGGGCAGTGTGTAGTTATTGACTGCCTCGTGTATAAACCATGACAATTTAATATTGAATGCTGACATTTTCTAATCCTAGTAACTTTTGGCACGTGTGCCTCACAAAACTTTGATTTCATAATTAACGTATAGTTTTCGGTCGACTAAAAAAAAAAACGAAAATAAGATAGAACTTTCTCTTTTCCCATTTACTTGGCATTAGTTTCCTTTCTGAGTGTCTAGAAATGTATAATAGTGTTCTTGAACAAAGTATGAAGCGTCAAACTAAATTAAGCCCGCAATACTTAAAATTTTAAGTAGACCACAAGTGAAATGACCAGTTATCTAATGCATACAATTTGAAAAGGTAACAAAATTTCTGCAAGGTAATATGGGCAAAAGCCAGAGATTTAAAGACAGTTGCTTGGGAATCGAACTCTACAGTAATAATAGATAACTGACGGAAGAGACGAAAGGAAAGTTCAATGAGGCAGCCTAGTCTAACTACTTTCTCCGACTTACTGCTATACAACTTACTTTACTTATTTAAAGGCAAGTCCTCATAACATCTGTAAGGTAACATGAGCCAGGTGAAAAATACATGTTCTGGGTCTGCATCAAGGCAGGGCCAATATGGAGTTATGCCTCCATCTTCCAAATCAAAGATATAAAGGTTGATGTCATCACAGGGAGCAAAGTAATAGATACAGTTTCTCTGTAGCTGGCACTCGAAGTCTACAGTTGACATAGAACAACCTTGCGGACAGCTAAAGAAGATGACATTATCGCCAATGTCATTGACCTCAACCCATGTTCGTCCTTCCATGTCCAACTTATACACTTCAAAATCACGTACATGGCCTACTTCCGAAGGAGCAGATACTCTGTCAATAAGTAATAGGTCTTCACCAGATTCAACAAGACTGAAATTGTGGTATACACACCAGTGCGAGTCTCCCGACGTGTCCATGCTTTCAGTTACCTGTGTGAGTTGAATGGATGAACCGGTAAATTCAACTCGGAATAAGGTTTTACCGGGATATGTCACACAGTACACCTGCCCTTGAAATATGGCCACAGAACGCACTCTCTCCTCGCCGACTATGTCTGCTACCTCTTGTCTATAAAATTGGGAATCACCCAGGCGACAAAACATAAAGATCTTGTCAATGGTGTCAATGAATAGGACACGACATTCAGGATCACTTGGCCTTGCAGAGAGAAAAAAACAGTCATGGTCAAGTTCCATGGGAGGAAGGCGGAACTTCTGCATCGATGCGAGGTCGAGAAGGAAGAGGCTGTGAGAGGATTCTACAGTATATTTCAGAAGTAGACATCCACATAAAGAAACACAGACCCCCCTGTAATCACCTATTTCGAATACGGATTTGGAGTCGGATCGATTCTTTGATATGTCGTAGACAGCATGCATATGATATTCTCCATGTTGGAATACTAAAGCCCAAGGATATTCGCGCACATCCTCACCTTGCGATTTGCTTTTCTTCTGATCCATTGGCACAAGACAGTATGAAATCAAATCTTCTTAATCATACACTGTAAAAAGAAAAAACTTTGTCCAATAAGCTACTGTCTTCTACTGCTATCGATCTACTCATAAACTTCTTCAGCTATTTAAACTTGTAAAGAACTTCTCCTACTTCAACAACCTCCTTTTCCAACGCACACATAAAACTCATTTAACAATATAAAATAAAGTTCCAACACATGAAAAATATTGTATTGAAGAAACTAGCAGAACCTCTTATAATTATCAAACTAAAAGAAGTTCATATATATCAGAGGGATGCAACACCTTTTTTTTTTTTTTATTATTCTCCTCTACAAGTTGTGTTCATCAAACGAAGAACCACATGGTTAGAAATTAAAGGAGAGCAGAATAAATCCCACACTAAATAAAAAAGAATCAGCTTGAAGAACTGAAATTTAAATCCCAAAAAAATAAAATCCCACTATTCCAGGTTAAATAATAATCCTACAAGAAATAAGCAGGACTTGTTCTGGAAGCTAGCTTTGCTAACTAGGGAACAGGAAGGTACTGAAAATAATTGCCTTTCAGGTTTGTACAAGGAATGACAGAAGCAAGTGAATTGTTTTGGCTGCTATGAAATGGGGTGTAAGTTGCAATGCTGATGATTTTCTTTTGCTGCTGCAGTTCGGGTTACTAAGGGAATTCTGAACAAAACTTGGTTATCTAGGTGCTTTCTACATCTATACCTATGTTGTAAGCATATGTTTATGCCTGAAATGCTTACTTTGCCTAAATCAAATGAGTTATTATTTAAAATCAAAAATATTTTTGCTTACTTCTTTGTTCTGTTCGATGAAGTACTTACTTAACCAAAACATAAAAATCCAGAAAATTTCCTTGAGGGAACTTAGAACTCTTCAGGTCATTACTACAGTTGAAGTGACTTGGGGACTTAGTTACTGTTGTTTTTACTTAACAGAGCATTAAACTGGTTTGGAGACAGGGATCTTGTTTCTACGTGAAAGACATGACAAAAGTAAACTAAAAGAATTCCCAAAGGGAAATTAATTAAGAACAAAAAGAACAGTAGAAGAAAATATAGGAATTTTGTTTCTAGACACTATTCTTTTAACGTTCATCAATCACAAAACACAAATCGAAACAAAACCCATGTTTGGTTTTTCTAGAACACCAGTTAGATATGAAAAAGATCTGATTATTTTCAGCACAAATCTGACACTGACAAAAACAAAGGGGCCGCTATTTCATGATGGCAGACCTTCACAACACAGGATCCAAGGGAGACAAAACAGAAGAACAACAGGTTATGAATAACAATGAAAGGGGGAAAAAAACAGAATAAGGAAAAGTAAAATCCAAAAGAGCAGGTAAGGGAAAAATCCAAAAGATCAGGTACCTTCGCTTCTTGCTTTGCGCTGCAACAAGGATCTTCGCGGCTAAGAAATATAGCTTTTTGAGGGATTTTGAAGGGATTGCAGCAATCCCTTGATTTACTCTGCCTTGCTTTTTCAATCAAACCAAACAAGGGAAGGTTGCATGATATCCCTTTAAAAAAAAAAACAGTCCGTAAAAGTCCTATAACTTGTGGAGCACGCAAGTTTTACTCGGCTTGGTTTCTGGCTTTTGTTACTTTAATCAACTTTTTGGTGCAATTAATAATGTACTGATTAGTGTCCTGATTTGTTTAGGAAACCGGAAGCGAATCCTATAGCTGTATAGGTACCAGATTACACTTGGTGATAAAGCTGAATGCTATATATACATGTCATCCAATAGCCATCCCGGCCCGTCCTTCGTTCAATCAAAACAAATCATGTCGGCCAAAAATAAAAAGAGATCCAGAAAGAAGAAAGCAGTAGTGGCCGCCAGGGACTGGTCCAGGCTTCCTCCAGATGTTGTGGGGCTCATAGCTTCGCGTCTCGATGTAGTTTCAGAAACCATCTTCCTGTCTGCCTTCAGGACATGTTCATCTGCTACCTACCGGCATCTTCCCGATTTTTCAGATGCTTCTTCTCCATGGTTGTTGTATTTCCCCAGAAATCAAAGCACTTGCAGAGTTCTCAACCCTCTGTGTGGTCGGGCTTTCAACACTGTCTTCCCATCCGAATTGGCGGGCTTCAGAATCCTGTCTTCAAGAGATGGGTGGCTGCTGATGGAGCGCGCGCGGGGTTGCGACAGGGTGAATTTCCTCCTTTTCAATCCCTTAACACAAAGAATAATCAGTGAAATTCCCGAGGTACCCATTCTATCTGGCTTTTCAAAGACATGGTTTAATTTTCCATCATCTGAGGAATGCACGATAGTGGGATTCCGTCACTGGGGTGATACTGTTTCTGTTGAAACATGGAGGCTTGGCGAGGAAGAATGGGAGATTCAAGAGATGGAAAGTGACCCTTGCTTCTACCCAATATCTTTGTGGGGTATTACTTCACGCGGAAGAAAATTTTACTGTTTGGGTGCAAACGGAAGCGTTGCAGTGATTAATTTTAAGGATGTGGTCAAGAGGTGGACTATTTGGAATATTCCCCTGCAACAGAAGTCTCCTTGCACGCTTTTTTCACCTTGTTATTTGGCAGAGAGCAACGGAGGAGCTTTGCTGGGTGTCTTTGAGACGATTCAGGATAAGACAATAAGAATACTGAGGTTGAATCTAAAGAAGAAGCTTTGGGAAGAAATCAAGCATCTGGGCAATCAGACGCTATTCCTCAGCAATGGCAGGTGCCTCTCCATGGTTTTTCCCAGGTTAAAGAAACTCCACAACAAAATCTTTTTCCCCAAAGCATTTGTAGGTGACACTAACAAGGCCAACTGTGTGTTTTACTGTCTTGCCACCAAGAAATTTGCTTCTCTGAATGGAGAATTTTCGAGTAAGAGTGCTCATTTGGCAAGAGATTATCAGCACAGCTGTTGGTTTATACCTTAACTCGGTGAATTGACTTTGGTTTTCCAAGTCGATGGGAGTTTCTTAGTTTCGCATATATATTTTTTCACAGTTTCAATGAAGCCACTTTTTCAAGCTTGATGTGAAAGAAAACAAGATGAAAGAGGGCACTTTGCATATACTAGGCATCGGTATATTAATTATCACGGCTACGTGATATATATGTTTTTTATATTTTTTTCAACTTATAGTGAAATATATTGTGGTATTTTGAATTATTTCGCTTACGGAAATTCTTTTGGGTTAAATGTGCATTTCGGTCACCTTGGTTGGCTGACTCTTGTGAGTTAATTCTTAAAATTTTTCATTGATAATTAGTCCCTCAATTTTAGAAATGTAGTGAGTTAGTCCTTAAATTGATAAAAAAGTAGATGTCATTTCTTTTTAGTCTCATGTGGCATGGGGCTTAGGTGCAGTTGGATTGAGAACACCAGCACCAATCCCTCTTCCGTTGCCACTCCCGCATCCACTCCCAACACATCTCCCTCGATCTTATCCGCCAACACCTTGCCACCCAAAACTTCCTTAAGGTAGACGATATGAAGGAGATAATGAGGGGCAACAAATTTGATGAAGACATGATGATGGCTAGGGGCTAGGGACAAAATCATAGGCAAAAAGTAAGGGTAATTGGAATGAAGAAGAGGACGCATGACATTGGGCAAGAGATGCTAACTATTGGGGAGAAGTGGTCGATGGTGAGCCGGATTCAATAGGTTGGGGAAGGGGTTCAATGGAAGAAACAAAGAGTGGCCAAGAAGGAAAAAAGGCTAACGGTGTGGGCACGAGTAAGAGGAGAGGCCAACGGTTTGCGCGAAAAGAAGGAGAGGCTGATGGTGTTCCCTAGGATGGAGTAAAGTTTGAGAAATTAGCATAGTCTAGCTAATTTCTCCAACTTACTGCTATACAACCTACTTTACTTATTTAAAGGCAAGTCATCACAGCATCTGTAAGGTAACATTAGCCAAGTGAAAAATACGAGTTCTAGGCCTGCACCAAGGCAGGGCCAGTATGGAGTTATGCTTCCATCTTCCAAATCAAAGATATAAAAGGTTGATGTCATCATAGGGGAATAAGGGGAAAAGTTCAAAATTAAGACTAATATTTGTTTGATGGTGTAACTTTACTAATAATATTTTTTTTATTGGAACAAATTTGCTACTAATATTATCTGTTGGGAACAATTTTGCTGCTAATCGTTAAATTTGCTTATGCAAGAAATAGGAAAAAGTACATGTTTTAATTTCAAGTTTTCTTTTACTTGACACCTTTGCTTTTAAGGCTTCTACATCTATCATATTTAGCACTGTCTTTAATATGACCCTCATCGAACAACTTCATGTACCCTCCACTACTCTCCAATCTTTCTACCACCTATGCCACCTTCACTATTCCACACATCCTAGCAACATTCCTTAAAATAAACCTAGAACAGAAGGGGCTCAATTAATGCAAGAGGAACTAAAGTCAGAGATATTGTAGTTTTGGAATGAAGGATCAACAACAATGGCAGTGGATGGTTGTCTAGCAGTGATGAGGATTGTAAAAACAAGAAGGCTTAGCAGTGGGGTGCATGATCAAATTCAGTGTTCTAACTCATTTTGGTGCTATGAAATGTCGCATAGCTAGGGTTTAATGAGAAAATTTTTAGAAACTAGTTTAGGAGTTGTGTAATTGAATATTCTCATTTTTAACAGATCATTTCCTACCATTACATAACTAGTGGCAAAGTTGCTCCTAGCAAGTGACGATAGTAATAAATTTGCTCTTGAAAAAAACATTATTGGAAAAATTGCTCGATCGATCAAACATTGGTGGCAATAACCTTTTCCCTTAAAATAATACTTGTTTTATTATCTTTAATCCTAAATTAGCAAGTCAAAAAAAATGTCTTAATTAATTTTTTCAAAAAAAAATGAGGTTATTATAGATGATACCGTACATATTCATTTGGAAAAATTAGGCTTATCTGGCTCTCTCTATCACCTCTTACAAATATCACTCTCTCATCACAAAAAACAAAAAAAAAATTGTTAAATCAAATAAATTATTTTACTCCAATCAACCTTTTCACTAAACTTTCACATTCCATAATATTAACTTAAATACATAATCTTCCAATCATCCTAAAGATAATAATGGCTTGAAAGAAGTCCTTGCTTACTCTGAATCAAGAGACGGTAAGTAGTAATGGTGTTATCAATTAATTTACCAGACTATATTAGGTTGAAAACTAAATTAGGCCCTAAAATTTTGAATCCAACAGTCACGAATCACATACCTGTCCATTACAATTATGGGCTTTAACTCTATTGTCTACTATATTTTTAAGTGGTTTCAATTGTATTACTAAATAAAGTATTAGTTTGATGCCAAATTAACCATCAAAATTTTGAATGAGGATCAATATAGTCACCAATGTAACTAACTATAAGAATATTCCATTAAATGGTAGAATATTCCATTTAAATGTGATTGTTTGGTGAATAAAAGACAAAATGACATGGCAAGTGTACAAAACATAAACACTTCATAGTTAAAGACCTGGACCAAATAACTCATTATAGTTGAGAACCTCAAACGGATTGTCCACCATATCCACCATCTCCACCGCCTAGCCGTTTTTAGCCCTGACCATCGTCCATGATGCCTCTCACCACCAATAACGAAGAAAAAAACAAAAGAAAAGGAATGAACAAGACAAGTCATTCAACCTAAATCAGATCCACCATCATCGCCTCCCATGTCCTTCTCCAATCCTATTGCTGATTTAGCTAACCCAAGTCTCATCATTCAAGCCTCGCCTTGGGTCATCATTAACAGTGATACCAAATACAAAGATGAGTCATTCACAAAATCCACCATCTGTTTATTCATCAGGAGATGGTCACTACCATCCTCTTTATAACCCAAACTCCTAATTGCCTTAAAATTGTCGTTTCACTGATTCCAGAGTTAAAGATTAAAGATGATATCAGTTCAGTGTCATGTGACCAATTTTATTGCTACATCACTCGTCCAATCACACTTCCATTTACAGTTTAGCTCCATTAATGATCCAATGATCAATTTAACCTCAAATGGTGACTTCGGTAATAAAATTGGAACTACTTAAAATTATAGTGATCAAATAAGTCATAGTGATATGTTTTTTTGGTACTTTTCACCCGACTTATATGTACCAGAAAACATCATAATTAATCCTTCGAGTTTTACTCGCGTCTGCCTCCTCGAACCGAACTTATCTTGAGCATCGTCCCAAGGCCTCCATCTCCCTCGGCGACCTCAGCAATTCAGTCTTCACCTTCAAAGAAAAATTCACACCAACTGCAACTGGGGGAGCCATGGAGAGGCTTCTCTACTCTGCTACTCCGACTCGTATCAGGCTCTACCAGAAGCTCTCACCTTTTCTGCCCCCACTCGGCAGATTTGACTCGTCAAAACGCACCTTTCCTTCTGCATTTAGGCCCGATCTCCGCCCAGTCATCTCAATTTCTTGCAAATGCCAGCACCTATCTGAGATCCACTATTCAAATCCTAGCAATAAATTGCCGTCGCTACCTTCTTCTGAAATTGTCTCTGCAGATGAGTCGAGACCCGATTCAAGTTTTCTCCAGCTGATTGCTGCTGGGGCATCTAACCAGCAAAAAGTAATTTCATCAAACGTACACTCTCCATAAAAAGAGCTAAATTTAGCTGACCTTTTTTTTTAATTTGGTTGCTTATGCATTTAGTCGTGATAATATCCTTACTTTTGTTATATCGTGCTGCATTTTATATGTTCCTTTCTTCCATGTGGCTTTCGTTGAATTGATATTGTTCACACCCAGAAGAGAGAGAGACAGAGAGAAATAAAGTTAATTGTGGATATCCATAGAGCTTTCTTCTTCCTTCTTGTAATCTGGTATGTAATTTTATGATCATGACTTGTTCAATTCAGGAGATGATTGCTTTCCTCTATTGAATTTCATTATCAACCAAAACTTCGCGCTTTATTCTTAAACTTCAGAAAGCAAGAGAAAAGGGCAATCACCGAGGCAAAATTGAGTTTGATGATTTGGAAGAGATTAAACACCTTTTCTTTCTAGGGTGGGGAAATTATGTATATCACAATGTAGCACTTCTATTCCTGAAAAGTTTGAGTCCTTAATAACGTCTCATCTATATAGTTTGTGAAACTTTGCTTCATATCCCAACCCATTTTTTTAAGAATCGAAGGGCTGAATTGTTGATTCCAGATAATTGCCTCTGCCCCGTTGTATTTATTTATTGGCTTGATGGGCAGATTGCACCCAGTTTTATTGAAACATGCACTTATTTAGTGTTTGCTCTGCATTTTACTCAGAGCCTTGGTTGGCTATGTAAAAATGCAGGCATCTCACTTAACATGACTGTCACTGTGTTAGCGATAACCCATATATCAGTTTAACTAAATGAAACTTGGTAGAGTAGAAGTGTTTTCTTTCCACAACTGATTGACTTAGTGAATGGATGTCAATTGTGTACTCCGGTTGGTTTGACCTCAGATAATCATATGGAGAATAGATAAATCTCGAATAGGCATCTTAAATACACTAGGGATTCCACATGTAAAACATTTACATCAGGCTAAGCAGATGAAGTCCAGGTTCAAGCATGAATTTCTCTTGAGATGACTGCATTGTCTGACTCCCACTTAAGTAACACACAATCTCATTCTCTGGTGTTTTTTATTGTTCAGTAACTTCAGTTGTTAGTAAGGAAAGGTGTTTAGGTAGGAAGCAAAACTATTATAGCTTAGAAACTTTCCCAAGGACTTCTTTTTCTTGTTCACAAACGCATTTTCATTTGTTCCATTTTCAGGCACTCACCATTGGGTTTGGGAGATGGATTGCATTGTCTTCTGTACTAGCTTTATTGATACAGCCGCTGTTTGCTCCGGCTGCTCTTGCAAGCTTCCAAGGTGCAGCCAAGACAGGGAGTTCAGCTGCTGTCACAGTTGGTGGTAGGCTGCTCCAGACTGAGTTACTGAGCAGTGCGTGGACTGGTTTCTTTGCTGGTTGCTTGCACACATTGTCAGGGCCCGACCACCTTGCTGCTTTAGCTCCACTATCCATCGGGCGTAGTAGGATAGAAAGTGCTGCAGTTGGAGCTCTTTGGGGTTGTGGCCATGACGCTGGTCAAGTTATCTTTGGGTTGATATTTCTACTTTTAAAGGATCGGCTCCACATTGAAATCCTGAGAACTTGGGGTACAAGAGTGGTAGGCTTGACTTTGCTTGCTATCGGTGCAATGGGCATCAGGGAAGCCTTGGAAGTTCCCACTCCATGCATTGCCTTGGAGAACGGTGAGTGTGATGTCAGTGATTATGAGGCACTAGAAAACCCTACAGGTGGGAAAAAGAAAATCGGCTTTGCCACTTTTGCTACTGGTATTGTACATGGGCTGCAGCCGGATGCACTAATGATGGTCTTGCCGGCATTGGCCTTACCATCTCGGTTGGCAGGAGCTGCATTCCTTGTTATGTTCTTATCTGGAACTGTTGTTGCAATGGGAAGCTACACTGTACTGATAGGGTCTTGCAGCCAGGCTTTGAGGGATAGGGTACCTAGGATAACTGAGAAGCTTACTTGGGCTTCTTCACTCGTTGCAATTGGTCTTGGAATTGCTATTCTTATTAGCCAGTTTTTTGGATACAGCTTGTATTGATCCATTTAATCTAACCCACTTCAAGATTCTATGTTATGCTTCAAGTGCAGAGTTAGGAAAGATCGCAAGAGGACATTCAAATTTGTTCAGAATTTTCTTACCATGAATGTGTTTGTTTAGTGAGATCTTTGTCGCTTTAGGCTATGGATCTTTGTTTCCGGCCCGATGATGAAGCCCAATTGGGCTCTAGGCTTGAATTGAGGAACCGGACTCCTATAGAAAATCCCGACTCTAGAAAAACCTTGTGTAAAATCAATACTCATCACGAGTTGAAGCCTTAAATTTTAGCAACACTAAAGTGGTCGTATGGGATTTAAAGTAAAATAATATTATATTCCTATTCACAATATTATATTCCTATTCACAATAATAAATTTATGATTTTTATTTTAGGCAAATTATATATAACCAAAAAACTTTTATATATAAATAAATGATAAAATAAAAACTTATGGCTTTTAAAATAATTTTATAAATTTTTATCTAATTCAAACTTAAATAAAAAAAAAAAAAGAGTGAAGCAGCGGAGAATGTGAGATGGATCAATCCTGGCACGAGGAAATAAGGTTGTCCAATTGCTACATAAATATAATTTGTGGGGAAATACTGTTACATTCAAACCATTTTCTATCCCTAGTTAGTCTCAAAAGTTGAATTCCACTTTTTTATTCTTTACATGCTTATTGCATACATCCTTCTTTGTTTAGCGTTTCATTCAAAATTTTCATCATTCTAAGCATTTCATAGACAAGTTTTCAACATATATTGGCCGACATAAGTTCAAGACACATAATGAAAGTGAATCTGGTTTCTTTGTCACGCTGCATGATAAAAATAGAAAATGTTAAAAATCTGTAAATTTGAGCCTGTGAGTCGTGCCGGTACATGTATCAGGACCATGACCTCAAATCGATAGTGTTCTGATCCATTGAATAACATGTGAGTTCAACCAGAAAGGAACCGAAGAAAAGGAACATAAATATTTTTATTTTTCAAAATTAAAAAAATATATATATATATTAGGTTGAAGAGCACCAAAGGTCTCTACTCTATACCTTCTAGCGCAAATTGATCCCTTAACTAAGAAATGTAGCAAATTACCTCTACAGTATTCATCTGTTGCATGAGTAATCATTCTTTCTGTCTCTCAGTCAAATATAGACTGAAATATTCTGGTTGCTCCTCAACTTTATTTAACTGTCTTGATTACGTCCCTGAATCTTAGAATTTAATAAACTTTTACTTATCCTCCTTGATTTAGCCTTCCGTCGGCATAAGGGCGGTGCCGGCCAAAGGTAACAATTCTAGGGGCTTGATGCAGCAACCCACGTAGCAAGCAATCCCATGATTGGGGGAGGTTGCTACAACATCCTAAGGTCGATTTCTTCCCAACCCCAAAATGCCATCTGACTGTGGCAGGATCAACAAAATTTTCAATATCCCCGCACCTGGTTCTACCCTCTGACTTAATAAATTGTGCCACAATTTATTACGGAAAGGCTTGGATTAGATTAGCTATATTTAAGTTTCTTAAACAAACCTCTAACTTGCCTTAAGTTTCATATTACCTAGCAACGATTCAAACTTGAAACAATGAGATTATTGAAGAAAAATGCCTTCTTTAACTCTACAAACCCAATCATTACCAAGGACCATTATCATTTCTGTCTCCGGAATTAATTGACCTCGTAATCATTCGGGTTTGAAAGTTTGTTGTCCAATTTTTCATTCAAACACTAAAGTTAATTGACTTATTTTTATTTTTACATCTTTTTTGCTTGAAACCAAATTTATTTAAATATTATATAAATGTAATAATTTATTTGAAAATAAATTTTTATGTTGTTGTTAAATTTTTATGAATTTTTCTTTTTTTAATGCCTTAAACTAGAAAATTTCATAAAAATTTAGTAATTAAAATTATAAAAATTGTATTTTCAATGGATTATTGCAGCTACATAATATTAAATTTTAATTAAAATTAGTTCCAAATAAAAAAATATATATAAAAATAAAAATAAATCATTTTAAAATCAATTGACTTAAATTAAAATGAACTGACTCTTAACTTCAGATTGAGTTCAAGCTTTATGCTTGTAGGGAAGCATGTTTCCAGCTTAACATGACTGTCATAATCAAGGGCTATAGGGATTCAGTTGTGCAAGTTGTATTGCAGGGATAGAGGAATCGTTTAATAGTTTGATTGTTAAATTCTAAATTCGGGATTAAATAAATTATTGAATTAAATCAACGATCATGATAAATATTTTTATCTATGGTTGATGGAGGAAGCAGAGGAAAAGACTAGGTTGTGCAAGAAATGGATAGCATAAGGGGTGATTCGCAAAGTTTATTGGTTTAAGGACTAATTTGAAAATAGATGGTACAGCTCAGCCTTAGGGAGCGCTGATGCAACCAAGCCAATAAAATAGGTTAGAGAAGAAGGATCGTTTTCGCGTGGAGTGATGACAAAGCACAATTAACTTAAAAGCAGCAGTCAAAGTAGTAAGTGGTAAAATGTAAAAAACATCACAGAGATGGCCAAGGTTGGAGCAGCTGTGGTAAAATGCGACGAGATTCTTTATATTTCATGCAGTATCCTATCTAGATCTCCATACTTATAATGATTTTGGAATGTCCCAAAAAAACAAAAAAAACATCAGTCCAATTGTCCACGTCTTCAGCCCCCCGTCCGTTTCCCGTGCCCTTGGCATAAAGTAAAAGATACGGTTGAATTGTGTAACATAACATCTTTATAGGAGTCTTTTTTTTTTGTTGAACATTTTTACAGCTGTTACTTACATAAAACAAAGCGATTTTACTATGTAAAGTAGATATATAAGACCAAATGAGCCTAATTAAATTGGTAATGTAGGTGGTTCTTTTTTTATACAATGGAAGCGGGATAAAGGCATGTGGAAACTCGAACTATATTCTCTGTGGATGGAATATTAAAAATCTTACAACACGAGTATTCTACTTAAAGGTTTTTACTTGAGTTAACTCTAGATAGTCCTTCTCTTTAACCTTGTTTTCTTGGAGGAGGTAAAAAAAAAAATTGATATTAGTCCATTTGACCTCTAATATTTGTTTCCTTTTTTACAATTCTTTTTTTTTTCTAAATTAAATCTTACCATTAACTACAACCATTATACTAATACCATTCAGGAAAACTAATGCAACAAAACGGAAAAAAGAAGTGATTTCTAACTAAAATATTGTGATTAAAAACTTAATTACCAAAACACATTGAATCATTTCTAATTTACATACCAATTAATTGTACTTCCTATCCTAAATTGGCCATACCACATTTTTTTCTTTATGGACTTTCATATCATATTTACTTTTTTTAAAAAAGAAAAAGAATTGTGATCACCCACAAGAGATTATAAAAAAAATGCTATTGGCTTTTGGGATTGTGCACCATTCAACTGAAACTGAAAAAACAAAACAAACAAATTAATTTAATTTTTCAGTTTCACTTATTTTGTTTTTTGGTTCAATTTCGGTTAAAACCGAATTTCTGAAAATTAGTGTTGGTTTGCTTTCAGTAGGAGGAGTCAAAACCAAGTTTTCTTTTTTACATTTTCAGGCAGTTTGAGTTCTTCGTTTATTGTATGCAAGATATGTAGTTTCTTATTGTTTTTTCTGCTTTCCTTTCGCCAACATACTAGTTTGCAAACTTTATCAAGCAATTATGACGTAATTAGCAAACCAAATTAACTTTTTCTTCACAATTTAATATTTTTTAATGGAAGTATGCGTATAAGTTAGCAAGGGTCAGATAAAACCATGACCACCCAATATGGGTGATTGTGCTAGGTTTGGTAAAATTTAATTATGGTTTGTGAGTTGGTTTCACTCCTAAAAAAATCAATTTTCAAATTGATTTCAGTTTTATATGAAACCAACCCGAGATTATGTATTAAAATATTATAAAATTTATGATTTTTCATATTAATTATTTATTGAAATTATATTACAAATGTTTTTAGTTTTTTAATTCTAAACCTACTCCTAAGTCCTAACTATTCTAATTTCATTCCATAAACACATTTCTAATTTCATAAACCATTATCAAGTAATGGTTGTGGGTATAATTTTATTAGATTTTGATATTGTTATAGATACATGGTATAAATTGAAAACCCTGATAATGAAAACCTAAAAAACCCAAAACTATGGTTCAAGTTCTGTTTGATTCTCAATTCTCAAGTTTGATAAAAAATTTTTGAAATTGAACTCATTTCAGGTTAGTTCAATTCCACCACAAATCCGAACCAACTTGAATTATATTCACCTTCATGTATAAGGGCTACCCGTGAAATTGGTAATTTTCAAACTGAACCAAATTGGAATATTTTGGTTTAATTTTGTTTGATTTTCCTAGCTTAATTGGTTAATTCGATTTCTCATGATACAAAAAATAGGAAACCATTTTAACTTACTAATTCCGTTTGGTCCAAATCAAAATAATCTAATGCACTCCTGTACTTGTGCCCCGCTTTTTTATGTTTTTTTTTTCCAACGCACTGTTTTTTTTTTTAAATGGGAACATGCATTCTTTCATCTAAAGAAAGTGAAATTTGCATTCTGATTTTTTTTATTCAACGTCACTTGAAAATTGATATATTTAAGAATCACTTTAACGTTGTTTTTGTTTGGAAAATAAGTAATTATTTCTAAACTCAATTTTATTCCAACCTATAAATAAAACATTCAAAAAAAATAATTTTTACAAAAGAAACTAATGGTTCTTTCCAGCTTCTTAAATTGTATAACATTAATTATTTTAAAATCTACGGGGGAAAATATGGCAATAGAGAAGTACTTTCAATCATTTTTCTAAAATCTCTATATAGAACTGCTCTTGCAGAATAAAAAAATTTCAAAGAAATTCAAGGGAGCTCACGTAGAAAAAAAAAAATCTGACAAACACATTCGTCGCGCTTCTCTTTTTCTTTCCGGAAAATTCATCTTCTTTCTAGAGCAGTTGATGCGAGAAAAAGGGTGGCATGAGAACATAAGATAAAAAGTACAAAGAATAGGCATATAAATTAGAAACGTCTATACCTTTTGGCAATTAAGTTTTTAAATTACAATATTTTAGTTAAAAAAATCTGTTATGTAGGAAAAGTATTGCAAGAAGAGGAACTAAAGTGACTGTGCATTTTAACATTTATAAAGTTTTTCAAAGAAAACGTGAAAAATAACAACATCAACTATATCTTGTGCGTAAGAGTGGTACTTTGATTTGAAAAATTCGATTAAGAGTGACGAAAGCATCAAAATGACTGACACATGTGTTGGCTTGAATTAATACGAAAAAAGATATAGCCAGTTTCGCAGCAACCAGTCTACCACCCCCATTCCTTCATTACAATCCTCATGAACTCCATTACCCCCCCCCGCCCAGAATCTTTTTTGTTAGAGCATCTCCAACAGCTTCCCCATTTTACAGTTTTTCTCCATTTTAGGGAATATGAAGTCATTTTTCACTCCAACAGTTTCCCCATCCTATTCTCTAAAATGGGGAATGTGATGAAAGAGAATATCTCATTCCCTATTTCTGCAGAAACTCCAAAATTTTTTGGGGAATGAAAAATAACATTCTCTCTTTCTTGTTGTCTCATTTATTATTCACAACAATTAATTCATAATTTTATTTTCTTCAAAATTTCTTATAGAAATATAAACTTTTTATATGAAAATGGTATCTTAAAGACTCTATTTTATAAATTTAATTTTTTTAAACAAATTATAGTACAAATTAATATGAATAATTTTAAGTCAGATTTTAGTTAAAAAAGTTAAAATAGTCATTTTTTTGTGAAACAAAGGTAGTAAATTTTGATATTTTGCACAATATTTAATTATACAACAATTATTTCATATTTTTTTTCAAAATTTCTTATAGAATTATATATTTTTTTATGAAAATTGAACCTAAAGACTCTATTTTATAAACATAATTTTTAAAATTTTTTATAATATAAATTAATATAAATATATTTAAGTCAAATTTTAGTAAAAAACGTAAAAGAGTCATTCTTTGTAAAACAGAAGGAGTAATTTTTTTACATTTTTAATAATATTTAATTATACAATAATTAATCTAGTCATTAATTTGAATTTGCTTTAAATCCATAATATTTAATTGCTATGTAATAAATACAAAATTCTACAAAATAGGGAAGCTGTTGGAGTTTGAGCAAAAAAATTATAGAGATTTTACTTTTTACTTCCCCATCTTATAGAAATTTTGGGGAAACTGTTGGAGATGCTCTTACTAATAATCAACTCTTGTTGAGTTTGTTTATTGTTTGTTTAAATTCGTGATAATCATTAGTAAGAAGTAGAGCATGAATCTTATTTATCCAAAAAAAAATTTAATATATTTTTTTATTTATGGTAGGGGTGAGAACAATTTTTTTATTTTTCCATGATAGGCCCATATAATAACGGATCATATTTTTTAGAAAAATATTCTTTTTTTCGTAGTTTTATAATTACAATTACATAATTGAATTTTTTTTACCTATATCAAAAGATTTCTTATCTAAAGTTCTGACTCTATCCATAAACTCATTAGTTTTGTCTAGCCGTTTGAAATCATTGGTCAAATTTCAATTATTATACAATTGATCAGACAATAATTTTTCTGTTGTGAAAAAGGATATCTTTTTTTCTATTTTTTCTTTAAAAGTTGACAAACTCAGTGGATACATAAAAGATATCTTTTCTTTTCCATCACTTTGACATGTATGAAAAAAATATCCTATAGAAAAGGAATAAATAAATCAATCAAATTCCAGGAGGCTTCGTGTTTCTTGAAAAATAACTGAGATGAATGAATTTTTTACCAAAAACAAAATCTTTTCCCCTTTTATAATTTATAATTTTTTAATGTGAATTTTATTGATTAGTAATAATAATATTAGTCATTTTGATATGCAGAAGGATCTTAAGTTCATTATAAACTTCCTACTTTTTTATAAAAAAAATGAATGAACAAAATCTTAATTTTTTTTTTTGTATTCCTGTACAAATAAAATAAGAAGATTTTATTAATTCATTTATAGATCTAATTGATAATATGTCTGTCATTAAATTAGTATCCTCTTTCAAGATGGAATGTAAGACAATCCTCGCGTCTATCTATTTGTTTTCATATAGTCGACATATTACCTAATAATATATGTATATACGGCAAAATTAATGTAAATGGACTTGTAACTACCAAATTGTCAACCGTGGTGGATACATATGTATCCTGAGGATACCGAAACGACTACCATTATTAGTATTAAACCAATGTCAATTCATACAAGCTAAATCTTCTACTCGATGCAATTATCAGGGGCGCATTCTACCACTGAGCTAATAGCCCGTTGTGTAGGCCTCCCGTTGAGGGCCCGCTATGCGAAAAGCGAGAAAAACCCCATCCTTCTCTTTCCTTTTTACGCCCCCATGTCGCGACACGGGAGGGACATGGGGGCATAGAGAGGGATCCTATCAACTTGTTCCGACCTAAGATAATAAGCTCATGGGCTTGGTCTTACTTCACCATTGAAGGTTAAGGTTTAGGGTTTCTCACTGATTGTTGCAATGTTTTAATTGGAAAAGAGAAAGAAAAAAAAAAAGGCAACAAAAAAATTGTTTACTAGTAGCCTACTTTATATACTCCGACGGTCTGACCACTTAATAAACACTCTAGTTAATTGCTTCTATGCTTAGAAAATTACTTGACAATATTACTATTCAATTCAGGATATCATTTCAATATTCAGCTTCCCATATTTATTGATTTACGTGACAAAAAGTGAAAATAACATAAAATTTTTTTCTTCATATCTTAATCTATGTGCAAAATCCAAATACATTAATCATTTTAAGGCAAATAAAGTTTTATGTGTCTCTCTTTTATAGCAGTTATGAATATGCAATTATGGGTGAAAAAAATGCCGGGTCGAGTTCGAGCCAATTGAGTTCCAGGCTGGCCCCTTTGTCATTTGGTACTACCTGAGCTTAAGCTCAAATTGCTTAAGCTAAATTTTTTTAGGCTCGAGCTTGGCTCGAAGGCTCATTAGGCTCGAATAGCATATATAAACCTTTAGTGTCATACTTGCAACTTAAATAAAAGATATGGACTAAATCATTAATTTTCTACATAGATAACTAGACGAAGAGAAAATAACAGAATCTATCCCGAACTTTCTAATCATTTTCCACTTTACCTTAATTTTGTAAATTTTATAAATGAGTCATCATCTTCCCAAAGGTTTCAATTGAGGAGCCACTGTACCCTCTGCCAATTGCCACATCGATTTTCTGGGCTTAAAAGGACATCCTTAGCTTCATCCTTCAACCCAGACCTATTTCAACTACAGGAGTTGGTGCTTCCGACTGGAGCTGTCGACCTAGGACTTTGGCTTCTACTGTGTAGGTTGGATGCTGTCTACTTGGGGCGTCGATTTGTGTCTCCACACGTCAAATGTGTAGGCTGGATTTCCAATGAAGTTATTGTCAATGGTGAATCTGGCGATCGTTGTTGACCTTGGCTCCTAGGCTCTCGTCATCGTCATGGCTTCACTCGCTAGTGGTGGCCAACTGGGTGGGTGGCTCCATTAATCTAGCAAGGTGGGGCCACAAGGAAAAAGGGGGAAGGAGACTATATTAATCTAGCAAGGTAAGGCCAATAAAGCAAAAGAGGGAAAAGGGACTTTGTGTAACTTTGCAAAGAATTAGGGCTTTGATGGGAAAGATAAAAGGTAAAGCTTGTTAGGCCTACAAGCTTATAGGGTTGGGTTTTTTCAAGTTTAAACTCGAGCTTGTGCACTCTAAAAAAAGTCGGGCTCTTTTTCACCATTTTATGCAAGATATAAACGTATTAGGCAATGTTTTATTAGCTTTAATATTTTTCATTGCTAAATCCACAATAAAAATTAATAGGGATTGTATCAATAGAATTCATGTTATGACTACTATACCCTTCTCTCCGGTTTTGGGAGGCATGGGAAGGGGGAAGAACCAAAATTAACATAAATTGAAATTTTCAGTAAGGGTGGGGAAGGGGAAAGGGCGCCCGCCCCACATGTGCGAGGCTGTATAATCAAACGAAACAATCAACTTCGGCGACCTCGTCATAGGGCCCAACCAGGCTTCGAGATGTACGGACGCCAGAATCAGGCGGGAAACAAGTAGGCCCTGCATACAACTACTGAGTTAGTCAGAATTCTCAACCCCCCTCCCAAAACCTAAAAACCCCTTTGCCCCTCGAAGCTTTCCAATTCAGACACTCAATATTTCAAATTTTAATTCAGGGGCTCACTCCTCAAACTTTCCAAAATGAGACATTTTAACCATTCAACTGAAGGAAGCTTGTGGCATGTGCACGAGTTCTGTTAAAAAATAACGCATTCAGATATAAGAGGACTGAAACGCGTTATAAATGGAAGGTGAAGGAGCTAAACCTTTTTTTTTTTATCACGTGAACATTAATTGTTGTGAACGTTTTCATATATTCGGCAAAACAACAGCTATTTAGTCGGGAAGTGTCAAGTCACTGCTAAAATGCACATACATTTTGTTCATCTTGATGTGATGTCGAAACAAAAGTCTTATTCATCATCCAAAATGCACAGGCATGAAATAAAATCCTAGAACTCAATTAAGTTTGTTTTTTGCCTAAACAATCCATCTCTCTTTTCTGTTGGTCGATCCTTCTTTTTTGTAAATTAAGGAAATCAAATTTACAAGATTTTACTTTTATCAACGTTTGTTTTCGATGGATCATACATCAGCATCCAAACTCCTCATCTTTCCCATTTAACTCATTTCCTACTTCCTGGTCTGCTATCGCCTTGTAGTTTGGCAAAAGGATCAATGCTTCGTTTTTTTCTTTTTTACAATATCTTCAAGGCTAATTTTTGCTAGTTGGAGGTAGAAGAGAGAGGCTAACATTTCAGAGTGAAGAGTGAGATTCTTCACCTCTTTGATTTTTCCATAGAACAAAATTAAATAATTCACTAGTTAGTCTTCTTTCTAAACTTTATGTTTTCACCTGCAAATATTTATTGCATTTTTCATTATACGTTCTCAAAGTTATTTTCCCTTTTACTTTTAGCTTTGAAGGTATCATTACACTGAAACAAACGTTTGCCTCGGAATCGATCGACCCATTGCTAGAGCACTGCCCATTAGTAGTTCATTTTTGGACAATTGAAGATTCTCGATTTGGGCGACTTAAAAATGCTTGGTCAAGCAACAGGCATGCTCTGGGGCTGGGGGAATGGCTGATGCCCGCCAGTAGTGTGGTGGAGGAGCGTGGCAACAGTTGGTGTCAGAGGCTGGTCAAAGCTGCAAAATGGAGGCACCTTTCGTACGCGTCAAAATTCATGTTTACCCTTCCTCTTTCTTTTATAGTTTGTTTCAATCATCAACGAACAAAAATCTACATTTCCATGACAGAAGCTAGCCACGACTCACATGATCACAACGTTTCATATTTTAAATGCTTGAGGGGTAAAGTGTGCCGAGTTGCAAAGTTTGAGAGGTTATTCAGCCCGAATTATAATTTAAGGAGTAAAGCGTACGAGATAGTAAAGTTTGAGGGGTAGAGGGCACTTAGGACCTAAAAAAAAAAAAGAAAGAAAATAAAAGGCAGAGGCACCCCTTTTAATATCTTGTTTTTGAGGTGATTTGACCTGATTATCACTAGTTATCAATAGTAAACACAATTTAATTTAAACAGATTCAGCACGAATCATATCATTCCTAATACTAATGGTGTCGTTGAGATCTGCCATCTGAAGCATCATTACTGATAAGGCTAGAAACAAATTGATCCAACCCAGCATACTTATGGTTTAAGAGTGCATAATTGTATATAAATATAAATATAATAGATGGGATAAACACACAGAAGCAGAAAAGATTTATTTGGAATGGACTACGTAGTACGTAGTGCTAACAGATCTTTCTCATATGTGATATGTGGATTGATTAGATTTGTTGTTGTTGGGGACTTGCGACTGGGATAGGAATATGTCAAAAGAAGTGAGCGAGTTTTGGGAGTGATTAATTTTGAGCACAAAATCTGGGCCGATTTGGCACTCCCTGCTCACGGATCACAAATAAAGGACTTGTCTTTTCCTGGAACTGGCAGCTTTCAATCAAATCTTCTTGCCCACAACTACTGCTGCTGACTCTGCCACCTTGCCCTTTTTTTTATTTTTTTTTATTTTTACTTTTGTCATTTCCGCTTCCAAGATTTATTTAACGTTCCACGACCGGCGATACAAACACCGTCACTTGTGAAGAGAATTTTCTGTTCAGCGTTCATTTCGGAACGCTTCTCTGTCTCTCTCTTAATCTTTTTAAAATACAATAATAAGTAAAAGGAACCGAACGCAAAATTACGAGCCGTATTCATGTGCGTTTGTTTAATTTTAAACAAACATAAATAACAAATTAACACATATTTTTTTTATTTATTTTCATCTGTTTATAAATGAATAAATTCATATTCGTTCATTACTAATAATATTATTGTGAGTCAAATTAACTGAACAAAAAAACATATTCATAAACACCATCAAACGAATAAGTTTGAAAATAATATAAATAGACGTGTTTGTGAATAATATAAACAAATATAAATGAACAAATAACAAATAAAAAAGAGCTAATATTAACAATAAATAAACTTATAAAAAAAATTAATAAGTAAATGAATAAATGGACGCAAAGAACGATCCTAAACAAATGTTAATTGAATTATTTGTGAACAAATACTATATTCATGTTTGTTCTTTCATTTTAAATGAATATAAAATTTTGTTCATGCATTTTAATCTAACAAAACGAATATAAACAAAGCCCACTGAAACACTCTTGAATAGTTCTCCGAATGATCTATCTATTGACAGCCCTTGAAGCCATTGTACACCAGCATGCCCTCAACAAATTAGGTTAGGGCTTAAAATGCTCCGATCTCCAGATAGTCATAGTATATAACTTCAGTCATTTATACTTTCTCATCGTGACGTATATATGAGAAAATTACCAAAATCTCCCTAAGATTTAGGCAAGCCTACACTTATATCCCCATTTTTAAAATACCTAGCCAAACCCCCATTAAAAGCTTAAAATCCCAACATTTACCCCTCCGCTGTTAATGTCCGTTAAGATACCTAAACTTACCCCCTCCCATAGAAAAGAGAAAATGTTGTTGTGTTCTACTAGCCTTCTTTTTAAAAAAAACTTTGAACCTACCTTTTGCATGTAGCAATCTGAATTTTGAAACTAAAATTTTGTGTATTTCTTTACAAATCTAATCGAACAAATTCTTCACCCCAAAAACTCCTTCATCGCCTCACCTCAGCTACACTGACCGACCATCGCATCTCTGCTCTCATCTCCCTCCACCTCATCTCTGCTCCCATCTCTGCTCGCATCTCTTCGCCATCATCTCCACTAGCGTCTCTGCTAGAAATCGTTCGACGGCACCTGGGAATCTCGTGTCCGATTCCGCCTCGAAATCTTTGCTCAAAATCCTCGGTTGCTTCCTCGAAATCACGCCTCCGATTTGCAAATGGTTCGCGTCGGAGAGTGACACATGTCACGTCTCCTTCACTGCTCCGATTCTCGGTTCCAACTCCCGTTCGTTGCTTCGGCCCAATCACGACCTCTCTCTCCTAGCAGCGGTCCCAATCGGCCGATTAGCTCGCCGAGTGTAAAGGATGGTTGATTCGCTAGCCGGGAGTGGAGGTTGGCCAATTCTCTGGCCGGGAGTGAGAGCCGATTCAAATGCCGTGTCGAAGTCACTGTGGAATGGCGACCGTCGCCTCGATCTCACTCTATCGTTTTCCCTCACTGCCGCCGATGTCGATCCCGCTGCGACATTCATCGTCGCCAGCTCCGGGGAAACTGCCCCAATAGAGAACAGAGGATAGGAGAGAGCCCAGCACGGGCATTGGAGGATGAGCAGAGGACCGGATTGTGTGTAAATTTAGATAGCTCGTTAGATGTAAAAGTATGGAGGTCAACGTGATTGAACGAAGAAGACTGGGAGGAATAAACAAGTTTTTCTTTTATTTTTTTTAACGTTCTTTGATAGAGTCAACTATGGAGAGAGATAAATGTGGATTTCACTGAACATCAGGGGTTATTGTAGGTTTCTAAAAAAGCAAGGACACAACTCTATTTTTCAGCAGACCTCAGGGGTTTTTGCTAATTTTTCCTATATATACTCACACACTTTTTTTTAGTTTTAACTCAGACATGAATCGGAAAACAGTTTCGAATTGCGATATTTGAGTTGGGCTAAATCTTTATCCTGCTCCTGTAAGGCTGTATACACCTCTGTTCAATTTATCGACTTTTATCCTGATTTCAAGTACATCATCAGTCATTTTATGAGTTCCTACGATCTTAGTCATGAAAACCGCCACTAGAGAAGAGAATAAAAGAAAAGAAAATAAAAGAAGAGAAAACTGTGGTAATTTGAATGCCTAACCTACCATTCACAGTAGCTACACAGCTCCACGTTCAAGATTCATCCCACCTCGTCGCATAAAAATTTTCCCGGAGAAAAACTGACCCTTCTGTTTCCCCTTAGAAAAACACAACCATGCTAGCTTTCTTGGCGGATCCGCAAACCGGGCAGGAATCAAGCAACCCTTCGCATTGCTTGCACGAGCAGAGGTGCCGACAGGGCAGGAACAAGACGCACGAACACCCAGAGTTGCAGATTCGACAAGCCGTTGTCGTCGACTTTCCTTCGGCTTCGACCATTCCCCTGCTTTCCCCTATTTCCTCGCAGCAAGACTCTGCGTCGTCGGCTCCATTGTTGAAGCAACCAGAAGCTCGCTCTCTCATCTCTTCCAGCTTATTGTTCAGCGCCATCACCATGGCTTCGTTCTCTTGCGCCACCTTCTGCCATGCTTGGTTCTCCATCTCCAGCCTCCTCAGCAGACTCTCTAGTTCCATCGATTTGGTCGTCGCTTTCGCAATCTCCTCGTCCTTCTGTCTCATCAGAACAGCGGTTCTCGCCTCCAGTTTCTTCATCAATGCCGCCAGCTGTCGCTTTCTCTGTTCTTGCAACAACAGCCTCAATCTCTCGTTCTGTGCCAACCCAAGAGAAAACAAAACGAGAATTTGTTAAGAAGGATAAAATTCCCATGATAAGTGCTGTAATTTCAATGCTTTTTAGTGACAGAAAAAGATTGAAACTTGACACCGACTCGAACCTGTGCTCTGATAAATTGATCAATCTCCTGCCTTTCTTTGTCCTGGAACGTGGATTGAAATTGAAAACCCCCAATTAATTCGAACTTTGCGCTGTCGATGCCAAGATTAGTGTTTCTCAAAGCGGGTGCAACGGAGTTGTTATCAAAGAAGAGGGCTTGGTTCTTCATCTCATGTTGCTGTTGCTGTTGCAGATTGCCAGAACAAAACTGGTCATTGAAGCCAACACCGGCGGGTCCACCACATCCATTTTCCAACATCAAATCCTGCGGCCCACATAACGCAAAACCAATGTTCTCCGGCCACAACTGTGCATGTATCGCCATAACCAAAAAGAAGATATCAAAGCAAAATCAACGGGGAGAGACGAGACTCTGTTTCTTCTTCTTCTTCGTTTCCTGTGTAGACAAGGCAGGCTTCTCCGGCTCGTGTTCTGATTTTCGTCTTCTTCTCTATCAAAGGCAGACAAGGAAGGGGAGGTTGGAAGGGAGGCGTGTATTTATACGGAGAAGTGAGAAAGAAACTGAAAATCTAGAAAAAGGAGCGCCTAGGATGCTAGGATTAATTTCGCTCTCTAGCTCTCGATTTGTTTGGGTTCTATTTAACTTTTTTTATGCTTTCTTTGGGGGGTTAGCTATTTAATGGTAGCGGTAAGCGACGACGTACACATGCAGATTTTGTGACTAAACTATCGGGTCAGAGATTTCACAGGCGTTGCTTTTCCCTTTTGAATAAAAGCAAAGATTCAATTCCTAACCTGATTTTTTCATTTATTGTGGGCACTTTTACTTTACATGTATGGAGAGAGACTCTGAATTGGTCAGTTTCTTTTTTCTCCTCTTCTCTTTTTTTAGTGTGTGTGGGGGGTCAGGTTTGTGTCAGTTGGTCACTTGAAAAGCCTGTAAAATAGGATTTTTACAAACATTTACGATTCTTTGTTTTTGTTTTCCTAATACATATAAAGGTAAATTACAAAAGCCACTTATTGTTGACCTAATTTATATTTTGTCTAATTTATTTTAAATAATTTATATTTTATATCTTAATTTTTTTATAATGTTTAATAACAAATTTTAAAAATTTAAATTAAATTATCTGATAATTATATTTCAGCAATTTTAAGATTTTTTATATTTTTTTTCATAACTAACCGATCATTACAAAGAAATGATGTGCATTTACAAGAATAAAAATGTGTTTACATAAAAAAAGTTGATAATTTAAAATATTTATTAACTATATAAAAATATTAGAGAGACTAAATTTTCTAAAAAATAGCTACAATATAGTTTAAATTACAGTTTTAGAAGTTATTATCTGACAGTATAAAAAATTAACAATAAAGTGTAGATTTCCAAAAATAAATTAGATAAACTATAGGTTAGGGTAACTCTCAAAAGGATAATTGTAACTTTCCCTACATATAAATATTATCCTTTGAGTCTTTTTTCTTTTCTTTTTTAATAACCGGTATTCATTACACTAACTAAAATTCACATTTTATCTATAATTGATATGATGATTTGAAGTTCTACAAATATTTGATATAAAGACGGCTAACTCTACGTTTTTTTTTTCCTTGCAAACATTGCTGCAATACCATAAGCAAATATATATATATATATCTAATGAATAACAAAATCACCCATACAATTTGTGTGAAGAGCCCATAAAGGTACAAAAATCAACAAACTAACATAAAATGTAATAAACGATGCTAACATTAAATTGGACAAACTAACTAACAAATGTTAACACCTAATCCAATATGAGAGAGTAGATCAGCCAACTGCATTGAGAGAACTCCGTGCTGTTATCGCTTTAATCTATAACTCTTATACCTCATATGAGAGAAAGGAAAAAATTGGATATGAAAGAAGTATAAATTGCTAATTATTTCTTAGGGGTATAAATTATTTTTATTTTTGTGGAATCACGGACTGTTTTCTCGTTTGTCACTTTGGTAGAAAGAAAAGTCCATTTAGTAATATACTCTATATATCAATCTAAAAGCAACATTAATAATAGTTCCGCGCAATTATGTAGTGAATTAGTATGAATAGCGATTTAAAGCAAGAGTATTTAGACCATGTTAGTAGTTAATGAATAAAGATTAGGAAAAATTACAATTTGCCCCCTAAGGTTTAGGTGAAATTACACTTTGCTCCCTGCCTGTTTAATACAGTCCGACAGCAACTTCTAAAATCTTAATTTAGTTATTACGATAATCATCTTCCAGTAATTTCAATCTATATGGTTATTTTTTTTATAGTAAATGGACATTTTAAATTATTAATTTTTTTTTTCTGTATTTCTTTCAATTTTAAAACAATATTTTTTGTAATGTCAATTAATTATAAAAAATATCATATATATTAAAATTATTTGAAAATGACTATTGTATCGTCTAAATTAATATTTTAGAAGTTACTATCGGACTGTATCAAAAAGGTTAGGGGTAAAGTGTATATTTTTTAAATAGAATGAGGTAAAGTGTAATTTTATCTAAACTTTAGGGGATAAATTGTAATTTACCCTAAAGAATATGTTCAATCATGGCTTGTGTGTGTGTTTTGGTTTTATTAAAAAGTAGAAAGCGGAGCGGGACGGTTGAGCAGATTGATAAAGAGATGTGTAGGTTGTTGAAAACCAGATTCCGAGGAAAAGGATGGGCTGACATTTTCTTGGGTGCCTACTTCTAGGGGTTTCCGGATACGAGATTAATATATTGAGGGAAAAAAAAAAAAAAAAAAGAAGAGCGAAAAGGAAAGAAAGAAATCCTGAAAATAAAAAAAGAAAATTAAATGAAAACTGTGCCGGCCTTAGGCTTATCTTGATATGGTTTCGTTGGTGGGACAAGTTTGAACGTTTTTTGTTTGGATTAGCTAGGATAGGAAGGTGACATGCCTTTGTGAAATTGCAGCGGCCGAGCAAAGGGATTGGGCAATGCACAAGCACAACCAAAAACTCCATCCCGTCCGCTGCTTCCAAACAAGGAAATATGGCCCACCAATTTGGACGGTTGCGATGGATCATAAATCACGCAAACTTACACTAGACTTCGACTAGAATACAAATTTCCAAATAAATAAAAATACTCCTGCTAAGCTAACACACGAAATTTGCTCATGTGTTACGTTTCCTTTCCCCGAGTCTAAGCTCTTTATTTTCCAATTTCTTGGCAAATGGGTCCCTTTATTTCTTGCCTTTGACAGATGGGCACCACGTAATAATGCGAGCAGGAGGAGTGGACCCATCTGCCGCCCACCCACCGTGACCCAATCGAGCGCCGCGGCCACTTTCCCCTGTTCGGGCGGCTCTAGCGGCCCCTCCGCGCATCGTGAAAACCTTGTGATTTCTACTAAATTCCTGATTATTGCCGCGTTACCCTCTCCCACTCTCTATATTTTATTGGCTACTTCGTTTTCTTTTTTCTTCATTTAATTTGTTTGGCAGCACCAGTAATTGTGACTGGAACACAACAAATGTTCTCATAATAACAATAAAACGACGACTCATTAACTTCAGTTGTTCGAAAATAACAAATGAGCAAGTTTTTTAAATATAAAAATGAAATTAATATTTATCAAAATATGTACATCAATAATATTTTGTCATTTTTATATATGTATGCATGGTACATTAATTTCAAATGAGGAAAAAAATTGCTAATGTGTGGCTGTACATTGATAAGTTAAAATGAAAACGTCCAAGAAAAACACCAGTACGTGAAACCAAATTGCGTGGTAAACCTGACGAAATGTCCTAGCACCACGCAGAGGGTTATGTTCCTGTTTCCGAAGATAATAAGCACTCCATACATTGGGGAAAAAAACACAACAATATGAAAAATATATATTTCAGCTTTCGAGAAATAGCTAGTTTTCAAATTTTGAGAACAAGTTACTAATTTTTTATATTCAAAGTCTATATGTAACATTTTACATTAGCTGTATTAAAAAAATACATGAATGTATGCAACATGCATTCAACAAAAGGAAAAACCTTTCTCAACCGATAATACTAACCCTAACTCTTATCACCAAAAGAACCTATTTCATGTCCACTGCATTTGATGATATGTTAACTACTTAACTGAAAGATGTAAGATTTTTTTTTCCTCTGATAAAATTGGGAGGTTAGAGAAGTGGGAGACTGGACCTTAGATATTCTAGCAACAAGACAACGCTTTAGTGGTTGGTTTTAAGAATTTGTTTGTTACTAAAAATCCAAGGAAAAGCCTGGGTATAGGAATTAAATAGGATAATGCAGAATAAGAAAAAGCAAAATACAGGCCAAGTGGGAAGCAATGGAGGGGAGGGACGAGAAAGGCAAGGGCCAGTTTGTTCGGTAGCTAACTTGCTTGGGTGTAGGGAAAATCCAAGGTGAGATGGGAGAGTCTCGTTCTTGTTTCACAGACAAATAAACACGGACGTTTTTAAGTTTTGAGGGGAAGGGAAAGGGAAAGGGGGACGTGCCCTTTCGAATTGGACGGGTGGGTTTGTTCGGTTTTGGGTCTCTATCTTCAGTAGTCACTTTCACTTGCTCCTGCCCTTGCCCTTGTCCCTGCGTTGCCCACCTAGATGCTAGGTTGGGCTTCCTGTCCCCAAAAATTAAGTGACAAATCCCCAAAGCTTGGCTACTTCTCCCCAACTTCGACAAACTTATTTACAACATCAGGTCTTCGTACCAAGTTCTCGTCTCCTACATATATTAGTGAGTTAATTAAAATTTATAGTCTAACAACAACTTCTGAAATCTTAATTTAGATTATATGGTTGTCACCTTCAAGTAATTTTAATCTATAAAATATTTTTTATAATTAATTGACATTTAAAAAGTTTTGTTTTCAAAACTAAAATAAATACAGAAAGAAAAAATTAATAATATAAAATATTGATTAACTGTAAAAAAAAGCACCATACACATTAAAATTATTAGAAGATGACTACCATAATATTAAAAATTAAGATTTCAGGAGTTGATGTCAGATGATATTAAAAATTCAAGGGGTAAAGTCTTTATTTCTAAAATATGAGGGGATAAAGTGTAATTTTACTAAACCTCAAGGGCAAGTTGTAATTATCCCTAAATTAGTTGATGACATCTTTCTTATAAATCTCCCATCAAATTTCATTCCTATTCTAATAAACATATCATCAAGCATGACAGCTGTCACGTTTTGATTCATTGCTCAATTCTGTTTCATGATATATATAATAGCCTCATTTTAAAATGTTGGTACAAAATAATACTACTAGTTCCCCTCCACCTGACTTGTTCTTTGATTTTAATTATCGTATTTGGGAAAAGTTTGTAGCCCAATATATAGATGGTTCATGTTGGAAAATTCGTATTCATTCTATTCGATTTTAAGATCAATGAATCGAAAATCCCTATTTTCCTTTGAAAAGAACTCAATTTTTTTGTTACGCTAATGAAAATTTGGTAACATTAATTTCAATTGCTGAAATATATATGCAGGCACTCTACCTTTAAGAAAACTACTAATTAAATTATTACCCCCATTCCATATATTTTAGAATATACCACTACTTTGTCTCATTTTTTACTCCAAAGCAATGAGCATGTTACGAGCTAGGGAAAGGAAGATTGAGGGCTAGAGAGATCAACTACTTGCTAAAGTAATATGATGGGGACGGCAGGATGCTTGAAGCTTCAAGCACTTAAATTGCCCCCTTTAACAGCATCAACTTAGAGACGACAATAAAGAAAAACCATGTGTTAGAATTAATCAATCGGTTGCAATGGTTTTGGCCACGGAAAAGATTATTACATGCAATATATAGAAATATTTTAGGAGGTTGGTGTCAACAACCATAAAGGAAACTAGGCCTATATATGATCTGGAAACATGCATGCATCATGTATGGGGAATTTAATTTGCAAATGATACCATTCATGCATTTAACTTTCACATCTCAATTTTATCTCTTTTGCTAAACTTTGAAAGTGTTAGCTAATTAAGGTTATTGTGAAAGGGACTTGCTAGGATGTGTGTGGTTGTGGGGTATTAGTATTAGTGACATGCTGTGAATTAATAAGCATGAGTTCATTATACCAATATAGAAGTAATTAATAGGCAATTGCCTACCTAATTCATTTGAATTAAAGGGAGAAAAGAGGCAGAGAATTCAACAGGAGGACCAAACTGGAAAATGAAGGATCAATGGAATTAGAAACAAATGAATAGAAAAAGGGTTGATGATCTTGACCTTTGTGGTGGACTTGGATCATTAATTGGGAAACGTCGTCCTTGGGGCCCAGCTACAGCCTACAAGTATAAGAAGTGGAAGAGTCCAGTCTAGTGCCGTTTCGCTTTCCCACGCTGTTTTGTTTGCGTGTACATGTAATGTGCGTAGTTGTGTTGGAGTCTTGGCATGGCAGGGCCAGGGCAGCAAGCCAGAAAGCGAGGAGCCTGGCCTGAACCGGCCCGGCCCGGCCTGGCCCGGTTGCTGCTATATGCTACAGCTGTTATGGTTATGGAGTTGACAAACAAGGCGTGCCATCCATTCCAATCTTTGTTTACGCACGTTCACATTTATTTAATAAAATCATTTAATATTAATTAATTGATGGTTTCTTTTGTTTAATTAATAATTTTTCATATCTGTCAACATCTGATCTGGCCCATAACTTCCAAAAAAGAAAAAAATAATAATAAACAAAGAAATTGATGTGCAATATTTCAAATGAACGTCCCTCTTCATCTCATGTGCCCCACCATCTTTGATCTTATAGCATGATGAATACGACTTGGGGTTATGGAATATTTCACATGTTTTATCATTTTCCTTTTCTCATTTGTATCTTTAAACAGTTGTAATAACGGACGGTTGTCGGATTTAATCATCGGTTGAATGGGTCTAACTAATTAAGCTATAGAATATGAGTTAAAAATACCGTCTTTTAGCACACCACATTCATTAACAGCGAATTCAGGAGATAAACCCTGGTTTTTTTATTTATTAGGAAATATATTTGCTGTTACCTAATAACTTTGATTAAAAGAATCATCCCTTTGAAACCATGGAATAGCAGACTAGCCACTGATTTGTGATCATTTTTTTTTTTTTTTTGGGTATTAAAGGACTCGAGGGTTTTAAGCGGATCAATTGTGAGGTCCATCCATCTTGTGTTTGGTCCAAATCATGACTGTCTCCCGGTTAAATACTACTCCGTAAAATATCTCCTACCAAATTTATAAATTTGTATAAATGATTCTACCCGTCAAAAAAGAAAAAGAAAAAGGGTCATAATCGTGAATTAATGTATAAAACTGAAGTCTAAATCTTGAGCTCGGTCCACCACCACGTCACTACGTAATGTAGCTTTCCATATGGGAGGGGAGGCATGTGTTGAGTTAATTCAAGGGTCTGTCCGTATCCCTCCCTGGACAACTGGACAAGGACCTGGAGTCCTTGAAGTCCTAATCCTAATTCATTCCAACGCATCCACCATCTTGCGCTCAGCTGGCACTCCCACCTCACAACAAACCTTCCTACTTCCAACTTCCCTTCATTTATATATTTTGTCCTTTTACACCTAGACTAGTCCTAGATGCTACGCTGGCCAAGTAGCGGTAATTCAGAAACTTTTAGCGACTATCTTTTTCTTTTTCTGCAAATAAAAAAAAAAAAGATATCCTTTTAAATATATGTACTTGTCACAAGAACATTATTCCCACGGCACAGATACTTTATTTTGTTACTTATACTATTCAGAAACCCCGTTCGTTTTCTTTCCTTGATGGGTTGGGTTTGGGCCGGCGCCCCCTGACCCACGTTCAGCGGATGAGGCCCACTATCTTTCAATCTGCAGCCTTTCATTTCATTTCTTGTGTAAACCTTTAGTGAAGTAGTGAAGTAGTCCAATTTCAAAGATATCATTATAGTATACGAGTCATCCTTTTAGTATTTATTTCCTTCTTTTCTGATCCTTGCACATTTCTTTTAAATTAAACAGGGCAAGAGCTCCGTTAACGTCCAAACCATGCTCCAGTTTCCACGGTTAGACCAAAGTGCAACAATTTATTCTCACTTTATTGTTTCGTAAGACATGAAATTGCGTTATCGGGATTTAACATCCCAGCTCAAGAAAGCAGTAAGTTGGCTAGTGCAAGAGAAGGACCACTGTGAAAATAAATATTAAATATAGATCACTTGTAGAATTGGAGCAGTTTAGCCCATGGCATACTTCTGGGTCCAGCCTCGAGCCGTGGATTCATACTTCAATTTATCGGTTTTGCATATATGAGCGATCTCAGGAACCAGTGGATCATCAGGGTTTGGATCTGTCAGCAGCGAGCATATGGACAGTAAAACCTGCAAAACCCCCAATTAACTTGGTATGTCACTTCACTAACATTTTCTCCTTTACAAGAATCCGATCTGTACTGTGGAATTACAAACATGCAAAGCTTTTACTACCTTAGATATGGTAAGGGCAGGGCTCCATTGTTCTTTGAGTATGTCCAAGCAGATATTCCCGTTGCTGTTTATGTTTGGATGGAAAACCTTGGTTCTGAAGGCAACCTGAGAAGAAGTCAAGAACAAGGAAAGTTGAAGCTGATCAACTTAAAGGATTGTTCTGATTGACTTTGGTCTTCTTGGCTCCATACCTTTGGGGGTTTGAATGGATAATCAGGTGGGAAATGTATGGTGACAAGGAAAACGCCTCCTGCATAGGGACTGTCGTTTGGACCAATGATTGTTGCTTGCCAGTGGAACATGTCCTCTGCCACAGGACCTGAAACAGTAGTACAACATCCAACAACATCAGCAGGTGAGCCCATTTTCTGAACATATGGATGGATCGAGTTGCCATGCTCAAGAGTTCATCTGTTTCTGCCACATGATCTCACCTGCACTGCATGAAGTTGGGGGGTCTCTCTGCAAGTCCTTGAGCTCCTTCAGTATTCTTTTAGAGGCCATTCAGGAGAATTCAGTGATTGCCCAAGGAAACTGATAAGACTGCTATTTGGGTGCCCTGCAGAGTCCAGGATGAGTCTGCATTTAGTAGAGGAATAGCAGGTGCTGGGAAAGAGAGGTATCCGTCAAATGAAATGTATGTACCAATTCTTTTTCAGACTTGTGAAAGTGGTCACAGTATAGATTCCAAAAGAAAGAAAAATCATGGTGCTCCCAAAAAGAAAATAAAGATAGGCAGCAGCAGGGCATCTTTCTCCCAGTTCATCCAATACATCGATGTGCCAAACAGAATCAACTTTGATTTTCCTATTTCAATCAGCTCATTCCACAGATACACGTTCCATTCATGTAAAAATAATCATCATGATAATGATTAGTCACACGAATCAATGATAAAACCAGGTCAAGGATTTTAAGAACAAGATACATATTTTCCGCATTCATATGTTAGTGATACAAACACGCATGTTATGCGACATGATACATCAACGTGTCGCTCATTTTTGCTATAGTTCTCTAACTTAGCATTTAGTTTCAAAAAAATAGAATACCCTGTTGAACATTTATTATGATTGAATCTTCACTCTAAATGAACACGCAAAAAAAAAAGAAAAAAATCCCCCCCTTTATTGGCGATGAAGGATCAGGAACTCCCGGTTCTCAGTGGAAGCCTTCAACCTTGCTTTTTGGTGATGGCCAGGACAGGAGGGTATCCGTATCTCTAACACCACTGCCTTTATCACCACTTGAGGCGGCCAGCGGCTCTACAGAGAAGGATTCGTCCTTAGCTTGCTAATTGACCTCTTCAGAATCTGGAAAAGCAAATAGACTGACAGCAAAAAGCCCCCACTAACTTGTAGTATATAGTAGTACCGTGGCTCAAAATTAAAGGAAATAAAATACACATTCACCATAAGAATGTCATATGACTGAGGAACTTTCACCCTTTCATTTTCCATATGGTATGGGAACGCCCAAAAGGAATAAGACACCCATGTGCAGAACCAGATTATAGCATTGTCCGCATAAGACACGAACACATTAGATATAACAAGTACATTTCTTGCTAGTCACCCGCATAGTTGAATTGAGATAGGATATAGAGATACAGAATCATGTTAACGTCATTCAAACAAGACATTAGAGTAATATACAACATTCGGACAATCCCAAAAGAGAGGGACAGTGATGCCTTATAGATGGTTCCCTAGTCTGTCAGCTAATGCTACAAACCACAATCAGCCGCTTTCTCAAATGAGGACAATCAGACTAGTAAGAGTATGGCCGACTAACCCAGCTAGTTCATCATACTCTCCTTCAAGAACCTCTCTTCCCACCATCACAATATCGTGCAAGCCTTTTGTGCCTTTCTCTTCTTTCTCTTCTTCTGCTTTGGTGGCTGAAGTACTACCTTGATGGCCGCATCAAATACAGCTTTGACGTTCTGTGGTTTCAAAACTCGTCACAATAAGCCAGAGACCATTCTCTGAGAGTTCCAAATATAATGAGAAATATTTCCATACCTGTTGGGTCTTTGAGCTACACTCTATGTAGACTGGAGCCCCAATCAACTTCCGCAGTTCTTCTCCCTTTGACCAGGAAAAAGTTAATAAACAAAACACAAAAAATCAAGGTCCCACTCTTTCGAATCAATCAATTCTGCTGATTTTACATAGAAGGCAGACAAATTACAAGTGTGATTACATAACATAAGAATGAAAAGCAGTATGGCGTACCTGAGCTGTAGTAATGGGCATTGCACCAGGATGGTCGATAAAAAACTGCTTATCATCACGCAGATCTACATCCAGAAATTTGCAGCAATTAGGCCAGAAATGGTAGGTTGGACAATAGTACAGACAAGGCCACAGTCATTACAACACATGAAGCACCGAATGCTCACAAGACAAGATGCAGAATGCCATTGCTCTAATGAGAAGTGACAACAACGATAATTCCAGGCTAGCTAGTTCTTACTCCAATTAATGAAACCAAAATTACCTTCTCCATCAAGTAGTTAAAACTCATCAATAACAAGTGATGATAAAACTCCTACTAGCAAGTTAAGCTGCTGTTAAAGCAGGACAGTGAGACCCAATGTTGCAGATTTCAGGTTTCCTTTTTTGCTTTGCATTTTTGTAAAGTATTTAACATATAAAGGGAAAAATCTTTTAGCTCTGCATTCAGATTGATATTACCCTAGGAAATGGCGATGATATTGAATGTCTTATAAACAGTTTCAATTTTCATGGATTTCCCTAAAAAAACCTCACAGTAACGATGTCCTTGTCTCCAATGAAAGTGAAAGCGGAGGCTTAACGTGAAAAAAGGTGTGGTGTGGGAGGGGTAATAGAAGGTCCAGTTTACATGTAACACTCCGTAAGATGGCTGACTAATACCAGTATAACTTTGTCTACAGAAAAACTGGCAGATGAAATTGGAAGAGAGAGGAGAGCATAATTTACAAGTTCCAGATCAAGCAATTCTTCATAGCCACAATCTTTTGTTGAACTATTTGCATAGTCAGAAGATGAATGCTAAGTATTGTTTAATTATACTGACTCAAAAAGCCATTCCTCAATAGAAAATTGCAGTTGTACTGAGGAACATAAATATTCCCATAGTTGTCCTTGAACTGAAACCAATATATAATGCTCTCAACCTAGAAAGTGACATGCTCATGTTGCTGCGAAAACTTCCTAGTTTCAGAAAGTATTGAAGACAGACGATGAAAACAGTGACAAGTTCAAATAAAGATGGAAATCGCAGAAACAATAGTTCTAGTTCAAGAGGTCAGTTTATCTAAACCACTGTAACCCCCTTATTGCTATCTTCCTTTTGACTCCTATATAGAAGAATCTAAAACAAATAAAAAAGGAAACTTTATTTTCAATATTTTCTAACTTTGAAGTATATATTCAACTGGATTGTTTTATCAATTTCTGTTGCTCTCACAATACCTGAACAAAGAAAATATAATGTTCTCATCAAATGGTTTGATCAAGGAACAGATTTCTTCAGCTTGCAAAATGACTTAATTACTAATTCTACTGAATGCAACCAGACTGCAGAAACTTCTTAATACAGACATGTAAGAAAGAGAACAAAACCCATTAAAAAAAGTAACTGAAGTCTTTGGCTTTGAAAATCCATATATCCAAAAATTGACATTGATACTTGATAAAAGCTTAAATACTTGAATCAATTTTAACCAGTGCTACCAGATACAACTATGAATAACAAGCAACAACTGACTTAGGGACCAAATGGGAACTATGGCTTGAACTGATATGCTAACATAGGAGCAGATAGCTGCATTAATAACATCATATCAGGTTGGTGGAACTAGGATTGCAAGAAGTTGTGTAAGAATCTAACCCATCTTTGTTCCAACGAGAATAATTGGAACACCTGGAGCATAATGCCTTAATTCAGGAATCCACTGCAAACAGAAAGATCAGAAGAGGAATCTACCATCAACACATCACACAGCTAAACTGATTAAGAAGTTATAAAGGCTTCTACAAAGACAGCAACCTCACCTTTTTGGCAACATTTTCATAGCTAGCCTTGCTAATTAGAGAGAAAGCCAACAAAAAGACATCTGCTCCACGATAGCTCAAAGGCCTCAATCTGTTGTAATCTTCCTGGCCTGTGACATCAATTGAACATTTCAAAATTCAAAAGTTCCACCACAAACATGTGGCCATGAAGAATAAACAAGCAGAATCTTATGTAAATTTACCAGCGGTATCCCACAACCCCAGATTTACGGTATTCCCATCCACAACTACGTTGGCACTAAAGTTATCAAAAACGGTTGGAACATAGTCCTGTTTCACCAAACACCAACAAATGTAAGCAAAAGAAAAGCAATTAATGTGTAGATCGTGCTTCAAAATGACCAAACACTCCATAATAAGAAACAATCTACCATAACAATAATCATCGACACAAAATAATACGAATATTCTCCAAACAAATTCAAGATTCTAAATCACACCATACTTCTAAAGAACCGTTTCCAGCAGAAATCAGATCCTTTTTCATTAGTCGGAAAAAAAAATGAGAGGAAAAAAATAATAAAAACCTCATATTTCTTCGTCTACATGAGCCTAAAATAGTAAACTTTTCTTCCGGGTGTTTCCCGCATTTGGAGGGTACCCAGAAGAAATTGATTTGGTGGGTTAGCTTACAGTAGGGAAAGTGTTGCTGGTATAGGAGATGAGCAAGCAAGTCTTGCCGACGGCGCCGTCTCCGACGGTGACGCACTTGATGAACCTGGAAGCACTCATCTCTGGCTTCTTCCTCTAGCTATATCGCTCCCCCGAATGCGATAATCTTACAGCATTTCCGGAGAGCTCGGAGGAAGAAGACGAGTCAGCTCAGCAAAGGCAGAGAGAGAGAGAGAAGGGGAAGATAGTAGTTGGAGGCAGCCAGGCAAGGAAGGACGGGTCTTGACAGCTAGAAGAAATGAGCAGATGAATCTGAGACCCCAAATTTTCTACTCCTAACATGTACGTATGTATGTGCCTTTCACTTTCAGGCTCTCTTTCCGTCTCTGTACAAGTATTTATTAGGAATATTTATGCTAATAGATAAAGGATGGGCGTAATTTGTGTATTTCTCAAAATCTGTACGATTTGCAAGTCACAATTCGCAGTTTTTCTTTCGTAAAAATTCTTTTTTTTCTTTTTCGTTTTTTGGTGTGACTGAAAATTCATTTAAGCTTAGCGCAGCTTATTTCCATTAATTTTATGTAAATTGATTGTTTCCTAAAATTATTAATTCATTGACGCCCTAAATTTTAAACTCTAAAAAAAAATTAAAAAAAAAATTACAGTATTTTTTATGAAAAGAAACTATTTTTATCAATTTTTTATTTTTATGTTGATTAAGTTAAAAAATTAATGGAAAAAAGTCCTTGAATTTTATAAAAAAATTTACCTGAAAAAATTTTATAAACTTCTTAGACTATAAAATTTTTATTAAATTAAAATTTAAATAAATAATCACTTCATATAAAAATAATTTAATTAATTAAAAACAATACAAAATAAACTCACCATTTGCCCTTGTTGGAATTTGGATAGATAGGTAAGAGGAGAGGAAGGGGCACAATTACCAGCAACAGGTTCCTCTTGCGGTAATTCTGGCGTTTACCGTTATTCCTTTGAGTCTTCCAGGCCAATTGAAAGAGGGTGAGAAGGAGAAAGTTTGAGTACAACAACTGAACTACCTGGTTGGCTATCCCATAACTGAATTAGTTTATACATTACTAGTTTTTTTTCTATGAAAATTCCACGGACTTAGTAATCTTATTACTTATACAATGGGAAGTAGCAAAAACCAAAAAAACAAAAATCATTTTCATTTTTTATAATTAATTTTATTTAAAAACTAACACTGTCCAACTAAAATTAACTTATAGTATCACTTTTTTAGAAACTCAATATTTTTTATGGTTTTTTTCTTACTCCACCTAAATAAAGATATTAGAAATATTTAATTTTTTTAAAAGACGTTTTACAATTAGTTTTCATGTCTCTTAAAATGTATAATTTTAATCAGTGTAAGATTTGGACAAATAATCACCTACATATAAAATTAAACACTGATTAATATATTGCCTTTTAAAATCTCAACTTACAATGATATTTCTTCTCACCAGTAATTCAAGGGTGCAATCCATATTCTTTCTCTCCCAAGATTGTAAGATCAATATTAAGAATCTATATCAGCTACATTAATTATTTTATAGTCATACATGTCTAATTTTAAATTTTTTATTTGATTTTTAATTAATTTTGTATCATTCAAAATGCAGTAATTAATTTACCTTAAATGCACCTGGAAAAGATTTTTTAATAGATAAATAATTATTACTCTCTCTGTTTCACAAAAGTTGGCTCTTTTATCTTTTTTTAATAAAGTTTTATTTAAATATATTAATATTAATTTATATTTTTAAAAAATTAAAAAATATATATTTATAAACTAGAATTTTTAAAGTACTATTTTCATGTAAAACATTTATATTTGTATAAAAAATTTTGAATGAAAGAAAATTATAAATTAATTATTGTAAATAGTAAAAAGGATAAGTTTTGCGAGACGGATGTAGTATATTTTTTCACATTAGAAGAGGAATATATATTTGGTAAATAATATACTTTACACAAGCTTTTTTAACTTCTCAAAACGTTGACTTTTATATGATAGAAATGGCTAGCATGAAGGAAAAACATGGTATAAAAATAATCAATTACTTGATATATTTTTTTTAAGTATAGATGAATTGTTATTGTTATTGATTTTGTTTGGGAATAATGTCATTGTTTAGTATTAGAGGTTGGAAAAGTTATTTAATGGTAATTTTTAGCATTAAGATTTTAGAAAATCTATCACAATTTCTAATAATTTATTCTAATTTCTAACACTAATTTTAGATATTATTTTCAAATAAATCAATTGTAGTAATAGAAGAATTATAGTAGAAGCCTTCCGAGCAACAAAACAAAGCTAACAACCTTTAGCAATTCTTACTTAAGGATTGTAACGATCCTAGGAGAGGAGTTGAAACTCAGTGGCATAGTCGTAAAGGAGGCGTCGAGTTAAAATTTGAAGCCGACTAATCCATATAGAATTGGCTTTACCGATATGATCATGGTTCACAATACTTGTAACAGAAAAAGCTTCATCATCTAATTATTATCCTACTAGTATCATATCATACCGTATTGTATCTAATCTCATCTAAGGCAGAAGAAATCCTAAAATTGAAGCACCTTGAAAAGCTTTGAAAACTCTCAAACAACTCAACCGTAGTACTATACTAGTAGTTGAACGAACCAAGCCAAGAAGAATGGATTGGAACCACCACCGGAATCTCCAGGACATAATTTCATTATAGCAAACTTAATACAGTTGCAAACAAACACTTCTCATTATTCTATCTATTTGTATTTGACCTTTTCTTTTCTTTTTTTTTAGGGGGGGGGGGGGGGGGATACTAATTGAAGAAATATCACATAAAACGTTGATAGTTGTTTTTTGGCTTAATTAACCCATCAAATAATTACTGTTTGCCAAATCAACACTGAAGTTATTAAATTGGGCCAAATCGTCCATTCTAGTTGCCTAATGCGTCAAATCTTGCTACTAAGGCAATTAGGTGTCAGTATATTCTGTTAAGATATAGATTACATGGATAAAAAAGCATAAGACTATGTCAGATAAACTCTCTTTTTGACTTAATTGGTCCATAATGCAAAAAGTAATACTCTAATTTCTGTCTCTGAACTTTCACCTTCTGGACTTGGTTGAGGGTGCAAACTAACAGAGCATTTAATGAACCATTCGGCAAGAGTTCGATTTTGTTCGTTTATTTGATTAAATGAACAAGTACAAACAAATTTTTTTATTCAATTAGTTAAATCAATGAACACGAACAAAATCTCATTCGTTCATTTATAGTCAATAACTGTTCGGTTATTATTCATTTATATCTATTTATTTGTTTATTTATATATTAGTAGTATATTTATTATTATATATATTTTATATATCATATATTTTTATTAGTGTCCACCTACTCCACACACACATGATTATACTTCAATCTCCCTCAAATTAATTTGTTTTCTTTGTTTCCTCAAATATAATTAGTCATTTCCCTTACAACATGAATCTACTTTAGTACCAAGCCAAGCATTATAGCCTTACCCCATAATCTCTTACCATCACTCATTGTCATGTCAGTCATTATTAAACTCACTCCAATTCATATTAGTGATAGTCATCAAATTTAATTATTCATTTTCGTTTATTAATAAATGAACAAACACAAACAGAGAAGTTGCGTTCATTTATTGTTTGTGTTTGTTAAAAATTAAACGAACGAACATGAACATGACTTATTTGTGTTCGTTCAATTTGTGTACAGCCCTAAACCTGGTTGGTGTTCTCCTTCTAATGAGTGTTTTAGATTTTTTTTTCTAATTTTTGTTAATTGCTATCTGATTTGTTTTTTGTTGTCAAAATTAGGTAAATTTTCAAGTAGAAAAAATGGGGGAGCAGATTCATGCTGAAATTTGGTAACGTGATCAATTTGGTAAAACGGGTTAATTAAGCCACACAATAAACATTTATGGTTTATTTTATTTTATTTTGCCTTATTTATATTTCTTGGGAGGTACAGGAGATTGGTAAGTAATGGGTGAATAGAATAATAAGTGAATTCTGCATTGATTGGTGAGCAAGATGAGACTACATTTTTAGGGTTAGTTGCACTCAATATTGACAAATCCATCCAGCCCAAGTGTATGGATTGATGAGTTGATTAATAAATTAATTATATTTTCCCAACTTACTATTAAAAAATTTGTGTTCTGCATTTCTTTTCTTATGTTTTGACAAAACTCAACATACAGAAAAAGTTTCATTGCTATACTACTACTACAACTCTAGGGAAAAATATAAACACTTTCTTCGGCTTGCCTCCATCTACATTTTATTTTGTTATTTTTTAAAATCTATACCTTATGTTATACATTACTTGACAATAACTTCTAAAATGATAATTTAAACATTATAATAGTTATCTTCCAATAATTTTAATCTCTTTAATATTCTCTCTTATAGTTAATAAATATTTTAAATTATCAATTTTTCTCCTCTATAAATGTCAAAAATTATTTTTTTAAATGTCAATTAACTATAAAAAAATATCAAATAAATTAAATTTATTAAAACATAATTAGCAGACAGTTTAAATTAGAATTTTAAAAATTGTTGTCAAATAGTATAAGTATAAGAGAAGCATATGGTAACGTATAGTTTTTCAAGAATAAAGTGTAACTAAAGCCAACAATATGAGGGTTTTGTAATTCTCCTACTACTTTATTATGCTTTCTTAATGCTTATTTAGTGTAACAACCTTGAAATTTTATTAAGTATAAGGTGTTTAGGTTAATTGTATAAGCATCAAGTTAAAGGGAAAAAAAAAGGAATTTTCTCTTTAAAAGAATTTTCTCTTTAAAAGTTTGGTGGGTTATTGAATGGTAGAAGAAGGGAAAAAAAAAAAGAGAGAAAGGATAGGGAAAGAACATGGGGAGGAAGGATCAGGAAAAAGAAAACAAAAAAATAATGGATTACGAAAAAATAACAGCAGGGTATAAAAATAAAAAACTAAAAAGAGAGAGAGAGAGAGAGAGAGCATGGGAAAAAAAAAAAGAGTTAGGTACAGAATAGGTGAGGGTTGGGCTATATATAACATTGTGACAAAAGAAATAGGGTTTAGTTCTCTACCCCTACACCGTAATAGTTTTTTTTTAAGAAGGAGAAGAAGATCCAGAGTAAATTTAGGATTTTTTTTCTTCAAATGAGTAAGTTTAATAAGTTATAATTTAGCATTCTTTTGTCTATTTATCTCAATGTATTCATGTAATTCAAGAAAAAATAAAATTATTTTGTGTAGGATTTTGATGTATTGTAGAAATTGGAAGAAACACTTGATGATTGGAATTATTTACAATAAATTGAGGACAAGTTTGATGAGATTTACGTTGATTCATGTTAAAGTTCGGCAAGTTACAATAGGCCTTGGAGGAAGAAATGAAGAATTCATATTTTGGGCAAGAATTGGGATAATTACGATGTAGGTCCCTAGTGTGTTAGAGGTGAGTGAATCTAGTTCCTATGGTTAAAATGTTACAATTATTCATTCTAAGTTTAGGGCTGAAAAGAAGAATCGGGTTATTGACAGTATTGATCCCTGGGCATTGAACACGGGTTCAAAGAGTCCTTATGCACCAGAATTGTTCAGTTAGGTCATTGACAGATAATAATTTTGGGTCATTTCTTAAATTTATTTGATTTTAACAAAGGCTTTTATATAATTATTCTAAGTGACTAAATCGTTGTATTGGGAGTTGAAAATTTACAATTTGAGGTAAATGGCTATCCATCATTCTAAACTTAAATTATTATTTGGTTATCCGGTTTATTGATTTTAAAATATTGAATTATATTAAACTATGGTTCTATGAAACTTTGGTTTAAAAATATGAATGTTTAATTTTTTAGCTTCTTATGTGGATTTCATTTTTATTACTCGAAAGTTTATTCTAAAATTTTGTTGTTTAAATATATTGGAAATAATTATATATGCATTATTTATGTTTCTAAGTATGTAAGTTGTGTTTTTAATGATTATGGGATCAAACATGTTTTACTTATGTTTTTATGGCAATATGATTTTATAATTTTTATGGAATTTTAGATTCTGAAAGTTCATAAATATAAATATGAATATGTATATTTTAACTCTATTTTAGTAGGTGTTGATTCTGTGTCTAGCTACTAGGAAAATGTAGTTCATGACTTTTTTTTTCAGGGTATTATGTAACTATCATTTGCAGTACACTATTTAGAACTAGCCATTCTAGATGCTCTACTGATAACGATTTTTAGTTGGTTTATAATGTACTACAGTGGTTAAATGTAGTTATTATGACATGACATACTGCAATAATTAAGTATAATTATTTTGACATGACGTATTACAGCAGTTAAGTGTAGTTATTCTGACATGACGTGCTACAGCAATTAAGTGTAGTTATAGTGATTACCCCACTTACTATATTAAAAATACTATGCTTTGTTATCTGTTTTAAACTGCTAGGTTTTGACTAATGATTTCATGTATGAATTTTGCTTTTATTTTATCATGTTTTATAATAAAGTAAATTGTATTTCTTTTTGGCACTTATGTGACTTTTTTTTTTATGAGTATGACTTTCCTACAAATGAATATTCTTACATATTTATATGTTTATTATATTCTCTAATTCATATTGAATTTATAATATTTTCAATAAGATTGTTTTCTGGTTGATCTTTGTGTTATATATATTGTATAAATTATTTTCATGTTTTATGGATGGTGGACATCCAACTACTTACTAGGCATTCATGCTTATTCCCTATTTTCTCATTCACGTGGATAGCAATAAATACAATATTAACTAGTTGGGGAATGATTATAAGAGCTCGAGGTTTGAGATATCATTAAAGTGTAATATACACTCTTAGGTTATAGATATTATGTATGAAATTTTCAGTTGTAGTTGTTCTGCCACCTGATACCAACATGCTTGCCCCTTCTTTTCTCACTCACGTGGATAGCAACAAATACAAGATTAGATAGTTGGAAAATGATTACAAGAGCTCAAGGTTTTATATAGCATTAAATTGATATATAATAGACACTCTTAGCTTAAAGATATTATGTATAAGATTTTCAGTTGTAGTTGCTCTGCCACCTAATACCAAAGATAAGTAATAAGTTTGGATTATAAATTATAGTCTTTTGATTTTATTTGGAATATTTATAGCCTTGAATATTTGGGGGAATTTTATTTCTTCGAGTATACAACGTGTCATTGTCATGAAACTCCTATGGTGGATTTTGAGGTGTGACATTTAGTATTCACATAACTGTTTATGTAGTTTAAGTTCAATTATACAAATTTATTTGTTATTTTTGGCGTATTACCTTTAGTTTTCAAAGTTTCAATTAAGCTTTAACAAATTCAAATCAGGTCGCACAAACTTACTTTAGGGGATAAAGGTCTCCCAGCACTTGTCGGTTGAATTCATAATGTTCAAATCTAGGATATTGCTTGAGGAAAATTAAGCTCATAAGTTAAGGAGAATTTATTTTGAGTTTGTATTTGTTTGTAAACTATAGACTAGTGCTACATCTTACGTGTGAAGATTACTCATTTGATCTAACAAATATCTGAGCCTAAAGCAAAGCATTCCCAATTAAAATGTGCTTCTCAATAATAAATGTACTAAGTTGGAGTAAGGTAGATGAACTTTAATGATTAATTAAAGTTGAAAAATTAGAAAGCTCTTACTGCTTGTATTTGTGTGTGAGAGGTGAAAAGAGGGGGAGCTGGGATTAGAGAAGAGGAATTCGTTAATAGTGGTGGTTGTTGGGTGATTATAGCTCCATTGATCTACCAATCTAGTAAATAATAAAATCATGAACATTGATATAAGCTTAGTTAGGGTTTTGTAGGAACCACGCCATCAGATTGCGACACCTTACCAGCGTCGCTGGATGACTGCTATTGCCTTGTTGGCCATCCCAAACCCTACCAAGAAACTCTAAAGCCACCTAAAAGTAGCAGAGTATTCCTTCCAACGCTAACTCTTGACTTGCTCCCATTTTCTCATCGTAATTATTTTCAAACACCAGCTCCTGGAGGATCAGTTAGTTTTTTCTCCCATAAATTTCGTTAAATGACAATGGTGGTACAGTTGTATGAGTATTTCCTAATATTTGGAAATGATTTTAGTTTTGTAATAAAAGCTTCCCAAAATTGAATCAAAGAAGAAAATATTAATACTATAGGTACAGTAACTTTTACAAAAGTAATTCCACATATAGTCAATAATTAATGTAGAATTTTGCATAGGAAATAACTTTTCCCACATCAAATTTGTAATCCGGTGATTCAAGTTTGGTCATATTAATAAGTATTAATAGGCGAATAAGACAGAGACAGTTAGCCGTGTGAGAGATGGAGTGGCTACTGTTGCGTAGCTCGTAAGGATAAGAGGTGTCTATCGATTCAATAAATTTGTTAATGGGCTTGTTATATTACTTGGTGGTGAGTGGTCTGTCAGTGGACACGACATTTTGTTAATGTGTTAATTTTCAAGAACCCCAATAATTAGGTCAACTAACAAATTGCAATAAAATTTATCAACAACACATGGCCGGCAGTCACCAACTCTATCCATGATTTTTGCCTATTTAGAATGCCATGTCTCTTAATTAGCAAGCCACCAGGTTAATTTCTTCCGGTGCAGATAATAAACCACATCTCTCTTCTTCTACCTACTAATTTACCCACCTTACAACCCCCATTTTCATTTGGTAGTTCCACATTTTATTTTGAGCCTCTTTAGAATAAGTGGCATATAACTGCTAAGAGTCAACTTTTTATGCAAAAGTAAACGGGAAAAGTACAAACAAAAATCACAATAGTTATAAATTTGGATCTTATTGTTCCTCCTTATAGTTTTAAGTGGTTCAATTGCATTATTAAAGTAGTAATTTGGTGTCAAATTAACCACCAATGTAACTGACAATGAGAATGTTCTGTCAAATAGTTGAACATTCCATTTAAACGTGATTGCATCACAAATAATAGACAAAATGATATGCTAAATATGCAAAATGCAAAAACTTGATAGTTAGGGATTTGGACTAAATAATTTGTCATAATTAGGAACTTGGACCAGATTGTCCAACATGTCCACCCCCAACCTTCTTCCACCACTTCCAACCCCAATCACCACCATTCATGTTGCCTCCCACCACTAGTAACATAAAAAAAGAAAAAAGAAAAATAAAAGAATAAGATGAGAGGAAGAAGATATTGGAGGAGGAAGAAGATAAAGACAATGACCTAGAGGAAAAAGAGTTAGAGCAAACAATTTCAACATCATGTCAATATGCGCAATCAATATTTCATTTATAGCTCAACTTCATATTAGTATATATCAATGTTTCATTTACAACTCAGGATCACTAATGACACAATGGTTAATTTGACATTAAATGATGACTTTGAATATGAAATTGTAACCGCCATAAACTATAGTAAGTAATAAAGCCCAAACTCATAACTATGCTAAGTTTTTTTTTTGTACTTTTCCCAAAGTAAAATAGTAATAATAATGTATGTTCAATGCTCTTCTGATGAAACGATTAAGAGACTTTTAAGTTTCATTATTCAAAGACTACATAAACACCAATATTATAAATTAGAGATGTTTTGCATTGGCTGTAACCTCTCTCTATAAGACCATCATCGTCAGTTGGTAGCACCACCCTTTTAGCTACAACTTTGGATATACATATTGATCATAATGTTAGTAAGTTACATTAACTCTATAAACTTGTGTAGCAGTAGAATATGTTAAATACCGCTTTGGCTACTGAACAATTTAGAATTAATTCATTTTAACTTAAATCAAATTAATTCAAAAAAATTTATTTTTATGTTTATATTTTTTTTACTTGAAATTAAATTTATTTAAAAAAATAATATTATTTAGGTGAAATAATCTATTAATTGTATAATTTTACGCTACTATTATTTTTTATAAATTTTTTAAGTATTAAAAAAAATTCATAAAAATTTACACCCAATTCATTTTAACTTAAGTCAAGTTAATCTAAAATGGTTTTAAATCTTTTTTACCTAAAACCAATTTCATTTGAAAGCCAATATTATATAGATGTAATAATCCATTTGAAACAAAATTTTTATCATATTATTAAATTTCTATGAAATTTTCTTTTTTAATGTTTAAAAAAAATTCATAAAAAATTAATAGTATTATAAAAATTTTACAATCAATGGATTATTTCACTTAAATAATATTGATTTTTAAATAAAATTGATTTCAAGTAAAAAAAATATAAATATAAAAATAAGTTATTTTAAATTAAATTAGCTTAAATTAAAACGAATTGATCCTTAATAACATAAAAAAAAATTTATTTCAAATTCCTCGTGAAAGACTACACAGGTTACCACATAAAATATATAAGAGGTGCTTTACGCCAACTCCGACTCCGAGGCGCAACGCGTGGGTGCAACTACCAGGTCAAAATTGCATTCCAAGTTTTCTTTAGGCAATTGCTGCTTGCTGAAGGCTGCAGAATACAGCAAGAAAGGTACTTGTAACTTGTGAACCTTACCTGCCAAATGTCAAATTCAAGAGAAAAGACAGCAAAAGAACCAATCATGCCTGCAATAAAATAATGATCATCAGGCCAACATTTTTCTGTCATGTCTTCTTGCTTTATAAAAAAATCATACTGCTACTGGATAACAGGCTAATGATACCAATCGAGTACTTGCTCAAGACTTTTGTTCTCGTTGCCCTTCGGCTAGAAGTATCTTAACTTACAAGCTCAGACAAGCTAACTTCATTACCTAATCATCTTGTCATTAGTGAAGAGCTACCATAGTGTGGTAACAACTCTCGACCTTAACCAGCTCCATGTATGTGCCAAGTGCTAACAGCTAAACATTAGCGCAAGTTATTCGCCCACCATCTTAATCTCAGAATTCCTCCCAACTTCTTGAACCTTCGCAAAAGAGCATGATCAACGAGATGTGCACAATCAGTTGCATGTTGAAGCCAAAGCCCTTCTCAGGATTTGCTTCCCCACGAAAGCAAATATAATCTTTCCAAGTGCTTTCTTATCGTTGCAGAATAATCAGACATCTTCGTCAGAACTGAGCATATCTATCTCAATCATTTTCCCCATTCCCTGCTTGGAACTATCTTTCAGAATTTGTCCTGGCTCATTTTTTCTCCTCTTTGCTTCCAGCTGGTGGCTTCTTTGTAGAAACGGATCTTGTTTCCCAGAAGAAAATTTCCTGCATGGTAGATGGTTCGTCAAGTAATTGAACAAATAAAGAAATACTAACAATGATGCACCACAACATACATGACCAACCTCTTCTCAGACTCAGAACCAGCCAATTGCTGAGCCGACCGTACAGAGGCTTTTGTGATGATTTTTGAATCCCTTTCACCTGTGGTCGCATAATTGTTTAAGAAGACGATTCTCTGAATCAGAAACATGAAAAATAAAAATAAAAAGCAAAATATGATACCTGAAACCTTGTTCAGAAACCTTATCCCCTGCGAGTATGTATTTGTTGTCACTTTATCTGATTTTCTGCTCATAATCAAGAGTGTCGTTTCAATTTACAAGTAGCAATTCCAATTACTGGCATATTAATGAGCCTTTCATAGCAAACCTTAATGCTTGTTTCAGTCCTTCAACCGACAAAACTTTGACAGTGGACGTGGGCTTCCTAAAGTTTGTTTTGTCAGCTAAAGGGTCTACCAGATAAATCCCTTCTGAATTCAGCCGATTGGTGAATGCAGCTCTCAAGTTCCTGTAACATTGAAAAGCTCTTACTTTAGTCACTCATGCGTATGTAGCTACATACTTGAAAGTGGATACGAGTAAGAAGAGAACAAAAAACTGAAAAGATGAACTATGGACATTTACCCTCCCTTTAGCTCTGTCCTATTTGTGGAATATTTTTCTGATGCCTTCTACAGAAACGTGACATGTAAGAAACAAACGTTAGCTGGCTACAGCCTTGTTTGTGGCAACCAACATTGCAACATAATGAAGAGATGCTTACTGATTTGTGATACTGACAATATAGACCCCGACGTCTGCAGTAGAAGCAAAACGTTAACAGCTACAAAATTCAGAACAAGACGAAATAAAGCATACAGAAACTGTAGTCGTTATGGCATATAAGAGTTCTATTAAGAAGTCATGTACAATTTTCTGATGGAAAGACAATCATGTGACCGTGATTATCAGCTAGAAAAACATGACACAATAATGTCAGAGAATACTCTGAACCAAACTACACGAAGACAAGGGATTTGGTTGGCTGATTCTCACAACTGTAACGCATCCAATATTGACAAACTTTTTCCTTTTCCGACCAAATTGCTTGTGATACTCTCATCAGATTTCTCTTTAAACAACTTCTTTTATGTGGATAAAGCATGGCACAAATCTAAAACAATATGTTTCCTCTAGACTGTAGTACACGTACTACAGGTGAAGCACGCCCAAGAAACTGTAAGAAGCCCACAAAATCATATGAATTGTAAGGAGCACACAACGTACTTATTTAGGACAAGGGTACAAGGCATCCCATCCTTCCTTTTGCCCTTACAAACTCCATAATCAGCTGAAGTACCAATTTTAAGAATGTGACTGGGAGAACTCACGCTCAGAGAAAATCCTGGTCCCTAAAAGGCAAAACCAGACATCTCCAATTCTTCATTGGCTTTCATTGGCATAACAAACATACCGATGTTGAACATGGAAAGTTAATACCTTAGGATCCTTCCTTACACTGCAATTGAACAATGCAAAAACTGTCCCAACCTGCTCGCTGCTGTTCTGCATATAAGCTTCACCAAACAGGAAAAGGGAAATTGTATTCTCGTCCAAACACCCAAGTTTCCATAGTGAATATTGCTGTCCAATGGAACTGGTCTTTGGGATCCCTTTGTCATTCAAGACACAGACTGTGGCCCAGCAGCCAGCAAGAGTGTCTCCCATTAATAAATTCCTAAGAATTGCAAAGCGCTAATCACTTCTCTTGGTGCAGTGTGTGTATAATTAACCAAAATCAAAATGTAAACATATTGAACATCCTGGATGCAATATATACTTTATTGCTGGCAAACGAACAAAACGAATATCCGACAACCGCTCACTTAACTCTGAGTCGCTTACCACCTGATTTCTACAGAAAAACAAAAGACACAAAAATTAGAGGCTAAGGGGGAGACTGCGAGAAAGTTTCTGAGATAATTATCTTAGGACCTATGTACGGAATCATGTCATTTTATGTTAGCACAAATTAATCCAAAAATACCATCAGATGAACACTTCAATAAATCCCATCAGAGGTCTTTCTCTTATACCAAAAGTTGGATTGGTGGTACCTTATGCGCAAGCCAGAGAACTTCTCAACCTGAGGATCTCTAGAGCTCTTTGACTTGGCAGGTTTCTGGGTTTTCTTGGGTTCATAGTCGAGGCAGTCTTGAACAACATCCCTGAAGACAGACAAGTCAGTTTTACCTCTCCATCGTCTTGGAGACCCTTCATCCGATAAGCAACCTGCAAAATCAAACACGCTCCTAATCCGGATTAAAAACATCAAACTTAGCAGAGCTGTGAGATGAAGAGGTTCATGAATAATAAATAAAATTAGAAACTTTGTGCATGCGGAAATGAAGACTCTCGTATAAACCAGCAATAAGTGTGGGGTAAACACGAGCAAGATCGAAGCTGAAGTCGAGGACTACCTGGTGAATCACTGCGAGGGTTGAAAGGAGAACAGGGAGGCGTTTCCGGAACCCTGTCTTGAAGAGAGAGAAGGAGATTGAGATCTTCTTGGTGGCTAGACATGGAGACTAATCGCCTGATTTCTCAGCTTGATCGCGGTGAAATTCTTAGACAGAACGGAGTCACGGAACCGGTTGCTAGGGCTTTGATAATTTGAGGGGTTTCGGGTTTCTGGAGGGAAACTTGAAAGACGCTTTGGAGGGAAATGAGCATACATTTTCGTATCATTAGCCAGGGATTCATTTACATTAATATAAAACTCACACCATTTATATATTTTAATAAATTTATGTGAAATTATTAAAGTCAATTCATTTTAATTTAAATCAACTTAATTTAAAATGACTTATTTTTATTTTTACATCTTGTTACTTGAAGCTAATTTTATTTAAAAACTAATATTATGTATGTTTTGATAATTAATTAAAAATATGTTTTTATAATCTTACTAAATTTTTGTTTTTTATTTTCTAGTTTTAGGCATTAAAATAAATTCAAAAAAATTTAATATCATTATGAAAATTTACTTTCAAATAAATTATTACATTTACATAATATTAACTTTCAAATAAAATTGATTCTAAGTACTCCATCTATTTCGTATTAATTGACCATTTCACCTTTTTTAACTAAAGTTTGACCTAAACATGTTTATATTAATATGTATTGAAAAAAATTCTTTAAAATGGTATTTACAAACTATAATCTTTAAAAGTTTCATTTTTATATAAAATATTCATATTTTTATAATAAATTTTGAAAGAAATAAATCATAATTAATTCCTGTGAATAGTAAAAAAGTTAGTTTTTGTGAAATAGAGAGAGTAAAAAAAATAAAAAATAAGTCATTTTGGATTAAATTAACTTAAATTAAAATAAATTCACTCTAAACCAATTGTTGAATTTAAACAGTACTACTCATATAGGTCATACTTGTCGCATTTGTTTTGTAAAGCCATTTTTATTGGTAAATTTCAATGATATAAAGTTTATAGGATGAATTACATAAACTTACAAATTGCTTCAAATTAAAATCTTTTTATATAGGATTAATAGGTAAAAAATTATTAAATGGGCGAAAGGGTGTAAGCGCTTATACCTGTGTAATCACATTAGGGGTTTTTGTAAAATTTCCCTTATATATACATGTCTTGATAAACATTTTTTCAGCCTTCCTTATCACATACAAATAATTTAAATTGAAATAGTAAATTAGAATTAATTATGATTCATAATTAGTGCAATCTTTTTCTTTTCGTGTGTGTTTTTTCCTAATTAATCAGATCATTGAAAATAAGGGATGTCGGAAAAAATCACCATTACAATGCCTAGTTGCATGATGAAATAAGAGAAAATAAGGATAAAAATAAAATCCGATGTCAACTCATTCAAATATCCCCTATAAAAAAATGGTAGTAATTAAACACAGTGTTGAAGTTGAATTTGTTTTGTAAGTTGGTATAAATGAAAAACTTGGCCATAGGTTTAGCCTGCTTACCTCAAATTAAATTTTGTTAATGTAGTTACAACTCAAAACCGATTCAAACCTCCTATTAACTGTTTTAATCCTAAAATTAGAAATTAAGCCAACGCCTAACTCCTTAAATTCAAATAGCTTATATTCACCATGCATTTTCCTACATTATTGTCTAAATCTTAGCATATAAAGCACATCTTCCTCTAAAAACACCAAAAAGCTAATCATCTTTTGAATCCCCTAGTTCTTTTCCTTCTCTTTGTTTATGAATGAGACATGTCAATGACAAAAGCAATATTGTTAACTCTTTTGGTGCTTTTGGTTTATCATTATTCTCTCACAAATGCTGGCAAAACTGGCGAGGGTGGTGATGTTGATGACACTGATGAAGCCAAAAAAAAAAAGCAAGAGCATAAGACTGGTGGTCCAGTTACTTATGATGGGAGATCCTTAATTATCAATGGCAAACGAGAACTCATCTTTGGAGGCTCTGTCCATTACCCCCGTAGCACCCCTGATGTACATATCTAGCTATACTTGTTCTCCCAAAATTACTATGTTTTTGTGGATATTACATACACGCCGGGTGTTGGTTTTCATTATTTTTGTTCTTTTGGTCTAAATGAATTCAGATGTGGCCAGACATCCTTAAAAAAGCCAAATCTGGAGGTTTGAATACAATCCAAACTTATGTGTTCTGGAACGTACATGAGCCAGAACAAGGCAAGGTAATTGATCAATGTCATACACATTGTTTAGTCTTAGCTGCCCAACATAAGTTTGCATTACACGTTGTACGGTATGATCTTGTGTGTTTTTCATTTTATACTGTGTACTTAATTGGCAGTTTAATTTTGAGGGAAATTATGATCTAGTGGCTTTCCTTAAGCTGATTCACGAGTATGACATGTATGCAATCTTGAGGGTTGGGCCGTTCATTCAAGCTGAATGGAACCATGGGTACACTTTCATTTTTTAACTTATAGTCACTATATTTTTACCTTAAGTGCCAACCAGTTTTGTTAAATATATATTGGACTGAATTTGCTTTATAATTTCAATCTCAGTGGATTGCCTTATTGGCTAAGAACAATTCCAGGGATTATATTTAGAACGAACAACAAACCATGGAAGGTAATCTAGCTAGTTCATCCAATGTAACATTAGTATAAATTAATTTCAATGGTTTTAATTAGTTGCTAAAGTGAAATTATATGTGACCTTTTACAGAAATACATGGAAAAGTATGTAAGGATGATTATTGATAAGATGAAGGAAGCCGAGTTGTTTGCTCCACAAGGAGGCCCAATTATCTTAGCACAGGTATGAAAAACTAATGATTTTTCACCAAGTAGCTAGTATTGTAGTCAATTGTTGTCACTAATTAAACATATATTTAATTTGTAAATACAATACAATATAATCATGCCTCAAAATATAGATAGAAAATGAGTACAATACAATCCAACCCGCATTTAAGGAAGAAGGAGAAGACTATGTTCAATGGGCTGGCGAGTTGGCTATGGATTTGAAAGCTGGTATTCCATGGGTGATGTGCAAGCAAACCGATGCTCCCAACGACATTGTGAGTTTGGTCTTATTGTTTTATAAACATTTAAAAGAGAAATTTAGCTAGCATCAAATTTGTGTATGATTAATAAGTATTTTCTACACTTTTCAGATAAATACTTGCAATGGAAGGCATTGTGGTGACACATGGAGTGGCCCAAATAACCCTCATAAGCCTTCTTTATGGACAGAAAATTGGACTGCCCAGTAAGCTGATTTTTTTTTTCACATAATCATTTAACCTTTATTGGTTTAAGTGTTTTGAATATATTGTCTAATTACATTATCACAGGTTTAGGGTATTTGGTGATCCACCTTCTCAGAGATCAGCAGAAGATATTTCATTTGCTGTAGCTCGTTTCTTTTCAAAAAATGGAACTATGACCAACTATTATATGGTAAAGGCCAAATAATTAAACTGACCTTTTTTACAACCAACCTTAATTGGTTTGAATTAATGTGATATTTTAGATGTTAACAGTATTAATTTCATGGCTCCTATATATGTAGTACCATGGTGGCACAAACTTTGGTAGAACAACTTCTCACTTCACGACAACTCGTTATTATGACGAAGCACCTCTCGATGAATTTGGTCTGGAACAAAACCTTTGACAATTTTATGGTTAATTTTATGAATTGTGATTCATTTGCAAATTAATATGAGTAGTTAAACTAGTTTACGCAATGCAGCGATGCCAAAGGATCCAAAATGGGGCCACCTCAAGGACTTGCATAAGGCGTTAAACTTATGCAAGAAGGCACTTATTTGGGGCAATCCGTTTGTGCAACAAGTCGGTCCTGACACCGAGGTGAGGCTCCTCATACACTAATAAAACATATTCTAAAATGAAGCTGAACAAACATATCTTTCTCTATTAGAAAAGCTAAACTTGTCCTAACCTTGTCTCGATCTCTCAAAACCTATCTCTACATAAGCTGAAAATAAGAACATTAATCGAAGAATTTATAATTCTAAAGTTTTTAAAAAATATATAGTTAAGCAGAAATTTAAGCCTGGCCAAACTAGCAATTGTTATTAACATTTAGTGTTCATTTTTGTGGTGCAGATTAGATATTACGAACAGCCTGGAACACCTTACTGTGCAGCGTTTTTGGCCAACAATCATACTAAGATTCCAGCTACCATAAACTTTAAGGGAAAAGAATATTTTATTCCACCTCGCTCCATCAGCATCCTCCCTGATTGCAAGACTGTGGTGTATAATACTCAACAAATATGTTCCCAACATAATTCAAGAAACTTTGTCAAATCAGAAGCTGCAAATAAGAATCTTGACTGGAAAATGTACAAAGAACCCGTGCCAGTCAAACTTTCTAATCGCAAAGAGGAGCCCTTGGAGCTTTATGACTTAACTAAAGACTTGTCAGACTATGGATGGTACTTGTCAGAGTAAGTATGATTTAAGTTATACTCTGAACAACATTTTTGATCATTTTAGTAAATAACTGACACTGATTTATGGAAATATGCTATAGAATAGAGTTGGCTTCACGTGACTTACCGTTGAAGAAAGACACCTTCCCAATCCTAAGGATTGCTAGCCTTGGCCATGGACTTCATACATGGGTGAATGGCGAATATACGGGTAAATAATGACAAGCTTGTTGCACAGACATAGTCCTATAGGGCTTGCTAATTGTGATGCTACATTTACATGTGCAAGTTCTTGACACATTAACTAATAAGTGTTGTATCTTGAAACTTTTAGGATCTGCTCATGGGAGCAAGGTTGAGAAGAGTTTTGTCTTTCAGAAACCTGTAAGATTCCAGGATGGAAAGAACCAAATTGCCATTTTGGCATATGTAACTGGATTTGCCGTAAGAAGCTTGGCACTTGAATGTTATCACTAGTACATATAATTCACTAGTTGCTAATGATATGTTATTCATGGGACCAGGACAGTGGACCTTACATGGAAAAACGATATGTTGGACCTCGATCAATATCAGTACTTGGTCTTAACACTGGAACACTTGACCTTACAGTCAATGGTTGGGAGCATCAGGTACTTAACTATGATCCACTTTGCTTTATATACATATGGCTTGTATTTATAAATAGTAAATTTTTACTTGTTTGTTTTTCAGGCTGGGTTGGATGGGGAGAACAATCATCTCTATAACGAGGAAGGGATAGAAAAGGTAAAATGGACAAAAGTTGAAGGAACAACACCTCCTCTTACATGGTTCAAGGTAATTAAAATAAACTTTGAGCAAATGTTTGTCCAAGCAATGATTCTTTATTGGAAGCCAATGAGTTGTGGTATTGCAGACATACTTTGATGCTCCTGAAGGAACAAATCCAGTTGCAATAAGGATGACTGGAATGGGGAAGGGCCAAATTTGGATAAATGGTAAAGGCATTGGGAGATATTGGATGTCATACCTCTCTCCTTTAGGTAGCCCTACTCAATCCGAGTAAGTACTAAATTTCATCATGAATCAATCATTATCTCCTAGTCTTGGGTATGACTTATTTATCAGATTGACTGATACACACAAATAATCCTTGCAGGTATCACATTCCAAGAGCTTGGGTAAAGCCAACACAGAATCTGATGGTGATACTTGAGGAGGAGCCCGGTATGAACCCTAAGGACATCGCAATTGAAGTAGGTGATAGGAACACAATTTGCAGCCTAATAACAGATAGACATCCCCCACCTGTTAGAACATGGGAAATGGATGAGGGAAAGTTTAAGAATGTAGGGGGTGAGACAAAGCCATCAGCTAACTTGAAATGTCCCCTCCATACAAAGGTGGTTGCAGTGGAGTTTGCTGCATATGGTGATCCTGATGGCTTTTGTGGAATTTTTACTCTTGGGAATTGCACTTCCCCTACTTCTAAAGAGATTGTTGAGAAGGTAACAGATATATGTACTGTATTTATAATTAAAATTAAATGTCTTATTCCTAATTTTTTGTGTCTGTAAACTTTGAGCAGCAATGCATTGGAAAGAACAGCTGCAAAATCCCAATGGAGCCTGAACTTTTTGACCCGAAAAAAGATTTATGCCCTAATACTCCCAAGTCATTGGCTGTTCAAGTGAAATGTGGCTAGCGGATTTTAGTTTGTTTATGGAGATGGTGATAATGTCAAGTTACAGTGATTACTGATCACCATTGTTGGAGTTATTTTAGAGTTTTTCATTTCTTTTCTCCCTATTCTCTCCTCTCTTATGTGTTGTTATCGAGGTTGGGAGATTGATATGTGATATCAAAAATTAAATTGGTGATCATGTTTAATTTGCTACATTAGATATATTTATGCTCAATTTTTAATAATGTATTCTTCCTTTCTCACACACATACACCCACGAGCAAGATGCCGCCTTAATTAATTTTAAACAAGGTACTACAAAGGCTGGTTCGTTTGGCTTTTAATGCCATTAATTGGACCCAATTATTTCCTTGGTCAAGAGAAGGTCAAAGATCAAATGGTTAAATGGGCTTGAGGTTTTTTCTTAATTACAGTAAAATTCCCCTAGGCCTTAGGAAAATAAAAGTTACTCTCTCTGTTTCGCATTAATTGAACGTTTTATCTTTTTTGAATGAAGTTTGAGTTGAACATATTCATATTAATATGTATTGAAAAAAATTCTTAAAAATGATATTTAGAAACTATGATGTTTAAAGTTCCATTTTCATATAAAATATTTATATTTTTATAATAGTTTTTGAAAGAAATAAAATCATAAATTAATTGTTGTGAATACTAAAATAGTCAATTTTTATGAAACAGAATGAGTAACAAGCAACTTCTCTCTCCTTGTTCTCTCTGACATTTAGACTAAAAAAGGTCTTCTCTATCTCTAGTTCTTGGATTAGAATTAGGACAAAGTTGGTGATTCAATATTGATACTAACTTAAGAAATTTCTTCGTCAAATGAAGGTCAAGTTTACCTGTTTTCATCAATGGCATAAAGCAATAATAAGTTCCGATCCTTGCCACACTATTAATACCCAATTGACTCCTCGATTGAGAGCTTTGGAGGCTGAATGGCTTTTCCTGGAACTTCTATTAATGATGGATCCGACTATAGAAAACTGAATTTGACATCGTAGGTGGCTGACGAAGGTGGAGAGCTGCGAGCAGTGTTTGGTCTAGATGCATGAGAGGGAAGAAAGAAAAGTTGTTTTTTTTGCTTTTATTTTCCCAGGGCATTTCATTGTAATTAAGACAAACCCAAGGCTCATTTTATTGTCTCATCTTGAACCTTTTCTTGACAAATGGAATAATTGGATCCCATTAATACCATTAATACCAAATGAGCTGGCTCCAAATTTATTGTGCAACAATAAAATCTAGCTTTAGGATCAACACCAATAACATTGTTTGACATATATACAGATGTATTTGTGTACGTTAGCCGTATTTTATGAATGAATAGTAATTACTCAAAATTAAGGCTGAAAATGAGCCAAGTCGAGTCGAGTAGTAGGCTGATCATGTTCGCCTTGAATAGTTTATCGAGCTTAATATTTTATTCGTGTTTGGATTAAAAGCATTATGAATGAGCTATGAATGAGCCTTTATCCGATCGAGCTTGAGCTGTTTGTTTAAATTAAGGAGAAAATCTAAAATTAGACCGAGTCGAGTCGAGTAGCAAGCAAATCGAGTTTTGTTTAAATTGTATATCGAGCTTTAAATTTTTGTTCAAGCCGAGCTCGAGTCATTTGTTCATTTTTCATCCCAACTCAAAATTTTTGCTCATCTTTTTCTTTTGGCTAACAAAAATTTTTACACGATTTTGACAAGTAATGATACTCACAATAATGCCCTTGTCTATTTTTTTTTACTTTGTTTTCATTTACAAAAGGAGTGATGAAGTTTGCATGCTTGTACATAAATAACCCTTAGATTGAACAAACATTTAGTCTAAATATTATTAGTGAGAAAAAGAAAAATAAAATGGGCAATGACCTATTTGGTTTATAAGTGTCAGTGTTCCACAATGTTACTCCATTTATGCCATAAAAATTGGACTCTTTATTATTCATAATAATTAATTTATAATTTTATTCCTATCAAAATTTATTGTAAAATATAATTTTTTTATATATGAAAATGAAAGTTTAAAGATTATAACATCTAAATACAATTTTCAAGATTGTTTAGCTTAGTTTAAAAAAAAAAGGATAAAAGGGGAAACTAAAATGAGATAAAATGAGCAGTATTTTTTTTTTTTTGAAAAGAGGAAATGGTGAAGAAACTATAAATGAATAACAATTTTACCTTTGCATTTGGGATGTCCAATAAACTACTAAACTACTACCACCACTACTACTACTATAATAAAAAAAGGGAAATTCAGCCAAGTATCCTTAACAACGATTTTTAGAAGGGATGGGCTGCGCAAGCTTTAAGTCGGCTTTACATCCTGATAGTGCTTAGAGATCATAGCCTCTCGTAAGAGAGTAGGGGGCATAAAAAAAGAAAAAGATAAATTTATCAAACATAGTGACGTCAAACTTAGCCAAGTCATCAACAAGTTTATTTCTCTCTCTTGGTTGATGATTCAACTTGGTTAATTATATGCAACATTCTCATTAAGTGCATGCATTCCAAAATATTGTTATGTAAGTAATGAGGATTGATTATGTCAAAAAGGATAAAACCACACAGCTGTTTAATTGCAGTATGATTCGGCTTTTAAAACAATATTAACCATGAGGGAGGGAGAGAGACCATTCTCATGCCTTCCAGGAGGCTCCACTTCATGTCTCAGGCTGCAAAGGGCTTGATTCTAGTATTTCTTTTTATTTCCTTAATTGATACTATTCCAGTACCAAATATATGTTTTCTATAGTACACGGAAAAATATAGACATATGATATGAGATGAGACAAAAAATATTTTCCCACATAACCATGTGTCACATTAACCTCTTTTACAACAAAACAATTTTGTTGTTGTGAATTGACCTTTTCCTTTTGAAATCATTGCCAATCGAACGAAAACGCTCTGGATATGGATTGACCCTTCAAACTTGACATAGACCAACGAATGTGTGCCCAAATCAGGGTGGGTCTAACTTCAATAATAATAATAATAATCATAATCATAAATAATTATAGTAATAATAAACAAATGAATAAATAATAAGGAAGGGTCTCTTTAATTGCATAGTGATTTTTTATTTAACTTGTATACTAATTAAGTTTTATTTTTAAAACACTCGAAAAGCATTTTAAAAATATTTTTCTCTTATTAATTTTTTTCTTTGGTTGGATACGAAAAAAATCATAAAAGTTAATTAGTTTCTGAATCTTTTTAGGTGATTATTAACTAGACAGAATATTAGCTTTTAATAATATTAATTATAGATAAAAAATGAGCAAAAATAAAATAAAGAACTATTTTTAGAAAAATTCACCGAAGACCTTTTTTTTTTTTTGCTGTCAATACATATTATTTCGGGGATAAAAGTTAACTATAAGCGATGATAAGTGAACTACATTTAATTTAAGATCATAGCATACTTGGTCCTAGTCACGCTGGGAAAATGTTGATCAAAAGAAATGAAATGTTTTCTAGAATTAGTAAGTGGTAATGTTGAATTAAATTTTTGTTTTGAGAAAGAAAGGGATTCAGGAAGAAAGAAATTGGAAGATAAGAGGCCGGTTGAAGAGAAGAATCCGAAATGTGTCCAAGGATAACGTGTCTCGCGCAGCGAGAACTTCAGGTCGCTCGTTGCAACCAAAGTCCTTTTCATTCTTTGCGTTTCCTCTCCGTCACCTTTTGACTTGCCTGCTGTGAATTTCACCTTCCTGATCCATTGCTGCCTTCACTAATCCAGCCGCGACGGATTTGCTTTACGAAGCCGTGTCGAGGACAATTTAGTCATTCGTAATTCTCCTTCTCTATTTTGAAATTTCACTGCTACAGTACTCACCTGGTTCCCTTCTATCCGATTGCCCAGCGTCCAACCGGTTTCTGGATAACTGGACCAAACTTTCCGTTCGGCGGGCTGATTCGTTCGAGGACTTCCTTCATGATCGCGGCGTCGTTTGGGTCCTGGGAAAATTTCTGAGCAAGTATTTCTTTTGCCAGCGGTGATCATATGAGATGGGTTTCTTCAGTACAATACTGGGTTTCTTTGGTTTTGGAGTGGGGATTTCGATAGGCCTCGTTGCTGGATATTTTCTGTTCATCTATTTCCAGCCCACCGATGTCAAGGTATTCTTCTCATTTCCCTTTTTCCCTCTGGTGCATTTGCTTTCAGAGGCTATGTTCTTCAGTTCTTGCCAAGTTTTCTTGTTATTATGTTGACTGGAAGCAAAGTTAAGTTCCAAGTGTGATGATATGATATGGTTCGTTCCTCCTAGTTCTAAATCTTGCTTTCTTCAAGCAAGATTTTCGGTCTGGAAGCTTCTTATCGAAGATAAGCGTTGCTGCTTCGTTAGAAATCAGCACTGTGTTCCTTTCTAATCTATGATTCGGCAGATGGTGGAGAAGTAAAGGAGTTAGAGATCTTTCAAGGTTTTCAGGGCTTGGATCCTGAATTCGATTCACTTAGAAACATAATCCTTTGATAGGTTATCGTGGCAAAGCTAACTACTGAACTGCTACAGGGTTGCAACTTGGAGGGAGCCAATGCAATATGCTTTATGTAGTTTTGATGTTACAATTATTTGGAACTGGAATTTCTATTTGGATTTCCGGGAGCTTGTTTGACACGTGCATTTACTTGGGCAGACTCCTGAGATACGCCCATTGGTTGAGCAAGACTCAGAAACATTGCAACGGATGCTCCCAGAGATACCACTTTGGGTGAAAAACCCGGACTTTGATCGTGTATGTTATAAATTACTTCCTGTTATATTCTCAGTTTGTCACAATAAAATGCTCTAGCTATTCTATAATAGTCTCTCGATTGAATTACTTATTTAACGACTGTGCTGATTCTTTATCATCTGAAGGTTGACTGGCTAAACAAGTTACTTGAGTATATGTGGCCTTTTCTTGACAAGGTTTGACTTATATATATTTGACTTACTCTGTCAGCAGCTCAGTGCTTCTTTAGGTCCATTTTGCTTTGATGTTTCTACCTGTATCATTGATTGGTTGATCGATTTTTCTGTCTTGTAGGCTATTTGCAAGACTGCTGAAAGTATTGCAAAACCAATCATAGCAGAGCAAATTCCAAAATATAAAATTGATTCTGTTGAATTTGAAACACTAACTTTAGGCTCTCTGCCACCAACTTTCCAAGGTCAGTCTTATAACTCACATTTTTTATTAACTTTCTGACCACATTGTAATCACAATGGGAATTATTCTTTTGGAGACGTGTTAAACGTTTAGTATTAGGACATCTCTGTTGCTGACAATAATTTTGTGAAACTGAAAAAGTCCGCAGTTCATACTGAATTGCTCCCATCATTTACCATGTCATGTATTTTACAACATAGCCATGTTAGATTCTTGTGTGGTTCCTCAAAATGGGCACGTGCATATGGCTTGCAGATGATGCATGGTCTAGAACATAACAACATTGAGTAAGTTGAGTTGCACTTTCTTGGTTTAGGGCATGTCCGCACTCCGTTATCTGAGTTTGATTGAATTAGATCACCAGGAACATTCACCAGGCACATTGAACCATGAAATCTGCAAATCTTATGTTTCTCCTTGCCATGCACTTTGTTTATAGCCTACATCTCTTGTTTCTTCATGAATTCTTAGTTTTGAACTTTGGGGATTCTTTTTCTTGCTAAGGTCAATGTTTTAATTAACTTCGTTTGCTTCAGGTATGAAAGTTTACATTACAGATGAGAAGGAGTTGATAATGGAGCCGTCAATAAAATGGGCTGGAAATCCTAATGTCACAGTTGCTGTAAAGGCCTATGGTTTGAAGGCAACTGTTCAGGTTGTCCAAATTCATGAATACAATGCTATAAATTTGCTTCAATATAGTTAAAGGAAGAGGTGGAAGGAGATTTCTTTTTGTTAATGGCACATATTATGGAAATTTTCAGGTGCTGGATTTTCAAGTGTTTGCTGTTCCACGAATTACTCTAAAGCCTTTGGTTCCAAGTTTCCCTTGCTTTGCCAGTATCTATGTATCATTAATGCAAAAGGTTAGTCAAATTCATCATTGAGTTTTGCTGTTATTTTATCTTTTATGCTCTGAATTGTGAAGTGCACCGTATAAGTTCTTGTTTGAGTAATGGAATGCTATTTTTGGATGCAAAATATATGGCAGAGCTTTAGGGATCTGATATTTCTTGTTGAACAGAATGCTTTTTGAATTAAAAATTTGGGACTTCGGAGTGGTTTCAATGTTCCAACCCTAGCCCCAGGTTCACAAAATTGGTGATTTTTTGCTTGTTTAAATTGCTCAGCCTGTACTATATTTGGAGTTGTCATGCCATACGTTCACTTTGAATGGGTAGTGGTACAGCCTGCCTATGAGAATAACTCAAAAAGTGTATAGATTACTCATGGGCTAAATACGTATCAAAACCACCATAAGATGCAAACATGTTCCTAACATAGGTCTGAAACCACATGGAGAATCCTTGCTAGTTCTCACTTATGCTGTTTGTTCTTAGTTATTTGTTGTCTCACCTGCAGCCTCATGTTGATTTTGGGCTGAAGCTTTTGGGGGCTGACCTTATGTCCATACCTGGCCTTTACAGGTTTGTCCAGGTACAGTAAACTTAAAGCATCCAATGTTTTTATTTTTTTATTTTTTATTATTTAGTTTTATTTGTTTAAGTTTATAACAAAATTGACTGTGAGCACAGAAGTCTATGTTCACTATTCTGGATGCCTTGTGATTAAAGGCTAGTTGATAGTAGTAGTCTTATGTGCACAGAATTCTAAACACAGCTGTTTTTGCCCCACTTGTCTCATTCTACAAGAAGAAATAATCTCTGATAGAATAAGTAGTTTCCTTTCGTGTTATTGGAGTCAAGAATGGACTCTTTACCTTTAGAATTCTGACTTTGTTATGTTTGACATGTATGTAGCCATTTTCTTGTATGTTAGCAGTTGTAGTTTGTTTGCTCAGATAACTGTATTGGAAACACTTTTGTCACTAAAGTCTTAAAGAATTGGACATCTATGCTAAAAGTAGCTGGAGATTGGAGATTTTCCCTACCAATTCTTGCCTATATGTAAGTGTGACTATGTGCTACCTGGGCTTGAATGGTAAAAGGGTTTGCAATGCAGGAGCTCATCAAAGATCAGGTTGCTAACATGTACCTTTGGCCCAAAACCCTTCAAGTCCAGATTTTGGATCCAACGAAGTATGTCACCATGATACTCTTATCTTTTGGACTATGATTTTCTTGACACTAAACGACCTTTGGCTGATGAATCTACTTTAACTTGCAGAGCCTTTAGAAAACCTGTTGGTATCCTTCATGTGAAAGTTCTGAGGGCTATGAAGCTAAGAAAGAAAGATCTCCTGGGAGCATCAGACCCCTATGTAAAACTAAAGCTTACTGAGGATAAAGCTCCATCAAAGAAAACAACAGTGAAGCACAGGAATTTAAATCCTGAGTGGAATGAGGAATTTAATATGGCTATAAGGAATCCACAGACTCAGGCGATTGAGTTCCATGTTTATGACTGGGAGCAGGTTTAGCATGTCATATTCTGGTTGATAACAATTTGTTTAATATTACTTCGGAAAATGTCTGTTGCAACAGCATTTTACTCTTCCCCAGGTTGGAAAGCATGAGAAAATGGGTATGAGTGTAGTTCCTCTGAAGGAAGTTCCACCAGATGAAACAAAAACTTTTACTCTTGACCTTCTTAAAAATATGGACTTAAATGATGATCGAAATGAGAAGTCACGTGGACAATTTGTGGTGGAGCTGACTTACAAACCTTTCAAAGAAGATGAATTAACAAAAGGTTTTGATGAGACAACAGCAGTGGGCAAGGCACCTGAGGGTACACCTGCTGGTGGAGGTCTGCTTGTAGTAATTGTCCATGAGGCTCAAGATGTTGAAGGAAAGCACCATACTAATCCATATGTAAGGCTTCTTTTTAGAGGCGAGGAAAGAAAAACTAAGGTATGCTGTGACTCTGGCTTTTTTTGTGGTTCAATTTGTTAACTGAGTTCATACTTTTGCTTTGTGAGTAATTTCTTTGTTTAACTGTTTATGGGGAACTTCTTTGAGATTACAATTTGAGAACAACCTGTACCAACTCCACTTAGTGCGAATGTTGTTCACTGACTGATCTTGATTGAACAGTTAAAATGTTTCTGCTTGAAGATACCTTGTAGATATTTCACAATCTTTTTTTATCTTTTTCATTTCTATTTGTATAAATAGATGAATAATGGCTATCATGGAATATGGAATTGTTATTGAGATTTACCTTAGTTCCTTTGTAAATGATAAAATTATCTGGCCAGTGCAGTAAGCTAGCAAGGCAGTAAGTGAAGAATGTTTTTGAAAATAGATGGGTACATACCATCTGTTTGGTTCGATAAGGATTCCTTGGCAGCTAGGACCCTGATTGTAGGAGCTTACATCTTTCAGCTTGTTTTGGCACTCTATTGATGCCCTCATAATTTTTTTTTCTTATAAAAAAATGCAGAATCTGAGGACCCATTTAGTTCGTGAATAATTTTGATTATTCTTTTCCACCTTTTCTTTGATAAATACATAGTAAGAAATGATATTTTATTTTGTAGATAAGGATTCCCTTGTTTCTAATTTTCTAGAAAATTAGGAGAATGACAAAAACTTGTCTATATTATCAGAAGTGTTCTCAAAATCTCGGAAACAAGATTTTCCATTGCAATGGTCTTCTTTTCAAAGGAAATTTAGAGAAGAAATATGAAAAAGATTTTCATAGGTAAAGATTCTCTTAACTAAATGGGCCCCAAGTAACTCGCATGTTGGTGCTTATTACATACCATATTACGAGAGTGCTTGAGATACACTGGGAGGGGTTCTGGAAATGCTGAAAGGGTTCATCGTCTTAGTATCTAAAATGTCTGTGCTTAGTGCAATGGTTGAATGTAAATTCAAGATTCGATGACAAGATGCTGTTTTTGTAAGTCAAGTGACTTATTTCATAATTTATTTGGTGCAGCACATAAAGAAGAATAGAGATCCAAGATGGGAGGAGGATTTTACATTTATGCTGGAGGAACCTCCTGTCAAAGACAAGCTACACGTAGAAGTTCATAGCGTTTCGTCCAGGATCGGCCTGCTTCATCCAAAGGTAACCACTTTTTTAGAGAACAGATACACTTCGTTATTCTTGTGCTCACAGATCTTATCTCAGCCCAGCATCTTTACATTGTAAGAGGAATATCTTAGGGAATAGTTATACTCTACAAGAAACATCTTTTTAGTTGTACCCCAAAATAGATAAGATGTGTTTTGCAACACTCGTTATATATGCACCACAAAGACGCTACTCATATAGCATAGAGCAATACATGCACATTGTGTAGGGAGTGAGGAAAATCCACACTAGAAATAAAATCTGTGTTTTGCCGCTGAATGCGTCACTTCCATTTATCAGGAAAGTTTGGGTTATGTTGATATCAGTCTTGCGGATGTTGTTAGCAACAAGAGGATCAATGAGAAGTACCATCTGATAGACTCGAAGAATGGACGCATCCAGATCGAGCTGCTGTGGAAAACTGCTTGAACCTGCTTCCTCGTGCTACCACCCCACACCACACGTCACTGCGGGGCAGCATTTTTTCGTATGTTTCAAACCAAGTATATCTTGATTCCTTGACGCTGTACATGGTTGTGAACTTCAAATAATATTACCAGGAACAGGTCACGTTCTATCTACAATTTAAGTTTTTGGATTCCTTTGCTGACCTTCAAATGTTACCTTGATATCGGGTTACTGGTGATGCTATAGTAAGTATTACTTCTTCATGCTCCGGATCGTGTTTCTGTTCTTCGAACTTCACCAACTTTTCAAGTTGCCTTGGCTGGTTTTTAAAATGGAGCTAGTACACTGTTTGTGACATTAATGCAAATCTTACTATTTTTTCTACTTCTTACTAGTTTTGGAGCCCGAGCACTGCTGCAAGATTAGGGTGTAAAATTAACACTTGAAAAAGTACATGTCTCTGCAAAGAAATAAAATTATGTGTGCGCGCGCGAGATCATATTCAGACAGATAAATTAAAGCAGCAATTTTGTATAACATACTATTATTAGAAATGAGAAAAAGCAACTTGGCCCTTGTAATTGTAATATTCGGTAATTGGGAATTAAAATTTCTATATGCCTTAAAATTTAAAACACTCGTGTTTATGTGTTTAAATATAAAGTATTTATAAATCTTATTTCTCATCCAGTCCCAAATTTTTTTATTTCTGGCCATTTGGTCCCCAAGCTAATTCGCCTCATAATCTGGCCCCTAGTTTCAACCTCATTGTCACTCTAGCTCATGAAAGTTGGGGACTACAATGTTAGAAGTTAAATATTTGGGGATCAAAAGAAAAGTTTGACCATCCCTAGGAAAAGGAGAAAAAGAACTTCGTTTGTTTTCACTTTTGCATTTGGCCAATGAATGTTGAAATTGTTATTTCAGTCCTGAGTATTTCTTGGATGACTTTTTGGTCCCTAAACTCCTTCGACTAGTGATCAAGTCCTCGGTTTCAAGCACAATAGTGAACCGAACCACAAAGGACCAAAACATCAAATGGAGTAGTTTAGGGACTAAAAGAGCATAAATAGTATAACTACGAAATGAGCAAAGAGTTTTGACAAACAAGAGAAAAGCAAGAAAAAAAAAGAGTAAATTTCATAGATGGTCCTTAACCTTCAATTATTGTTTTGTTAGAGCTTGTCAGATACTAGATGATTTCCTTTGACTTGTGGATTATGATTTGGAAAAACTAGTAGGTTGTAAGATCTATTGATCTTTTAGGGAATTGGATGCTTTGGATGATGGGATAGGAACGACAGTGAGGGAGGAGTTCATTATCATGCATAAGGTTTTGTTTTGGATTAGAGAAATGAGAAGATTCATGGAGGTTAGATTATTAGATGGGAAAATTTTAGGATTTTTGGAGAGAGAACAAATTTTCAGGGGTCAAAATTTAGATTTTTCCTACAATCTTATATTGAGATGGCATATCTCCATTTGTCATAAACATTTTTCATCCAAAGTAAGGAAAAATATAATGTTTTAATAACCATAGGAACATGAATGAAACATTTTAATGATGTTAGAGACAAAAGTGGAACAAAGTAAACGTTAAGGACAAAAGTGGAATAACATTTAAAAGTTGGAGACTATGGATACAATTAACATGTATTTTTTATACTCAGAATCCTTACAAGTACATGAGTTACAAATGTTAGAAGAACTTATTGGTAAGCCAGGGTGAAATGTCTATTATATGAAACATTTAAGGACTTTAGCTGCAATTTGACCACTTTTGGATACCTAGTATTTTGAAATATGGTGCCATTCGAACTTAAGCCTTCTATCTAGGATGTCCAATTATGTTGCTAGTTGAGCTAAGAACATGGCACCAGTTAAACTATATTGAATGCACCAAACTCCCTAAGTTTTGGCCTAATCTACACTTGCCAGTTGCCATACCTTATTTTTGAAAACTTATAGTTACCCGATAAATTGTAAGCTTTATTATTGCCTGTTATTCCAAAAACAAAAAAACAAAAAACAAAAAAAAAAAAAGTAAAACCCTACTTTTGCACAAGCCTTCTCCACTTGAAAACTCTAACTCCTAAACTTTCATATCCAACATACTAGCCCCCATTTTTTTACTACCCAATCTTACCCCAGTCCTTCATCCACCTTTTTTTTATCCAAGTCTCCACCAAAAGACCACCATACAAAAGGCTTTCCCATATCATGATTGTCTTAACAATCTATTAAACAAACAAACAAACAGTAAAATCAACTGAACAATAATTGGTCACAGAACCACCAGAAATTAGATCTTTGTCGTGAGCCATGGTTGGTTACTAACTAAGGGATGGAAGGCACCTACCTTGGTTTTCAAGTATGATCTTTGGCAAACTTGAATCTCTTAACTTTTCTTGTAATTACCCTAAAGGCCAGATTCTCCCATCTACGCATTTAATGTCTCTTTCAATGGGTTGTGGGGTCAAAATCCAAATTCATTTGGGAATTGACGGAAGAGTTTCTTCAGATTCAACTAGAGCTAGAGTTGACTTGGCTCAAAGATTGGATGAGAATACTTTTACCAACAACAAACGGGAGGCACAACCGGATTGGAATCCTCTTTATTGATAGTAGTCGGGTGTTAAGGACTAGCCGATGTAGTTTTAGAAAGTGGATCAGCTAATTGCATCTTTGTTAATAATGGCCAATTATGTAATTCTGCAGAACCACTGTCATCATCGCTTATTAGCTTTAGACATTGTTTGGTATTAGTATTAACAATTAACTTTAGAATTTTGAAAAAGTTATTTAAATGTAACTTTTAGATTTAGTAATTTCATCATTACCATCAATGTATGAGGTAGCCTTTGATGTCGTATATGGTGATATCATAGAAGAAAGTGAAGCAACTCGCAATTAGTGCCAAACCGTGAATTTGTGAACACTAAGCGTCAAAAACAAAATTCAAATAAGATTAGAAAAAAAATAATTAATAAATTACTAATGTTTGTATGTCGGTTGAAATTGGGGACTAACCTTCTTTTTACTAAACAACCCATTAATATTTTTGTATTTAGCTCAAATAAGTTACTATCCGTTAATTAAAGAAAATATTCCTTATATTTAAATGCTATGTCTAAAGGAATCTCTGCATAAAATGTGAACTTTGGTCCACACATTTTTTCCTCTTACTCCCAACGCCATTAAAGTTTGTGAATATAATATTTCAACCACCATGTGCACTCATCACATCGTACCAACCCCACAATTGGCCACCCTGTGGCCACATTGTCGTGACTTGCTACCTCGTACACTGACCTAGCCCACCAGTAGCCACACCATGTTGTTAAAAGCTGGAAATCAAAGAATAAAAAATGGAATATCCAAATCAAGGGAGAGGAAGTATGGCCTTCGTGAAGAGCAAATTAAGGCCGAGCACCGACCAGGGCTTTTGTAGGGATGGTGTTGGCGGCCCTGAGTAACAAAGTAATGATGACAAGGGCTCCAGGGAGGGTGGATTGTCAGTGAAATCAGGGGAGGAAATGGTTCATGCCTCATATTTGAACAGGCTCATCGGCTGGTGTTGATGCCTGAAATAGTGGTGTGAGGTTGGGGGAGGTATTTGGAATGATCAGTGCCTAGTAGGGGCATGGCGAGAGTGATTGACGAGGCATGAGTCACACTTAGACAAGATGAGGGTGTGGCTGCAAGATTTGGAATGACAGGGTAAGTTTCACAAGAAATTTGAAAGACTAGTCTATTTCCCTTAGTCTTTTGGCAATATAATCAAAATTCCATGGACTTATTGATCAAAATAAAAAAAACTAGAGGCTTGTGTGAAAATATTTCACTCTGATTTCCTACTAAAACAAATCATCTGACTATTACATTTTGATTGATTTAATAATATTAGTGGCTTATTTGGCAGAGAAAAAGTTGATTTGGGCCACCTAAAAACATTTATAATTTATACTATGTTCTTCTTGTCATATGATTAAAATAAAAGTATATAAGACCCATAACAAAGAAGAAACAAAAATTCATAAAATGAAAGGAGCATGGAAAAATATTTTTTTTTTGGAAAAAAATTAGAAGAAGACACTAAATAATAAAAAATTTAGAGAAATGCTAAATAATCATATTAGCAAATAAATTTTAGATATTTATGAAAAAGTGCAAATAAAAAAAAATCTGAAATCTAAATAATATTCAGTAAAGATATAACCATAATAATACATGGTGCCGATTAATTTCCGGGCTATAATTTTTGGAGTTGATTTGCACAATTCTCATACTTTCAGAGCAATTGAGTTGAGCCGATCATCTTAAGCATCAACAAACAAAGTGGCGGAGTTTATATGTTTCTAAAAATAAGGGGAGTAAATGTATGTTAGGATAAATCTTAAAATTTTTTATAATTTTTGTTGAAATTATTTGCTGAGATGTGCATAGTTGGCCCAATTGTCCGATAGAATTTAACTATGAGGTTAAGAAGAAAACCTATGTGAGAAAGTAGCAATTTGCATCACTGTATTGTAGTCTCGATTGCAATTCTTTATTTATTTTTTTCTGGAGGGACGATTTCAGATCTTGAATTGGGGACAGAAACTAGTATAGTACTAGTAGTAGCTAGAGGTGCTTTTTTAGTTTTAACTAAAACCGAATAAATGAATTTATTTAACTTTTGATGTTATGTATTAATAAATGAATAGACCGAATCATAAGAAAAAATAGAAATAAAAAAAAAATTCAGTTATTCTGTTTTTAATCGAAATAATTAAACTTTATATAAACACATTTCAAATCTCAAACTTCTATCACATATTCCAATTTAAACAAACATTTCAATTACATAGCACAAACATCTATAAACCATTCTAAATCAAACATCACATACAAACACATTGCAAATATTCATCATATATATAATCCTTTCCAAATTTTAAATATAAATACTAATAAAATAAAAAATTATTTATTTCGAACAACCAAATTTTGGTTGAAGCAAACAAAAAACTAAACTGAATTTCTATATATATTTTCAGTTATAACCAAAAACTAAAACTATATCTAAAAGCAATAAAAAAAAAAGTAATATTTTTTTCAGTAATTTAATTATTTGAAATATAATCAAAATTTTGCTTATCCGTAGGCGTAAGCTAGTAGTGGTAGACTACCTCTTCTACTTATGGGTCGTATCGTACCTCAAGAAGCGAAAAATGAGCCTAACCGCAGCGAATTAGAACTACCGTACCCTCCAAATTCCAAAATGCCAAAAGTAAACAACCCCCAGCCCATTGGCTTATCCCCTTAGCCTCACTCACACTCCCACCCACCTCAAAATCTCGCAGTTACGGTTTTCGTTCATTTCCTCTCCCCGAGGCAGCTGAAGAGATGCCGCCAGTAGTCGTCGATGCCGAGTATCTGAAGGAAATCGAAAAAGCTCGTCGCGACCTCCGCGCTCTAACCGCCTCCAAGAGCTGCGCTCCTATTATGCTCCGCCTCGCGTACTCTTCTCTTGCTCTCTCTATCTGTCTGTTTCTTTCTTCGGAAAATGCCGGAAGTATGGAAAGTATGCTTGAATGATTTTACAGTACATATATAGTGATAGTATGAGGATAAATCGTGTTTTCCATGTGTCGATCGATTGATGTTTTAAGCTGATTTCCTACTCCTACGTGTTGTTTAAGGTGGCATGACGCTGGGACTTACGATGTGAAGACCAAAACCGGTGGACCAAACGGTTCTATAAGGAACGAGGAGGAGTACTCGCATGGATCCAATAATGGTTTGAAAATCGCTATTGATTTGTGCGGTGGGGCTCATCTTCCTCTTTTCTATTCCCTGGTTAGCATGGATTCTGGTTGTGCTAGCGTTTTGAGCTGTAATGTGCGTCTTTCAAGGTCTTCCTGGCTTTCGCTCCACCCGTAATGGGCCTACTTATCATGCTTGTGGCCTACAGACTCATGAAAGATCTTTTGTTTTGACATGCTGGAAAAATATGTGCCCCTCTTTAAGAACATAGGATTGGGTGAAAGTGGAAGAGGTGGTAGCAATTGTGTAGGTCATAATGTTGCAAGAGGTCTATAATAAATTGCTTTCTCCTACCTGAGAAGTGAGTCCCAGCTGTTTGCTTCAGTTTTACTTTGAATAAGTAAAATTTTATTGAAGGTCTCTTTTTCTAGTTTGACTGTTTGAGCCTCATTACTTTTTGAAAGTTTATTGTTACAATTTACGCCATAACAGATCATACAGTTAGATAAATTTCTGTATGTCAGAAGTATCTGAGGATCTGATAGTCTTATTGTTATTCACCGGTCATTTCATCTTGATGAATCTGAAAAGCCATTTTAGAGGTTTTATTTTAGTTATTGTTTCCTTTTTTGTATCTCAGAAGCGGTGAAGGCTAAGCATCCAAAGATTTCATATGCAGATTTATATCAGGTAGTCAAGGCTTATCTTTAAACATAGATGGGCATTTGCTTCCATACCAAAAAAGGGAAATTATGAAATATTGCTTCATTGTGCATGATACTGCTTTGAGTATACTGCTGCTTGCTTATGTGGTGACGGAATGATTTGTGCCCATATTTTTTGGGTTATCAGCTAGCTGGTGTTGTTGCAGTTGAAGTTACGGGGGGACCCACCATTGATTTCGCACCGGGGAGAAAGGTATGATGGAGGAACGGGCTTTGTTTGTTTATTTGTATTGTGAAAAATCATGCTGTTTGTTTTGAAATGGACCATGCTTCCTGTTAATGGTATTTCATTTAACTGTTCCTTTGTTAGGACTCAACTGTCTGTCCTGGGGAGGGACGACTTCCAGATGCTTCAAAAGGTAGCAACTTCATTAATTCTGTGTTTCCTTTCGAGTAACTTTGATTACTAACACGGTCATACAAGTTGACAAAAATGCCTGTACTGTGTGCTATTTGGCTCTATTTGTCAGATCCAGACAGATGAAAGGTCTGTGCTACCATGTTAGTTTGTCTTTCTGTGTCTTCTTTTCTACTGCTCTGTTCTCAGAGATAGATATGAAACTCGTTATCTGAGTTATGAAAGCAAATGTTATCAGACAGCTTTGTTCTTTTATGTCATAATATTTGCTAAACACGGATGCTGGTGTTATGATCAGAGGGAAATTTTTGAACAGATAAATTCTTCCAACTTAAATATTTTAGGGACAAATGACTTCCAAGTGACCAGTTTTTATTTGGATTTTATTCTGCTTGTGCCCTTGAACTCATGGGTTACTTTCTCAAATTGGAGAATCGAATCAGTATGATAGTTGGTAGCTTCGGGCAATCTTGTCTTTCAATGATACGATGCATCATGTTCAATACGTGTCATAAAACTTCCTTTTCCTGCAACCTATTCCCTACACTGCTCCAAAAATATTCAAACAACTTCTTTTAGTGTGGGATATATTTTTTGTTTTGGCGTGTAAGAATAATGTCAAGTTTTTTAAAGTTAGTCTCCACTTGGAGAGATAGTTTCTTCTTTATTGATTAATTTTAAAACTTAACAGTTGTTTTGTTGTACTGATTGATTTTCAAAGTTAATAGTGGGTTTGTGAGATAATATTTAAGTGATTAAAGGTGTTTATTTTTGTGTATATATATATATATATATATATATATATATAATGGGGCAAATAGAGTACAAACCCTCATAGTTATTTCAATTGATTGATTTTCAAAGCAAACAGTCCTGCTGTGCTGATTTATTTTCAAAGTCAACATTTATTTTGTTTTTTTTCTCTTATGAATTGTTGTTGCAGGTGCGCAACATCTTAGGAATGTCTTCTACAGGATGGGCTTGTCTGACAAAGATATTGTGGCCCTCTCTGGGGGGCATACTCTGGTAAATTTCTTTGTGAATAATTTTTTTTTTTGTTTTTCTAACGATGCATGACATATTGGTAATGGGATAATGGATTCCAATTATATTGCTTTGGCTTTGGTATAGGGAAGAGCTCATCCAGAGAGATCAGGCTTTGATGGCCCTTGGACTAAGGAACCCTTGAAGTTTGATAACTCCTACTTCCGGTAAGATTAATCTGGGCTTCAAATTGCTTTACGTACATTTGTTCCCATTTACATTGAATCTATGGCATTACCAGTTGTGACTACATCCATGACTTGAAATTTCTGCATTAGGGAGCTGCTGCATGAAGAATCTGAAGGGTTGCTGAAACTTCCAACTGACAAAGCTTTGCTGGATGATCCTGAGTTTCACAAATATGTCGAGGTTTATGCAAAGGTAGCCTCAGCAAATTTTAATTGAAAATGAGTTTCATCTCTCCAAAGTACAACTTGCAATCCTTTATTGGGATGCATTAGTTAATCTTTTAGACAAACTGTTTTGAATTCCTTTTACACTGCCGCTAGATATAGGTGTACTCTAGGCCCAAATCTAGGACTCGGAAAGTCTGGCCCAATTTTTCTTTTCTAACAGGTTGTTTTTTAGTGCAAGGCGACCTCTGCTAGCCAAAATTGTACTCCAGCTTTATGCTTTATTGTTTATTTTTTCTATCTCCTAAAACTAGAAGGTAACAACATATATATGTACTTATTGACAATTTAGCACCCGAATATATGAAGTACTTTCACTTGAAAGATACATTTAGAATGGGAACCAGCCCAGTCCTGTTCACCACAGGTTCATACGCACATGTCCTGGTTCCTGAAAATTCAAGCCCTGAACTGGCCAGGATGTTGGCAGGTCCAGTGTACACTTCTGCTGCTGGATATTGAGTCTCATGTCATTTCCTGCATACTGAGAGCAGAACCCGAATCTTAGCAGTTGGGTTGATTGTAGACCCTTGGATTTGGTAGCATGTGTTCTCGTGGTCATGGTGGTGCCATGAATTTATCTGGAGCCTTTCATAGAACCAAACCTGTTATTTTTAAATGATCAGGATTCAGGAATCAAATTAGGTGACTGCATATTCTTAAATAATTAATGAGGTCTTCTCTGGTGTTTATGCTCAAGAATTCTTCAGACATGCCTAGAAACATTGGGGAATCCAGATTTTACGGTAGCTGCCATGCAGGGTGTAATCTAGATTTGCACAAATATAAAATATTGAAGGGCTCCTTCGACATTTTGGCTGATGGACGGTCAGATGTTGATCAGAGTCCTTCAGCAGTTTGGCTCATTGTTTAGGTTTAATTTGCATACCAGATTAGTGATGTTTGTGCCTTTTGTCTTCATGTTGGTGTTTGTCAGGATGAGGATGCATTCTTCAAAGACTATGCAGAATCACACAAGAAGCTCTCAGAACTTGGTTTTAGTCCCAACTCATCCCAAGTTAAACCAATCGTGAAAGACACTGTGATATTGGCACAAGGCGCTGTTGGTGTTGTGGTTGCAGCTGCAGTGGTCATCTTCAGCTACTTGTACGAAGTTCGCAAAAGAATGAAGTGAAGGATGGTTGATTTCTTGACCTACCGAGAAAGATATGCAGCTGCCGGTGCATGACATTTGCTCTAATAATCCAGCTATTTTGTAGTTGTATCTCTCCTTTACATCTCCAGGCACCCACCTTATTGACCGTCATTTAGATACTCTATATTCAAAGATGAAAAGAGAAAAGCTTTGCCCTCCCTGAAGGAACCACAAAAAAAAAAAAAATGAAGAAAAGCCTGTTGCTGTATGTGTCGCTACCAGACATGGAAGGTGTAACTAAAAGTAGTGTGTGGCGAAAGCAACTAGCTGTATTGAATTATCAATAATGCGAATTGGTGCTTTCGTAGTCGCAGGAAATGTTGTCCTCCTCAATTCTTCAAGTGGGTCACTGTCACAGGCGAAGGTTGGGGGCACCACCCACATGGTTTGGGGGACAACCAAGGAGGTAGGTGGTGTCCTTCCGTTGGACAAACAGCCCCGGGTCCAGTCGCATCCTCTACCTAAGCACATGACTTTTCACGAGATGCTCTGCTAGCCTAGCTCTCACCACACGAACGTCATGATTCTTGCCCGGTCCGTATCAAATACCTGCAATTTCGTTGCCCCAGGCACGTTCTTGTTGACATTTTATCCACGTTTGTAATGCCTATTAAGTCGTTTTAAATAACTGCATGACTGAATTGATCTCTAATCTCAGGTGGAAGTTCTTTGAAATCAAACAACTTGTCCATTTTTTTTTTTCGTTCGTGCCCTGTTTGTTTCTCTGTTTTAAGGGGGGAGAAAAGCAGGTCAGGGAAGAGTGGTTAATGGTTTGGACAGGGGCCTTAAAAGTGGGGTAATGGTGCCGAATTGACCTAACCGATTGGTTAATTGTTGCTATCGGCGCAGTGCAATGGAAACAGGTGACGCATGATCATTAATTGTCCTAGGTATGTGTTTTCATTCGGGTAAATTTAATCACCAAACTTATTTTTGTCTCTCAAATAAGTTTCTTTAATTTATTTTGTTAAAGCTCCTTACATCATATATTGTATCCTAATTGGATTAACCATTAACTCATATAAAATGTTGTTGCAGCATCAAATAATACTAAAATAAACCTTAAAACAACATCTTTTATCCTGTCATTTTGATCATTAATTCATAGAAAATATTGATGTAACATTAAATAACACAAAAATAAACCTTCAATTTGTTCTAGTGAAGTATATTATCTCATATAACATGTTTTAATTAGGTCATTCTCCTCACTTTAACCGGTAACTCATAGAAAATGCTAATGTGACATTAAATAACACTAAAATAAACTGTAGAATAATATATTTTATTCTGTAACTTTTCCAATCAACCATTCTAAAATCTAAGATCCAATGTATACCGATCATACCCTTAATACCTGTGATTCCAAAATTACACGCATAATAACGACCTCCGCCGAATCAAAATTTTCCCTGCCCTTTCTAGCTTTTCCTTTGCCTTCTTTCAACGAATCCCCTCCAATGTAGGATAGGTTGAAAAAAATTAGAGCCAAGATCTTAAGCATGCTGGGTCCGAAGGACAAATCCAGCTTCTACAATCTTTGCCACCAATAGTCAGCCGATCACTTTCCTGATTTATCACATCCTATTACCTTTGTTCATCGATGTCGGATGCGCTTACTCCATTCCTTCAGACTCTTCTACTCCCAGTCAGCCACTGTCCTTTATATTTGCCATAGTTTCCTAAACAGTTAAACCGATGGTCATGAGGGAGATGAAAAAAATAACACAATGCATTCGATCGAATTACCGGGTCTGCCACTATTTTCAGAGAAAGATATTGCTTCCCCCCTTCTCGACCAATCAGTACCACGTTATCTCTTCAATCTTCCACGAACACATTTTTGGTGCTCGAAGAAGAACCTTGTCCACGTCTCTTTCTGAAGCTTTGTTGTTCTGCCAAGGGAGATATTTTATGGGTTACCCGACTCGGGTCGAGATTTCCTATGGATGCTCTAGGCAACAAATGATAGAGAAGAAAGATTGGTGGAGGAGATGAAGCAACGACAGTAATGACAGTAGCGGATAATCTGCCAAATTCGAGAGGAAATTTCCTTCGATCTTGTTACCTTCCTAGTTCCACCGCCGTTGTCAGACAGAGGCTTCAGGATCTCAATAACCATGAGGTTGTTCTTCAAAAAATCTACGTGTTGGACTCTGGAAATGGGAAGAACTAAGGGCCAATTCGTTTCAACTTTAGCGAATTGACTACAAAATGACTTTTTCTTATTTTTACATCTTTTTTACTTGAAACTAATTTTAATTAAAAGCCAATATTATGTAGCTACAATAATCAATTAAAAATATAATTTTTATAATCTTACTAATTTTTTATGAATTTTTCTAGTTTCAAGTCTTAAAAAAGAAAAATTCATAAAAATTTAACAACATCCTAAAAATTTACTTTCAAATTGATTATTGCATCTACATAACATTAACTTTCAAATGAAATTGGTTTCACGTAAAAAAGATGAAAAAGTTAAAAAAAGTCAGTTGACTTTAGACGAAACGAATTGGCCCTAAGACTCAAGCGTCTCAACGAGTGACCTCTCATTGAGTTCAACAACCATAAGAGATTCAATTCGTCAAAAGTGGATTTCGAAATATACCCAAATAGATTATTGTTCTTTAGAGTACATTCCAACAAGTTAGTCGGCATCTTTGGCAGTGATCTAGTGATTTTGTTGTAGGTCGGATCAAGTCTGCCCAAGTTGGAGAGCGATCGAGTTCCATGGACGTTTACAAAGGCCAAGAGAGAGAATTACACGATAGGTCAAGACTTAATGGATATTTTGGGCTCTGTTAAGTGAAAAATCTCACATAATGACCATGTTGGTGAAGGGTTTATGTAGTGATGAAAATGACCCAATTAAAATATGCTATACGAGTAAGAGATATTAATGAAAAAAATTGAAAATAGAAACCCATTAAGAAGCTAGTCACCCAATAAAACTTACGCTGTTTTCATTTTATTAATCTTGTGACATTATATGGGACTCTTATTTCTGAAATCACCTTACGCCCGCACCCTGCCTATTGTTCAATGATAGAATTGCATCGGATATCTGCAAGTGTCATCTCAAACCACGAAGAAATGATTTAATTATAAAATGATTGTGGTTCACTGATCAATATAATATTATTAATCTAGTCAAAACTAGCTTAAACTTGAAAAGACAATAATACATTCGGACCAAGAGCCAGTTGACGTACGCTAACTGCAAATGAATTGATACACATGCACACACTTTTTTTTATCAATTTGTGTATAAATTGGAAATCTTAAGCATTTCCATATAATATAACAAATGCATTTTATTCAAAAGTTTTTAACAGCTCAAATTTTATTGGAGAAACTATAGAAGAAAAAGAAAAAGGAAGTTACAGATCAAAGTAAATTTGGAAATTTCTTTTTGTAGAGGGAAGAAGGCCAAAGAGAGAAAGGGGATTCAGTATCGAATCTCATCTTAACCATTTATTTAATACATTAGTTATTAAAATGAATTTTACACACATATACACACAAAGCGGGAGCGAAAACATGAACAAAAGGAAGTGAGAAGAAAAGAGGGCAAAGAAGACGATTACATGAATAAAAGGGAGTGTTCTAGAAGGAGAAGTGAAAGCTTATTCTCTCTAAAAAAATTCTAGAGATGAGATTTGAAACTGAAATTTCTATTTCTATGGAGCAAAAATCCTTTTATTTACAAGTTGAGTGAGGAAACTTTGAAAATGTCATTCGCATAATTAACTGAAATCGGACATTAGAATTCGTGAAGAAATCTTGTGGCGCATTTCAAATTGGAGAACATTTTCTAGTAAATCGTCACAGGGATTAAAACAACTCCTATATATATAGTTCATTTGGAAAGGTGTTATTCTTTGGATTGAAGGAGAACAAGCATGGCAGATTTTTGGAATTGGTGGAAGAAAAAAAACCTGGGCATTCGAGAATTATATATATATATATATATATATATATATGTCCCAAAGGAAGAAATTCGTCTGGGTGGAGGACGGTCGGTATAAATATAATTGAGAAGTAAGACGAAGATGAAAAGGATAGTCGGTGGCAAAGAGGTTTGACGATGGCGAGGAGGAGTCACTGCTGCATGTTGACAAGGCGTCGTTTGGTAAGGGAAGCAAAGTCAGATGAGACTGGGGATGGAGGGAGGTATCAAAGCAAATCAATCAGGATCGATAGCTGGCGATCGAGAGGCAGGATGATCATCTGCTCTATGGTGACAAATCTCAAGCCTCCTGGTGCCAGTGCAAGTGCAACCACCAACCAGGTTAGGGGTTCTCCTTTAGGCTTGGGCGTAGGTCCAAATTTGGGTATTGTTAGGCTGGTAGACAATAATATTAATTCTGGTGGATCTGCATTGAAGTATAGTGGGCTTCAGATTGTTTCTAAAAATGAATCTATTGGGTCACCTTCTTCTAGTTTTGGGTTAAATTACTGATAGTAAGATTAATTTAGAGGTGGGGGAATCCATTAAAAAGAACAGTTTTTTTTTTTTTTTTTAAATCTTCCCTGGGGTCTCACCATTTTTTAAGGTCTTGGACAAACTTTGAGGGCAAGATTGGGGGATTTTGTATGGTCATCAAAAAATTCAGCAACAAAAGACACCGGTTTCTTAGTTTGGGATAAGGAAAACTTTAGAGATGTGAATACCAATTTTTCTGATGAGTCATTTAATAATTGTGATAAAATAGCCTTGGATATTTTAGAGAATCTTGATAAGTCAAAAAATCCGAATAAGGGGTGAAGAAAGTCAGGGTTGCGGTTGAAAGGATTAGCATTGAAATGTGAATTAAAAATATTGGAATGAAAATCAAAGACTAGACTTGTCTTTCTTCTTTTTTTTTTTATTATGCTTTTTGGGTCTTGGAGGTGGTGGATATTGAGGTTAAAAGTTGCATTTTCTTGTTGTTGATGTGGAATGTTTGGTTCATTCAGAATTAGGGAGTTTTAGTCATGGTTTTCTGGTTATTTTTTATCTTGGGAATTCATTGTCCTATTATTGCTTGAGGGTGATATAGTTCCAGTATTTTATTTTGCAACTAAAAGTTGTCTTTTCTAATTTTATTAATAATATTTATCTCAGCCGTTCAAAAAAAAAAAAAAGCTACTACATGAATAACATAGCACTCGTATATATAGATTATGAAACCAAAAGAAGGAAATAAAGAAAACTACTAGAATAAATAAAAATAATTATTATTATTAGTTTTTGAATTTATTAGTTTACGAAAGAAGTCTCCAATGTAATTTCTCGTAACGTCTCTAGGTCTGCAAAATGTGCTAGAATCCTTTTATTTTTCTTTTGATATTGGTGCTTAAGATAATTGAACAATTATATTTTTTTGCAATTTTATAAAGGCTTTTAGTAACTTTTGAGCAATTTTTTTGAAGAGACAGAGAGAAGCTAGCTTAACTAAAAACAGTTATGCAGAGGGGAGATATTTAAAATTATACCTGAAGTAAATTATGTACAAACTCTTATAGCATATTATTTGTAAGACTTGTATAAATGCAACGCCAAGGGGCAGACCAGACCAGAAAAGAACTACACCAGAGAATGAAACCTTGAACAGTAGCAGGGTTCAACACCAGAAAAGAAGTTTGCGAGAAAAGGCAAAAAAGGTAGGTGGAAAAATTACAGACAGATTACCAGTACACAATACAAGTGGTCCTCTCCCCTTGAAAACAACCCCTCTGCTCATGATCCTTACTTAGCCCTTGGCGTCCACTTGAATTTCATGATATGAGCGAGCGAGCGAGCGAGCACATGTGGGCTGTGGCGGTGGTGGGTAACAAATAAGTAGGCAATTTTGGAGATGGCCATATTATATGGATGGGTAGATAACAACAAATAAATTAGGCTGAATCAAATCAACCTTCCAATCCCATCCCTAACTCTGCCCCTCTTGCCCAAACTTGCACCATAAGGCTTTTAAATCTCAGGGCAAGTGAAATAAAACAAAACAAAAAGTGGAAGGTGAACCAAAGCCCACACACAACCACACCCTATCTTTTTCCCCTCCAATTCCCCACCCTTTTCTGAGCTCAACCTCCCAAACCTTCTAGAAACCCTCTCTCTCTCTCTCTCTCTCTCTCTCCCTCTGCCCCAGAAATACTACCAAGCACTCCCACCAATAGAATAAAGGAGCACAACAACCATCCCTAGTCCACAATATTTACAAGAATGACCAATTCATTTGGATATTTCTTTCCCAGGCCCCACCACAACCAACTCAGACAACAAGATCTCTTATGACTATATCTGTATGCTGTTTCCCTTTTTCTTTGTTAACAACTTTTTTGTAAAGACATATGCAATTTGGGTGCAATATATTGAACAGTGAGTTTAATATGGGATGGGTTTTGGTACATGTTTTTTCAAGGGTGTGATTATGAAACCTAACTAAACCCAGTACTAAACCTAAAATTATCCCCCGTTTACGCAAAGGAAAAAATTAGCAACACAATAAATAAAAATAGCAAAAGGCCTTGTCATTGTGGGTAGGGCCGGAGTGAGAAGATCACACCTGTCTTTCTCCTGCTCGCCCATACTTTTAATACCTTACCTTGTACCTACCTTAGGGTAACCCACACACACTTAAATGTCATGTTAGCTTTTTTTATTACTGGTAAAATTGAAAAAACAATCATTTGAGCAGGAGTAGCAAAAAAAATACTAAAAACTTGTTACACGTTGATAAAACTTGTATAAAACACTTACTTCTATAAAGTATGTGTGTATAGTCTCTACAATTTTATATATGTCGTTCTGTTTTGGATTAGTGTCAACGATTAGTATTAAAATTTTGAAAAAAACTATCTAAGGATAATTTTTATCATTTAATTTTAAGTATTTTTCTCTTAATTACTAAATAAATCACCCAAAACTCTAATATTAATCATAAAAACTATTTCCAAACAGCACCTATAGTACATACAATTAATTAGTCATTTAAATTTATTATAAATGAATCCTAGTCCAACAATAAATAGTAGTAAGTATTAAAAAATCAATTAAAGTTAGATAATAATCAATTTATTTTTACATATATGAAAAAAAAAAAAAAATCATGCAGGTGTAGTATCTGTCTGTGTCTTGGTACAATAACTGCCACCAGCCACTCCCACTCTCTAACCTGTCTCACCAACTCGCGTCTAGAAGCATTTACCTTCTTCCTTGCTCTCCGAGTAATTTAGTCAAACGCCTATAAAGCAACCTCTCAAGCTTCCGGCCTTATTGTTCCAGCAACCGCAGCCCCACCCCCACCACACCAAAAGCAACGAAGAAACAGAGTAACAAATTCGATTCTCTCACTTGTATTTCCACCATCGCTTTTCCCCTGTTCCATGATTTTCTTCTATACACCCGAAACAAAAAGTGATCGACTTGCAGAATTCCAGTTCCAACTAGTGCTTGTGCTTGCCCCATTCCCCACAAATGGGTAGGTCTCCGTGCTGCGAGAAAGCTCACACCAACAAAGGTGCGTGGACCAAAGAGGAAGACGATCGCCTCATCGCCTACATCCGAGCCCACGGTGAAGGCTGCTGGCGCTCGCTCCCCAAAGCCGCCGGCCTCCTCCGCTGCGGGAAGAGCTGTCGTCTCCGCTGGATCAACTATTTGAGGCCCGACCTCAAGCGTGGCAACTTCACGGAGGAAGAAGACGAGCTCATCATCAAACTCCACAGCCTCCTCGGCAACAAGTAAGCAAAGCCTTCCACCAGCTGTTTGTTGAAATTCCATCAAGGCCATTCTGATGTTCAAGTTCTTTTTTTTTACTTTTTTTTATTTATTTCTGACACAGATGGTCGCTTATAGCTGGTAGATTACCGGGAAGAACCGATAACGAGATCAAGAACTATTGGAACACGCATATAAGAAGGAAGCTTCTGAACAGGGGAATCGATCCTGCCACTCATCGGCCGCTGAATGAGGCAGCAGCGGCTCATGAATCGACGACCATATCTTTCAGCAGCGCAAAAGAAGCGGAGAAAGAGAGGAAAAGCAGCTCGGCTGGCTTGATCTCGTGCAAAGACGAGAAATTCCCAGTTAAAGAGAAGTGCCCTGATTTGAATCTTGAGTTAAGAATCAGCCCACCCTATCAAATTCAAAACCAGCCTCCTCCTGATTATAAGCAGCCGCCATTGAAGACCGGAGGCAATACTCTCTGTTTCGCTTGCAGCTTGGGGTTGCAAAACAGTAAAGATTGCAGCTGCAGCAGCCTGGGTGTTCCTAGCAGCAGCGGCAGTAACAACAGTGGGTATGATTTCTTAGGCTTGAGAAGTAGTGTCTTGGATTATAGAAGCTTGGAGATGAAATGAAAATTACTAGTCTTTAAAGAACACGAGGTCAAGTGTATTTCGGACTCGGAGGTTATGTACTTGAAAGAATTAAGAGGAATGAGGAGACAAGTTTGTTAATTATTACTTTGAAATCTCAAAGATCTTCGCCTTAATCTTTCAATTTGTGTCGTATTACTGTTGGTATTGCATGTTACTACTGTACAGGGAAAAAACAGCTGGCCTACTACAGCTTTAGCTGAACAGTGTTGTTGAAGTTGGAAGTATTCTATTAGATTTAGATTAGATCCATTCATTTGCTTATACTACCACTCTAATTAACAACAGAACAACAGTTAGCCAGATAGGGTCAAGCCAAGCCAGTCATACATCCCATACATATGTTGGGATTGGGAATAGCTTCACTAATTCTGATTTTCAAACCCAAGTTGAGGGGAATCAAATGGAAAGGATTAGATTCTGATTTTCTTTATTTGATGTCGATTGAAAAAGTGATATTTTTTTCTCTTGTTTTCCAGTTTCTCATAATGACCCAATTGATCTATTTGCATGGATTGCAGAATTTCCTCCCAAGCTTCCGAAGAGAGAAGAAACTGGAGGAGGAGAAAAATCTTTGAAAAAGCATCCGTAGCTAGTAGGAGTCCCTTTTTTTTTTCTTGAGAGAGAGAGAGAGAGAGAGAGACTTGTGGAATGACCAATGCGGAAGCGGATGGATTCATGCGAGTCAAGGGGGGAGGATTACAATTGAGATAAACCACTATTTTATTTACAATTTGATTTTTCCATTTTTCTTTGGCCGGGGTATCGTATACTATCCATGACTATTATAAGGAGTATCTGTTAGCAGTAGAATTATCTATTCTCTTTTTCTTTTTTTCTTGGGAAAATTTAAATGCATGGAATTTCGTTTGGAGGGGGAAAATGGAATGGATAAGCTTTGAGAGGATGAGAGACGAAGAGGGATGTGGTGGTGGGTAACCAACAATAAAAGCGTCATAAAAACTAAATAAAAGGCGTGAAGAAGCTAACTGTCCGGAGTATAGTACCAGCTTTCCGGTTTCTACCAACCTAGCATTAATCATCTTAGCCATGAACCGAGCCAACCTCTTAACCTAATTATTCCCATAAAAAAAATCAATTAATTAATTCTAGTTAATGACTTTTCCGTGTAGAGAAAGAGCAGTACCTCTCAACCTCAGATGTGGAGAAGAGACTCGTTTTATTATTATACAGTTGTTTTCGTGTGTGTATTGAAAGTATATATTTGTTGCATTAGAAGGTTTGAAATTAAAAACGTTTCACTTCAAATGGGTAAAAGAAGTCAAAGGAATAGAATCTATGATACATACATGACATACATGGACGGATGTAGCAGCAGACAAAGATTAATATGGAAAATGAAAGTATTAGTTAGAAAGAATCAATATGAGGTTTGGTCGGGCTGGGTTCCAGAACATGGCCGGCCAGCACAAGACAGGACAGGGGGCCAAGACTTAATGTATATTTTTACTTTTTCTCTCTTTCTTTTCAAGGGCAGTTGAAGTTGGTAACTTTTCATCTATATATTAGTACTAATTAATATATAGAGTTGCAGAGCTCGGGATTTGAAGAACCTTCAACAGTACCAGGGGTATATATACGTGGAGCCAACATCTATTGACCCTAGGAGTGGGATTCATCAAATTTAAAAGTGTTTCCCAGAGTTTTAACCTGTGCTTGCAGTTGCAGGAGCTTTGGATATTACTATTAGCTTTCAACTTCCAAAGCATCTGCGGAAGATTTGGAGCTTCTGTGATCTGTTGATACTCCCAGTTGTTTTCTTTGGCCTCCATTGGACTGGCACCAGAAGAAATACTTGTTCTAAAACAGCGGGTCAGGAGACTGGAGAGAAGAAATAAATAATTTATCCTTACAACACTTTCTACAGAAATAATAAACTTTTTATTGTTCTAATTAAAAAGGGAAAATTTATCTTTAAAAAAATTATCAAATATTAGACCTAGGGCCTAAGGTTGTTGAACTTAAGTCTTATCTTTTTGGCATAAATAGGGATGGCCCATAAATTACAGTTGAGAGTACTATTCTACTCAATTATAGTACTCCCGGTTGATTAGGATATGCAAAAACTTCTGGAGCGGTAGCTGAAGAGGATCCAGACCTGACCAAAGCCCGAAAGGCACCTACAAATTTAAAAAGGCCAGATCAAGACAAAAGGATGACCTCATAGCAACAAACAACTAAACAATTTAAATGTATACAAGTCCATGTTCAAAAACAACGTTACAAGCTTAGGGCATAAAATCTGAAAAAGAGCACAATCGGTCTCAAACATTTAATATCATTACAAATGGTTATATGATAGTTAATAAATTTAAATGGTTAAATATTTTTTTATAAATTCAAATTATGCACAAATTTTTAACCATTGATTGATTATTTAATCTGTCAATTTTTTTTCCTCCTTGTCAATTAGATTTCTGTATCGATTCAGTTTTCCCTAAAGTTATAAACCAATATGTAAGAAACTATAAATATTTGGAACCAATTTAAATTACAATGAAATAAAAATTATTGTACGATTTGAAATGACAATAACAGGTTTACGATTTGGTGCTTTTTATCCGCATAAAACAAGGAGGTACAATTCTACTATCAGCTAAAATTGGTTTAGTTTATACTCTCGTGTACTGATTACTCCATCCCTCCAACCTATTTCGCTCCATTTTTTCTTTTTGAGCCATCTCTAATTTTTGTAATATTTTCATATTTAATAATTAACTTTACCATACCACCCTTTAAATTATCATCTTAATATTCAATTTTTTCAACTTTATTGATTTACGAGCAAAACATTAATTCACCTAAATTTTTATAACATTTTAATATTCAGTAACTTACTTTACCATGCCATCAAATTATCATCTTAATATCTAATTTTTTCAATTTTCTTAATTTATGTGCAAATCATTAAGGACAAAAGAAAAAACAACACACAATTTTTTTGTATTTTCTTATCTCTGTGCTAAACCAAATGGCACAACATTGATGGGATAGAGGAAAAATTATTGTATTATATGCCAGTTTGTTAGAAATTAAATTTAATACATCATTATGCATTATTTATTATATAAGGTGATTGTTTATCCTATTCTTTAAAAATTATATAGTTTAATTTAAAGTATTTTCTATGAAAAGTTTTTTTATTAATTTTTAGTTTATCAAACTCAAAAAGTAAAAATTACTTAAAATACTCAATTGTAGGAAAAAATATTTTAAAATAATTTTTTGAACTTCTTAAAATATAAGTTTCAATTAATTAATAATTTAAATAATTAATTAATTTATATGAATAATGTGCATAATAAAAAATTTAATTTAATTTGAAACAATTTAGTGATAAATCTGTTGGCTCAATAGTTTGATAGGCTAGCAATAATTAGTAGCAATAAATATTTCAGTTCCTTGAATTTTATTTTGTTTCTCTTTGTCTTTGCTAGTCGTTTGACATAACTTCTGTATCGAAAAAAACAAAAAAAATCATTCCACACAACAATTATTCCTCCGTCCGTCACATATTCTTTTAAGTATTTAATTTTTTTAAAATAATTTGACTTTAATTTTTTTATGCTATTATTTATTAGGGAAAGTTTAAAAATATATATTTAGAAAGTATATGTCTTTATTTATTGTTTATATATAAAATTTTAATTTATATATTAAAATATTAAAAATAAAAAATATATATTAATTATTAAATAGTAAGCGTTAAAAGACTTGAAGCAGAGAGGGTATTATATTTCAAAAATAGTGATTACCCTCGCAGAGGGAAAGGCATAAGCTAGATCTGGAGCTTGGGCTTGGCGCTCCTGAGGCTCGGAGAGATGGAAAAGGGTGTTACTTTTTCACAAATTTCTCCTTTTCAATTTGCTTTTTCAAAGGAGTTAGGTAGAGACATGGGAAGCTTCCAATGTGTACTCTTTTTCGCCACTCTCATCTTTTTCCACTCTAGTGTTCAAAAGAAAATTATTTAACAAGTCCTGTGTTGTTTAAAATACTACAAATGAAATGGATATATACAAAGTACCCCTCTATCTCTCTCTCTCTCTCACTCGACCCCCACTCTCATATACAGCTACGTAATAATTCTTCCAACTTACAAATATCTAAATTGTTGAACCCCCACCAATATCACACGCATGGCCTATCGGTTTTCTTCTAGATCTCTTTCCCTGCCTTGCCTAAACTATTGATTAGCTAATTATATGCTAAATAATACTATTAATGTCATGATGCCTCCTTTGGACATCATTAGTTAGTTTTATAGTCCTATGATGTGCTTCTTTTTTTTTAAAAAAAAAATAAATCTTAATTAGATTGACCTCCTTAAAAGTGTGAGGATGGATGATAGATAATTTCCTGATTAAAAGACTAGAAAGAAAGGTAAAAAAAATATAATTAGTTATAGATTGTCGCCTAAAAAATTATGTTAAATTATTAATTTTTTATAACCAGAATCATATTACAATTACTAATATTAAAATTAAGAAAGAAATATGTATTGCATAAAATTAAGGACTGGTAAAAAAAGTAAAAATTTGGAATTTCTGACTTAATTTGGATATATATTTCCCAAACTGCATGAGTTTTGAAGGCTTATAACTTAAACTAAATCTGATATAGTTCTAGATTAATTATTGAAATGAATCAACAACCTTAATTATATAATGCTAGCTGCTACATATATATGTAGCATATTTTTTATATTAGGTAGCAGATGAGATGTTATATTAATGTGTAATGAAATTGAGGAGGTAGAATAGAATGAATAATAATCATAAATTTGGTTAGTTGCGGACAGTAAATGCAAATCATCTGTATCATTCATGATTCCGGTACTTGGTACGGGTTAGGTGATACCTCAATCGGTTCGATCGATCGGTGTTATAAACTCATACGACTATATAGTGTCCATCGGTATATATAGATGCATGACATGACATGAGGCTTGTCTCCTAATTAACTTAATTTTTCTGATATTTATTTTACTGGGTTTCTGTAAAAATTATTAATCACATAGTTAATTAGATGTAGGGTAAGGCACGGTTAAAACCAGTGAATTAAACTAGTAGCTAGCTGTAGGCTGTAGCTGGTAAATTATGGAGACAGATAAATTAACGTCGACATCAAGACATCAGCCACGGCACTCCTTAGGCTTAGGCCATTTGGGGCGGCCGTCGATCCGGCGCCTGCCTCAACCCTCATGTGCCCGGTTGCGGCGCTGGGACCCCTACTCGTGTGGGCCCCACCTCACCAACTCTTTCTTTTCTCCATACTTCCCTCCGGTCGCGCTCAGTCTTGACCGACTACTTAAGATTAATTACCAATTGTCTCCCCAGAAATTACTTTATTTACTTATCTTTCTTTTTTTTCTTTTTCTTTTTTATGAATTCTTTATTTCTTCTCCATTCTTCTTCTTCTGTTTTGTTTTTTTTTTAATTCATTTTTCTGGTATGCTATTTATTTAGTGGTAAATTACAGAAGAAAAAGTCCCTGCACCAAAATTTAATTTTTCAACAAAATGCTAACAATAAAATTACTTAACGCTAATAATTGATAAAATGATGATGATGATAAACATGCTCATCCTTCTAATGATATTGAGCAATACAACCTAAAAAATAAGGGTAAGAAAAAGAGACAAATTTATACATATAAGAGAGACTAGTTTGAGACATTATTTATATGGAATTGAGATAGTAAGTCACTCCATTATTATTAAATTATTCTTTGTTGGCTTCATTTTATAGCTACTATTAGTTAAATATCTCTTTCAAGCAAATTTTGTTAGATTGAAAACCGTGCACTTATTGAATGCAGAGTAGAATTGGTTGAGAAGCTTTTTTTATTGTTCCATTTGTTGGAACACAAAACTTTCATTTCTTCTAGATTAGTTGTAATAAAAAATAGGCAGTAGACTTTAAATAGGAAAAGACAATTTATAGAATATAGTATATATGAAAAATTTTAATCATAGGAATAAATAGTAATTTTGGCCATTTTAAAAGCATTAATATATATGGAGTACATAGATTGAATGTAAAAGTAAATGTGAGAAAATGGTAAACCAAGATTCAATTATCATATTCTACTATAGTAACTACAAAACTCATGACAACAATGCTCATTTGGATCAATAAATGAAGTGGGATCTCCAAATCGTAAAAGTAAAAGAGGAATGAGAAAAGAAATATTTTAATATATTACATGAGTTGAAAAGTTTTAGTCTTGTTTTGATAAAGAATACCAGGAGTTAGGGAATCACCTTATCTAGAAAGAAACAAATTGTAATCTAGTTTGGAATTTTTAAAATGCAAAGTGAATATATAGTCACAATAATATAGAAAGTTTTGAGATTGAATTAATACAATTTATGATTCAATTGAATAGTAATTAAGGATGGGAAAAATATATAGATTCATATCTATCACTATAAGAGTAAAGCAGATTAGTGACTGAAGAAACAGTTATTGTCAGTTATTAATTGTGATTGACTAGTGATTGAAAGGTTCAGTAGCAAAATCATTAGTTGTTAATTGTTAGCGCTAAAATTAGCGATTGAATGTATAAGTCACTAGGTTTTTGGACTTTATTATATTAGCGACTAAAAGTTCAATGACTAGTTGCGATGGAATGTTCAGTCACAACTTTTTTTTTTTATTTTTTTAAAATTTTGAATGGCTTATATGTTTATATAGATAAGTAATTTATATCAGTGTACTAAATGTAATATTATATATATAGAACGCACAAAATGTACAAATAATTTGTAATATGAAAAATGTGCATATAAAATAGATATAAAATGAAAATTTAATATTATTAATTTAAAAATAATAAAATATAATAAAATGGGGAAAAATGAGAGAAATAGAGAAAGAGAAGGAGAAACGGAAAGGATAAGAGAAATAGAGAAGAAAGAATGAAAAGGAAAAAGGAAGAAGTAGAAATGGAAGAGGAAGAAAGAGAAAGAAAAAGGTTGAGAGAAACAGAGAAGGAAGAAGGAGAGAAGCAAAGAGGATGAGAGAAATGGGGAAGAAATAAAGAAAAAGAAGAAGGAGAAATGAGGAAGGAAGAATGAGAAAGAAGAAGGATGAGAGAATCAAAGAAGGAAAAAAGAGAAACTGAGAGTGAAGAAGGAGAAAAAATAAGCAGAAATAGGGGAAGGAAAGGCCGGAGCTGAAAGTTTTAATTTAATTTAACGACTGAAATAATGACTGAATAATGACTGATTTTTAAAAATATTATAAAATGTGTGACCAAAATTTAAAACTAGTGACTAAATATTTCAATCACTAGTCAGTCACAATAATTTTCATGGCTTACAAGTTAGCGACTGACTAATGACTGAACTAACTTCTGTCGCTAGTTTTAGTTACTCTATCACTTCCCACTTATAGTGTATAAAAGACAACAGTTTGAGACATTGTTCATATAGATTAAGATAATCAGTCAATTTGTTGTTGTTGAGATCTTTTTTGTCAGCTTTAATTGAATGCACGTAACTGTTGATTCAAAAAGTTAGAGTATTTGAACTGTTGATTACTCATGATTTCAAGAAGCACTTATTGGCAAGGTCTTTAATACCACAGTATACTACTTACCTGTACGTGGTACACATGTTTTTGTATTTTGTTGTTTTTTTTTTGTGCGACATATTGCAGTATATCATAATATTTTATTATATTTCACATATCGGCCACTTTTTATGTATATTTTGTCAGAATAACGCTGTATACCGCAAAAATACCCTGGAAAACATATCACAAAATCCCATTTTTTATGGGGCATATGTGAGAGATTTTTTTTTCATTTTACAGCAAATATAATACCTAATATGTAAAATAGAAAAATATAATTAATACACATAAATATATTACTCTCATTTACAAACTTTTTTTAGTCAAAACTTAAATTATATAACATAGGATGAATATGATGTTTTTGCATAATAAGCTAGGACACAAATGGCGTACTTTGAGCCACTCAGGAACTTAATGTGGTATTAGAAAATGTATTATTATTATTATTATTAAAGTGTTGTGCCTTTTTTATTTTCTCATTATTAAAGCATCTAACTCAAAATCAATTGTCAATGAATGAAAAGGCCTCATTAATATATAAAGCCTTAACTAAGACATTTTCTTTACCATGTGGGATTTCCTCACCCAGCATGCCCCCTCATGTGTAGGTCGTTTTGGCTATATCATAGATTCACATAAGTTATTTTTAGCAATACCTGGGGCAGTTTTAAACCTTGGCGTCTAATACCTTATTAAAGCATTCAAGTCAAAATCAATTGACCATGAGTGAAGAGGTCTTATTACTATATAAAGCATTGACTAAGGTATTTTTTGACCATTTGAGATTTTCCTACTTAGCACTTACGTATCAGAAAAATAATTTTTTTTTCTGAATAATATTTATCTTTCATTATATATAATTTTTTTTAATAATTTTTGTATAAAAAATACCATCTTTCATATATATTTTGTTTATATTTGAGAAATTATGATGAAAAAATTAGAATACATATAAAAAAGTGCAAAAAAAATTATTTGATGTATGGGATAATTACAATTTATCTCCTGAGGTTTAGATGAAATTACACGTTACCCATTCCTGTTTTAGAAATATACACTTTGCCTATGTTTTTTAGTGCAATCCAACAATAACTTCAGAAATCTTAATTTAAAGATTACAGTAGTTATTTTCTAGTAATTTTAATCTGTATTCTATTTTTTTTAACTATTAATGGACATTTTGAATTATCAGTTTCTTCTTTCTGTATTTCTTTCATTTTTTAAAATAGTATTTTTAAATATCAGTTAATTATAAAAAAGTGCTATATAGACTAAAATTGTTTAAATATAACAATTGTACAGTGTAAATTAAGATTTCAGAAATTGTTATTGGAATGTATTAAAAAATAGGGGGTAAATGTATATTTTTGAGATGGGGGACAAAGTGTAATTTCATTTAAACCTCAGGGGGTAAAGTGTAATTTCACTTAAATTTCAGTAGGAAAATTGTAATTAACCTTTAATTTATTTCATCTTAAAATAATACATTAATTTTTTTTTTTTGGTAAAAAAAGTAATGAAATGCGATGCAATATACCATATAGTGCACCTTAAAATAACGGCTTGTAATATATCTAATAATAATGCTATTTAATACTTTACTTATCAGGAGGGGGTTAACATCTTTCAGTCACCAGGAAAAGTAAATATAAAATAAAACAAAAACTTCCATGGTTGAAGCTCTGGCGAGGTACCCATCCCAACCAGGAGTCGAAAAAGAAAATCATAGAATTCATAATTTGGACGTCACAATAAAAGTATAAAGATTATGGTCATGGGGTTTAGTCAAAACCATGTTTATTGATTTTAAAGGCAAAATTCAACATACAAATGATTATATACGATTCACAAATTGAATTACACAAGGATCTGGTCAGCCGGAGTAGTCTGGTCTTCTATTTTGGGTCCAAGTTTCTACATCCGAGTCCAAACGAAACATTTTAACAACTACTCTGAAATATGATCACCAGGCTGGGCCTGGGCGGCTAACCAAATACACGGACAATTGCCGGTTTCAGAAAGTGCTAGCTACGTAGAATCGTGGGCAGTTGGGAATAAGAGAAGGTACCAATTGGACTAATTACAGACATTCTCAATGTTTCTATAAAAGTGCAGTTTACCACTTAAGTTTCGAAGTTCTACAATTTAACCACTGAATGTGAGTACTTTTTTTTTCACATTTGCAAATAAAAATTTTTCAGATGTTATATTAAATCTATATAGTACTTGTATTCTAATAAATTGAAATTTTCTATAATATCTTGATACTTAGTTAAAAATTTAAATCATCAAATTTTTCTCTATCTGAATATAAAACGTCTTCTCCTTCTTGTTGGTACTCAACCATTTGGGGCGATGATGCTGGAGTGTTATTAATTTTGGTTGTTCTTCCAAATTAAAGGAAGAATCCAACCATTTGTAGACGGAGTAATTTTATAAGAATGTGATTAAAACATAAGAGGTTTATGCATTTACTACTCATTATTATCATTTTATATGAATGAGTAATTTCTAAGAATGTGAGAAAAACTTAAAAGTGTAGTAAATTATAATTTTTATAGAAATGAGTAATTTCTTAAGAATGCAAGCAAAACTTAAAAGGTATGTATTTTAACTACTCATTATTATTATTTTTATAAAGCGAGTAATTTGTAAGAATGTGAGCAAAACTTTTAAAGATTTTTTATTTACTTCTCATTTATTATTATTTTTTATAGAAGTTAGTAGTTTCTTAAGAATAAAAGTAAAACTTAAAAGGTTAGTATTTTAACTACTCGTTATTATCATTTTTATAAACTCAGTAATTTCTAAAAATGTGAGTAAAACTTGAAATTTTTTTGTATTTACTACTCATTTGTTATGATTTTTATAGAAGCAAGTAATTTCTTAAGAATGTGGGTAAAACTTAAAAGGTTTTTGTTTGTACTACTCATTATTATCTTTTTTTTATAAAGTGAGTAATTTTAAGAATGTGCATAAAACTTAAAATATTTTTATATTTACCACCCATTTATTATTATTTTTATAGAAATGAGTAATTTCTTAAGAATGTGAATAAAATATAAAAGGTTTGGGTTTTTACTACTCGTTATTATCATTTTATAATGTGAGTAATTTCTTAATGTTAAATTTAAAAGACTTGTATATTTATTACTCATTATTATGATTTTTATAGAAGTGAGTAATTTCCTCATAATGTGAGTAAAAACTTAAAAGGTTTATGTATGCACTATCCAAGATTATTATTTTTGTAGAAGTGATTAATTTGCTAAGAATGTGAGTAAAACTTAAAATGTTTGTGATTTATTACTTATAAAGTTAGTAATCTTGTGAGAATTAACACTTCAAACGTTGATGTATTTAGTACTTATTATTTATTGTATTTGTGAAAGTAAATAATCTTATAAGAATGTGTGTAAATTCTAAAATTTATATATGTTTTTTTGCTACTATTATATTTATAAAAGTGAGTGATTTCATAAGCATGTGAGTAAATCCTAAAACATTTATATATTTACTACTCATTTTCATTATTAATTTGCATGACAGTGAGTAATTTTATAAAAATATGAGTAAAACTTGTGTTTGCAATTCATTGTTAAGTATAAAAAAGAGTGATCCTTAACCTTTAACTATTGTTTTATTTTAGTCTCAAACCTATCAAATGTTCTATTTTAGTCCTAAACCTATTAAAAATGTTCCATTTTAGTCCTAAATCTATTAAAAATATTTTATTTTAGTCCTCATTGGATAAAATATGTTAACTCAAAATATTCGTTTGATAACAACTTTTGCGATCATAATTTAAATTATTTGGTGACGGTTTTACAATAAATTTAATCTATAAAATAATTTTTCATAGTTAATAAAAATTTAAATCATTTTTTTTTTTTGTAAATTGAACTTATTTTATTCAAGAAAAAAATTAAACATTTAAATTGTCTATTCATTGTTAAAAAAAATATTAAACTGTTTAAATTTACTGGAAGACAGTTTCCAAATATTTAAATTAAAATTTCAAAATTTTGTGTTAAACAGGTATTCTGAGTTAATAAATTTTATCTAGCTAGTGATGTACCAAAATGAAACAATTTTAACAGGTTTAAGACTAAAACAGAACATTTTATGGGTTAAGGACTAAAATGAAATGACAATTAAAACTTAAGGACCATTTGCGTAATTTACTCATAAAAATAAGTAATTTTCCATGAAATAATTTTCGGTGATGTTATTTTGTTTTATTTTTTTAGTTATCTTTGTTTTGTTTTTTAGTTACCGACTCTATCACCTTGCTTCCCAAACTAATTTAACGGATAGGATGCACTTGATTCGGAATACTTAATATTGTCCATTGATCTGGGCTAACCTTATGGTGAGGCAAAAAATTCAAACCACTTCTTTTTTAACCTTTCTGTAAATTAAACTTATTTCATTCAAGAAGAAAAAAAATTACTAATTTAAATTATCTATTTATTATAGAAAATATTAAACTACTTAGGTTTACTGAAAGACAGTTATCGAATGATTAAATTAAAATTTCAAAATTTTGTGTTAAACAGTTATTCTAATTTAATGAATTTCATCTAGTGTAGTATCAAAGCGCAACAATTTTAATATGTTTAGAATTAAAACAGAATATTCAATAGATTTATGAATGAAACGAAATGAAAATGAAAGGTTAGGGATCATTTACGTAATTTATTCATAAAATAGGTACTTTTTCAATGAAATATTTTTCGGTGAAGTTATTTTGTTTTATTTTTTTAGTTATCTTTGAATTGTTTTCCAGTTACCTACTGTGTCAGGTTGCTTCTCAAACTAATTTAATGGCTAGGATGCATTTGATTCGGAATATTTAATATTGTCCATTGACATGGGTTAACCTCATGGTGAGGTCAAAAATTGTAACTTTACCGTAAAATGATCACTAAATTTTTTGACCTTACCATAAAGTCAAAGTTGATCAATGAACAAAATTGAATACGGCTATCAATCTCATCGTGGCCTTTGAATTATACACCAACCAACCGATGGAGCAGGTTTCAATCATAAGAAAAAGTAAATTAAATGGAACAAAAACGTGTATGTAACGAGGGGACGAAATAGCTTCGGAAACAAAACAATTTATAGAAGCAGTAAAACCAGAAATGTGTTCCGAACTTTCAAAGGATTCGGAAATTTAATTTTCAAATTAATATTCTCATCTAGGTTTTTGTTATTTCGTTTTGGCTACTGGAATTGTAAGAATTCGTGCACCTCTCGAGTAGGAGGATTGACGACGGAAGAGCTGAACAAGTTAGAGATGAAGTTTCATTTCGTGATGAATTTTGAGCACTATTGGCGGAGCAGTGTCGGAGGTTATTATTAGATCGAAAGGGCTCCATCATATGTGGAAAAGTTCAAATCCAGACTTGTTACAGTCCTGGGAGAGATTCTTTGTTGGAGATTCTGAACTCGTATTCTTATGTACATACAATTTTTTATGTCAAATATGAAAGTTTTTTACTTTTTCCGTTTTCCTCTCAGAATATTAGAACATAGGAAGCAGAACAGAATGACCATATAATCTTTCAAAGATCAAAACGATATAACTGAGATATGAAAGAAACGTATTATGTTATAATCATCATTGCAATAAATTAGATAGACAAACACATGATCAAACGACATCTTTTACGTTTTACTTAATTTTTTTTATGGAACTATTATTTTTTATATAAATTTTTTTATGGAACTATTATTTTTTATATAAATAGTAGTAATGGGTGTTAAGCATACACTTTCAAGATTTTACTAATATTCTTATAAAATTGCTCATTTTGAAAAAGGTTAATATTAATAAGTACTAAATACACAAATCATTTAAGTTTGTTCTTTTCTCGGCCTTTTGGCTAAGATCAAGTGCAAATCATTTAAGTTTTACGCACATTTTTATGAAATTTTTTACACCCATAAAAAAATGAAAACAAGTAGAAACTTTACTTGCCTTTTAAATTTTACTCTTTCTTTTACTTACTTCCATAAAAACAATAATAATTAGTAATTACATCATTCTTTTAAATTCCACTCACATTCTTATAAAATTATCAATAGAATTAGGTCTGATGTGTTGTCTCTTGTAAATTATAATAGCAGCTTGAATGGCACTAAGTTTTTAGTTTTGTAGCAAAATTTGTTGGCTATTGATGTCTCTATTAAAGAGATTATACGGGCAGTTAAAGGTGGGCCACCCTTCAAAGCCCTTGGCCCTGATGGTTTTGCTGCTGGTTTTTACCAACATAATTGGGAAATAATTGATATGAATGTCTCTTCTACAATCCTTAGTTGTTTTGATACTGGTATTTTACCTCTCGCTTCATCTGCAACTGCCATTGACCTGATCCCAAAACATACTCATACATCTACAGCCTCATATTATAGACCAATTTCTTGTTGTTCTGTTATCTATAAATTTATTTCCAAGATTTTGGCAAATAGATTGCAGGGGATTCTTCATACTCTTATTAATAAGAGTCAAATTGTTTTTATTAAAGGTATATTGATGGTTGATAATGTTATGCTTTGTCAAGAGATAATCAGAGGTTATAATCGAAAAAACATAATGCGCAGGATGTGTCTTAAGATTGACCTTAGAAAAGCCTATGATCTATTAGACTGGAAGTTCTTAGAGAATTTTTTTATTAAAGTTGGACTTTCCTTCTGGTTGGGTTCAGTGGGTGATGATGTGTGTCTGATCCCTTTACTATTTAGTTGCTCTAAAAGGGTTTTTGTGTGGCTTTTTTCATGGAAACAGGGGAATTAGACAGGGGGATCCCTTCTCTCCCCTCTTGTTTGTTATTGCCATGGACTATTTGTCAAAAACCTTGGATAAGATGTTTGATGAGTGTTATATTGCGTATCATCATAAATGTAAGTGAATCAAGCTGTCTCATGTTCCTTTTGCTGATGATATTATGATCTTTGCCAGGGGTGACCCTAGCCCTGCTAGAAATATTTTTCATTGTTTGCAAGTTTTCTCCCAGACTACTGGGCTGCAGATTAATTTGGATAAAAGCCAAGTCTTTTTTGGTGGTGTTTCTTTGGTAGTTAAGTTTGAAATTCTTTCTATTCTAAATATGATGAAAGGCACACTTTCTATTAAATATCTGGGAGTGCTTTTGGTTGACCAAGGGCTTCAGATTCAGCATTATAAGCCCATAGTAGAGAAAATCCTACAAAACCTTCATGGTTTGTCTACTAAGCTTTTCTCTTATGCAGGAAGTTTGCAGCTTATAAAAACTGTTATTTTCAGTATCCAAGCTTATTGGACATATATTTTTTCTATTTCTAAAAGGGTGCTCTATTATTTAGAGAAATGTTGCAGAGCTTTTCTTTGGGCCGATTCGACTACTAGTAGGAATATTTCTGTTGCTTGCACTAAGGTTTGTGTCCCTAAAAGCCAAGGTGGCTTAGGTATTTTTAGTCTGATAGGCTAAAATATTGATTCAAATGGGGAAAAACTTTGGAGACTGATGAATGATAAGAAAAATCTTTGAGTCCAATGGATCCGCGCTTATTATGTGCATGGTTCAAATATCTAGGAAATTGTGGGTTCAGGTGATGTCTCTATCTGTTGGAAGCATATTTTGAAGATAAGAGATCATTTTTCTACCTGTGTTCATGACCAAGTGTGGGATTGTGTGAAGAATGGTAAGTTTGTTATGAATGGTGGAAAATTTTGATTGAGTGAACTGGGGACCAATGGTTTGGAACTTTATTCCAAAGTTTTCGTTTATTTGCTAACGGGCTATGCTAGAGAGACTGCCTACTTTTGATAGATTAAGTACATGGATGTGAAATCCTTTTTATGCCCTCTTTGTCTTCAAGTTGTTGAATCCAGGAACCATATATTTTTTGAATGCTCTTTTTCCTTTTTTCTTTGGCGTGGAGCAATGTGCAAACTTAGATTGAAGAATGCTCCCAGCAAATGAAGTAGGATTTGTAATTGGTTTGTTCGTGTGGTGAAAGGTAAATTAGTAAAGGCTACAATTCGCAGAGCCTATGTAGCTGCACTGGTTTACGTTATTTGGCAGAAACAAAATAAGAGAATTTACCACCATAGGTGTAGATTGCCGTTGGACCTTTTGAGGATTATTGAATCTGATATCTCTATTAGGTTTGTTTACTCATTGGATAATATATTCTAGGTTGTATTACTTGATTTTGCTGGAAAGCACAAGTTTTGGCTCCTTGATTTTATTTTTCTTTTAGGGCAGGCTTCACCAGGCTTCCCATTTCCTCTTGTAGGCCCTTGTCCTTCTTGTAAGGGCCGTTAGGATTATTGGATGGAATGAAAATGCACTTTCCGAGTTGTTTCACCAATAAAAAAAAAATCATAAGAATAAATAGTAAATGCACAAACATTTTAACTTTTATTCTCAATCTTACAAAATTACTTATTTTCATAAAAATAATAATAGTGCAAAGTAAATACACAAACCATTTAATTTTTACTCTCATTTTTATGAAATTACTCGATTCCATAAAAATAATAATAGTGAGAAGTAAATACACAAACATTTTACTTTTTACTCTCGTTTTTATGAAATTACATGGTTCTATGAAACTTATAATAATAATAAGTAGTAATTACATCAACCTTTTAAGTTTTACTCATATGCTTACAAATTACCCATTGCCATAAAAATCGTAAGAACAAATAGTAAATACATAACATTTTTAAATTTTACTCCCTTTTTTACGAAATTACTTATTTTCATAATAATAATGACAGTGGGAAGTAAATAAAAAAAGTCTCATTCTTATAAAATTATTCAATTCCATAAAAATAATAATAACAAGTAAGAATTATGTCTATGTTTTAAATTTTACTCACATTCTTATAAAATTGCTTATTATAATAAAATCATAAGAATAAATAGTAAATACACAAATTTTTAACTTTACTCTCATTCTTATGAAACTACTTATTTTCATAAAAATAATAACAACATTGAATAAAAATACCAACCTTTTAAGTTTTACTCACGTTCACAAAGTAATAATAATGAACAGTAAATACATGACTTTTTTTAAGTTTTAATCACATTTTTGTGAAATGACTCACATCCATAACATAATAATAATGAGTAGTAAATAAATAAATATTTTAATTTTTACTCATATTTTTACTACATTTCTCAATTTCATAAAAATAATAATAGCGGATAGTAAATACATAAATCTTTAAGCTTTGCTCTCTTATGAAATTACACTCATTTCACTGAAAACATAATAATTAATCTTTAGTAAATACACAAACTTTTAAAGTTTACTCAAATTCTTACAGATTACTCACTTCCATAATAAAGATAAAGTAAGAAGTAGTAAACACACAAAACTATTAACTTTTACTCTCATTCTTATGAAATTTACTTACTTTTACAAAATTGTTCATTTTCATAAAAATAATAATAATAAACAGTAGATACACAACAACATTTTTAAGTTTTACTCACATTCCAACGGAATGACAAACTTAATTACTTTTGCAAAAATAATTACTTTTACGGACAGAAAAAAGTCTAATAGTTTAGGAGACTCCATTCGTAGCAAAATACTATTATTATTTATAGGTAATTAATAACACACCAAGTCTTGCATTTTCTTTATTGATAACTACTGCAATCCCCCAAGTTTGGTGTAATTACAGTTTACACCATTTTATTCAAGAAATTTACACCTTGCTTCTATAATTAGTGAAAAATAACTGTTTTTCGTTTAGATGATTGGGAAATTAATGACTTAAATGGGTAACTACCTGTTCGAAAATTACTAAAATTTTTAAATTTACGGGATGATAAGTTTTGTACTTTGTAGATTAGGATCTAAAAACTTAAGTCAAATACTGTAATTGTAAAAATAGTACTTACATTCAGTTATTAAAGTATGGATTTATCAACTATTATGGGTAAACTGTCATTTTATCAAAAATTTACGGAGTTGTTTAAGTTAGCCCTTTTCTTCAACCTAAAAATAATCCACGATGTTATAATTATGTCGTTTATGTTATGCTTTTTGTGCAACTACCTATCACCCGTGGTATCAATGGGCCGCGCGGTGAGGTCAAAAAATAATGATCCAAATCCAATGGGGTGCGTAAATCTGAGTACGACTCAAGTGAGACATCTATAAATAGATGTTTGACTGTATGATTATTTCACATATTTTAAAATTTGAAAAAAGTTCTTCACATGAATTATACTTGTACATTTAAATTAATTAGGCAGTGACATGTGATTGTTTTTATATTTTACGCCATAGATAACACGTCTTATGTTCTGATTTGTAGTCTAATTAACTTTATTTACTTTTTACACGTATTTATAAATTTGCCATATATAATCAAAATATGACAAGTGTCGTACCCTTTTGTTACAATTTTATTTGGAAATGGATTTTCAACCTGCAAATACCATTTTTTTTTTTTGGTAATTTAGGCGATATATAAAAAGCAAAAGATCAGTCGGGAGGCTGAATAAACGGTCCAGAATTACAAAAGCTGTAAGCTCTCAAGGCTGAGCTACTAGTGTTACAATCTCTAGATCTAGATATACCAACAAAATCTTCACAAAAACTGGTCATAATACAATTAGGTAATTGCCAAAAAATAAGAATGCCATCTAACTCTTGATTGGCCGCCATATTAGCAAGTTGGTCAGCTACATGGTTAGCTTCTCTGAAGACATAATGAACCTGAGGAACTCTCCCACTTCTCCTGAGGGACCTACATTCAGAAAGTAGTGGCATTAACATAAAAGAAAAGCATTGAGTTGAATTTAGAAGTTGAACCCCCACTTCTGAATCCATCTCTACTTGTAGAGGAAAGGTGTTGAGCCGATGAGCAAGCCTTAAACCTTCTCTGACTGCCCATAACTCTGCTTGAAAGGCAGAGGAAGTGCCTACATTTCAAGCAAAAGCAATCACAAATTCACCCTTATCATTTCTAATGATACCACCAGCCCCAGCCTTACAGATGGCTAACTTTGAAAAACCATCTGTATTGAGTTAAATATGCCAGTAGGAAGGGGGGTCCATTTAACATCAATATGAACTCTGAGATGGGAGGCAAGCTGAGAGGCTAACTGAACAGCAAAGAACTCACCAGCTTTTTTCTTAATGTTATCAATGAGAAAATTATAAGAGCAAGGTTTGTTCTCAAATAACAGCTTGTTCCTACTGCACCAGATTTCCCAGAAACAAAAAGGAAGCAGAATATTCCAAGGGTATTACCATTTACATCCCATGATCTCCTCCGTTTTATTTTAAATCTATGTTAAAAAATGCAGTTTTTTTCCAAATATATCCACCTTCCTATATTAAAAGTAATTGGGTAGAGTTTCATCTTGAAAAAGTAGTTGAAGGCTAAATCTTCAAGATATTGAAATTTAATTAAGCACAATTCGTATTTGGTATTTACGTTTTCAACTCTCATTTTGACCAAACCTCTTAATTGACTGGGCTGGGCACCTAATGAAATTGCTCCTATTTTTCAATTTATTTACCCTAATTGTCATTGCCCCACTTCCTCGAAATAAGCTTCATAGAGCATTGTTTTTTGTGATGTCTCCTAAATCTAAGCCACGCAATGCTCCGCTCGAGTCCCATCCCCCGAAGAGGGTCCACCATCCGAATGGCCGTCCTCCATTGTATCTTCTGCTTATTTGCCATCACATCCTGCTGTACCCCTTACTGATGTCGTTAAGAGTGCATCGATCTAGGTCCCATTGCCTTTTTTGGAATAAGTGCCGTCGACATGTCCCTATGCCACATCTAAGCATGCCTCCGCCTTTCTCCTCGACAAAAGGTTCGTAACTATTGTAGACTGATCCGAATTGTTGGTTTGTTGCCCGATGGGATGGGACGATGAGGATGCCTTGTTTGCTTCGCTATTCTAGCCTTTTAGCCTAATCTTACCCCGTCTTGCTCCCTCACCCCACCCCCAGGGCTGCCAATTTTGCTCCTCACCGACGATGAAAATGAATTTGAGTGAAGACCATCTATTGTTGGTGATTCGTGAATCTTCGAGTGGGAACGCCAAACAACTAGTCGTGGCCTCAACCGGGGGTAAGTTGGGAATTGGAAAAGACAGGTCTTGAATGACCCGTAAATCTACCCAACCCGACTCAATTTAAACACGTTAACATGATCGCATGTCTAGTAAACAAACTGGGCCTAAAAATGTTTTAGCAGATGATCATCTTCACAAGCAATGATCATCTTCACAAGAAAGTAAATCCTAGCAGATGTAGCAACAATCCATGATCAGAAAACATACATACTGCGGTTACATTCACAGGCTTCCTCCTTAGGCTAACCAATTTCAAATATCAAGTCCAAAAACAAGGCTACTAATCTTGAATAGAGTTTTTGAGGCAAATTGTTTCTCCATTAGAATACCCCTTCTTGCTAACAAAGGTAACTCAGATGTGCACAAGAGAACACAAACAAATCATAAATAAGTCTGCATGTATTTTTAAGGTGTGAGCCATAACATTTTAGAAGAAAAAAAGTGAGTGCAAGATTAGCTCTTATATGTAGAGAAAATAGTAGTTGGAGTTTCTTGTGCATATATAGAGAACAAATAAAGTAGTCTAAAAAAATTATGCATATATTAATGACGAAAGTCCAAATTTCTTGTTTCTTATAAAAAGGTAGAAATGTGAAGATTCTAATATACCAATTGAAAAACAATTATCACCTCCAAGAAAAAGAAAAGGAAAATGAGTTTACAGACCTTGGCACTTTCTTATTTCAAAATTATCCTCTTAGAAGTACTACAATATAAAACATAAAAACAAGAGTAATTCAGTTGCAGTTAGTTACAAAATGTGACTGAAAGAGTCAGTCATTTTTTTCTTAGTCACTATTGGAAAGAGACTGAAAAATGACTGAAAATAGTGACTGATTGGGCAATTGAAAATAGTGACTGACTGGGCAACTAAAAAGCGACTAAAAAGTCAGTCGCTTTTCTATTTTTTTTAATTATATAAATTAGTAATTGTGATATATATTTTTATTTTTTTTAAATTATTTTTGTCTTCTCTTAGATGTCTTTTGCAACATTATCACTAGAATAATATTTTCCAACTCCTCTGGACTCTTTAGTATGAGATCCAATATCTATATACTCGTCATAGATGTCCTATAATGTAGTTTTCTAGCAGAATGAGAAGAAGAGGATGGTGATTATGAAGTTGAGTAGCATGAACATGAAAATTGGGAGAAGGAGAACTTTGGAGTGTTAAGGAGAAAAATAGGGAGTGCAAAGGAGAAGTAGGATCTAGCTAGAGAGGAATGTGATTATAAGATAGATGAATCTTTTTTTTTTTAGAAAATATTGTTTTGCGACAGAATGGTTTAAATTAGTGACTAAATAACGACTACTTGATTTAAATTGACGATTGACTTCTTCAGTTGCCATTCAATCACTTTTTACATGACTAGTTTAAATTAAAAACCGATAGTGGCTGATTTATTTGTGACTAACATTTTCAATTATCATTTAGTCACTTTTTATCAATGACTTACGTACGAGCAGCTGAATGTACTTGTAACTGAACTTCGGTCGGTTTTATGTATTCCTTTTCTAGTGAAGTGAAAATTCATAAATTATAAAATTATCCTCCGAAAAATGCAAAAACTGGCTTAAAGGTAAGTACCTGGTAAACTTTAGGCCATGGTTTTCACCTGGAACAAGGTCAAACAAGATGTATGTTGCTCACAAAGCTCATCCAAACAGCTGCCATGCTTGGGGCAACTTGTATAATAAGCTCCCCAATCAACTCTTCAAGTAAGATGCGACAGTTTTTCCACCATATCGTTGGTCACAAAACCGAACCTACATTTATTGAGACTCAGCCTTTTTACAAGCATGAACAGCTTCTAGTCATGATAAGCCAGCCTTCCTGTACACAATCGAGTTAGCACGGAGAAGAAAAAGATGCATCAAGTGAACTCAAAATTGTTATAACCCAGTTTACTGCTGCAGGAAGAAACCAGTAGTTGCATTTCACAGCCACTCACCAACCCCGCCACAAATTAAGAAGAAAGTGAGCGAATTTGTGACAAATTTGATATTTAAAGCCCCAGGACACACTTCAATTTCTACCACTGCCCTGTAGTTTTATTGAAGTAAGATGTTAGTCAAATATGATATATTTGCCAGTCTAACAAAACTCAGAAGAACATGCCATTGTGCTTGAGACATTAGCAATTGTTCCTCTGGTTGCACTTTCAGCTGCTAACCATAAAACGTTAGGACATTAACACAGCTGCTCCTTGCCAAACTCAACTCCGGTAGTTCGCATGTGGACGCGCAGTTAGAAACGTCTGCAGTTATAACAACAAATGGCAATGTTGAATGAACTTAAGGATCATAAAGTGCTAAATAATACTAACTCAACCACTAACCATGTAAGTTCTGCACTTTAGACCAGCCATAAACATTAAGCTTGAAGAAAAGATGAAACTTAAGCATTTAGCTTCACTCTCTATTAAATGGGACATCAGTACACAGTTAATTTATCATCAACAGTGAGCTGCTGCAAGGTTTCCCCTTGACTTCAAGATCACATGAAGGAGAAACTAGTAGAACCAAAGGCTTTGGAAGGATCAAAACTTAGCATCTATATGGTATTTTTATACCTCTTCAGTATGAAACTCCTCACCAAGTGAGGAACTGATGACCTGATACTTAAATGAAAATGAAATTCTCAAGCTGAATCTTCTACAAGGTTCCTTTTTCTTTTTCTTTCTATTTCTTTCTACAAATGCAAAGCTCACGCAAAAGTTTGCTCTGTTAAATTCAAAATAACGAGATTTGAATTCATTACTCTGAGGGCTAAGCCTCTTTAAAACCATACAAGCATTTTTTCTCAATACAGAACTTGAATTACTGGCTGAACTAGTCTCGGTCTTCCCGGTGTTTGGCCAATCAAGTGGTTTTGGTTCTTCAACAATTTCGAGTGGTGACCAACTTCTTCGTGAGCAATTCAGACGATACCTCAAACATAATCATTGAAATAACACCTAAATCAACGAATTCGAAGAGAAGTAGTTCTTCGCAAATCGCAAGAGAAGGAGAAACTAGCCACAAGCAAAGCTTTATTGGAGGGCATTGATTTCTCGGGGAAAGGGATTGAAGTGAGACGCGAGTTTTGAGCCAAGAGGGATTTTCTCTAGGCCACTTCTCTCCCTTTCTTCCCTCTATTTACAAACTTTACAATTTCAATTACATTTTTAAAAGTTTCAACTAATTAACCATAACGATGGAAGCAAATGAGTAAACCAATGGAATTTAATACAAGTTTAATGCATGCCATAAGAAGGAAAACGGGTTAGAATTCAAAAGGCGAGCAAGTTGAGTTTCGGCAATCGGCCTACAAATTCAGTGACTATATATATGGCTTTCAATCTCGACTATGAATCAATCCTTGCGTACAAATTGCTCTGCAAAATGGGAAGTGGAATGGGTGGTAGTGACGATGCCAGGTGGAGCGAAACCCCGACAAACATTTTCGGAGAATGAGCTGATGTTCATCATGCCTAGTATTGTTTTGAATGTACTGCAATTACCGAAATTTGTCAAGTCATGCCACAAAATGTTTTCTGCATTGGGAAGAAGAAATATGAACAAGCAACCAAATGCATTTGCCAATAACTCTGTTTATTTCAAATTGGTTGCCACACAATTTCATCTAACATTTGTTGCTATGATTTCATTCTCTACGTTTTTAAGTATCTTAGGATGGATGGTCAGATTAGTAATAATTTGAAGCTGACAAGTTAGCCTAAGATGGATTGCTTCGATCATCTCCAGCTATATTGTGGTTCTAGTTTGTTTCTGATTTGTTTCTAGTATTTCCGTAGTGAAGTCCTTCGCTTTTGCATGGGTAAATTGCACGATTAAACCCCAACTTTTAATTATTGTTTTAGTTTTAACCTCAACCTCCAAGTGAAACAATAATTAAAGGTTAGGGTTTAATCATGTCATTTCCCCGCTTTTGCATCTATGTCTCTGTGGATACCTGGAGTCGGAGCTTATTTTCATACTTTCTATACAATTAATAAAGGCCAAAATCTTTGGTCCCTTAAATTATAGTAACTCGGCCACTTTAGTTTCTGCCGCGTGACTTAGTCAATTTGATATTTACATTACGAGGTTTGTCATGTAGCCATGCATCCCAACCATTAATTAATGTTTCTGCATGCTAATTAAAGGCAATAATATATGGGTGCTATGGTTTAATGACCTTCTCTTAAGCATTCTACAAAATGGAAGATAGAGATATAAAAAATACTTCACCGTCCTGATGTCTATGCACCATTTAAGTTTGCACACAAACTAAGGGTGTATTACTATTTGCCTTCTTTTTCTCAAGTTTACCCACTTTTTCCCTCTTTGCATGTAAAGCTTTTCAAAGCACACCCCTCGAATCAATCTAGACTTAACAAAGCACGAATCAATCCAAACTTGCATCTATCCCTCCTCAACCTATCACCTTGACTTGCATTGAATTCCAAGACACGATACAGGAGATCTCGTTGGTAGTGATCTCCATTATCGTGTCAGTCATTGATCATCCGTCATCATGTTTGTTGGTCATCCGTCATCCATTGATCGCGTTATCGCATCGTTTGTTTGTCGGTTGTTCCATCTATCATTGTCCGCTGTCCATTAATCACGTTGTCTGTCTGTCGGCCATGTCCGTTGGCCGCCTCGGTCTCGTCCTCCATTGATCACCTCGATCTCCTCGTCACCTCTATCAAATGCTTCGTCATCGTTGCCAGAGTCAATCATCTTAATCTTTGACCATCTATCATTTGGGTTTAAAGTTTTGGTGAGAATTGCAAAAAAAGGTATATCTGTCATTTGGCTTAGTAAAACTTATTGAAAAGAAAAATGATACAAAGAATATGAGACTGAGAGAATACACAACATGGCTTATAAAATTTGTAGCATTCCAGTTGATGCTTGCTTAATATAGGAGATGACCAAATTAAAAATATTTGTCTGTTCCTCCATCACAGATAGACAAGAATTCATCATACTTAGGGGTGAAAATGAGCTGAACTGAGCCCGAACACCTTAGATTCGAAGCTCGGTTCGTTAAGGATTGGTTTGGCTTGGGCTCGAGCTCAAGCTTGAGTTTCAGTTCGATGAGCATGGAAAACAAGGCTTGAAGCTTAACTAAAAAAGGTTCAGATTTGGCTCAGTGGCTTGCCAGACTCGAGGCTCGATTCAAGATTTAAACTTAATTCAAGGTTCGAGCTCAATCTAAGAAATAAAAATTAGAATTTTAGGAATTAAGTGTTTTAAAAATAAAATTAATTAAGTTTTTATCTTAAAAAATATTAGGATTGTTAGGCTCGATAAAAGTTTGAGCCAAATAGTACTAAATTCGAAGTTTAGCTTATTAAAAATTTGAACTCAAAATAAAGCTCGGAGTTCATTAGACCCAGCTTGATAATAATAAAAAAAAAAGGAGCTCGAGCTCCAACTGTTCGATAAAGCCAAACAGTATCAAGCTCGAAGCTCAGTTTATTAAGAATTCAAACTAAAAATGAAGCTCGAAACTCTTTAGGCTCAACTTAATAAAAAGAAAAAAATCAAGTTCAAGCTCAAATTATTCGATAAAAAGTTTGGCTTATTTCCACTCCTCATACCCTTTCAATACAGTTGTAATTTTGTCCAATTTAACAATCCCTCATGCAGTGACATTCAGACCAACAACGACAGACAGGAGCTGGATCGGGAAATCAAAACTAGACTATTTGTTCGCTCATAATTAAGCTGCCTTTCCACGAATAAACTAGAGTATATAAGTGTATAGATATCTCAACCCACTGCATATTCCATATTCCTCTCGCAACAAATAGTATGTTTTAAGCATTTTGAAAGACAGATAAAGTCTGCAGACATCAGTCCAGTTAGTTGGGTTTCGGACATTTCCAACCTAAGAGTTGGATCCAAATCCTGCCGAAAATGTAATAAGGCGCAATTTCTGCAATTTATAGCTTGGTATTCTTTAGTTTTCAAGAAACATGCAAATTCTTAGGACTTTTACCAATAAATAAAATTGAAACATTCGCCTTGGCCAGATCTGGGGGCAATTTTTTTTTTTTTTTTGTATTCAGAAATTTTGTAAGTGTAGAGATTTAGAGTACATTAGGAAAGTTGTGGAGAAAGTGATTACTCCATCAAAGTTGAAGGGCCTCAGGTACATTTTACCATTATAGATAACTAAAACTAGAAGAAAATGGAATGTTACCGCTACTTGAACCCCGGTCATCTCTATAATACTTTTTGTACTTTGCAAGCTATGTTAGTTGTACCGAACAACAATAAGTTTGATAAAGTAAGATCACAATGTAACTATATTTTCTTGTCCTTTCTTTGCCTGATGACCATCGGTGTTTATTTTTCCAACTTAAAAGGCAATATGTTTTTAAGCAAAATGGCATGGCTAGGTCGGCAATTTGCATGGATAGTCCCTAGCTTTTTCTACTTTAGTCCCTAAGTTGTTGCCTATTCAGTTTTGGTTCTAAATATATTAAAAATAATTCATTTTGATCCCTTATTTGATACGAATTTATTACCTCAAAGTATGTTGTAATCCAAAATATTAAAAAACTGTCTCTCAATAAATTTAATTTTGTATAATAAATTTTTATAGTTTGTGAACACTTCAAATCACAGGTTTTTTCTTATCTATAAACCAAATTTATTTCTTGCAAGAAGAAAAAACCACTCTATTAACTGTTAAAAATTCTTATATTGTTTAAACTTATCGGAAGAGTACAGTTATTAAATATTTTAGATTATAACTTCAGAAATTTGTATTTGAGAATTACTTTGAATTAATAGATTTTATCTGAGGAAAGATAAAAGTGAAATAATTCTAATAAATTTAAGATGAAAGCAAACTATCAAATAGATTAGGAACTATAATAATTAAAGTTAGAAAATATTTGCAAAATATACTAAATACTACTCCCTCTGTCCTATATTCTTTGCACCGTATTCCTTTTTTGGATGTCCCAAATTCTTTGCACTTTTTCCTTTTTTGGCAAATTTTAGTAATAAAAATGTCTGTTATACCCCCACTAACCCTTTGAAATCTAACCCCTCTTTTTTTTTTCCAAGTCCCTTCGGCGATGCCTCTGACGATGTCCTTTCGGCGTTGCCCAGACCGGTGTCATTGGAACTCTAGTCGACGATGTTCAAACCAGATGGACGATTGAGGAAGCGACAACGGCAACGTCGAAAACGGCAGATGGACGAGAGAGGCGTAGGATCTGTAAGCGACGGGGCACAAGATTGACGAGTTGTGGACAGAAATCGACGAGTTGGGGACCGAATCGATCTGACGGGCATGACAATTGAGGGCTGGAATTGATGGGAAGACGATCAGCGTTGCTAGAATCGACGCGAAGATGATCAATGCCGGAGGTTACGAATCGACATCAGAGGTCACGAACCATGTGATTCGTTGACGAATCTACGACTGAGCCGCTTGAATCAACAGTGGGGCTGCTGGTTAACGACAAGGGATGTGGTGACGCAACTGGCGATCGGTGAATTGTCTGAGAGGGAAGGGTAAAATTGTCTAAAATGTGAAAATTCTAACTCACCTAAAAAATTGTGCAAAGTCAAATGGTGCGGTAAATGTAGGATGGAGGAAGTAATACCTAAAAATTAATGGACTCCGCAGGAGAAGTATTTGAGCATCGGTGTTTGGGGACCATGGACGACGGCACACAATCCCACAAATTTTTATTCTTGTGGTCAGCGTTTTTTCGCCAATCTACGGAACAGCTACCAGGCAATATGCACCAAGTACTGAGTTTTCTTTTTCAACATCACATAGATTCATGCAATTAATGCTGAGTTTTCTTTTTCAACATCACAAGATTTATGCAATTAATGGGCTCATTTTTCATCGAGGCGATACACAGTGATGAACGGTGGTTCGTACGAATTCCTTCAGCAAACTATAATATGAATACCTGTATTCTTTTCAAGTGTGCATGCAATACAAACTTGTCAAGTTTATACATAAACATTCGCCTCAGATTTAGAAGAAAAAAGAGTCACCTCACTCACACTCACTCTCTAGTCCTAATCTGTTAACGAATCTACCACAGGCCCATTTTTTCGGCCCAGCTTGAACTCGCTCCTTCACTTCCACCAGAAAGTAGAATTCAGACAAGAAAGAAAACCAAATAGAGTAACATAACTTGACTACTCCTACCCCTACCAAGCACTTCTTTCCTCATTAACATTAACATGACACCAACTGACATAATATTATAATCCACCTAACAACAACAAACTCTTAACTTCAGCTCCTCGATCAAAACCGACATTGATCGAATTCAAACACCATGGCCCCTCCCACTTTTCTCACATAATGCTCAACTCAGTCACCACGATTGGGCTCCTCACCACATGCTTCCCATCGCTCCAAGACAGCCACCCAAATGCAGCGCCTGAACCGTCCAACTTCAACCTCCTCCTATCCACCGCCACCGTCACCAAGAAGCTCCTCTTCTTCACCCCCGCGTTGAACACCAGCCTCCCCGGCCTCACCGTCACCATCACCCCTGTTGGCGACTCTATTCTTGGCCGGTACACAGCGCTTACCTCCCCCACATTCTTCACTGTCCTGATGAATGACTTGTTCATTGCCGCCTTTGACGCCGTCGAGAACAGTGCCACAATTGAAGGGTAGTTCAGGTTCTCCGGTGATGGCTTCCTCGCCGGACAACTCGCCGGCACCCGCGTCACCACCTGAATAAGCTTCGGACCGTAACCAATGGCGCACAAGAACTTTATATAATCGCTGTCAGTGATGTCATAGACGAGTCCAGGATCCATAGCAAGCCCAAGGTTCAGATGGCCAGCGCCGAAATCATACGGCGACGAAGCCTTCCCCGTCGCCTCATCCACCATTGCCATATTTGTGTTATCAACTAAGCTAGCAGTAGTCATCATAGCCGACCTAATTGCCGCCGGGCTCCAATCCGGGTGGGCCGATTTGAGCAAAGCGGCTGCACCGCTCACGTGCGGGCAGGCCATTGAAGTTCCAGACAGTATATTAAACTCTGTTTTGCGTGAATCGGAATCTAACCCAGTTGGTCCAACAGCATCAGTCCAAGCAGCCAAAATATTAACCCCAGGAGCAATCAAGTCAGGCTTTAAGATTTCTGGGTTCAATCCATTCGGCCCTCTTCCGGAAAACGACGCCACAACAGGCGCGGGTTTGATTCCGATCACAGTGCCCTGGAAATCAATGGTGGCCGTGGGGTTCGAAGTCGAAGAGACGTAGGCTTTGATGGCGTCAGCCTCGTTAGACCCAACAGCACAAGCAGGTAGAACATGGGCGTCTCCTACTAGCCCTTCGCCGTTCGAAATTCCGTTAGCGAGAATCATTCCGACGCCGCCAGCTTTCTGCACAGCCTCTCCTTTAGCCACTCTGGCACTGCTTCCACGATCACAAATTACTATCTTCCCGCGAACGACGGTCGGATCAAGCGAATTCTCCATACATAAAGAAGCCGGGAGAGTCCCTGATTTACCAGGATAAACCAGAGAATACATTCTGTTCTTCAGTGGAGCTCCGGCGTACAACGACATCCCCTTAAGCCTTCTTCCATCGCCAAGAATCACATCGGCAGGGAAATTCCGGTCGATTGTCCCGGCCCCGACCGTCACCATCCAGGGAGCAAGATTAGTAACTGACATACCGTTGGGGCCATCGTTTCCAGCAGACGCAGAAACAAAAACACCTCTCGAAGCAGCGCCGTAGGACCCTATTGCAATCGGGTCAAGATAATACGGCGAGGAAACGCCATCACCGCCGCCAATTGAGATCGAAATGATATCTACTCCGTCGTTAACGGCGGCATCGAAGGCGGCTAAGATATCCGAATCGAAACAACCGGAATTCTTCCAGCAAACCTTGTAAACAGCAACCCTCGCTTTCGGAGCCACACCTTTCGCTATTCCGGAGGCGTAACCTTCCATGCTAGCACGAAACGAGTGTCTTCCGGCTGCAGTTGAGGCCGTGTGGGTGCCGTGACCGTCGGCGTCTCGCGGAGACAAAAATTCAACGGTCTTGTTGATCCCGCCAATCGGACCGCCAATTCCGACCGCTGCCTCATGGCCTTTGGAGAAAAACCTGGCTCCAACTACCTTTCGGTTACAGTTTCTGGAAGTGAACCGAACACCAGTTTGACAAACCCCCTTCCACTTCGCCGGTACGGGGCTTAAGTTAAAGTCCGAGAAGCTACGTCGTTCTGGCCAGATTCCGGTATCGAACACACCGATTATGACGTCGGATCCATAATCGGAGTCGGACCATAACCCGCGCTGGTTGCGGAGGCCGAGGAACTGAGGCGAGCGAGTTGTGTGGAGTTGGCGACGGCGATCCTCAAGAACCGAGAGAATGGATGGGTGGTTGCGGAGTGCAGCAGCCTGAGTGGCGGTTACAGAAGCGGAGAAACCGTGGAAAACGGTGTCGTAGACGTGAAGGATCCGAGTGGAGTCGGCGAACTCGGAGGCGTACCAATGATAATGGGTAGGGAAAATGGAGGGCTTTGAAGGAGAGTCGACGAGGAATATGAAGGTTTTGGGCGTCTGATCGGTGGGGAGTGAATCGGAGGAAATACAGACAAGGAACAGCAGAGGGAGAGGAGTGAAGAGAAATTTGGCCATTGAGACGTTGTGAGACGGGGCTGGATTGAGTGGGAGCTTGTGATGGAACAAGAAATAGTACGACTGCCAAGTGAATACCGAGTGAGATTAGTACAAGTCTGCCCACTTACTTTTTCTTTGATCAATATTTGATTTCTCCAGGTAGTTGATTATACTCTATAGTGTTTTCAGTCCTTTGTTGGTTTTAAGACTTTCTGGTCCGACGGTTTAAAATAAGGAAAAATTACAAATTCCCCCCCCCCCCAGAGGTATAACGAAACCTACACTTGTGTCCCTTCTGTTTCAAATACTTACGCTTACCCCCTGTCAAGTTAACCCCCTTTACTCATCGTTACCACAAAACTGAGAAAACGCCTAATTTTGCCCTTCCAACCTTCTTCCTTGGAAAATTTGCCCCAGACTATTAAAATCCATTCAAATCAAACTAATTGATCTGGAAAAAAAAATCAAGCAACAAAAGCCTAAACCTTCTTCCTTCGCCCTCCGATGGCCTTTCACCTCCGTCCTTAGCCATCACCGCCGCACTCCTCCGCCCCCCACTCCTTCCCACGTTTCTTCCTCCTCCCCCCTTTCACTCGCTACCCTTCAACTGCCCTCGCTCTCCTTCCCTCTCTCTTTTTGCTCTTTTACTGCCCTTGTCCTCCTCTCGCCCTCGCCCCCCCTTCCAAGATTCACGCATTGACATCGTTAGGGATTCGCCATCGATTTTTGGCGCCTGCACAAATCTCGGCGCGTTTATTTTCAGCGCCTGCACAAGCAACCCATAAACTAAACCACCTCTGCCGGTGAAATCGAAATCGAATCAAAGATGAAACGGAATAAAAAAACCCAGAATAAAATCAAAATCGAAACAAAAAAACCCAGAGATGAAATTGAAATAAAAATGGAAACAAAAAATCATCGCCGCTGTCGCCACGATCGCTGTTTCGCCATCTTTGCCACACAGCCGCTAAATGAAGCCGCGTTCCTTGGCCTTGAATTACTGTCATTCTCTAGTTTCTCCACCCCGTTCTCTGCCCTCCAATCGCGAAGGGGGAGTTGACTTCGAACAGTGAATCGCGATGATGGCTCAGAAAAGAGGGCGTCGGGTGGAAGGGCTCCGCGAAGATGGCGTCGCCCCCTCTCTCTATCTGCCCTCAGCCATCGCCTCATGAATCTATCAAATCAATCGATTTCGCTCCACTCTCTGCCCTCTTATCGTTTTTCTTTTTATTTTGTTCTTATTTGTATTCTTGTTTTTGTTTAGATACGGAAGAAGTTAGGGGGTAAAGTTTCCACCGATAAATGTTAGGAGGGCTAAATGAGGTTTTTTTTTATATTAATGGTCATTAATGAAGTTAAGTTTTGACAGGTGTAAGTGTAGATTTTTTAAACAACGAGAACACAGTCGTATGTTTTGCCAAACATCAGGAGGTTTTTTGTAATTTTTTCTTAAAATAATGTATGATGATTGGAATAATATCTTCCAAATACTGGCAGAAAAGTTTCCATTTAAATAAGGGGAAAGCGAGTACCAAAAAAATAAGGGGAAAATTATAATATCAACTGTATATCAGGTTTTTAAATTTTTATGAGATAGTTTGAATTCAGTGCATGACTATTGGTAAACGGTTTCAGTTACGATATGAATTGTGAAGTTAATTACATGCACAATGGTAACAAAGCAGGAGAAAGGATAGGTCTGTAAAATCAGGGAAAAAAGTGTAAATAATACTGAATAAGAGGAGAAAATGTGTAAATGATCCAAACAAAAAAGAAAAGAAAGAGAAATAAGACACGGGGATTTGTCAAACAGACCAGTCAGCCCATTGAATGCGGAGTTTACAAAGCGACGTGGCGACGTCGTTAATGGTTGCAGGGGAGTGGGGAGCGAGGTGTCATTAGATCAGATGTCTCGAAAAGGAGAAAGCAACGGAATTATTCTGGAGGCAAAGCAGGTCATCGGAATGGTGCGAGTCGCTTTCAGCGCTTTCTAGGACTGCTGGCACGGATCACGGAGTAATACCAGTAACCCCATACTCCAATCACACAAATAAGTCCCTAAACCTTGAAAATAATATTACTCAAAATTGGACAAAACAATGGGTGTCATATTGTCCCTCCCACAGAGTCCTAGAATAATATAATAAAATAATTTACTAAATATGAATATACTACAGAGATTTGGGACCAACACAAATAGAGTATGTTACAACAGTTTAGGGACGTATAAAGTATATAGATAGATGTAGTATGAAACATGAGTGGCAGGAATGGTGGAGTGAAGAAGGGAGGTCCAAATTAAGAGGACATGGGAAAGCCGAAGCCCTTGAGGGCAGTTCTTGTATGGGGTAATGCATGATGGTTAATGATGACCGTTGATTATTTGCCGGGCCCGGTAGACTTGTAAAAGGTTCACCTGTATAAATAAAACACGGTATAACCTTCTGCAGGCTTATTCCATAAAACATTTCGGCTTTTTGGCACTTAATCAACATGAGATAAATATCTAATTCATCTTTTGTCCAATATATATATACCATTATTAACAGATTGACGGTATTCAACGAAATATGAATGTCTTATGGGTGACACGCCTAATCAACAGAAAATGTTTAAATGATTGGCGTAGTTATGAAAAAGCCAGTTAGTGTCCCATGCAAACAGGGGCGTATCTAATTGGGGGCGGGAGGGGGCACCCCTAAAATTTTTAAAAATTTTATTAAGTACTTGAATATGTGATATAATTGTAAAAAAATTAAAGTTAGGTACTTATCTGTATGTTTTATAATTAGTAAGGGGCTTCAGTATATTTTGTCCATTTAAGGTCTCAGTCATTTTCTTATTGAATAAATTATGTGATAGTCCTTACTCTTTAATTATTATTTCCTTTTAGTCCCTATCCTATTAAACATTCTGTTTTGGTTCCAAACATATTAAAAACATTTTATTTTAGTCTTAAATTTATAAAAAATGTTTCATTTTGGTTTCATTGTATGAAATTTGTTAACTCAAAGTATTTTTCTAATAACAACTTTTTAGATCATAATTTGGACTATCCGGTTAGTGGTATAAAATAAATTTAATTTGTATAATATTTTTTTATAATTAATAGAAAATTCAAATAACTATTTTTACTCTATAAATTGAACTTAATTATTATAAATTTTTGAATTCAATGTGTCTATATATGTAAACTATCTAATGAATTTTGGGTTGTAAACTTTTGAAATAAACTTAGTGATTATACACTTTCAAATTTTAAATGTCTATATATAATATTATTTAGTATTTCCTATTAGTGATTGTAAATTTATACATGCTAATAACCCACTTCATGTCACATCCCCACCCCCTCAAGTGGAATTTCTGGCTACGCCCCTACATGCAAACTTCAATCTTCAACTAAGTGAAGGGACGTCGCCCCTATTTCATAAGGCTATAGCTATTAGATTAGAGAAAGCGGTGCGAGGCATGGTCCATTTGGATTAATTAAGTGTCTAACACGACAGAACTACCCACTTCAAGATGAAACAGAAAGCATGAGATAAGATTGAAACAACACACGAATATACCATGAACTCTAATTAAACGTTGAAAGCGACTCGACTTAAATCCGTCACATTAAAAAAACTCACTCCCAATTGAAGCTCTATTGTTTGGTAGTTAAAAACCTCGTTTTTCTTCTCATGAATATATTTGATGGGTAATTAAACCTTCTTTCCCCTCAGATTTTTGTTTCTGAATGAAAAATTAACTGATTGATAGAAGATGTTAGAAATGGTAACTCGTATGACAATTCACAATACAAGTGGACATGGTAATGGTCAGTTCAGTAGCCGTCGGTGCGCCCCGCGGGGTTGCCGAGCATCAAGTACAATTGTATATACATTGTTTTTCTTTTCATTTTTTCGGCTGGCAAAAAAGCCTGAAGGACCACCAAACGTTTATAAGTTCGCACACTAGCCCATCGAAATTTCTCATGCCCATTTACTTAACACGCTTTCAAAATTATATCCATTATGTCATTGAATAGTTAAACTGAAAAATATAAAATTTTGTACCCAAAATACATAATTTTTACAAAAAAAAAAAAAGCTCATGAAGGCAACAATAAATAATTTTAAACTATTTCTTAGCAGTTGAACAATTATTAAGACTGGAAAGCATTAACTATGCATTCCACCGTTTTGAGATTCCATATTTGGAAAGAAAAATACTAAAACTTTTCGTCTAATATTTCAGCACCTTTTTCATATAAGGTGCCTATAACCTAGTGGGCACTTCTTTAATAATTTGATGGATGGATGAGTACCAAAAAAAAAAATTTCCAGGTTTTGTTTTTAGCTGTTGAACAGCTATTAAGGACTGAAAAAAGATTTCATCACTTTTTATTTAAGGTAGCTATGACCTAGTGAGCACATATTTGAAAATTTCGCTGGGTGGGTGAGCACAAAAGAAAGTTTGATGGGCAGATTGTTATATTCCTAAAAGCTTGAATACCATTCTGCGTGAAGCCTTTTGTCTGGACCATCAAACAGCTAGGATAGGACCCCGCAGGTGCGTTTTCTTTATTTTCTCTCACATTTTGGTTTTATTGCCGACAGGGGGGGACATGGCGGCCCGGGCCCCGGGTTGATCTGCCACATTATAAGATTGATGACATCTAACGGTTGAGATAATTAAGGAGCATATGAGGATCAGAGGACAGAGCTACCAGATGAACAGCAGACGATCGGTGGAGAAAAGCTTGTCCCGCCGCGACAAAACCTGACATGATTATTTCACAGTGTAAAGAAGTATCGTCAGGCCCACTGTTTAGGTGGAAAAAAGCTAAAGCTGGTACACGTTGGTGGCTACGTGGACCGTGCCCTCCAAAGGCTCAGAAAGGCTAAATTCCAAATGTCTTCACACTTCAAATTCAATCACTCGGTCCTCTACGGACCAAAAACCACTACCTTATGTGGCAGCATAAAGTGACTCCTACAATATTGCTCTCGTTGAGAGTCGAACTCAAGACCTCCCGCTTACTAAACGGGTGCTCTAACCAACTGAGCTACGAGAGCTACGTTGATGGTAGTACATGTTTTTTATTAATTGTAAGAGGATCAGCATCTCGGTGTGCCTTCAACTTTAATTTCCCACCATATTGCTTCAATTAACAGCATGTGATTACATTTTCTAACTTGACCAAACCGGCAAATCCAGTATAAACTAAAAACGTATTTTATTTAATTAAATATTTATTTATTGTTTTTCTAGCTAGTCTTGTTAAATGGTATGGAGGATAAATTGCTTTCTTTTTTAGACTAAAATCCTGAAAGGGTTATAGAAATTTGCGAGAGAGGACTGAATTTATGGTAAGCGGATAAATAGGAATTATTAGACCTGTTTAAATGAATCTCTGGTTCCATCCATATGAAAATTGAAGAGGCAGACTAGGGAGAGTAGAAGAAGTGGCTCCTAACTCGAAGGAGACTGAACCATTGGAATGAGAGGCTATTTGGGCCACCTGGGGCGGGAGTTTGGACGAATTTCCTCAAGTAAAGAAATTGGATAATGTTAATTTTGACTCGGCTTGTTGCGAGGAGGGCCAGAAATACTCGGGAATGCCGGTTTCGACTTTGATCAGCTTCCCAATTGCATTTTGTAATTGATGCCGTAATTCTAACCACTCATACAATTTATTAACAAAAGAATGGAACTGATATCCTGATTCATTAGAATATTTGAATTTCACACAAATATTAAGAAATATGTGTAAGCTCGTATGTATTTTTCAAAATTTTCTTCTCATTTACATATAATTAATAAAAATAAAATGAAATATTGGAATGATAGTTAAAAAATTAGTATGATAAAATATTTTATTAAAAATCAAATATTGCAAAGCCAAAAATGTAGAATGGTTCAAAATAATAAATATTATAAAAATTATGCTACCAAAGGAGTAATAACTATTAATTTCATGCACAGTTGAAAATCGAAGATAATCATCATGACGTTAATCTAATTTTAATCATGAAGGATCAAGTTTCACCCGTCATTTTGTACGACAATTGAGGCAGAGGTGGTTTAGTTTGGTGCATCATATTCCATTAATTCCACCCAAACCAGAACAAACATGAAGCTTAATACAGTATTAGTCCCCAAACTTTAATAACTCATACGAGTTCCTTGAACTAAAACTCCGCTGTCAATCAATGTCTCCCCAACTTTCCAAATTCTATCAAAGGAGTCCATTTTTTTCCTTCTTCATTCCCAGATCTCGAACAATTTGCATGCGGTTCAAAAATTTATGATTTCCCTTTCCCAATCTTCTCAAGCCTCTTTTTGAGTTTTTGTTTTTTCCTTATCGATTCCGGTTAGAAATTTTCATTGGGATTGATAAGAATATCGAATTTGGAATTGAAATTAATTAGCTTGACGTAGTTTTTTATTTCTTTCCACATTGTCCCTTTTTTTTAAGAAAAAAAAAAATAGTTTTGCTCTATTCTTGTCTCTCGGTAATTCCCTCCTAACGAGAAGACTGAAGATCACCGGAGCTGGAGGTTCCACCTGTCTGTGGCAACTGGCAAGCAGCGAATTCAGGAATTTTTTAAAGAGGTTTCTTTTACGTATATAAACATTAGTAACATTATATAATAAAGCTGATAAATTCATATATTTAAGATAATGATAAAACAATAATTTTTTTGAAATAAACATTATTAAATATGCTCAGATTTAGTATCTATTTTTCTATTCTTAACCATTTAGCTTCAATAGAAGTTATAAAATTGTATATGAATTATGTAAATAGAAGAGTGACATGTGTGCATCCTCTATTGTATGTAAAGGAAAAAAAAAAAAGTTATCCTCCGTCCTAAAAGTTCTGCATAATTTTTCTTTTCTTGATGCCCCAAAACCATTGCATCATCTTCTCTTTTAGCAAGTTTTTTTATAGAAAATTTATCATACTATCTCTAACTCGTAGTCGTAGAAACCATAAACTAACAAGATTCCGACTTGATTCCATCACTATTGATGCTCTCGATTCTAATGCAATTCCAGCACGATCGATTGCCTCGATTCCAGCGTGATCAACAGTCTCAATTCTGAAGCAATCAATGGTCTTAATTGGGATGGAGGACAACAAATCTAGGATTGAGAGAGCGTGGCAAATCAAGGATGGAGCAAGACCGAAGAATTTAGAAGGGTGAATTGAGGGCAGGAAATTAAGAAATGGACAAAGGTGAAGATTGATGGACGTGATGAATTGAGGGAACGTATGGAAGTAAGAAGCGACAAACAGGCGTATAAGAACTAACCGATGGACGAATCGAGAAACGAACGAGCGAGGACCGATGAAATAGGTCGGCAGAACGAGACGATTTGGAGAGGTAAGATTAGAAAATGCGAGGAAAACAACTAATTATCTAAAACTACACACAATCTAAAATGAAGCAAAATAAATAGGACGGTGAGTATCATTTATCCCACAAATCTATATGTTAATCGAAATATGTGATACAGTCTTGATTAAATTTTCATCGGATGGATGCCCCCATGAATAAGTAGAAATCTCATCCCGCTCGCTTGCTTTAGCTAGCTAATCACGCTAGCTATGGTTAATTACCCTGGTTAATGGGCCCCGGTCCATGTTTGATAAGACGCACAAACATAAACAAACGCAAAGCGGAGAATTGGGCGGGCACCAACTCAAGCATGTCGAGGCGGGGAAATATATCCTACAGTTATCAAATCTCATCATCATCACATACATATATATAAGCTTTTTTTTTTTTTTTGCAAACGGGAAAATAAATGCAGTTAATTCTTGAGATAAATTTTCATGCATCAATCTGAGTTTCGTAATTTACTGTGTTTGTGCGCGGTTCATGTTAATTTCACAGTAACATGCAGCTAGTAAGCTAGCTACAAAAAAAAAAAAAAAATGGCTTTGATATGGCCTGCCAGGGACAAGTGAGGTGAAGATTATGAGAAGAATTTCGTCATTTTCCCCGAGTATATACGTACGGTACGAAAGTCATGAATATCGTTGATATCATGCTAGTTTTTTCTCGTTTTTTTTTTTTAAATTTCCCACTCAATAAATCATATATAAATATAAGTCAAAAGATGTTACTTAGTCCTAAAATCTTTCACATTTTGCCAACCTATTTCTAAAACATATTGACTTACCAAAGTATTTTTAAAACTATGAAATTATTGGCTCTATTAATCCTAACTTGAATTAATGTTTTGCTAGATAGCAGGCGAAAAAGCTGATGTGATAATCAAAATATGTTTAAATGTTGATTTGTTAATTTTTTTTATCTGATTGGTAATTTTGGGGGGATTAAATTGCCCCAAATGAAAAATAAGAGTGATTAAAATACTCATTTATCTACTTATCAACTTTTTCAACTCACTTATCACTGTAACTACCTCCATCTCCTTCCTTCTTAGAAATCCATTGTCGAAAAGCTCGCCTTTCCTCACAAGCTATGATTAAGAGACAAAGTTCAACTTCACACAGGTCTCAACAGGCTCACCAATGCCCTCGTACAGTTGATCATGCCTGACCAACAGGGGTGATTGCATAAGAAGGAGGAAGAAGAGCAAAAGTGGCAATGGTAGTTGGGCAATTGGATGGCTAGGCATTGACAACAGTGGTTAGGGTGACCTCCATGTGCACGAGCGGTGAGCAATGGCAACAGGTTGCGTGGATTTGGCTTGGATTGCAATGAGCATCGGGTTGCACTCCCTTCCATTTTCTTAATTAAGTGTTAACAATGCTCGAGGATGGCTGTGGAGGGAGGTTGGAAGTGACATGGGGGGATTAGGACTAGCGATAATGATTGCGTTGGCAACTAAAGATGCTGGTCGTGTCTGGGAGTTACAGCCTGCAGAAAAAAAAGTTCATATTTTTAGGTGCAAGAGGCTAAGAATTAGGGATTGAAGCTACAATTCTCCTTTTTTTAGCTTAGCATTTCAAAACTAGTAACTAGTGTTTGAAGGTTTTTTTATTAAAAAAAATATATGACCTTTCTTACAAATAGAAACGCACATTTAATTTCCTACAATTTTTCACACCAACTTCTACAATCTCTCATCGACATCTCTTCTTCATCTTAAGCATTTTTTTGCTAATCTCTACTTTTACTCTCTCACAAAATGGCATCAAGAGAAAGAATCAAGGCAAATGTGTATATGGTCTTTGTCCCGCATCAATTGGTTGAGATCTTCTTTCCATGGCTGATCCTAGAAGGCCAACCAAGGGATCCACATCCAATAAATGGCCGATGATGACAAATTCAATATGGTGAATTACAATTTGGGACTTGATGATCAATTCTCCAACAACGACGTTGAATAGGTGGTGGCCACCCTGACATAGAATTTGTATGAAGGAGATGGGTCCTAACTGACACCGTAAAGCCAACACCCCAGGCATCCACAACCACAAGGTAGATCTGGTAAGTAAGCCGCCTGGGTGTGAGAGCATTTTGACCTTGTTTGGGAAAGAAAATTAAGGTTTCCGAAGTGCAAGTACTACAATAAAGAAGTTGATTCATCAAAAGAATTCTGACACATAAATGATCAAATGCAATATGGAGAATCACCAAACAAATCTCTGTCCTAGTGCAACTACCAGTGTAGGTAGACAAACATAACTTAGGAGCACCGACAACTAATCATGTATTTTTAGATTTAACGAACAAACTTGTGGAGAAGACATTATTAAATGGATGATACTAACCGAGAAACCTTTTTTACAAGCCAAGAATATTCATTTAGAATCTTGGATTAAATCGCAATTAAACCCTACATTTAGAAAAATATCTAGGAGTACTATTAAGAAGGAGAACATTAAATTATTTAAAGGCAGAAAATCCAACTTGCAAGCATATTTCTCTTGTTTAGATAATTGTGTGGCATTCAGTAGTGATATGTGGACATCTTCAATACGATAATCATTTTATTTTGCCATTGCTCATTGACCTAATAATGATTTGGGTCATACAAAAACAAATTCTTCCATTTAGGTCCACTGAATGTGATCATATTGGTTTGCATATCTACAATTACATCTAAGATACTTTGCATAAATTTGTTTATGTGTACAACGTTTTGTGCATTTCATTTAATAATGCCTTAAACAATGATATCTTCACCCACATTTCGAGTTCCCAATTGAAACCACCTCTAGAAGGTGCATTGTTCCATGGGAGATACAAGTGTCATATTTTAACATTGTGTGTCCAAAATGAGTTGAAAGTTTTGCAAAACAAATTTGTTCCAATTCATAATGCATTGTGGTATTTGAAATTAAGGCGCAAATAATATTGTGAGTTCAAAAAGTTGTCTTGAAAATGGAAAGCACTTTAGTTAGAAATGGTTTAAATTAAATTGTCTAACCTAGTTGAATTCAACTTACTTAATATTGATAAATGCATATCTATTTACAAATTTGTTGGGTTGAGCTAGATTGGATAAAAATTGATTATGATTCGTCAGTTGTTTTCAATCTTGAAAAATCCATTAGTTTTCTGGTTAATTTCGGTTCCATATGAAACTAACCTGAGATAAATGTATTAATATATTATAAAATTTATGATTTTACATCTATAATATATTATAAAATTTATAGTTTTGAGTTCTAAACCCAATCATAAGTCTTAACCATCTCAATCTCATTCCACAAATACATTTCTAATTTTACATACCGTTGAAGGGTATAAGTTGTGGTTGAAATTTTATTAAATTTTGGTGTTCTTATAATTATATGGTATAAATTGAAAAGCTGAGAGCTATTGTTATGGTTCTATTCAATTCTTGATTCTTAAGTTGAGTATAAAATTTTTGAAACCGAGTTTATTTCGATTGGTTTGGTTTCACTTAAAACCTAAACCATTCTCACCCATAATGTATGGCCCCTTATTTCTTTCCAACATTATCCATGCAATGTAATCACAACCTGATTAGGCTTAATTGGCTTCGATTTCAATTTTAATTTGCACTATAATTCATTTTGCCCAATTTTTTTTATGGAAAATGTTTCCCTCGAACCTTGAATCATTGTGTATGTGTCAAGTTTTGAACCATTCGGTTTAAAATTTTTGAATTTTTTAATTAAATTTTAACTGAAATCTAAGCATTTTTCTACTCCAATATAACTGAATGCCACACACACACACACACACATATGCAGTCAATTCGGATGAAAAAGTGTTAATATTTATGTATTTTTAGACTTTATATACTTCAGTTTAGTTCCTGCAGATACGTTCCTTTTATTATACCGTGCGAATATTGGAGATAGATATTGCATGCTAGTAATTAGTAAAATAATTGGAAAGTGAAACTGAGCCAAAAGATTATAGTTGTACTAAATACTAATTAAATTAAAAATGGAAAAGCGTAAATATGTATTAAACTTTAAAACCATCACATAGCTACATTGTATTGATTAAGACTATTAAACTTAAACTTTTCCTCTAAAAGAATTTGGTAGCCTTGATTTATCAACACCATCAGGAAAAAAAAAACAATTAATGAAAAACTTTTACTTTATCAGCTGATCATTATCAACTACACACCCGCTTACCTTTCAGTAACAAAAGATAAAAACCGAATTGATATTTGATAGCTAGTGTTTGGTTGTCGTCGAATTGGCACGCACATGGACATCGATGGAATATGGAAGCATATAAATTAGAGCTATAAATTATTATAAGTACATAGAGACCCGAAGATAAATTAGCCTGCATAATTAGTTTCTACAAAATCCGGCAGCCACAAGAGAAAAAGTAAGCGAAGGGAAAAAGGAAAGAAAAGAGAAGAAAAGATGAGAAAAAAGACGATCGAGAAGGGCAGAGGGCGAGAGGCACATGTGGGTTTGGTGTCATTAAACGAGAAAAAGTAGTGATTAAGATGGGGATTAATCCCAGTTAAATAGATTATGATTATTTAGCTCTGTCCTGAATCACATCCATCCCCATCTCAGTCGGGTCGGTTGCCTGCAGGTCATAGTGGATCCCATCCAGCGCTCTCCTCAGCCCTTCTTTCGACGTCGCGTACAGAATCTTTGCCCTGATCCGCGACGCTGTTGGCGACCTGATCCATCATCAACAATTGTATACTGATCCATCATCAACAATTGTATATAAGTACTACCAGTAGCTAGCATTTTCTTAAGAAAACCAACTTTGCTTAGAAATGAAATCTAATACTAATTCTTAGTTGGTTTAATAAGTAGAAATAATTATACTTGGGTCAAATGAGAAAAATTATAAAAAGACGAAAGGGTGGGCATCTGTTATCCATCCACCTAAGTGTTAGGAGCCCACCAAATTATTCTTGATGTTGCACCTAAATTAAATTCAGCTCGACCATTTCTTTATCTTTTTTTTTTCTTGAGGCAAATTTTGAGAGTCATGCCCATGAGTAGAGCAGTATAAATTGGAAAATACGCATGTATCAGTATATAATACAGCTATATATGATCAGATTAATATTTGTGCGCGCTTGTAATTTTTCAATTCATTAATGGTAGAATAGTGGTGCCACTGTTGGATATTGGCCACTAATTCAAATTGGTCCTGACTCGACTATTTCACTAATTGGGAAAGTACGTACGAGCCTATGGCCATTGGCCATGGTCGAAAATTCTACCTGCCGACCGCTCTAATCATGTTCAAAATACTCTACATATTCGAGCGGAGCAGTGGAGAGTAATTAATAATTACTAAAGGTAATTGGTGAAATAAATAAATAGATAGATAGATAGAGTAGTGATCGAGGGGCGGACCATGCAATGAAGAAGATCTTGCTCTTCCGGCAGTTATCGACGGTGACGAAATCGAAATCGAAGACGGCGTACCGGCAGTCGTCGGTGGGGAGAGAGGCGGCTAGATCGTCGTAGCTCTCGGCGGGGCCACCGACCTTGTCGACGGTGACGAGCCTGGATTTCTCGTCGATCTTGAAGACGATGTACCTGTGCACCTTTTTCCATTTCATATCCATGAACGAATTCTTGCATTCCTCAGTCACCCACATCCCAGTGGTCGCCTAGATATCATTCATCAAGTAATTGTTATAATACACAGTAGAGAAATAATCAAATAATTCTGGAGGGGAACAAAAGAAAGAAGAGGATGGAATTAATATATATATAAAGTAAGAAATACCATTTTGAAAGCCATCGCCATGGTTGCTTTGCGTGTTGCTGTTGATGTGGGAATGAAGGTGAAAGTGGAAAGATGGGTGGAATGGGATGGGAGTGGGCTACTTGGACTTTATATAAAAGGCAAGCTACTTCATTACCCTCCAATTATTTAGTATTTACACTCACTCCACCCTAGATCTGCTCTCCTCTTCCTCTGCAGAGGTTTCCAAAGACCATTTTGCCCCCTTCGCATCAATTCAACTGTCCCTTAGCTTTCCCACGATTCCTTCGTAATAACACGAGACTAATTTACGTATTTAATTAGAGGTGATTATTGGGCTTTTTGGTTCCAATCTAAATTGAATATCTATAATTATTTGGTTTTTAGTCTTATATCCTAATAACCAAATAAATTGAATTATATGAGAAAAACCAAAATAACAAAAAAAAATTAGTTACTCTATTTTTAATTGAAATAATTGAATTTTACGTATATACATTTCAAACCTCAAACATTCATCACATATTTTAATTTAAATACATATTTCAATCACATATCAAACATCTATAATCTATTCCAACTCTAAACATCTCATACATACATATAACAAATATTCACCACATACATAATCTTTTCCAAATCTCAAATATAAATACTAGTAAAATAAAAATTTGGTTATTCCAATTAACCAAATTTTAATTAAAACAAACAAAAAACAGAACCGAATTTCTATATTAATTTTCGGCTATAATGAAAAACAAAATTTATATCTAAAAATGATAATCGAAATGTGAATTTTTTTTCTCAGTTATTTTGGATATAACCAAAATTTTGTTCACCTTTATATTCAATTGCTATTATTTTACTGATTTATTGAAATTATTCTGAATCTAACCGTCAACTTTCTTATTTTCATCTCTAATCTGCAGCCTTATATAATATATACAAGTTACCCATTAGCTTCTAACAACTCGCCATATACATGTACCAAAAAAAAAAAAAACAACTCACCATATACATGTGTATATTTCTATGTTTTTCAATATACATGTAACACGTGGTCTTATTGAGAGGTTAATAGCATTTTCTTAAATTTTTTCAAAGATGGTAATTTAGTTTGAGCTAATATTTCTTTATAACACTAAATCACTTTTGGTCCCTTGGATTATATTGGCTTAGGCACTTATATTCCTGAATTTTAGTGTGGTGCAACTCAATCCTTCAACTATAAAACATGAGGCACTTGGTCCCTTTGACATGTTAACTTGGTTAACCCGTTAGATTTCTAACAGTTTAACGATTTGATTGTAAAAATTTAAAGTGTTTAAATCACAAAAATACATTACTTGAGGCACTTAATGAGAATTAAACACAAACTTACTAGAATTATTTAAATTAAAAGATAATCCAAGCATAAATAAGCTTGGAAAAAAATTCAATGAAAAAGATAAATACTTATACATTATTTTCAAGTAATATATTAACTTTAAACAAAGTATAATAAATTATAAAATCAATTTTAATTTTTCTAGAGTCAATTTCATTTAAAAGTTTATTCCATTTAACTAATAATCAGTACTTTAATGATTTTCTTTTTACAAGGTAGCTACTTTTGTTTCCATGGCATCTGTTGGCCTAAATGCAATCAAATAGGAGTGAATTCGTTGCTTTGAAAAACTTTGGCAAAATCAAAATTTACAACTAAATTCACTCAACCAAAAATCAAGAATAAACTAAGCAAGTATGATCAAAATATAAATAAAGATAATGAAAGAGTGCATCTAGATTTATAGAGGTTCAACTCTATCAACCGGAGTCTACGTTCTCTTCTCAAGCTTATCTACTTGAGAGTTCCTCCATTATAACTTGATTAAAATTACAACGATGTTTTATTCAAGGTTTACACCCAACCAAACATTAATTTTCTCTAAGGCTAATTAGAAACCACTCTCTCATTTTCTTCAAGAATCATTAGGAACCACTTATTCACACAAAAGGTTCTAAGGTTTGTAATGTTTACAAGTTCACAAGCTCACACAATAATATTCTTGTTAGATATACAAGTGAAACTACAAATCTTAGCTCTCTTCTCAAATGATGAATAATTTAATGAGCATTTAGGGATGAATCTTTGATCTTATGACCAATAGTTTCTCTTAAGTATTTGTTGATGTATTTATACTTATTTGGGTCCATTGGAATGTTAAAGAGTCGTTGCAAACCAGCTAGAGATATCAAAAAAGCTCTTAAGAAATCTGGCAATCATTTTTGTCAAATTTGACAGTTTTTTGCTTTTGTTCAGCATTTTTAGCTAGTTAGAAATTTTCAATCTATTGAAAATTGAGTCACAAGTAATGTGTTAAATACCGTTATCGCAAGGTATACCGCACCCTTGAATTTTTAAGGTATACCGCATGGTACACCACGTCGCATACCATTACCATTTTCATAAAAAATAAATGTTATAATATTATTTTAAGATGACATAATTTGTTTAATAATTTATTTTTACACATTTTATATGTATTCTAATTTTTCTCATCATAATTTTTCAAATATAAATAAAATATATATGATAGAAGATATTTTTTAATTTAAAAAACATAAAAAAATGTTATATATGGAGCAAAATAAATAATACTAAAAAACTAATTTATTGATATACTATAAATATAAATGATACCATCCATATACTTTGCATATACTATAAATATAAATAATACCATCCATTAATTTTTTATATTAAATACGAAAAGTAACAAAAAAATTCAAAGTAAATGTTTATTTTATGATATGTATTGTTTTTATTTTAATATTTTATATATTTATAATATTTTGATGTAAAATAAAAAAAATAGGTGCGAAAAATTAAATACCGTGGTACATACCACACTATATTTACAGTATACTGTGATTTTTTGATAAAATACATACAAAAGTGTATGGCATGCGGTATACTACGAAATACAGTGGTGTGCCGAGCGGTAAAATGATAAAACCCTAAAACATTTGTACCGCATACTGCGGGTATACGGTAAGCGGTATACCGCGGTATTTAATTCAATTGTCACAGGCCAAAATGTGAACTTTTCTCCAATGACTATAAAGCTGACAAGGTTGGTGTGGAATCCATGTGGTGATCTAATTGTCATGAATTTAATTTGAATTTTTTATGATTTTTTGATGATTTTTTAATGTGGAAGTTTTTTTTTTTTTGGCAATTTCCAACCTATTGGACCAAACAAACTGGTTGTTCTTCACTTTCACTAGCTATAGTATGTTATGGCTCCAGAATTCAACTAGTTGATTCATTTCAACCTGTTACTTTGAAGCCTTCTGAAGCTAAACCGTCTTGGATGCGAAAATAAACGCACAAAAAAATTTGTTAAACTTTTTCAACTCGTTGTTTTGCTTCCCCTGTACCTTAGCTATGAACAACTTCCAAATTTTCACTTTCCAACTTATTTAAACAATATCCAACATGTAAAATTGTCTAATTATTTTATGCACCAAAATAATAACATTAAACCTTCATAAATGTTTTGTTATTATCAAAATTCTAAGTTAATTGATTGAAACAAATCCAACAGTATCTAATTTCCTCCAGATGCTTCATGGCGTCAAAACCCCATAACTTTTCTACTGTAAAGAATTGAAATTTCAAACCATGTTGAGGCTCCAAGAATTGAAGAAGCCATTTGAGATTAATAGTGGTAACTCTTATAGCTGCTCGCAGGAAACAGACTAGAATCAGACCTACCAAGTGTAGCCATTTGAGCTAGAGAGTTGTGTGACATATAAAATATTAGACTTTTACTCACCATCATTGGCCAAGTCTAAGACCAAAGAGCTCTAGAAATAACACCAAAATTGTCACTTTGAAGACGCCATGGAACAACCCATTTTCATCATTGTTGGTGAATCAACAAACCAAGTTGATGAAATCCCATGCCGGCATCAACAGAGATGACAAAAGCGAAAGTGAATGAGGCTGGAAAAGAACAAAGAGGAGGTGGAGAACCAATGGAAGAGGGAAATCAGGAGGTTGAAGTGGCAAAGCTTGGGAAGGGTGACGATGGATTGGAAATGGTTTTGGGGGTCGAATCGTTAGTGCGAGGAGAAAGTATCAACGACGCTAAGGGGGACTAGGGGACGACGATGAAGTTGCAACCTTGTAAGTGGTAGCACCCGATGAATTAGTGTAAATGTTTAGATTGCTAGATGCTAAAGTATAGGGTATAAAAGAGAGAAAATAAGAAGCTAAGTGACTATACATGTAGTTTTATCCTTTTATGGACTAGTCATTTATTGGGTTGGACAACCAAAAAGCAAAATAGTTGACATTTCATAATTAAGAGATATAGTTGCAATACACCAAAATTTAGGGGCTTTTTTAAGTGGTTTGACATAGTCCGAGAGAATAAAAGTGATTTTGGCCTTGTTTATAACTTGTGAGAAAGAAAAGGGGATAAAAGAAAGGAATACATATATCTATTTATAGATTTAAGCGTAACACTCTTTGCATTTTACCCTATTAATTTTTTTTTGAACAAATTACCTAGACAAACATAAGTTACACCCTAGCCGCTGCTCTACACCACCTTCCTTCTTTCTTCTTTATGCCTCCTGCCAAATTTGAATTCTAATTCAAGTTTGACTTGTTGGTTTGCTATCATTATTTCACCTGGTGAACTATCAAATATATTTTGTTATTGTTTATTTTTCTTTCTTTTTCTTCACAAAACTCGTTTATCATCATTAGCAAGAGTATTATCTAGTTCTTTTGACACTCTATAGCAGACAGTCTAGGTGATTAGTTTTCGTAAGGTAAAGGCCATAAGGTGAAAAATGGTAGGTGTCGATAATGATGTCTTTTCAAATAATGGATTAGGTGATGTCGTTTGATTTTTTTTTTTTATCTTCTCATGATATATATTGACTTTTTATTAGTTGATATGCTATTAGTGGTTCATACATTTTTTATTTGATCAGATCGCCTATTATTCATTTTGACTATTTTGGTCATTTTCTATATAAGCTTTATTTTAATTATTTGTGAGTTATTTATTCTATATTTATTTTAATTTATATATAAGGTTCAACTTGATTCATTTTTCTTTATTTTATTTGGTATTGTAGGAATGATTAGCTTTTTTAGTAACCAGTTTTATGTTTTTGTCATTTCTTAAAGTGTTGCACCATTGTTCATTATGAGATGCAATTTAACATACTTATAATTAGAATAAAATATCTTTTATAAAAAAATTATATAAAACAAAAAAGAAAGGCACCGGGTTATTAACTTTTCTTCTTCTTTTTTTTTTTCGATAATCAGAAGCAAGATAATTGTTTGTTTCTCGGTCGGAACTTGTTAACTCGAATTGTAGAAGAAAACCAAGAAAATTTGACACAAAAGAGACTGCCACCGATAAAAGGACCCGGGGGGATGGGGTGATACGTTGCGACGGTGGTCCCATCTTGGGATCGCTCACCACCCACATTCCTCAAAAAAGCCATCTTTGCGTGAAAGCCAAGGATAAACCACACAAACGCATGTAAATGAAAAAAGTTGATCAATCGCTTATTGCAATTTTTAATTTTTTGGGTGAGTAGATTTTCTAGCTAAACAGATAAACATAATTCTATTAAATATGCCAGGATCTTATTGGAGAAGTATTTACAGAAATTTATAGATTGATGGGAATAAAAGGTTTGTTTTAAACGATCTTCATTATTACAATATTGAAACAACGTTTGCACCGATGTACAGGTTTTGATTGACAGCAGATTTTAAATTGAACTTTCGCCATTAATTAAACGTCGGCTTGTTTAATGATTCTACCATCAAATGTGCTAAAAATCTCCATTAAAATTCTGCTATACGGAAATTTTTAGAAACACATATTGTATGTATTACTGTTATTACTTACGATAAAATCAGTCCTGATTCATCTCCTAGGTAATTAATTAGTGTGAAAGCAGATTAGGTGAAGGCTATGGGTTGCTGAAGGAGGTGACACAAATATAAACGCAAAAAGGAGGCTTGTTGGGGTTGGGAATTTGTAAATTAAGGAGAAATTGGGAGCCCCATGCATGTATCCCCCGATCTCTTCTCTGCCCACCCACCAACGTCCAAGATCATTTAATTTGGTGTCCCTATGCCCCCTTTTTTTCTTATGAGTTTGAGTTGTTCCACAACTTTGTCTAACAATGTGTGGTCAACACCAGGCAGGCAGCAATTCTATATTTTCTTATCTACTGCATCAATTACTGTACACTTGGTTTAATTAGCAAAACAAAATTAATTATACAAAATCCAAACTTCAGTTAATGCCTCGATTTAATTATCAACAAGTGTGATCGGTTAAATTATGACCTGTTATATCCAGAGTGATGAAATGCGTCCATGGGCCTGCGTATATGTGTGTGCGCCTAGATATGCCGTAGATACATATACGTGATTAGATTTAGAATTGCTTGTTTAAACATAAAGAAATAAATAAAAAGAGCTGAATTTATTTTTCTGGGGTGGGGGGAGGGGGGTGATAAACATGAACTCGTATAGTGATTGATGGAGTAGAGACGATGGCTAAAATCTGAGCAAGCTTGTTTGCTAGAGAATAACTGCATGCGGAAGGGGGAGACATATCACCCACAAAGACATATGTACCCGCACATGTGGTTGGTGGCGCTGGACCTTTATTTCGTTTCATGTAGATGGGAAATAAACAAGAGCTACATAGCAACTGGGCTGGGCTGGGCTGCCTCACGCCACCCATGCATTTATAATAGGAAAAAGTATAAAAACAGTTACTATATTTTTGGCTATTGACATATTTGATCATCATTTTTTTTAAAATGATACCAAATACATTACTAAAGTTTAAAGTTTGGCCAAACTTTATGATTAAGTTGTTAGTTTTGATGACATGTTAATGGAAGGGTGCGTTGGTAATTGATGACATGTTAACTGAGATGGTTAAACTGCTCCATTGGTCCCCAATTTTAGCCTTTAATCTTTCATTTGTCTTATTTAGGTACCCATACCCTTAATTAAACCCACACCTTAACCATCTTGAATCGGTTGCGCACCACCTCCAATTGAAGATATCCTAAATCCAAAGCCGGGAAAGCACATTGATGAGCGTCAGACGAGGGAACTAAAGAATTCTCACTGGAAAATGAGAATGTGACTGAAGTGAAAAAGTGAATAAAATTAGGGGACAAAAAATGTTCTTTCCCCTTTTGTCACCATGTCATGTCATTTCATCATTAATTGTCACGCAGTCGTCTTTTAATTGCCACATAATCTTCTTCTAATGGAATATTCTAACATTTAACACAATTTTTTCACTATCAATTACATCAATAACTTATTTGACCTTATTTCAAAACATTGATATTTAATTTAGTACCAAATATTATCTTTACTGATGTATTTAACACCACTTAAAAAAATGACTAAATGTGTCTATAATCCAAAGTACAGTCACTTTTTGAGTACTTTACTCATTATAATGTTACAGCACAAGTGATACGTAGTGATAGAATTGCATAACATGTTTATTATACCGGGCATTGGTTAATTATTGTGAGAATCATGGCTTGCTATAGAATAATTAGCGAGCACAAGGGAATGGAGATGCATACAAGTGAACGTGTGAAATTATAGGGAGGGGAGCCCACAAAATTTGGCGGCTTGTATTGAAATGGTTCTTAATTTGGTAGCCACACATGCACGGAAACAAGAATGGACGACACGGCACTAGAGCAGAGTCTACACTACAGGGAGTGCAGGAGGAGAGGACGACGCAGAATAGAAGAGGAATAGGCTTCCTTGGTAGGTTGATTATATCTATCGAACCGACCTAAATCAATTCGGGCCTCGGCAGGCAAGAACGATTCCTTTTCTTCTTGTATTCATCTCCCAACACCACCTATCCCTGTCTTTTCCATGTCCCCTCCGCCACGCAGCAATATATCCACCCCACAAATTACGACAACCTGTGAGATCCAAACCGCCTTCACGAATTTTGGGACCCTAACAATATCGGTGCAATACATCATAAAATTAACAAAATTCCCTACCACATAATTATATACCACAATGCCTTTTTTTTTTTTCTTCTCCTAGATGGTGAGGGTAGAGTTAGTTTAGCCTTCTGTTGCTTTTCAAACATCTCCAGGTAAAACCAAGCTGCATTTTTTCTTCGAAAGTGTGACCGGAAGAGCAAGGTCATAAATCAAAGGGGAAAATAGAGATGGCCGATGTGTTCCAAAGTTAGCCTACCCTCCTCACTAGTCACTAGTTTTAACTGACCTTTCTTTTTTTATGCTTTTTCCGCTGCTTTGGTGATTTGGCTGGAATTATCACAAAAACTATCCTCCCCATTCTTAAGGAAACCTAGAGAAGAGTTTTCTTCAAATGAATTACGGATTGATCTGTTTACACCCGCACAGTGTTTCAGGGCTTCCTCCAAAACCCGAAGTGCATCCTGAGATAAAGATCCCTGCTCAGCCATTGCACTCGATAATGAAGCCTGCTTGCCTTTTCATTGGCATCTCTTGTCCAGCGTTTTAAGATAGAGCAGTATGGGATATCAGAAATGCCAAACATTTGAAGAACAAGAATGGCATGCCTGCAGAGATAACCTTTGTACTCGAAGCAACGGCATGAGCAACATATATCCAACTCCTTTTTCTTCCACACAACAAAAAAATTGCGTTATTCTCGAAAGTCGTCAATTCAGAATATTAAATTTGTGACTTCTTCACTCTCCTTCTGTAGTCGACAAGAACCTACTCCTAACACCTCAATCTGAAACCTCTTGAATATCTCATCCGTATACACTGTTGACATTTGTTTCTCTTACAAGGACAGACTTCAACTCCAGCTGTTTACTATGTGTTCTGCTATACTCTGCTCCTCCTTTTTATCCCTGTTTCTAAAAAATGATTTATATTTGTCCAAAAAATCCTCGAAAGTGGCTTGTTTATGCATTTACTTGTCGAAAAATGATGCAACACTTCCACAACGCTCAGCAGTAGACATTCCAGCTAAAAATAAGCCTTGCATATACGTTGCCGCCCATTTCTCTCCAGTCTCCAGCTAAAAATTCATTCTCCTTCAGCCCAAAGAGCTCAACCATTTTAGACCATCTCCTGCGGAACTGATCATCTGTCAGTGAATGGTATATGCATTTCTTCAACTTCATGAAAAAGTTACAACAGTATTCCCCAAATTATCAGGAATCTTACTAAGAATATGCCATAAGCAAAAACAATGATGGCTACTGAGGAAAACATTTGCAGCAGCTTCATTCAAGATTTTGTCTTGATCACTAATAATCACTCTAGGAGCTTGGCCACCAACTGCTTTGAGCCAAGTGCACGTTAACCAGACATAAGCAGATGTTATATGATCCCCATCGAGAGCACATCCAAGTAATATGTACTGGTGATGATTCACACCAAAAATAGGAACAAAAGGTTTCAAATACTGACTTCGGACATAAAAGGCATCAAGAACGACTACATCACTTAAGTATCTTTAATCATGCTTACCTTTTGCATCAATCCAGAACACACTTGTTGCATGTTTTCGTTATCAAATTCTATTGCATAAAAGAAATCTGGAGTCTTTTTCTGCATGCAAATGAGATAGTCAAGCATTATAGCTACATCTATTTCATCAAATGCCAGTTGGGGGCCTCTCTTTTGACATCCTGCAGCACAGGGCCGCTTGTTCCATCCCCAGACAGAACAGCAAAAATCATTGGGATGAAGATCATGGTTATGCTCCTTTCCAAAACTATTTATTATCCATTTTTCATCTGCTGTCCTCTCTATATGCACACCTGCCCTTCAGCCAGTCTTTATACATGGCCATGGATGAGCAGTTGTACTAGATTCACACTTGCTTCCAAACCTAGAGCAGGCCCTAGAGGAGGCAATTTTTACATCAATGAATTTTCCAGATCTTTTAGAACGATGACTTGCTTTTATTGTAATACCAAATCCTGCAAGACGAGCATAATCCCTGTAGAAGCAGTATGCTGCTTCCTTCGATTCAAATTCGGAACCATTTTGGCGCTCAAACATTCCTCCTTCCTTGATAGTCATCCCGGTAGCAGCCTTGTCATCACCAACCCCAGGACAAGTGAAACATTCTTCTGTATTAAATTCACCAGTCCCATCATCGTTTATGGGAGGATCCACAACATCGTGAGCAACACATTGATCTACACTATCCATTATTTCCACATTTTCATTTGCAGACAATTTTTTCTTGTTCATTTGACAGCAATTCAAGATCTATCTCCATGCAGAACAGTAGTCATCCAAAGGAAAAGTCGTGTTCTTCACAGGTCCTACTGAAACTAGAATAGCACAGAACAAAGAATAAATAACTATTACATTCAAACCATGCATTAATCATTAAAATAGAAACAATAGCCTGGAGTCCAGGATACCATATTGTATATACGAAATGCCATTTGTGAAAATTAATAACAAGACTTTTCTCCAACAAGATTATTGTGACCATCACAATTTCTCAAACATGCTCACAAACAATGGTGCCATTCTAGGCTCTAGCAAGTTAAAATCACACATGCGTATATGCAAAACACACACACACACACACACAAATATCAGCACAAACAGAGAATAGGCAAGAGTTCTCAATTCACAAAAGAATTAATCAGCTACTGTCTATACAATCATAAACACAGCACCATAGTACTCCAAAAAAAAAAAAAAACTGCCCAGAAAAGTGCTAATTACATCATCAAATTCTCAGTTTACATACCTCGTCCCAAAGGCAAACACAAGAACACAAAATTATAATTCTGAAAATTACGTGGCAGTTATTTTGGTCATGTAATGGACTTGAGCAGTCCGCAGAACCTAAAATCTTAAGCAATAAACTGAAGTGCCGATCAAAAACCCATTGAGAAAAGGGACTTATGAATAAAAATGAGAAACTTGAAGAACACTTACAAAAACCTTAGCTGACCTAAGGTACCCCTCACTAAAAACGAAAGGACCGTGATTAGCTCAGGGAAGATGTCCATCACCATTGAATTTCCCAAAAAGAAATAGTGGAGTTACAAGGAAATGCTACAGAACAGGGAGTGAATCCAAGAAATGGGATAGAGTAAATTACCCAAAATGTTTTTTCTGCTCAAGCCGAAGTTTGGATGTCAAAACGCAAGGTTGTGGCCAGCCATAGTGGCCATAGTCAAATTAGTCACAGCAGACAGCAAGAGGAGACCCGAGAGAGAGAACAAAATTTCTGCGCGTACAACCCGAAGGACCGATTCAAGAGAAGGGCTTGCAACCGTTTCAATTGTATTCTTCCATAAGTTTCTTAGTCAATAGGGTTTCGAAGAAGACGCAAATAATTGAAGAGGGAAAATAAAATAAGTTAGCAAAATAGTGCCAAGATCTGTCGAAGCCTCAAAGCTCGCCGTCGCAGTTGGTTCGGTTGGAAGCTCTTCAATTTCGGGAACCGGTGGGTTTCGTCATGAATTGCTCTCTGTTCCCCGTGTTGGCCTCAATATCCTTTCATCGTGGATTACAGGTGGCTAGCTTGTTTCATCTCGAAGGTCGCCGTCCAGTGACTTCTACCAATCGTGGACCAATCGTGGTAAGACCGAGGTTGCCTTGCCTTAGAGTGAATCATTTTGCTTTCCAATTCCAAATCGTGGTCTACGCAGAAACTAGCAACGTCAGACTCAGAACAGTTCAAAACAGCTCAACCTAGGCCCAAACTGCCAGGACCAACCCACCGAGTCCACTTGGGGCGGCCCAGAAAGCAACAAAAGCTATTGCGAGTAACCGTTGCCTACTGAAATGTCGTCATTTAGTATATTACGAGGTTCATAGTACCCGCACGTTATTATGATTCAGTCCATATTAACATTAAATGTGAATATAAATAGTGATGATTATTGATGAAGAAAAAGAAATTTTATAAAAGAAAAAAGAAAAAAAAAATCAAAATAAAAAGTCATGGTAAAGTTTTGGGACTAAGAAAGCAAAATAAAAATAAAAATCTAAGTATCAAAAGATAAACTGTGGAAACTAAAATTTTATTTTAGAAAATAGATATAATATGAAAAAGTTAATAATATAAGATAAAGAGTGAAATTTCAGTCACAAAAAGTAGGGTTTAATGATCAATAAGTAAAAAATAATTAAAAAAATGGTCTTTAGGGCAAGAGAGTAAATATAAAGATTTTAAGAATTAGAGGCTCAATGATCAACTTAATAAAGGAAAAAATAAAATAAATGAAAACATTAGATAAAACAAATCAACTCTAACAATAACAAAAAATAAACAACTCATAGTGACTAAAGTTTTGTTTTAAAAAATAATAATAAAAAAATTTTAAAAAAAAAAGTTATACGAAGTCACTGTAGTTGATTAAGCAAAATAAGGAAAACAAATCATGGTTATCAATATTTTACTTTAGAAGACAATAAATAAAAAATTAGAGACCAATAGAACAAATTGAGAAGTTTGGCAGGCCGCACATTGTAGTGGATGTTTTTTTATAACAAATTTTAATAATAATATTGTGACATAAAACATGTTACGTGCTTTGAAGCAATGCATATTTTGTTTGTAAATTAAAAATAATTCAATAAAAATTTTCATCTCCTATTAACACAAAATCTAATTTTTAATATCAATGAAAAATTTATCTACAATAATTTACTCTGAAATTTAACAATTATGAACCAAAATATTTTGTTAAACTATAGAGCTTGAAGTAAATAATTGATGCCACAAATCTTAATAATCAATAATAAAAAAATGACTGAAATACAAAATTATTTTTAATATATGTTAATCAATTTATAGTTTAATCATTAACTTAATAAAGATAAAAAGAAAAGAAAGTGAAAAAAATTTGACTAAAATCGAATAAACCAGAACCAGACCAAAAGTAGGTAAATTATAATGATTAAAGCTTCATTTCTGAAAACAAAGATAAAGAAAATTAATTTAAAAAAAGTTAAATTGAAAAAATTTTAGGTATTAAGGATTTAACAGTTGACTTAATGAAGATAACAAATGGTTTTACTAAAAAAGAAACAAATTATGGTTACCAATGTCTTACTTTAGAATATAGTACATAAAAAACAACAAAAAGAAAAGCTTGGGGGCCAAGAGAGCAAATAGAATCTCTAATTAAATAGTTATAAAATCTGGGTACTAAAATGTAATACTGACGTAACTCAGGTCCAAAAAATAAAAAATTAGAAAGTTGGGTACTGAAACTGTGTTTTAACCGAAACAAAAATGTGACAGACTAAAACCGTGAAAATTTCAACCTAGGCCATCATAAAGACAAGCCTATTGCTAAATGAGATAAAACTTAAAAGATAACCAATCGCATCCTAAAAAATCCAAAACAAAAAACATGAAACTATGGCCCAAAATTAACTAGGCTCAACCAACCTATAACAATAACACTATTCATCTAACAGTGACCTTTTTTATCTTTAGAAGTTAGTAGTAATTAATTAATAATGAAAATAGATCCAAATTAATCCAGCCTGTACTTCCAGAGAGCCAATAGTGGTACCATTTTGCAAGTACGAATGTACAGCTCGAAAAACAAAATCAAAAAATTTTTCTGGACCTCAGAAAAAATACCACATGCCAACTTTCCAAAAAAGGTTCCACGTTCTAATAAATAGTATTTCTTCTGTTTAAAAAAACATGAAAGTTTTCAATATCCAATTTATTTTATTAACCTCACCTAAACTCTCAATAAACAAAACCCCCAAAAAAATATTTTATTTTATAATTTTTATTAAAACTCTCGCTACACAAAATTTTGAAAACAAATTTTCTTTTTTCTAAGCATCATTTAAGTTCTCACTATATATAACTCAAGAGATTTTTTTTTAAATTTTAGCTTTTGAAACAAAAAATAAAAAAAAATATATTATAAACTACACATATCTTAATTTCAGTGTATAGAAAAATGTATCATCCTTTATATGACTAAGATAATATAAACTTATTTTTTCGCGGAAATGCAATAGAAGATTTAAACATATATAGTTTTTTTTTCTCATCTATACCGACATGTTACACATCTATAGATTCTATTAAGATGGGGTGGGCAAATCTTGAATATATAGACTAACTGATCAAATTTTACCTCGATACAAATTCGTTATCTAGTAAAATATTCGAAGATCTGTGTAATTTACCACTGTATCAAATGAAAATTACTATCCAACTGAAAAAAAAAAATTGTCATGAACCCCATCCTTAATGTAATTTCTTGTTCTGGGTAACTCTCTTCCTTCCCCTACTTCTTTTTTTGTTGAATAAGAAAAACTTCCCACTCGTTACTTGGTAACAAGTTCATTTTGTTCTTACGCTTGTTTATTCTTTAGTTGCCAGAAGAAAAAGCAAAAGGTTGATTTTATTTGATTTTATTTGTTTTTCTTGTTTCGGTTTGAGGAGGAAAAGTTTGACCCGAATTGTAATGCAGGCGACTTTCAATTTGTGGGGATTGAATTGATTGGAGTTAGAAAGAGGGGGTGGGTGGGGTAGTTAGTGTGTAGTACAGACAGTTGTACGGCTATGCATCGCATTCAGATTTGATATCTTATCTGAAAGAATCCAAGACGATCAGCTGCGTCTACCACTGCCCTGTCCATGATCCATCTCATGGAATTTTGTAATCGACATGATTTGTATCCACCACCCAACGAAAGCTATTAAAGTTGACGGCTCTACACTTTTCAAATAAGAGTCAGTCTTATGCGTATAGTACTATCAAAAATTAAAAGCCGAAATGTACCCAATGATCTCTCCGTTTTGCTGACTCAAATGAGTTAGTTTTTAAAGTTTAACTCAATATAACTTAATCCATTGAGTTTTTCAAATTATGTGAGTTTGTCACTTAGTTACCTAGGAAAATTAGAAACACAGTCCTAACTTCCCTTATTTCAACAAAAACACTTTACTCACACCCAAATTATGCTGTCATGCGTTAAAAAATTTAGTAAATTGCTAGCCACATATTTAATTAATTTAATTATTTATTATTTACATAATTAAATTAAGTTCAAAAATATTATATGTTAATTTAAAGAAAATATTAAAGTAACTAATGATTTATGTTTTTATTTTTTTAGGGAATCAAATTTTGATCTATTTGAAAGCAAAAAAAAAAAAAACATTTTACTCAGTATACTTTTACTTGGATTATTTATTTTTCTTAAAGAATGATTATTTCTTCATATCATCTTCCCAAAAAGCCAACACCCCTTGAACAAACAACCCACTTTTAACTCAAAATTTGCTTGCATTAAATTATAAAGAATTTTTTTTTTCTATAACAGCACTTTGTATATCCAAAGAGATTAATTAATTCATGATCAATTTTATTTTTATCAAATTAAATTAAAAATATTCATAAGAAAAAAATGGCTTAAGCAAAACCAAAGCAAATCAAATAGAACTTTTTTTTCTTTATAAATAGACTATTTGAAAAATAAATAAAATTAAGTTACTTGATAACATATAACTTTTTTAAAATTATTGTATATAATTTTCTTGAATTATCATTTAATTATTCAATTATGTAGTTAGCTATTTAGTGAAATTTATTAATTCACATGTTAGGTAGGAGTGGAAGTTTCTAAATTGCATGCTGTTTTTGCTAAAAGATTGACAGTTTAGGACTATGGTTGGGTTTTCCTTGGTAGCCAAGGGACTAAGTTGTATAATTTCAGAAAATTGAAGGATTAAGTCACACCAAGTCAACTTTAAGGGACCAACACGTGCGAGTTGTCAAAATTGAAAGTTAATGGTGCTTTTAGGCCAAAATTAAAACTCATAAACTAGGGGCACTATTTTCATACAATAGTAATCCAAATTCATGAAATAGATAATACATCAACAAAATCTATGTATTTTTTGCAACATCTTATGCAACTATGTAGATATTTATATATGTTTTTACTTAGACCTAGTTCGACAGGTGCAAGTAAACGTGTTTTTCAACATAGAGATTTGGCCCATGTAAGCCTTGTTTCTACCTACCTTAAAAGTTGGCAGTTATTCACAGTTAAGCCAACTTTGCGCCTGCAACTTTCTCTTTCTGGACCCATTATTAACAAATACCAAACCTAGTTGCCAACCTCTAATCCCTTCACTCCCTGTGCAAACCATAAATCCTAATGATCTTCATTTCCAAAGACAATAACCATATTTCGCTCTTTATTATCTTTTCACAGTCATGACCATTCTTCATCATCTAATCATTTCTGAATTCAAATTCCTCATTGACCCACAAATTGAATTTCTTGGCAAAACATTACTCCTGACATTGGCAATGGTTATTCCCCTAATGACAGCACTGTTTATGAAGTACTCCAATCAAGTCATATTCTAAACAATATTAGACAATAGGGACCGTAACATTGAATTGACTGGCAAAAAAATAGTGGTTGGGAGAATAATGGTTAGGGGTTTGCTAGAAAGCTCTAATGAAGAGCAAAGGGAGCCTAAGGTAGCGCCTGGTCTGACACCATCACATCGAGTGGCCAATGATGGTCATAAAGATGTGATGTTCGTGAAAATGCTTTAGTCTAGGATTCCTTTCTTCAAGACAATTATCAAGGTTTTGGGTAGAAGAGCCAATAGGCCAGCCATGCAATAAAAGCTACAGTTCATAATTCCACACTTCTATTGGTTGTGTTTTTGCAAATCATTGATGGTCAGGTATGATGAAACTAAGTAATTAGGGTCAAATACAAGGAAAAATAAGTCCACATAACATGGATCCACATCCGGTTAACATCAGGGGTAGTGAAAACATGATCACAGGATAAAGTCAATTTTTCCCGAATAGCTGTTAGTTTTGTGTTGTTTTTCTAGTTTAAATGAAGTGGAGCATAAAAGGAACAAATAAGCAATTTTTAAGAAGGAAAAAACAAGAGTATGAACATACTTTAATTTGCAACCCGAATTTTGACTCCATCTTTGCATTTTCTGGCTCTGAAATAATTATGGTAATTGTAGCCCATCCTATTAGCTTCGTGTAGGTTTTTAAATCATCTCAATCAAACACTTGTACACAAAGTTATAATCAAAATACTAAATGGTGTTGAAGCCAATGAGTGTACCATAAACCTGCCATAGACCTGGGACCTACTTTGTTTTTAAAAATTCCCAGCCAATAGATGTGAAATAAAGATCTCATTTACCCCTAAACCTTCCAAACATATTTTTAGGCTAGTTTTCTTAGAATTTTGATGGATTAAGGTGTTAGAAAGCTGATTTGATAAAGATTCTTCTTGGATCTAATTTTTCTAGCTCTAACTCCTCTTTTTCCTTAGTTTAGAATTTTCTTATAAACCCATGTATATTTGTTTTTTTTTATAAATTTTGTGAACCGTTTGAGATGATTTAATGCTTGTTAATACTTAATTCATAAATTATTTCCAAGGTTTTTTTGCTCATTTAACTTGTACTTGAATGTGTTCTTTATGTGTTGCCCACTTGTCTTGAACAAACTTGTTAGACGTAAAAAAAACTTGATAGAGGTTTCCTATATTATAAGATGGATAGAGTGTGGGTAATGGATAGATTTGAGAAAACTGTCGTTTCTATGAGGCTTTTGAGGAATAATTGAGCTTAAGGGTTTATAAGATAACTAGTTAGTATGAAAATGTCTAATGGGGTTCTAATAAGCTAATTGGCCATGTCTTGAGAAAAGGGGGGTTGATCTTTTAGAGTTTCTAGCCTATAACTTTTCAAGAAGTATAATTTGGGTTAGCTAGATATTTGTATTAAAGTTATATCTATGTATCAGCTCATTTGGATAGAATTCTTTAGAAACCTTATGTGTATTTAAGATAGTTGTGTTGTTTGTTTGGTTTGGTGGCTAAGTGATCCACAATTTTGGTAATTTAGCCATTTATTCCATGTTTCCATGTATTGTTTGCTTTAGCAAAAGAAAAGTCATCGTACTTTGGTATTTGATAAAAATTTTTGTCATATAATTCCTTGTAAGACAGACACCTATCTCATCATTATTACAATTAATACTATACACTTGGGGGTGAGATTGGAATTAAGGTTGAGAAAGTTTTTTTATCAACTTTTGTCTCGTGACAATAGTATCCCAATTTTTGCATTTGTTTGATTATGCAATTGCTGCATCAACCCATACACACACATTTGGGTCTCTTAAATATACATATAAAACCTAAAAGCTTACATACATTGATAAATGTTAATTTACATAGTCAAAATTGTGAACTTTTTAGAAATTTTGAATTTTTTTTTCTACATCATCACACCATATTTTCTGCCATTTCTTGCTTTGAACTTTCATTTTGTAGGGTGGAAAAGGGAACTGAAACATTGGATCGGATCAAAAGCAAGTAGAGCAAAAAATGAAAAGTTCAGATGAATAGTTCATTTGGGCAACAATCCCAAGTAGTGCTGCACCCCACAGTTAAAAGATTCTGGAAGTTGAAATTGTGTCCTAGGCACTGCGGCACCATTGATCATTGAGCTTTTGGCGTTCCAATGCCAGATGACCTCCTTGGGCGCCTCAGTGACCCTATACCTAGATAAAAGTCGTCTCTCACCTCTAATTTGAATTTAAGCATGTTATTGGCCAAGAAATTTGATTCAAATGGGTAGGTGAGTGACAAAGAAACCTCCAAAACTTAGAAAAATCTGGAACCAAGCTTAGAGACTCTTCATTCTTCTCTATCTTCTCATTTTAGACTTAGGTTTTTCATCACCATCACTTGGATTTTTTCACCTTTTCGTGGAGAACTTATGGATTCTTACTTAGAGAAGGCTTAAAGGACCTGAAAACTTGTGGAAGGATTAAGGAATCAAACATCTAGAGTTTATTAGGTTCTTTTTTTCCTTTATTCTTATTTTGTTTTGGCATAAATGCTCTTTTATATATATTCATGGTTATGTTTTATTTCAGTATGGAGTAATTTTCTCTACATTTTCCATGGTTGTAGTTACTTGAATTAGTTATGTTGGTTGAATTAACAGCTATTTTGACTTTTTCCTTCATTGCTTATTTACTCTTCTCCATGAGCTTATTGTTATGTTGATTAATTAAGGGCCCTAGTTAATTATAACCTAGATTTCTTTTAAACTATTGAAAAAGATTAAATGAATTGGAATTAGGATAAGAGTGTAGTGACCAAGCGCTTGTTGGAAAACTTGTTTAGGACACTAAGTGAAAATAAATTAAGCTTGATAATACCTATCTTGAACTAATAATTTGGATGGGAGCCCATTCTTGTTTAAACTTGGGAAAGTTACCCTTTCACTTGGGAAAATAAGGATCCAATTAGTTAACTTCACCAACAAGTAGGAAAGCCAAACCATTAGCCTTAATTCACTAGGAAAACTAAACCATTAGCTTTAATTCATTAGTTAACCAAATCAAGTAGTGAACCCATAGGAAGTGTGCCTTATTAATTTGACAAAAACCAAAAATATAATTGCATTCTTTTATCCTAGGTTAGTAACATTTGACCTAGTTAAGTTTACTTACTTGTTTCATTCAACTTAGATTGTTTAGTTAAAGTTAACTTAGAGCAATGGTACTTGGAACAAATTCAATAAATCATTGTAGAAATGATACTTTTTTTACCCAACTTCAATGTCCACTGCGCGCTTACGATTAGGGTTTAAAACACACAACATACAAACATAAGTATCGATGTACATAGACACATAGACATATATATCCATGTTCTTTTACAAATCATGAAGCATACATATAAAACTCATACATATTTTTGTGTTTTTTTCAAACCCACAAGCATACATATATCAAAAATCAACTTTTACGGTGAACCAAACCTTAAATCACAAGCACAACAGTATTGGCATCAATAATCTGAAACAACCTCCCTATTTTGTTATTTGATCCATAGGAATGATGATGTGATAACGAAGTAGAACGTCTAGTGCCCAAATCCCACTGTTTTTTATGGATGTCACCTCTAAATCCTTTTGTTCTTCCTCTAAAATATCTTTTCCTTTGCCCAAATCTGTGTTGCAAACATCATGTACCCTCTTTCATACTACAACTTTGTGGCCAAAATGCAACTTGCTGTTTTTTAGTAGTGAGTACTAGAGAGGAAAGAGGGACAAATGGAAAAGTGGGTTTGTTTTTTTATTGGGAGGAATGACAGAATCAAGCTGGGAATCATACTTTTAATCATGAATTTAGGATATGAAAGATATTAGAGAGATTTAGGAAGAGTTTATATTAAAAAGGTTTCCAATGAGGTTATTATTCCTAGAATTAGCTATTAATCTTTGCACTTCCCTCTTTGATTTGGGCTTTGGTTGATAAATGGGAAATGTTAGTAACAATAAGGGAAAGTTATAGTTATCCCTTAAGGTTTATTCTAACATACACTTTGCCTCTGGTTCTTTTATATTGTCAGGTAACAACTTTTGAAACTGTAATTTAAACTGTAAGATAGTTATCTTCCAGTAATCTCGGTCTCTCCAATATTTTTTTATGGTTAATAGATATTTTAAATTATTTATTATTCCTTTTTGTAAATACAATTTTCTTCCTATAAATACATATTAGTATTTTTTTAAAGATTTGTTAGCTATGAAAAAAATATTAGAAATCTTAAAATTACTGAAACACGGTTATTAGATAGTTTAATTTAAGATTTCAGAAGTTATTATCGGATACTATAAAAAACGTATGAGGTAAAGTACAAATTTTTTAGAATAAAAAAAAAATAAAATGTAAGTTAAATCAAATAACATGGAAGCTTTTGTAATTTACCTGTAACAATAACGGTGTTACTTATTGTATATACACTTACTATATAAACAGTTTCCATTGCCCCACTCCCACCCAACGTCCACTTTAGTAATGTGATAAGCGAATATTGCAAATGCGTGGAGGACAGAAAGATGAGGACACCCCAGCCCATAATTAACAATTGTGGGTACTTGTTGATATAACTAGGACCACTTATGCAAACGTGAAATGACCTATCACGTTCGTGTACGCATCAAGGTTAACCTTTACGTCCTTTTCTACAATTAATAAATTTCGTCTTAATTTGTTTCAGATATTTTCATCGGGTCCCCGTCTCGACTTCCGTATATCAAACAAAACAAACAGCTGGAGGACGCATGTATAATTATTAATTTACTTGCATCCAGCTGGTCCCATGTTTGTATTTTTCTCTTAAAATTATTGATGCTAGTGGACGAACGCATGTTGATCTTTTATTCTTTTCCATATATAGACTTTGGCGCAGTTCTTAATTTAAAATGATTTTTTTATTTTCATTTATAATTAATATTACTTAAAAGCTTATGTTATATAGGTATAATAATTTGTTAGATAACATTAGTTTACAATGTAATAATTAATTCTGTAATTACTCGATCTAAAAAAGAAAAATTGATGAAATTTAACTTATATAATATTAGCCTTCAAAAGATATTTGTTTTGAATAAAAAATGAAAAATGAAAATAATCGATTCTAGATCAAGTCATCGATGTTTAAATATTGAGACCTAACAATTAATTTTGTTGACGATTATACCAGGTACCAACGCCATCACCAAACGAATGAAAATATTCATCAGAACACTGCTCTGCGAGTGCATATTTATGTTATTAAAATCTTTTTCAAGTACGGAGTTGTAAGTACATCTAAACTTATTGCACCTGAATTTAAGTTATTTGGCAATCATGTTAAATTAGGTCTTTCTCCATCCTATCTTATTTGCTCCATTTGACATTAGCGCAAAAGTTAAAGGATAGTGAAATAATATATTTTTTTGGACAAATTTACACTAGGAATAAAAAATAGGAAAAAATATTTTGTGTTTGTGTTTGACGGCCTCACTGATTTTCAGATTTTCAACTTGTGGCGGGAGGCTTGAACTAAGCCAGAAGCTGCAGATCTCGAATCAAGTCCGTGTATCCCATGGTTGCAGCTGCATCTAGAATCAAACAAGAAAAAAAAAGAAACAAATTAATTACCCTGCTAATAATTAATTTGCTAAAATGTGACATGTCTATTACATTTGCAGATATGATTCAGATTCCAGACCATCACGCTTAAATTTCCTGCAATTTATGAAACTATACTAATGAAAATGATAGGCCGCATTTGTGTTCTTAATCTAGATGGAAGGTCCAAACCCCGAAAGTAACAGTGTAACACAAGAAAGATCAGGTTTACCTTCTAGCTACAAAAGTAGGGGAGCCTATACCTAGTCATAGTAGGCATTTGAACAACTAAATAGTCATGCCACTGAATTTTGGCATTTAAAATTTAGGTGAATTCATTTTACATTAATTTAATTGTATTATTATGCATCACTTTTATATAAAATAATTATTTTTTTCAAAATTATTAATTTATTAAAAAATTACACTTTAAGAATTCTAAAAAATTAATTTTAAATATTTGTTTGTAAGGAGTATGTACAGTTTTGTTAATTATTAACTCAGCCACCATAAAAAGAAATATTTTAAAATTTATTTTTTTGGATTTCTTATGGCAAATGGGTTTCAAAAAATTAAAAAGTTTGGCAAATAATCACTTTATATACAAATAATACAATATACTACATTAAAATTAATGGGAAAAAACTACTCTAAACATTCCTAAAACACGCAACTGTGACCTTATCAGGAAAAAATTAATGACTTTTTTAGTGATTTACTTCCCGTCCCATTTTGAATAATATATATTTTTTTCTACATTAAGATTAAGATGCGTATAGTTTATGTTATTTTTCAAAAATTTTATCACTAAAGCCAAATAAAAAAAAATTGTTAGATTTTGTATAGTGAGAGTTTAAATTAAGATTATAAAAAGAAATTATTTTTTATTGTTTTATGTATAAAAGTTCAAATAAGAAAAGTAAAATAAATTAGACGTGTTAAAAATTTATAAAAAAGGAAACAATTTATTTATTCTTTATTGTAAAAACATAGTTGTTACTCATTTCGTTTCAAATTCTTTGTACGATTTCAGTTTTTTTTTACTTAAATTTGAATTATATTTATTTATATCAATATTTACTTAATTTTTTTTAAAAAAATTATATTCAAAAAGTACAAGACTTATAGTATTAACAATTCAATTTTATCACCAATATTTATCATAGCTATAATATAATTTTCTTATTTATTTGGCCAGAGTAGTTTACATTACTCACAAGTCGTAACTTATTATTGTACGTATCAGAGCTCAAACCTTATAGAGTGCTAAAGAATGTGGTTATGGTTGATCAAACACTTGAACATGTTGCAAGTCTAGTCCAATAGTAACATTTTTTATGTCATCATCATTGCAAGTTGCAAGCTGCAGTGGGCTTGCATGTCTGCAAATGGCTTTATTAGCAAATCATTAATCTGGATTCTATCTTTTGATTACACTTTTTTGTTTTTTAATAAATTTTAATTTAGGACTAGAATGATACTACATGCTGACCGTTGTCTAGGGAAAATTCTAAAATACCCCGATCCAGAGCCATGCCCTTTTTTCTTATTACTCAAACTTTTTAGAATGTGTCAGTTAATGACCCAAGTTAGGAATTAGTAGCAAAATGACCATTGAATTGGTCAGAGTAAAATGCAATCCATTGTTCCGGTAACAGGTTGCAAGGGAGAAGGAATAGGCGTGGACAAAGGGGAAAAAAGGGGAAATTACTGAAATGGGTAAATTAAATATAAAATATTTATTTATTTTTAAGGTATTATGAGGATTAAATGTAAATATATATTTATTGGAAAATATAATTGCACGTAATAAGATGAGAATGGCTAGAAAGAATTATTGTACATATTATAGATAATAAATATATGAAATATATAATTAATTTTTTGTATTTGGTGGATTAGTAAGTAAAAATAATTGAAAATGTATGTCTTATATTGATATTAGATATAAAATATATATTTATTTGTACATAAGAAGATAATAAATAAGTGCAAAATTAAGGTGTGATTAAAGGGAAAGAAATGTAAGAGTTAAGTGAAAAATTCATGTGTAAGTTATTTATATAGAAAAATAAATTAACTTAAAATTAGTAATAACAATATAAGGTGATAGTGGTACCTAATTATAGTTCTAGTGATACCAAGTTGAAGTTATAGTGGTACCAAGTTAGGGTTCTAATGGTATCAAGTTAGGGTTCAAATGATACCAATTTAAGGTCCTAGTGGTACCAAATGAAGGTTTTACTGGTGCCAACTTAAGGTTCAAATGGTACCAACTTAAAGTTGTATTGGTACCAAATTAAGGTTTCAGTGGTACCAATTTAAGGCCATATTAATGCCAAAATAAGGTTCAAGTGGTACCAACTTAAGGTTGTATTTGTACCAAATTAAGGTTCTAGTGGTATCAATTTAAGGTCATATTGGTGCCAAAATAATGTTGTAGTGGTACAAAATTAAGATTATAGTGGTACCAAATTAAGGTTATAGTGACAACAAGTTAAGGTTTTAGTAGTATTAAGTTATGGTTATTGTGGTACTAAATTAAGGTTTCAATGGTTTTAAATTAAGGTCATAGCGGTACCAAATTAAGGTTACTATAGTACCATCATAAGGTTATTGTGATACGAAGTTAATATTATAGTGGTACTAAGTTAAGATTATAGTGGTACCAATGAAAGGTTCTAATGGCACCAAGTTAAGGGTCAAGTGGTATTAACTTAAAGTTCTAGTGGTACCAAATTAAGGTTCCAGTGGTACCAATTTAAGGTCATATTGGTGCCAAAATGAGGTTCAAGTAATAGTAATTATGGGTGATAAGTATTCAGTTTAAACCGAAAAAATTGAAATAATTTTAAATTTTGTTTCGGTTAATTCAGTAATTCGGTTCGGTTTCGATTGAAATATAATAACAAAAATTTTGGTTTCGGTTTGATTTCTATTTTAGAATTTAGTTAATTTGGTAACCGAAATTTTTTATACTAAATTTTTTTTATTTGTTTCATGAACAATAATGCTACAAAGTAACCCAAATTAACTTGGATTCTTATTTTCTTTCTTTCCATGGACAATGAATTTTTTATATTGAATGAAATTTGAAAATAAAAACAATATCTCTATCTCATTTTATCCCTTATAGAATTCAACTACCATTTTTTTTTGTTAATCCGGTTTGAACCGAACCAAACCAAATATTTTGATTCGGTTTTATATACTAATTCGGTTTATTATAATTCCAAATCAAAAACCGAATAAACTGATTAATTCGGTTCGGTTTAAACCGAATAATCACCCCTAATAATAACTTAAGGTTATAGTAGTACCAAATTAAGGTTATAGTGGGACCAAGTTAGGGTTCTAATAATACCAAGCTAGGGTTATAGTGATACTAATTTAGGGTTCAAGCAGTACCAACTTAAGGTTCTAATGGTATCACATTAAGGTTCTACTAGTATCAACTTAAGGTTTTAGTGATACCAATTTAAGGTCATATTGGTACCAAAATAAGGTTCATCAATACCAACTTAAAGTTCTATTACTACCAAATTAAGATTATGATGGTACCAAGTTAAGGTACAAGTGGTACTAAGTTATGGTCCTAGTGGTACTGAGTTAAGGTTGTAGTGGTACCATTATAAGCTTAACTTTGTACCAGCATAACCTTAACTTGGTACCATTATGACCTCAACTTGGTACCAGAATAACCTTAAGTGACCTTAACTTGGTACCAACTTTACCTTAACTTGGTACCACCATAACCTTAACTTAGTACCACTATAGCCTTAATTTGGTGCCACCATAACCTTAACTTGGTACCACAACAATTATAACTTGGTACCAGGATAACCTTAACTTGTTATCACCATAACTTTAACAAGGTAACTCTATAACCTTAATAAGATATCACTATAACCATAACTTGATACCACTATAACCTTAAGTTAGTGCCACTATAACCTTAAATATACCATTGTAACCTAAACTTGGTACCACCATAACCTTTGATTGTACATTTTAATTTGAACAACAATTGCTAAATTTTTTAAAAGCTCAAGCATGTGTGTACTCTTAAGAATTTCTGAATAAGGTTATGTTAGGATTCACGGTTAGGGTTAGGGTAGGATTAGGGATTAAGGATGAGGGTTAGAAATTTGGGTTACAGATTAAGATTTAGGGTTAGGGCTAGGGTTCATAATTTAATGTTAGGGTTTAAGAGTATAGTTTATGGTTTTGGGTTTAGGGTTAGACTTAGGATTTAGGTGTTTATAGTTTTGGATTAGGGTTATGATTAGTATTTTTTTATATTATATTATAGGTTTACTTGGAACATAATATTAATTTTAACTATAATTGACATATTTATCATTTTAATTTATAAATGTAAAAACATTTATGTACATGTTTAGGGCTTAGGTTTTGGGTTAAGGTTTATTTTATTTTGAAAAGTCAATTAGTTTAAGGCCCAGAAAAATGTTGTAAATGTTTACAGACATATGGTTTACAAATAGTTTAAGATAAATTGAATTTGAATAAAATTAATATGTATTATTATTTGTAATACGCATTATGAAATCTAAATAAAAATTAAATTATTCTAAAAAAGAATACAAAAGAACGAAACAAATAAATATCCTACATTATATTTCTCATACGAATTTAATAGCTAAATTTGATGCATGGTTTAGGAATTAGGAATCAGGGTTAAGGACTAGGGTTAGGAAGGATTAATGTTTAGGAATTAGGATTAGAGTTTATGATTTAATGTTAGGGTTTAGATGTATAGTTTATGGTTTTGAGTTTAGGGTTAGACTGAGGATTTAGGTGTTTAGAGTTTTGGATTAGGGTTAAATTTAAGATTTAAGGTTAATGTTAGGGTTATGTTTAGTATTTTTATATTATGATACCAAGTTAAGGTTATTGTGGTATCAAATTAAGATTATTGTGATAGCAAGTCTAGGTTATTGTGGTACCAAGCTTAGGTTAAAGTGGTGTTGAGTTAAGGTTCTAGTGGTATCTAGTTAAGGTTCTAGTGGTATCTAGTTAAAGTTCTAGTGGTACCTAGTTAAGGTACCAAAAATTGACACGGCCATCCTTGGCCCCTGCCTAGGAAGCCTGTGAGAGCTGGGCTCACGGTGGATTACAATTGGCTAATTATATATGTGCACGGATTAAAATCCTATGATACTAGTTAATTAACCTAGAATATGAAAGATGCATGCTCTTTATGCTTTGACTTGGTTTATTAAAACCATAAAACATTAACTTGGCCAAGTAATTTCATAAAAACTAAGTACAAATAGCCAAAGCATACAAAATCAACATTTGTGTGAGTTTACTACACATAAGAACTTGTGAAAACATTCATACATAAAGTAGGCTAATGCCCTCACCCAAGAGCAATCCCAGAGTCCAAGACTTCTTAAAACATAGTTTATGGAGGCAGCTAAGTGTACTGTATAAATACAAGCCTCTATTGAGATCTTCTCGACTTAACTCCCACCTTGGATACACGTCCCAGTGGCGAGTCTCAAGAGCTTTATCCAAGTGCTACTAGGCTCTGCAGCCAAAGGAAGACTTAAGTTAGTACTGTTACTTAACCAACATGTACCCATGTAGACTAGAATCATAGAGAGTCTCAAGTGACGTACCTGTACACATAAAAGAGCATTACCGCGATAATCCTCAACGATTACCTGGCCCAACAACTTCAGTCTCTGGACAACATAACTAGAGAATGAGAACATAACATTCTCAGTAAGGGTCTTCAGTGTACCTGCAAGAAAATTACTAGGACTCTACATATGATAACATATGTAACTTGCTGCGAGCTCACACAGCATGAGGGTCTGATATATGCACATATAACTAGGCCTTTGAGACCTCTCTTCAAACTAGTCTTCCTCACGGGGCGTCACTGCATGCCTAACGAGTTCTGGTCATTAACTCGCTCCTAGTAAGCCGTAGCTTACTGACGCAATCATGTAGCCTTCCCTTAGTTGTTGTGCAGGGGAATCATGATGGAACTTTTGTAGACTAGGCCATAAAACCTCCTTGTAGACTAGATGAACAAGGTTTCACCTTGGAACCTTGTGGCTATGGCACGACTAGGTTGCCAATGGTTCTAAACCTTTCACCTGGGCTAGTAATACCTTGTTGTGATCATTCAACATAGTTTCCTTTAAAACTTGCCTTTACTTTGAGTTAATATAAATCTAAAACTGCAGCATTTTTAAGTGATTTTAAACATGGAGGTGATAGTACTCCCTCTTAACTTCGTGTGAAATTTTGAATCACCTCAATTGGACAACGGAGCAAAAAGTTATGCAAAAAACAAAATCGGGTGTCAAATGTTGTCTTGGCAATGCGTTGCCACAGTTATTGACGTTCTGCCAATTTTTGAGGTCTTGGTAATGCATCGTGGGAACTCGTATGGATTGGCGACAAGTCGCCAAACTTGCAAAATGCTAAAAAAACTTCCCATTTTGCTGCTATGAACTTTGGACACTTCCTACACATATCAAACATGCTTGGAATGCCTCCAAATTTCATATACACATAGAACATGTTGCATAGATCACAATCAACTATCACAAGCCAATTTATGATGTCTTGTAACATCAATCCAATCCTCCCAAATCTCCTAGTCCATCATGATTCAACCAAAATCACCAACTAATGCTATTGCTAGAATTACTCAAATTCTTCAAGCAAACTCATCTCAATAGCATTAATTGAATTTAAAACCATAACTCACTTATCTCAACTCCAAGTAACAAGCAAGAATCAAGCGCTCCTTCAAACCACTAAGCCCACCAACGTATCACCTAAGTTCCAAGCAAAACACAAGCACCCAATATCAAAACCTTGCTTCCTAACCAAAACCCAAGCTCCAAACTAACTAATAAACATGAATTCAATCAAGAACGCAATGCTTACCACGTACTAAAAATAGGAGATGAGAGAAAACACATTTCCAAGCTCCAAAATCATGGTTTTGTGCTTGAAATGCACTCTTCCTAGCTTATAAACCTTGATAGCTTCTTGTTCCACCAAGGAAACCTTGATTCCAATGAGAATTTGAGAGCAAAATGAGGGTGGGAAGGTTGAAAACATGGTTATGGCAGCCACACCCTCACTTTCCCCTTCTTAAACCCTCACTTAACACACAAGCCACAAAGTATTAAGCTTAATTCACTTAAGTCCCCAATCTTTGGTAACTTAGTGATTCTTGAGTAATTCTTGTTTATTTCTTCCAAGTTTAGGTTAAGGTTGAAAGTTAAGTTATAAAACCTCATTTTAAAACACTCGGGACTCATCCTGGTTCTTCAGGATATAAAATTACCATTTTACCCCTAAGCCCATTTAGTGCCTAAATCTCCTAAGAACTTAGTGAACTTAGCTAAGCTTCCTTATTCTTGCTAAGTAGACTTGAATTAAAGTTCCAACCTTAATTTAGAATACTTTACCTTCCTCAAACATGATTCCCACTAGAAGGGCCATAACATCAGTGGTATCAAATTAAGGTTATTGTGGTACCTAGTTAAAGTTCTAGTAGTACTGAGTTAAGGTTTTACTGATACCAAGTTAAGGTTATTATGGTACTTAGTTAAGGTTATAGTGGTATCAAGTAAGGTTATTATCCTAGTGTGACCAGGTGAAGGGGTTAAAAATGGTACCCAGATAATGTTATAGTAGTACTAAGTTAAGGTTGCACTAGTACCAAGTTAAGGTTATTAACTTAGTGTAACTTGGTGAATCAGTAAATGTGTTACCAATTTAAGTTATAGTGGTACCTAGTTAAGGTTAGACTGGTATCAAGTTAACGTTATAATGACACTACGTTAAGGTTATTTAACTTGTTACCACTGTAACTTTAACTTGGTGCAGCTATAACCTTAAATTGGTATCACTGTAACCCTAACTTGGTATTACTATAACCTTAACTAGGTATCACAATAACTTTAACTTTGTAACACCATAACTTTAACTCAGTATTACTAAAACCTTAAATTGGTACCATCATAACATTAACTTAGTACCATTGTAACCTTAAATTGGTGCCACCATAACCTTAAATTGGTACTATCATAATCTTAAATTGGTACCATCATAACCTTAACTTGGTACCACTATAACCTTAGCTTGGTACAATTATAACCTTAACTTAGTACCACGATAACCTTAAATTGATACCACGATACCTTTACTTGGTACCACCATAACCTTAATGTGGTACCATTATAACCTTAGTTTGGTACCACAATAACCTTAACTTAATACCATGATAACCTTAACTTGGTATCACCAAAACTTTAATTAAGTACCACTATAAATTTAACTAGGTACCACCATAACCATAACTTGGTATCATTATAACCTTAAGTTGGTACCCATTTAACCATAAATTGTTTAGGGATTAAGGTTAGAGGATTAAGTTTAGGAATTACGGATTAGTGGATTAGGGTTAAGTTTTGGATTAAGGGTTAGGTTTAGTGTTTAGGGTTAGGGTTTAGGGTTAGGAAGTAAGGTTAAGGATTAGGATTAGGATTAGGGATTAGGGTTTAAGATTAGTGTCTAGGGATTGGGGTTTGGAATTAGGTTTATGGTTAGGGTTTAGAATTAGGGTTTGAGATTATGGTTAGTTTTTAGGGTTAGGGATTAGGGTTTGTTAGTGACTAAACTACAAACTAGTACGGAGATAGGGACTACAATGAACAAACACATTAAAAGCAGGATCATACAATAGTTTGACCAAATAGTCAAATGATCATATCTGATTCTCCGATTTGTCCTGATTCTTTCACGGTAGCGGATCACCAAAGCCATCTCTGGCTTCCTGGCCAAAGCAAGCAAGACCAGGAAACACAACTGATTTGCCCATTTTTATCGGGTTAGAAATTAATATTTATGGTTTAGGGTTTTAAGGTTTATGATTTACTGTTAAGGTTAAGGGTCAGGGTTTAAGGTTTTAAATTTAGGATTTAGGTTTACGGTTTTAGGTTTATATTTAGGTTTAGGTTTATAGTTTAGGGATCAAGGTTTAAGATTAGGGTTAAGGTTAAGGTTAGAGTTATATTAAGGGTCTAGGGTTAAAGGTTAAAGTTTTGTTAAGGGTTTAAGGTTTAAGGTTAAAGTTTAAAGTTATGTTAATGGTTTAAGATTTAGGGTTAAGGTTTGGGGTTAAGGTGTAAGGTTAAAGTTGTGTTTGAGGTTTTTTACTATGATTGACATATTTATGAATTTTTTACTTCTTAAAAAGATTAAGTAAATTAAATTATTTAAGCAATTGGATAATTAACCTAAAATTATAATCCTCTATATTATCTATTTTATTTAAATAATTAGTGGCTAAAACAACAAATAAACAAAAATCAAATACAAATACAAATTACAAATGCTTTCATACCTGTTCTACAAACATAAAAACCTTTTGGACAAAACTGTACTAACGTAGAAATAGGTTACCTTTACTAATCCACATGTCTATCTTTCCCTCAAAATAACTTTAAATTTTTTAAAAAAGTATGGAAAAATTAGACATTTACTTACCTTTTAAAAATAGAATACATTAATATGTCATGAAGATTGTTTCCTTTCGTGATGACTATCACTAATGAAACATGACTTAAATTAAATAACTAAATTAAATATATGGTTCAAATTTTCATGTTAACATTTGATTCAATTCATGACTTAAATTAAAACGAAACAAAAAATGCACGAAAATGAATAAGCGAATAATGTTGTCAGTTACTGAACCATAGGGACTAAAACGAACAAACACGTAAAATGTAGGACTACACAACAGTTTGACCAAAGAGTCAACCGGAATGGCTAAGCCCATCGGGTTTGTCCGGGAAACTGAGAACGGGACGGCGAGCGGCGAATAGTGACTTTAGGCGGCTGAGGAAAATGAGAAGTAGCCTAATCAACAAAAGTCGGACCACCCATAGTCCATAGACTAACATGCCCCAAATCGCAACATCCTAGCAGCCACAACCACCGCATGCTGCCGACTGGCCGAATCGCAACATCCCAGCCAGCCCGTAGCGTAGCGACCCAATCCCGTCCAGCGCCGCCTCCGCGCCACCAACCTCGCCTCCCCGCCGTTGCTGTGAATCGAAAAAGGGAGAAGAAGACGAGAAACGTCCCGGTCGACGCGACCTGTTTCTAGCCAATCACGACTCACGCGGGAATATGGGGCTGGGCTATGTGATTTTGCTTTGGTGCAGACTGGATTGATTCGATGAAGAAGAATAGAGGACGAAATTTCAGCAAGATGATAAGAAGCAGATTGATTCGAGAAGAAGATAGGAGATTTGAGGAAGAAGACCAATCTGTAACCGGCCATATCAAGTGGACATCAGACTCATTCGTATCTGATCTCAATTTAATGGCCTATGAAGTAGAGAATAAATGGTTGGTATTAAAACGATACAAAAGTAAAAGTATAGCTGTCAAGAGTTATTATACCAAAATCCCATCTAACATAATGGACGGTGGAGATTCATCCGTATCGCTACAGGTTCTGCATTTTTAGAACGTTCCGTTGTGTAGGTATTTTCATTTTTCTGTCTGTCTTCAAGACCGAGCCTGGGGCCCTGGGCCCAGGAGATAATTAAATCAGAAATTGAGTGATAAGCTATTAGCCGGTAGGCCCACTGGCATAAGCATCCATGAACATATATATCACATGCTGGTCCATTTTGATCATTGGTACATACATGGGGCCATGTGCTGCGCACCTTTTTTTATTTTTTTTTTCTTGTCTTCGTTTCTTTTGTATCTTTCCGTTCCCCTTTTTTTTTTGGGCGCTTTTTCGGCTGGATGTTCATGTTGCATGTTAAAAAATTGGAATTATGGGAAGATAAGGGCTCAAGTTCAACGAAGCTCCATAAAAAAGAGAAAACGACAAGTTTGAAGAAAGCTATGATGGTGAATTTAGTCCCATTTTGTTCGATCAAGTTGTGGTCGGATCATACAGGCCAGCCAATGGTTAGCTAGTGCAATACTGGTGGATAGATGCTTTCAACGGCCACCATCCATTGCCATTGGCGCGCCGGCCCTCTGTTTGTTTTATCTTCCCTCGGCTGTTCAAGATTTATTTTATAGTAGTAATAAAACTACTATGAAAGTAGACTTAAATGTATATTTCGGTCCAGTTTCAAATTAAATATATATTCCTTGGTTAGTTAGTTAGTTCCCTGAAAAATACTAAACAAAACCAAAAATATTTGCACCTACTTCACTTATGCCACTCAACTATAATTTAAACTAATTCTACCACCAAGGTTACTGAGTTTGTCCAATTATGCCACTTTCATAAGTAAGCTGCATAATTTACTTATTCTAAGGCTGAATTTCATCAAAAAATTTGCCAATGATCAAGTTGGGGATATTAAGATGAGGTCGTTGATGAGTAGTGAGGTTAAGGTAGCTGACAATGGCCCCTCATCTCATTTCATTCTGCATTAGTCAACATTCCCGGTGGCTAATAATGCTCTGAATTTGTAGTGTAACACCGGATAATGTAGTACTTTAATCATTGATTAAGACAACAAATAAGATACAAATAGTGGAAGAAGTGAATGCTACAACCTATTAATGATAATGGTTGAATTGGGCCAACTTAGAAACATTGGTGCATAATTAAATCAACGTAGTAATGATAGTGAAATAACTTGACTAAATAAATGTTATTGACAGCATGTTTGATCAAAACAAAAGTTGAATGATATAAGTGAGCCAAAGAACAAACAGTAATTATTCTTTAAATTAAAATTTTGTACCCAAACATGCAACTCATTTGTTTCAAACTAATTGAAACACTTTTTATTTTTTAAAACGTTAGGATGCTGATCTACAAAATTGGATTCATGTTGTACAAAATTGAGATGCAAATGTAAGAAATTCAATTTTTATTGTTTAAAATTGGGTTCATGTTGTATGAAACTATATTTCCATTATATGAGCATGGAGTTCTTATAGTGCATAATTGAGATATTGATATATGAAATTGAGTTTCTATTGTACGAAATTTAAAAAAAGTGATGTGCATAATTGGTTTTGTGTTGTGATAAATTAAAAATGGTAATGTACAAAATTAGTTGCATATTGTATGAATTAAACATTTTTCTGAGGGTACAACAAAACTCTCAATCATAGCAAATAAATAAATAACATAATAATAATTTTTTTTTTTGCAATTACTAATATGGAGTTCCTATTATGTGAAATTAAAAAGATGATATACGAAACTGAGTTCTTATTAGATGAGACTACTAGTCCTTATTTTATAAAACTTGTTTGTTACTTATACAAAACTGCTAACTATTGTATGAACCTAAGTTCCTATAAACTAGATTTATATTGTATGAATATGAAGTTTCTATTATACAAATTTGAGATGCTGATATATGAAATGAATTCCTATTCAACAAAACTGAAATTGTGATGTACACAATTGGTGTCTACTGTAAGAAATTAAAATGATAATGTACAAAACTAAGTTTTATATTGTATGAATTAAACATTTTTCATAGTGCCTAGCAAAACTCTCATTTTGATTGCTCATAGCAAAAAAAAATGATAATACTATTTTTTTATTACAACTATGGAGTTCCTGGTGTACAAGATTTAGGTGCCGATGTACTAAATTGAGTTTTGTTCTTATTATATGGAATTAAGTTTCTGTGTGTTCAACGAAAACTTTGTCAATGCCATTATGTGAAATAAAAAAAAATGAATTAATAATTTTTTTCTTTTTGATAGTTATCATATTTATCATTCTGAAAATCTATTATTTTAATAACTATCATGCTTATCATTTTGAGAGGAAACAAAGTTAAGAAAAAAATTTTAAAAAAAATCCGCAATATTTCCTAATTTGTCGTAACCACACATAATTTCCCATGATTTTCTCTAACTAAATTTGATGGAAACCTAACAAAAACTTAGCATGAAGTATATACTCTTTAGGTGTCGCGAAATAGAAGTTTATAAAAACCTTCTTAACCTTAACTCCAATCTTACCCCATAACTGTACGGTGTTAATTGTAGTAGCGATGGCTCAGGGATCGATCCCATAGAGAATTATATGGCAAAGAATTTCACCAAATACCAAGTATGATGATCTTGCTTTAACTAGAGCAAATAAACCATGGAAAATAAGGAATAAGAATCTTAACTACCAAATTTGTGGATCACCCAACCACCAAACCAAGCATGCATAACAACTATCCTAAACACATATTTATAATGTTTATAAGTAACTCAAACTAAATGGGTTGCAATATAGACATAGCTTTGACACAAGTGCCTACCTAACTTAAATCATACTTCCTGAAAGTTGCAGGGCAAAAAACTCTACAGTATCAACCTTCATCTTTTAAGATAGGGCCAATTAGTTCCTTAGAACCTCGTTAGACATTCTCATGCTAACCAATTGTCTTAGAAACTATTGAGCTTAAGTTTTCCTCTAAGGCATTGTAAAAATGATAGTTTTCTTGAATCTACCCATTACCCATGCTCTATTACCCCTCTTCCAACCTTGGAAACCTCTCTCGAGCATTTCCTAAATCTAGCAAGTTGTTCAACATATGTGACCAACAAATGAATAACACAATCAAGCATAAGCTAAAAGAGCCAACAAATCATGGAAATAGTCAATTTGTTATTTATTTACAAACTTCAGATAATCTCAAATGGTTTACAACATCCATAGAAACAACAAATCTACACATATTTACAAGAATATCAAACTAAACAAAAAGAGGAGTTAGGGTTAGAAGAACCAAATTCAAATAGAAATCTTTGTTGTAGAAGAGCTTTCACTCTAATCCAAGTAAGAATCTCCATCAAATCAGTCTCTTAGCTCCCTAATTCATAAAAACCCTAAGAAAACTATCGAAATCCCTAATCCATGAAAACCCTAAAAAAATTATCGAAAAAATGAGTCTGGAGGGTTCGGAGTCGAAAGGGATCCTCTTGCGTAGCTATTGGTCAATAGATTTTATAAACATAGCAAGTCTTGGCACCGCGGTGCTGCTTTCGGCAACATGTCGCCAAGGTGCAACAGCACTGACACTTTTTAGTATTTCGACCATAACTTTATGCACATATGTCCGATTGAGGCGATTCAATAGCCCACATGAAGCTAAGAAGGGCTACAATTTTTATGATTTCACCGAAACCTAAATCTACCAAGAAAAGGTCAAATAATTGCTTGCAAGTTACCATTCTTTTGCTTTAATCACCTTCATTTACAAAAATATAAGAATAACACTAGAAGGACAATAAATTCTAACAATTATTGCTATTAAGTACACAAATAAAAGTTAAATGATAGACATGCCATACACTTAACAATAGGCAAAAAGGGTAAATTACTTACTTACTTAGCTTTTTGCAATAGGCAAATTGCCCACCAAAGTATTCTTGTAATTAAATCAGTCACTAATATTATTTTTTGAGCAGATATTAACTACTGCCATTACTTTCATCTAGTTATATGATGATTTGGAATATTTTGGTGACATGACAATATAGGTGGCAAATTTGTGTACAAAAAAAAAAAGATAAAATATCTAACTTAACCCCTAAACTTTTAGCCAACATTACAAATCTCCCTAAACTCTATTTTTGCTCTCACTTCCCCTTAAAATTTCCACCAATGGTGAAATTGGGGCCAATGAAGAACAACGATTTTGACTTAGAATGTCTCCAATTTTGACCAAGGCCATCTACAATTTTGACATGGACGACGATTTTGACTAAGACCGTCTTCAATTTCGATGAGAACGACAATTCGACCAAGGTCGTGTCCGATTTTGACAAGAGGGATGATTCGACCAAGGCTATCCCAATTTCATAAATGAGATGAAATCACCTTTTGATTCAATTGCCTCTAATTTAGCCCAAGGTAGATGTCCTCCAATCCAATTGTCTCTAATTCAAAAGATTAGAGAAAGTTGTCAAGAGTAAAAAAGAATGTGAGGGTCGTTATCGGTGGGAGGATGATGAGGAGCGGAGTGACATCGTAGGTAGTGATGGAGTTTGTAAATAGATTGTGATTATTTTTAGTCTAGGGACCTAAGTGCATCAATAGATGTAGTTTAGATGTAAATATTGTAATTTACCCACAAGGATGGTGATTATGTGACTTTATTATTTATTTTATTCAATAAATTTAATGGAATAGTTTAAAATTAATAGAATATTCTCTCTGTTAGTTTATAAGTGGCTAATTTGCTCACATTCAATAGTTTATTAGTTAATATCATAAACTACAAAAACTTTAATAATCTTTTTAACTGCAAAAAAATTTTAGTAGCTAATGTTCGCTAAAGGTAGGGGTGTAAGTGGTTGGCTCTAACCCGAAACCCGACCTTATTTTTTAGGTTAGGGTCGGGTTAAAGAGATGAATAAGGGTTATTCGGGTCAACCTGGACCCGACCCGTTTAAAAGGTCAGAAATCGGGTTGGTTCGGTTAGAACCCGAATCCAACTCGAACCCGAATAAGTAATAAAAATATTGGCCCTTGGAAAATGTAATGTCTAATGTGTATGTGTTGGATTAACTTATGACTATTATGTGTTATGAAGTTGCTTTTAGGTTATAGAATATGCATTTTTAGATTAACTTATGAAGTTGCTTCTAGCTAATATGTTGGATTCTTGATATATGTGCATGAATTTTGTTAATACCTTTCCAAGCTTCAGGCCCGACCCAACCCGACCCAATCCGATTTTTTTTGGATTAGGGTCGGTTCGAGTTTTAATGTTAAATAGGGTCCGTTAGGGTTTCAAATTTCTGATGACCAGATTAGTTGCAAATTCGGGTCCCGACCCTAACCTGAAAATTACACCTCTAGCTACGGGTAAAAAGCTGAGTAGACGATTTACCCTTTTTGCCTACTCTATATGAATGCTATCAATTCCCCAATATACAAGCACTGAAAGAATGAGTTTTTGTTTTAACAATTTATTTTTCCTTGCAGCTATTAAAGGTTTATAATAAGAAAAAAGTGTATTGCAGTTTGTAAAATGATGGGAATAATTTTTTATATTATACTATATGCAATGCTACAAAATACTATAGCCCCTTTTTTTAGAAAAAGAAAATGGAAAAACAGAAAAGAAAGGGTTTTTAATAGAGTTGCAAATTTTCCGTATTATACTATATGAAATGCTACAAAATACTATAGCCCATTTTTTTTATAAAAAAAAGTTAAGAAAAAACAGAAAAGAAAGGGTTTTTAATAGAGTTGCAAAGCCGAATGCCCATTGTTGTTGTCAAGGAGGAGAATGGAAGTCTGAACAACCATCTAATCTTCAAGAGATGAGAACCGTTAAAACGTCGTATACGGAAAGGAAAGGCCCATCCGTCCTGGGTCAACGTCGTATACGGAAAGGAAAGGCCCATCCGTCCTGGGTCACCAAAACGTTTTTCTTGTTACTGGCAAAAATCTCATATTAAGTGGCCATTACACCATTATTCCTAAACCTATAACTACTTTGTTAATTGGTCTCCAAAATTCATTTTATTGTTGTTGGTCTTGAATTTTTAAAATCTGTTGCATATTGGTATTTAATTCTACAAAATTTCATAACTCTAATATAACTATAAACAGTTAAGTTTTTAAATTTAAATTTAAATTATTCATGTAACTGTCTTATAATATGTTCAAACTGTATCATAAACTTTTTATAGTTAATAAATTATTTAAATTATCAATTTTTTTCTTTATAAATCAGATTTTTGTGCTAACTCAATCTTCTCATGGGGGCAGAAATCAGTATGCAATGTTTTATAAACATTTAGGACCAATATCATAATAAAACAAAGTTTGAGGATTGATTTGCAATGATAATAATTAGGATGGGACCAATGCTCCAATTTACCCCACTTTAGATATCACATACGGTCACGTAAATCGCACCTTTGGTCCTAAACTATAGTTATAATTACAAATTAGTTGCAACCTTTGCTTCATCACATATTGGTCCTAAAGTTTTATAACACGTTGCGTATTGGTCCCTCGTCCCAAGGAAAGATTAAGTTAGCACAAAAGTCCAATTTACATAAAAGAAAAGCTGATAATTTAGATGATCCATTAACCATAAAGAAATCATGACATAATTTGAACTTATTAAAAGACAATTATAAAAATTATTTAAGTTACAATTTAAAAATTTGACGTTTTATAATTTTGTAAGAATTAGTGAATTTTACAAGGCTAGGGACTAATATGTAATATATTTTAAATATCTGAGACCAAATTGGTATTCTTAGATATCCAAATTCACAAAGTCACTAATCCAGCTTGAAAATCACACAGTTAAACTCTATGTCATAAGCTCACAAGTTCAACTCATAGAAAACATCAATTAGAGCCCTTGTTCCCTTCTCTAACCTAGCGGCAAGAAGAAAGCTTCATCAAGATCCCCCCGCAATAGCCGAGAGAGAAATTCCTTGGTACTAGGCATAGTGGCTATTCAGGCATTCTAAATAGCATGCTACACCTTTAATTCACTTGATTATCTAGACTAAACATCAAGGCTCGAGGCTATAGATTCATAAATACTATCATTATCTCATAAAAGTTGTCCGTTTTGTTATTCAAATCAATTAATTTATAATTTAATTTCTTTCAAAATTTATTATAAAAATATAAATTTTTTATGTGAAAATAAAATTTTATTTATTTTAATTTTTTTCAATACTATTATAAATATATTTAAAGCAATTTTAAAAAAATAAAATTAAATGGATAGCGAAAGCGATTCGGATGCAAACGTAAACGCTACAGTATGTGGACTCAAACAAGTCACCATTTCTGGACACGCTTAATAAATATAAATGTTGACGTGAAGATATATGCAATTCACTGCAAAATCTCCCCCAAGCCAACACAAATTTGCAACAGACTTTCCTCCTCCTTTGGTTTTCTCCCACCAGCTCGTCAAGTTTTCTAGGCTACTGATTTATGGGCCTCTTGTCTCAGTCAGCGGCCGCCTCCACCGCCTGGAAATGGCTGGGTTTCGTCACTGCCGTCTGGGTCCAGGCCATATCCGGCAACAATTACACTTTCTCAAACTACTCCGACGCTCTCAAAACACTCATGAACCTTACCCAGCTCCAGCTCAACAATTTGTCTGTCGCTAAAGATGTAGGCAAAGCCTTCGGACTGTTGGCTGGGCTCGCCTCCGACCGGCTGCCCACTCCAGTGATTCTTCTTATTGGCTCAATTGAAGGCTTGGTTGGGTATGGCGCTCAATGGCTAGTCGTTGGCCAGAGAATTCAGCCGCTCCCTTATTGGCAGGTGCAATTATTATTTATTTTGGCATTTCAGCAAGCAGTTGGAACTCACTTATTTTTCATTTAAAGAAAGAAGTCATCCACTGTTTCAGCTAAAATTTCTTATGGATTCTCTTTCAGATGTGCATATTTCTCTGTTTGGGTGGCAACAGCACGACGTGGATGAACACAGCGATACTTGTTACCTGTATCCGAAATTTCAGGCGAAACAGGGGACCCGTGTCTGGAATCTTGAAGGGCTACGTGGGTCTGAGCACTGCCATCTTCACCGACCTATGCAGTGCTCTATTCTCCAACGACCCAGCCACATTTCTCGTCATGCTCGCCGTCATTCCCTTCGTCGTTTGCCTCACCGCCATCTTCTTCCTCCGCGAAGTTCCCCAATCGGTCTCAGCCGCCGAGGGCAAGGAGGAGTCCCACTACTTCACCACGTTCAACATCGTTGCCGTCGTGGTGGCCCTTTATCTTCTGGCTTACGATCTCATCGGTTCAGACAACAGGACGTTGTCGACCGTCTTTGCAACGATTTTACTCGTTCTTCTGGCGAGTCCACTGGTGGTTCCGATGCACTCGTTCGTGAAGAGCTGGCGGCTGAGCAAAATCGAAGACGATGTGGAAGGGCAGATGGGAGAGCCGTTGCTGAAGGAAGAAACATCGGGGGAAAAGAAAGCGGAGGCGGAGGTGGAGGTGGCGGAGGAGTCGGTGGTGGTAAAAAGGAGGCCTGCGATTGGGGAGGACCATACGATCTACGAGGCGATGTTGACCGTGGACTTCTGGGTGCTGTTTGTATCGTTCTTGTGTGGTGTGGGCACGGGATTGGCGGTGATGAACAACATGGCGCAGATCGGGCTGGCGCTTGGTTACACCGAGGTTTCCATTTTCGTGTCCTTGACCAGTATTTGGGGATTCTTTGGTCGGATCATCTCTGGTTCGGTCTCCGAGCATTTTCTCAAGTTAGTGGATTAATTAAACTCTATTTTGAATATTTTCTTAAATGTTCATTTGAGTCCTCAATTGTTGATGCCATGTTTATTTGAGTGCCAAGAGTTATTCTCGAATCGCATTTGGATCCTACAACTCTATTAGAAAACTGAATTGACCGTATCGAAAAAAGAGATGCTCAGAATCGGAGGATAGAGGGTCATATATGAAAGATCAAGGATGTAGAAGGCATGGAGTCGGTAGTGTTTTTCGTATGAAGAAAGATACCTAGGTTGACATGCTAACAGTGTGAAAGGGAACAAGTTAACGTGTTTCCCTCGCTGTAAGGGAACATATTTTCTTCCGTTCCTAACCGTACGTATAATTCTATGATGAAGCTTCTACCAAAAAAGGAGAGAGAGAGAGAGAGAGAGAGAGAGAGAGAATCTGACGAAGGTCATTTACTTATTTAGGAAAATTTCACCAACTATATACTGTTTTGAAATTGTATGTTGGTGTAGCGATTCTGGTGTTTTTCTTTTAACCCCTAGCGTTCTTTTAACTTTTCCAAACTTACTGTTCAAAGAGTAAACAGGCTAGTTTATACAAATGAAAACGGGGTTAGATTCTTTTCATGTTCCTTCACTTCCTTGGATTGGTAGATTCTTGGTCGACTAATTTTTCTTTTCCGCATGTCTGGTTTGTCTTTATATGGTAATGTGTGGGGAAGCATATGGTTATCTAATAGTAATACTTTTGATAGGTCAAAATTAAAGTAATGATATTTATGTGGTACTAGCAAAGCCAGCAATTTGCAATTTTTTAAGAAAAAAGAAAACATTCTGCGCCGTGAATTGTGTTGACTAGGATTTGTTTGATTCCATAAGATTGTATCTTGGTCTTGAAAAAGATTGTGATGTCCACTTCAAGTCATTTGCTTGTCTTGTGTCTAATTTTTTTATTGCTCGCTTCTTTTTGCCAAACAATCATCACTCACGAGAGACTTATTCGTTTTACGTGAAGAAAAAAAAACCTATTGGCTCCAAGTTCCAACTTGTTAGCGACCTTTCCCACCTTACTTAACTAATGATATATTCTTGTATTTTTCGTCTGACTCGTTTCTTGATGTTTGCTTCTACGTAGCTAGTACAGCAATGTTTAGCAAAATACCAATTCATTTTCCGCTTGGGAAGGCATTGCCTTTTTAATTTGCCGAAGTTTCTCTCATTTGCATCCATCTTACATGGACATCTGTGTTCCGTAGGCCAGTGCCAGATGCATGACATGGACCAAATTTCTGGCTTCTAAACCAGTCGATGAAAAAGATCACTAGGATGCAGTCACGATCTTGAATGCACTCTGTTTCATTATGCTTCAAACCCATTTGGAAATTAAAATACTATATATATATATATATATATATATATTACACGTTATGATTGATTAACTGTTCCACCTTCATGATTTCTAGATACTTGAATGGCTTCCCTCACAAGAGGGTTGTCTCAGGAATATTATATCACTAACATATTTGGTTTTGCGTGATTTTGTTGTCTCTTAAGGGTTAGTTATGTTATGAATATCACCGTTGCTACTTGCTATTTATAAATAAGATGGGCAACAGGATGTAAAGGCCTGTTAATTTATACGACCATGAGAGAGATTTTGTTTAAGTGTTAAACTAACACCTGGTTGTAAAACTTTGGGCCAACCGCAGGAAGGCTGGAACACCAAGGCCTCTCTGGAATGCAGCGTCTCAGATACTGATGGCTGTAGGGTACATAGTAATGGCACTGTCAATGCCCGGCTCTCTCTACATAGGTTCTATAGTTGTTGGCATCTGCTATGGGGTACGTCTTGCAGTCACTGTCCCAACTGCATCCGAACTATTCGGCTTGAAGTACTATGGTCTGATCTACAACATTTTGGTTCTTAACCTTCCACTCGGTTCGTTCCTCTTCTCGGGCCTCCTTGCCGGTTACCTCTATGACGCACAAGCAACTCCAGCTGCTGGTGGAGGAAACACCTGTGTGGGAGCCCATTGTTACAGGCTTTGCTTCATCATCATGGCAATTGCCTGTGCCGTTGGATTTTGTTTGGACGTTTTTCTCGCCATCAGAAGCAAAAGCATCTACATGAAAATATTCACCAGCCGGAAGGGGAAGAAACCGGCGGCAGCTTCTAGCGGGCAGTCACCGGACCAGGATTAGCTACTGGAAGACAAATATGTGTGAGGACTGATGGGCTCTTCGCTCGGTGATGTCCTGAGACGCAGTCGAAACACTAGCAGCAGCATTTTTGCAGGCAATCACTATACATTGTCTAATTTCGGCTCCCAAATGTGGAGTGCATTTGAATAGGTACTGATGTACCGACCAACGTTAATTAGTTTCGAATTGTTTGTCATAGAAGCTAGCGGTTTTATCTTTTTTAACACTGAGTTGCACGTTTTGCTCTGATACGTAATATGGCCTGGTGTGGCAATGTATTTTAGAAAAAAATAATCAATTTATCCCTTGAAATTTAGTTGTTTTTTAAACAATTGCTTTATGTATGTTACCCAAGCCCATGGTGGGGCTGAAACGGTCGGCCCTCTACTGATTTATGAAAAATTACTTGGTACCTGCATCTGCATGAATGACGAAATCTGTCTGTAATGACGATGATAGGCTGTCGTTGAAATAAAGCCTTTGATTTGTTTTTGTTGGATGGATTGATCGGACTTGACCCATGTGAATAAAAGAATTGGGCCGGTTAGCCCAGTAAATTCGCTTATCTGCGTGTGTTCAGGGGAAAAGGCAGGGTGATTAGCTCATTCATTTCACCTGCATGTGCAAACAGTGTGAGCAAAGGAAAGTGCACATTGCAAGATGACGGTTGGGTTGGGTGTGCTTGGGATCTCATCTTTATTGCCATTTTTGTAGTTCACGTAAAGATTGAGCACCCAATCCCAGCGGACGCAGAATTCTACCACTTAACCGACCGGGAATCAATAATGCAAATAAATGCCCATGCTATAATTGGGCCATCCATTTAATGGGCTTAGACCTTTCCCTCCTCCGTGTGCATTTTGATATTTTTTTATATCAATATAATTGATATTTATTAAAAAAAAAGTCAGCAGAGGCAGTATTTTAACCCCAATTTCGGCCCTAGTGTCCTAGGCCACCTGTGCCGAGACCCAAGGATGTTTACCACCATCTTGTAGGAGCCACCGAACCGAACTGAACTACTTGGAAGGCAAACCAAGAAAGCTTTCAATTCTAGACTCGTAAATTAGGATTTTGCTGTACTCCAAATCAATCTGCATCTGACGCAATTCAAACATCTTAGACTGAACAATAGAAGGGATAAACCAATGCTGCAAAAAAGCCACATCTCCAAAATCTCTATCCCACAACCTCCTCTCCCGTACGCAGCTTGGAATTGGGGGTGGTGAAGCAATTTGTCCTCTATTTAGTTTCCTCACCAAACTTGGTAGTAATCCCCGGTCAGATTCTCCTATTTGCCGCTTTTTTTTTTTTTAATAGATTACGACAAAACAGTTAAGTTCACATGAATCTCTCTACCATGTACATATATAAGGTGTCACATGTGAACTTGGCAGGGCACGAGCTGTAGAGAAGTCCCTTGTAACTTTTGGTCTTTTTTACCACTCTCTCTCTCTCTCTCTCTCTCTCCCCCCCCCCCCCCCCCCTCACCATCTCTGCAAATTACAGACATTACTTCGTATGCACAGCCGTAGATTTTCCGGTGATTTTGATACCGCTCATTTCAAAGCAGACTTCAAGCGAATACAGAATGAGACGACATTCTCTTGCTTTTATTGTCTTCTTTGCCACCACCCTGTTTCTAGGAGCTGCCTTGGTCGCTTCATATGGTTGGCTCCTCTCTCTTTCCTTCATCATTACACTGTTTCTTCCCGTGGCCTTTATGAATCATCACTATTTTTATCTGATTTTGTTTTCCTTACTGTGATGCAGACGGGCCCTCCTATGATTACACCGCTTACACTGAGGTAAAAAATATGGAGACTACGGATATGAGGTTTTCCTCTTCTGTCGTGGCCTGTAATCCTTAATATATATAGTTTGATGGCTGGCAGTGCAAATCAGAGCCTGAGGCACCTCTATACGGAGGAGGAATTCTGAAAGACCAGTCTGAGGTGGAGAGAGGCCGAATTATTGGGAAGTCTGCGGCTGGTTTTTATACACCAGCCTTCATCCTGAGCAATCTCACCCAAGGCACCTTCTACTGTTTCTCCAGTTAGGTTCTTCCCACACCACATGCTTTTTCTGGGCCTGTCAGCTTCTGTGACTGTATATTATTTCACAGCAATATGTGACATTCGCTTGAAGCAATTAGTTCACTGTGGAAGTTAACCTGGCGAGTGATGATGGTGGTGCAGGTTGGGTGAAAATAGACGGTGAGGATTCAGCCCACATCAGGGCGACTCTTAAGACAGAAATCACAACATATGATTGCATTGGAACTGTCCTTGCTAAGAGTGGGTGCTGGTCTTTTCTAAAGGGCGGCTTCCTTCTTGATTCCCCCTCAAATTTCTCCTTGCTAATATTTCAGGTCCCTCCACTCTCACAATTACAAGCTAATGTTTGATGCAAGCAGACGAGGAATTTATTTTCTTTGTTTCATCACTAAATTCATACATCCTGACTCTTGGTGAGGGCTGCAGAATTCTGATGATAATGACATGAATATAGAGACTGAGAGCGCCTCCTTGCAGCCATTTACTGATGAACAATGGAAGGCCAACCAGCACCATATCATTTACACTGTAATTTTTGGTAACCCTTTTTCTTCTTATTGTTTGTGTTCTGTATGATTAGCAGACAGATCATAATACTTTCACAACAAGATCACCACCCCTCCAAAAAAAAAAAAAAAAAACCTCAAATTTTGCCGCTGAAACTTTCTAATAGGAGAGAACGCGAGGGGTGACAGTCCATGTGTCAGACATAAACGGCGGAAAACTTCAAGGAGCTGAAATTACCCTGAAGCAAGTTTCCAGAGATTTTCCATTCGGGTCGGCTATATCAAAAAACATCCTTGGGAATCTGCCTTACCAGGTAAGCATGACAATTACCAGCTACAGTGGAAGCTCCTTATTAAACCAAGAACAGCGTTTGTGTCTGACTCTGAACCTTTTGTTTTGACAATTGTAGAATTGGTTTGTCGAGCGGTTCAATGCAGCAGTATTTGAAAATGAACTCAAGTGGTACGCAACAGAACGACATCAGGGGCAGCTGAACTACACCATACCAGACCTGATGCTGGAGTTCGCTCGAGCCCACCAGATTATGGTCAGAGGGCACAACATCTTCTGGGAAGATCCAAAGTACACGCCGGCCTGGGTCGTTAACCTGACCGGCGACCAACTACAGGCCGCCGTGAACTCCAGGATTCAGAGCCTGATGACCAGGTACAAGGAAGAGTTCATCCACTGGGACGTGAGCAACGAGAATCTCCATTTCGACTTCTATGAGCAGCGCTTGGGCCCAAACGCGACCCTGGCCTTTTTCGAGACTGCTCACAAGTCGGATCCTCTGGCGACTCTGTTTATGAACGAGTTCAATGTTGTGGAGACTTGCAGCGATTCCAAGTCGACAGTTGACAGTTATATAGAGAGAATGAGAGGGCTTGAACAAGGTGGAGCGAAGATGGATGGAATTGGTTTGGAGGGCCATTTTAGTGCCCCAAACCCTCCTCTCATGAGAGCTATCATTGACAAATTAGCCACCCTTGGCCTTCCCATTTGGCTCACGGAGGTGGATATTAGCAGTTCTTTTGATCATGAAACACAGGTAAAGAGCACGTTCGATCAAACTTAAATACTGAGCTCTAAAAGCCACTTGGTTAGACTTCAAATCAAATGGCTAGCTTCTATGTTGGTAAAAGAAGTGTTCCAATTAACAGGCAAAGTACCTGGAGACGGTGCTGAGGGAGGGGTTTTCACATCCCTCGGTGAATGGGATAATGCTTTGGACAGCTCTTGATTCCTACGGGTGTTACCAGATGTGCCTGACTGACAACAACATGCAAAACTTACCGGCCGGCGACGTGGTGGACAAGCTGCTGAGAGAGTGGCAGACCGGAGAAATACAAGGGCAGACGGATGAGCACGGTTCATATAGCTTCTATGGCTTTCTCGGTGAGTACAGCTTAGATGTCACCTATGGCAACAGAACATCCACTTCCACCTTCTCCTTGTGTAGAGGGTATGATGCTAAACATGTTAACATTCAGCTTTAGCATTACTGCACTAGTAGCAATATAATGTCGTAATTGACTTGATTCTCGAGCTACTAAAAGAAAATGTTCAGATCAATTTATCAATGATTTTTTAGAACTCGGGATGATGCCCCAAGATCACAGGCAGCTAAAAAATCCCAATTTTAATATGGAAATCAATATGCTAGTCTATGCTTCAACCAATAGAAACAAAGTGTTAATTTGGAAGCATGAAATAATTAGATTATAGGCTTGGTTTTTTTTTCTTATTTAGTTGAGTACAAGTTTTGATGCTAATACGCGTATTTCTTTCTGCTGCTAACAGCCAGATAATCATTCCGTATAACTTTTCCTCCCTAAAATGGTCAAAAAAGCGGGTGACATGGGAATGACTTTTGTCCTCCACCTCACAAATTTTAGTCCTTTTATCCTTCCAAGATTCGGCCACGAGCTGTTGATTGGACCAATTTCTCACAAGCACAATAATGGCATCATCTACATGTTACGGCTCTAGGAACCAACTGCTCCCCACTTTCTTGACTTTATTCATCAAGGTCCAGATTTCCAGTCCCCAAGTCCAAGTAGAATCCATACACAAGGATGTTTTTTTTTTTTTTAAGTTTTCAAAGAAAATCATTCACAAATCTGGTTCACATTTGTAGTAGCAGACACAAGGCAGTGCAAGAAACCCGAGAGCTCAAGATTCCTCGAAGCAACAACCCCACTCGCAGATTCAAATTAGCAAGCATAATCCACTTTAGAGATGAGAGAACTTTGAGTGAGAAACAAGAAAAATAAGACGGAGCTATAAAAAATGAACACTGGCAGAAACTAAACTAGATACCCCCAAAAATTTTACAGGAATAATAAAGCAGCACCCTTTTGCAGCCATTTTTGAAAACAGAAGCATAACTTGGATGGCCATGGGTTACAAATTACAACGAGGGACGAAGGAATCCGTCAGCTTTTCCGACAAAAGGCAAATACCCCATTGATTTATCATTCAAAAGCTGCCAAGAAAAATTCACATTCAAAACAAAACCACCCAGATTGTGCAACTACAAGTAACGAAGCGTGGCGGCAAGAGAGAGAGCAGTGAATGCCACCCCTAATGGTTGCAGGGCAGCTGTTCTTGCTGAGTCGCCCATGGCTAGACCAGCCAGCCACGACCCATCAGCCAGCACCGTTCCTCCTGACCCGGAATTCCCCGTTCCGTAATAACCTGTCCCTGTGTACCCATAACCCGAGTACGTTAAACCCGGATCGGACTCTGATTCTGAACCCTCTGAGATCGCTCCTGTCACAGGTGTGGTGGGGGTTCCTGTTACTGGGGTAGTAGTAGTAGCAGTTGTTGGGTTTCTTGAAGATTTCTGACTGCAAACAAGAAAAGTCAATAAATTCATTTCGCTACCACTTCTAGTAAAGTAAAATTACTGTATCTGGTCAGATTAGTTGGTAATCAGCATTTATAGCTACTAGTATGATATCGTTCATTGGAATTAATTTACGCTGTTGTTCTTCGCCCACGGAAGTGTCTAGCTCAAACCATCCTATTCAAGAACAAAGCCTTACCAACGACAATAGAGAAATAATATCGATGGTGGAAGAAAGGAGTGACATTTTTACCTGGGAGAAGAGGGACAAAAGGTCACCGTATAATCAGCCCCGGTACAAGTAAAGGTGCTCGTCGCATCATCGTAGGCGTAGCTATATGACCTCGGACAAGCCGCCTTGAACATCTCCGAGTAGACAGAGGGCTTACACGTCGTGGGTGTGCTATACGCGCCGCTGCAGCAGTACTCCGGACGCCCAAAAGCTTCGCAGGCGCTCTTGCACGCGTTTCCGTCGCCCACCCGGAGCTCCTGGGGACATTGCCGGTTCAAGTCCGATATGCACCCAGTCGAGGCACAGAGACCCGACCCGCCACTGCCTTCCACAATCATGGGCAAGTTGTAGCCGTCGACCAGGCTGACATCGTAGAAGTCCTGGCCGCCAGTCCCGAGAGTGAACTCCGCCAGAGTAACCGGCGGGGCAGCACCGAGGCCATTGCATTCGACTTGGCCGGAGCCACAGTCGCCAGTAACGCATGACCCAGACCCGGATCCATCGAAGTTACAAGAGGTTCGGGCCCAAAAGCGGCCGGACCACCCAGTGGGAGCTTGGAAGGAGCGAGAGGAGTCCTTGGGAAGCTCAAAACCGGTGGTATCAAGAGCAGGGCTGCCAGCGTTGGCTAGAATGCCCGGCCAGACAGTGTAGTCGCATCTGTTGACGAATGTGAATGTTGCAGCCGAAGCACCTGACAAGAAAATGAGGGTTAGTTTCCAAGATTCTGAAGCCAAGGGACTTAAATAGAAGTAAGTGAGAAAATGGTTACCTCTTGAGTGTGTGAAGATGAGAATGAGATTGAAAATGAGAGCGGAAGTGCCAGAAAACCAGTGACCCATCTGGGTTTTTCTGTTCATTGATCTTGTTTTCTTTCCTTTTCTCCAGATCTCGTTGGTTTCGGTTCCTTAGCAACCGGACAGCATGATTTTAGTGGGAAATGGGGGAGGAAATGAGGGAGAAGAAAATGCAGCTGTAGCAGTAGGAGTAGCAGCCAAGCAGGGCAGTGACTGAGGCACTGAGCCCTGTGCTGTGCTGTTTTGGAGAGAGACAAGCAGAAAGCTTTTAGGGCTGGAGTTTTAAAAACTGTGGTTTAATACTCATAAACGGACAAGGCCTGAAATTAGCTTTTTCTTTCCTGGAGTTCTTAACTGTACAGTACTGGTGTGAACTGTCTAAGCTTTACACAATTGACAATCATCTCCCGCAGACATTCGATAAATTTAAAATGATAAACAATTACTATCATCTTTTCCTAAACGGCATGAACATTTATAAATTTGCAAATCGGTCTCAGATAAAATATTGAAGCTGTTTCTAATTTCCAACAAATATTGTACTGTAATTTCTCAAAATTGCTTTTCAGATTTTTAACTGCATTATCTAAAATTTCTAGTATCCCATTTGCTTGCTTCTATTGGGCTTGCCTCCGCTGCTGCAGCCTTGTTCTTAAAGGCCCCTCGGCCTAATACTTTATCTGTCATCTACAGAGGCTTATTTAAGGCCAGAGATTTCTGGTGGATAGGCAATGGTGCGAATATTTATATATGGCAGGATACTTGGCTACCTAGACATAACATGGGCCTAAACTGATTACATGTTCCATTACAAGAACGGAAGAATAACGGGTATGGCATCTTATTCACCATTTGGGGTTTCAATGAAATTATGGTGTTATTGATGCGTTGCTTCACCTTAGGGATGGCAACAAATCGGGTAAGATCTGCAAACCGCAAGATTCTATTTATAACAAATTTGTAAATGGGAAAAAATATCTACAATGGAACGGATATGAACAACAAACTTCATCTGTCTTGCAGGTGTGAGCAAATGACAAATAAGGAGTATCCATTGTAAGTAAATCCACCCCACCTATTTATAAAACTAACCAAGTATATGAAATTTCTATTTTACCCTCATTTTAAGAGCACCTACCCTAGTTACCTAATCCCCCTTCAAGCTTCAGGCACTTTGCAATTCATCAAAACTCTACACTTACTCTACGAGGTCTTGACGCAGGCGGCTCCATGTTGAGTTTATATGAGCTCCACACAAATTTGGCACCAGTGGCCATCCATAGCAAGGTGGTTGTCTGATTCGAGTGAGTGTCGCTCCCCATCTAGCCATTTTTATATTCAGATATTGAGAGAGAAATTTCAGTTCATTGTTTTAATCAACACTAAAATTAATTCACTTGATTGGATGCCATTGGGCCTGTCTTTATTCTTTGATGAAATTTTTGCATTAGCTTTCTATGGTTTTGGTGGATAAAAGAAAACTAAGATGTTCTCCTCTGTACTATAAATTTGGATTAGAATGAAAAAAAAATTGTGATCCATTTCTTTCTTGGAACTTACTTTTGGCATTAGATAATTTATCTATCTTCTTATGGTGCATGTTTTTTTGGGTGTTATAAAGGCTTATTTTGTTTATTATACCATTCATTTGTTTGTTTATCCTTTTATCGATAAGGATCTCAATCCTATGTTTGTGGTGTTCTTTTATTCTTATCAGTAGCTTAAAATTTGAGTTATTTGTGTCGATGGATGTGATGTGGACATGTTTTTTTTTTTTGTAACTTTGTTGTATTGGATATGTATTTTATAACTTGAGTGTGTATATTTCATGTTTTCTTTTAATAAAATTTACAGAACTAGTCTAAATTGTGGGTTTATCCACATGCATGGATTATTAGGGATTTGCGGATGTAGGTGAAATTTTTTCTCAGTTAGCGGATACTCACAGGTTGATGGGTATGAAAAAAATCCACAAATTCGAATGGTAAATAGAGGGCATCTGTACCCAATCTGCCGCCATCATCATCCCGACTTCACCTATTAGATGCTTCGGTTGCGAAAACTTTCAATTGATCATAATTTAGTTTTACTTTAGACATTAATATTTTTTAAGGATTTTCTCTGTAAACATAATCAGCATGAAAAATTTATATATTTTCATTTATTAACCTGCAATGAAGTGATAACAACTAAAACAACAAAAGTATCCATTACAATTTGGTCATTGAAGTCCAGCAAAAACTATACTTTTTTTGGTAAGCAAAAATTATAACTTCACCTCTAGTTTTTTTCTTGATATATTTATTTCTCACCCCGTTTCAATTTTAGTAGATAAAAGTGATTATCTGTACTTGTGGATAATTTAAATTTTGCATTAATTATAAAAAAATTATTTTAGCGTTTAAATTTACTGAAATTAAAATTTAAAAATTTCATGAGAGATAATTTTAAAAAGCGAAAATAAAAGAGTAGGATTAATTGCAAAAGCAGAGACAGTATTTGTGATCCTAGAATGCTTGGGTTGGTGAGTTGCATAAATTAGTTTTTCTAATAATTATCTTAGAAGATTCGGTTATAGAAATAGTAACAAAAAAATGTGTGACTAGTTGATAAAACAAAATCATCTACAAAACAGGATAAATAACATGAATATATTGATATACGACACAACCTTTCTACTTTCTTTTACACAACTACATGTATCTAGTCTTCGATCGAATCACTTGATAATTTATAGCCAAATTCGAAGCTCTTCGCCGGCCTGAATTTTCTTCGTATTCATTTTCCGGTACCAAAATCGACGGGTCATTCCTTGATTGATTAGAGGTAAAAAGGGTAAATAGTCATTAGTTTTAATAAATTAATTAATTCTTCAATTTGCCTGGGAAGGAACGTAGCACCTTGAGAAAGGCGCCACTGCTATCGAGCGACCGGATTTATGTTCCTCGATTACCAAAATTTTGTTTTTAACCGGTTTGTTAATTGACACAGCCATTTGTCCTTTTTTAAAAAAAAAAAAATTGAAGTCTAATTACAGAAAACTCCCAAAGTTTTACCGCTATTTCGCAAACATACGCTGACTTTCAATACTACACCATTGTTGATATTATTATTAGCAAGAAAAAAAATGATTATTGTAATCACAAGGGAAACTAGGGGTGTAAACGAACAGAACGTTCGGTGAACCGTTCGTGAACGGTTCGGCGGGAGTTCGTTTATGTTCGTTTATTTAGTTAAACGAACGAACACGAACATATTTTTATGTTCGTTTAGTTAAATGAACGAACACGAACAAAGTCTCGTTCGTTTATTTACGTTCGTGAACTGTTCGGTTAATGTTCGGTTAGTGTTCGTTTATGTTCGTTCATTTACTCGTTCGTTTATGTTCGTTTGTTTGTGTATCTATGTATTAGTGTCTAGTTATATATTTATTATTATATATATTTTATATATCGTATATTATATATTTATTATAGCCTATTATTATTTATGTTTATTATTACCTACCCTATGTACACCCTACACACTAGATTATATATTTATTATAACCTATTATTATTTATGTTCACGAACGTGTTCGTTCGTTTGTGTTCGTTTATGTTCGTTTGTGTTCGTTTAAGATTGTATAAACGAACGAACACGAACACATACTAAAACTAAACGAACGAACACGAACAAGAAAACTCTGTTCGTTTATTGTTCGTGTTCGTTAAACATTAAATGAACGAACACGAACAGGGCTTGTTCGTGTTCGTTTGGTTCGTTTACAGCCCTAAGGGAAACTGATGGGACTGTGCAGCTGAAAAAAACATAGTACAACAATAACTGATTGTTGCCTTGCCCCAACTTATGTAAGTGGAATTTTTAATTTTTAATTTTATTTAAATTAATTCCATTTGAAATGTTAATATTATATTTACTTAATAGTCACTTGAATCATTTTTAAAAAATAATTAATTTTTATAATTTTTATGAGATAAAAAATAACAAAAAATATTTAGTTGTTTATAAGAAAAATTTAAAAGTAATTCTCTAGTTTCTTAAGATGCAGAGTTTCAACTTTCAACTGTACAAACAGCTAACAATAACTCTTGATAATCTATTTCGGATGTATCCGGGCCTGGAGCCCAATAAAAACATAACACTAGTTTACACTCTCGCCGCACTTCTGCTACTTAGTAAGTTTGTATCGACCAGTTGCGCCCAGATAAAAACAAAAAAGACAAAGAAAGGAAGTAATTAAAAATTCTAGAACACAGCAGAATTTTACTGATTTGGTTTGTACATATATTCTTTCAAATTTCGATCCTTTATTTTTGGTCGAAGTTGTAAACGGAAAATGATTTTCCTGGCCCCTTGATTGAAATAAAGCTACTTTCTAGAGAACACGAGCCCAGGTTAAAAGGAGGATGGGCGGGCGTTGGCACTTTAGACCGTTAAAGCATTTTGAAATTAAAAAAAAAAAAGTTAATTAAGAATGATTGCTACTAACGCACCAGAACTTGAATTATGTAAAATTATGGGAAACAATATAAGTTTTTTTTTCTTTATAGATATCAGTTCTTTTAGTTTTTGTAAATATTCTATTATGTGAAAGTTAATATCCTTCAATCTTATTACATGTGAATGTTTTATTTGTGAATAATAGTTATTTTTATATTTCTTTTCACATTTCCTAGAGTCAAAAGGAAAAGATAATAGTACTAAAAAAATAAATGTTTTTCAAAAAATAGAATAGAAGTGCTTCCCGAGTCATGAAGTGTTATTTTCCACATACTGAAAAAATTTGAAAAAAAATAAGTATATAGCAATTAAGCATTTTCAATCACTCACAAATAATATCTGTTGAACCGTGTTCATATGGCTACTGGCTACTGCTTGTTGCTTGCTACAAAAACAAGCATGCAAGGCGTTTGCAGACAAATGAGCTCACATGCCCATAGGCAGCTAGCCTCGCTTATTTGGCTCACAATTAAAAGTAAATAATGTATATAACATCGTTACAGATTTAAAATGAAAAGAGCAACTTGCAAGGTATAAATAATGATGATGATGATGATGATAGAACTTGTAACGATTAAGTGCAAGGACAAGGACAACCAGGAATCATAAATACTCCTAATGCAGCAGTAGAAAGGTTAGTATGGATCATTAACTTGGGCAGTTATGTGATCACGTGAACCACCAGTGGAATCACAGCGCAGGAGCTGGTGCTGGTGTAGGTGTACTCTACTGACCGAGTTATTACAGAAATGGATCAGAATTTAAGCCCAGAGCCCCGCTTTCTTTGGTCATCTGGACTTCTTGAAATGGGTTCAATGAAGTCAGATGTCACTCATGGGCCTCCAAGCAGCCTACGTGTTGTTCAACGACTAGCACAGCAAAACAAAAGAGTTGCTGGATCCTTGAAATGCCGTACCTGGTGCGTGAGGTGTTGCTTTCGTCTTATTTGGCAACAGTTTTTATGATTAATATTACAATTTTGAGAAATTTGTTAACGGTTAAAATGAAGCCACCGGAGTTAAAAACTAAAAATTATCTTTAAACAGTTTTTTTTTCTTTCAAAATTCCAAAACTAATCTTTGACACTAATGACAACCAAGACCAAAATATGTCTGAGAAGTGTTTCTAAGTGTCCCCACTCCTCACCTTTTAGCTAGGTTAGTTAAGGAAATGTTTGGAGTTTGACCCTGTCATTGCTCGTTTTCGCATATAACGCAACTAAATATTAGTTGCATGTCACTCAAATATTGGAAAAATAGATATTTCCTCTCCCCTGTATTATAAAACGCCCACTACCTTATATACTTGTAAATAATTCCTGTTTACCAAAACAGAGTGCTTTTGGGCTTGTAAATTCAATTGGTATACATTTGAATAAATAATCATTAATAACTTAACCTTAATAATATCTACTTAATGGTCCGTCATTAAAACCGTAAAAAATAATTCTCATATTATTAACAATTCAAAATAAATAAATTTGTAGTATAGCAGTGAAAACTAAGTCAAATCCCAAGAGAAATTTTTGTTTAAAAGCTTCTTGATAGAAAACTGAAATAAAAGATTTGGGGAGATTGTTTACAATCAACAATAAAATAAAAAATAAAAAAAAATAAAAAGTAAGAAACCTATCAAGTAAGAAATAAAATGAAATAATAAAAAATTCAAACCTTGGTATCGGTCAACATCCTCCACCAAATTCCTACAACTGATCATTAATGCATGGATATATCAATCAAGACTTTGAATATTTATCATTGGAGCTATCTTTCTACATCTCCTTAGTCATAGTTAATAAAAAAACACGCGATCTAATTAGCCCTAACTGTTAAATAACTTAATACAAGTGTTTCAATTTAATTTAACAATTGCATTAAAAATCAGAGAGATCGATGAAACTAAATAATACAAACACAAGCGGTTGCATTTAATTTTATTGAATGTTCTCCCTAAGATCTAATGATTTTTGGCGCAGCAAATCAATAAATCTTAGTTGTTTCACAAATTAGAGAAGCAAAATAATTACATATTTAATTTCTAACCCAGCAGTAGATTGAATTCAAATAACACCTAGCAGACCTTCTAGTATATAAATGAAACAATCATAAAATTAATCATAGAAGAACATCCAATACCCAAAGCATCAATTGAATGAATAAAACAAAGTTGATTTTACAGTACTAAAAAATTCAGGGTTTCAGTCTCCTTCAACCAAGAATAAAAAGAATCAGCCGAACATAACTATTAAAAATCATTAAAAAAAAGAAAAGAAATAAGAGAATAGACAAAAGAGAGTTGGGGAATAAAGGGGGCCTGCCACCCCAAAGAGAGAGGCAAGCTGCTGTGCTCCAATTCTAATAAAAACTAACTTAGTGTGCTAAATTTATAAAATCTCACTAAACTTTCTATATTATTACAAAATTCCCTTATACAAATAAAAAGATTCAAAATAGCTAGAAGATTTCAGAGTTGTGAGCCAAACAATTCTCTAGAACATCAGCAGCAACTTCAAGCTGAAATTTGACCTTGATGTATCTATTATCTCTCAAACCTCAAATCATGAAAGTTGTAGATAACTTTCTTAGCTTTGAAATGACACCTGAATCACATGAAATGAACATCTACAGTAAAAGATATGTCCGAAATACCCAACTATTTTTGAACCACTAATGATGCGCAAATCGCGAGTTTGAATATGAATTTGACTCATTTAACGTGCAAACTTGGTTTCATGGCCTTAATATAATGTGTAGCTCCAGATGTTAGCTTTCCAATGAATTAATAATCACTTCATTCTAATCTCTGTAACTCAAGATATGATTTTTCTATTAGAACATCGTCAATTGTTAAAATCCTGAAAAACACAACCAAATTAAAATTTATAAAATTGTAAATTAATTTTACTTTTAATCAATTAAATTTATATATGCTCTAAACTACAAAATATACTCAAAGTAGATTTTTAAGGTTTAAAACTTATTAAAACATATTAAATATGAGAGAAATAAATATAACAAATGTAAGCTTATCACTTAGCATTAAGTGTTTGTATCTAAAAATATTCATATAAATGTCTTTTTAGAGAAATATAGTGTCATTTCAGATGCCAAGGATATTTTTTTTTATATTGATCCTTTTCCCCTCCTATGCCTGAATAGCTGCCTAGAAACTTAAAAGAAAGGAAGTTGGTTAATATTATAAATGTGGCCTAACTTTTGAAATTACGCTCTATTCGTGCTTTTTTACACTGTTCGGAAAAAAAATCTAAAATTTTAATTTAAATTATAATTTGTAATCCTCCAATAATTTCAGTTTATTTAGTAATTTTTTAATAGTTAACAAAAATTTTAAGTTATCATTTTTTCTTCTTTGTAAACGCAAAATAATATTTTTTAAATATCAAATAACTATAAAAACTAGTAAAATTACTAGAAAATAGTTGTCGTTCAATCTAAATTTAGATTTCATAAGTTTTTCCCAAATGATATAAAAAATGGAAAGTATATATTTCCAACATTAAGGAACTAATTGCAATATCCATTAACGTTTAAGAGGTGAATCTAAATAACCCCACAAGAAACACACTATTATATTGTTCTCTGGTTCGCGAGTTGTAACAAAATTCATCTCTAGCGGCCCTAATGACAGTGGTGAATTTATATATTTCACTCGTCTCGTAAAGGTTGACCCTTTTACTATTCATATTAATTAATTTAAATTTTAGAAGTATAAACTTTTTATATGAAAATGGCACCTTAAAAACTTTAATTTATAAATATAATTTTTAAAATTTTTTTATAATATAAATTAATATAAATATAATTAAGTCAAATTTTAGTTTAAAAAAGTAAAAAGACTATCTTTTGTAAAACGGAAAGAGTATATAATATGGGGATCCTTTAGACCATTTTTTTCTAGAAAGATGTTAATAAGATATATTTAATTTAGTAATTGAATAGTATTTCTAGTAAAAATGAAGCTTACAATGAAGCTTCTAAGTTTCCATATATATATATATATATATATGTTTGAAGAGAAAAATGAATGGCAAAAAATTTGAATCCTATATAGTAAAATGTATGAAAGTTCAAGTATTAATCTAGGGCATTTGGCATTCTAATTAATGGTGGAGAGAAGAGACTGATTCATTTTTTTTTTAATTAAGGTTAAAGGATCATATTTATTTATTCCAATAAATATTATAAAAATTATGATGATCCATTGAAAATTTATGGGTTAAAATGAAACTTTGATTGTTTATGTTCTATATAACATGAACATCTTGTCCATCCTTTCTATATTTCATATGAACAAGTCAACCAATGGCAGAAAAAATGAATGCTAAATTGAAGCATTTCCAAATTTTTCTCTGTATTTTTAATCATTATATATATATATGTGTGTGTGTGTGTGTGTGTGTGTGCGCGTGGAAATTTACAAGCTTCATTGTAAGCTTCAATACAAATTTAATTTAGTAATTGAATAGTATTTCTAGTAAAAATGAAGCTTACAATGAAGCTTCTAAGTTTCCATATATATATATATATATATTCTAGATCTCTCTCTCTCTCTCTCTCTATATATATATATATATATATGTTTGAAGAGAAAAATGAATGGAAAAAAATTCGAATCCTATATAGTAAAATGTATGAAAGTTCAAGTATTAATCTAGGGCATTTGGCATTCTAATTAATGGTGGAGAGAAGAGACTGATTCATTTTTTTTTTAATTAAGGTTAAAGGATCATATTTATTTATTTCAATAAATATTATAAAAATTATGATGATCCATTGAAAATTTATGGGTTAAAATGAAACTTTGATTGTTTATGTTCTATATAACATGAACATCTTGTCCATCCTTTCTATATTTCATATGAACAAGTCAACCAATGGCAGAAAAAATGAATGCTAAATTGAAGCATTTCCAAATTTTTCTCTGTATTTTTAATCATTATTTATATATATATGTGTGTGTGTGGAAATTTACAAGCTTCATTGTAAGCTTCAATACACACATACATGGGCCTCATTGTAAAAATCTCAGGTCTTCTAGTGCACAGTGGCAATAAAAAATGAAAGTAAGCGTGCATGTTTTCATTCGGTCTACAATAAGGGTGTTCATCATTTGGATAAAATAGAATAATCCAAATGAATTATTTGAATTGAATAAAATGGTTCGGTTATTTGGTTTGAATTAGATCAAAATTGAGTTTTTTATTTAGTTATTGGATTAATCATTGATTCCTAAACTTAAAACTGAACAAACTAAATAAACCAAAAAATAATACAAATTTTATAAAATATTGTCAACTATTTATAAGGTCATTTTTGTTTAATTTTGGACTTTATGTTATGAATCAATCTTTAAGTTAAGGTACAAAATGGAATATTAACAAATTTTATCTTATTTTCTTCAAGTTATATTTTTTCAATTATCATGTGTTTAGTTCTATTTCAATGATTTGAATTGTTCGAATAAAACTGAAAGAACCAAATTAAAATTATAAAAGTTTGAATCATTTTAATATGTACTTCAAATGGTTTGGATCAAACTTGTAAAAAACAAAAATAAATCGGATTGTTCAATTTTGAACTGATCTAACCAATAACACCCCTAATCAATAACTGTTCTATTCGGATTGATTTTAAACCGATCGAACTGAATTGACACTTTTATTCCTCAACTGTTTTATTCCTCAACTTTGCTTCCAAAACGGAGGGTGTAAAAGTAACTTAGAATCATAAATATGTATTCGAATCAAACTTTGCGCTGTACTTCAAACAAATAGTGACATTACTTAAGCCAAGTTCATCCCAAGTCGATGTAGATTTTGAACCCAAATCTTGCTACTGGAATTGGTGTGCACTGCTGGAAGATCCGAGACAGCAGCCCTTAGTTACAGGTTGATAAAGTCTGTGGGGACTGGGGAGCAATGATCATTCATCAGTCTCAACGATTCACAAATACGTACAAATAGATGAGTCGGAGCTGACGACCCTGGCGTGCTGAAGACCATCCTGCTGCTAGCTTCAAATTATTGCTTCTTTCTCTGTCTTTTTATTTTTACTGTTTCACTTTTGAGTAAATTGCACAAATAGTCCTTAACCTATTGAATGTTCTGTTTTGGTCCTGAACCTATTAAAATTATTTCATTTTGATCCATCACTAGATAAAATTTATTAATTCAGAATAATTATCTAACAGAAACTTTTGAAATTTTAATTTAAATATTCGGTACTTATCTTCCAGTAAATTTAAACAGTTTAATATTTTTTGACAATAAATAGATAATTTAAATTAGTAATTTTTTATTTCTAAATAAAATAAGTTCAATTTTATAGAGAGAAAAAAAAGTGATTTAAAATTTTCATTAATTATAAAAAATTTATTATACAGATTAAATTTATTATAAGACAGTTATTGGATAATTTAAATTATGATCTAAAAAGTTGTTATCAGATAAATACTTTAAGTTAACAAATTGCATTAAATTGAGATTAAAATAAAATGTTTTCCATAGATTCATGACTAAGGCAAAACATTTGTAATAGGTTTAAGACTAAAACAAAATATTCAATAGGTTATGGACTAAAAGAAAACAATGACTAAACATTAGGGGCCATTAATGAAATTTACTGTTTCACTTTTTATTTCTGCTTTTTGTTTTTGTCTTTTTTTGGCTTTTTCTTTTGGGTGCCCTTTTGTATTTTGTGTTTGAGCAACGCTGACGAGAAAGTAACTTTATACTTCTCATGTCCTCTTATTTACCTGAGGTCCGGAGTTAACCGGAGTTAATCACTATTGTACGCTCATAGGTTGATTAGGAATTGAAGTCGAGTCGAGTAATTCATGATTGAATCGATTTGAGTCATTGCTTGTTAGTATTGCTGGTAAAATTTATATTTAGTTCTTTAATTATTTAAAACTGATAGGCCATCTAATAAGAATATTGATTTGCCCCATAAGGCCATAACTAAGGCCTCCTGGCAAAACAAAACAGAAAAATAAATGGTTACAACTTACAATGTGTTGGGAGAGTTGTGGAATTTGTGGAATATTTTTGAAGGGGCTATAATCGTAAAGGCGACAAATAGGCCCGGATGTGTTCTTCATGCATGCTAATGAATGAGTAAGCAGGCAGCGAAGACAAACGTTCGTCTTAAATTCTTTACATTATTTCAGTTTTTTTTTTAATTTAAAATTGATTTAAATTTATTTATGTTAATATTTATTAAAAAATAATTAACAAAAATTATATTTAAAAAATATAAGACTTATAGTTTTTACATATAATTTTTTTAAAAAAATATATATAATAAACAACCGTACAAATAAACTTAAGTCAAACTTAAGCAGAAAGTCTGAAACGGTGCAAAACATTTAGAATGGAGTTAGTATTTTATGCAAGAGGGCAAATGTCTCCATGCATACTAGTTACGTGCATATTCCATACGTTGGTTTGTGCACAGGGAGGGCATGACATGTGAATAACTTAATTATGAAATCAAAATCTCTTGAGGGTACATATCCTGAGAGACAAAGAAAAAGGGTACCAGGGATGATTTTTTTGAAACAGAGAAGCTCATTAGAATTATATACTCTATTAATTACCAGTAATATAAAGTCGGACTCGGGCCGAAGAAAAATTAAAGATTACTCGAAACCAGCGCAGTATTACAACATATCCTACCAACACTGGTCTGTCTCCCAATTTCTGGAACCATAAGCATAGAAACCGGTGGAGAAAGGCGAAACAGCAGCTGACCTCACAAACCGCCGTCTTTGCAGATGCAAATCTCTGTCATAGTCTGCTCGTTTGCTGGGGTCGGACAGGGTGGAATAAGCCGCATGGATCTTGATGAACTCGTTCGCCGACGCCTCCTTCCGAGCCACCGACACGACATCAGGGTGACAGGTTCTGGCTAGTCTCCGGTAGGCATCCCTGATTTCGCGTTCGCTGGCGCTGGCTGGAATCCCTAGAACCTCGTACAGCGATGCACAGGAAGCCATCGGTGCTCTGTTACTCTGTTTTATGTGCGAGTGCTATGTTGTTTCCATGTGGGAGATGGTGGCCGGTGAATATATAGAAGTAGAGAGTTGATTCAAGACAAGCTACAAGCTTATCCAAAGGAGAGCCATAGCCATAGGGTGTGTCCTGTTCCTGCGCTGAGTCAGCCAACAGTGCCAATGGATAGGTTTACTCACTCCATCGGTCCCACCTGCCCTTCACTCCCAAATTTGCGGTAACAACATTTAATTATAATTATTGGGTAAAATTCATATATTGTCACTCATTATAACCATAGTCGTCTTAATGTGATTCTTTATCTTAATTAGTATCATTGTAAGGCCACTTAAATCATATATTATGTTCTATTTAAGTTATTTTGCCAATTTTTCTATTAATTTGGATATAAATCACTTAAGTGGCATCAACACTGTCATGTGTTTTCTTCTTTTATAATAATAAATGACTATTTTATAAAAATAAAAAACTTTGGACTAAATTTGATACAATCACAAAATTTTAAAGCCTAAAATGCTCCCAATTCATCTTCTTCCCAGACCAGCCTGCTCATCCAACGCCAGTCCTCACCTCCTCACATCTCCTCGCCGGAAACCCTTCCATCATCCTCTGCCAGCGCCACTCACGTTCTATTCGGCTCCGATTCCGATTCATTTTCACCATATGCTGAGAGCATCGACTGTGGAGAAGCTCCTATCGGAAAAGATGGAGGGGCTGAGTTCAAGCCAAGGTCGATTTTGTTCATCGACGAGACCAGAATCTTTTGCTGTGCTGGATAGAACATGAAATCGGAATCAAAATCAGTTTTCTCCATCAGCGAGACCCGAATCTTCTGCTACGCCGAATAGAACGTGAAACCGTAATCGAAATCCGAGCCGGGAGCAGCGCCGTCAATGGACGGGTTTTCGGCGAGGAGAGGGGAGGAGGGGAGGATTGGCTGGTCTGGGAATAAGATGAATTGGGTCACTGAGCATTTTAAGCCTTAAAGTTTTGTGCTTGTGTCAAATGTAACCCAAGTTTCTTCTTTTTCCAAAACAGTCATCTATTTTTATAAGAGAGGAAGGCATATGGCAGTGTGGATGCCACATAATCAATTTCTATCCAAACTAACAGCGAAATTAATGGAAGAGACTAAAATAAAATACAATATCAGTTAAGAGACTTTAAAATGAGATCATTTGAGGTAAGAAATCATATTAAGACGACTGTTATAGTAAGGAGACTATATATAGATTTAAGCTTTGATTGTTTAATTTTCGTTAGCACATGTCATATCTTACAGGTAGCTGTACTTCATTCTAAATAGCTATAAATTACTCATTGTTTACTTTTGAAAAAAAAAAGTACTCATTGTTTAACAAAATATAATACTACCTCTTTTATAGCATTTGCCGGTTTCTGACATTTGGAAATTAATTTTGAGAGAGTATTACCATTTTATTGTGCTTTAGGGACTATGCAAAAGAGGGTTTCAGGCAGCACAGAGACATGGTATTTTAAGGAAAAATATAATATCACAAACTGTAATAGTATGTGACATAATCATATTGTGTCCTATTTTTTATTATTAAATGGAGTGAAATTTATCAAGTCATGAAAATGTTTTGTTTTTAGATTTTCAAATCCGGTCAGCATGATTTGGCTGGTTGTGATTTTGTTTTTAACCACTGAATTTGTTGGGAGGGAATCAAGTTGATGGAGGGAATTCAGCTTGATCCATAATTACATAATCCCAAAGAAAGGCAGCTTTCTTCCTGTTTGCCTTTGATTGCTTGAGCCAGTGCACTCTGGGTTCCATTCGTATCCAAAACCCACCATTTTCTTCTTAGACAGACAGGAGTGGTGGAGCCTGATCCTGTGGATCGGGTCTACAAGTGGACGCAAGTACACAGATATCTTGCCTAATGCCTAATCTCACTTGCTTGTGCTTTTTGCATTGTTCATATGAAAAATCAAATATCTTTACAAAATCTAGGAGAGACATGAACTCTATAATGATATCTACTTTTAAAAAGTATGATGTCTATATGTTGTCGCTTGCAAAGAAAAAAAAAACTTATTTTCAAGTTATACAAAATGGTTAGGAGAGAAAAAAGGAAGAACGTTTTTGGAAGCTAGCCCAGAGGCCATCCGACCCACTTATTCGAGAGTTAAACAAGCCCATCCCCAATGACTGATGGGCTACGTGGGTTTGATTTATTTGTTAGAAAAATCCTTCGACGGATAAGCACAAAGGCAACAATCATTAAAAAAAACCACCAATTTTTTATGGTCCAACGTGGCCAATGATCTGTTTTTGTGGCTGAATAAATCACCTATGTTACAAAATTAGCCAATAATTTAAACAATTATGGACTTGAGCCCTGATCAAATTCTCAATTGCAGGCCTTTGGTCTAATTTCAAAATGTTCGCCAAATCGACTTCGCAAAAATACCTTTATACTTGATCAGGATTTTTACCCTTTTCAACCTCAACTCGGTCTTAGTTATTGAATTTTATTAAGTGGGTCAACCAACTTTTTTGGCTACCATATAGGTCAGTCATGTGATGCCTTAAGATTGAAGTCATTTGATGAGGCAGAGAATGGATAAAATAAGCCATGAGGGCAAAGTTTTTTTACCCCGTTGATGCGATGTAGAATCTTTATTTTCAAAATAAAATACTTCAACTCTTATTTTTTGAAATAAGTAACACTGTTACAAATACAAAATGTTATGATCCGAAACACTTTATCTGATGAACTAGTTCAGTTACTCGTGTCTTTTCCCTAAATATCCAGCCATTGCCAGATACTCAAATTTTGCCCCCCCAAACCATCTTGATGTAAGTTACTTTGTTGCCCCCTTCATCTGAAAGAATCAAAGATTGAAGCATGATGAATTTTTGATTTCATGACTTTCATCTCTATTGAGTTGGAATTGAATTCCTAATGATAATATTTATGATAAATTAGTAACAACGGTGTATTTATTGAGTTAAACTTAAGATTTGATATCGAGTTTTATTTTTTTTAAAAAAATTATGAGATCGAGAAAAGAGAATTTATATGTTTTATGTTTTTTTTTAAAAAAAAAACACTAACTCTAGTCCATTGCTTTATTTCTTTTAAGCATATATGCCCCTAACATTTATAGTTTCTCGGATCAGTCAATGCTACTGATTTTGCTATTGATATTCAAGTCTTTGTGTTCTGAATGAAACTATTGGGTGGACTCATAATAACTTAGAAACCATGAGGACAAGACACCAAATATGACCCCCAAATCTCATTTCTTCTTCCTCCACCAGCAAAGCCCTACTGGTTCACCCAATTAATTAATCAAAGATTTGGCATATGACTCCATCATTAGAAAAAATATATAAACATGAGTTCCTTATTAATGATACATTCATTGTCGAAAGGAGATGCTGAACGGAGGTTTGTGAAGGGAAGGCAGTGATTGGAACAGATCCCTGGAGAGTGGCAGTGACAGTAATGATGACTCGATGCAAAGATATGTCCAGATTGTTGCAAGGGGTGGGTTGAAGGTTGTTGGGTGACATAAAGAAACTGATGGCCTAAAAACTAATTGAACAATTTGGGGTGAAGTGCCAACTGGACATGGAAGTCAGTCATGGAAATTGAAGCATGAGGCCGAACCTAAACCTGCACTAGTGATGGAGATGGGCGGGAATGAATCTGCGAATAGCGACAATCTCGACAGGGCTGAAAAAAATGGAGAGGTGGACCATTTCATCCAATAAGATGATGGTGTGCCCCTAAACCGTAGACCACCCTTGAACTATGTTACCCAACCCTTACATCCTACGAAATCCATGATATTTTCTCACTGCTCTACTCCTCAAACAGTGTCAAACTCAGGGTATCACATGACCGGTACATGGTAATTAAAGGGATTGCCTGGCCTGCTTAATGAAAGAGTAAATGGAGTAAATAATTCCTAGTCTTTAATTGTCATTTTGTTTTGGTCATTAACCTATTGCATGTTTTGTTTTGGTCCTAAAATATATTTAAATTGTTTCATTCTGATCCCTCATCAGATGAAATTTATTTAACTTAGAATAACTATATGACATAAAGTTTGAAATTTTGATTTAAATATTTGATAACTGTTTTTCAATAAATTTAAATAGTTTAATATTTTTTTATAGTAAATAGACAATTTAAATTAATATTTTTTTTCTTCTTGAATAAAATAAGTTCAATTTATAGAAAGAAAAACAAAAAAGATGATTTGAATTTTCTATTAACTATAAAAAAATTCTTATATAGATTAAATTTATTGTAAGACAGTTACTAAATAGTTTAAATTACCATCTAAAATTTTTTTATCAGACAAATATTTTAAGTTAACATATTTCATCCAATGGGGACCAAAATGAAATGTTTTTAATAGATTTAAGACCAAAATGAAACTTTTTAATAGGTTTAGGATCAAAACAGAATATTCAATAGGTAAGGGACTAAAAAGAAATAATAGTTAAAGGTTAAGGATCATTTATGAAATTTACTCCTTACTGAAGGGGTTGGCTGACCCACTTATTGAAGTTCAGGGACTGAGTCGGACCGAGGTGAAGTTCAGGGGGTAAAGGTTCTAGTCAACCAAGTTCAGGGACTCGAAAACCCAGCAACGGTACTCGGCATTGTCGGCAATGGATGGAAAGAGAAAATCCCTAGCCTTTCCTGTGATCCATAACCGAAATCTTCCGAAAGTAATTGAAGAGCGTTGAAAAGGATGATGACGAGCAGCGAGATTTAGGCGGAGCACGAATTGTTCTGTAGCGTCTCTGAAGAGTTGACGATGATCCGGAACGCAAATGTATGCTGCAACTACAATGCCAAAGCGGTGAGGCACCTTTCTTCTAGCATTTTGATTACTCGGATTTGATGCCCTCACAGAATCTGCCTCTGACGAGATTTATTTATTTATTTCTCTGGTTTTTAGAAGGCAATAGATGTGTCGGGAATTTTTGCTCGAGTTAGTGTCTTCAGAGGGCCTTAGTCACAGCACAACACTCTCCCAACCAGCAGGATGTGAGGGAGTAGTTGGAATGGCAAAACAGTTTGTTTAGTGGGTGATTTGTGCTTTTATTCTTCTTCCCCACCGCGTTCACAATTTGGGTCTTCGAATTGGGAGGAGGGAGGGAAGCAATGCCGAGCAAGAAGAGGAGAAGAGAAGAGAGACCGACGATCCACCCGAAGAACAAGTACGCCAATAAGCCGCCAGACTTCGCTCTTTTGGCTTCTCTTTATCCTTCTCTGGAGCCCTTCGTCTTTTATTCTCGCGATGGCCGACCCAGAATCGATTGGACCGATTTCAACGCTACTCGCGAGCTCACTCGGATATTACTCCTCCACGATCACGGCCTCAACTGGTAAACTTTCTGCCGCCTTCATTTATCTGCTAGAGGTGGGTTTGGTCTTATACAGAGCTGGTGGAACTTAGTGAACACATTGATGTTTGAACTTGCTATTTACAGCAATGGCGAATTCTTCTTTTTTGTTAGTTTAACATCCAATTTGCCATGTCTCTGTTCTAATTTACAAAAAGGTTAATGATTGATGCAGAAAGTAGTTTTCTGCTGGCTTTTTGCTTCGCCTGTTTGCCTTTGAAGTATGTATGGCTACTGGACTCTTGTTAATATTGGTTGGCTCCAGGTGGATTCCTGATGGGCAGCTCTGTCCTACAGTGCCCAATAGGTCCAATTACATCCACTGGATACATGATCTTCTCTCATCTGACATTGTCCCTAAAACACATAGCAAAGGCATAAGGGGCTTTGACATAGGAACTGGAGCAAATTGCATCTACCCGCTTCTTGGAGCTTCACTTATGGGGTGGAGATTTGTTGGTTCAGGTGTTTTTCCTGGGTTTCATTATTATCGGTTAAGAGGCTACAGTATTTAATTGAAAATCATGATTTTGATTACACTGAGCTTAATTACAGATGTGACTGAAGTGGCTATAGAATGGGCTGAGAAAAATGTTAAAAGCAATCCACATATCTCAGAACTGATTGAGATAATAAGAGTTAGAGGTTCCCAGTGCACTGTATGTATCTCGGACCAGGAGTCACCTGATGGGCAGCTTGTTTATGGTGGAAGTAGAGTAGATGTAGGCAAAGCCAGTGCTGAGGCGGACTGCCTAGCCACATCATCATCATGGCCAACTGAAGATGGCGAAACAGGTTATAATGGACCGCCTATACTTCTTGGTGTTGTTCGGGAAGGTGAAGAGTTTGACTTCTGCATGTGTAACCCCCCCTTTTTTGAAAGCATAGAAGAAGCTGGACTGAATCCAAAAACCTCTTGTGGTGGGACACCGGAGGAAATGGTGTGTTTGGGTGGAGAAAAGACTTTTATAACCCGCATTATCAAAGATAGTGTCTCACTACAGCATTCCTTTCGGTATTACTCAAACATCATTAGAACTTATTTTTTGCCTCCTCTTTTGTTGGTCCGTAGAAAGTAAGGGTATCTTTTCTTGTTTTCCTCTTGCCTTTGCCTTCTCTTAGGTGGTTCACTTCTATGGTTGGAAGGAAAGTGAATCTCAAGTTCCTAATATCCAAGCTTAGAGAAGTAAGCGCCACAGTATTAAAAACAACTGAATTTGTCCAAGGCCAGACATGCAGGTGGGGGCTGGCTTGGTCTTTTGTCCCTCCTGCAAAGAAGATTATACAGCATAATATTGTCAAGAAGAACAACCTTTCCTTCACTCTTGAGGTGCGGTTATTTCTCCTTTAGCTAATTGTAATAGTGGCGGAGTTTTAAAGTTAAAGAAGCATATAGCTCAAATCCTTGAGGCTTTTGATGCTAAAACATGAGCCTTCAAATTAACAAAAAGGTGATATAAATAATTGCTTTTACCTTGTCAGGGTAAAGTAAGACACAAGTTTCACACTTCAGCTAAATTGGGGGCCAAGTTGGGTCATTATAAACAATATAACAAGAAACAATTGGACTCCACAAAAGGCGCTGGAAGTTGGTTGTCTGCTAAAATCTCATTTTCCTTGTAATAGACAATAGTTGCAAAGTGTTGTGGTGTCTAACAGTCCTAGTCTGAAGTAATATTGGAGACTCGGCTTTCTCACCAATTACCTGTATGTCTTATGTGTGTGTATGTTATGCTCTCTCATTCTCTTCCTCCTGCTTTGAAATACTTATTTTGTGAATGTCTTACGGGATATACACATGGCAGGGTCTTCAGAGGCAATTTGGTGCAGTAAATTTATTACAATCAATTGATTCCTTTTTCCGTGCATATGGTGCATTCTGTAACTCGAACTCCTCAGCATTCACAGTTGATGTAAGAAATACCACTCTTTGACTCTGGTTTCTAAGTCACAGTTGCTAACAGGCAAATGCGTGTGCACTAGTGCTTGTGATTTATTTTTATGAAATGTTGCACTTCATATCACTCTCTCATTTTCTTACAACTATCTCATTTTACAGATTACTTTATCAGCTGATCAATGTAAGGCAGTCCTGAAGGATTTTGTTGACGGGGCTGCAAGTCAAAATAACAAGCAAGATTCATCCACAAACATAAGTTTTCGCATTTCAGTATGTTTCTCCCTCATTGGCTTGTATGGAACATTATATCAAGTCTCGTTATTTACTGAAAAGGTTATCTTGCAGGTCTTTCAGCAAAATCCTGGCACTCTACTGTTACAAGGATTTTTGCAGAACAAAGATAGCCTCATTTCAGGTTTGTATCATTCCCTTTCTTATCTTTTGCTTACTCTACTTCTGCCAGCCGAATCTGAGTAATGTCGCAGTCGTTCCCAACTTCCTTGCTTATTCAAAACAATGAGTGAAACTGTTGGATTGTGTTCCCAAAATCAAACCAGCAGTGCTGAATTTTTTCAATCATCTTTCCTTTTAAGCCCAAATTGTTTTTCTGGATCTTGTGATTCTGTCTCTCTATCTCTCTCTCTCTCTTTCTTTTGAAAAAGAAAAATAAAGCAAAAAAATCTCTGCTGCTTAGTAAAATTTGGTGAGTACTTCCTTCTGGCAGGGCTGTTCCCCTCAATATTCCAGGCATTGGAGGAAATCCTGAGAGATGAGTTTTTCAAAGGAAAAGCCAGAGGACAGTAATTTGTCAACTAAACTTATGGAGCCCGTGAGCTACAGGTATAATGAAGTGGAAGCTTGTAGATAGTAGTAAAGTTGCCTCTGTGTGCAACTGGTAAGACATGAGGGATGGTTTAGGTTGTTATGATCTTTTCAGTGGGTTTTACCATCATGACACACTCACCAGGACAGGAAGATTGTTATTGAAGGAATGGCGGGCGAAAAGGCTGCAATCTTGAAGTGAGGTGAGGGTGTAGTAGGATGATAAAGTTACTGTTGAATTCTGATGCTGTTCAAGTTTTTGAACTTGTCTATCGTATTTGTGTCGGTTCATGTGTCATATTTTCGTATAGCATGGGTTTGCTTCAGGATTTAGCACGCACGTATACACATAAAGGCCATGCATGATGCAGGGAAAGTTTATGGGTTGCGTTCCTTGGGTCAATCAATCCATATTCGTGCGAAAGGATAACTTTGTGATATGCTGGAGAGGAGACCGAATGGTTAATGCAGGCTACGTTTTGTATTATTAATACACCCAATCTGTCTAAAGAGATAATCAAAAAGCTCTCCGTTGTATTCTAGGTAGCATAAAATATATATATTAAACAATTGGAAGAAGGGGCAAAATTGTCATTGATGTTTGCTTAAGGGAAAAATTTTGCCATTAATGTGTTTCTTTTTAGGCAAATTTGTTACTAATGTTTTCTTCACCATTTTGTTCTCTCACTTGGAATCAGAGTGGAATGCTAGTTACCAATGATTTCGAGGCTGGGAATCAATTGGCCAACTTTGTTCTTGAGTAAAGTTGCTTTGGAGGTTTATAGACTTAGGTTATTTTAAGCATGGAAGGTTGAGGAATACAAAGAGGATGATGACAGCAACAAATTAGTGCGTATCCAGGATTTTCGAAAAAGAGAGGGTTCAAATGCATATACAAATGCTAAAGACTGAAGTATATAAGTTCACAAGAATATGTAATGACGAAAAATATGTTTTCCTTTTAAAGGAAAATCTAAACGATCGAGCGTGGAGGACAAGCCGGATTTGCATGGATGAGCCTTTTGCCCCGGTTGAGGTAGAACCTATTGGAGAAGTCAAATTAGAATATTTGTAAAGTTGAGTACAAATTTTAGTTACTAATTTAAGAGTTTTGTTGATGTCGCACTGGCATAGTTAATATTTTTATTTTGAATGGAATATTTCTATCATGAGACAACCTTCAAACATTAGGTGGCCATCTCGCAGACACACTTGTTTTATGATTTCATTAACAAATTTGTTTCCATGCCTTCGCGTTAGTGATATATTGCATAAAAAAACATCAATGACTAAATTCCTTCTTCAAACAAATATTAGTGCCAATTACCCTTCTCTCCGAACAATTCTCGTTGTTAAAAATACAGCAACAATGCGCTGGTAAGTGGTAACGGGGCATTTTTTTTTTTTAACCTTCGAAAAATTAGAGCCGTCTAATTGTAGATTGTCTTTTTTTTTTGCCTAAATACCACCCCCCTGTTCGGACACAAACGAGCTCTCTGCAATGACTCGATACAGCTCAGTCCCCCATTTTCTTAAAATCGTGCAATGCTACTCCTGAGGATGTCACATGACATCATGTGGGTAGACTGCCGTCAGTCACTAACAGCGTCCGTCGCTATCTCGGAAACCTCTGCCATTCTGCCAGCCGCCCCTACATCCTGACCCTCCGAAGCCCGCACCCTTCGACCACCCCTCCTTCGTCCCCTCCAACCTGCTCCTGCCCTCGGCGCCCAACGAATTGACCTTCTCCAGCCTTTTGTTTGCCATTTCCTTGTCGTCCTCTGCCCCACCGACACGGTGGAGCCGATGGACATCGATTCCGCCACCATCCAGAAACCGACCCGGCTCCTGTCCGATTCTCCAATAAATCACCGGACAACTCCCTCGACTTTCTTCTAAAGAACCAACACATTGAATTGATTGGCTTGGGCCTTCGGTTTTGCTCCTGTTTCGCTGATGCCTTCGTAATCGAGATGCCTGAGGCCAATGGATTCGCCTTCGATTAGTGGCTCTTTGCCTTCATTGACGGTTTTCTCTACTGATAAATTGGGGCACTTGGCAGGGGGTTTTCACCGGGAGATTGGCCGCCAATAAATTGATCGGAGCCTGAGCCAATAAGCTTTGAAAGATGACAGATCGATGGCTGAGAGATTCGAAAGAGGAGGAAGGTTTGAGAAAAAAGTGATGCAGGCGGCGGCGGACGGCAGGAAGGGGCCGCTGGCAGTCACGGGGGAAGGGAATGCATGTCGTTAGTGACAGCTCACCCACGTGATGTCACATGACAGCCTCAAGGGTCTCATTGCACAATTTTTAGAAGTTGGGGGACTGAGTTGTAACGATTCATAGTAGAGGGGGTTATATGTCCGAGTGGTAACACTGTAGGGGTGGGTGGTATTTAGCCCTTTTTTTTTTAAGAAAAATGTTATCGATCTAATTGTTTTGATAAATGCATATGAAGCGTATAATATGGCATTATATATTACTGATGAGAATATAAATTCACTTATTTCTCAATAGTTACATGAAAAAATAGCAGTAAAAAAAGATGTTCCGTAATTGAAAAACAGATATTTTAATTAAACATGTAACTATGAGATCATGCGTCCACTTAAAAAAATGTGAAGAAGGGGAAAAATGCATAACTTCAAGTTGCTTGATTATTGCTTATTTCTAATTTTCGGTCGAAAAAGCCAAGCAAAGAAATTCATGACAAACAACGGATCATCACTCAATATCCATTATGTGATTTTTTACAAGACAAATGTACGTACAAGATTGTACAAGTAAATTTCAACAGGTGGCAGGCAAGGCAAGGAATAATTGGATGAGCCATAAGAAATAATCAGGACTAAAATACACATGAAATTAAGTAAAGAGAGAAGAGAGAGGGGACGGCAAAGTGGAGAGAGAGGAGACGAGACCAATCATTGCTGGACGACTCAGCGATCGGCGTCCTGTCTAGCACTTGCCATCCATCCTTGCATGAGTCAGACCGACACAAGCGTCCACAAAATCTCCATCAATAAAATCCGTCGAATAAACCTGCAGCCGATCCACCACCCCTTTCTCTATGCACTGATTTATGAACAGCCTCGCGTACCCGTGGATCCGCCCCGTCACCGGCCTCACGCACAGCACCGGGTTATCCGCCTGCGGCGTCACCGTGTTCTCCACCCGGTAGAAGTACCTCCGTGACGCCACCGCTGCCTGCTCCCCCAGGTGCTTCAGATTGCTATCGAACTTAGTCGATGGCAAATCTGTGTCGATCCAATTGTCTTTCAAATACTTTGACCCCCACAACTGCCCTCCCGCCGCCGGCTGCGGCGCCTTCCGCGGCTTCCATATACAGATCACTCTCTTAGGGAGCAGCTCAGCGATCGTTTTCTCGAACACGTGCTCGTCGTTGGGGATCAGGAACTCGCCCAGTTGTTCTTCCAGATACTTGTCGAAGTTCGCCGGGTCGTCGTGCCCGAACTCCGTCCGGATCTCGAGAATTATGATCTCCGACTGGGTTTCAGACAGGAATTTTTTGATGTCCTTGATGACGATGTCGACGCTGTAGGTTAGAAGGATGCCGTGGCAGACACGGCGGTCCTGTTGGATGCGGATGTCGAGGAGTCTGGTTCCGAGGGCGAGCTGTTGGTAGATGGAGAGAGACTGGCATTGCGCGAAGGGGCGGGAGACGCATGGGATTCCGACCTTGTTGGTGGCAGAGTCGTGAGTTCCGGGCCAGACGATCTGGTTCACGTGAAGCCTTTCCGGGCCGAGCTCCGACATCCAGTTTTTACGGTCGGTAGGACGGTAGTCGGAGCCTGGAAAAGTTTGGCCTCCGGTTTTGCTGAGATTGTGGAGCGTCGTCTTCTCCGTGGAGATGGCCTTCCGTCTTTCTACTTGTTTAGAAACTTGAGAACCCATTTTCGTGAAGTAATAGGAGGAGGAGGAGGAGGAGATAACAATTGGAAAGCTGAAACTGATACCGAGTGAGGTTTAATATATAAATGGGAATTAATGAGTGAAAGTTGAAGAAATTTTTGCAGTTGAGACTTTTTGTTCTTGTTTGTTTGTTTGCTTTTTGTTTAACGGAGAAAACTGATTTTTCCGATTTAGTTAGAAATGATAACTTATATACACCTAATTCATTTTAACTTTAGTCAATTAACTATAAAGTAACTTATTTTTATTTTTATATTTTTTTTACTTGAAACTAATTTTAATTAAAAGCCAATATTATGTAGTTACAATAATCAATTGAAAATACAATTTTTATAATCTTACTAAATTTTTATGAATTTTTCTAGTTTTGAAGTCTTAAAAATAAAAATTCATAAAAATTTACTTTCAAATTGATTATTGTATCTACATAACATTGGCCTTCAAATAAAATTGGTTTCAAGTAAAAAAAAATATAAAAATTAAAAAAAAAATTGATTTTAACTCAAACAAATTGACCCATTCTCTTAGTCTTTGTTTTTTGCTTTGACACTTTGTAAATAATGATATGTACATAATTAAAAAGTTATGTTCATTTTAGTTTTATACATTATGCAATGATCATAAAAGAATCATGTATACACTTTAACTATTTATATGTATGAGAAGATAAATATACACAAGGTCCATAACTCAATATAGTATAATATCTCATTATCTTGATCCAAATTCATTGTGTTCTAAATTTGATTTTATTTTTTTTTTGAATATTGGTCTTAAATCAATCGCTAATTAATTACATCATTGAATATTCCTTATTCTCTAAAGAAAAGGAAGCTGTAGACCATTTTTGTTACAAACAGTATTGTTGAGGAAACGAATTTTAGCTTAAATTAATTATGCACGGAAGGGGGTCTACTTAATCGGTAGTAAGTAGTAACAGATGATTATTGATTTATTGATTGAGCGTTTGTTGGGATCATTAGTATTTTGGTGGGCAGATTGATTGCGATATTGGTGGAGGATTATGACCCATTTGGCCATTTGTTGGTTGGTTTTGATGGTCCACTTGGATGGCTGCCATACGTACTTGCAACTTCATCCCCTCGTCTCAATTGTCTTTTGCATTTAGGGGATAAAACAATCAACACCTTCCATCTGGATATATCTCAATTTATGCAAAAAGAAGTCTAAAATTTTTTTATATATATATATTTTTGAAAAAGTTGAGTATTTTTATCCATTTTTTATTTATATTGGTTGGATACAGGGAAAAGTTCATAGGAAATTAATTACTTTTTATAATAATTTTATTTAAGTGATTATCAGTTAGATAGAAATTTAGACTTTGAAATGACATAAACATTAGTTTTAGATTAAAAAAAATCAACAGAAATGAAAATATGATTATTGTGACTGGGAAAAGTTACTTAGTTTTTATGTTCTAAAAACTATTTGCTTTTTTCACTAGGATATTTTTGGAAATGAAAATTTTTTATTTATAATTTGTGCATGGAAAATTGAGCATTCGCATAGAGATTTTAGGTAACTTACACCTACCCATGAACTTATGTTAATATTACAATTATATTTTTAAGGGTTAAAAGTCTATACTTTTCTCCCTATTTTTTAACAATTTTTGGAATACTAATATAAATTTTCGTTAAGCATGTTGTAGTAATTTCAAGTTCTTTGGTGTCATTTTTACAACTAATAGACATATAAAAAATTCAAATCTATATTTATAAAGGAAAAAATGATAATTTAAAATGTTTATTAATTCTATAAAAAGTATGGGATAGATTGAAATTACAAGTAGATAGTTATGAGGTAGTTTAAATTAAGATTTTATAAGTTACTATCATATAGTTTAAAAATATTTTAAGTTTAATATTTCAAACCTTAATGGTATAATTTTAAAATCAATCCAAGTTTAGGAGTAACTGAAAATTTCTCAAAATATTATGCAGAAGTTTCAAGCTAATCTTAAGTGTAAAGAAAATGAAAATGAAAATTTCCTTTAAACCAGCCAACGCTTACTTAATGATAAAGCGTTATTATTATTTTTTTTCCTAAATGAATGGAAATTTCAAATCTTTTAAGAGTGAAAAAAATATGTGGCCTGTTAATTATGATAAAGTATCTTATGAAAACTAGCACCTTTCTTTTTTCCTCCATTGACGATGTTTCGTCCGGCAATTTCCTGCAGCTTTTCGGTTTCAGAGAATTACAAAATTCGCCTGAGGTTTAGTTAAAATTGTAGTTATCCTTCTTAAGTTTTCGAAACTACTTCCATGAGGTTTTAATTAACTTACAGTTATCCCCTAAAATATATTTTGAAGGTTAAAATCAACAGATGATTATACTTTGAAGCACTAGATTTTAGTTATTGTGTAAGATTTCTTTGTAACATATAAATTGCTTTATACACTTTTCCAAATAACATAATATATTTTTTATATAGTTCCCTTTAACTTACATTTTGAATGATTTTTCCTTATGATTCAATTTCAGCTTACTTTTCATTATCTACACTCATTTTTATTTTTACATTTTAACTTTTGATTTACATCCAATTTAAAACCCTTCTCATTTGAAATAATGCATTTATTATATTTATATATTTATGCGTAATATTAGATATATATATATATATTTATTCATTTATTAATGGTTTTTAAGACTATTAATTTCCTTAACTGAATAGTGCATTAGGAACCATTCTAGTTTTTAAACATTTTAGTATACAAGAAAACAATTATAAATTATTTAATAAACTTATAATAATGATTTTAGTTTTTTCATATTAATGTTTAAGTAGGAATCAAAGCGTTTCTATATCTTTAAATTCAAAATGTGGAAAAGATAGTTAGTTGCTCAAGTTTGATTGAAATTAAATTAATAAAAAATCATATAACTTTTTGAGTTAAATAATGACACTAAAATATTCAACATCCACAAATAGTTGATTTTCTAAATTCAATGTTGATAAAAAAAATTATTTTCTTTCAGTTCACAAGTTATAATTGTAAAAGAATAGACTAAATCTGTCACATCCCACACAGGCCCCAGCCTGTGCACTCTCAGTAACACTCGCCAAAATTTCCCAAGATTCAATTGATTTCACCTAAGACCAGGTGTTAATAACTCCCTATTGTTTAAACCTTATTTTCTTAAACTGAGAGCTGGGATATGTCCCAGGAGGCTTAGGAATTATTTAGAACAGCAACCTGCAGCTTAAGTAGGCCCAACCCCTCACTTGCAACACAAGGCAAGGGTATAAATCAATAACTTGCAATACAAGCAAGGCATACACTTTTATCTGTTAAGTGCCTAGGATGTGTGCTTATCAAGTGTGCTACTTTCATGAATGACAACCAAGAAGCCCACATCTCTGTAGTTTGAAAAATCAAGTTTCCATGCACATGTACATTCAGCCAATAATAAGTACTCAAGAGACTGCTTCATGAAACATAACCATAAGCTCATAATCTTAACATAACTTGGCACATAACATCCACCATATGTACATACAAACCATGTACAAACGAGGCTGTATATATATACGCTCAAAATAGCCTAATGTCCAGCATCACTAGCTTGGATACAATCCAAGGATGCTATAACCCAAAGTAGCCAAGGTTAAGGTTACAAGCCATATACCCTAGTTTCTTAAAAGAAACCTAAGTGTACAGAACAGCAGCACACTCACAAAACCAACCCAAACATACAAACCGTAACCCGAGTCCAAATCCACACATCCTTCCTGTACCTAGACCGATCCCACAACTACAAAAGCCTGCAAACTTAGAACGTAAGTTTCAGCCTTAAGCCATAAGACTTATAATATAAGTATTCAAGCCAAGATTCAGTTGGCACATACCTCGAGCAAATAGTGTACTAACTAGCACACAAACTAGCAACTCAAGTAACTACTCAAGCTGTATATCCTTTCCTGAAACAAAATGTATAGGCAATGAGTAACAATTACTCAGTAGGGTTTCACATACGACCATATAAGGTCTATTTAGTTAAGTCCAATGACTTAACCTCCACAAACTTACTTATCCTGCAAGAAAAACATGGAAACAAGGAAAACACAAAAAAAATATACCAATACATATAATCATCAATATACAGATTAGCATGCACAAAGAATCACTCAAGCACACAATGGACACACACACACACCACAAAGTCCATTTGGCCAAGTACCATAACACGTGCCACTATGCACTTTTGCACACAAAACTCCACCATAAACTCCACTTCCTGTAGAGCTCCGAAATGTCTAGCAAAATGGCCACATTCACTAGCATTTCTAGCACATGTCCATAGTCAATTAGCTAATTAACAACCATAACCGAATCAATCTCAATAGCCCATCAAGTAACTAAGGTCATTTGGCAAATTTAACCATCACTTAGCTACTCTAAACACTTGAATCATGGTATACTACCAAGCAGGCAAGTAGTTAGTGAACCCTACCTCACAATCAAAGCTTGAGCCCTCGGTTGCTCGAGTAACTAAGGCCGAAGCTCAAATATATATTGCCTCCTTAATCCAAGCTTGATTTCTCTTCCAAGCTTCAACTTCAACAATAGCACGGCAAGAACTCCAACTTTCCTTCCAACAAGCTTTGAACCCCTTTGTTTTCTCGGCCAATTAGCCTAATGCGTAAGAGCCGAACTCTTTTCTCTTCTCTTTTCTTTCGTTTCTCTTCCTTTTTCGGTCAGCTAACGCACTAGAGGAACGCTGAAGCTTGATTTCGTTCTTTGACAGATTTTCGTTTTTCGGCCAGCAACAAATGAAAGCCAAGTAAAGAAAACGAAGGCAACGAATTAATGCTCCTGGCGCATTAAATGAACGTATGCCCGATGTTGAACATTTGAACCAAAAGGCAGCAAAGAGAACAACGAATTCTGGCGCATTAATTGGCGTTTGGCAGCCATTTACACATGTCCCCCAAATTGCCTCAATGCCAACATTGGTTCCCAAATTCTCTTCATGTGACACTTTCCTCCCTTAAGTTTCCATATACACATTTTAATCACTAAAATGTAGGATTATTTTGGCTATATTCTTAACTCATGGCTCCAATTGCCAAGTTTTCATTAATATAGACCAAAATGGTAATTAACCTATAACCAAATTAATTTGGAAGAAGCCGCAATTCTTGACGGCCAATTTGTTTTTATCAACCAAAATTGGTCTAATTCCACCTTGATCCATGCTCTTATTTACATGGTGCATTTCACCCTTCAAGTTCCCATAATTTCATTTACATCCTCATCCTTACTTTCAATCAAGTCCCTCATGTTTTAAATTGGTGTTTCTTTTTATTCTTGGCCTAAGCCAAGTATCTAATGGTCCTAACAAAATCTATGGCTTTCGGTGCATTTTTTAGTTTAGGGAAATTAATAAAGAAACATGTAAATATAAAATCACAAGAAAATTGCTAATCAAGTACTAATCCAAATAAGAAGGATTTTAAAGTTATTCATCTTATTTTAGAAATGGCTCCTATAATTTCTATTATTTTAACTTTAGAAAAATCTTAATAAGACAGACACCTACTATAACCGACATATTGCCATCTATCTGATTGAAATGTTTGATATTAAATGTTTGACATATTAATCATGATGACTGTAAATCACCATATCATGGTCCTTTACTTTAGTAGTTACTATAACAAAATTCCAAAAATTGTAAAGGTGAAAATAAAAGGGGAATAATAGCTAATTTCAAAAATAAAAATGGTGATCTTAATTAAAGGAAACTAAAAATTTGAAAATTTATAAGAAAAATAAGTATAGGGATTGAAAAATATATAAATTACTAATTGAAAAAAAAAACAAGTTAAACGGATCAATATATAACAAATATATTGCGTCCTTTGGAAAATATAAATGGAGTAATTTATTTGTCAAGGTGAAATCTTAAACAATAACTGAAACCTAAGACCTCAAAGGATAATAGTCTATTGGTTTTAACCCCCAAAATGGGCTCAAGAAGGGGAAGGGGTTAACTATAGTTTTATCAAAACCTTAGGAGGTTTTTAAGTGGTTTCTAAAATAGGAGGTGAATAACTGTAATTTGAACTAAACTTGATGGAGTGTTTGTAATTCTCACTATCAATTCTAAGGTAAGAAACCTAAGGAAAAGTCAATGCTAGCTAAAGATTTAAACACCTTTTATGGAAAATAATACATGTTTTCTTTCTTCCCTCATGAAGGAATTGAATTATAGCAGTGGTAGTAGACATAAACTTCATACTATGGTGTAAACGAGTCGAACATTTATCAGCTAGCTCGAACTTGAGTTTGATTTGTTGTTTATTGAACTAAGCCTAATCGAGTTCGAGCTTAGGGATGTAAACAAATTGAATGAGCATAAACAAACTATATTCGTGTTTGTTCGTTTAACTTTTAACGAACACGAACATGAACAATAGATGAATACAACTTATCTGTTTGTGTTTATTGGTACACTACTAAATGAATACAAACACGAATAATTAAAACTGATGGTTGCCACCAATCTGAATCAGAGTGAGTGTAGCAATAGCCAATAGTGCAACAGGCGATAGAGGGAGAGATTATGAGTTAGGGCTATAGGGTTTAGCTTGGTGCAGTAGTAGATTTACATTATGAGGGGAATGACCAATTTGGTCTGAGGAAACAAAGACAATATATTAATTTGAGGGAGATTGAGGCATAATCATGTGTGTGTAAAGTAGGTGGATACCAATAAAAATATATGATATATAAAATATATGTGATAGTAAATGTATAACTAATATATAAATAAACAAACAACAGGATGTAAATGAACAAATAAATAAATGAGTATAAATGAATAATAACTGAACTGTTTATAAATATAAATGAATGAATAAGACCTTGTTTGTATTTGTTCGTTTAACTAATCGAATATAAAAATTTGTTCATGTTTTCATTTAATTAAATAAACGAATATTAATATACCTATGCCAAATGGTTTACTGAACACTCTATTCACTTACACTCCTATTTGAGCTAGAGATTGAACATAAAAACAAGGTCCGATACCTTAAAGGGTTAAACTCAAGCTTATAATACTCGACTTCTTTTGTTAATAGGACTTCAGTAATAACATATATAACACTTTAATTATCTAACTAATTAAAGAGTTATTGATTTATATAAATTAAATATAATAAGTTTGGTAAAGGGCTATACACACACACACTTTTGAGCAAAAAAAATTGTACAATTTTTGTACAATTCTTTTTAATATATATGCCCCTGAAAAAAAAAAAAAGATTGTAAAATGTTTAAACAATTGGCTAGAAGAAAGGAACAATAATCAGGATGTTCCAAATTTGATCATGTTTCAAAATGAAATTAATTGGAATGAGTTGGCTTACATGTGAGCAAAGCGGCAGCAAAGATCAAATTTAGCACTTTGTTTATGAAATGGTTAAGTTGGTAAAGGTAGGACGTGGGCTGGTTCAACCCGGCCCAAACCGGGACTAGCTCAGAAGTTAAACCAGCCCTCCTCCGCCTGTAAAAAACTTGGACAAATATGGGCCGAATATGGGCTTATATGAAGAGGAAAATGCAAATCGAACCACCCCGACCCATTGATTGAACCTGCGCCAGACTGTGCCCTACACCCCGCAAACTAACCCGGCCCAGGATTGGCCCGTTCGGTTTGGGCCTGGAGCCTTTAACAACTTTCACAACTGAAATTTGTAGCAAAAAAAATTTTAAAAATGGTTTAATTACAAAATAAGTCCTTCAATGATTTTTTGCTCCATTTTAGCCATAAAAAATTCATTTTCACTTCTCCTATCTACTAAATTTCAAGAATTTTTTTGTCCAAATAATTTTTAGACCTAAATACCAATGCCATTTCCACTCTGTCATCACATTAATACTCAATCTCTCTTCTTCCTCTACTATAACCTTTCAAGCATTAATTTTTTTTTTCATAATCTCTTCCAAATTTTTTACTCATTTTCGCCTAATTTCTTATCAACCTCATCATAATTTTGCATTAATCACTACTATTACTTTGTGAGTGAGCTTCAAGAGGAAAAGACAAGTCCACAGCAACTTCATCTTCTGGCACCACTGGCTTCCGAGGCTTATTCTGTTGCCGTTCTCAGCCGACCGATAAAGGCATCTTTATCGAGGAGTTGCATGACAATGACCCCAATATCGATATGACGAATTACGATTTGGGTCTTGACAATCAATTATATGATGATGATATTGAAGAGTTAGATACGACGGCGGCTGTTACACTCTAGCAGTTGTAACTCACGTGTATGTTGTCGCAAGTAATAAAATCATGAGGGTCCAAGTGTCGAATCATAGGGAAGTAAATTAAGAAATATAAATTACAGATTTTTGATAAATAAGGTTTTTGTGAAAGGTGTGAACAAGTATTGATTAAAAATTCAAATTCAATTAAAATAGCTAAGGTCAGGGGATCCACTTTTAATATATCGTTTATGATTAATTTTAGCCCATCTTACCACTTAATTAGAATCCACACATAAAGGAGGTCCCAATTGGGAATTAGTTAGTATTAACTTTTATTGATCTTAAAACATCAATGTTTGTTAATGAGTTCAAGTATCTATCATACCAACCTTTGTCTACAATAACTCAAGATTTCAATATAGCCGGCCGAGCCATGTTCTACAGAGGGAATCAAGTAGCTCTTGTGCTAATGATTGACTATGATGAATCAAAACTCTCACTTAATAAGGAGGAAAGTTAAATAGATTAAGAAAGAAAATATTGTAAACATTATGATCCATTCAAATCAATTCATAATCTTTATACTAAAAGTTTCACTCTTTCACCTTAGCAAAAGAAAGATTAGTTAGCCATGATAAAAGTAAACAACATTTAGAAAGATGAAATGAACATGGATTGAAAGATCAAAGGAAGAACAAGAAGAAGAATGAGAAAACACTTGGACAGAACTTCGGTATTGAAAACAAGAACAAAACCAAAGAAAAAAATCTAAAAATAATAAAAGAACATGGAAATGGCCTAAAAAATGGCATGCATTCGTTCTCCCCCGAAGGTACCTATTTATAGAGTTTTGGGGTGGGTGAAATGGTAAAATAGTAAAATGTAGGTAAATACAAATCAACAAAGGTGGGCTGTAAATTTTTTTATTTTTTTGACCATTGTAGACATCAAATTAGCTATTCCTCAAAGCATGGAACTTGTAGATATCTTCTTTATCTTCAAATTGATAGCTTACTCATTTAAATCAGATATCCATAGCTCAAGTTATGATTTTTCTATCAAAACTGCTTTTCAGCACATGAAAGAACGAATAGTCTCATCTATAATCATATTTCGGTAATGAAAACGATCAAACTAGCTTACGGAATGAAGCAGGATTGAAGATCTATGTGTTGACTTTCAGATGAATTTGGAATCATTCAATTCCGACATCTACAGCTCCAAATATGATTTTTCTCCTGAAGGATCGCCAAGTGATTATTTTATCTACGTAAAAAAATAATTATGTAATATTAAGTTATGATTTTTCTATCGAAACTGCTTTTCAGCACATGAAAGAACGAATGGTCTTATCTATAATCAGATTTCGATAATGAAAACGATCAAACTAGCTTACGAAATGAAGCAGGATTGAAGATCTATGTGTTGACTTTTAGATGAATTTGGAATCATTCAGTTCCGACATCTACAGCTCCAAATATGATTTTTCTCGTGAAGGATCGTAAAGTGATGATTTTACCTACGTAAAAAAATAATTATGTAATATTAATGACTAGTGAAAAACGTGCATGAACAGTAAAATATGCGTATAAATAGTAACTCAATGAATAGTAAAAATACATGAATAATAACCTGATGGAAAAAATGTTCAGAATACAGAAATTAATCATACTCAAAATATATAATGATGATTTAAATGATTAATAGCAATACACTTAAGAGTATTCATTAGCGGCCAGGGATCCGTTAACACAACTAATGCCGACAAGTCGTGGACTCGCTGTAAAAGAAACCCAATGACAAGATAAATTCTTGAAACTAATTACTTGGGTTTGGGAGTTTTATGAGCTCATGTACGAATGAGAGTTGAGGTACGAGAAATGCAAACATTGTTGAAAAAAATTGGTGCATAAAAAGAATTCCGGCACCGGAACGCTGAAGTGCCACATTTAAAATCAACATACTAATGTCCTTCCCAGTACCGCGACTAGTTCTGGAGGGTAAATACAACTTGGGTCTACAACCGGCACCCGGGGGAGGGGGGGTCAGGTTTTTTTGTTTTAACCAACAATCTTATAAAGAAGGTATGATAAATTGGATGATGCTTACCGAAAAGCCTTTCTTACAAGCTGAAGATGTGCATCTAGAATCTTGGATAAAATCACAATTAAATCCTGTTTTTAAAAAAGTGTCTAGGAAAACCACTAGGAAGGAAAACTTTAGATTATATGAAGCTGGAAAATTATTGCAAGCCTATTTTTCTACTCTTGATCATTGTGTGGTATTCACTTCTGATATGTGGACATCATCTGTAGGTCAATCATTTTATTGTGTTACTTCTCATTAGATTAATTTTGATTGGATTATGCAAAAATGAATTTTGTCATTTAGGGTCATTGAAACAGATCATACTGGTTGTCACATATTTAATTGTATTTTAGAAACTTTATGTGATTATTTTTGTGCTGATAAAATCTTGTACATTTCATTTGATAATGCTTCAAATAATGATGTTGTCATTCGTCTTTTGAGCCAAGCATTGAAACCATCTTCCAATGGCGTATTCTTTCTCATTAGATGCATGTACCATATTCTAAACCTTTATGTGCAAAAGGGTTTAAAAGTTCTCCAAAATAAAATTGTGTCTATTTGGAACTATTGATGTATTTGAAATCAAGACCCAATGTGTTTCGTGAATTTAAAAGGTTTTGTTTTGGAAATAAAAAAGAAATTTCTTAGAAACGGTTTAAATTGAATTGCTCAACCCGTTAGAATTCCATATATTTGATGTTGCAAGATGTATACTCGTATGCAAATTTGTTAATGCATTTCATGAACTTAAAAATGGGTTGTAAATTTCTTATGACTGAAGTTTGGGAAAAATGTTCTAAAACTAGTAAATTGCTTAAGTTTTTTTACGAGGTTACTGAATTTATCTCTTGTGTTTACTACCCAACCATTTATCAAGTTTTTCTTCATTTAGTGAATATTACGTATGCTTTACATCAATTTAAAGATGATGAGTTGTTAAAACCGATTGTCAAAGCCATACGGGCTAAATGGCTTCAGTATTTTAAAGACATTCCACCTATCTTTTTAATTGCTTCTTTGCATGACCCATATGTCAAATTAACGGGCACAACAACATTGCTTAAAAGAAATTTTCATACTTATTTAGAAATATCTCATTGTTGACACCCAATTTCGTCCGACCATTAAAAAGAAATTTTTTTTATAAAAAATAAAAGAAATTAAATTAAAAAAAATTATTATTTTTATTATTATTATTATTACTAAAAATTTTAATTAGTTTAAAATACATTTTTTTTTTGTGAAGATTTGATTTAAAATGATATATGTGTGTATTTGAAAGAAAAAAAGAAAACTAAAAAAAAAATGGCAAAATTTAAAAGTTTGAGGTAAAAATGACAACATTAAGAAGTTTCGGGAAAAATTGATAAATTCTGAAAGTTCCAGGAGCATTTGGTAGTTTGTCACATAAAATTTTGAGCCTGCCGACGTTTCTGGCCCAAATTGACAGAAAACGATAAAATTGTCAAAATCAGAAGCTTCAGGAACTTATCCAGAGGCTGAGAGACGTAAAGGACTAAAATTGTCATTTTACCAATTTATCCATCAACAGTTCAGCCAAACTTCCTCTATAAATAGCCCCCAAAATTTTGTGCTGAACACAGAAAAAAATAGAGAAAAAGCTTAGAGCTCCGTTTTAAAAAAAGATAAAATTATAGCCTTATTCCCTAGCTTATCCTCCCTCTGCCCAGAAAGTCCCAAACTTTTTTTTCTTACGATCAGACCATCTTCTTCCTTTCTCTCTCTTCCGTTTCACTAGCTGTCTCTCCTCTCTTTTGCTCCGTCGCTGCCGTCACGCCGTCACGCCGTCGCCCGTCGCCTCCCCACTCCGCCGTCGTCGTCTCGTCACGCCGCCGCCGTGCTCCGTCGCCCCCCCCTTCCTCCCTCGCGTGTGCTCTGTTTCACGTTCCCAGCAATTTCAAAATTTGATTTCAAGGGTAAACCCTTGTTTCACCCATCATCTTTTCAATTTCTTTCAGTTTAGTCACTGACTTTTTATTTTGTTCTTGCAGAATTGATTTCTAACTCTTTTAATTTTTACTTGTTTATTTATTTGTTTATTATTGTTATTATTACTAACCCTTCTTTTTATTGTTATTATTATAACTAACTTACTAACCTTATTATTATTATGACTAACCTTATTATTATTTATTATTATAACTAACTTACTAACCTTATTATTATTATGACTAACCTTATTATTATTATTATTATGACTAACCTACTAACCTTATTATTGTTACCTCAACTAACTTACTAACTTTTATTTTTATTGTTATTAACATCTAACTTTACTAACTTTGCTAACTTTTATTATTGTTGTTAATAATTAATTTAATTAAACTTGGCTAACTTTTAATTTAATTAAACTTGGCTAACTTTTATTATTGTTGTTAATTAATTAATTTAATTAAACTTGGCTAACTTTTTATTGTTGTTAATTAATTAATTTAATTAAACTTGGCTAACTTTTTATTGTTGATTAATTAATTAATTTAATTAAACTTGGCTAACTTTTAATTTAATTAAACTTGGCTAACTTTTTATTGTTGTTAATTAATTAATTTAATTAAACTTGGCTAACTTTTAATTTAATTAAACTTGGCTAACTTTTTATTGTTGTTAATTAATTAATTTAATTAAACTTGGCTAACTTTTATTATTGTTGTTAATTAATTTAATTAACTTTGCTAACCTTTATTATTATTTATTTTTAAAGTGGATGGCCAAAAAACCCCACTTTATTATTATTAATTTTTCCTTTATTTGATTTATTTCATTTAATTCACCCTTACCCATAAATAAATAAATAAAACCTAGAAGAAGATTCTTTTATAATTAAAGCTAATAAAAATCATTTTAAAAAAAAAACTAATTATTTTTATTTTGGAATACATGTTTTTATTATTTCTTTAAAGATAACAAAGTTAACTTTTTATTCCTTTTTGTTAAAATTAATAAACAAGCATGATTAAATAGTACTAAAAATATACAAATCAACTTCTTTTTTTTTAAAAACATTTTTTAAAAATAATGATATTTAAAATTTAAAATTCAAGAAAAATCCAATAAAATCCAATAAAATAATTATAATTAATTAAATAATTAAAATTTAGCAAAAAATAAAAATTCCATGACCAAATGATCCGCCAGGATCCATGGCTTGGAAATATTTTTTTAATAAAGTATATAAATAAATTTTTATTTATTAAAAATAAACACTTTGGACTAATATATTAATTATTTAATAAAATATAATTTTTAGTTTTCTTTATTAATAAAAAGAATAAAAAGAGTAAAAATTTTGAGTTAATATTTTATTCAGTAATATTTTTACTTATTTCTTTCAAAATAATGAAAAGATATAACTTTTTGTTTCCTTTATAAAAATCTTAGTCAAAAATAATAAAAAAATAAATAAAAAAAAAATGAATTGAATTTCTCTTAAATATTTTAGACTTATTAATTAGATATATTTTCAGAGACATAAATTAAAATTATTAAAAAAAAATATTTCATCAAACAAAAAGAACATAAAAATGAAACATAAATATCAAGACTTTTATATACATAAAAGTTTTTTTTTTAGTTTCTTTATTAATCACTTTTGGCTAAATTTTTTATCAAAAACAAAACAAATAAATATAAAAAATTTCCCTTTTATGTTTAAAATATACATAAAATTTTTTAGTTTCTTTTCTTAAATAATCATTTTTGCTTAATTCATTCAAAACAAAATTAAGACTTTTGTTCTATTTTTGAAAAATACATATAAATTTTGCCTTCATCATTGAATAAATAAAATTTTAATTAAATAATTACTTTTTGATTTGCCTTTTATCAAATAAAAATATTAAGACTTTTCTTGTATTTTTGAAATATACATATAAGTTTTTATTTTCTTTATTAAATAAATAAAATCTTGATTAAATAATTTCTTTTTTTCGTTTATCTCTTATTAAAAAAAAAAAAGAATAAACATAACATATAAATATGAATCTTTCTTTTATTTTTAATAAAACCTTGATAAATTTATTTCTTTTTTTAAAAAAAAAAAAACATAAAATAAATCTAAGCCATGTTGTTAAGTCTAAAAATTTTTTTTAGTTCATGGTATATTGGCTGGAAACTGTCTCGTGCCCGCTTTTGAGCTGCTTCACCTGGTGAAGAGGGTCTGGCTGAGTAACAACGCCCCGTACCATGATCAAAATTTTTTTTGAATTAACTTTTTATTAAAAAAAATTAATTACTTTTTATATTCTTCTATAAATTAAGTAATTATTTAAATAATAAATATCCTTAATTAAACAAGAAAAATTAATAAAAAAAAAGAGAAAAAAAAAAGAAAAGAAAGAAAAGAAAGGAAAGATAAAATCAAGAAAAAAAAAGAAAGGAAAGATAAGAAAAAAGAAAAGAAAGGAAAGAAAAAAAAAAGAAAAAAAATAAAATTTTTAGATTATTAATAAATCTAAAAATTTTATAAACAAAAAGAATTACGAATTAGTAATTAAACTAACAATTAATTCTATAATAAGTAAGAATGTAATAATTAATTATAAAAAAATTAATTTCCATATCCGGATGATCCGGCAGGATCTACGGTTTGGAAAACTTTTTTTACTAAATAAATTAAATAAATACAAAGATAAAAATCCATATTTACAATATGGATTAAATTATTTAAAAGTTCACCAAATTCCGTGTCCAAATGACTCGGCAGAGTCCATGGTTCGGAATCAAAATCTTCCGTGTCCAAATGACTCGGCAGAGTCCATGGTTCGGAAGTATAAAATTTCATACAAATTAATTAATTAAAAAATCCACATTTCGACTAATCCAGTTAAAATTTCTAATTTTGAAAATTAACTGAAAATTATTTAAAAGCAAAGCAAAACAAAATTAAAATCGACTAAGGTGCCAATTTTTGGGCGTTTTAACAAAGTTGTTTTAACGTAACCGTACTCCCGATCCCCGAACTCTCGCAGACCATATTTTAGGTATCCAATCGACCTAAGAAAAACCGATTGGTGGCGACTCCAGAAAACCCGACGTTGCCACAGCCTGGCGACTCCGCTAGGGAGTCGACGTTAGTGAGTCGAGCCTAAAGTTGATTTGTTTTGATTTACTTTGCTTATTATGTGGATTTTTATATACTATATTTACTTAGCGAAAACATGCATGATGCATTCACAATATGAAACTCTATACCCGAGCTTCCTCAAATCAAACACGATTCTTTCTAAGCGGAATTGGTGTTGCTGTCCTTGTGAGGCCATGGTCTCCAAGCCTTCACCGGTTTCAAAGTAGCAAAGTAGTGTATTGCCTTCTGAGACGGTTAGTCTCTGCATGGGCCCACGAAAAGCTACGACTCGAATTAATCCATTCCTTACATTAACCCTAGAGGGTAAGGAATCGGGCCGTCACTATGATTTAGTGGCGGGATTCGGGAACTATCCCTTGCCTTTTTGATAAACCACCTTCTGCATATAGAACTCCCCACTTAACCATAGAACTGACCATAGAATTTCTACCATTTTACCAACGCCATAAGCATATCCTTGTTATGCTGTGTTGTTACTCTACACTTTTCTTCGTATGGTTTTAACTTGTTTATCCATAATACTTCATGAGTTGTTAATTTCTATTTAACTTATTAATAACCTTATCTTTCTTGTGCAATTATTCTTCATGCATCAAAACCACGTATCAAATTATGCTAACTTTTTGGTCTTTATAATGACAACTAAAAGTTTTGAAGTTCCACGATGATGGATAAGCAAACTCACTCATCGCATGCATGCATTACATTAATCACGTGCATATAAAGTCTGATAAAAATATAATCTCATTGCATACAACCATTACATCAATCACGTACATACAAAGTCTGATAAAAACATAATCTTATTTTGCATGCAGGCATCCATTGCATAAATCACATACGTGTAGAGTCTAATAAAATAAATCTTACTTTTAGAAGGATAAAATTGGACCTCAACACCGATATTCAACTCTGCTCCAAACAAGATTAATGGCAGAACAAATCAAACGACGTCTCATACAGATAGAGTCCAAGATAGAAGGTACGGCCGAACAAATAAGACAATTGATGGAGCTAATCAAGGGGAAAGCAATTCAAGTTCCCATCAAAGAAGCACAAGTTCAGCCACCCATGATAGAAAGAAAAATGCTTACTTTATTTGTTCAGACACTGAAGCACCCATATTATGACAAACTCATTGGCAATTCAGCAGCTAATTTCTCTGACGTCGTCATGTCTGGAGAAAGGATCGAGCATGGGATTAGGACCGGGAAGATTACCGAGTCCTTTAATGATCCTATGAAAAGAGAAGGACCATCTAGAAGAAAGGAGGACGAAGTACAACAAATAGGACGCGGAAGAGAGATTCCCCTCGTAGGTACTGTGGCTACCGGGCCTCGCCTATCCTATTATACCAATTGGCCCAACAATTATCCTGTCCACAGGCCTAATCAATTACAGCCACCTGTTCTGACCCCTCCAGTACCTGCACAAAGACAAAGAGAAGTCTTTGCACCAATTCCTATGACTTACACTGAGTTGTATCCAAAACTCATTAAAAGACAATTCATCTGTCCAATTCCTACAAAGCCATTCAAACCCCCATATCCAAGGTGGTATGACCCCAACATAACTTGCCCATATCATGATGGCGTTACAGGCCATGGCCTGGAAAATTGCATAGCATTGAAACGTACAGTCCAACAATTAATCGAGTCAAAATGGTTGGACTTTTCCGATGAACCAAACATCGCTCACAATCCATTGCCGCCTTATCAATCAAAACCAGTCAATGTAATAGAAGAACACCGGCCGATAAAGAAGTCAGTCAACGATATCATAACCCATCTTAAGCATGTATATTCATGCCTTCTGAAAGAAGGGGTTATCATCCGAAAGTCTTCTTTTAAACATGAAGAAGTCAAAGATGAGGACTGGTGTGACTTTCATGACAGTAAAAGCCATTCTATCCAAGAATGCTCAGAATTCCATGAAAGTCTACAAAGGCTCATGGACTCATCCCAACTCATCATTTCTACGTCGGATAAAGATGATGATGTAAATGTGATCACTAAAGAACGGGAAGTCAATGCTACGCCAAAACCACTAGTTATACCAATTTCAAAATCTATTGTCAAGCCTTTAAGAACTCGAGTCCCGAGGTCATTCCTCTACAAATCAGACAAGGCTGTTCCATGGAGCCATGATTACACTTCCAACATCACATCAACTCCGTTAGAAGTTAGGAGTATGACTAGAAGTGGTCCATGTTACTCTCCAGAACAAATGTACAAGCTTCAACAAGATAAGAATGTCACAGACCCAACAAGTGAGCCTCTAGATACAGATACATCCAAAGAGCAAGAGATGTCTCAAGAGGTGACAGATGAACAAACTACTGAGTTTCTCAAACTCATGAAGCAAAGTGAGTACAACACCGTAGAGTAGTTAAACCACCTGCCAACAAAGATCTCCATACTTTCACTACTCATAAGCTCTGATGCTCATCGAGAAACCCTCCTCAAAGTCTTGAATAAGGCCTATGTTGAGCCAGATATTTCAGTAAATAATTTTGACCACCTCGTCAACAACATCACCGCACAGAATCTCATCACATTTACTGACGATGAAATACCAGCAGAAGGAAGGGGTCACTCTAAGGCTCTATATATTTCGGTTAAATACAAAGATCAAACTATGACTAGAGTTATTGTTGATAATGGGTCAGCTTTAAACATAATGTCAATTGAGACCTTACACAAGTTTGGTATAGACTCATCATACCTCAACTACAGTCATATCACTATTCAAGCATTTGACGGGACGAATAGAAATGTCGTTGGAAAAATAGAGCTGCCAATAGAGATTGGCCCTTGTGTCTTTCATATCACATTCCAAGTTATGGACATTAATCCTTCTTATACTTGTCTGTTGGGAAGACCATGGATTCATATGGCCGGAGCAATTCCCTTCTCATTACACCAAAAAATGAAATTCATTTTTGAAGGAAAGTTAATCACAGTCTTTGCTGGTGAAGACATTCTGCTATCATTCATACCAACGGTAGCAAAGATCAAATGGCCTCCTCTTCCAAGTTGGTGTGACCCAAATCCCAAATGTAACTGAAAATTCTGTGGTACTGAAACTCAAGGTCCAACAGTTGGCCGAGTCCAAGTTCCTAGGCCAAAATGTGATTGCTAATTGAAAGTGAAGATTTCGAGCTAGAATTACATTGATTTTGGAAGGACTCCAAGTCAGATCTGACCTAACAGTTCGCACACACTTTTGAATGACAGGGAATCCTTTTACTAAACTTGCATATTTGATAGCTTGCCAAAGTAATTTAATAGTAAAAATCTCCTAGATTTAGTCCAGAATCTAGGGTGTAGTCTTTGTTAGATGGACACCTGGTATTATTTTTCTGGTACAACAAAAAGATGTAATGTGTGCATTCTACCACTTTTTAATTCCGTTATTACATCTACACATTCTACCAATTTTTACCAAAAATTCAATTATTACACCTACACATTCCACCACTTCTTACCAAAAATTCCGTTTTTACATCCATCTGTCACTCCTTTCCATTATACTATCCATTATTGCTATCATACTTTGCTTTCTAAATGATATTACTCGTGGGTGAAAATAAAAAGTTAAGGGAAATTTGATAGTAATGATCTTGAAAGTGCTGCCAAATCTAGTAAGAAGGATTTCATATGTTGCACCTCAACCCTCAAAAAGAATTCACAGTGATTATCAACATTCTTGCAAGAAGTTTGGGGTTAGCTTCCAAAAAAAGTTAGCTCTCATATTAAATGACTTCAGTGGCCTCCCAATTCTCACAAATGCTCAATACAAAAAAAATTCTCAGTTTTCCGCAACACAAGTTCCAACAAAGGAAAGAAGTTCATCCCTTCCATCAAAAGCCATTAAAGGGAAAAATCCAAAACAAAAAAAAAAAGACTGAGAGCAAACACAAGCAGCTAAGGCCACTTGAATCATTTCACTTCAAGAGGGCTATGATCTCAGTTCTTTGCAACACAAACTCCGAAAAGAGAAATTCATCCCTTCCATCAAAAGACAACAAGGGAAAATTCAAAACAAAAAAGGACTGAGAACAAGCACGAGCAAGCAAAGCCACTTGAGTCATCTCACTTCAAAAGAGTTATCAAGTATGTCATCACCATAGCTCACAAAAAAAAAGGGAAACAAAAAAAAAAACAAAACAAAACAAAAAAAGAAAAAAAAAAGGGCTCAAGTTAGAGCAAAAGAAAGAAAACAAAAAAGTGAGCTATGGATTCTAGACTGAAAACCTGCAAAGGCGGTTTAGAACACAAAAGCAACCCTCAAGCCAAGCATACATAAAGACCACGATAGTTGGGGGGCAACAGATGAGGTTTAACTTTCTGGAAAGAGTGGCAAGTTTGAGGTCATCATTATTGAGTTTTTCACCATAATCAAATTTGCTCACGAGTAGTATTAAAAGACCCTTCTTTCAAACCACTTAAACTTAACTTTCCTCAGACTTATCATCCTCATTCAGCTAAAAGACTATCATTGTGAATCATGTTTCTACCTTATTTAATACTGCTCACGAGTAGTATTAAAAGACCATTCTTTCACACCACTTAAACTTAACTTTACTCAGACCTAATATTTACCTCTTCATATTATCCTCATTCAGTTAAAAGGCTATTATTGTGAATCATGTTTCTACCTTATTGCCTTGCACAGTTTATGTCTTCGAGTTGGAAAGGGAAGAATGGCAGGATATTTTAATTAAAAACAAAGACCGTAAATTACTTTGTCAATCTTTGCAAATTGATGAAAGTTTTTCTTTAAGGCCAAACCATTATTCATTAATGTATGTAGACTTAAAAGTGAGGAGATAGCTTGAGTCTTTCTTTAATAAGATGTGGTTCTTGTAAGAGAAATTTACGATCAAGTGCCATCACAAAGGTCTAGAAATGCTCGACCTTCTGCGAGATGATACCTTTTATCCACATAAACACTGTATTCAGGGGGGCAAAGTAGTCTCTACTAAGCGTAAGAAAAGTACTGCCAAGAAAGAAACTCAACAGACAAGGGGGCAAGTCTTATGGATCAAAACTTGAGCTCAAGGAAGAGCAATCATTCAGACTATAACATGGGAATAAGTAAGTGTCGGCACGGCCACAAGAAAATAGGCAAAGAGACATTGGAAGATAAACCTTCGATGATATGAAATCCATAACAGGGACAATTGTTCAGAGAAGCATAAAGAGATTCAATGATAGTCCAAGAAGGCAATCACAAAGAGGATCCAGTAAAACAAAGACATAAAGAACTAGATCCATACAAAAAAAGCCATTAGTTACACATGCTCTGCATTCATGCATTTCATATCATGCATACATAGCCTTTACATAACAAGGACCAAATGGGAATCACATTCACAGCACAGTTACAGCAGTATAAGCTGAGATCTCAATGTCATCAGCTCTTACCAATCTATCACTAGATACACAGCTAATATGCGGGACTAACCCGCATCAGGAATTCAAGGATAAAGTAGACAATATTGTCAAAAGCATGGCAATCGATTCAATAATCGAGACTACACCTGGAAGGATAGGATTGACGTCAACTAGTAGTATCGAAGATAAGAGATAGCTATAGCCAAGGATAAGGCAGATATGAAAAAGGATAAAGTAGACAATATTGTCAAAAGCCTGGCAATTGATTCAATAATCGTTGCTACACCTGGAAGGACAAGATTGATGCCAGCTTAGCAGCATCTAAGATAAGAGATAGCTGTGGTCAAAGATAAGGCAGACATCAAGAAATATTGTCGTTGAAAATTTGTCAAAAGTGGACAATGGATTCAATAGTCAAGGACTGGATCAATGTCATGCCTTACGAGATATCAAAGATAAGAAATATCTATGTTACCAAAATAAAGTAGGATCCACTTTTCCGGTTAAACGGCGGATACGGTACTCCGTGACTCTCAAGTCGGTTCTCTCAGTTGCCTATAATAACTGATTCTTTCCTCTCTTCTTTCTTTTACTTCCCTCTAGAAAATGGATCCTACTCTTTCTGTCTTACGAAAATATTTTCCTTCTCTCCCAATGAACATTCTCAAAAAGATCTACCAAGTTCGCTGTGAACGATTAAGAGTTCTGATGCACAAAGGAATCCCTGAAGATGTGCGGTGGTTAATCGAAGCCAAGGTTCGTCTGGCAGGTGAAATCCCAGAGGCATTTGTGTCTCACATGCCTGGTATAGGCAAAAGCTCTTATGCCAAAAAGCGAAGAGCGAAAAGGTTACAAGTCTGCCATAAATGTGGACGGTGGACTTGTAATACTAAATGTCGTTCTTTAGGGATGATCTCTGATAATCGAGAAGATAAAATACGATTCATTAAGAATGGCCTGAGTAAGGACTCGTTGGATGATATCCAATTGACTCTTGAGACGCATTCTTGTAGATCTGTGCAATGTGAACTTCTTGGTTTATGGAGCATTTTTCATGAAGAACGAAACCGTTACAGTCCCGGGAATCTGACTGTAAATGACCCTGTTTGCCAGCTTGTAAGAAAACTGGATGGGAAGCAAATCCTCGACTCATAGAATCCGTTAATGCCGTTATTAGACGTAAAACCAGTGGAAGATGTGAGCCACAGTCACAATTACTGTACATACAGTTTGTTATATTTGGAAAAGTTTGCATTTTCTTTTGACAGATGTACATGCTCTCCTAAGTGTAATCGACACGTTATCCATTTCATCGCTATAAATGCATGTTCTTCCAGTCGGTTATCTAAGTTTCCTTCAATAACTAATTCCTTTCCATCATCTCTCAAATTCTTCTCTCATCAATGAATTCTACTCTTTCTACCCTGCGAAAATACTTTCCTTCTCTTCCAATAAAAGTCCTTAAAAAGATCTACCTTGCTAGATGTGAAAGAATCAGAGTTTTTATGCACAAAGGCATTCCTGATAATGTGCGGTGGCTAATTGAAGCTAAGGTTCGTTCAGCTGGTGAAGTTCCAGAAGCGTTCTTTCCCCGTATGCCCGGCTTTGGTAAAAGCGCTTATGCCAAAAAGCGAAGAGCAAAGAGGCTAGGTGTCTGTCATAAATGTGGACGATGGAATTGTAATACTAAATGTCGCTTTTTAGGATACATCTCCAGAAATCATGAAGATAAAAGAAAATTCATCAAGAATGGCCTGCGTAAGGAATCTTTGGATGATATCCTATTAACTTTTGAAACACATTCTTGTGAAATAGTGCAATGGGAAATTATGGATTTATGGTGGACTTTCCGTAAAGAACAGGATCGTTACAGTCTTGGAAATCTAACTTTTAATGACCCTGTTTGCCAGTTTGTAAGAAAACTGGATGGGAAGCAAATCCCCGACTTATAGAAGGCATTGAAGCCGTTACTAGACATAAACTAGTGGAAGATGAGAGCCACATTCATGATTGCTGTACATATAAGCTGTCATTTGTCTTTTCTTTTGACAATAATGTACTTGCTTCTGTAAGTGTAATTAACACATTATCCCTTTCATCACTATAAATATGTGTTAGTTATTTTCGTTTCCTACAATCACTAATTTCTTTCTTTGCCTCCTTTATCAATGGAGTCTTCTCTTTCCGCCCTACGAAAGTATTTTCCTTCCTTCCCAATAAATGTTCTTAAAAAGATTTATCAAGCTAGATGTGAACGATTCAGAGTATTTATGCACAAAGGCATTCCTGATAATGTGCGGTGGCTAATTGAAGCTAAGGTTCGTTCAGCTGGTGAAGTTCCAGAAGCGTTCTTTCCCCGTATGCCCGGCTTTGGTAAAAGCGCTTATGCCAAAAAAAGAAGAGCAAAGAGGCTAGGCGTTTGTCATAATTGTGGATGGTGGATTTGCGGCAATAAATGTCGTTCTCCAGGAGTGATCACCAGAAATCGTAATGATAGAATAAGATTCATTAAGAATGGCTTGCGTAAGGAATCTCTAGAAGATATCCGAGAGGTTCTTGAAGCGCATTCTTGCAGAATAGTGCAATTTGAGGTTGTTGGATTATGGATAATTCTCCAAAAAGAACGAGAACATTACAGTCTTGGGAATCTGACCCTAAACGACCCTGTTTGCCAGTTTGTGAAAAAGCTAGATGAGATGCAAATCACCGATTCATAGAAAGCATTGAAGCCGTTACTGGACGCAAAGCCAGTAGAAGACGGAACAAGGTCACGATTACTGTACGTGCTACCTGTCGCTTTTGAAATTTTCATCCCCTTTTGGTAATAATGTATCCACTCCTGACATGAACCAAAGTCACGATTACTGTACGTGCTAGCTGTCGCTTTTGAAATTTTCCTCCCCTTTCAGCGATAATGTATCCATTCCTGACATGAACCAAAGTCACGATTACTGTACGTGCTAGCTGTCGCTTTTGAAATTTTTTTCCCCTTTCGGCGATAATGTATCCACTCCTGACATGAGCCATAGTCACGATACTGTACGTGCTAGCTGTCGCTTTTGAAATTTTCCTCCCCTTTGGCAATAATGTACCCACTCCTGACACGGACTACTGTATATAGCTGCCACTTTTGAAATTTTCCTTCTCTTCCAACAATCACGTACCTACTCCTGACGTAAGTTACAGTAGTGACTACTGTACATGCTAGCAGTTATTTTGAAAATTTTCCTCCTCTTTTAACGATAGTGTACCCATACCTGACCAGAGTCATACTCGTGACTACTGTGAATAGCTGGCAATAATGTATCCATTCTTGAAAATAAAATTATTGCCTTATCTCTTCATCTCTATAAATATATCCTCTTTTCTCACAAGGGTAAGGATAGGAATGGAGAAAACCCCAACTCGTAAATCCCGAAGTATTTGTGTATTTTCTGGGGCTTTTCCTGGAAAAGATGAAGAGTATTTAAAGGCAGCCAACCATTTGGGTAGAGTATTAGCTGAGCGAAAAATACATTTAGTTTATGGAGGAGGTAGTGTCGGATTAATGGGAGGTGTAGCATCAGCAGCATCTTTAGGAGGAAGTCAAGTTTTGGGCATCATCCCTGGACCTTTGAAATTTGTTTATGGGGGCACGATTGGAGAAGAATTAGTGGTTAAAAATTTGCAAGAGCGTGTGTTACAAATGCTTTTAAATGCTGATGCTTTTATCGCTCTACCAGGTGGTTTTGGCACATTGGGAGAAGTCTTTCAAATTGCTTCCATGGCCCAACTTAATTTGCATAAGAAACCCATTGGGCTTTTAAATGTTAACAATTTCTTTACAGGTCTGATAGCTTTTATGGATTATGCTATGCAGAAGAATTTCATATCAAGAGTGGCACGGCGAATCATAATATCCGCAACAACTGCTGAAGAATTGCTAGATAAAATACAAGCTTTTGTTCCTGAACCAGATCCAGCAATGATTCAGATAGACTGGACACGACAGTCTTTCCCGACCAGTTCACTCCCATAATGGTCCTCTACTCACCCTGTTGAAGTATTGTGGAAGAAAGAAGCGATCTGATCCGTTTTTCTTGTCCTTTAGTTTTATTATCAGCATTTTCTTTCGCGTTTCAGTTTTTCTTTTCAGGGAATTTCTTTTTTTTATAAGATAGTTTCGTCCATGCTGATATTAAAACCATAGGACAATGCCTTTAGGTTGGAATGGCCGAGTAAAGAGTAATTTTTGTTACTCTTGAGACGCATCCTATTAGGTCTACTAGGCATAACATTTTGAGGTAGTTAAGCTTTAACCTTATTCGGATAACATATCTCACAAGCGAATCTATATTAGATGAACCTTGGATATTGATTCCAAACATCCGTTCCCTCTACATAATTTGTCAGTGTTATTATCATCGCCAAGATTCACTCATTTTATCGAAGTCTAAATTTTTGCACTCGCCTATCATGAAGATCCACACTTTCGAATAAAATTATTCCAATTCTAATTGCTTTCATATAAATTTCACCGAGGTCCTAAGGAAAGCTCCTTAGCCTCAAGTTCAATCAATTTTCATTCAACGATAGGACTGCTCCTATCGCCGAGGTTTTAAGGACGGAACCTTTGCCTCAAAATCAATCATTCAGTCCATCTTACAACGATAGAACCTTTCCTATCGTTAGAGGTTCTAAGGACCTTTCCTTAACCTCAAACAAACAATCAATCATTCAGTCCATCTTACAACGATAGAACATTTCCTATCGTTAGAGGTTCTAAGGACCTTTCCTTAAACCTCAAACAAACAAACAATCATTCAGTCCATCTTACAACGATAGAACCTTTCCTATCGTTAGAGGTTCTAAGGACCTTTTCTTAAACCTCAAACAAACAATCAATCATTCAGTCCATCTTACAACGATAGAACCTTTCCTATCGTTAGAGGTTTTAAGGACCTTTCCTTAACCTCAAACAAACAATCAATCATTCAGTCCATCTTACAACGATAGAACCTTTCCTATCGTTAGAGGTTCTAAGGACCTTTCCTTAAACCTCAAACAAACAAACAATCATTCAGTCCATCTTACAACGATAGAACCTTTCCTATCGTTAGAGGTTCTAAGGACCTTTCCTTAAACCTCAAACAAACAATCAATCATTCAGTCCATCTTACAACGATATAACCTTTCCTATCGTTAGAGGTTCTAAGGACCTTTCCTTAACCTCAAACAAACAATCAATCATTCAGTCCATCTTACAACAATAGAACCTTTCCTATCGTTAGAGGTTCTAAGGACCTTTCCTTAAACCTCAACCAAACAATCAATCATTCAGTCAATCTTACAACGATAGAACCTTTCTTATCGTTAGAGGTTCTAAAGACCTTTCCTTAAACCTCAAACAAACAATCAATCATTCAGTCCATCTTACAACGATAGAACCTTTCCTATCGTTAGAGGTTCTAAGGACCTTTCCTTAAACCTCAAACAAACAATCAATCATTCAGTCCATCTTACAACGATAGAACCTTTCCTATCATTAGAGGTTCTAAGGACCTTTCCTTAAACCTCAAACAAACAAACAATCATTCAGTCCATCTTACAACGATAGAACCTTTCCTATCATTAGAGGTTCTAAGGACCTTTCCTTAAACCTCAAACAAACAAACAATCATTCAGTCCATCTTACAACGATAGAACCTTTCCTATCGTTAGAGGTTCTAAGGACCTTTCCTTAAACCTCAAACAAACAATCAATCATTCAGTCCATCTTACAACGATAGAACCTTTCCTATCGTTAGAGGTTCTAAGGACCTTTCCTTAACCTCAAACAAACAATCAATCATTCAGTCCATCTTACAACGATAGAACCTTTCCTATCGTTAGAGGTTCTAAGGACCTTTCCTTAAACCTCAAACAAACAATCAATCATTCAGTCCATCTTATAACGATAGAACCTTTCCTATCGTTAGAGGTTCTAAGGACCTTTCCTTAACATCAAACAAACAATCAATCATTCAGTCCATCTTACAACGATAGAACCTTTCCTATCGTTAGAGGTTCTAAGGACCTTTCCTTAAACCTCAAACAAACAAACAATCATTCAGTCCATCTTACAACGATAGAACCTTTCCTATCGTTAGAGGTTCTAAGGACCTTTCCTTAAACCTCAAACAAACAATCAATCATTCAGTCCATCTTACAACGATAGAACCTTTCCTATCGTTAGAGGTTCTAAGGACCTTTCCTTAAACCTCAAACAAACAATCAATCATTCAGTCCATCTTACAACGATAGAACCTTTCCTATCGTTAGAGGTTCTAAGGACCTTTCCTTAACCTCAAACAAACAATCAATCATTCAGTCCATCTTACAACGATAGAACCTTTCCTATCGTTAGAGGTTCTAAGGACCTTTCCTTAAACCTCAAACAAACAATCAATCATTCAGTCCATCTTACAACGATAGAACTTTTCCTATCGTTAGAGGTTCTAAGGACCTTTCCTAAACCTCAAACAAACAATCAATCATTCAGTCCATCTTACAACGATAGAACCTTTCCTATCGTTAGAGGTTCTAAGGACCTTTCCTTAAACCTCAAACAAACAATCAATCATTCAGTCCATCTTACAACGATAGAACCTTTCCTATCGTTAGAGGTTCTAAGGACCTTTCCTTAAACCTCAAACAAACAATCAATCATTTAGTCCATCTTACAACGATAGAACCTTTCCTATCGTTAGAGGTTCTAAGGACCTTTCCTTAAACCTCAAACAAACAATCAATCATTCAGTCCATCTTACAACGATAGAACCTTTCCTATCGTTAGAGGTTCTAAGGACCTTTCCTTAAACCTCAAACAAACAATCAATCATTCAGTCCATCTTACAACGATAGAACCTTTCCTATCGTTAGAGGTTCTTACAACGATAGAACCTTTCCTATCGTTAGAGGTTCTAAGGACCTTTCCTTAAACCTCAAACAAACAATCAATCATTCAGTCCATCTCACAACGATAGAACCTTTCCTATCGTTAGAGGTTCTAAAGACCTTTCCTTAAACCTCAAACAAACAATCAATCATTCAGTCCATCTCACAACGATAGAACCTTTCCTATCGTTAGAGGTTCTAAGGACCTTTCCTTAAACCTCAAACAAACAATCAATCATTCAGTCCATCTTACAGCGATAGAACCTTTCCTATCGTTAGAGGTTCTAAGGACCTTTCCTTAAACCTCAAACAAACAATCAATCATTCAGTCCATCTTACAACGATAGAACCTTTCCTATCGTTAGAGGTTCTAAGGATTTTTCCTTAAACCTCAGAGTTTCGGCGGCGAAAAAGTTCTCAATGCCTAACTAAGGTCGAACGAAATTTGGTAAACGACTTTGCATACATCATGTCCCATGAAGCATGCAAAGGGGGGCAGCTGTTGACACCCAATTTCGTCCGACCATTAAAAAGAAAATTTTTTTTATAAAAAATAAAAGAAATTAAAAAAAAAATTATTATTTTAATTATTTTTATTATTACTAAAAATTTTAATTAGTTTAAAATACATTTTTGTTTTGTGAAGATTTGATTTAAAATGATATATGTGCGTATTTGAAAGAAAAAAAGAAAACTAAAAAAAAAATGGCAAAATTTAAAAGTTTGAGGTAAAAATGACAACATTAAGAAGTTTCAGGAAAAATTGACAAATTCTGAAAGTTCCAGGAGCATTTGGTAGTTTGTCACATAAAATTTTGAGCCTGCCGACGTTTCTGGCCCAAATTGACAGAAAATGACAAAATTGTCAAAATCAGAAGCTTCAGGAACTTATCCAGAGGCTGAGAGATGTAAAGGACTAAAATTGTCATTTTACCAATTTAGAAGATAAGTTTGAAATTTTTTTATTAATTTATCCATCAACAGTTCAGCCAAACTTCCTCTATAAATAGCCCCCCAAATTTTGCGCTGAACACAGAAAAAAATAGAGAAAAAGCTTAGAGCTCCGTTTTAAAAAAAAGATAAAATTATAGCCTTATGCCCTAGCTTATCCTCCCTCTGCCCAGAAAGTCCCAAACTTTGTTTTCTTACGATCAGACCATCTTCTTCCTTTCTCTCTCTTCCGTTTCACTCGCTGTCTCTCCTCTCTTTTGCTCCGTCGCTGCCGTCACGCCGTCGCCCGTCGCCTCCCCACTCCGCCGTCGTCGTCTTGTCACGCCACCGCCGTGCTGCCGCCACGCCGTCGCCGGGCTCCGTCGCCCCCCCCTTCCTCCCTCGCGTGTGCTCTGTTTCACGTTCCCAGCAATTTCAAAATTTGATTTCAAGGGTAAACCCTTGTTTCAGCCATCATCTTTTCAATTTCTTTCAGTTTAGTCACTGACTTTTTATTTTGTTCTTGCAGAATTGATTCCTAACCCTTTTAATTTTTACTTGTTTATTTATTTGTTTATTATTGTTATTATTACTAGCCCTTCTTTTTATTGTTATTATTATAACTAACTTACTAACCTTATTATTATTATTATTATGACTAACCTACTAACCTTATTATTGTTACCTCAACTAACTTACTAACTTTTATTTTTATTGTTATTAACATCTAACTTTACTAACTTTGCTAACTTTTATTATTGTTGTTAATAATTAATTTAATTAAACTTGGCTAACTTTTAATTTAATTAAACTTGGCTAACTTTTATTATTGTTGTTAATTAATTAATTTAATTAAACTTGGCTAACTTTTTATTGTTGTTAATTAATTAATTTAATTAAACTTGGCTAACTTTTTATTGTTGATTAATTAATTAATTTAATTAAACTTGGCTAACTTTTAATTTAATTAAACTTGGCTAACTTTTTATTGTTGTTAATTAATTAATTTAATTAAACTTGGCTAACTTTTATTATTGTTGTTAATTAATTTAATTAACTTTGCTAACCTTTATTATTATTTATTTTTAAAGTGGATGGCCAAAAAACCCCACTTTATTATTATTAATTTTTCCTTTATTTGATTTATTTCATTTAATTCACCCTTACCCATAAATAAATAAATAAAACCTAGAAGAAGATTCTTTTATAATTAAAGCTAATAAAAATCATTTTAAAAAAAAAACTAATTATTTTTATTTTGGAATACATGTTTTTATTATTTCTTTAAAGATAACAAAGTTAACTTTTTATTCCTTTTTGTTAAAATTAATAAACAAGCATGATTAAATAATACTAAAAATATACAAATCAACTTCTTTTTTTTTAAAAACATTTTTTAAAAATAATGATATTTAAAATTTAAAATTCAAGAAAAATCCAATAAAATCCAATAAAATAATTATAATTAATTAAATAATTAAAATTTAACAAAAAATAAAAATTCCATGACCAAATGATCCGCCAGGATCCATGGCTTGGAAATATTTTTTTAATAAAGTATATAAATAAATTTTTATTTATTAAAAATAAACACTTTGGACTAATATATTAATTATTTAATAAAATATAATTTTTAGTTTTCTTTATTAATAAAAAGAATAAAAAGAGTAAAAATTTTGAGTTAATATTTTATTCAGTAATATTTTTACTTATTTCTTTCAAAATAATGAAAAGATATAACTTTTTGTTTCCTTTATAAAAATCTTAGTCAAAAATAATAAAAAAATAAATAAAAAAAAAAGTGAATTGAATTTCTCTTAAATATTTTAGACTTATTAATTAGATATATTTTCAGAGACATAAATTAAAATTATTAAAAAAAAATATTTCATCAAACAAAAAGAACATAAAAATGAAACATAAATATCAAGACTTTTATATACGTAAAAGTTTTTTTTTTAGTTTCTTTATTAATCACTTTTGGCTAAATTTTTTATCAAAAACAAAATAAATAAATATAAAAAATTTCCCTTTTATGTTTAAAATATACATAAAATTTTTTAGTTTCTTTTCTTAAATAATCATTTTTGCTTAATTCATTCAAAACAAAATTAAGACTTTTGTTCTATTTTTGAGAAATACATATAAATTTTGCCTTCATCATTGAATAAATAAAATTTTAATTAAATAATTACTTTTTGATTTGCCTTTTATCAAATAAAAATATTAAGACTTTTCTTGTATTTTTGAAATATACATATAAGTTTTTATTTTCTTTATTAAATAAATAAAATCTTGATTAAATAATTTCTTTTTTTGGTTTATCTCTTATTAAAAAAAAAAAAGAATAAACATAACATATAAATATGAATCTTTCTTTTATTTTTAATAAAACCTTGATAAATTTATTCCTTTTTTTAAAAAAAAAAAACATAAAATAAATCTAAGCCATGTTGTTAAGTCTAAAAAATTTTTTTAGTTCATGGTATATTGGCTGGAAACTGTCTCGTGCCCGCTTTTGAGCTGCTTCACCTGGTGAAGAGGGTCTGGCTGAGTAACAACGCCCCATACCATGATCAAATTTTTTTTTGAATTAACTTCTTATTAAAAAAAATTAATTACTTTTTATATTCTTCTATAAATTAAGTAATTATTTAAATAATAAATATCCTTCATTAAACAAGAAAAATTAATAAAAAAAAAAAAGAGAAAAAAAAAAAGAAAAGAAAGAAAAGAAAGGAAAGATAAAATCAAGAAAAAAAAAAAGAAAGGAAAGATAAGAAAAAAGAAAAGAAAGGAAAGAAAAAAAAAGAAAAAAAAAATAAAATTTTTAGATTATTAATAAATCTAAAAATTTTATAAACAAAAAGAATTACGAATTAGTAATTAAACTAACAATTAATTCTATAATAAGTAAGAATGTAATAATTAATTATAAAAAAATTAATTTCCATATCCGGATGATCCGGCAGGATCTACGGTTTGGAAAACTTTTTTTACTAAATAAATTAAATAAATACAAAGATAAAAATCCATATTTACAATATGGATTAAATTATTTAAAAGTTCACCAAATTCCGTGTCCAAATGACTCGGCAGAGTCCATGGTTCGGAAGTATAAAATTTCATACAAATTAATTAATTAAAAAATCCACATTTCGACTAATCCAGTTAAAATTTCTAATTTTGAAAATTAACTGAAAATTATTTAAAAGCAAAGCAAAACAAAATTAAAATCGACTAAAGTACCAATTTTTGGGCGTTTTAACAAAGTTGTTTTAACGTAACCGTACTCCCGATCCCCAAACTCTCGCAGACCATATTTTAGGTATCCAATCGACCTAAGAAAAACCGATTGTTGGCGACTCCAGAAAACCCGACGTTGCCACACTCATGTAAATGTTTTGGCTATGTTTGCTGCTACTTCTGACTACTTGTATTTTTTGTACAAGTTATATTGTGAGCGGTATTCAGATAAGGTAAGATCCGAAGCTCCTTAAACTGAACCTCAAAGGCGATCAGTCTCATCAAGATTTTACCCGGCCATCCAAATGCTCAAACACTCCTGACCGACGACATCGGGATTAGCTGAGGTCGATAACTATCCAAACACATTATTTAAGCCAAGCGACGTTGATATATTGGAGTGATGAAAACAAAAGAGATCAAGGTTTTTAATCTTGTCGATAATCATACAGAAGATCTTGCTGTTCCAATCTCCATCGTAGTATCCGAGGTAGCGTTTAGTGTGGGAAAACGGGTGATATTGGAGAAACGATCAAGATTGACACATAAGGTAGTGGAAGTATGAGTGTGCAATCGAGATTTAAGCATCGCAGTACTTCAACAGTAAGACCAAAAGAGTTCGGATGATGAGGTAATATCCAATACCGAGACTTGAATTTTATTTTTCAATTATACATGTAGTTTATATTTGATCTGACTATACTGTTAACAATAGATCATATGTTTATATTTTTCATCATTTTCGGAATATTTTTACCATTTTAAAATGTAAAGCCCGTTCTAATTATTTATAAGTGTCGTGTGGCTTTTTTATTTAATAAAACTTATACCGAATGTGGTGTTTTTTTCTTAAAAATATTCATTACATATACAATTAATTATGTTTCTAATTTAAAAAAATAAAAAAAAAACCCCCCCAAACTCGCCCCTACCCCTCACCGGACTCGACCTAGGATTGCCTGCTTGGGACCTGTCTGAGCCCGGTCCTACTCGACCCAGGCCCAGGACCGGCCAGTTCGGGCCGGTCCCGGGTCAGGTTAACCTGGCACCCATCACTAGAGTTGGCTCATTCGCCCTATTGTCGCAACGCTTCATAATTCACATCCAACAACTCCTTACAAGAGAATTTCATGGGCCTAAAACCTCTTTTGCGGCCTTACCCCCAAACTTTACCAATTTGGATATTTTACTCTTTAAACTTTAATTCAAGTTCACTCTTCCTTTAAAATTTGTAAATTGGTATTCTTTTTTTTTTTTTTTACATCATTGGTCCATATAAATGAAATAAAAAGGACTTTTTGGGTCATATAAGAACCAAAACAAAGATAAAAGGAAAATATGAAGGGTTAACTAACCGTTTTCCCTATGTAAAGCTCTTTTCATGCCATTTTGAACAGAAAATAAAGTCATCCCACAATTACAACAATTTTTTTAACCCTAGATCTAAGTCATAAAGAAAATTAATGTAAGTCATTTTACCCTTAAAAAAATTAGCAATTTATTAGTTTGTAACGTTGTCCTTTTTTTTTTTTGTTTCACATGGTTATATCTAACCTTCAACAACCCCATTTAACCCTAGATCTACATCATAAAGAAAGTTAACTTATGTCATCTTACTCCTAGCAAAAGGGGCAATTTTACCATTAAAGTATAGGACGGAAAATAGTTTTGCTACTAAAGTATTTTCTTGGAGAAATTTGCCATTTTTTAAATGGGCATATTTATCATTAGTGTTTTGGAATAAGAGGATATTTACCACTATGGTAGTTAACGGTGAGAATCTTTTACTCTCATAAAGAATATTATGTTAGGGTGGGGGTGAGTTGATTATTCCACTAGCCATGTCAGCCAATATGTGACATATTTGTTATTAATGTTTTCAAAATGAGTATCTTTGCTATCAGTGTTTTCAAGATGAGTATATTTGTTATCAAGTTTTGACATTGGTGATGGTAGTGACAGCTAGGATGGGTGAACGAAGTGTGTGTGTGTGTGTGTGGGGGGGGGGGGGGGGTTGTAAAGTGGCAACAAATTGCACGTGAGATATGACAAGCAATAATTGCTTGACAATTACGGCCGGTAAATAACAATTGCCCAGTAATTATCATTGCTAAAGTTGAGCAAATCCATTAATTTGGGTTGCTGCAATTGAAGCTAAGGCTAAGGTTAAGGTTGCTCCAGTTGTGTGAGTGAGTTAAAGGAAAATCGTGGTGGAAGAAGTCGTTGATGCACTTCTTTGACCTTCCATTTCCAAGGGGTTGAGAAGACAAGTCGGAGATGATGGCTTTGGTGTTAAAGAAAGATTAAGGTGAACAATAGGAAAGAAAAAAAACTTGAGTGACTATACAATAATTTTTCCTTTTTACCATTTCTTCTTATGCCTCCACATTGACTTCACATCGACAAAATACTGCCACATCATCACTTTGTCAATATGTCTTGATATACCACTAACGACAATGGCAAATATGCCCATTTAAAAAATATTAGTGGCAAATTTCTCTGAAAAAAATACTTTAATGAAAAAATTAATCTTCACTCTATACTTTAATGGTACAATTGCCCCTTTTGACTTTCACTCCCTAAGGAAAATAGCAGTTTAGCTTATAACGTTGTCCTTTTCTGTTTGTTCATAGTGTTATATGTGACCTTGAACAACCCATTTAATTGGTGCTCATTGAGGAGGATTTTCTTAAGACAATGGCTAGGATTAAAAAAATCGGGAATACTTTGTTTGAAAAGAGAAAGCCTTTTTATTTTCCATTCAAAATAGCAGAACAAAAATTTTATGTGTGCCAAATGGTTAGCTAGTCCTTTATTTTTCTTTTTGTCTTAATTTTGGTCCTGAAATAACTAAAAGAGCCATTTCCATTTCATTAAGTGGGCCAATGGAGTAAAAGGCATCAATTTACAAAAATTGAGGAGCAAATGAGCTTGAGTCAAATTTTAGGGGTTAAAAAGTAGAAGGCCTGAGTTGGCAAAATTTATAGGAAAAAAATTTAGGCCGAATTCCGTGGGATTGCTGGGCGCTGGCTGCCAACAAACTCTTTCTGTAACAATTCCAAATTTTTTAACAGACTGCAGATTGATTCCAACAATTAGTTGAGCAAGTATGTAATCAAACTCTACTGTCTGCTCTATTGGTAGCTTATCTTTTCGGAGTCAAAACCTGCTGGCCTGAAAAGTCAAAACTATTAACTTTGTGTAATAGCTTGGAATTATTAACTTTCCAACCAGAGTAATGATGTATCACCATTTTTTTTATCTGAGTAATCAACCCAAAAGAACTTTGTTGGGTAACGTAGAGTTTATGCTCCCTAAACCTAAAAAACTTAATGATGCTTTCACCTAAGAAAATTCCCTGTGATCACCCAACTCAACACTCTATATTTATCCACATACATGATAGGTCCAAAAGTCTGTTTGAATCTAACGTCGGACAAAACTTCCTCAATAGCATTTAAAATTTTCCACTACTCCTAACAAGTGCTGGCACTTAAAGTTAACGGGGATTCGGGAAATGCACGAGCAAGAACGGTACATGTTAAGAATACGTGATCGACAATTCCAGATGAGTCTACAATATTCGCACACTGCAAAACGTGAAATTAAAGGAGCTTACCTGAGAGCCGAAGCCAGAATCTTCAGCATTGAACCTTTCAGATTAAAACTATACACACGCGCAGAACAGATAGGACACTTATCTAATAATGCAGCAGGTTTGTTAGCAATAAAAAAAAAAAAAAAGCAGGCTAGATTCAAGTTTACAAAGAGAGAACAAACATATGGCAAGAAAATACAAAAGCGACTACATTGATGAATCCCAAGTGTAAGATAGGAACCTCAGTTTGATGTCTCTATCTACCTAAGCTTTTATGCAACTTTGAGCTATTGTTACAAAATTTGACAAAGTAAATCATCAAGGTAAGTCCAAATGTGTAGAATCTAAGCATGAAATCTTTGATGTCAGTCAAGGGCCAAAAGAATTATAAAAAGAAAAAAAAATTGTTACAGGTTGAAGCAGCAAAATGGGAACCATAAAAGGTTCTTGAGGTTCCTACCACTCAATGTCAAATGATGTAGCATCCTCTTCCATCTGGCCAGTGAGCTGATTCAAGTTCAAGTAAATTGCATCTTTTAATGGGTGTGATCTATCTGAAGCAGTGAATGCATGTACCTCACCCTCAGTCTCCAGCCAACTAAGGGCTTGCTCTTTCCTAACTTGTCTCTCATTCATAAGCTGTCTCACCTTCTCCACTAATTCCCATTTTCCACGACTGGCATAAATACTCGAAAGCAATACATAGGCTGCAGGGGTCTCAGTCTTCATCTCAATAAGTTTTTCAGCCACCTTTTCACCCACTTCTGCATTTCCATGAATTCCGCAAACACCAAGCAAAGAATTCCAAACTTGATCACTAAGCTGACAAGGAATCTTGTCAAGTTGGTTCATCAATTGATCAAAGCAACCAGCTCGGCCCAATAGATCAATTAAGCATGCATAATGCTCCTGGTCAGGGACAATCCCATGATCATTGGTAATCGACGTAAATAACTTTAGCCCCTTCAATACAAGACCTGAATGGCTACATGCACTGAGAATGACAATCAATGTAATTCTATTTGGCCTCACGCGTAGGTTTACCATGTCATCTAACATTTCCACTGCATCTTCTCCAAGTCCATGCTGTGCCAACGAAGAGATCATTGTATTCCATAAAATAGGATCTTGCTTATCACTCATGAGATTAAACACGCGCTTGGCATGTTCTAGACGACCACATTTTGAGTACATGTCAATCAGAGAACTCATGACTATCATATTTGGCCTAAAATTAGCTCTAAACAAACATGCGTGTAGCTCTTTACCAATTTTCAATGAAGATATGCTGGCACAGGCACAAAGGCAACTGCTGAACGTGAATTGATCAGGTCTAACTTGAAGCATCACCATCTCGGAAAACAACTTGAGTGCCTTATACCCGATACCATTCCTTGCATATCCAGCAATCAAACTTGTCCATGTGATAGGAGTTTTCTCTGGCATCCTATCAAATAATTCCTGAGCCAACCTCATGTCCCCACATTTGGCATACCCTGAAACCAAGGTCGTCCAAGCAAGAACATCCTTAACTTGCATCTCGTCAAACAACCTCCTAGCTTCATCTATCACGTCAGACTTTGCATAAGCGTCAACCATAGAGCTCGCAAGCACCACATTCGATAAAAAACCAGCGAGCAAGACCTGCCCATGAACCTGCTGAGTGAGCTTCAAATCATTGGCCTTCACGCACACCAGCAAAATTCCCGCAAAACTGAACTCGTTGTACCCAATAGACGATCTCCTCAATTCCTTGAAAAACTTCGATGCCAGCTCCCCTTGTCCACTCTGAGCATAACCGATCACCATCGTGTTCCAGGAGACTACATCCCTTTCAGGCATTTTATCAAACAACCTCTTTGCTGGTTTCATCATCCTCAGTTTAGCGTACCCAGATAACATACTATTCCAAGAATGCAAGTTTCGGCTGGACATTTTATCGAACACCTTGCGTGCCCCTATATAATCACCACAGCTACCATACATGTGGATCAAATGGTTTTCCAGAAACGTGTTGGGCTTCTTCAGCCCCGTAAGCTTCAGATGAAGATGCACCCATTTACCTTCTTTCAGCGACCTGGTTTCTGCACACCGCTGTAACAGATATGCTAGAGTCTTGCAGGGCAAACGAATGCCTTTCCCGGCTAACAGGCCCAAAGAAGGCAGAGCTTTTGAGAGTTGTTCTCGAGAGGAAAGATTAAGGAGGGATTGGACAAGGCAGGGAGGGTTAGAAAAGAGGCGTTTGTTCGGACTGGCCCGAATTGGAGGAGAGAAAAATGGCATTGGAGTGAGGAACCATGTGATGGAATCAAGTGGAAAGCGTTGGCGTTTTTCTTCATTAGATCTCAGGCGGCGGCTCCGGCGGCGAGCGTGGCCGCGATGAGACGAAGGTGACCGTAGGCGGATGTTTCCTAGAAGCGAAAAAAAGTTGCGGACGGCCCTCAGAATATGGGCCTAGAGAATCGAAATCATTGGGTCATCGTTTCATAGTACTGCTGTGCTGGCTTAAAACTTTGACTTGTAAGAGATGGCATGGAACAGACAAAATAGGTAGATACGTGGATTGAGAGATTAAAACACGCAGGGAGGCAATGAGTCGTGCTCATTTTGATGACCGATAGTTTCTTAAATAAGTTAGAATTATGTCGATTACATCCATTGTATAAATAAGTTAATCTGTATGAACGATACTTCGAGCTCAATAGTACCAAAAACAAAAAACAAGGTAAGTAGTGAAAGAAAGAGATTCGTGATCAATGCAAGTTAAAGTTAGGATTGGAATCGTGCCGAGCTGAGTCAAAGCCCAGCTATCTTGAAAAATGATTGCGAAAATTATAAAAGCTACAAGTATTTGCATTTTTCAAAATGAGGCAAAATCCAATTTAGCCACTTTTTATCAGGGAAAATTACAACCCCTCGTCTAACCCAACTTTTGTCTCCATTATTTTAAAAACCCTAAATTTCACCTAATTTTTTTTATACTGTTTCATAGTAATTTCTAAAACCTAATTTAAACTGTATGATTGTTATTTTTTAGTAATTATATATTTTATGATTGTTATCTTTTAGTAATTTTATCTTGTCAATATTTTTTTTACAACTAATAGACATATTTTTATAATTTTTTTTGTAAATGTAAAATAATGCTACATCCATCCCATATTCTTTGCACCATTTGACTTTTTTACATAATTTGACTTGAATTTATTCATATTAGTATTTATTAGAAAAAAATTTAAAAAAATGTATTTAGAAACAATATGCCTTGATTTATCATTCTTATATAAAAGTTCTTCATTTATGCACTAAAATGTTGAAAATAAAAAATCATAAATTAATTGCTAAAAAGTAAATGGTGCAAAGAATATGAGATGAGGGGAGTATTTTTTAAATATTAGTTAACTTTAGAAATTTATCAGATATTTTAAAATTATTAGAACATAATTACCAGAAAATTTAAATTAGGATTTCAGAAGTTACTAGCAGACATTGTAAAAAAAACTAATATAGCGGGTAGTGTGTAAATTTCGAAGGTGAGGGTACCAAAGTGTAGCTTACCAAATGGCAGGATGTTTTTGTAATTTCCCCAAGATCTGGTTTAAAATATTATTAAGTAAACTCCAATTGCATCCAAATTGAACTTGAGGTTGATTCTTCTGTCTATGGTCTGTCCAAGCCTCTTGGCATCTGGTTGTTGTGAGTGAAAAAGTGGCCAATATAGCTTCCACAAAATTGCATTATTATATTACTGGACATCATGACCCTGTTTAGCATCCATTAAATCGAGCAATCATACCATAATATAATGAAATATTCCACAAATTTCATGTCAAGTGGTTCTGTTGACTGGTTTCTTGATACTCTAAAGATTGATTGTACTATATTTAAAACATAAGTGCCTTATGCAACAAGAAGAATTTCGGCGGCTAAATTAGAGCACAAATGTAAATATTAGTATTATATTGGTGATATTTGGCAAAATAATTAAATCACCACTGTGTATATGTTATGAGTAGAGATGTCAAAAATGGTCAGTCCAACATCGATCCACAATTTTCCAAACTCGGAAGGCTCAAATCAAAGTTTTAGCAAGATAGGGAGACAACTGTTTTTGAATCTCTAATAAGTCCAATCTACTATGATGTATCATATGATAATAACATTTTCAACATTTCTTTAATCACATGTACAACAAATATATTAGTGGTGTTTAGTGGCCTTGCCCAACCGGGTCTGGGATGGGTATGGGCATGGCCCGGGAAATGGGGGCCGGGCTTGGGTTAGATTGGCGTTGGTCTAGGCCTAGGCTGACTTTTTATTTTATTTTTTATTTTTTAAATAAAATAGAAATTAAGTAGGAAAATATTATATTTAATTTGTATAAGTATTTTTTTCAAGGAAGAACACTATCACAATTGCAAATTTTATTACTTTAAAAATCCAATGACACTTACAATAACCTGAACATGCCTCACATGGGTAAATGGTAAGAACATTTTGACAAAAAATGAATAGACAAAAGAATAAACAATCTAGGATCTATGTTTAATAACATATTCAAATCAAATACAAACTAAGACCGTAAAGAAGAAACTAAGAAAGAAAATCATGCCTCATCATAAAAAAGTTTTTAAATATTTAGAAAATACAAGACATACAATTTTAAATATAGTTTTTTAAAAAATTATCAAATTTAATATAAATAAATTTAAGTTAAACTTAATTCAAAAAATTAAAATGGTATAAAAAACTAGGGACTGAGATAATATTAATTTTATATTAGAAGATTATAGTTTGACACCTTTTGTCCGAAATCCCGACACATGCACACAAGTAAATGTTGTGGACGAAATTGCACCCAAAATCCAATTAAGCAATGAATAGAAATAAGCGTTTGTCATATTTCAAAAAGAAATAAGTTTTATCATAAGTTAATACTTAAATAAAATGATATAGTGAGCATATATTTAATTAGACATAGGGGATGATTTTACTAATTTACCCTTCACGCGAAATAAGTTATGCTCTTCTTCAAGCTGTCATCTTTGACAAGCTCTTCGATTATTGGTGGCGGCAACGGCTTCTGTGATGGCCAGTAACCTCATCTCATCTTTTCCTAGGCAATGGCTATGATGGCAAGATTTGCTGCAATTGTGAGATCCGGTCATGAGAAACGATCGACGAGGAACAACAAGAAATGGAAGGTGAGAAGAGGAACGACCACTGCTAGCTCCTACGATGGCCGGTAACCTTCATTCTCTTTATGTTGGCAATGACTGCAATGGTGATATTGGCTGCGATCACAAGATCCAATCATGACAAATGGATAGTGAGATTAGGAATGGCAAGTGATATGATTAAAGAAGGCACAACCAATGATGGCAAGAATCTATTGAAGATAACTAGTGGACCATTGACAAGGAAGAAGGCTAAAGAGCTCACTCGTGCACTACAAGCCTTTGTTTCAAGCTTCTTCATGGAGAATGAACATGGAACTTCACAAGGAGCTACTGGAACTTTCAAGACACCATATGGAGATGATGGACATGCTTGGTACTCAGTTCTAGAGTGCCTAGACAAGTCACAAAGCAAGGGCACCAAGGACACCACTCAAAGTGTACCATTTGAGCCCCCTTGAGTGTTCTTAATGCATTTTGTGTCTACAACCTGGATTTTTGAGCTCTAACTTTTCAAGATCTCTTTCCAACATCTAAAAGGAAGATTCATGCCATTGGGACTCAAATATTCAAGCTTGGGGCTGAAGATACAAGTGAAAACCCTAAAGTGCCCAAAAATGCACCCCAGAAGGCTATTTGGGAGTTTTCGGGTTTAATCTTGTATTTGCTTTTTATTTTCGTTTAATTCCTGTTTATTTGCATTATTTAGGATGTTATTTAGGCTATGAAAAAGGTTCAAATCATTTTGGACAAGTGGCATATGCTGCATACACTAAACTAGGATTTCCTATGTCTTTGTATCTAGGATTCCTAAGGGACTTGGGCTGCGAATTTTTGCTATGTTTTTACCCTATTTTAGGCCTATATAAAGGCACATATTCTGGATGTACACACACAGATTTATGCCGAAATAATATTGCTCTTTGGAGAGGTTTTCTCTTTGGTTTTTGGCGGACTACTTTGGTGCACAAGTGTGTTTGTGTTCTTGGAGTTCTATACTTATCGTTTCTAATCACAGGTTGATTAGGGGTGGGGGCTTCAAACATAGTCTTTTTTATGTCTTGTGGAGTTTGAATCACATATTGGGCGCGTTTCATGGTCTTTATACCATTGGGGTTCGCATCAACAAGGAACAGTGAGAAACAAATGCCAAGGAATGATGACATGAGGAGGTCGAGGAACCACAAATGGTGAGGCAAGGCAGCCTACAAAAACTTGGTGATGGAGATGAGTTCGCGGCCTAGATGGTCAAATGACTATCACGGATATGAGTTTGCGGCGGAGATGAGTGATGGAGAAGGAAGGAGAGATCGACAAGCGATGGATGATCGAATGAAAGAGATGAGATTCAATCTCCGAATCGCCGAATCACGCCGTCAATCGGTTGTTCCGTTACTACGATCTCACAATGAGATTTGGCTAAAGGAGTATCCTACTGGCGGTTCACACTTCTTCTACTGCCTTAAGTTGTTCAGCCAAGCCTTCTCTCATATTTTTGCAATTTTTTGGGTTTACATATCCATTTACATTTTTGTACTTTTGTTAAGAAATTTTTATAATTTCATTAAGACACTTTGCCTTATTTTTTTAGACATTTTTAAATTTAAAAATAACATATTTTCAAAAATTTTAAATATTTATTTAGACACTTGTTTTTTTATTATTTTTGCATACATTTATTTATGAAAAAAAAAATTATTTGTATGTTACATTTTTAAAATTTTTCTTTAGACACATTTACACATTTATTCAGATATTTTTCATTGTTTCAGATAGTTGTTTTTTAAGAGAACAAATTATTTATATATTGACTCAGACACTTTTAAATATTTCTTTAGACACTTTTCAACATCCAATCAAATACTTTCTTATTGCTTTCGACACTTTTTATTTTCTCATAATAGTAAATTATTTGTAAATTACTTCAGATACTTTCAAATACTGCATTAGACATTTTTACATATTATTTTCAGACACATTAGCTTATTACTTTAGACCCTTTTACATATCATTTCAGTAGAGAACAAATAATTTACATGTTATTGAAAAGAACAATAGTCTACAAATTATTTGAGACATTTATATATGCTTATTCACACATTGTTTCCAATTTCTTAATTTAGATACTTTACATCTTTATCTTTGATACTTTTGCAGACACGAGTAATGACGGAAGACCTGATGGTGGTGGTGGCGATGACCGCAACAACCTTCATGGTATTGAGGATAGGATTTCTAAAAAGGGAGAGATAGTTTTGATGATGAGTAATCTGGTGAATTTTTTTTTATAAAAGTGGTTTATATATAGAAAGTTAAGGGGGGTTAGTATGTCTAATTAGACATAGATACATAATATAATAATTCAACAATTAATTCCTAATAACACAAAGATTAAACTCTATTAATTGTGAAACACTAGAAGAAATATATGTTAGCTATTTTATTCTCTAAATGAATGCCATATGTATATAATATGTAGTATTAATTTCAGTAGTGAATAACGGTAACATTATATTCCACAACGGCGTCGCCGGTGCTCGTGTCCAGAGAATAGGTCTTAAGTTGCGCGAAACCTCTCGCCATTCTGAACTTCCCTCTTCCACCAACCACGGCCAGCTCCCGCTCCGTCTCTACTATGGGATTTCTCGAGAACACGCTGATGGAGCTTCCGTTGAACTCGCCCTTGGTGAAACCGAAATCGAAGTAAACCACCAGTCCCGGCACGTTTTTCCCAGTAGACACGTAAATCCCTTGACACTGCCCGATCACTTCAGACGTCAGCTCCGGCCCCACCGTGAGGGGGTCATCGACTGCGAACACGCTTCCGAATGGCGCCGGTGACTTGTCACCTACCGTGGCGTTGGGACGGGCCACGAGGACGGCGGTGGGGTTCTTCCCGCTGAGAGTGTCGTGAAAGAAGAAGTGGAGGTTGGTCACCTTTTCCTCCAGGGAAGGGAACGGCTTCGTGTCGGAGTAGTATTGGCTCACGATCGGGGGGTGTGCCGATGCAACGGCGGTGCACACTACCAATGCCCATGTAACGAAGATCGATTTTGTCTCCATTTCTGGTTTGTGTGTTGCAGACGACGGCGATGTATTGCTCAAGTCTTTAGTTAGGTCTACATACAGATCGCTGAATACGTTTATAGAGTGATCGAGCAGAGACCGCAATGACAGCGAAAACAAAAGTGCTTGTTCCGATCCGGGAAATTAGCATCTTCGAGATTTTTCTTTTGAGCATTGAAGGAAATTAGTTTGTTTTTTTTGGTATATGCACATAACTACCATATTTACACACACGGACATATATATGTATGTATGTAACGAGAAATATACATACACACACACACACGCTGTACGTGCTAATTCTGGCCAGGAACATAGCTTTAAATAATTTCTTGAATTTGAAAGTTAATAGTATATGTTAAAGGCCAATTTATTTTAACTTAAGTCAATTGATTTATTTTTACTTTTATATATTTGTTGCCTGAAACTAATTTCATTTAAAAAATAATATTATGCAGATGTAATAATCCATTTGAAAGTAAATTTTTATGATATTATTACATTTTTATGAATTTTTTTAATGCCTAAAACTAGAAAAATTCATAAAACTTTAATAAGATTACAAAAATTATATTTTCAATGAATTATTGCATCTATAGAATGTTAGCTTTTAATTAAAATCAATTCTACAAAAAAAATATGTAAAAATACAAATAAATCATGTAGAATTTAAATGACTTAAGTTAAAATGAACTGGGTGTAAAATTTTTTATGTACAATTCTAAGAATGTTTTTTTATTACAAACAGTTTCTAATCTAAATTAACAGGTGAGACTACATATTTACTGTGGCCTTAATTGAATAAATATGATAGAATATCATTCATTTTGAGAAAAAAAGTTCTTTTTCTTAATATTGCTAGCAAAGTATATGACGAGGGGAGAAATTCTGTTTATATGTTTGAGGCCTAAACCTAAGGGACGGATATCAACATTCTCAAACATAATTATTAATTTACATAAAGAAAACATAATTATTAATTCACACAAAAAAAACAAAGAAATGAAAACGTCCAATACACTCACGATAACACAATAAATAATTCAATTATTACATGATAGACACTGTTGAGTATTTATAATTACTAGTTAAATTATTAGAATTCAGCACGTACTATCGATCAATGAAAATATAAATTTTTTCATCTTAAATTACATTTACAGAGAGGAAAAAGTACTAAAGAAAATTATGAAAGATCATTAAGTCAATGTCAGTTTTCATGTTTTAAAAAATTGAAATTGTTTCAAGGTTGTTTTTGGACTAATTTGATAAATAGAAAATATATGGAAGCAGTGGTTTCGGTATTTTAGCAAAAATTCAGGTATTGACTGTAACTCATAAAAATTTGGAAGAAAAAACACGAAACCCAGAATTTTAGGTCATCTTAGGTGCTTATTAGGATATTGGAAATGGGCATAAATGTGTGATTTCAAAGTTTAAGGACCAAATAATATTATCAACAGAAATTGAGGACTAATGTGTGTGTAGTCTGAACTTTTTCTAGTCTCCTGGTTAGTAAGAATTAAAAAAGGGCTAAACCCAAAACGGCATAGAACTGTAGCAAGCTTATGAATAGTTACCTGGCTAGCAGGGGAAAAAGGGGGCTAAGACTAGGAAGGGAGAAAAACCAAAAAGGGGCTAAGTAGTGTACAAGGGTAGGAGAGCAGGAGGGGAAATTAAAACGGGCTGAGCCAAAAAACACCATATCAGCAAAGCTTTGGTACTTTTGTTGAAGTAATAGTAATGATTAAACAGTACAATTCACACAAGTACGTTTTGATGACCAAGGAAATCACAAAAGCCCAAACAACACTTATTTTTCAATCGGAATTGGAAAACAAAACAGTACTAAAAAATATATATATATACATGCAGGAGCAGAAAGCAATGCAACTGCGCGCATCTGCATGCTGGGATCCAAAGTTTTTCAAGGCAGCCGCCGAACCGAACATATAAAACAGATCAGGGCTTGCAGTGCTCCGTTTCTTGTCTCAATAGTGAATAACAGTTGCGTTACACTCCACAATGGCATCACCAGTTGTCGTATTAGCAGAGTAAGTCGTGAACCTTATAAACCCTTTGGCCATCCTGAATCTCCCAGTCCCTCCCACCACCGCAATATCTCGCTGCGCCTGCAACGGTGGATTCCTCGAGAACGCGCTGATGGAACTTCCGTTGAACCGCCCCGAAGTGAACCGGAAATCGTAGTACACCACCAGTGACAGAACCGTCTGCCCGCTCGACACGTACATTCCCTGGCAACTCCCAATCACTTCCGACGTCGTGGCATCGGGCCCCAGGCTGAGCGGGTCATCCGCCGCGAACAGCCGGCCGAACCCAAGTGGCCCCGGCGGGCCGCCGGTATAGTTCGCGTCGGCAACGATCACTGCGGTGGCATTAGGGGGGCTCAGAGTGTTGGGGAAGTAGAAGTGGAGAAAGGTGACCTGTTCCTGGGGCGAAGTGTAGGGCCTCGTCCGGGAGTAGTACGTGCCGTACGACGGCACGACGGCAACGCTGAGGATCAAACACCATATGAAGATCGATTTTCTCTCCATCTGCTTAATTTCAACTCTCTGGGACCAGGAGCTAATACTCGATATATAGATCACGCATGCTTGTTCAGCAGTGTTTCGATGGTTTATATAACGGGCATAGTTTCTAATCTAAGAGATTGATTCAAGCCGGGGGAGGTGAGTGAGTGGAGTGCAAGTTATTAAAGTTTGGGGTAATTTCGTGTCCTGAATATTTAATATGTTTCACTGATCGAGTCTGGAAAATCAGGAAATATTTTGAAATGGAGTTATTGGCAATTTGGTATGGCTGTGCGAAGATATCTTAAGCGTTGGAATTTTCGGTCAGATGTTACGATTTATGAACTGACGATTGCGAGATATCAATTTTCTTTTTCGGTGTTTGTCTTTCTTTTTGCTTTTCTTTTTAAAGTTTTTGCTTTTAACACATGTCGTCATGGACTTCTATTATGGGGTAATTTTGTATATATGCTACGTTACTTCCTTGAAATAAATGCTGCGGGAAAAGAATGGAAAAGAACTTGCTGCCCAGCAAAGTTTCCTATTTCCATATTGTTTTCCTAATGACTCCATCTGATAACAGCTTTGATTTTAAAGTCTTGGATGATTTATTAAAAATGGAGATTAAATTGCTAAGCTGAAAGTTAAAAACTATCTTTCAATAATTTTTTTAAAACTCTAACACTAATAAGATATTAGAATATCCACCCGGTGTATATACACCAATTAACGCTGTTAAGTCCCAGAGAGTTAACTTCCATTAGAAAGTTTTGAAAAAGATAGAACATGCAAAAAATCTGGAGATAATCAAGCAGTTATCCTTTTTAGAGTCCTACTTTTATGCGATAACTTCCCAATAAACCATAAAACCCACGATCTATGCCTCCCCAAAATCCATTCTTGCCCCCTCTCCCGAAAAAGAGAAACCAGAGTAGAAAATGCGCCGTCCGCTGGAGCCACTTTTCTCGTCTTCCGCTGTTGGGTTTCTGCTGTCAGGTCATTGCGTAGTCGTTAGGGAAGCCGCTGTGAATCTCAGATGGTGTCGCAAGAGGTGCAACGGTGGCCTACATTCGGAGGTGAACAAGGGAGGACGCATGTGCTCCAGTTAGTAGTTTGCCGTATGGGGGATTCACGATTCGTGATTCACAATTTGTGCTTTTCGTTGGTAAAAATCAATCGGTTCATCAACTTGGGTATGAAACCAAAATTGGTGTATTGTAAATGTGTTCAGATTGTGTTCACTACTAAAAATTCCTTTATTTCCAACTGCCCTCATTTCCAACGGTCAAGCAGTTGGAAATTTCCAACTGCCAAAACCGTTGGAACGAGGAGAAAATTTTTTCCAACTGCCTAGCAGTTGGAAGTTTTAGAGTATTTAATTTACATAATATATATAGTATTTCCAACGGCTTAAGCCGTTGGAAAATGGAGGAAATATGGAGTGTTTTCCAAAATTATATAAATCTAGATAATATATAATATTTCCAACGGCTAAGACCGTTGGAAACTTTTAGAGTATTTAATTTACATAATATATATAGTATTTCCAACGGCTTAAGCCGTTGGAAAATGGAGGAAAGATGGAGTGTTTTTCCAAAATTATATAAATCTAGATAATATATAATATTTCCAACGGCTAAGACCGTTGGAAACTTTGGAAAATAAAGAATTTTGTGCAGAAATTATATAAATGTAGACATATATAATATTTCCAACGGCTAAAACCGTTGGAAAATGTGGATTTACCTAGTAAATTCTATAAATAATAACATAAATAATATTTCCAACGGCTAAGACCGTTGGAAACTTTTGAAAATAAAGAATTTTGTGCAGAAATTATATAAATGTAGACATATATAATATTTCCAACGGCTAAGACCGTTGGAAACTTTGGAAAATAAAGAATTTTGTGCAGAAATTATATAAATGTAGACATATATAATATTTCCAACGGCTAAGACCGTTGGAAACTTTGGAAAATAAAGAGTTTTGTGCAGAAATTATATAAATGTAGACATATATAATATTTTCAACGGATAAAACTGTTGGAAAATGTGGATTTACCTAGTAAATTCTATAAATAATAACATAAATAATATTTCCAACCGCTAATACCGTTGGATAATGTGGAAAATCTAGATTTTTGTGCATCAATTATATAAATGTATTCATATATAATATTTCCAACGGTTGAAGCCGTTGGAAAACCCAGGAAAAAAAAATTAATATTGATTTTGTTGGTTAAATTATATAAGTTATATTAATTATAGATTTTTGAATGTTAATTATACAAATGTAGATATAGATGATATTTGCAACGGCTGAAAGGAAAAAAAAGATATAGTTAAGTTAAATATATAAATTTACATAATATATCATATTACCAAACTTTCTTAAAATTTAGATATATAAACATAATATAATATATAAATATATAAATATGGATCTTTTGCGTAAAATATATAAATTTTGGTATATATAATATAGTATGTCTACAAAGTTTCATAAAATAAGCAACATATTTACAAACGTTCTTAAAATTATATGTAAAATAAGCTACATCTTCACAAAATTCAAGAAAATTATATCCAAAATGATTTCAATAACTGGGACAGAGAATAAAACAACAAATAGTTATGTTCCAACGGTTATAGCCGTTGGAAATGGGACAGAGACAAAGAATTTTAATTTACAGCCGTGAAATAAGAAAAAAAAATCGTTTTTCAATTTGATTGTGCCTTTGTTTTTTGTATTGATTTGCAATACAACTAAGTTCAGTTTGTATTGTTCTATGTGTGTGTTGTGTTGTTCGGGTCCAATTCTGTAATATGTGAAGCATGTATGGATATGAGCATGAGATGTATTGATCTGAGTGTTGGATGTATTGATCTGAATGGGAACAAAGTAGCAACCCAATATTTTTCAGAATGATACATTTGTTGTGTAGTTTGATATATTTGGAATGTATTATTGGGGTTTTAGGTCTGATTATGTTATGTATCACGTGGTTGAATTGTTTAATATAACGAATGTACAAAATAATACAATGGATTTCCAGATTAATACATTAGATTTTAAGTTTAATATAAGGAATGTATAAAAGGATACTTTGGATTTCCAGAATGATACATTGGATTTCCAGGGTAATACATTGAATTTCTATTTTAATACAAGGAATCTATATAATGGTACATTGGATTTCTAGATTAATACAACGAATATATAGAATAATTCATTGGATTTCCAGATTAATACATTGAATTTTCAGTTTAATATAAGGAATATATAGAATGATATTTTGGATTTCCAGAATGATACATTGGATTTCCAGAATAATACATGTAATTTCTAGTTTAATACAAGGAATATATATAATGGTACATTAAATTTTCATATTAATACATTTAATTTCCAGAATTATTTCAACTGGTGGGTTTTCTTTCAAGTAAAAAACTATGATATACAAACTATCGGAACGCAGAACTATTTCAATAAATAAATAAAAATTGATATAATTGTCAAATAAATTATAAGTTGGGTGAAGAATGTGGGAATCACTGAATTTAAAATTGGTATGGATAATAACTATATTAAATATTTTATTAAAGGTAAATAGATCACACTTATCACCTAATCGTGACAATTATCCTAACCAAAACTAATTTTCATATTTTTTTAAAATAACCGCCTGCTTAACGTTTCTTAACCGGGTGTATGTCCACCCGGTGCATCTAAGAATTTTCGAACACTAATCCCTTAAATTATTTCCAAATAAGCCAACAATTAACATTAAAAGTTGACCATAATTTGGAGGAGTGAAATAAAATAACAAAGTTAACTTGAGGGCTGTTCGTTTAGGTTTAACATGTTAAGTTGTCACATTATATCCATGGGCAATTGGCATTTAGTCCAGTTCATTTAATGAAGAAAATGGGCCTAATTTTAGTCTAACCCTCGAGTGAGCATCCTTTGCCTGGACGCCTCTCGTGAAGCTCGTCCAATGCTGCTAACCACCCACCACTCCTATACCTAATGACAGCTCTGCTCCTATTCTTGATTATCACACATCTCTCTATGGTCCTAATTCTTTGACCCGTGCGTACTCATCACCCACAAATCGGTTGAGCAAATCTACCAAAATCAATCTACTATGTAGATTGCATCCACTACGTACTCTAGCCCCCCTCTATTAGAGATGGTTTATCTCCACCATCAGCACCCAATTCAAACTATTTCCACCACATCCACCCACTTGGGATGTTACCAAGGATAGGCATGGTCTGGTTGGAGACAAATTTAGTTGGGGACGGATATAACTAGGGGGTTCTTGGTGTGGCATGCGAGGGCAGTGATGTGTGAATGGAGAGAATTGTAAGACCTAGTTAACCCTTACAAGTGTCTTATTGTGCTTTGATGTTCTGCCAAGAGATAAGGGTGTTTTTGACAATGGGTGGACAAAAAATACGACTAACTTCAAGGATCGTTTGGTGTTAAGTTTCAAGCAGGTCACATGCATCCCCTAAAATGGACCGGACCTGCCAACAGTTAACATGTTAATGTGGTCGTGTATAAGTAAAAACAACTATTTGTTAATGTTCAGACTTCTATTTTAACATTTTTCAGATCTATATACACTAGTTCTAGAATATGTTCACTTTGAATAATTTGGAGAAGAAAATGCTATGAAGTAATTTTAAAAGGAAAAATATAGTGCAAAATGATTACAAGAAGTCATCCTTTTTGTTATTGGAAAAGCTTACCTACCCACCTTCCAAAGATTTGTAACTTAGCTATTATATTGCAAAATAAATTACAGTTTCTAACGGCTCTGCATTGTAAACTTTTCTAATTTTCTAAAAATTTCAATAGAATTACAACGATTGCATTGAAAAATATTACCAATGGTCAAATACGTTGGCATTTACCAATGACCTAAAACGTTGATAATTTACCAATAGTTAAATGCATTGGTATATACCAACGACCTAATACATTGGTAAAAGTTAAACTAATGGTAAAATGTATATGAATTTAAACCATTGGTAATTTTCATCGACATTTTTTCCATTGGATATATGTTGGAAAGTACCAACGACTTTGTATTCAGCCGTTAGTAAAAAATTTTCTAATGCATTGATTACCAATGGATCGCTACCAATTGTCTCACATTAGTAATTTTGAAATTATTAACGTGGAAGCGTTGGTAACGGCCATTAGTAAATGTCTTGTTTTAGTAGTGAGAGCCACAAGCAGACAGCTTGTTATCTTTAAAAAGAAAAGTGTCTTAAGTAATAAATGAAAGTGTATAAATGTATAAGGACAAGTGTATGAATAAGTTTATTGAAGTATTTGAAGCAATATATAAACAATATGTTTTATTTAGAAATAAAAGTCTCTAAAGGTAATAAGTAAAAGTGTCAAAATGAATTTCTAAAAGTGGCTGAAATAATATGCAACCATTTTCTTCTATTCAAAAATAAAAGTTTCTGATTTGAATAAATATATAAAAAATGTATGGAAAGATATGTAAAAACATTTAAAGTAATATGTAAAACTATTATTTTTCCATGATAGATCATTGAAGATGTGATCTCTTTAAGGATTTCCAAAATCTAATGCCAAAATTAGAGAGTATAATCCGTGATTGTTTGCGATGTTTACAACAAGTTTCAATTAAAATTAAACAAATGGAGGCGGCTCTGCAACATCATCATCACCTTGATCATGATGGAGAAGTGAAAGTGATGACCACCATCCTCCATCCGATTTTTTCAGTGGACTCAACATTTTTCTCCATATCTGATCTATACGAAACAGCAACTAGATTTTATGACTGAAACATGGATAATATCATTGTTGTGGAAGCGCACGGCAAGGAATGTCATTTAGAAGTGACAACAGATTGGAGAAGACAAAGTTCTGCCATCTAGAAAACACCATTGCTAGTGGTTGAAGAAGGGTGTGACGAAAATTTTTTAGGATAATAAGGAGTAGATTTGGAAAAACACCATAATATATAATTAGATATATTTGCATAATAGTCTAGTATGTTATAACGTGCTAGACCGTTGAAAACTGTGAAAAAAAGTTGACCCCTTAGAAAAAAAATCTCTAGCGGCCTAGACATTGGAAAGGTTGAAAAAAAATTTCCAACGGCAAATTTTTTTATTTCCAACTGCCTAGGACGTTGGAAAATATTTATAATAATGATATATATATATATATGATACTTATGATACATTATATATTATGATACATTTTAACATATAATATATTATATTATGATAAATCATATTATGACATATATTTAAATTTTATGTTACCAACGGCCTAGGTAGTTGAAAAAATAAAAATATTTTTGTATATATAATATCATAATTATAAATATGTATGTGATAATATGTATTTATCATAATATATTAGTATAACATAAAATTTATCATAATATAATATATTATATGTTAAAATGTATCATAATATTATTTTGAAATATTTTCCATAAAAACAACAACAACAATATATATATATATATATATATATATATATATATATATATATATATATATATATATATAATTTTTCCTAATAAAAAAAAAATGATCCATTGGGCCAAAAAAGCCCAAACCCAACCTTAACTGGCCCTAACTGTAAATACTATCACTTACCGTGCTAACCCCTCCTGTCTGTGCCTCTTCTTCACTGCCGCTTTGTCTCTTCTTCTCCCAAGCGCCTCTTTGTCTCTGGTCCCTTCTCTCGCCTCTCTGTATTCTCTCTCCCTCCTCTCATCTCTGTTCTCTCTTCGTCTCTCTCTCTGTCTCCCTCTGCTCTCTCTCTCTTCTCTCTTCGTCTGCTCCATCTCTCTTCTCTCTTCGTCTCCCTCTCTTCGTCTGCTCTCTCTCTTCTCTCTTCGTCTGCTCTCCTCTCTGCTGTCCGTCGCGCTCTCTGCCCTCCGTCGTTCTTTCTATCGGCAGTGCTTCGTCTCCCTTCTCTTGCCTCCATCGCACCAGATGCTCTCGCCGACCATCGTTCTCCGTGGCACCAGATCCAATCGTCCATCGCTCTCTCCGTAGCACCAGATGATCTCGCAAATCGTCTCCTCTCCGTCGCGACAAATCTGCTCGCCAACTGTCCGCTTTCCGGCACACCAGAGTTGCTCGCCGACCGTCCACGCTCCGTCGCACCAAATCCGCCCTCACCGCCACTATTCTTAGCGGTCCACCGTTCCTCACCGGCGACCGTTTTGCAAATCTGGTTTTATTTTTTGTATTTTTGTAATTTTGTAGATCTGAAGTTTTAAATTCTTGTATTTTTGTAATTATGTTATTTATGTATTTTTCTATTTTTGTAAGTTTTCTGCTTATTCATAGTTTTTGCTTTTGATTTTTGTTTTGTAAATTTAAGATATAATTTCTTTGTCATATTATAAAATCTACAATATTATTAAGTAATATATACATAATATATATTTTTTATATTTTTTATTTTCCTACTAAAATATAAAAAAATGGCGTAAACCTACATTTGGCCCCTGAACTTTGTTCACCAGGACCCTTAACCCCTTCAACTATAACTCGGGATAACTCAGCCCCCAAACTTTACTAACTGGCACACTTAGCCCCCTCAGATTGCCACGTGCGTTGACGCAGTGACGAAAATGTTAGTTATCATTTTACAGGGACTTAAATAATAAAAATATTGAAGCTTGCGGCTGAATGTGGCATTTTCCACATAAGTCTTTGTTCACGGTTTGGTGTTAGATGCACAAACGTCCAAATTGGAGGTTACAGAAGACAACCAAATTCCAACAATCTTCAAAAATCCCTAGAAAAACATGATCAAAATCAACCATTAGGGTACCAGTAGGTTTCAGTTCAATGTTAGCAATTAGTTGTACAATTGTGGATTAGTAATGAAGGATCCTAATGTGAGGAATAATTAATGGGTATAATTTACTGATCCGGTTTCAATGGGAATTTTAGATGATGAACCAATCGAATCTAATCGGTCGGTCATTGCTTCTGGATTTCTCGGACAAAACAGAATGTTCCTCGATGGCAACTGATCAGGGTGTGATTTTGATTGCGACAGAAGAGAGCTGCTGTTCCAAATCAGAGGAGGACAGTTGCTCTGTTTGGTCGATTCAGGGGAACGCAGGAACAGAGGAAGAAGAGACAGTTGAAGAAGAGGAAGAGGAAGAGGAAGAAGAGGAATATAAGAACTACTGCTACAGCGAAGAAGAATGTGGAGTTGATGAGCTGTGCAAGGGGATGAGGAAGTTGACGATGGCGAAGTTCGAAGGTGGGTGGGGAACAAGAATCATCTGGCACTCCATCAGGGTGTGTATGGTGACAGAATTTGGAAGCGGACTTGGCGGCAACAATTGGAACCTGGCATTTGTAGGAACTCCAATTTCACGGGCGATTACATTATCTGAAGTAAAATCTGAACAAAAATTATCCGTATCTGAATGAGTGGCAAGGGTGACAGATCTAAAGGTTAAAATTAGAGGAAGTTGCAGTAACAAGAGAATCAAGGGGCAGAGAACCCGCAAGGAAACGGGAGCGCCGGAGCCAGCGAAAGCCCAAGGGCCATGGTGTCGGGCGAGGACGGCGGCGCGAGGATACGTTCCTTTTAGGAGTGACCAATTTGACTAACTTCTAGTTCTGATTCTCTGATTTGACAAGGAGGCAGACGAATTTTATCGGTTGGTGGTCCAAGAGATCTATTTCGTTGTCCCTCACATTTCACAATGAGCGAGCTTGACTGAGGCAAAGAGGACCAGAGAGAGAAGTGTTCTGGAGACTGAGAACACAACGGTTGGTAAGGAGAGTCAATGTGGCGGAGGCAAAGACACCGCCAAGATCTATGTCTTTGATGAAGAGTCAGACGATTTTGACCTGGTAACAGGTGACACCAGGCCATTGACAGAAAGGGAAGGCGCCGATAGTGGAGGAGGATAAGTTTTGAAAGATTTTTGTCTTTTTGTTCTTTCTGAACCTGAGAAATTTAGGTTCTGGTTTTTGAAAGATCATGTTTTTCTGGGGATTTTTGAAGATTGTTGGAATTTGGTTGTCTTCTGTAACCTCCAATTTGGATGTTTGCACATCTAACACCAAACCGTGAACAAAGACTTATGTGGAAAATGTCACATTCAGCCGCAAGCTTCAATATTTTTGTCATTTAAGTCCCTGTAAAATGATAACTAACATTTTCATCATAACGTCAATGCACGTGACAGCACGTGGCTGTCTGAGGGGGCTAAGTGTGCCAGTTAGTAAAGTTTGGGGGCTGAGTTATCCCGAGTTATAGTTGAAGGGGTTAAGTGTCCTGGTGAACAAAGTTCGGGGGCCAAATGTGGGTTTACGCCTAAAAAAATCTATAATATTTTTAAGAAAAGCATTAGAATAAACAGCATAAGAATAAAAAATACTAAAAAAAATAATTTCCAACAGTCTAAGTAGTTGAAAAAATTGTTAAATTTCCAACTGCCAAGGCAGTTAGAACGTGAAAAAAAAAAATAATTACAGCCGTTGGAAATTTCCAACGGCTGACAGTTGGAATTTCCAATGGCTTTCACTTGGGTCGTTGGAAACTAAACTTCCAACGCATTTATTACCAACTGCCTTGTTTCCAATGGTTTTGCATTGGAAACTTCAAAATTTCCAGCGGCAAAGCCATTGGAAAAAACCCCTTTTTTAGTAGTGATATCATTTCTATATCCACAAACTTTTAATTCTAGTTACAATGACTAATGCATTTTTTATTTGTTCATAAGAATCATTACTGCTACTACTATCTTCCCCTTAACTTAAAAGTATTCACATCATTATACACTGATTAAGCTATGAACCAATCATAACTTTTGTTCACGTGCTTCCTCATCGTTATGGAGTAGCTAGTTTATCAATTAACAAATTTAGCCATACTCCGGAAGCAAGCTATGAATAGATTATTTTTTAACTTACATTAACTTAATTCAAAATGATATATTTTTATTTTTATAATTTTTTTATCCGTAACTAATTTTATTTGAAATCTAATATTATGAAGGTGAAATAATCCATTCAAGATAAAATTTTTATAATGATATTAAATTTTTATAAAAATTTTTTTGTTAATGACTAAATAAGAAAAATTCATAAAAATTTTGCAATCAATGAATTATTACATCTAAATAATATTGAATTTCAATGAAATTGGTTCCAGAATAAAAGTTATAAAAATAAAAATAAGCAATTTTAAATTAAGTTAGCTTAAGTTAAAATGAATTAGCTAAACTTCTAATCCGTTTTAACTTGGGTAAATTTAATTTAAAATGTTATCAATTTAATCTAAATTTAATCTAAAATAATTTACTTTTATTCTTGCATTTTTATGTTATCAATTTTATTTAAAATTAGCTATTATTATGTAAGTGTCATCATCTATTGAAAGTAAAATGTTTATGATGTTGCTAACTTTTTATGTTTTTTTTTTTCCTTTTTTAGGTATTAAAAAAAGAAAATTTCATAAAAATTTAATAACATTATAAGCATTTTATTTTCAATGGATTATTACACTTATATAATATTGAATTTTCAAATAAAATTGGTTTCAGATAAAAAAGTTATAACAATAAAATAAGTCATTTAACATTAAGTCCTTTCTTGTCAAAATTTTGGATAAAATTGACTTAAGTTAAAATGATATGGTTGTAATAGGCTAATTATATCATGTTGTTTACCATTTATTAACGAGTTGGTAGCTGCAATTTATCAATTTAGAGCTGCGATAGGATCTCCATATGGTAGGATTACGTTATCTGATGAATCACGATTAGGAGCTCCAAATTGCTAGATTAATCACAGGAGCCATTGAGCCAAATAAAGAAGCAGAAGTTTGGATGACAAAAATCTCACTGGTCTGGAGACGTGCAAAAAATCAGCCACGCATGGAGAGCTGGAGAAATCGATTAATGAGCTGCAAAGAATTGAAACATCTAAAGCTTCCAGAGAGACGAGACTTGAAGTTTGAGAAAAAAGCCCCGTCCCTAGAGACATAATCGATGCTAAACTTTCAAGGCCTGAAAGAAGGAGGCTTCCTGATTTTGGTGGTCTGCTCGAAGGCATAGGCAATCTCGATCAGCTTCGGTTCCGTGAACTTCAAACCACTAAAAGTAATACCAAAAGCACCCCTTGGATCCTGCCGGAACAGTAATAGCTGGGAAGCCACCAATAGCAAGCATAGGAGCAACATCTGAATTATGAGTCACCAACGCATCTAGTTTGTAGTCCTTCATCACCTTTTCATATCCATTCCTTGTCAGGCTTGCCAAGTTTTCCAGTGGCGCTTTCTCTATGCTACTGATACCATTTGTTGCTTCAGCTGCAAGAAAGATGTCTTGGGGGAACTGTTTGATCCTCTCCTGCAGTTCAGAGTGAGTTTCTGTCAAACATCTGATTATAGAGCCCGGCTAACGAATGATTTGAGTCTCTGCTCGTTGACTCACAAGCTCAGCATACTTCTGGTTGAAAGCTATGATGTCTGCTAAGGATCGAACTGGGGAAGCTACTAGTGCTTTAAGGTATGCGTTTATGGCCATTTTGAACTCAGCTAGAATAGCTATTGCTTCAACACTTGCTGTGGCATTCAGGATAACATCAACGTTTGCTATCTCCAGATTGTCTACCAGAATTGCACCTTGTTGCCTTGATGTGCAATAAATGGGTTACTGAATTCAGTGATTCGGGATGAGTATAAATTCAATAATTCAACAGTCATTATTACCTTAGTGCTTGTAGATGGTGCTGAAAAGCTGCTGTCAAGTAAGATTCATTACTGAAATTGATGATGCACCTTCCTCAGTAAACGATCTGAAGGCCCGGAAGCTTGGTTCGTCACACGAGTACACTTTGGCAAGGGAAGCGTGGAGACCTGCAAAAGATACTCTAACGCTCAAGTCAATAATAATTCTAGTGTGGTGTAAATACCAAGGAAAGTGATATCATATCTGAGATGTGATTATGAATGTCTTTATATAGGCTTTTGGAATAGTGTACCTTGAGATTTAGAACCATTAGATGGAGTGGTTGTCTCTTGAACTGTTAGATCTAGGATATCTATCCTTTGTGATCAGATTGGGTTTAAAATTCTTAATGAGCTCAATTTCTTTAAGATGATGTTTAGGCCCAATTGGGCCTAATCTTCTGATATGGGTACAACCAGAAATTGAAAAATAGATATCTCATTACCCCCAATTCTTTTCCCTCTAAGCCCATAGGGATTAAGGAATTTCTGGTAGCCACCTTGTGGAATATAGGATGCTGCTAATTTGGTTGCTTCATCGCTGTAATCTAAGCCTACGATCACATCCAGGACATAAACTGCATCTGCTACTGTCCTCCAGATTGGCCTGTTGATCCAGCATTGCAAGATCTTTTTACCTGGATCTTTGATTTGAATCATCAAGGAGAAAAATCAGATGGAACGAAACATTTTACCCAATAGTGTCCTGTCTGGGGGTAACTGGAATGACCCCAGCTCGGCTAGTTAGACCAACGGTAGGCTTGATGCCAACAACTGAGTTAGCACTTGCAGGGAACAAAATTGAGCCAGACGTTTCCTAGTGAAACTGTTGCCAAATTCACAGCTACGGACATTGCTGAACCGCTGCTTGAACCACAAGGATCAGCAGACAAAACATAAGGGTTCTGCATTAAAATACGTAAACAATGCTCTGTTCCTTTGGTCTGGAATTTTCAGCAAGACACAGTTTCAAGTTCCAACTTACCTTTCCTTGTCCACTTCTGTTGCTAAACCCATTTGGCGCATTGAGTGACCTAACCCCAGCCCCTTCGCTCATGCTTGCCTTGCCCAGAATAACTGCTCCAGCCCTCCTCAGCTTGGCCACAACCCCTGAATCTGTAGGGACGATGGACCCAGTAGCGCAAAAGAGCCAGCTGTGGTGTTCAGCTTACCCTTAGTCCCATTGCTGTCCTTCAATAGAACGGGAACTCCGTGCAACCAAGGCAGGGATGCAGCGGCTTTAGCCTTGCACTCGAGGTCTGCAACATATGGTTGCTGCCAAGCACCAGGGTTCACCTCTATGACCCCGTGAAGGACAGGGTTGAGCCTGCTGATTTCTTGGAGGTAGAACTGAACCAGTTGCCTAGAAGTGACCTGGTTTTGCTTCAAGACAAGTCGTCTGTCTTTTAGTGTAGCTTCTCTAAAGGAGAATGCTTGTGTCATCCCATAATATGAGGCCAATGACAGTGAAATGGTTAAGATAACCAAATGAACAGATGAAATGGTAGCAGTGGCAGCCATGGTTAGCCTTCAACGTGGAGAACTTGTGGTCTGTGATCAGTATTTATGACATTTTCTTTCCTTACGCGTCTCCTAGCAGTTTCTGCTTGTAACTTGTATAAAATTGTGACACAGTTGGCCGCAAACCAGCAGGTTTTTCTTTCTTCCTTCCTTTTTATTTTTTAAGCACATTTTGAGCAAGTCAAATCGTTGGAACTCGACATAAGAAAAAGTGAGAGCATTCGGTCACTTTAATTTGTAAGTCAAATAGAATTCGTTAATTGTTTTTAAATAAGCACAATCTGGAATAGTATTAATCATAATTAAAACACATTTGCAGAACTGAAGGGGGATCATCGGTACTAGGTCAAGGCCTGCAAGTTAGTTAATTACATGGAGGCCAGGCAGATTCTCTTTTAGACCCGCATAATGGAGTTAAGAGTTGTACGGTGATTAAGAATGTCGGCTTATATATATACATCAGTAGCGTCTTTTATTTTGTCCTTTAATTAATAGAAGAGATTAATGAATGCTTTTCTCATCCATCCAATATACATCCCATCCGACCCCTTCTAAGGATATTCTTGATGCTGAATGAGATTTTAAAGAAATACTTCTTTTCCATGGTCCACCAGAGAATGGAAAAAGAACTCATGAGTTAATAAATTCCGGTAATATTATACTATGTGGAACAGGTAAAATCTGGGTGGACGTGGTAGGAAAACATTTTTTTCTTAAAAAAAAAAAACGAAGTAACACAGACTATTACATAGATCGAAACCAGGCAGCTAGAATAAATTATATTTTATGTATACCCCGTTAAAAAGAATCTAATGCTGTGTAGAAGTAGCAGGAGAAGACTCGCAAGGACCGAGTTTGCAGCCAACCCTACCGTATCCGGAATTGGCCCTTACGAAGCGTAAGGCAGTGAAAAGGACGTTGCGGTTGGAGCCCATCAGTGCGTTGTTCATGCGAGTGATCACATCAAGGGAATTGTAAGGGAACTGAATACTGTTGTAGGCATTGAGAAGGGCAGTTGTCCCTTCCCTTAACAGAGTATTGTAGGGGTCTCCTCTCCCCTGGAGGGACTGCCACAATGTTATATCGTTCCCATATCTTCTCCCTGCAATCGGCCCAAACACTGCCGCCACCTTCCAGTCAGGGTTCAGCAGCCTCCAGTAGCATTTGTGCTCTGGCATCATCCACATCCTGCGGTGAGACCAAAATAATTGTTAACCAGTTCGGTCAGTTGAAAGTTCTGCTACCAAGTTGTTTGTGTCAATTAATCAGTCAGCTCAGGCTTAATGTCAACTACTAGAATGTTTTCTACATAAACCATGTGCCCACACTTGAAGCGAACTTCTTTGCAAACTATAAAAAGACCAGAATAATTGCTATAACCCTTCGCCTTAAAACCAACTAGTTATGTTTGCTACATGAATCATGTATCTCCATTAGTTGAAGCAATTTCTTTCATAAGCTATAAATGTGCACGATTCTGAGCATTAATTGAGCAATAATTCACATGGCGGAAAGCCGAAAGCGACCTCATTGGATAATAATCAACTTACTGATGAGAACAGGCGGAAGCTTCCGAGAAAGGGAACGGTGGCAATGGAGGCAACCGTGGTAATGGTGGCAGCGGTGGCATTGCTGGGAGCCTGAACACCGGAGGAGCGCCGATCGGCGCTACCGGTCTTGGCGGTGGAGTTTCGGGGACCACAGGCGCAGGCACAGGAACAGGATTAGCTGGTTTGGAGCAGAAAGACATTGGCTGAGCAGGCTGAGTAAACAAGGAGTCTACGGCATACATCTCCATGTCGAACATTCTGAAGATGAGCTTGAGTTTCTGGGGAGGGCCAGCCGCGGCGGCACAGCCACTGGACCCTTGGCCGCTGTCTGGAAGTACTTGTGCTTGGCAACCGCTTAAATCCGGGGCACCATCAAGCATCATGGTGTAGGTTCCAAACAAGCTTGTGGTCTCCTGCCTTGACATTGTGGTCTGCCCATTACCGTCTGAGCAGGTCACCAAAACCTTGATGCCTGCAACAGAGAAAACAGGTCAAATTTTGGCAACTGAGAAAAAAAAAAGCATCATTCATGCGATCAACCAGCAAAGAAGATGTTACCATAAATAGGATAATCAAAGAGGGATCTTTGGCCATCTTTGCATTGGTCACAGAAGACAGAGCCAGAGACCATAGCATTGGCCCGAGCCCCATGTATGGCGGAGCCGAGAAGGAGGAGAGTTATGAAGGGGAAACGCGAAGCCATCAAACTTGGAAGCAATGGAACAAAATTGATGACCACCTGCACCAGCGAGATAGAGCCAATAAATAAGACTCATGTTCCACTCTCAGTCCTCAACTGCCAATATTAATGAGATGTTGAATTTTAAGAATGTGAACGAGTGAAGGAAGCTGTACAGTAGGAGCAATGGGCCTTAAAGTTCTCTACTTCTGAACTAACAGAATTAAGTGAGCCACACCCGCATCTCCCATACAGCTGGTTTAACTGCCAGAATTGTTCAGACATGTTTGTTAAACACATAATGAACGGGGACACATAACTATAGGGCACTATCAGTTTAAGCGATGGCGATAAGTGTTTAGTATATTTGTTACATTGCACGGACAGGAGTATTAAATAGTGTTTGTCCACAATAAGATTATTTTAAGTATCGCCGGATGTAGTGGAACTTAGGGAGGCATGTGGAAATGGAAGTAGTTGGCCGTCCAAGTAGAGATGGGGTGAGGTTATTTATGAGGACGATGCAAAACACAAATTCAAAGCATTGCTGGAATAGTTATGATTCAACGAAAATCCTTTTCAACTGCAAAACACGTAGATTTCTAAAGCGAGCCAGCCCCTGTTTGCTAAAGGCTCTGATCTGTTACCTTTCCGTGAGTCCCATGATTTTTCTCGAGTCATATCCTTCTCGACTTCAGTCCCCTGGCCACTGAAGTAATTTCCCAACTTGTGTGTAGATGGGAACGGCCGACCATTTAATTCAAGAATGAAAATTGAAGGGCAAAAGAACCCATATTAACCAGTAAATAAATGTTGTCGTGCATCTTAGGCTGTTGTTTGGTTTGCACTTGCACTTGTTGGATGGATCTTTCCAATTGAATGGGACTGGCCACGCCACGCATGTTCAACAGTGTTCCTCTGCAACTTAGATCCCTATTCCCTCCCACAACTTGGGTATAAGCTTAAATCCACCATCATCTATTTGTCTCACTCAAATGCGTCAAAACTAGAATAGTTTATCACACGCGTTATAACGTACTGAAACCTTTGCCATCACTCAATCACCAAGCAAAAAATTCACTTCAATCTCGAATCAAGTACCCAGTATAACATGAAAACACAAGAAGAGATCGGGTTTCAACTACAGGAAACACAGGGCCAGCTATTGTCCCAACAAAACCAATCAAGTAGATAAAACTCACACGCATAGGTCACAAGTCCTCACCAGTACGAGAAAGAATTGCAAAATAATACAATACACAGTTGAATGATAGTTTTATTGAGTCGCCAACAATCAAATAACAATCGAAATCTGCATTCACGTCTAACCAAGTGTATAATTAGACAAACCAAGACCAAATCCTAGCAGTGTGTTCGTCCTACCAAAATTTTTAAATACCAGACTCATTAACTGTAGCAGCAAAATGCAAACAAGTCTCATCAGCCAGGCACATAGGATGTTGAGAAAAGTAAATTTGCTATCTGCTACTTCTCCACTTGTCCAAACAAGCTTCCGATTGCCAGTCTCTCTCCAACTCAATTCTCTGGTTCATTGCCATTCTCGGTTATCTCTGGTTCGTTGCCATTCTCAGTTATCTCCACACTGAACCAACAGAGAAACATGACAGCTCCAAAATAAGTTCAATCAGTTTAAGATATCAGCAGAAGGACCATGAGGGATTTCTGTCAAGCAAACCAAACACATGAATTTTTAACTTCAGACAACCGTGACTCTGCCAATGAGGTCTTAGTGACATTTTTCTTGATGGTTTTCATTTAAACAGAATTTACCGTGTTGCTCAGCAGCATGGATGGCACATGATAAGCAAATCACAGGACATGTACTCCATTAGGTAGCGAGCAAGAATGTCTATAAGTACTACTTACCACATTAGTATTACCAATGGCCTTGGGAATACAAAATAAACCTACTCATATCGGTGGGAGAATATTGCAGATAGCCAGCTTATAGAAGGCTCATAATCATCAGTTCAAAAAGTTAGGATTCTATACGCCATCAGACGGATGGAAAGGACACCGAACTATCAACAACCCAGGGAACTTGACGATTGTTCATAGGGAATAATAAATTAAAAAACAGCCTAACAGAACCGGAATACTATTTCCTTATTTCATTGATATAAAACTTTAAAGCAGCCCATCCTCTTCTGACTCCAAAACTCATACATTTCCGGCTATTTTAAATCGAGTAATATTGTAGCTAACCCAAACTTTCCAAGAGCATGAAGATAGCATAGCAATGAGTTAAACATGCGGTAAGAAACAAACCTCTCAGCCCGCGGGGAACCTTCAACACTTCCATTCCTCCTCCAGCTCCTCTCAGCCGGAGCACTGCTCCGGCCATTGCCTAATCCGAAGCTGCTCCTCCCTTTGTCAGCCCTCTCCGCACCCAATACCTCTTTGATCTTCACTGCCTCAAGCTTCTCCTCAATCTCCTTCCAATCCTGCCCCTTCTCGGCCAAGACTTCCTCCCTCGGCCTTGCCTCACCAAATGGGCTCGGCCCCTTGGGCCTCGTCACCGCCACCTCCCTCTTCGCCTCCTCGTTCACAGGTACAGTCCGCGGCTGCAGCACAAGCCTCGGCCTTGCGCCACTGCTGCCAATATCATCCGTTTTCCTTCCCCAATTATCTGAATCTCTTGGTGTCTCCCTCGACTGGAGGGAATCGAAGCTGCTCCTCCTCTCGAAACCAGCACCAAACCTGCGCGGCGGCTCGCTGTTGTTAAAACTGTTCGTCTTCTTTGATACCCAGCTTTCAACCTCATCTGCTTTCGATTGGGAATCAAAAAACCCTCCCTTGTCTCCCCTCTCTCTGCGATCCAATCCACCCCCGAGTCCGTTCCCACTAAAAGATGATTTCTTCGCTGCAGCCCAATTATCGATCTCGTCCGCGCGTGAAGGCGGAAGGGGTTCCCTGTTCGATTCCCTATTAGAAACCCTAGAACTTCCCCATCTGCCGTTATTGCTCGCCGAGTCGTCCCCCCTGGAACCGTAACGATTCATTCCGTAGGATTTGAAGCCACCGCCAATTCCAGAGCGATCTAGCTCCTCCTCCGATCGTTGGCGGGGACCGGTCGGGAGCACGATGTCCTCCTGGTTGAAGCGCGTCGGCTGGGTGGGCTTGCCAGCAAATTCAGCGAGGGACAGAGTCTGGACCTTCTTCTTCTTAGGCTTGGTGGAGGCAGCGACGGCTAGAGAAGGGAAGTCGGCGAGAGGCTGGGAGGAGATACTGGAGGCCTGCTGGTCTTTCTCTTGCTGCAGGACCTCAGCTTCATGTTCCTCGGCTTCAAGGGCCCAAGAGGAGGGCTTACCCCATGGAGACGATACTGCAGCCGCCATTGTTGTGGAGCTGATGCGCTTTGCCTGAGCTTCTCCGGGTTTTGCTTCTGGTTTCGGTTTTCTCTCGCACTTGCGTTTGCGTTACTTGGCAGCTAAAAGGGTTGTGATTCTCATTATATATGCCAGGGCCGCAAGGGCAAGGGAATTGCGAACTCGCACGGTCGTACCCTTTTACGCACAGAAACGCCCCTAAACTATTAATAAATTTTCAATCAAGTCTTCCACCGGAACTTAGCGGACCATTCAGTACTTTGCCTCTATTTTGGACCGTTTCTGAGTCGCTAAAAACTTCTTTCCCTTTTTTTTTCGGTGGAAAAGATGCATTAAAAAGACAAACCAAATACTACAAAACGATGTCCTTGCCCTGAGTAGAGGGCTTAGCCAAAGAGTCCACGCAGTGGAACTTAGTGCAACTAGCGCTATAAGATGTGGCATCCATAGCGCTCAAAATAAGAGAAGTACTAATGTTTCAAGGAGATACAACATCAAGGGAGCCTGTAGCTCCAGCATCACAATCAAAAACTAAGATATCCTTAGCGTTATCAAAATATCTAACATCATCTTCCATGCTGGCTGCATGTTTAGCCAAAGCATCAACCACTTCATTTGCTTTTCCTCGAGCAGTGACAAAGAAGCACCACCCCCATTCCATCCATCAATGACCTATATTCCATAAGATAGCTATAAGCATAGTGATGATTAGGGAAGTCATTATTCAACCTATCACACACCATTGACTCTAGCCTTTTTTCACTAGTATTAGATGAACTATCAATATTCAACTTAAAAGGATGACTAACAGGGTCCTGCCACCTAAAGTTTATGACTAAAGAAGGTTTAGGATATCTAGCATACCCCAACAAAGTAAAAAATTCAGAAGACTGCTCTTTAACTTTCCGAATTAAAAGAGATGGGTCAAAGGCTTTACCTTCATAAATAAGTAAGTTTTTCTCCTTCCAAAGGTTCCAAAAAACAAAAAGAATGACAAAGGACCAAGGTAAACCAAACCAGGGAGCAGGGTAAGCTTACCACAAAGTTTCTTACAAAGAGATCTCTAATCACTATGATAGACAATATCACAACCAAGAGAATGCCACATCTATTAGCTAAACCAACACCTAAAGAGAAAAATGTTCAACAGATTCTTCCTCTTGCATGCATCTAAGGCAGGTACTAGAAAGGTTCAAACCAATCTGACAAAGGAACTTATTAACAAGTAACCTATCATGCATGACTTTCCAAACCAAACATTTAATCTTAGGGTGAGTCTTCAACTTCTGAATCCAATCCCAATCCCTAACTTCTTCAGAGATAGCATTAGGAAGACATTTATTCATATAAGCAAGGGGTAATTTAAACTTACCTTGATCCATAAACATACAGGAAATTTTATAAATGGCATCAAGGTTAGGACTAACAAAAATCCTAGCAATTAATTTATCAATCTCAAGGGAGAAACAAAAGAAATAGACCTTTCATCTTGGCAAAAATTAGCAACCGAAAGATTTTTTTTCCTCCTTAAAAAAGGCCCCTCGGTCAGGTTTCTAAAGGGTAGAGGACCAAACCAGCTGTCAGACCAGAACCTAGTATTCAAACCATTCCCAATAATAGAACATGCATTTTTATGAACCTAATCCTAACTGTTTTTGACCTTTTTTCCAAAATGAGGAAGCACACCTCTTAAAAGGATTATTTTGGCACTTACTCCTCAGAACTTCCACCTAAGGTTGAGAATCACCCTTATAAATTTGCCAAGTAATCTTAGCAAGTTTACCATCATCAAGATCACGGGCAAAGTAGATGCCAAGACCCCTAAAAGCTTTAGGTTTGGTGAACGTATCCCAACTAACCAGATGAAATTTCCTATTATCAGGAGAGGAACCCCAAATAAAGTCTCTATTGATTCCATCAATGTGATTAGTAATGGAACTAGGAAGGGAGTTTAATTGTATGTAATAACTAGGAATAGAAGGAAGCAGACTTAGAAAGCACAATCCTACCAACAATTGAAAGGCAATCTCTTTTCTACCTATTAAGCCTCTTGTTCATTTTTTCAATAATGAACGCACATCTATCCTTAAACCACTTCCTAAAGGACATGGGAAAACCCAAATACTTTTCAAAGTGAAAAGTTTCTTGAAGACCAAGCTTCTCACAAACAACAGTTTTCATAGACACAGCGATGTTATCAAAAAATAAAATCTTAGATATATTGGTACTGACAACTTGACCAAAAATATTATAGAATTTGCTTAACACCTTAGCAATGGTATAAGCAGATCTAAAAACAGCCATAGCAAGCAAAATAATGTCATTCACAAAAAAAAAAAAAGATGAAAAAGAAGCATACCTTTCTTACTCATTTTTATTTTTTTTTTCAGTTGCCACTTTCATATTCCATACAAATTTTAAAAGTAAGGTACTCCAAGAAAATAATAAAAATGTAGGGAGAAAAATGGTCACCTTGCCTTATTACTCTTAAATGGATAATTTCTTTTAAGATTTCTCCATTAATCATAAAAGACATAGTATTGGAGGTGATACAAGGCATAATTAACTGAATAGTATACAAGGGAAAATAAAAAAATTCCAAGGCATTTTTTATAAAATGTCATTCAAGCCTATCATACATTTTGTCTACGTATAATATGACCATCTGTAAGCCTCTTTGCCCTTTTTTGTTTTGAAATAATGAATAAGCTCTAGCACCATGATAGCATTATCCATGGCTTTTTCCCAAGGAGTAAAAGCAGTTTACCAGGGGCCAATAATCCTGCCTAAATCTTTCCTAAGTTTATTGACAATAATCTTATAAACAATTTTATACTTAGAATTACAGAGACTTATGGGTCTAAAGTTCTTAATAGACTCAAGGTTGTCAGTCTTGGGAATGAAGGAAATAAGGCATTTGTTCCATTCAAGGAAAACAGACTCATCCTTAAAGATCTCTTTAATGTCTCTAACTAAAGAGTCTCTCACCATAGACCAAAACTTTTGGAAGAAAAATAAGTGATCAAGCCCAAAGACTTTATAAAGTTTCATGTCCTAAACAACAGAATGAATTTCCTCAACAAAAGGTACTACAACAATTTTATGCAAATGCAAATGGGAGATTCAAGTTTGACTTTGACTTTCCATAAAGGAAAACAATTACCAACAACATGAGAGGTAGAGAATAAATCAATGTAATGAGAGAGAAACAAAGTCTCAATAACCTCAGGAGTGTCAACCCAATTTCCTATATTATCTTTAGGCTTCAAAATCTTACTTCCCCTATGTCTAATAAGGGTAGAGGTCTGAAAAAAAATCTAGTATTCTTATCACTTTCAATAACCTAATCTATTCTAGCCGTCAACTTCCAAAGGTCTGCTTCTTGCTTTAACAAAGAACTATAAAAGTCAATAAGCTTATGTTCAAGTTTGACAAAAAAAGTTATTAGGGCAAGTATCTAAGGCTTTTTGAACTCCAATGAGCCTATGCAAAGTCTTTTTCTTATTAACAAAGATATTGTCAAACACCTCTTTATTTTAACCTTTCAGGGTCTCAGCTAAGCACATGAGCTTATCAAAGACAGAACCATTAGGCAACCAAGAATTAGCAATCAAAGTATGAGACTCAACATGCTAAAACCAACATAACTCAAATCTAAAAGGCTTACTACCAAACATAGGATACTGGCAAAAGAGATCAACAAGTAAAGGAAAGTGATTAGAGTTAATACTGGCAAGATGAAATATAGTAGCTTCCAAAAACATATTCCTCCAACCAACATTAGCAAAGGCTCTATCCAACCTCTCACTGATAGTTTTACTACCCAACTGTTTGTTAGTCCAAGTAAACTCGTTTTCCCTTAAAACTTAAATCCAACAAATTGCAATCATTCATGCAGTCATAAAATCACCAAACTTATTAGAGACATTCAGTAACTCATTAAAATCACTAGCCACTATCCAAGGACCATCAAAGTTGTTATGAACAAGTCTCAGCTTATCCTAAAAACTATGCCTAACAAGAAATTTTGTGCTTACATAAACAACCGAAATAAGCCAAATAGGAGAAGGATTAGGAAAATTTTAAATCTAGACCGTAGCATAAATAGCCTGAATTTTGTGAGATGTTATGCTGATCATTACTTTGGATTTATCCCATAAAAGCCAAATACTGCTAGAAAATCTGTTAGAATTAATCTTGTAAACTCCATCGAACCCAAGAGTAGTGCTAGCATCTTGAGCCATACCACCAACAAGCCAAGTTTCAAATATCCCTAGAATTATCGGGCAATGACACCGAATCAAGTCCAAAACCATTGGTTTGAATGAGACCTTCCCAACCCCTCCACAATTGCAAACTAAGATCTTTATATCAAAGTTATTTGGTAGTTTGCCTCCCAGTTGCTACTCCACTAAGCTCTGGATTATAAGGGCTCTTGTTTGTTCCTCAACCCATATTACCATGTCTCCGCTCTTATGCCAGTGTGGTAGAATAGCAATCTTATTCCATTGGACATCTATTTACACTATCTCTTTCTATAGAATGTGAATTGAGATTTTTTAGGTCTCCTTCTCCCCCATAAACAATTTGCAAAACTGGAAGTTGTTGTCAAACTTCATATGTAGGGTTTTGGATATCTTGGTGAACGATGATGGATTCGGCCAAATAGTTTCCACTAGTATGTTGTCTGCTCGATTGATTACATTGCACATAACTGATTGATAAATTCTTTCTCTCTATGTCTCATTGCTCTTCATTCTTCCATGGGGATTTGTATTAGAATCTCTGAGCGTATGTGATCTTTGAATTTTGAGGGATGGTAATTTTTCAGTACCAGAAGTATATTGTTCCAACTTTCCTTTATCATTTCCTCCGTCTACATGAAGATATGGCTCGGGTCCGCACAAAGCGATATCTTCATCGCTTCATCTAGTAGCAAAAAATCCTTTCCAAGCCTCAGATAGGCATCTAAATTTGGATCTTGAAGGATTGATATAGCACTAGTTCCATAAGCTAGGCCTTCATTTCGATTAGACGAAGGATGCAAAGAAAAAGAAGCTGAAGAAACCCTAGAATGTGAAGACAAAGAATAAGAACCTTTAGTATGCTTGCCTTTGTTTAAATTGACGGCACTTGGTCATGGGCTTAGTGGAAGAACTAGGCCTAACTTCCTCATCTTTACTAGAATTACCAGCCCTGAAAACAAATAGACAATTGGTTCTAGGTTTCCAATCTTGTGGTCTAATTATGATTTGGGCCTGGGCTTTCAAATGGCTATTAGCATTCATTTGACTACTGGCCTTCAAATGACCATTTGGGAGTTTTTTTATGTACCCGAGACCCGTTAGCTGTCCCATCATTCCTGTTGGAAAACCCTCCACGACTAGTAGCTCTAGCAGCAAAATGAGCTTTTCTGGTGAAAAAAGTTTTTAAACTCTGTCTTCTCTTCTGTTGAACCTCTAACCACGATCCATAGAGATCATCGTCATTTTATTTTTCTTCCTCTCCTAATTAGCTAAACTTTATGCAACCATTGATATGGGAAGAAATTGATCCTGGGGAATAATTCTCAAATTGTTTGCCCTTTGTTTCTTCACAATTATCCAATAAATGTCCAATGTAGCCACAATTGTAGTATAGAGCAATCACCCCCTCGTAAACAACTTGCTAAATAATTGAGCCCACTTTAATTTTTGTAACTAAAGGTTTATCCAAATCAACCTTGATACAAAGACGAGTATACTGCCCTCAACTTCTTTTCTCAATATTCCTATCTATTCAAAGCAACATACCCAAGTAATTACCAACGTCACACAGGATTTCTTCCTCATAAAAGTCTAGAGGGAGCTTCAACAATCTAGCCCAAACAACTGTTATGGTAATCTTTGCTAGCTCTATTCTAAACGCTTACTCCCAAGGCCTTACAATAACATAATAAGGACTTACAAACTAGGGACCATAAAATAAGCCCTCTTATAATCTTCATAATAAGTAAACTTGAAAAATAAAAAACATCCCCCTGATCAATACAAGACATGTCTCCTTTAAGTTTCCAATGATTTTTCAACTAAAGGTGAAAAAAGCCATAACCCACATTCTTCTAAAAAACTTTTGCAATCACAGATTATTTCCAGCTTGCTTTGATTCATGCCCACATTTCCTTGGAAATTTTAATAGTGGGAATGCCATCTTCAAACTACAAATCATCCTCAATAACAGCCTCATTAGACTCTAGGAATAAAGCATCAGTACCATGCCCTTCATTTTGATCCATGAGTATGGCTTTATAAGAAGACACTCTACAATAACTGCTCCTAATTGAGAATAAGCATTTGTAACCTCAGAGTTATCACCTTTAATTCGTTTAGTACCCCTCATTTCCCCCATCTAGCAGAGTTTTCGGATCACTTGTACCAACACCATTTTTTGGGAATTCAGGTTCCCCTGTCAGTCTTGTCCCCTTAGGGCAAGTTAATTTCACTCGTCTAACCACCGTGTGGCAAAAAAAGGTCAACCGCTAAATACGCAAGAGGAAAGACAACAACGGAGACTTTCTTTTACTAGACTTTCTCTAACTAACAACAAGTTGACACAATACTCTTTGTAACTTTTAAGATCAAACCGCGATTAATAAAATAATTAAAGATATTTCCAGGAGTTCTCAGTTTGCAACTTCCAATATCAAACCGTTGTCTTCCCTTGCTCCGATCGACCACTGATTACCGCTGTCTGTGCCTAACGTCGTCAAATGCTCTGGCCTCACCTTGTTCTCCATCAACCCTCTAGCACTTCGTTATCTCCAACCCGAACCCTAGGTTCGGGTGACCTTCTAATATCCTTGTCGCCTAAGAGATCAGCATCATCAAAGTCTTGCAAACAAGTGACAAAGTAAGAGTCAGCCATGCATACGAATCGGATTTTGCTTCAGCTAACTTGATCAGTCAGTCATCGAAGAAGTTAAGAAGCTCTTTGACTAGGATGTTGATCCCAGCCAAATCTTATATGGCTAGAGGGAAGCCACGTGAGCTTCATTTTAACGGCATTAGGTAAATCGGTCTGACTCAGAAACATCAGTGATTTTTTTTTTTTTTGTAAAAAAAAAAAACATTTGTAGCTGATTGGGCTACGTTGTAAACATTAGTGGGTTTTTTGTTATTTTTGCCTTCTCATTACTATGATATGAAAATTAAGAAAAATGTAAAATTTTACATATTATTACCAATTTTATCATTCATTTTTAAACATAAATCCATAAAAGTGAAAAATGAATACTGAAATAATAATTTGAAGAATAATATAATGAAACAATTTACTAAATATTTAAGATGACTTAAAATAATAATTATTGTAAAGAATGTGACCGTCAGTAATTTTCTAGCAGATATTTACAGATTCCCAATCAACGCCCCAGTTTAAAGTTTACATAGCCCAATTCCTTGGCCTCATAGAACACTGTTTTCCTTCTTTGAATGAACTAAAATGGAGAATCAAGCATCTTTCGTCAGAAAGCCGCCAACTTTCAAAGGCATAGGACCTCTTCCTTAGTCCCATTGCTAATTCCCCCAACCTCAGCTACATCAGACCTCCTCACACTTCCTCAGTAACCCAAAAAACAACAGAAACGACACAGACCAACAAAAGCAGAAGAATGTACATCAACCAACTTGAAACATCACATACACGTGAGGCATGACGAAACTGCAATTGGATGACAAAAGCCTCGGTGTCATAAAAAACCCGTGCGCTGAGCACACTAAAATGAGAATGTCACTTCTCGATGGGTTGATCATACTGAACTAAATCCGTGCCTGAAGCAGACCTGGATGCAGCGTGCAGGGATTGGTGGAACACCAACTACTTTACAGCTTGTGCCATCTGTGAGAATCATGGACAAAATATATCTAAAAAAATATAAGTTCGATAAGTTCGGTGCCTCCCTTCAATTCACTGGAACGTTCAATGTTTCATGCACCACTATCACTGTGATCACCATGGAAAAGTGGAGATTCTAATCACCCACATGCAGCGAAGAGGATTGTGACTCATCTGAACAGAACTCCTTCCATTCCGAGTTGGTCCACAATTGTAGATCATCACAACCATCTCATGAACTCATTGTTCGTAATAATCTGTGCTGTGCAGGGTGATTAAATGTTCTTCTTCCACACTTTTAAGAGAATCCCCATTGATGTACCATGTTACGGTGCCTGCAATTAAATGCTTAATCAGAAGTTTAGGAAAAAAGTGCCAATGAGATGGTAATGTGCTTGATTTATTAAGTTTGACCATTTCTCACACTTTCCACATGGTTAGTTAGCAGCTACCTCAAAAGAAAGGGTATTATACTACTAACAACTTTTCATAAAGATATTGATTATACCACTGACAGGAACAGTAGCTATTCTGCTACTTTTCATGTAAAATCGATCATAAAAGAAAAACTCTTATCACTAATAAGATTGGTCAAAGCTTGAAATATTTATTTCATTTGTATGGTCAGAAGTTAACTTGGTGGAGTTCATAGCAATTCAGTTCCAAACTACAACAGGAAACCAGGATAGCGAATGATTGCCGATGAATGAAGTTCACAATTCTAGCCCTGTTGGTCAATATTTGTTACCAAGAATTAGCACCAGAGTCCTTACCAAGCAACTTTCTCCTACAGGAAGAGAATAAACCAAGAACAGGGAAACAATGCAGGCACATTCAACTACATACCTACTGGAGGAGAAGATTCCTGTTTTGTTGAATGAAGTATGATTGTCCCAGAAAGCACCGTGATGAACCCACAAATCTCAGAAGCTATACTACTCACATTTTGTCCAGATACATCCTGTTAAAAGAACAAACAGAATTTATGAAATTTCAGATCCACTGGAAATTATGAACAAAAATATCAAGTAAAAATAGAAACAGAAAATTTATAGATAAAGCAAGCAATACATCACCTTAAACATTATTGCACTGGCAACGATTGTCAGAGTTGTGAACATAACATAATATACAGGGGAGACAATAGCTGCATTAAATGTGTCCAAGGCCTGGAACAACAAGAAGGAATTTTTTGTGACTACTAACATGTATGCTTCTGTATGAATATGCATGTCCAGTTTCTTTTTTTTCCCCCTAAATGGAAAAGAACTGTGCTTGCTCATGAATTCCAACACCATCTTTCATCAATATGGTAATAATATTCACAAGTGTACCAACAGGTTGAACCTGATAAGAACTCACTCTGTTAAGATAATTTAACTGAGTGACGACACAGATTACAGCGACTGTAAGGAAAAACCAAGTCTGCGGATAAGCTATCTGGCTTATTCCCTCCAGCGTCAGTTTTATAGCAATGCCAATTGCCTTTATACTTACAACCTGTGACAGAGCCAAATAAATTCCATAAGAAGATCAAAATAAATGGCACAGCACTAAAAAGGGTATCGAGACATGCCACAGGAAATTTCCAAACAAACAAAAAAAGTAGATGTAGTTACCGTTAAAGAACCCATCAATGAACATATTCCCAAATACACAAGTATGTTGGTCTGCCCATAACGTGGTTCAAAGTGCAAAACCAAAGCCAAAACTGTTGAAAGTGAAGCTGCCACATAAATTAGAAACGCTGCCCAATAAAGCACCAACAATACACTTAGTAACAGCCAAGTCTAGCAGAAATTAATAACAAGGGCCACTGAATATGAAGGGAAGTGCCAGACCAGGTTGAGTTGCCATATTCCATATTTCTTGAACAGAATTCAGGGTATGCTCTTGAGGTGCATGGATTACAATAACTACTGATCCAACAATGCAGGAAACACATCCAACAATACCCATCTTCTGAATTCGTTCATTCAGTATAAAATGCGCCAGAGCAGCACTGCTCCACCAATCCAACAAGGCATTAATGTTATTAAACTGAAAAAGGTGCAAGCATATAACTAAGTAACAGGGCCTCAATTACCTGACAATTATACTAAGAGCTCCAAGGGGGGTGACCAAAAGGGCAGGAGCATAAATATATGCCACGAAATTTGCAACCTCTCCAGCAATCACTGTTCCCATGGAAGTCAAACGAACAATCAAGTCAAGGAGGATCTTTAATGTTTTCAAGAATAAAATGTGGTTACGAAGACTAATTCTGGGCTTTCTACCTACTTGTTACCATGCCTGCCCACCATAGTGGCTCCAGCAGATAAGTGTAACTTCCAGTTCCTATACCGTTCGGCAAACAGGAAGATCAAATACAACATCAGGCTCAAATAAAACATAAGCCGAAGGATCTTCATGCGTTCTCCTGACCTAAATAACAGGATATGCTTTTCGAATAACAAAAGCATCAAGATACAAAGACACTGCAATACGTCTACAATTTGGATATATTAATTCAAGACGGAAGGATCAACGAGGGAAGAAAAAAAGCTAGAATCTTTCAAATCAGCCGTGAAAAAGTACACTAAAAGCATCTCTCTGGTTAAAGGGAAAATACCATCTTCCTTTTCATTTTTCTACTTTCTTTCTGCGGGACAATTCAAAGTCCTTTCTCCCTACCCACCGGCCACAGCAAGTTTGTAGCATGTACTTGCATTGCTCACTTAAACACACATCTAGAGAAATTTTCAGTTGCTATATAAAAAAATTAAAATCATTTTTATTGCCCTCAGTTTCCCCATTAGTCAGCCTTAACTAGTTCGAGTCACTTATCATTGCTGAATGTTGGCCTCAATTCCTATTCCAATTGATAGTTGCCATTCAGTTTCGCTCTCTTCGATCAAATTAAAATCTTACTTATCAACAGCAGGTCCAACGTCCGAGCAATACGAATCAAGCTAAACCAGATCATGCCACTTGAATCATTCAAGAAAAAATAAATTAAGAGGAGTGAGACATGAAGCATACCAGCGCGAGTACCGGCCGCTCCTGCACGCTTCAATCCTTTCTTCTTCAAGATGAAACTGGATCCAATGAAGGCACTCGACGCCACCGCCAAAATAACTCCCTTGGAATTGTCTGACAAACCCATTCCTAGAAATCAGAAAAGCAAGCTACACTCTTTCGTCGTCGGCTACGTGAATCACGCAGGTGGTCAGCGTCGGAAGGCCGCCAAAACGATCTCGAATGCCGTCGGAGAAGCAGAAGCCGAAGCGAGATCAGCAGGCTGCGCAACGCCGCGTTTCATCTGCTATTATTTGAAGGAAAGCGGAGCAGAGGGAAGAAAATTGCTAGAACCTCTCTCCGTCAAAACTGTTCCTTCCAGTTGGAGAGTCCGTCGTCTTGTCGGAAACTTCGCATTTTCTGAATACAAAATCGCCTGCATCGCGACTAACGCCACTGCCCGTACGAGTCGTTTTCGTAAACTTGTCTCCACGTGGCAGGAGGTGACAGGCACATTTTGATTGGTTGTTGCTGGTTTACTTAAATGACAAAAATACCCTCCGGCGACGTGATTCCTCCAGCGAAAGACGTTGCTGGTGGAACTGTTTACGCAAGAGCCGGTTTATTACACGGTTACGTAACGATCTGGAAGTCAGTAAAAAATGAATTTAACGATTTTCGATATTGTATAACAAAACAAATAAAAATAAAAATGAGTTTGATCCTCTTTGTAAGATTCCAACCTCGTCAGTACCTAAGTTATTATTTTTTTTATTTTGATACGCATAATATATTACGTTACAAATTATACAATATTTGGAGAAGAAAAATATGAGAAATCCAATTCAATATGAGTAAGTTTTTGCTTCCAATTCCAAAGAGGCTTTAACCGTGACACTAATGTTCGGATGCAACTATGGTTTGTATTTAAAATTTGCCATTGAAGTGAGCCTTCAATTATTAAACCTGAGACTGCCTCACCGTTGAAAAGAGTTTGAATTCAAGGGTTTTTATACTTGGTGTTTATAGATTACCAGTCCAAGTATAATTTGTTCAGTAAAATTATATGAGGTTTTATCAAAAAAAAAATAATTGGGTTTTTCTTTAAAAGTATACCTGATTAATAGTTGTATAAATTTTAGAAAATGAACAACAGGTCAAAGGTTGGTGAAGTTGCATGCTTTTGGACCATGTCAAAAAGGTACTTCTACTAAGCAGCTTTTGAGCACCAAATGGCAACCCCCCTCCCCCAATACTTCAAAGCTGAATACAAATGGCTCTTATCTGAAAGAGTCTAACAAAGCGGGGGCAGAAGGTGTCATCAGGGATTATATATGAAGGTAATTTTGTTGCAGGTTTCTCCCACCATTTAGGTAATGTAGGGAGTGTGTTTGTTGAGTTTTGGGCCTTTGGCTGAAGGCCTGAAACTAGCAGAGCACATGCATCTCTTTTCCTCCTGAAATAAAGTTGGATTCAACGTACTAGTTGCACCAATTCTGTTCTGATTCCCTTGTTTAATTTATGTAGGAACATGCTGCAGAAGAACAATCTCAGGAAGCCGAAGCATGTTTATTGGGAAGCTAACTCAGTAGCGGGCCAGCAGGCCAAGAAGGGAGCTAATGGAAATGGAGAGGGCTCTATTGTTTTTTGGAAATGTCTTATTTTGAACAAAATGATGTCTACTTTCCTAAGATTATGTGCTGCCGTGCTACTAAACCGGGCTAGTTGTTAACTATTAGGCCGTACAACTTTATTTATTTAATGCATTCCTATTTTCCGAAAAAAAATTCTGAAACCAAAAGCGCGTGCTTTAGGTTGAGGGCTGACATGAATTATATGCCTCGTGCCCTTTCACAGATAGCAAAGACAAAAAAATGTTAAACTTACTGACACTTTTACAAAATTTTATTGAATAATGTCGTAACAAAATAATTGGATTTAGATTTTTTCGTATAATCTACTCAAATTGAAGTTGTCCATTGAGTAGTACTCTCTCCGTACTAAAGAAGATACAACATATTTATTTTGGACCATAAAAAAACTTAGTAACATTTTCATACTTTACCATATTACCCTTAAAATATCATCTCAATATCCAATTTTTTCATTTTCTTTAATTTACGTGTAAAAGATGAAAAGTAAAAGTGAAAGTAACACATATTTTTTGTTTTTTATTTTTCACATCAAATTCAAATATCCAAAATATAACAAAGGGAGTAAGTACAATTCAACATATTTTAGTAAAAGAAAATTTTGTAAAACACGTTAGCATATGTTTTTCTTTTTTTGGGTACATTGACGAGTAAGGAAAAGCAAAAACAAAAAAAAAAAAAAAACAAGGTTAGTGGTGCACAAAGGCCACACCCAAGGCATCATCCACCAAGAGCTGCCCAATATCTGAAAGTGGGTCTTGTAACATTCTGACTCCAACTTCCACTGTGAACCCCAAAGCTGCTAAATGGTTAGCACAGCAGTTCTCCTTATAGAATAAAAGATCAATCTGATTGACATGCAACTCAAGTATTAATGCACGACAATCTTGCACAATGGCTCCAAGAGGGTGAGATGAGGCATTAGCATATGTTGTACTACTTAGGAACGATTAAGGGAAACATGTGAGGGCAATGTTTTACATTAAACTAATGGTATGAATTATAGAAAAGTTGTGAAAGAAAGGTGACTGAATTTAATATTTTGCATGAGATAATTTTTAAAAGGCAGAAATAACAAAAAAACCACCAATGTTTACAAGGCAGCCCAATTAGGCAGATTGAATCAGCCCACTAATGACTAGTGTTTTTTTTTTGTCAAATAAATCATTGGCGTTTTTAAGTCAGATCAATTTACCCACTGCAATTAAAATAATGCCCAGGGGAAATGACATTAAATTTGATCGGAGAAGTCACATTTCGGTCAAAGATCCCCGCGCTTTCTCCAAGGACGGCAGATCAATGTAATCAATGCAAATCAACTCCTCAATTTGCTGATCTCTCTTTTTACCTTCTCTTCATACTGAAAGTAACAAAAAATCGGCACTTTGATTACCAATCCCTTGCACATCTATTCAACTAAGAAACTTCGAGCCCCGAGATCAATGATAAGATATAAGGCATATGAAGCGGACTCACCGATTGAATTAGCCGAAGCGAAATCCAATTTTGCAAACAAGGATATCAGAGATCCGCTCGGACCTAGGGTTGGGGCCAAAGCAAGGGAAGGGCCAATGGCCATGGCGTTGTGGATTGGGAGCGCTAGAGGATAGCAAGGTTGCCGAAAGAGAACAAGGTAAGGCCAAAGCCAACGAAGGGCGCGTCGCAAATTGAGAACACTAGAGGAGAGTAGGGTAGGGACAGTGGCATGGGCTTGAGCCGATGGTTTATCCTATTATCTTTGGCAATGCTTCGGCCATGATTGAAATCAGAATTTTGAATGCTCTTCATTCTATTGTGCATCAACAATTTCTATTCACTCTTACCAGCCAAAGAGGAACTTGCAGATTTGTAACCCTACTTCTTCACTCAATTTTGACTTGGTCTTCAATCATCCTTTCCTTAAATTCAAAGTTCATCCACGACAACCATCTATTTGGTCTTTTTTAAAAGCTACATCAGCCTTCTACTGATGGAATATGCTTTATTTTGAACTAAATATTCGCTCAGTTAATGATCAGTGGGCTATTTCGCCTATTTTTAAAAGATAAGTAATTTATTTTGCCGAAAAAATATTAGTGATCGATTTGGGCCAAACAAGTAACATTAATGGTTTTTTTTATTAATTTAGCCTTTTAAAAATCACCCAAAGATTTCAGTGAAAATGCAATTTGTCATGTTTGGTTTCAATAACCTATATTTTGCCTATTGAAGTTGCACTATCATTGGTAGTGGTGAAGGAGAAAAATATATTTTCTATTTAGTTGACAAAATTTTATAATTTATATTAAATTCTTATTATGTAATTTAGATTTATAGATATAATGTACTCCAAGATAATTTAATTAAGAATTTATTAAGTTAATATCTTAAAAAAATAAATATCATTCTAAAGTAAAGTGAAATTTTTTTTTTTTGAATAAAATGAGATAAACTGTATTTTTTCATTTTTCAATTTTACTTTATGAATAGGAAGAGCAGGAGAAGCTCTCATCAGTTGTATGTAGGCATGACGAAAATTAAAATGTGATAAAATGGAAACTAAGATCTCATGTGACATTAGTATTATTGAAAAAACAATTTAAAAGTAACTTTTAACTCTTAATTTTAACGATTTAATCTCCATAGTTAGTAAATTATACAAAACTTTATCACTAATTACAAAATGCGCTCATAAACAAGCATAAACCTAAATCCTCTATCCCATTTTCCAACCACTACTTGAGTATGCTGATAATACGTCTGTTTTTATATACAAGATAAAAGGATAAAACTCATATATGGGGACCATATATTTTTCAATTGTCCTAAAAAATCTTTTCTTACTTCAATTGGTATAATTATAACGTCTCTTGACTCATATATTATATCTTATTTGAGTACTGTTGAAGATTGCCTCAACTTTGTTCTTAACCTTCATCCCACATGGGCTAGGAAACAAAGGCTTAATGCCTTAGCTCCATATTTCACCCTTCATCCCACATTGGCCATACATAGGGCCTTGGTGCCTTCAACTCCTTATATAAGGAGCTTAGTTGTGGCAATTAGAATTTGTCCCACAATCTAGTAAACACTTAGATTGTATTCTTCTTCTTTCTTAGTGAACTCTTTCTTCCGGCTTGCCGCCCGAGGTTTTTCCCCGATTTGGGGTTTTCCTCGTAAATTCTCGTGTCTCTTTTCTTTGTGCTTACATTCTAATTCCTAACAAACTGGTATCAGAGCCAAGGTTAGGTTAGTGATAGCTGCTTATAGTATGCTCTGTGGTTGCCCCTAATAGGCGGATCCTCCACATCAGAAATAAGTAGTTTATCAATTCATCTTGTGGTGTTGGGTACTATTCTCGTATACAGTTACTATTCCCGTATACGATCACTATTCCTGTATACGGTTACTATTCACATACTGTTTCTGTATACGAGTATTATTTCCGTATATAGATACTGTTCCCATATACGGTCACTATTCACGTGTACGGTTACTATTCACGTGAAATTGTCAGAGCTTATTTTTGCTCAGAAAGCTCGTTGCAGAGCTGTGATGGCTTCGACATCGACAAAGCTTGATATAGCACCACTCACGTATAGCACAAAGTTTTCAATTTGGAAAATCAAGATGAAAGCAATTCTCATAAGTCTTGATTTGGATGAGGCACTACTCAGGATGGAGAATATGTCTGGAACAGAGTAGGAGAAGGAGAGAAAGAATCTGAAGGCACTCGCTCAAATTCAGTTGCACTTATCAACGGAGATTCTTCAAGAGGTCAGTAAGGAGACAACTGCTGCTAGCTTATGGTTGAAGCTTGAATCGCTTCTTATGACAAAAAGTCCAGCAAGTCGCTTCTACGCTAAATCCAGGCTGTACTCGCATAAGCTGTCAGAAGGTAAGTCTATTAAATCATATCTTGAAGAATTCAGAGAGATCATCAATGATTTAGAAAATCTTGATGTTAAGACCGATGGTGAGGATTTGGCTATGCTTTTATTATATCATCTGCCAACATCATACAATAGTTTCCGTGATACCATGCTTTATGGAAAAGATACAATAACTTTAGATGAAGTTTGTTACAGTTTATTGTCAAGAGATAGAATGGACACTTCAAAGCGTGAGGAAAGCGGAGAAGGCTTGTATTCAAGAGGCAGATCAGTTGAAAGAAAGAATGATAGAGGATCATCTTCAAGGTCCAAGTCAAAACATCGGAATCTTTATTGCAACTATTGTAAGAAGAAAGGTCACATTAAGGATGATTGTCACAAATTAAAGAAGAAGAATCAAAATGGTGGAAATGGAGACAAGAACAAGCAAAGGCCACCAGATGAGGCTAGTATTGCCACCAATGAAGATAACTTTGCTTTAGTTGCTGAAAACTCATCTATAAACAGCACAGAAGCTCATATAACTGCACAAGCAGAAAGTAGCAGGAGTGGCGAATGGACCATGGATTCTGCTTGCTCATTCCATTTGACTCCCCATAAGGACTGGTTTTACACATATGAACCGGTCAATCGAGGAGTAGTCATGATGGGGAATGATAATGCATGTAGAATTGCAGGCATCGGTGACATCAAAATTCGAATGCATGATGGGATAGTGAGAACACTATCAAATGTTCGCCATGTCCCTGATGTGAGAAGAAATTTAATTTCTTTGAGTACATTGGAAGAAAATGGTTGTTCCTTTATTGGCAGGGATCGTTCGCTGAAAATCGTCAAAGGATCATTGGTAGTCATGAAAGGCCAGCGGAAAGGAAAGCTCTACATTTTGGATGGCAAGACCGTGGAAGGCCAATCTGCAGTTGCTGAATCATCTATGTCTGATGAGGAGGTGACAAAATTGTGGCACATGAGGCTAGGCCATATGAGTGAAAGAGGCATTTCTGAGCTGAGCAAAAGAGGACTACTCGGAGAACAAAAGGTCAGTAAGTTAGATTTCTGCGAACATTGCTTATTTGGAAAGCAAAAGAGAATCTCTTTTACTACTCCTGCAAAACATAACACTAAAGGAACTCTTGATTATATTCATGCTGATGTTTGGGGACCGTCTCGTGAGGCATCTCTTGGTGGAGCTCGTTACATGGTTACCTTCATTGATGATTTTTCAAGGAAGGTTTGGGCATATTTCTTGAAGCATAAGAATGAAGCCTTTGTCGTATTTAAGCAGTGGAAGACTCTGATCGAGAAGCAGACCGGGAAGCAGGTGAAACGGCTAAGGACAGATAATGGTTTGGAATTCTGTTCGGGAGAATTCAAACAATACTGCAATGATCAAGGTATTGTTCGCCATCTGACCGTTCCAGGGACTCCACAACAAAATGGTGTAGCAGAACGGATGAACAGAACCTTGTTGGAAAAGGCAAGATGCATGCTTTCAAACTCTAGATTGGGGAAGAAATTTTGGGCAGAGGCAGTCTCTACAGCTTGTTTTCTGGTAAACAGATCTCCTCATACTTTTATTGGTTTAAAAACACCTGAAGAAGTTTGGTCGGGCAGTCCGGCTAACTATAATGATCTTAAGATATTTGGATGTCCTGCTTATGCATATGTGAATGAAGGGAAGTTAGATCCTAGATCGATTAAATGTGTCTTTCTAGGATACACTACAGGAGTTAAAGGGTATAAATTATGGAATCCTCATACTTCCAAAGTTTTCACAGCCAGGAATGTTATGTTTGACGAGACATCCATGTTGCATCAAAAGGAGGAGTTGACTGTCGCTGATCCAAGCATTGAGAAGGAAAAGATTGGAAGCAAGGTGGAGCTCCAAATACATCCTGAAAGTCATGATCAGGATGTCAAGGATACACAAGTTGAGGTGGAGCAACAAGCCGCAACTGATGACATTCAGCCTTCTCATTCTATTGCTATCAATCGTCCCCGTCGTAGCAATCAAGGTATGCCTCGAAAGAGGTTAATTGAGGAAGCAGACTTTGTTGGGTTTGCTTTTGCAGCTGCTGAAGAGACAAAGAGTTGTTTTGAACCTGCAAATTATAAAGATGCAACTAACTGTCCAGATTCTTCTAAGTGGGTTATAGCTATGCAAGAAGAGATGGAATCGCTTCAAAAGAATGACACTTGGACACTAGCTAAACTACCCAAAGGTAAAAGAACTGTCAAGTGCAAGTGGGTGTTCAAGAAGAAAGAAGGAATTCCCGGAGTTAAAGAACCAAGGTATAAAGCTAGACTAGTTACAAAAGGCTTTAGCCAGGTACCGGGAGTTGACTTTAATGATATTTATTCTCCTGTTGTGAAGCATAGTTCTATCCGACTGTTTCTTGGTCTTGTTGCGTTAGATGATCTTGAGTTGGAGCAACTTGATGTTAAAACAGCTTTTCTGCATGGTGATTTAAAGGAAGAAATCTACATGGAGCAACCCGAAGGTTTTAAGGTCGAGGGGAAGGAGGACCATGTCTGCAAACTCCAGAAGTCATTATATGGCCTCAAACAATCACCTCGACAATGGTATAAATGCTTTGATATGTTTGCTTTGAATCTTGGTTTCAGGAGAAGCAGTTATGATTCATGTGTCTACATGAGACCAGTTGGAGATGGTTCATTCACATATTTACTGCTTTATGTGGATGACATGCTTATCGCAGCAAGGAGCAAGTCAGAAATTGCCAAGATTAAGGCGCAATTAAGTGCAGAATTTGATATGAAGGATTTAGGTGCAGCAAAACGCATCCTAGGCATGGAGATCAGGCGTGATCGCAAGGCAAGGAAGCTTTATCTTTCACAGGAGGGTTATGTACGCAAAGTTCTGGAGAGATTTGACATGAGCAAAGCCAAACCAGTTTCTACACCTCTTGCTGCACACTTCAAATTATCATCACATCAATGTTCGACAACAAATGAAGAAATTAAGAAGATGGAGAAAATACCATATGCAAGTGCTGTTGGGAGCATTATGTATGCAACGGTTTGCACGCGTCCCGACTTAGCACATGCAGTTAGCGTTGTGAGCCGTTACATGGCTAATCCAGGACAAGAGCATTGGCAAGCAGTAAAATGGATATTAAGGTATCTAAAAGGTACAACTACGACTTGTCTTGAGTTTGGTGGTTCTAAAGCTGGATTGATTGGATATGTGGATTCTGACTACGCGGGTAATCTTGACACTCGACGATCCACATCAGGATACGTTTTTACATTCGGTGGTTGTGCTGTGAGCTGGAAGGCTTGCCTACAAGCAACAGTTGCTCTTTCAACTGCAGAAGCAGAGTATATGGCAATCACTGAAGCAACGAAGGAAGCAATTTGGCTTAGAAATATTTATACAGAGCTTACTCAAGATGATCGCAGGCTGGAGATATATTGTGATAGCCAAAGTGCTATTTTCTTGACAAGAGATAGTATGTTCCATGAGCGTACTAAACATATTGGGGTCAAATATCACTTTGTTCGTGAAATTGTTGAAAAAGGTGATATTGTGATCATGAAGGTTAGTACGCTGGATAATGCTGCTGATATGATGACAAAAACTCTTCCTGGATCTAAGTTCAAACATTGTTTGGACTTAGTAAATCTTATTTGTTGATTATCACTTATTTGGAGGTGGCTGTGAAGATCAGAGAAAAATGTTACAGATCAATTTGGTATGAAGGTGGAGTTTTGTTCATGTACAACAAAATTGATGCAAGGTGGAGATTGTTGAAGATTGCCTCAACTTTGTTCTTAACCTTCATCCCACATGGGCTAGGAAACAAAGGCTTAATGCCTTAGCTCCATATTTCACCCTTCATCCCACATTGGCCATACATAGGGCCTTGGTGCCTTCAACTCCTTATATAAGGAGCTTAGTTGTGGCAATTAGAATTTGTCCCACAATCTAGTAGACACTTAGATTGTATTCTTCTTCTTTCTTAGTGAACTCTTTCTTCCGGCTTGCCGCCCGAGGTTTTTCCCCGATTTGGGGTTTTCCTTGTAAATTCTCGTGTCTCTTTTCTTTGTGCTTACGTTCTGATTCCTAACAAGTACCTTCCATTAGTTTCTGCATTATGTTTAATAAAAAATCGTTGATGTTGTATTATAAGATGCTATAGTCAGACCAACGCTGCCACAACAACTTTCTCTTTAATTAGAATAGATGATCATATTGTAAAAGATTAAAATACGTCAAAATTAATTCAAACACGTAATTTTTGGTATTTGAAATGCATATCACACAAAATGATCGTGATTTTGTCTTGGTCATTGACTATTGATTGCCTTCGAAATACCAATACAAATATTCCTACTCAAATTTCAAACGAGCTCCATATTCACATTTGTCCTGCTACCCACGTGGTGTCTTCTTCTCGCAAACCATTTTGACAATTTTCTTTCAGAAAACGATTTCGATGATTTATTTTAATCACTTTTTTCTCTTGTTTTTTATTCTCATTTTCTGTTCTTCGATTCGATCTGATCAGGTATCTCGGTGCAATAATGATAAGAACATTTTCAGGTATTGATTTCTCGGATCTTTTGCACCCTCCTTTTCGGGTGGCGAAATTGTCAATTACTACCATTATCAGAGCCACCGTCCTTGAAATTCATTGATAGTTCTTGATTCCTAGAATGCAGGTCCAGTTCTTGATTTTTCTTGATCATTATTTAGTTGGGGATTTGATTAAGATGAGCGATTCGCTACCAGTGAAGCTACCGTTGAGCCGATAGTGTAACTACAGAATGACCGTAACAACGACGACAGCCTTACCTAATTGGAGCTCGATTCGTTGCTTCGCGCTTTGGGGCTAAAGTCTAGCCAGGACCAGCTGGAGTTGCTGATCCAGAAGGTAAATACCAGCAACAATGACTTACTCGAGTTTTTGGCATGAAGCTGGTGGCGCCGGAAAAGTCTACGACCTACAATGAGGAGCTGCTGAGGCAATAGGTTTGATCTGGGGTTTGGAGCGATAATTAGGGAAGAGGATGAAATTTTTCTTGACGTGCTTTTCAAATTTTTTGGCCCAAAGTTTCCTTTTATACAACATAGTCATCTATTATAATTAAAAGAAAATGATTTGAGGCAGCATGGGTGTGATCAAGCCTTCTTAGGGTGAGACATAAGAAACTTCTGTTGAAAATAACGGAGAAACTAAAGAAAATAACTCTAATAGGATGTAACATATGAGTTAGGAATTTTATAATACCACAAGTTGAGATAATAAATCAATTTAGAGCAACTACAAAAGCTAGGTGACCATATATAAACTTTACCTATAGTAAAACAAGATAAACCATGTGGTAAGAGAATTTGGTGCTACAAAAATTGGGAGTAAACTCATCTGGGAAAGAGAATTTTAAAAATAAATTATCAGTGATTATTCATTTAACTTGTGTGGTTCTATTTGATATTAATGTCAATGATTAGTGTTAAAATTTTAAAAAAGTTATGCTGGGGAGGCTTTTAGTTTTTAGTTTTAATAGTTTTATCTTCACTATTAAAAATTTATCTAAAACTTTAATATTAATCAAAAAAGCTATTCCTATTATGACATAATTTCAAGACCACAGTGTGAGTCATGAAATTTTAAACTCCCCTATCCCAAAACTTTTGTCCCATTTATTTTCAGCAATTAATCTAAGATTTTTTATTGTCTACTTTTAATATATAATTTTTAATTTTTTTAACAAATAATAATATAAATAAATTCAAGTCAAAATACAACAAAAAGTCAAATAAAGTAAAAGTTTTGGTACAAAGTGAGTAGAAAAATGATAACTTTCTTAGAAAAAGTAATCAAGTGATTATTAATTAGATAGAATATTATTTTTTAAATGATATTAATTTTAGAAAAAAAAACCAACTAAATTGAAAATAATTTTTTATGGGAAAGCTTGGCATGCGTCTTTACAGTATGGACACTGCAATATGGACAGTTTTACATATTAATGTAACAACTTTTAACACTTCATTACCATTCACTGCAGGAATAACTACAACGTAAAATAGCCAACCTGTTGCACACGCGGCGGGATCATATAAATATTCATTTGTGAACCTGCATTTATGTGATGTCCTAAAAGCATTTTGCGACGCTTGCTATAATGGTGAAATGTGATGATGCTGAATCACAACGTATTGGGCAGGCTCCAGTGGCATAGGCATACAAATATCTTGATAGGCCCAGATTTCTAAAGTAACCCTAATTACTTTACTGCCACTCATCGTTTGGTATCATCAGCTTTATTTATAACGACAACGTTCCGTTGAAGATGAGAGGGATCGTGGCTTATGTCATAATCTCCATCGGCCGCGGCGTACAAAGACATTTGTCTTCACTGTTTGTCCTCTCCAACAATTTTTCCGCCTATATAGCAAAGATTACGGATCAACTACTAATGTCTCCAATTCACCTACTAACATTTTTTTAGACCAAATAAATCATTAATATTTTTTGTTTGACCCAATTCGCCCTCTCACACTAAAATTGATCAGGCGATGTTGATTGAAAAATTTTATATCAGATTATTACTATATTGACCGCCTTTTTGACTATTTTCGCTGACTCAACTTGATATAAGATGAGAAGATTTATGGTGTAGTTGTTCAAGTAACATTCATCCATACTATAATTTGAAACTCTTACTACATCTGGTATAAGCAGATTCACAGATCCTTTTATGTGGGAATCAGTAATACAACATGGCTTTCTTGGCATCATTGGGCAAATTAATGATCATTAGGAACAGTCGAGGGCTTTGGGAGGCAGATGATGGCTAGGATTGAGAGAGCACATAAGACCTGAAGCGATTCAAAGATTCCATGGGACCCATGTCTCAATATTGATAATGACGAAATCATAGCCAAAGATGGAAACGATCTTGGCTATAGTGGCACTAGGTGTTAACCAATTAAGGTTAGGGATTTGAGGAGAGAAGCAAATATGGGATTGGGACGAGTGAAGGACAAAGATAAGGATTTCAATTTGTGGAAGAGGTGAAAACATATTCTAAGGATGGAACTGGTACTGGCAAAGTGGGTTAGGGTGGCCATTGAGAACCTCCTTTAATGGAATATTCTTTATTTTCAGTAGTATATTTGCTGTTTTAACAACTAATGGTCTATTTGGGCTATTTTTAAAACATTAGTGGTCCATTTAGCCTAGAAAAAACATTAGCTGGGGTTTAACCAAAAGCTTCAATGGTTACTCTACTACTTCTAACATTTAATCCCGCTTAACCTTTTTTATACGATCAAAGAAGGCACAATTAAGGAAGGCAATGGCCCATTGAAGGTTTCTAGTGGACCAATGACAAGGAAGAAAGCTAAGGAGCTCTTAAGTGCACTACAAGCCTTTGTTTCAAGTTTCTTCATGGAGAATGGACATGGAATTTCGCAAGGAGCTGCTGGAACATGCAAGGAATCATATGGAGATGATGGCCAAGTTTCGATGTTGACAGATTGGCGATGTTCTAGTAGAAAAATCATATCTTGAACTAAACAGGTTAGAATTAAGTAATTCTTGATTCATTAGAAAGCTAACATCTGGAGCTACAAATCATATGAAGACCATGAAACCCAATTTGCACGTTAAGGAGGTCCAATTTAGCTTAAAAGTCGCGATTTGCGAGCCATCGCTGGTTCAGAAGCAGTTGCAGTATTTTGGGCATATCTTTGGCTTTAGATGTCCACTTTGTGTGGTTCAGGTGTCATTTCAAAGCTAAGAAAGAGATCTACAACTTTCATTCTTTTCATTTTGAGAAATATGGCTACATCAAGTTTGAATTTCAGCTTGAAGTTGAAGACACAAGCAAGAACCACATGAGAATACTGTTTTGGGGTTTTTATGGCTAATCTTGTGTTGTAACGTATTTTATTTTAATTTCTTGTTTATTTACATTATTTAGGATCTTATTTAGGCCATGGAAGTGATTCAGGTCACTTAGGATAAATGGAATTCACTGCACACCTTAAACATGTGTTAAAAGGGTGTAGGAATCCTACTTTGACTAAGTTTTCTTGAATCCTTTGTAACTAGGTTTCCTAGGTGACTTGGGCTGCGAATTTTGCTGAGTCTTTTATCCTAGTTTAGGCCTATAAATAGGCACATATTTTGGTTGTAAAAAACAGCCTTGACATGAAATAATATTGCTACTTTTGAGAGAATTTTTCTTTGGTTTTTTGTGGACTACCTTGGTGCACAAGTGTACTTGTATTCTTAGTGTTCTTATACTTCTCGTTTCTAGTCACAGGTTGATTAGGGGTAGAGGTCTTCAAATCCAGTCTCTTTGATGTCTTGTGGAGCTTGAAAAATATCTTGGGCGCATTTCATGGTCTTTATACCATTGAGGTTCGCATCACTTTTAGAAGTGAAAATTGTGTTTACTACCAATGTTGTTGCATAAGAAAAGGTTGTTGTATCAAAAACAACTAGTGAGCCCAAAAGTCTCCTAAAATTTTCAAGGAAAAGATAAAGCACTTACTTCTTTATGAAATATTAAAATTAATCTATCAAAAACCAACGAGATACATGTATGATTATATATTTTATTCAACTATTTCTAACCTTGTTAATTCACCGTGGTAGTCTGGATCCTTTCAAAACATTAATTTATCTTGTTCGTCATACTTTCAAATGTCAACCTACCATGGATGATGATGGAAATGCACATGTTGCACTTCACTTTCATTGGTACCAACTAATTTAGTTAAATCTTTTCAAGTTTTACTAAGTTACTCATAAAACTTGTCCGCATAATAATAGTTCTAGTATCTTATAAATATGGACCATAAAAGAATTGGTGGGTAAATTACACAATTGAATCCTAACATTTACTTATTGTTTCATTTTTAACCCCAACTTCCAACTTATATATTTTGTTTCTCTAATCTCATTAAAATGTTTCATTTTAAAAATTTATATGACAAAAGTCATTAATTTACACAAAAAACGCCATGCCAGCATATTATTATAAGAAAAATATTAATTTTAACCCTTAAAAACTCGTCTCCTCAACAAAAAGTTAAGTTCTTAAAACTTTGAAATAACAAAAAATCCTTAAAAGATCCTTGGACCATCTGGCCCCCATCTCGTCGGCCTCCCTCTCCGGCATCCTCTCCACAGTACCCAACCAGCCGCTCACTTCAAACAAGAAGCAAGCGGGAATCGTAGGCAAAGGAGCTACAAAATCGGGCCTCGATTCGAACAGCAAATCAACGACAAAATCGCGACGGCGAACAGAATTGCGACAACCGAGAGGGAGTGACGGAATGTCGCAATTCATCCTCCAGTTTCGTTTGGATTCATCCTCTGGTTTTGTCTGGATTCATCATTCCAATGCAAATTCAAACTCCGATCACAGCTTTTACGAAGCCCAGAAAACAAAAATGATGGATTTCCTTCTTTTGTCATTCTTCCTCCTCCTCATACTCTACCTCGTTGCTGGTCCTCGGCCCTTCAAAATCCCAATCCACAACTGCCACGTCTGCATCACCGGTGGTTCCAGTGACATTGCCCTCGCAATTGCCCACCGCATCGCCTCTGAGGGCACCCTGATCTCCCTCCTCGCCCGCTCCCTCAAGAAGCTCCAGGAGGCCCAGGATTCCATCCGCCAAGCCACCAGCGTCAACGCCCAGATCTTCTCAGCCAACGTCCGCATCTATGACTCCCTTTACAAAGCCGTCGCCAAGGCCAGACCCATCAACGTCCTTGTGGTCAACCAGGGGATTTTTGTGCCCCGCGAGCTAAAGAGGGAGGCCAGATCAGAGATTGAATCACAGGGCGAGAGGCAGTTGAACGAAGGTCAGAGGACGGAGGATGAGGGAGGCTGAACCGAGGTCGCGACAGCCTACGATTCCTCCTTGCTTCCTGTCTGAAGTGAGCGGCCAGCTGGGTCGTGGAGAGGAGGCCGGAGAGGGAGGTTGCTGAGATGGGACCCGTTGGTCCAAGGATCTTTTAAGATTTTTTTTTCCTTTTGTTAGATTTTAAGAATTTTTTATTTAAGGAAAAAAATTTTAAGGCTTAAAATTAACATTTTTCTTATAATACTATGCTAATGGAGTGTTTTTTGTTTGAACTAACGATCCAAAATAAAACATTTAATAAATTCATATAGACAAAACGTACAAGTTGGGGTTGAAATTAAAAATGAAACAATAATTAAATTGGAGGTTGGAATTAAGGGGGGAACAATAATTAAGGGTTATGATCCAATCGTGAAATTTACCCGAGACCTGACCAAAATCCAGATTTTTTCACGTCTCTGCATCGATCACAATCGGCACTCCACAGTCCACATCCACAATCACCAATACAGATATTTTAAGTGGTTGCACAATCACCTCTCGATAAACATTGTGATCGGCCACGGCTATCGAGCCCCCGAAAATTGACACTAACTCTGAAAGCTTGAAAAGATTTGGATAGGCAGTGTGCCCAAAGACTTGATGGAGGGATTTCAAACTTATTGGTGGCAAATTACTCTGGAAGAAAATAAGAAAAAGGTTTTTTTTTTTCCTTTGCGAAGCTCGGACAGCCAAGGCCACTAGCCCCATACTTTTTGGCCATTCCGTTGCTCCTTTTTATTTGTACCAGACACGGAGAAGAAAATATTGCCGAAATGGGGAAAAGGGAACCAATGGAATTGGAAGATGCCATAAATTAAACCGATCACATATAGAATTAATCAGCAGTAATTAGTACTCCTTCAGACTACTAGACTACTCTGGTGGTTTCATGTAGTTATAAATTAGAATGCCAATTTCACCCAAGAATTGCTAATACCATCTGCCGCTCAACAGTATTATGTTATCATCTTCAAAGTTCAAACATATCCGATATCAACAAAATTAACGGATAATTCATGAGAAAAAAGGGGGAATCTACTCACAAAATATAGTGGATAGAAACAAGAGAAGAGTTACGGAAAGCCTAATTTATTTATGGTATTGGTAGCTCAGTTTAAAACTACATCCAACGAGTCCTGCCTGCAGACCAGAATCACAAGAGAACTCAAATCACAACCCCAAACCAGTCACCACAATTAGACGATAAGAAAAGGCCAAAAGAAGACTCAAAAGGATGGAAATTAAAATTAAACCCAGGAGATAACACACCGCCAACAGCCCAGCCACACCGCCAACGCCACCAAGATACTAAAAGATATTTCGATCAAGAGAGCTGACCACAGTCGGCAACCACGACGGGCTTTGAGGTCCTCCCGGAGCTCGACCCCACCTTCTCTAAAGCCTTCACCACATCCATTCCCTCCACTACCCGTCCGAACACCACGTGCTTGCCATCCAGCCAAGAGGTCTCGGCGGTGCAGACGAAGAACTGAGATCCGTTAGTCCCAGGGCCAGCGTTAGCCATGGAGAGAATACCGGGGCCAGTGTGCTTCTTGATGAAATTCTCGTCCGCGAACTTGGCTCCGTAGATAGACTCGCCTCCGGTGCCGTTTCCGGCAGTGAAGTCTCCGCCCTGGCACATGAATCCAGGGATCACGCGGTGGAAGGAGGAGCCCTTGTAGTGGAGGGGCTTGCCGCTGCGGCCGACGCCTTTCTCACCAGTGCAGAGGGCGCGGAAGTTCTCCGCCGTCCGCGGTACGACATCGGCATAGAGCTCCATCACGATCCGGCCGGCTGGCTGCCCACCGATCGTCATGTCGAAGAAGACCTTGGGGTTTGGCGCCATTGTTCAGAATATGTGAAGTGAATACTGATCTTTGCTCTGGGAAATTTTTGTTACGCGTGATTAGGGTTTTGATGCGAACAGAGGAGTTTTATACAAGAGTGAAGCGTCTTGTTTATTTTGGGGAGGTGGATCTACACCGTGGGGACGGAACACGTGGAGAGATCCTAAAGGGCTTGGATAACTATAGTTAGGTCAAGGCCGCAACCATGGTTGGGTGAATTGGGATCCGATGCGCGTTTCTGTAGCTCGGTTTGGGCGAGCGGTATACCGTATATGCTTTGGTAATTTTTCCGTCGCTAAGCACCACGACGCCGTTTAACCTGCACTCGGACAGCGCCGAACAGCGCTAAGCTGCCAAGTTGGTGGTATTCTAATTGGCTTAAATACTCCACTGGTCCCTTAACTTGACCAACTCACACGAGTAGGTCCCTCAACCAAAAATCAGTTTAAGTAAGTCCTCAAAGTTGGCAAAATGAGCTAGCTAAGTCCCTAAAGCTAGTTAAAACGGCATGCATCCTCACATGAGATAATGCCGTCACTTCTCACAAGAAAAGATTTTGATGGATGAGCTATTTAGAGTAGCTGAAATGCACGAGGGTCTGATGAGCAATTTGTAACTGAGCCAAACATGAAAAATTTTGAGTCAGGATCATTGTTTGGTGGTTCTAGTGATGCTTCACCTATCGAAGTCTGTAATCTTTGCCAAACATGAAAATTTTGAGTTGGCATTTTCCTACCAAAGTTCATAATCTCTATAGCAACATCTGTCATCTCAATAACTGTGCTGCACCTAAACCCCAATCCCTTCCTTCTTTTCCTCCCTTTCTCTCTCTGAACTCTCCTCCTTCATCTCGTCCCACTCTCTCTCCAACTCCCGACTAGCTTCTTCGCCATCAGATGTCGGCGTCTTGGGTCTCTTCATTCGTCCCCTCCATTCTTCCATCGAGATCTCCAATATTTCTCTTGAACAAGTCAAGGCAAATTCTGGGAAATTATTTCTTAATGTTACCAGACCTAGGGTTTTGTTCTGCATCGACACGTCCATCAATCTTATGCTCAACTCTATTGCCAATCAATACGTGGAGTTCAAGACGCGAGTTCCATTGGCAATAAAAGCGACAAGCTCTGGAATGTGCCAGATTCGAGAGCCACGATATTAAAGGATTATAGTTTGGGATTGATCGGAAAGAATTAGCGTAAGCAGAGAATTTGTCTTCAATTTTGAATGAGGAACGATGGATGGCATTACCTCACATGGGACACATGGCAATCTAACTCACTTTAGAGACTAAATCATCATGTTTTGCCAAGTTTGGGGACTAACATATACCGATTCCTGATTGAGGGACCAACTCAATCAAGTTAGTCAAGTTAAGGGACCAGTGGAGCATTTAAGCCTAGTCTAATTATATTCCTGCGCGAGAGCAGGAGACTAGCCGAGTCAAGGCGACTGCCAATTTTCAAACCTCTAAAGTTGTTAAGGATAACAATTGAAATCTTTTTCAGGTTACATCACAGACATTAACCATGCCGCCTAGAAGCCACTTGTTCGTTCGAGCAGAACAGTGTCACCTTCTGCTTTCAGAAAATTTAAAACGTAATACATTTTCTTTAACATGACACTCCTTTCGTCTCGCGAGATTTACAACTTATTAGATTCTAGATTATCAAAATATTTTGAAACATTTTTTATATTTAATAAATTACTTTATCATAATACTTTTCAGATTACCATTTCAATATTTACTTTTCATTTTCTTCGATTTACTTATGACAAATTAGAATAGCAAAATTTTTTCATATTTTTCAATCATGTCTAATCCAAGTATTCCAAATATTTTAAGATGGATAGAGTATTTTTTTAAACAGCAATTACTAGTCTTTATTCCCCCACCCCCGGGGCCCACGATATCGGTTAAATACATATTCTTAAGCACAAGCCAACAGATACTAGTCTTGTAACTATAAACTGTAATAAAAAACTTGACCGGCTGTAATGGCATAGTATTAGCTGTTGGGATCAAATTCTAACATAGGGGTTTACTGGTTAGAATTCAATTCAAAACCACATTCATTTTGTCCTAAACTTCCATGATTTTCTAGAACGTCATGTCATACCAGTAGATATTAGACGCGTTCTGAAGAAGACAGTATCGGCAAGTGAACATCCACAAAAATAAAAAAGAAATCCCATCTTTCCACTGAACAAAAATCCTCTGATGCAGACGCCTACGGACGAGAAAAAGGAATGGCTCGGAGAAAATGCCAGAAATGCAACTCAAGATCAGCGCCCTAAAAGGATACGAGTACCTGCTAACATCACTGGCCTAAAACTCTATACAGCAACTGGCGATACTGTTGCGTTAAAGTAAACCAGGATAGAGGAGAGATGTTATCTGCTTCAGGGACTTCATTGATAGATTCAGAAAATCATGGCCCTCTGTCACTGGCAAAAATAACAAAACTAAGTTCGATATGAGACACTCAAAACAAGCAAATCTAGATGGATCAAAGGGACTGGTTCGGATGATCACCTTTTATCAACTGTTTGATTTGCTTTGGAAAGTCCTCTACACGTCCCAGCACAGGGCTAATTCCACAAATGTGTAAGACACAGAGCTCCAGATACAAGGCCATCTCCATTATCTGTAGCAGCAGCAGGCACACCTGCTGAACATCCGAATTCATCTGTTTTGATGCATGCTTCTCACATATTTCTGTCACTACAGCAGCAGCTTGATCCTGCATTCAGAATAAAAACACAGAAAACCAGCAGCCCAATGGCATTTAAGTTAAAACACACCCATATAAAACGCATCATCACCAGTACGATATTTCTACGCAGATAGAATCAGTAATGCCTGGCACTAATATGATACTACTATTTCACTAACAAATTCATTCTGCACATTTCAGCATTCCATCAATCCAAGACACCCATGTACTATTTCACTAACAAATGCATTCTGCACATTTCAGCATTCCATCAATCCAAGACAGCCACATACCTGCAAGCCATGTAAAATCTCGGGCATCGGCAGCTCAGGAAAATGAGCAATATCAATAAATCCCAACTCCTCTGCCCTTCTTGCAGCACCAGCTGCTTGCAGACAGAGAAACTTTAAAATAAGAAACGTCACTCTATATATCTGAATTGCAACTGAATCAGAGAAGTAAGTTCGAGTAAAATAATTGCTGTTTTCAATGGCTTGGCCTTTCGACACAAGTTCTGTTGTGGTTGCAGCTGAAGAAAACTTGGGCTTTAAAACACAACCAACAGGTGCAAGGGCAAACCAGCCATTTTTGCTATTTACAATAGATGGCCTGTTGCAAGAGTCAAATTCTTCTTTTGTCCTGGGGGGGCACAACAGAGGAGCAGCCCCAACAGGAGCTTCTCCAAAATGCTGAGAGCCCCTGCTAATAAATGCTAGTAGATGGATAGTCATCTCCCTCAATGTGGAGTCCATATCTTTCATGGCCTTAACCCACAAACTCCAATGCCTTGCTAGGGTGCACATCAGCATGAGAGTGTGCTCCAAATCTTTGAAAGAAGTGAGAGAAGTTAGACTTCTCGCACAAGGTCGTTTCTTATCATGATCACCAGTTGAGAAACCAGGATAACTGAGATAATGGGAAATAAGATGGACTTTCTCGGAGAAGAAGTATGATATGACATTCTCCACAAAATCAACACATAAAGAACTGTCTCCCAGAGAATGAATTACAGCTGTGACAACAGACAAGCCAAGTCCCCATATCTGCTGAGGCTTCTCAATTGTCTCTGACAACAATACACTATTTCCAGCATCAATAGCTGAAGATCGACCATCTGGAGAGTCAACAAATAAAACTCTAAGGGATGACAAAAGGCCAGCATCAACAAGCATCTCAGCACCCCCTCTCACATGTGCGAGGGTCAGAAAGAACTTCAGTATAATTGGTGCAAAGGCAATGGAATGTTTATCCTGGAGCTTCAGTACAATGTACTGTAAAGCGATATGCTTCTGTATGATTGGGAACCAGGTGTTAGGAGTCAGAAAACTTTGAAGTACGCGGTCAATAGCTGTTAGAGACAAGGTAGAACAATTTGGAACTGTTATACAGTTACACAGGTTTGGCAACAGACCAAGGCTTGCATTGGCAATATCAGCAAAGCTTTCAGCCAATTCTTTATTTTTCATATCACTTGCATGTGATTGTCGACTACTGGATTCCACTGCTAAAAGTATCAACATAAGCAAGAGCTTCATTGTTTCTTTTAATTTGTTTGACATGGGCCTGAGGTCACTCAATACTTTGAGACAAGAATGAGAAGTTTTCAAGATAAGCACACAGAGAGATGACAGCTTCTTCGGCATGGATCGCATGAGAAGTAGTAGTAGCTGTGCATCTGCAGCAAGGAAGTCTATGACATCTTCAGACGTCGTCAGCATGGGAGCCACAGAGTCTAACATGACATGGAAGCACTGACATATGTGATCGATGCATGAAACAGCAAGTGACTCAGGAATCTTGGAGAGATTATTGGCCCTTTTTGCTAGCGACTGCATTAACATGTAAATGGAAACAACACAATAAGCAAATCAATAGACTTCTGAGATATTACACAAATCACAAATCAGAAAACAAAAAAGTAGTGGGAAACATTGTTAGAACCAAGTCCCTGAAACACAAGGCAAAACCGTAACTTCCCAAGAAGCTCTCTGTTGTAGAAGAGGTTCTTGGGCTCTAGGGCTATGAAACATGCCCACCAATAAGATCTAACCACCAATAGCATGAAGAAGAAAAAGCAGAAATACACAAGAAGTCAGTGAGCCTGTGGAGTTATATAAATGCTATACTGAATGGGTCACCATGAGGCGGCCTTGCAGTTTTGTAGAATTTAATTAGATATCAGCAGCCAAATTAACTGCCCAACATAATCTATAATTCAAAAAAAAAAAAAAAATCAACTTTCTAAAAACTGAAAATTGCAACTATGGATCTTAATTATACATCACAAGAAACATAATCCAGAAACTCACATCACCCTCGTACACAGTCAAGGCAGATATTAGCGCTTTCAGTGCAGAAAGCCTGGAGTTTGCAATCAACACCATTGAGTTTGCTTCCTCCAAGCAAAACAGCAATGTTTCAGCAACAGCCTTAGACGCTTTCCACTCTGAATAATCCCATAAGTTTAGTCCCAAATCTGCTCGAATGCGTGATAAATCAAACAAGTGCACATCTTCAGTAATTTCAAAGAGGTCAACATTCTGTTCATACATCTGTAGAAAGTTTGATTCAACCAGAAATTGACAAAGTTCTTTGAATGGCCCAGGACCAATCTTACGGCCATCAAACTCTCCCTGAAGATGGTAGTAAAGGTCATTTATTATCAAAGCTTTCAGCTCCCTCCCTTCACTGCAAATAAAACCAGGAAAAATTAAAGAAAATATAAATTATATTGTACGGCATACTGATTTGTGTATACCTAAAACAAGCCTACATGTCCAACAAAACATGAACCTCTCATGTTTCAGGAAGAACAACAACTTGGTGAAAACATAAAGGCGGATTTAAGCACTTTACCTGTAACCACGCTGCAAATATTGTGCTGACAATTCTGAAAATGCAGGTTGACTGATCAGCTGTCAAAAGGAGATAGTCATCACCAATATTATTCATTGATGAAAGTTAACATGAAATCATAGAGGACGTTTCTGTCACTGGTGCTAATGAAATGAAAATACAGAAATGGATATTCAATAACCTTCTCAGACAAAAAGTGTATCTTCTCAAGCATTGATACTGACAAGCTCCCACAACTACCAGCTGCTAACTTCTCAATAATGTGCACTGTTAGCAAACTGAAAGCTACCTGCAAATAGGAGAATCTCTCAACGATAAAGATCATGAATAAACAACAAACAAAAGAACATCTCAAGAAGAAAGCAACAGTGCACAATTACATTGGTCCTGTAGTAAATTTTGTTTGAAAACCAATAACCAAAATCATTTCCACTTTCTATGCAAAAGAAATACCCCAGGATGGGACAGGTAAAAGGAGTGGTGGCAAGGACAGCACTTGTATTGCAAACAAGTCAGTGACCCAGGTATAAATTCCCATCATAGAGACAATTGCTTCTGCAAGCGGCATCATCTTGGGGAGGGTAAATGTGCTGGAAATGATTCACCAAATTGAAATTGTTCACTGGACACTCCACCACTATGCTTTAGTAGCTGCTCGAAATAATGCATAGTTCACAACCATGTGCTGCTTTAAAATTAAAGTACCTTTGTACGGTATAATATGTTGCTGTATTTACAGGAAGTGTATGACATCATCAGGTTTCCCAAGGTAGAGCTCTCACACCAACTAGAGAAAACATCTTCCAGATCATAACTAGTTGCAGCTTTTACAGCATTTGGAGCACTCTCAAGTCTGGCATTTGATTTTGTGTCTTCTTTTACTAGTGACTCAGCATGCAGCAATTTTTTCTTTATGAACATGTCACACGCCATTATCTCCAGCAGAGCTGATTGACATTGATATTTGTAGCCCAGCTGTAATGCCTCTTGCTCTGTCATCAATTCAAGCTCAGGACTCTCTAAGTTAGCCGTTTGAGAAACAGCATTTGATAACTGCTTCCAGAATTTCTCAGAATTTTTTAGACTCTCCAGAATAGCCATGTACCGAGCAGCCCCTTGCCACAATGCCTTCAGGAAGCTAAGTAAACTCAGCAGTATGCGTTGATTGCTGATGCAAGCCACAATTCACCCCAGTTTAAGCACGGACAAACATATCAGAACAAATCAAACCTTTAACAATAATTAGGGAAAAGAAAGCTGATGCATGCAAGACAGCAGAATGCTTGAGCAAACATACCTATGAATGAGACCATCAGAGCGTTCAACATATTGAAGAAAAACATATAGAAGACTAGTTTTCTCAGACTCTGATGCGCCAAGAGAAGTTCTGGCTGTTTGCTGCTTTGTCTGATCATCATTATCATCACTCAGTCGAGTTTCTGCAGCCTCATATATGCCAAATATAGCAACAATAAAAGCAGGCTGCAGAAAGATGAACATTTAGATGTGAGAAGCAAGAAGAAGATAGCTTCAAGAAAAGTTAGTGGGTCAAAAATCATAACACCATTGGCAAGCCAAATAAACTTAAGCTGTAAGGCAGGAAAATAATTGCAATAGAATATCAAATTGCGGCAAGCTAAAATAAGTCTGTCAAAATCCAGAAAAATTAACATATACAGAACTTCATGAAATTCTACAAGACATGCCACTTTGAACAGAAGGCTAAAAAAACATAGAGACCTAATTAAGTTGTGGAAGTAACATTACAGAAGTTGTGTTATGAACAAAAAATAATCCGAGTGAAAGAATGCCGAACTCAAGAAAGAGTCAAATATGGGGGCTCTGAAGCTCAATCAAATAAACAGAAAGGAAATGGAAGTTGGTTTCTGACTTTTCATTCACAAAAGATTTACCTTGAGGTTATACTGGAGGTTACCTGATAACGAGCTGCAGAAGCAAGTAAGCAGACAACTGCAACAAATAAATCTTCATTCACTTCTGATTCATGTAATATACGATGCATAGAAAACCCAATATCTGCAATCTGAGCCGAATTATTAACCAAATGAATTAGAAATAATATTTTTTTGTAAGCCATTCCAGAAGCTGCACTGCACAGGATCAAGGGCAGATTACCAACCTGTACATCATCCAGAGCAAAGAAAGCATTTGCAACTATATTTGGTTGTACAAGATCTGCCACAGTCAAGAGAATATATAACACTTTGGCAGCATTAACCTGGATTGCCTGCAGAGAGAAGTGACTTTTACTCAGTTATCAAACTCTAGTTAGATATTAGCCTGACAGCAGATGGAGATTCTTCCAAAAAGTTCACAACTTGTAACACGTCAGTTTGAATAATTCATGCAAAGATATTAATCAGGAAGCTACTAAAATTGAAAACTGATGCAAAATCAAGTACATCAGAGAGGTGCAGAGCAAGCATTTTCTCTTCGGGCCAGAGTTGGAACTAAAATGTAACATTTCATAGATATAAATGTACCTACATGTATAAAATTAGAGTGGAGTTAGGGGGGGTGGGCATCTCCCAGCCCCCTACTAGCTTCTCCTCTGACATCAAATATAAGTCTTAACAGTAATTAATACTCCCTCTATCACAAAAAGATAACAAGTATTCCTTTATGGGCTGTCCCAAAAATGACGAGTTGTCTCCCTTTTTGGAAAGTTTTGACATCTAATTTACCTCACTCTCCTCATTTAAGCTCTCTACACAAAACCCAAAAAAGAATCTTTGTTTTTCTAATCCTGATTTAAACTCTTACTACACAAAACCCAAGACAGATTTTTTTTTTTTTTAATTTTAACTTCAGGAGTAAAATGAAAAGAACAATATAAATTATACACATCTTAATCTCAGTGTCCAAAGAAACACATCATCCAAATTGGGATGGAGGGAGTAAGATAAAAAGGCATTGCAGTACCATCAAGCATTTAACAAAGCCAAAAAGGAATAGAACAATTAAGATTTAGGTTGCATTTGAGGAAGATTATTGATAAGTGATTATTAGTATAATTTTTACATATAGCAATTATTTGCTCGACTTGTATACCAATTGAAGCCTAGGACTCCAAAAAACCACTTTTAAAACATTTTTTTGCAAAAAGCAAGTTTTTTTTATTGATTTTCCTTTTTTCTAAGCTAGGTAAGGGAAAAAATTGATTATTCGGTAAATAGAGTACTAGCTTTCAAATGATATTTGCTCAAGACAAAAGAGAAGCAAAATTGAAAATAAGAGGTAATAGATGCTTATATTTAGTGAAGCCGAAGGCAGGCAGCCTTAGAAGCAGATATGGATACAACTACAAATATCCAGAAGCAAGTGAAATGAAATGAATTTACAAAGACATACATCCAAACAGAAGCTCCTTCCAAATATTAAGAAAAAAAAAAGTCAAATCCTCCTCACTTTTTTGGGTGTTAAAGATTGATTAACTGCACCATCACCTAACATCAAACGAGTAAAAGCAGAATAAATGAAACACAAAAGCCTGACATATTTAAGATAAGAGTAAATCAGTACCGGGTCACGATGATAAGATAGTAATGAGAAAATTGCTGTTACAACAGGAACTGGCTTAGTTTTCGAAAACAGCACAACTTGGAGAAAGGCCGGAAGGCTTGAAGAGACATCCTGGAAACATATCAAACCACGCTGTTTAATTCCTCAAAAGCCAAGCAGTAAGCACATGATTCAAAATGCTAAGCTAGAAACTTCATTAACTTTTCTCAGTTGTAAAAAGAAAAATATATTAATGATAAGTGACGTTCTGGAGATTACAGTTACAACTTTTTGAGGATATCAGAGCATATCCATAGAGCTTGTTGTCTTTGATAAGTTTGAAACTCAGAGTTACTTAAAACCAGCCATGAAATACGCACAAATAGACATCAAGTCAACTAAACTAGGTCCCAAACTCACGATATTGCCCCAAACAAAACGAAACTTTCTGCATAACATCAAACGTGTACAAGTAGACAGGATTCATGCTCATATTCTCCTAGTTAGAAAGTGTAGTAATAGGTACCCAAATTGTATTATAGAATAGTATTAATACCTTGTCAAATTTATGGAGTATCATATACAAAATATCCAAAGTAGAGCCTATAGCAACCTGCAATCCATTGATCTCCGCTGGTTGTACATAACGGTTGACATATAGCTTCTGGTCAGGATAGTAATATTTGTTAGCACAAAAATTTGCAAGTTAGGTAAAAGAAATGCATATCAATAGAAACACAGTGACCTCCAAGTCTTCAGAAGTTGTGCAAATTATACGAAACAGTGTGCTATGGATGGAAGAATCACATAGTAAGAGGTCCTGGACAACTGCACCCAATTTTTTGGAAGAAGATAGAGACAGGATGCAAGTTTTCACCAGTTCAAGCACCTACAAAATGCATGATGGTTCGTAAGCACGCTGATTCATCTGGTTACAGACTGTCAACAGAGTCATGTGCTTAGATATAGCACAATTTCTCTTCACAGGGTTCAATCAAACATTACAGTAGCCGACCAAAACCTGAATTCTGGGTGGTAACAGTAGGGCAGGTCAGAAAGTAGACCATCAATATTTCGGAGGATGTTTAGCAGACAAATTATTGTCATCATTTACATGTCAGTATCCAACAAAGTCAAAAGAAATTCAAGGATGAAAAAGAACTGAAATGTGGAAAATGAACTTTCAGATTTGCAATTTGGCATAAAATCAAGTGAGAATGCTCAAGTAGTCCTTCCATCAGTACAAATGTCAAGCCATGAGAAATCCTTAAACACCAATGTCTGTTACAGCCTTGAAAAAAAAAATTAAATACAAGGAAGAGTGGACTATGATTTTGTGAGCTGCTGCAATTATTGAGCACGAACTTGATCACTCCTTTAAACTATATCATGAATTATCATAGACAATCTGCTACGAAGATTAGAGTGAGGTCAACAAAAACAAAACTCCGATTTAGAAAGAAACCTAGAAACAACAATACTTTTTGCTCCACAAAGTTTAACACAAATAGCTTACTTCCATTACAAAGATCACCATAGATACCTTCAGGGTAACTTTCCAACGAGTGTTCTTCTCCTTGTATTTCCAGAACTCATGATTAACCAGAACATATTGGAGAGAGAAAACAACTAATGACAGTACAATGTCATCTTCTACTCCAATCTGTACAAGCTGCAGAGTGAAATCAAGCACTACAAGGAAGGTATCACGCACATCAGACTTGTAAACCTCATGGCTAAAAGTCAGCCTATGAGTTTATTAGAACATGAAGATTGTGCAAATAATTAAGGAAATCTTTTTTATGAAGGCAAAAAAAGAAAAAAATAATAATAATAATAAGGGGAAAACATAACTAACTCAACTGCATTCCCTAGATTGATTTTAACAGTTATAAAGTGACAAATAGAAAATATAAACAGGGGATGGCTTGTTCAATGTCGCACCAATCAAATGAGATAGTCCAACTTTGACCTTTATGGCTTGAAGAAAACTGAAATTCTCTACTATTTAATCCAATACAGAATCCCCAAAAACAAGAACATTGACTAATGTACCTGATATAGCCAAAGGACAGTCATAATTATTCTGCTCACAGTCTAACAAAATCATCTTTGCTAATTTTCCAGATAGCAACCATGATCCACTGCAATTAGTTGCAGAAAATGATTAGAACTAACACAATTTTTTCAGCTATATGTAGACATCAATATCAATAGATCAGAATATTAAGCCAAAGATCATTACATAGAGTAAATTCCACACTTAGCTTATTTTCTTCTCCCAAACAGGGTCTCTAACCTTGAAGTTGTACCATTAAAGTCTCTTGCCTTATACAGCAAGTCCTAATCAAGTCCCTTGATCCCTTCCATAAATTTCACCGTTAACTTTGACGGAAAATGATAATGTGGCATAAATTAACACTAAAATAAATCTTAAAATCGCAGTTCTAGTTCTCTAAGCTTGCCCTCAACAATTATAAACCTTACTTATAAATCTAGTGTTTATACTCCTAATAGATTGATTGAGAGGGAGGGAGAGAGAGAGGCATGCCGTCCACCCATTGCCACTGGAGCTAGCCATAGCTAAGGCCGGCGACCCCTAGCCTCCGATCCAAATGTTCAACGCCAGGTCCCCCATCCTCCATATCCTTCTCCTCCAAGCACACGTTGGCGGATGAGAGTACCAATCACTCCACCCTCCCTGTGAACTGATCTGAGCTATAAGCAATGAAACCGTAGTTGATTACAACCCTTGTGCAGCTTCGTGCGACTCTAGCACATGCATCATGCATTGGGCCTGGAAGTGCTCGGAGCGCTGGCATCGGGTTGTGTGGGAGTCACAGAAGAAGAGTAGGTTCGAGACGTAGACGCTCAAGCGGGTGATGAGTGGGGGAAGGAACTAGTTCCACTGCCACGTTGTGTTGGTGCTAAGCCCGTGGATGAGGATGAGCATGGGCTTCGATTAGGCGCAATTTTGGGGGACCAAGCAGTGAACAGTTGTGCCATTGCTGACATCAATCAATGCTGACCAGAGGCCGGCCCTCGTGAAGCTATGGCTAGCTCGGGTTTAATTTTTATTCTATTGTAAGATTTACTTTAATGTTAACTTATGCTACATCATCATTTTCCATAAGATTAAACAATGAAATTGATGGAAGGGACTTGATTAGGACATACTATATGAGGCAAGAGATTTTAACAATACAACTTGAAGGTTAGGGACCCGTTTGGGGCAAGAAAAAAAGCCAAGTGACTCACCATGGAATTTACCCAAGCTACATATGAACTAAATGTGCAACAAGTTATCAAACTTAAATGGTTTCATATGGCAAGAAATTGTAGGTCTCAAGCAGCCTAACCTTATCATAATGCACATTTCAAAATGTAAATAGGCAATCATATAGCATCAAGTAGCGTTCACCTTGATAAACCATTCCAGCCACTATCAAAGACATTAGTCTTTGAAGCCACATCAAATATATTCGTTTTCAAAGCAACTGCAGCAACATGAGACGGAGAGCTGCCTCAAAAGAAAATGGGAACACTTCAGTGGACACAATTCTTAAAATACATAATCAATTAAAGAAAAAAAAGCATTAAGTACTTAAAGAGGAAAAAAAAAAGACTCGGCAGATGCCATCTTATGAAAGGTATGACACATTTACTCATGTGCAACCACATATAAGATATCTACGTGCCCAAACGGCTAACATCAATATGATAGCAATGCTGCCTACTGTACCAGCAACACATGAATACGTCCTGTAACATCTAGTTCAATGGCAAGAGGCAGACAACAAATTCTCACATTTTTGTTTCCAAAAGTCAGTCAGATTCATAATCCAAATAACAGATGTTTACCATAATATAGGTGCTTGAAGACTCAGAATTCATATTCCTCTACTTTTGTTTAAATTGCTAAAACTGACTTCCACTTCTAACTGGGTATAGGATGGAGGCTGCAAAACATATTTTAGATAGACATCACCAACCAATTCTGCATTTATTGATTCATCTTTTCAGCTAACACCAAAGAGGTTCTTTTTTCAATAATTTTTGTTTTCTTCCTAATCTGGCATCTAATCTTGAATAAGCTGTTCAGAACCAGTGGTACAATAGTATTTGGCCATTTACAAAACAAAATGTCAAATAAAGATCATAAAACATCATTTCATGACTTAAATATCCAAGGGCACTTCAATTCTGTGTTTTTCTTTCTTTTCTCCTTCATGTCTCTATATGCGCATGTGTTTGTATTTGTGTTGTGAGTATAAAATTGCACTTTTTTCATATGCAAAATAAGAAAATTTATTTATACTTTCATAGGAAATAAAAAAATATATTCAATTACCATTTAAGCATCTGTGATAAAATAACTAAAGCCATGGACATCAATGCAGCACTTCTGGGAGTGGAAGATAAATTTCTAACTAGAGAACAAATGGTATCAACAACCCTGCAGCCAAAAACCAAGAAACAAGAACTATGAAAAACCAGGAGAACAAACAAGTGAAGGAAACAGCAAAATATAAACACTTTTTACCACATGCTAGTTTCCAGTTGCTCCAAATAATTACTTCTTTGGTTGCAGAAGGGATTGGGAACATTCATCAACCTTATGCATACAGCCTGGAGATAAGGATTTATTACAAACTATTAGTGCAAGAGAGCTATACAGAAAGTATTGAATCAACCAATCATGTATCTTTAAAGCGAAAATCTATGATTGGGAGACCAAAGTCATCATGAAGGTGATTCTCGAGACTGCAATTTTCATACATGGCTACAAGGCTCCAAGTCAACGGAGCCCCTAATTACCAATGCATGAACCCAGATGCCTTCTTATTTATAATCTAAAATATCCAATCTTGAAGCAGTTTACAGTGGAGCTATTTACTTCCACCAATGATTTTACCGTGTTAAAAGACACCATCCGACGAAGCAGATCCAGAAAACAAAGAATTTCCTGCTCGGTTTCAGAATATGGTCCCTTGGCCAATCGCAGCAGCAACACAAGGATAGCAGATTGTGTATTCTAGGAGAGATGACACAGGTCAGGACATAATAAAATTGAAGAACCTTGCATAAGCATTCACTTGAGCACACTGCAATCAAACACTTCACTCATTTTCAAGGGTACCAACAATGATGTTGATTCAGTTGTATAACAGGCCAGCAGACAAATCTTGCTAGAATGCAACAAAAGGATGCAGAACAACTAGTAGGAAAAATACATGAAAAAGTGAACACAACGTACTACTCCAACATCTAAATCAGCAATACGAATTAGTCAGATAAACATTAAATTCCTATTAATATAAAGCTGGTCCTGATGGAAAAATATATATAAAAAAACCAGGGTAATCTATATGAAATAAGAAGAGTAATGACTAATAGCAGCAGCCTGCTGCATCCATTAACATCACAGATATCATAAGAAATAACTTATAATTACCGCCCACATTGACACACAGAAAGTACCAAAGCTTGGCATTAAAATCCTTGCCAGGTATAACTATGTGCCTTATAGTGGTTTTAAGTTGCCAGTCAAGCTGCTTGACCCAAATGTAACAAGATTCAGCAAATCTTATACAATACACTGCCTTTCTCTACATTAGGAGCTTGACCTACTTGTTTAATAACTCAAGTTCAGCACATAACCACCTAAACAAACTACAGGGGTGCTAGCAGTAAGAACTACAACCATCAACTCAACAAAGAATATCTAAGGCATAATTTACTCACAACAGCAAGAACAGGATATTTCTACCAAAATTAAGATAAAATTAGAAGGTAGAAACATATGACCTTCTTACCTCCCAACGTACAAGGGCAGTGTTCCCACTGACAATTCTCAAAATGTGCCCGCGACTTCCACTAGGAATGCATAAAGCATCAACCCCAGGAATAAACACAGGATGGCGAGTTTCAACAATTTGAGATTGATTATCAACCAAGGACTCGGAGCTTATCTCAAACAAAGAAGATGTTCCAACAGATTTATCCAAAAAGTTAAACCTGTTCAGAATTTGAAAAAGAAAACAACAGATAGAAAGCACTAGAATTAAGAATTTACAGATAAGGGTGATACTAAACATAACCAAGAGGAAGACAAAAAAAGTCATTTTCAAATTTAGCATCATCCATCCCACATCTTGGACCATACAGAAAAATGATATGAAATTTGACATAAATTTTGACGAGGATATGTATCATACAGCTTTACTCTTATAACTGTTCAAGTGCAGTTACTGTCACTGCAGAAAATTCAGACCCAAACAAATTCAACATGATAAGCCATAAGATGCCCATCACAAGTGCAAAGTAATTTAGCCATATTAAAGAAACAGAAATCACTCACACGCATTTAGATGGCCAACTTCCTTCACTTAGTGCTGATAGCAGGCAGACAAACTCCACAGTTCTAAAGGGGAATTCACCTTCAATACTGCAGAGGAGGCAGCGAATAGGACCATCAACAAAGCTCGCCCTGTCCCAGAACTGAACACAGAGAGACTCCTGAAAAAGTTAACAAACCAATATCCTAAATTGATAAGCTATAAGCAACATGGAGAAAAATTCTTAAAAATCAAACAACCTGGAAACGTAATCTCTACAATTCCAACCTCTTCACGATAAATGTTACAAAGAATATCAAATATCAAATTAAACATTTTGTCCTCTATCTGCAAAGAAGAGGAAACTGTCAGCAAGAGAATGAGAAAGTCCTCAAGACAGAAATGTTATAAAGAAAATCCAATTACCTGGAGACTTATTTCGTAAGATGCAATAAACGCAGAAATGAAGGTTCTCAACACACTTCGATAACCAGAAACAGGTCCCTGAAAATCAAATCCAAAACACGTAAACACAATAGACAAATATCTTCCATGAGCATCCAAATCCCCAGATATTAACATCTAAACTTGACATCCAAATGTTGCATGGAAAGTAAAAAGCTTTGAGAACTAAAGGATAAAATATTCCATGTACGCATAACCATTTCATTTGACAAAACATGAGACACTTTTGCCATTTTTCTCGATGAGTTATCCATATTCACTTCATTGGAGAATCTCTCTCTCTCTCTCTCTCTCTCTCTCTCTCTCTCTCTCTCACACACACACACACACACACACACACACTTCATAAGAGTGACAGTCAGTGTGATCAATTTCACTGGGAACAAAATACACTAGGGGGCAAATGCATTTTGCATTCAACTAGATTGTTAACCCATTATAACTGAAAACATGGGTTTCACAATGCAAATAATTGAATGCTGACCTTGGTTTTCTATTTTTGCTCCTCTTTAACCAATTTCATTATCTATAGGTAAAAGTAGGTTCAGATACAATCTAAACCCACTTACTTTGCTAAGATTTCAGTAAAAAAATTACTTACATCTGACTCCTTCAGTATGCCACTTTGAAGGATCTCAAGAAAGTAACTTAATGACTGAGCTTCAAAAGCTTGGCGAGCATAGCCGGTATGATCAATCTCCTATACAAAGAACAGCTAAACTATACAGTTAATGCTCATAACATTGATTCCAGTTTCAGAAACAGGGTAGTGCCACATACCAGTAACATATTGTTATCCTCTTTCCCAGGAAGTGAAAATACCAGACAAAGAAAAACTGCCCATGTGAGAACTAATGGGCCCGTGTCTTTCATCTCAAAGTCACCAAAGCTGGATATTAGAGCATCAATCTCTTGTACGTCAGTCAAGGAAAAGACATAAGCACCCTGTCTGAAGATAGGAAAACAAAAAATTACAAAAACTACAGATTGACACATTTGCAAAACATGTGTGACCTTAATTATGCAAGCTACCTAAGAAACGTTAAGAAGAAACCTTTCAACTAAACGAAATACTTACACATCAAAAGAATATCTAAAAGTATCTTATTAGAAGAAGCTAGTTATGCTGAAATATACTCTTATCATGCTTTGACTTATCATTTCACAGTTGTGTCACTTGCCAATCAACACCAAAATATCTTAACTTCCAGAAGCATAACCTAGTACTCCCCCCCCCGCCCCCCCAATCTATCTATCTATCTATCTATGCCTTGTCCGGGAACAGTGGGTTAGAGGGAAGACCAAACAGTGTATAGAGAATAATCAAAATCAGTCTTTCTACATTGCTCAAAGTACCCCCTCTGCCCCATTTTGGATGAAACGTTTGGGTTTGGCACAAAGATTAAGAAAGAGGAAAAAGTTTGTTTGCTGTTTCCACTTTTACCCTTCACTTTTTACAAGTAAATCAAGAAAGATGGAAAAAGTGGACATTGGAACGATAGTTTGAAGGGTAAAGTAATTTACTAAGTATGGAAATGTTGCAGTGTTTTGGGATGGCCCAAAATAGAATATGAATATGTCACATCCTTTTTGGGATAGACTATAGAGGGAGCATGATGCAACAAGACAAAGATAATTAGAATGCCAAATATGTTTGCAATCAAGGAAACATGTTAGGTTTGTATCTTTAAGCATCCTGATCTGAGAATTGGCCTAAATATACTTATTACCTGCATTAGAATTAAAAAAAAAGTTATAACACAAATGAAGGCAGACCATAATCAAGGCAAGCATAGATACCAAGCAAATGTGTACGTAATGGGTTAATAGAGAAAGGCTAACCTCAAAGGAACTTCATCATGGACCATCTGAAGAAGGTTTTCCAGGTTCAAAGTCTCAATAAGTATAAGCAACAACCGAACTTTAGCACAGTAGGATGAATACAAGGCTTCAGTTGATATTTCCAGCTTTCCGAAGTTACCAGATCCAGACAAGATACCCTGTTGCGTTATACCTTTTTTCAGCTCAGAAGTAGACTCATAAAGAGTCGAAAACCCTAAGCATACAAAGCATAACAATATACCTTGTAGAGCAAGCACAATCTTTTCCACTTTTCACTATTGCAAACACAAAAAGATTCATAATAAAGAAGGAAGACAATGTCCAGAACCAAATTGTCTTCATTCAGTGTCTCCTCAGCCCACAAGGTGAAAACATCAACATCCTGCTAATCATTGCTAGAAATTAGATCAGGGTAGGAAACCCCAGTAAAGCTGAAGGAATGGTAAATAACAGTTGTTCTGCTATCCTCCGGACAATGACACACCCAAGTAGATGTAACACAAGCAAAAGACACATGTGTTCCAAGCATATATCTAAAATAATCAAGAAAAGCCAGACGAAAGATAAGTACTACCAATTTAATATCCAGAATCATCACATAAAACATAGACACTCCTTACTTATTTCATAGCTGCTATAAATCTAACCAGGAAAACCAATGCAATTTGTAACTCAGAGGTACACTAGCGACAGTTTTCAAAGCTAAAGGCCCAGGTGTGCCTAGAAGTTTTGTAGCCATGAAAACACTATCAAATATCTCAAAAGAACATAACCTTCTGACATTCATGATTACCAATGAGCAGGATCATATTCTGTTACAATCCACACGCTTTGATTGTATGAAAAAAAATAAAACAACAAAACAAAACAAAAAACAAGACAAATTAAACAAACCATCTGTTCTGGGTAATTAGTAGAGAAAAGGGTCTGCAAGACAGATATTAATTTGCTCTCCAACCCATCTGAAATCAGCTTCATGGCCTCATTCGAAACAAGATCCCCTTTCCCCAAGCCATTTCCAAAACATACTGAAAAAGTTATAACATTGTCAGAATGTGAGGTAGACAAGATCTTTTCTGATAGGAAAAACATAGAAACTATTGAATATGTTAACAAGAAAAGCATTCAACAGCAACAGAAAGTTAATTTCAATTAATAAGAAAAGCATCTTACAGCAACAGAAAGCTAATTTTCAACTTACGAGCATGCAGGAGAATCTGCCGAGTGCACTTCAGCAAACACTGGCGTTCAACATAATACTGCACCAATACCTTTTGAGCAGAAGGAAAACATGAGCACAAGTCTATATGATTTAGGAATTTTATTGCCTAAAACTAAAGCTTGATGTGTATAAATAACTTGACGGACTATAATGCATCATACGACCATACCATTTTGAGCCACTTCTTTGACATTCCATATTACTGTATCCCATGTGTAGTTAGAAAAATATACGCCAGAAAAGATTTATAATCAAATTGCCAAAAAGAAGGAATAGAAAATCTACAGTTCTTTATAATTTCTAGCATATGAAACATCATCTAAAAATAAAGCTTGAAAGATAAGCAAATGAATATACTAACCATATGAACAGGTTCTTGAACCTTAAAATCAACTGCTATACTTCCATGCTCAAGAAATCTTTCAACAAGGATGTATGATTGCACCTCGTCCAAACACTAGAAACAAAAAAATAATAATAATAATAAAATATACATAATTAAAATGAATGTAAACAACCAGCTAGCACCAAGAACAAAGGAGCACGCTTGATAAAAACAAAAGCATGTAATCCATTCTGGCACAGTTAAAAGTTAACAAACGAATTTTCTTCAACATAACACTAATGCATGTATTTTCCATCAAGATTGATTTCTGATCCATGAAGCAGAAATACCGTTGCCTTTCTGAAATCAGTCAGGTCTTATGGGGTCTTCCTGCTTCATGTGGAGGTTTGAATTATAAAGTTCCAGGTGTTTCGTTACAATAAAGAGCTTAGCATCTGAGTTAGTGTACCAACTAGTATCCAGGACTTAGCTTACAGAGTGACTGGAACGCGTGAAAATTTAGAATTCACTTCTATGAAGTTCTGGGGGAGTTAGAACCACAAACGCTATAAGAAGAATAGTCGAAACTGACTAACCAAATAAGAGCTAACTTCCAGGGCTTTATCCCTGAAATGTGGCCTTATGGTGATCTCATGAGAACCGATTTTCAGTTTTTTTGAATTCAAAGCCTCCCTGGATTTATCGCTGGGAGGCCTGAACCTGGCAACTGTTTCGACGAACCATTCATGATTTTCCTTCAACTTTTTTGCCTGCAAGATGCACAAGCATAAACAACAAAATTCGGGGATTTACGAGCTCATACATTTGCTTTCAGAGAGGGGGGAGGTGACACATACCAGCGGTGAAGGGATGTCAGAGGAGAGAGACTCGTTCTCCAGGTCGGTGAGGATGGAGGAGAAGGGTTCCCACCAGAGGGAGGAATCCACGGATTTTGTGTCGCTGGTCGCCATTGGAGTGGCTCCTTAAACCCTAGCGACGCATGGTCTAGGGAAGGGTCTTGAGTCGATTATCACCGCGCTTTTGAATCAGCTCTGATTGCGCCTATTCTACGCGCTTGATATACTTTAACGGTTAATCTTATGGTAATTTGTAATTTTACAAATTTACACCTGACTTATTTTAACTTAAGGTAATTAACTATAAAATAATTTATTTTTATTTTTATATTCTTTTTACTCAAAACTAATTTTAATTAAAATTTAACATTATGTAGCTGCAATAATCTATTAAAAATATAATTTTTATTGTAACACCCTCATGTCTCACATGAATGAATTGTGGGAAGTCTTATGTGGATATATAGGCTCCGATTCCAGAACATAAGCACCTAGCGCTTATCCTTTTCTAAAGGATAGCCCATGTGGTGTGGGCAAGTGTTCTGTTGACCGCTTCTGGACTTGAGTCATTACAGATGGTATCAGAGCTAGGTTTGGTTCAAAGTATGTGGTTGAGTCCGCTGATATGGGACGGGAGAACTTCCTTATACTGAGAGTCCATTTCTAAGTACCTAGCGCTTATCATTTTCCAAATGATAGCCCATGTGGTGTAAACAGGTGTTCCGTTGACTAATTCTGGAATTGGGTCGTTACAGATGGTATCAGAGCCGACCCGGGACCACGATGGTATAGCATAGTGGGTATGTACATATATCATCTACTGGGACTGATCCTGGATTCGAGATGCTACTTGGCTAGGGACTAAGTAGTCGTATTAGAGAGGTTACTTGGTCCGAGGAATCAAGTAATCTGATTGACCCTAACGGGAACGTTGGGTACATAAGGGGGGGAGTTTGTAACACCCCCATATCCCACATGAGTGAATTGTGGGAAGCCTTATGTGGATATATAGGCTCCAATTCCAGAACATAAGCACCTAGCCCTTATCCTTTTCTAAAGGATAGCTCATGTAGTGTGGGTAAGTGTTCCGTTGACCGCTTCTGGACTTGGGTCGTTACAGATGGTATCAGAGCTAGGTTTGGTTCAAAGTATGTGGTTGAGTCCGCCGGTATGGGACGGGGGAACTTCCTTATACTGAGAGTCCATTCCTAAGTACTTAGCGCTTATCCTTTTCCAAATGATAGGACAGGTGTTCCGTTGACCAGTTCTGGAATTGGGTAGTTACATTTATAATCTTACTAAATTTTTATGAATTTTTCAAGTTCAAAACTTTAAAAAAGAAAATTTCATAAAAATTTAACAACAATATAAAAATTTACTTTCAAATATATTATTGCAATTACATAACATTGGCTTTCAAATAAAAAAATGCTCTATTTGAATCCTAAGACTTTTAAATTTTTAAATTAAGTCCTAAAATTTTTCTAAAGTCTTAACAGTTTACTCTTAAATTTACTAAGAAAATAACTACTAAATATGAAGATGATTTACTGTGAGGGAAAAAAAAAAGATAATTTAAATAATATATTAACTACCAAAAAATTATTGTAAAGTTTAAACATGTTGTAAGATAGTTACCATGCAGTCTAAATTAGAATTTTAAGAAAGTTGATGTTATGAAAATGATAACTTGTAGGAGTAGTTATTTACACAAGCAATGGTAGAGTTTTAAAACTAAATTTTGTTGTGTATTAATGCAAATAGATTAATGTGTTCTTGAGCCATGGTAATGAAAACTATTTAGAACTAGTTTACATACCCGACATTGTCATAAGATTACAAATTTTATTGAGTTTTCAAAATATATAAATATTTAAATGTTATGAAAATATTACTAAAAAAGTTATAGTAAACTAATAATTAAAATGTATATATATACTCGGTGATGTGATAGGATTCCATTTTTTAAAAGTTTCAAAAAATAATAAAATATTCAAATGGTATTCAAATCTTAATATGAGAAATATATCCATTAAACCAGTAATAATAAAATTACCAAAATATGTTCAATCATATTATGTAGCTCCAACATATTTATCAATTTACATGAAATATTTATTTTGAAAATTAAATCACTTCATGTTGACACATTCCCATAGTCAACTTGATCTTGAATTAGTACACTGCAATAATGTATAAAACATTTAGATATAATATTGATCTAAAACAAACTTCTAACTAATAACCAAAATTTTACAATAAATAAAAATTATCAGCAACTTCTTTCTCTTGATAATTGTGAAAATTGATGTTAGAGTCAATGTCGTTGGATCTTAAAGAACAAAGCAACTTTCTATATATTCTTACATCAATGTGCTTTGACTTTTTATTGCATCTATTTTGACATAAAATTTTGACATTGTTGGCAGGAATTTGACGTTCTTTAGCCTTTTCTCATATAACAAACATCTATAATGTTATATTGAAAAATTTAAAATAATATATGATAATAAAAAAAATAAAATCTACAACATGATAATTCAATTAATATTGTCATAATTTTTTAGTAATGCAAAAGGAGTAATCTACTAACATGGCACTCATATCAAAGTTGTGAGCAAAAAATCGTGGAGCTGTGGAAAAAAAACAATTCTTGGGTGAAATTGGTATAAAAAAATAAATATGTGCCTTTAACTTTTTATACTTAATATAAATTTTTGTTAAATAAAAAATATGGGCATAGGGAGAAACAATTGATATCAATTTTTTTAAAACAAATTGTTTTTGTCTATATAAGCCAAATTACTTTGCATCTATATACAGCCAATTAATGTCATATTTTTAAAATAAATCCTCTAAAAACAATAAATTATGGGAAATTTTATAATAAAAAGGGGGCTTCACCCAGTTTTTTGGGTTTGGGAGAAATAATAAAATACTAAATCATAAGAAATGGCTCAAAATGCATAAGACAATAGCCCGATTAAATTTTTAACAGCTGAATTATTTATATTTTGATTTTAATATTTTTTAAAACCAATTACTTAATGTTTAAAAAATGTAAATTTAGTTGGGTCCGATGTGCAATGGAGAAAAATGCGTAAATAAACAGAAAAATATTTTGGTTGGACTAATTATTTCAGGTTATTTTTTGCATCCATAATGATTTATATTTTATTTAATATAAATTTTTTTCAAATAAAAAATGGCCAAGCGCATTATGGATAGTGAGAAACAATTAATATCAATTTTTTTAAACAAATCGCTTTTGTCCATATAAGCCAAATTGCTTTGCGCCCGTGTACATCCAATTAATCTCATTTTTTAAAAATAAATCCTCTAAAAACAATAAATTGTGGGAAATTTTATAGTAAAAAAGGGCTTAACCTAATTTTTTGGTTTTGAAAAAAATAATAAGATACTAAAATCATAAGAAATGGCCCACAATGCATAAGACAATGGCCCAAGTAGATTTTTAACAACTAAATTATTCATATTTTATAAAACAAATTGCTAAATATTTAAAAATTGTAAAATTAGTTGGGCCCATATACAATGGAGAAAAATATGTAAATAAATCGAAAAATATTTTAGTTGAGCCAATGATTTGAGGTTAGTTTTTGGGTCCATAATGATTTACATTTGATTTATATTTTACTTGTCATATTTAATTTGTTAACCCAGTATATTTTAATGCCTTAATGTAATTTTGTCGTTAAGTTCTAATTTACATCATTATTTAAGTAAAGTTAGACTATTTATTAATTTATTAAAGTATTTTTTACTAATTAGTTATTTGTAAAATAAATATGTTGGGCTTTATAAGAAAAAACATTAATGGCCAACAAAAAAAATCCAAATCGCATTGATGGGTAGGCTAGAAACAATGTTTTGGGCCACCCTAACTATCACACGTCTAAATTTATGACCTTGCCCACGTATGACTATCATTTTATAGCCCAAATGATAAGAAAGCAAAGAACTTTTAGTAAGCAAATTTTTAAGTTAGAGTGTTGTTGTTTAATTAGTCTATGGATTTGTCCATATATAAGCCAAAGCCTTAGCTCTCCTCTTCAACCTCCTATTTCCACGCTTTGTCCCACCTCTCCTGTCTTCTCTGTTCTTCATTTCTTCTTCCTTTCTCTTGCCTTTCTCTTTTTGTCTTTTCATATATCTCATCTTCTTCATTTCTTTTTTCTTCTTTTCTTCGATTCTTCGTTTCAACTCTTCATACCTCTTTTTCAGCTTTTTATCACATTTCAACTGTTCGGTCCCTTTTTCCCTTCTCACATTTTATTAATTTCTTTTGCAAATTTTTTCTTTAGATTTACATGTATCAATTTTTTTTTGTCTTTATATATATATACATATATATATGTTCTTCTTTTCTTCCATTTTTCCTTTCTGCTCCTCCGTTTTCTCTTCTCAGAATTTGTCTCACATTTTGTTTGTTTTTTTACTATTTTCCGATTATCATTTCATGTACCCATTTCTGGTTTTTTAAGCTTATATATTTTGACTTCTTTCTTCTTTTCTTAATCTTTTTGCCTGCCTTTTTTTTTTATCTAGTGACCGGATCCACTCAAATCTTGTATTTTTCAAACTTTATGTTTACTTTTCTCTTAGATTTTTATTATTTTATCTCTTGATATATTATTTGAGTATGAATCACTTGGATCTGTCATGAAGTTGCGGATTTGATTTTGTTTTAAATTTTCTTTTTTTTTTCAATGCCGGATCTGTTAGTTTTTTTTTTTTTTTTTTGTTATGGATTTTTCTTAATTTTTTTATTTTTATGTTCATTCCTCAGTTTTTTTTTTGTTTACATATGACGGTAAGTTTTTTTTTCCACTTATGTTTGCATGTACCCATTTTTTGTTTTTTAACCTTATATATATTGACCTCTTTCTTCTTTTCTTAATCTTTTTGTCTATTTTTTTTATTTTTTAACCTAGTGATCGGATCCACTCAGATCCTATATTTTTCAAGCTTTTTGTTTACTTTTCTCTAATATTTTTATCATCTTATTTCTTGATATATTATTTGAGGCTGAATCCACTCGGATCCATCATGAACTTGCAGATTCGGCTTTGTATCATTTTTTTTAATGCCGGATCTGTTAGTTTTTTTTTATTTATGTATTTTCCTAACTTTTTTTATTTTTATGTTTTTTTCACATTTTCTTTTCTCTTTTTCTGTTTAAAATATTTTTTTTTCCGTTTGCATGCACCCATTTCTGGTTTTTTGACCTTATATATCTTGGCTTCTTTCTTCTTTTCTTAATCCTTTTGTTTACTTTTTTAAAAATTTTTTTACCTAGTGACCAAGTCCACTATGATCCCGTACTTTTCAAACTTTATATTTACTTTTCTCTGAATATTTTATCATTTTATCTCTTGATACATTATTTAAGGTTGAATCCACTTGGATCTATCATGAAGAAGTAGATTCGGCTTTGTTTCAAATTTTCTCTTTTTTTTTTATTTTTTCAATACCGGATCCATTGGTTTTTTTTATTTATGTATTTTCTTTACTTTTTTATTTTTATGTTCGTTTCATATTTTTCTTATTTTTTTAGTGATCTCAGAGGTGTTGGTTCATCTTTAATTTTATTGAACTTGTGATTTTTTATTCATTTTTTGTTATTTGTTTCAGATTTTTAAACTCCAAATCTAAATATATATTCTAATGTCCTTGATTCCATATTTATTTACATTTTATACGTTTGCCAATAAATCAAAGAAGATTTATACAAAAATTTATCTACTCAATAAATTTAACATTTTAAAGTTAAATTTTTAATCTTGGAATCTTTTTCTTGTCTTCTATTTTTTTCACCCTAACTTAATAAGTTATGATGCACTATTTTCATTTCTTTATGGTTTTATGGTGTTATTTGGAAGTTTCATTCCTGGTGTGGGGTTTTTAGAAAAAAAAAAAAAAAGAAATTTTATAAGTTAAGTACATATTAAATTACTCTTTAAAGTATTTAATGGTTTGACTATTTATTAATTTTATTATTCTAATTATCTTTTAACTTTTACAGATGCAATAATGTAAAAAAGAGCTTCCTTTGCTAGGTAGCAACTTCTGATGTGGTAAGATGTTTAAATGTTCATGTTTGTTAAATTGGTATTTTCATAAAACATGAGTAGAAATTGATTAACAAGGCTCTATATTTTTATTAAAGCATGGGAAAAAACTGATTTATAAAGTTGCATAAATTTGCATGTTTTGTTGCAGAAGGAATATTTTAAAATATAAAACTAACCTCAAATGTGATAATTAGCCAAATAAACCCGTTTCTTGAAAAAAAAATGGCCAGTGATTCTTACTTTTATATGGAATCTAATTATGCTGCAAGTAAAATAATAGACAAATGATTATTTATTGATGTAATTAGAAAGTAAAAATTGTATGTAAAAATAAGATATGTGCACTCTTGAAATGTAGTGATTCCTATCTAACTATTGAATTTGATTGTGATGTCCGTAAAATGATAGATAAATAATTGTTAGTTGAAGTGATTAGAAAATAAAAATTAAATGTAAAAAGTAAGATATTTTTATTCTTGAAATCTGGCGATTCTTGCTTCTTTATTGAATTTGATTGCTACCAGAAAATTAATAGATAAATTATTGCTAGTTGTAGTGATTAAAAAATAAAAGTTGAATGTAAAGAAGAAGATATTCGTATCCTTGAAATTTGGTGATTCTTACTTATATATTGAATTTGATTGTGCTGTCAATAAAAACAATATACAAATGATTGCTAGTTGTAATGATTAGAAAATAAAAAGTTTAATGTAAAAAATAACATACTTATACACTGCTCTTGAAATCTAGAGCCAATGGTAGAGATCTAAATTGTGATGAGTAAATTTATAGGTGAGGATTAGTGTGTTGGAAGTACATTTTAATTAGGTATTTATCTCCTATTTGAACTTTACGAATTTAAAAAGCATATATCTATTTCAATTTTAACAATTTGCGTAAACTAAATTACTGTTTTAAGTAATTATCTAATCATGTCTCTTATATGATCAAGTAACGCATTTTATCCTTGGAGATAAAATTGTAATATCTTCAAATTGATATCTAATTTGAAATCAGGATCAAATTGTATCATTTGTATTTTGTATTTTATTCTTAATTTTTAATTGGAGATTTGGTTCTTTTTAAATTTATTACAAAAAATGTAATGGTATTCGTTAGTTTTAACTTTGTTGTACATATAAGCATGAAAAATAATATAATAATTCTTGAATGATATTATAGTAATTCTTGAAGATGTAGTTTCAGCTTTGTTTCATTTTTTTTTTTTTGATACCGAACCCGTTAGTTTCTTTTATTCATAATGTCAAGAAAAAATCAATTAATGATTTCGATTAATTTTAAAAATTTATGTAGGCTGGATTTTTTTAAGTAATAATCTAATCATCATCTCACTTATATTATCAAGTTATGCATTTTATCCTCAGAGATAAAAATGGAATATCTTAAAATTGATATCTAAATCAAATTGTAATATCATTTGTATTTTATAATTTATTCCTAATTTCTAATTGGGTATTTGGTATTTTTTGAATTCCTAGTCAAAAAATATGCTAATGATATTTGTTAGTTTTAATTTTGGTGTACATATAGGCCTGAAAAATATTATAATGATTCTTGAATGACATTCTAATGATATTCGTTTGTTTTACAAACAATTGTTTGTCTATTATAATGATATTCGTTAATTTAATTTTGTGCATGTGAGCAAATTTTTGACTGGGAAAAAAAATCCATTTTTTTTTGTTGATCCTTATTAATTCAATTTTATGTATTTTGTGTCTAACTATTATTCTATTTGGATTTTAGATTTGAATGTGCTGACTCAATTCAATAATCTTAGTGAGGTAAAAAAAGTATAAGCAATGAAAAATTGATTTTTAAAATTGAAATATCATAAAAGCTGAATTCACGAAACAAACATTTTTTTTTACTCATAATGCCTAGAAAAAAATCAATTAATTATATCATAGTACTGGAGTAGCAATCTAAAGTTAAGGAATAATAGGGGTGGCGACCTAAATATAACAAATAGGACTAAAAAGCTTGAAGCAACAAAGGTTATTTAGTTTGCTCCTCCATCATCTTCTATTGGTTCATCTTCTTCACTAACGACTACTACATTATAAGTATTGGGGTTACACCCTAGGGGAAAGTCACAATGTCCATAAACTTGGCTCCACTTGATAACTATCAGTGCAATTGATGGTTGTTCATTGCTGGGAAACATGTTTGCATTTTCTAAATTTATTGTTCTTGCTTTTTCCTCTTTTTGGAATCTCTTAAGAAAAAAACTAAAGTGCTAAGGAACCAAACTTTCATTGGAAATAAATATGATATGAAATAAAGAAATGCATACCAACTCTAATTCCAGCTCAATTATTTTTAGTTTCAAACTCTCATTTTTTTTCTTAGCATATTGTAGTGTAGATATTTCTTATTCAAATTATTGCACACGTTTCATGTTTGAGGCCTCTAGCTCTATTGTTCTTGCTTTTTCTTCTTTCTGTATATCTAAAAATAAAAATAAAATTTTTAGGAAATTAAATTTTATGGAAATGAAATGTGATAAGAAATACAGAAAATAGTACCAACCTTAATTTTAGCTCAACTATTATTAGTTTCATCTTCTCATTTTCCTTTTGGACATCTTGTAGCGCAGATACTTCCCATTTGAGTTGATGCACGCATTTCTTTATATCAACGCTAGCTTTTAGATAGTAGTGTAACTCTGATCAGAAAAATCCATGTTATGTGTCAGATGTGGTATAGACTTGAAATGTTCTTATGGCCTATATATATACATTAAAAATAGATTTTTTTTAAACAAAATTGCTGGATAATAATACTGATTGGAGTAAATCAATACGAGATAGGAACAAAAAAAAATTGGAATAAACAGTTTAATACTGGTATTTATTAAACTCACATCTGAAGTAGACTTTTTAAAAAAAAAATTGCCAAGTACTTTTTAAATTGATTGGAGTAAATCAATTCAAGATTGCCAATTTTATAATTATCTTGAAGAGGAAAACATTATCTGTGTTTTCAAGATAGATGAGATAACTATGTGTTAATATAATTTTAATCTAATTTTTTAATTTCAAATTTAAAATTGGGATGGTAGTTAAAAATTGTAGATTTAACTGCCACATGTCACCAGTATATGAAATTAGAGGATTAGGGTCATGATTGGTAAATCAGGTTTTAAAATTATCTATGAACGTGTTAAAAATGGATGAATGTCATATGTCAATTAAATAACTACTCTCATAAAGGAAAAGACAGAATCACCCTTAGATGTATACTGCTTTATATATATATATATATTTAGATTGCCTCTAAGGTTGGTCGAATTTATGATAAGAGCTAGTGTCTATTTCCAAACTTTGCCACGTTAGTCCTTCTTTTCCCCAACCCATCGCCACCCAACTCCCCACACCGTTATTACCCCGATTACCTGTCTTTGTCGACCATATGAGATTGTGGTCAACTCTCACCCCACTACTACCCTTGTTATCTATCATCGCCCACTGTTTGAGATCGTGACCAACTTCCTACCTCGTCACAGTCCTTACTCTTCGTTGTCGTCCAATGTGTGTGATTGTGATTAACTCTCCACCCCACCATCGCCCAACTAGGTCTCCAAACAAGGCCATTGCCTTCACCCTTGTTGTTCCTCTCTACCAATGTTTCCAAACCCGAAACTAATTAAGGAGACAAAATCAATTGCCCTAATCTCAATTCTTTTGACATGGTAATTTTGCTTATGATTATAGACCTAATCCAAAGATGAGCAACTACAAATAGTTTAATACGAAGGAAACAAAGGATCATAAGAGGTTGAGGCAAGCTTTGAGCACTAATAAATCCAATAGAAGCAATTGCAACTTCTTTTACATTGGCAGCTAAGGTTTTAAATCTCATACCTAATGATGTACCAATACTAATATTATACCCTATTAAATATACTGGTTTTAAATAACTTAGACACACACACACAGTGTGAAGGTATGGCTTATATGTATGTGTATTTTTCATGCAAATATTATACTGTACATAATAAAACCATAAATTTTAATTCATAAAAAAATAAAAGTGCAAGTTTAATTTCAAATAGCAGTAAATGTTTATTATAATTACATATACTTATAATATATTTTATCTAAAAATATCAAAAATTGAAAAACAAAATATTTGATCAGTACTAAAATGGTATAGCTGATACAATGTAAGATAGGCCCTATATCTTAGTACACATTTGTTCCATACCATTTTTATGCCAGTATTTGTACATACTATCGATCTAGACTGATATAATACAAAATTTATAAAAATGGACTATTATATCTCATAACATTAGTTTTAAATAAAAAAATGTAAAATAAAAATAAATTATTTTAGATTAAATTGACTTAAGTTGAAACGAATTGGCTCTTATAAGCATGATGGTGGCTTAAATTGGAGCACCAGTAGTTGGGGGCAGAGACTAGGGCAAAGGTCGCAGAGCCCACTATTAATGCATCAACAATAAATCTTAAATTGAAACAAAGTAACTATTGAGTTAAACAAAAAAGTAAATAAAGCTTATGACAATAAAACGACCTAAATAGTCTTTTCACATTTTTTATAAATTTCAAAAGTCTTGAAACAATGATATGTGTACTTCCCAAATTATCTCTTGTTGACACATGGTGATTTCTCAAATTACCCTTGAGATAAGACACGTGTCAACATCAAATTAGCTTTTCATTCGACTTCAATCAATTTAAACTATATTTATAGTATTGCCAACCTATGTACACATATGACTTGTGTATATTACTTATTTAGGGGAACATAATTTTTTTCTTTTTACACCATTTAAACCCATATATGTAAACATTATTGTAAAATTTTTTTTATTTGTATAGTTTTTTTTTTGTGAAGCACATTTCTTACCTCACTTAACTTTCCCCACTTTTTTTTTTTTTTTTTGCAATTACAACAGTAGGTTTGCACCAACTTTCTACATGCTCTATTAATTTATCGACCCTATCCAGTAATTCAATTATCCAGTATCAACTGGCAGTTACGGTAATAATTATCTAAAACTCCCATTGTCCTAGAACTTTTACTACATTTGCCTTTTTATTGTATTTTAATTTGAATTTATTCATATTATTGTTTGTTAGAAAAAATTTAAAAAATACATATATTTATAAACTACATATCTTGATTTATCATTCATATATAAATTTTCTTTATTTATATATTAAAATATTAAAAATAAAAATTCTTATATTAATTGCCAAAAATAAATTGTACAAAAGTTTTGAGATGAATGGAGTAAACAGTAGTTTACATTTTCTTGCTTTTGACAAATTTATAGTACATTCCTTTTACCGGCAATAACCTTTGTAAAGCAGGAGCTTTCTTGATTTTCCAGTAATAATTGTGCACAACCACCTCAAGTTTTCATTCAACACAATTCTTGCTTCTCCAACATTATCTTGTAGCAATAATTAGTTATATAAATTAAGTTTTAGTCCTTATTTTTATACCAACAATAACACATCTAACTCTTGCCTTGAATTCACATAAGAATCCTAAATTATACCACAAACGGGAAAGTGCAAGAGGAAAGAGGACAAAATCTAAAGACAAGTGTGAATATTCTTTTTTTTCCCTCATGATCATTTCAAGTATAATTATCAACAATTGTTTACTATGCATTTATGGTAGCACAATTAGGAAAGAAGAATACACAATGGAAAAAAAAAAGTAGTAAAAGTAATAGGTTGTAATTTCATTCTGTTGATGTCATGCACTATGTCTTTCTACTATGTTTATATTTGTTTGTTCATTTATGTTTTTCCAATTTTAGTGAATTAAAAGTTACTATAGGGATCTATTTCCTTTAAGTAATTGGTTAAATAAATTGAGTTTTAGGGTAAATTCATTTTAATTTAAGCCAACTTAATTCAAAACAATTTATTTTTATATTTACATCTTTTTTACTTAAAACCAATTTTATTTGAAAGTCAATATTATTTAGGTGAAATAATCTATTGATTGTAAAATTTTTATAATACTATTAATTTTTTATGAATTTTTATTTTTTAAACATTAAAAAAAATGTCATAGAAATTTAATAACATGATAAAAATTTTGTTTCAAATGGATTATTACACCTATATAATATTGGCTTTCAAATGAAATTGGTTCTAAGTGAAAAAAATTTAAAACCATTTTAGATTAAGTTTACTTAAGTTAAAACGAATTGGGTGTTAGTCATTTTTTCCACACATGATCATTTTAAGTGTACTTATTGACAATGGTTTACTCTGCATTCATGGTAGCACAGTCAAAAAAGAATAACATGCAGCAAAAACAAAAAAAAAAAAATAGTGAAAGTAAGAGGTTCCAATTTCATTTTGTTGATGTCATGCATTATACCTCTCTATTATTTTATATCTATTTGTTTATCTATGTTTATCCAACTTTAGTAAATTAAAAGTTGCTATAAATGATGAGAAGCCTAATGGTATAAGGATCATAAAACGGGCCCAGAATGCTTTTCAAGCTCCAGAGGATATCAAAGAAATTGGATTTGACCCCCACCCTAATCAACTTGTGATTAGAAACAAAAAGTATAAGAAAACCAAGAATACAAGCAACTTGTGCACTAAGGTAGTCCGCAAATAACCAAAGAGATTTCATTTTCAAACTAGCAATATTATTTTATATCAAGGCTATGTTTTATAACCAGAATATATGCCTACTTATAGGCCTAAACTAGTGTAAAAGACTCGGTAAAATTCGGCTCAAGTCTCCTAGGAAACCTAAGTACAAAGGACTAAAGAAAATCTAGTTAAACTAGGACTCTAACACCTAATTTGAACAAGTTTGATGTGTGCAACGTATGCCAATTGTTCAAAGCAACCTGAATCAAGTTCATAGCCTAAATAACTTCCTAAATAATGTAAATAACCAGGAAAATAAATAAATTAAAGTGCAAATACAAGTTTGGCCCTAAAAACCCCAGATGGTCTTCTCGGGTGCACTTTTGGGCTCTTTAGGATTTTTGCTTGTATCTTCAACTCTAAGTTTTAATATTTAAGTTCCAATGGCATGATTCTTCCTTTTAGATATTGGAAAGATATCTTGAAAGGTTAGAGCTCAAAGATCTAGCTTGTATAAGTAAAATGGCCTTGAAACACTTCAAGGTGGCTCTAAAGGTGCACTTTAGGAATGCCCTCAGGTTTCCTTGTCTTGTGACTTGTCCAGGCACTCTAGAACTGAGTACCAAGCTTGGCCATCTTTCTCATATGGTGTCTTGAAAGTTCCAGCAGCTCCTTGTGGAAATCTATGTCCATCCTCCATGAAAAAACTTGAAGTGCACTAGTGAGCTCTTTAGTTTTCTCCTTTGTTATTGGCCTACTAGATATCTTCAATGGGTCATTGCTATCCTTAATTGTGCCTTCCTTGATCATATTAATAAGGATGTGTTTCTTTTCAGTCCCATGTATTTCTCTCCTAATAACATACATATTATTATTGGATCTTATAGGAAGAAGCAATGTGGTTCTAATTTTTCCTATCCTAATCTTTGATTTTTTTTTTAGCAAAATAACCATCTTTTTCTAACAATACACTTGATGTATTTTGCCTTCAAATTCTTATTCAAACTATTTTTAACACGCACCTTTATTTTTTAGTTGTTATGGATGTCATAGAGATCGTCTCCATTCTATTTATTAAAACCACATGTGTAAGAAGCTTGAAAAAAAAAGCCAAACTTATTTACTCTAATCACCTAGAATAAGGGAAATTTAAGGTGATGGTTAAAATTAAGCTTGGTTCAACGAAAAGGGTGAAAAACTTTGTGAAGATGTAGGGGTCACTGTCTAGGAGACAACCATATGTTAAGGATTTAGCTGTGAAGGCTGCAATCCATAGTATAAGTATTTTCCATGGGTTTTTTTATTCATGATAACAATTTCGATGTTAACGTGAAAATAAGGGTGCTACTGATGGAAAAGGAGCATGGGATGATGAGTTAAAGTATGATATGCATTTGATGCAAATTAATTGTGCTAATATGAATAATGTCTACTTGGAACAACTTTACTAGTTACAAGTTGAGGTTTTTTGGCTTAAGGCACAGTTGGCTATATATGAAGGGGGAAATAGGTAATCTGATAAGACTGACTATTCAGAAAACAACTCTTCAGACAATGACCTTTGTTTAATTAGATTCATTTTTCTCTTCCACAAATCGGTTATATGTTTTAGTTCTTTTCTTTCATTCTTACCTGGGCATACATTTATTGCTCATTCATTTTTTTATGAAACTGTTATTGTTTTTCTAATTTTATAGTTACATTTCTTCACAATTTTAAGGCCGCATTGCCTTTCCCCAGCGCTAACTATGGTTGCTATTTAATTAGGTCAACTGAATATACTTAGATAGAAACATTGACTATATTAATTAAGATTTTTAAAAACTATATGTCTCAGTCCTTTTAGTGCTACTACGTACACCAACTGAAAATAAGTACCAAAAATACCTCCATAAATTTGAGCTTGTTTTAAGTTGTGCAAGTAAGGACTTATGATTTAAACATTATTACTTAAGTAAAGCTTGTTTAGTTACGTTTTACAAAAGAACTCCTTTAAAAGTAATTTCTAAAATTATCAAAGTAATATAATTTTAGTAATTATATCATTTGTGAAAATAATTACAATATATAAAATAAATGCATAATAATGTAGTATTATTAATCCAAATTGATTTGGCCTTCATCTTTTTTTACCTTTCCACTATTTAAAGCTTTTTATTCATCACATCTCTTTGAAATAGGCTTGGAAATTTTTTAAAGAATTTTAGTTATTAATAACTATTAATTAACATTTGGTTCTTAATTGCTACATGTCATGATATTACTTCAACTTTCAACTCAAATGGGTCTTACTATGATTAGGCAACTTAGATGATAACAAAAGGTTTTTTTTGTTATCTTCGTTTCGATCTCTTTTAAATGATAACAGAAGGTTTAATAGTGATCATTAATTACCTCATGACAAATCTTTTAAAAGTTGAATAACTATTACTTCAAAGAAATAATGATAGAAAATAAACTTTAAGGATATAATTAATAATAAATAGAAACTAAGGGCTTGTATTGTAATTACCCCTAACACAGAGAGTAACCAATAGAAAGTTGACATGTCGAGTGGTGTTTGGAGCTATTTGAAAATAGCAGTGTTTCTCACATTCTTGTATTCCCTTAAAGTAGATGGCTTAGACAAATTTTAAATGGCATAGGTTTTGTAAATGAGACTAATCACTTTAACATACAAATAATTCATTATACAACCAGAGTAACAGGTAGACAAACTAAGAATGTAAAAAAAAATCAGATGCTATGCCTTCAGCCTGAGATTCCCTGACATGATCCATTTACTTTTATGATTTGTACAATTGCAGACATAGTTGTATTTCACAGAAGACATGAAAAGAAAAAATCACGGGTTAGGGCTTCAAATTTGATGTTTGAGGATATATTACGTTTTTCAAAACAAATGTTGAATATGTGAATTACTTTATGTGAATAAGGCCTAACAAGGAAGACGGTGCATTGTCCTGATGCACCATCAATAGGGCATCAACTGCAAATCGATTGTCCACCTCCTATCTAGATAGATCATTCTTTTTGCCTTTAAACTAAAAAAAAAAATCCCCTAGCCCATTTTTATTTTCCACTAAATAATTTCTCAAAACCTTGTTTAAACTGATCTACAAAACCTTGCAGAGTTTGCAAAAAAAAAGTTAAACGGAGTTAGGGATTATTTGAGGACGTACTATGACCTTTAGTTTTAAAAAACATAGACGACAATGTGGAATGATGGTGTAGCTTCTATTCTTGCTGACTAGGACTACAAATCTATTAAACACTAGAACGAAACCACAAACATCATTCATCCTACATTAGGCAATAAAACTTAGAAAGGATTCATATCTTTGACAAAAAAAAATCCATACTTTAATTGCATATGTAGAGAAATAGGGAGGGAATTAGAGAAAAAGCCTTTAGAGAAACTTAAAGAAGACCTTGAGAGAAATTGGTTTATGTGAGATTTTAAAAAATTTAAGAAGAAACCACCATATACCGCGGCACTGTCACTAGAAAATTCAAATAAACAGCGGCTAACAATAAAAAAATTCATGAATACGGCTTCATCATTGCTGGAAACTTTAATCGGCAGGTAGCTTTGCCGCATTAACCTAAAACCTAACATTGTTAGTAGAGAGAGAGAGAGAGAGAGAGAGAAGGCAAATAAAGAGAAACAAATTTTCAAACTGTTGTGTTTCGTCTCCAAAATAGGTTTTATATTTACAGGTAAACTCTACCAGTTGTTCCTAAACTATATCCAATTTTGCTTATTCATCCTTAAACTATCAAATGTTACTTAATCGTCCCTAAACTATATCTAGTGTTACTTAATTATTCTACTGTCCATCACAACAGTTAATGATGGACGGAAAAATAATGTGGCTGCTGATGTGCCATGGAAGAATTATGTGGCTGCTGATGTGACATCACTTTTCCATTTATCTTTAACAGTATGATAGACGGCAGAACGATTAAGCAACACTGGACATAGTTTAGGTATGGTTAAATAACATTTGATAGTTTAAAGATGAATAAGTAACATTGGATATAGTTTAGGGACAACCAGTAGAGTTTACCCTATATTTACAAAAACTACATATATAGTACCTCTTTTATGTTCCCCACGCCACTAAAGTCACTTATCTTTTTAGCGCTTTCTACTTGCTCCCCCAACCTTAGAAAACTAACAATTAGAGTATTTTGCCTAAATTTGATTTCTTCCCTTTTGTTTTGTATAAAATTCTATTTTCTTTGGTTGGACCTTTCTTTTTTAACATATTGATAAGTTGGACCTTCAGCATAATCCACTTTTTTCTGATGCTCAAACCACAGCCCAGGACTTTGCATGTTACATGATTGCAGCACATGAATGATAATTCTTTTTCCTATTATCTTAAATGTTACTTAACTGCATCGATACATCCTATAATTAAATTTTATGTAAAGATTTAAAGTGTAACACATCTAACTCAAATTTTCTATATTAACAGGCTCAAAGTTATGGAAAAATGTAATGTTGATATAGAATTCCCAAAATTTAAATTATTTTTCAATATATGAGTTTTTGGCTTTTCATGTATGATTTCAAGTGTAAATACTTTAAACATCCTTCTTCATATCGAATTAGTAACATATTCTACATACAACGACTACATTAAATGTTTATATATAAACTATTATCTCATCCATTAGACGGGTTATGAAACTAATTTTTACGTAATTTATTCCAAGAAAAGATCACCTATTGGGTCTTGGCTCCTAGTTACACATTTACACTCACTTGGACCTTCAACATTTTCTTCGTGCACAACTAACCCCTCAATTTTACAAATGTGATCAATTAGCCTTTGGGGTACTCAATTAAAATTTAGCTTTAGTAACTATAATTGCATTTTATCACTTGCATTCCTCCAATTTTATTCTTTTGATGCTATGCTCGAACTGCAGACGGATACAAATATGATAATCTAGCCTTTGGGGTACTCAATTGAAATTTAGTTTTAGTAACCACAATTGCATTTTACCACTGCATTTCACCAATTTTATTCTTTTGATGTCATACTCAAATTGCAGACGGATCTTCTAATGGTAACTACTAAGGAAAACTATCACTATTGATTATTTATTGCCTTCAACTATGAGTTTTCGATTAGAAATTTAGGTACTAGAATTATAACCTGGAAAAACATAAAACTAGTCTGTAAAAATTGTAGAAAGATTTCTTAATAGTTCTCTTTCCATATAAATTTTCAAATATCTAAACTTGTCTACGATTTTTTTTACGGCCTATTTTAATTTCAGAAACTTTAAAAAAATGAAAATAAAATGTGTTTACTAGGTAGGTTTTCTTTTTCTATTGCAAAATAATTTTCCACCTAATGAATAATTCAAAAATATTATTTTTTCCCTTTTCTGGATTCTCCATACCTGACAAAATGCAAAATAACATATAAATCATTCAAGTCTTTAGATTGGCCAAAATTGGGCATTAATATTTTGAACAATGGCAATCTAGCTTATAAACTTTCAAATATTTGTAGTTCATATATACAAACTAGTCCCCACAGTTATATATTTGATCCCTAAGGTTTTCATTAATTTACAAAATAGTCCCTAAAATTACATAATTAGTCCTTAAATTTTTGTAAAATTTATAAATACATTGCTTGAACATTTTTAATTATTATGTTGAACATTTATAGAAAATGTATGAAGTTCCTTCAACTTTCAGTCGAGGAACTAAACTTTTCTAATTTAATATATATACAAAATAATTTTTAATAGATGCAAAGCAACTAAACATATTTTCAAAAAGAACACGTGTATAGGAATAAAAAAAACTAGATGGAAAAAAATGAAAAATAAAATCGTTATCTCCAATCAAAGGATGCTTTCGTTTGTGATTAACACAAACCCATTAACTTGTTTTTCATATCCGGCACGTGATTCACCCCTAAACTAATTCCTAACCCCCTTAAAATTTGATGAATTTACAATCATGACTATTCCACTGGCTACACCTTGCTCATGCCATACAACCGCTGCGGCAACCATCTTTGTTGATTAGCCACCCGCAGACCAATTAGCCATAACTCGCCCTTCCAGCCTCCATGCATTCTTCCTTCTACATTCTCGCTCCTCCTACTCTTTTTGGCATTACAGATGAACCTACTCACTCTTATCGCTACCATTCCTCAGCCCATTAATGCAACTGGTACATCATTTGGGGGTCTCTATAGCTGTTGAGGATTTGAATTGAATATTCCATTCTGATGTGGGAGTAATCAAAGGTGTCAACTTTGGAAAAGTAGAGAAATGATGAAGGTGGAGCTCGGCGTGGGGGAGCAGGTTCGAGAGGAGAATGGCCAGTGATTTATTGAAGATGACAAGCTAATCATGGGAGGAGCCACAGCAGAGCTTGCCCATTGAGTAATATACGTCGATTGAGCTTTGATTCATTTGTTCCATAAGTACGTGAGTAGTTCGATTATAGCAGAGGAATTCACGGAGGAGATTGGATATGGAGGGGATATGGGAGAGCTGGTACCCACAGTTAAAGGAGACCGGAGATTGGAGATGAGGAGATCTTTTATTCTTACAACTAAAACGAGTTGGAGTAAGGCAACTATAGTGACAAAAATGATAGTTGTGGAAACTATGGTCACAATCTAGAGGGAGAGCTCTATAACCCCAGCTAGGGCCAAATAAGTCTACATGGCTGGGTCCTATAAGTGGTCAACATCCCTAATTATAAAAAACATGTTAACGTGTTTTTGTTAATTTATGCCAAACTGACCTAGTGTTTATAAGTTTGCATATGATCAACTTCAACAAGGCTGGATTGGAATTCCAATAGTAATTGGACACTGAGACTTTCATGGATTGTCCTCATTTTCTGCTTAACCAGTTGTTCAGAATGAAGATGGGTGCAAATTGTCTTGAATTTGTAATAATATTATTATTCAAGACGTACGCAACAACTAACACTCAATTTAGTGATGTAAGTTCTGTAACCAATTGGCCTTTTTATTATGTCTGTTTTGGTTGTTATTCCAAACTCTTATTTAATTGGTTAGTTGTTTCTTTTTTTAATAAATTTCCTATTTAGCAAAAAAAAAAAAAAGATGAGATATTTTTGTTGCGATTATTTACTTATTTATTTTTTTCTAGAAAGAGTTAGGGGTAAATGTATAAATCTTACCAAGTATGAAATGTGAAGAGATGCTAAAAATATTGTTGCTCATACTTTTGTGGAGAAAGAATGCTAATGCGGATGTAAAAAAACAGTTTACCTTTTCATTATCTTATTCAGTTTCATGTTCTATATACGAATTTTTGAAATGTTTCTTAGGAATTATACCTAGTTGTTTCAAAACTAAAGTAAAACAATTTTATATATAAAATAAACTTAAAAAGTTTAGTTCCTTAGTTGAAGCTGAAGGAAAATTTGTGCACTTGGCATAAACTTTTAGTTCAATGGCTAAAATGTCTTCCCACCTAATTTAGCGGTGTATGAGGTACACTTGCCCACACGATGTAGCGGGAATTTTTTACAATAAATTTAGTACAAAAAATTTAAATAATAAATAATTAAAAAATATGAAAAAAAATGATTAAAGTCGAACTACCTTAACAATAACTGAAATAGGTAAATAGAAACATAACATAACTAAAAATTTCCCTCTTTTATCAAATTAAATTCTAATTTTTAATATCAATGATAAATTTATTTAGAAAAATTTACTTTCAATTTTAGTAATTATAGATCAAATTATTTTATTAAGTCATAGAGAACAATTCATACTACAATACGCAATCATGAATAATAAAATAATATGATTGAAACAGAAAATTGTGCTTAATTTATGTTAATAAATTTACAATTTAACCATTAATTTAATAAAGATAAAAATAAAATATTTAATTAAATCCGAATCAATCAGAACCATAACTAGAAGGATGTAAATTATAATGATTAAAGTTTTATTTTGAAAAATAAAATTAAAGAAAATAAAAAAAAAAGTTTGAACCAAGATTGAAAAATAAAAAATATTAGGTATTAAAGGCTTAACAATTGATTTAATGAACATAAAAAAATGGCTTAACATAAAAACAAATAAATTATGATAACTAATGTCTTATTTTAGAATCTAGTACATAAAAACAATAAAAATGTTGGAGACTAAGAGAATAAATAGTATAGTTAAATATTTATTAAATTTGATGGCCAAAATAAAAGATGGATGGAAAATAGGGATGAACATGGAAAAGAGTAAAAGCTTAGGGATTAAACTAACATTTAACAAGACAACCTAAAACTGGAGAAATTGCAAAATTGACCCTAAAAAATGCGAGTACCTTGTGAAAAGGAAATCGAACTTAAGGAAGAGTCAATTGTGTTTGAAAAAGGGGAAAAAATGTTCATCTTCAATGATGAACATTAAAACCCTCACAACTTTTCGAAATAAGTGAAGTATGTGGGTTAGCAGTAATATAATGAATATAAGTCATTGATGGAATAATGGTAAAGTGTAAGACTTACTTTGACATTAAGTAAAATATCAGTATAAATAATTATAAACACATAGAGTAGTCAATTGAAGATGTGTTTGTATAGTATCAAAAAAGCATTAAAGATAATAAACAAAAAATAATTAAAGTAATTCTATTAATCAATCCAATTAAATTATTAAGAGAAAGAAAGTTTCTGGTATTCATAGTGTAGGACAATATTGTATAGTATACATGCGTAGGTTTTTCAGATATTTTGCTCACTAGTGAATTAGTGATAAAATAAAACCTTTAAAGAATTGTGCACTTATGCATAATACAAATTGTTCACTTATTTTAACAAATCAAAACTATAAATCAAATCTATATAAAGCGTTCATACATTATGAAAAGTGTGCATTTGTTTCAACTAATTAAAACTTTGAATTAAACCTATATAATTAAAACTCTAAATCAAACCACGCAAAAGAAAAAGCTTTTGGTATTTAACATGGTTAATAAAAGTATGTCATTTACTTTCATTTAAGCTTTTATCATTTTGAATTTAAATATGTCATCAAAATTTTTATTTTCCTAAAAGTTCATGTCGTGTATCTAAAAGCTTACCACACCTGTAACTAGGGATTAAAATAGCCCTTTTTCCCATCTCCTTAAAAACCTTTGAATTTTAGTATATACAAAAATTTTGATTAGCAAAAAGGAAAAAAAATTATGACAGATCATTAAAGTTAAGGATCATTATAGCAGAAATGTTATATCCGGGGACTAAAGAACAGATTTGACCATTCTGCAGGATAGTAAAACAAAACTGGAATTGTGGGCGTACTGAAAAAATAATGTTGGGTCCCTGTAATGTTATTATATCTAGTAATGTTCCCCAATTTTTATGATGTGACAATCAGGTCACCGTTAGCAAATGGTCTACCCTCTAGGTGGCGACAAAATGCTAAAGTGGGGGAGCATTATGGCAGGTGTGAAAAATTTCAGGATCAAAAGATGCGTTTGACCATAAGTTGGAAGAAGTAAAAAAAAAAAAAAAAACCCACGTGGATTCTATTGTTGATGAACAGTAAAACCCACTTCTTCTTTAGAATATAGTACGCTTTACATACATTATGAAAAATGTACATTTGTTTCAATTAATTAAAACTTTAAATCAAACTTATATAATTAAAACTCTGAGTCAAATCACGCAAAAAAAAAAAACTTTTGATATTTAACATGGTTATAGTTAATAAAAGCATGTCATTCACTTTCATTTAAAGTTTTATCATTTTGAATTTAAATATGTCATCAAAATTTTTATTTTCCTAAAAATTCATGTCATGTATCTAAAAGCTTGCCACGTTTGTGACTAGGGATTAAGATAGTCTTCTTCCCATTTTCTTAAAAACCTTTGACTTTTAGTATATACAAAAATTTTGATTAGCAAAAAGGAAAAAAAATTATGACAGATCATAAAAGTTGGTGATCATTATAGCAGGAATGTTATATTCAGGGACTAAAGAAGAGATTTGACCATTCTTCAAGAGAGAAACAAAACTGGAATTGTGGCGTACGTATCACAAAAAGGGACAAAATAATATTGGGTCCCTGTAATGTTTATTATATCTAGTAATGTTCCCCAATTTTTATGATGTGACAATTAGGTCATCATCAGCAAATGGTCTACCCTTTAGGTGGCAACAGAATGCTAAAGTGGGGGAGCATTATGGCAGATGTGAAAATTTCAGGATCAAAATAGGTGTTTGACCATAAGTTGGAAGAATTAAAACAAAAAATATCATGTGGACTCAGTAAAACTCACTTCTTCTTTAGAATATAGTATAATTTGTAAATTTTATAATAAATACTAAATATGTGATTTTTATGGACTATTTTCTAAAATTTTTAAAAGCTTATGTATTAAATTGTAAATATTTAAATGTTGAAGGGATTTACTGTAATTATTTGAATATATTTAATTGGAGAAAAGGGAAAATAAATATAAAAAAAAGTATTTCCTGTTCTTCAACAATAAGTAAAAGTTAGTTTTCTTATAAAACAGAAAACGTACCTACTAAATACATTGTTTTTATCATTTTCTAAAATGTTTAGAAAACTTACCTACTAAATACAATGTTTTTAATCATTTTTTACTATTTTTCAAAAGGTTTTCTAAAACTCAACATGCATAATTTAGAAGCAAAATAAGTACTCTCATGAAAGCAAGCACAAACACCATTCTCCTACGTACATTGATCAAATATGCAAGGTTAAACTATCACTGCTTCATTTTAGGGTGGTTGAAAACCATTAGAGCAAAACAATTGTCAAGAAGTAGCAAACAACACAAACAACACACTTAACTGATATTTTGATCTCTACAATATTCATTTTTTTAATTATGAAATTTTAGAAATTCATATGCAATGTTATGTGATTTTCTTATTTGGAACTGACATATAAATATACTTCCTTACATATCTCGTTTTGGCAATTTAACACGTTTATTACAAATGGTAAAAAAAATATATATACTTAATTGTCCGAACCCTCTCAAAACTCTTAAGTTGGGGTTTTTGTGCTTATCCTTGATTTTTAAGGTTAATCATCCTTGAAGATTGTTGCAATTAAAACCATCTAGGTTAGTTACTCATCTAGGCTATTTCTTAACAATGATGGACAATCTGTCTTTTTTTTTTTTTTTTTCTACTCATAACTAAGACAGGTAAAACAAAGAAAAATGGAATAAGAAGGAATTAGAGAGTATGAAAAATTATGAACTAGAGACATGTGCTATTGAGGCACTATGAATACCAAGCAGCAACGAGATACTGTCTCCATAGCCTTCAACACTGGATAAGTGATGCTCAACAAGCTGGGAGGATAAATTGATGGATCCTTTCAACGTCATATGAGTTTTGGAGCAATCTGTCAGAATAGTTATGGATTATACCTGTAGGTGGTTAGCATGTTGAAATTTTCTCATATATGGGCTATATTAATTGTATATGTTTTTATTTAATTGGATTAAGATTTGAAATTGGTCAAATAAAACTTACAGAGCCCATACAGTAATTGATCTAAAAATGGGCTAGTGACTCCAATTATGATAAAAATGTGGGTTTATTTAAATATGGGTCAATAGAATTCATATGGCCAACAATGGGTAGGCTTATGAACTTCTATATAAACAGAGAACTAGGTCCCTCTATTAGCCAAGTCATTAGGACAAAAAAATTTCACCCCACTGGAAGTGCCGCCGACTGGAATAAGAAAAAAGATCTGTGCCTTTATCGATCTTGTTTTTGCTGCATTCATTGATGGAGTATAAATCAGGTTAGATATTTTATTTGTTCTAATTTAATTTGTGTATTTTATGCTCTCATGTGTGTTCTTGGTAGGCTATAAAAATTAACATAGCATATTGGATAACACCAAGCAAAGTAGTAAGTTCATCTTGTAATGCAGAATCACAGTAAGGGATTGAAGAGGTTCATGTGCCTTTAGAGGGTCACTAGTTGTCATCCATAGTCATGCTGCTGCTCCAAGGTTAGAAGACTTCTATCACACAGTGTCAGAAATGCTAGAGAAATACTGATACATACTCTTGAATGAATACCCCACATATGGCATAACGGGGTTTGGGTGATCACATGGGAAATTAAAGTGAACAAGTCAGTAGTTTTGAGCATCAACTAATTGTTGAATTAGGGAGTCCTTCTGCCTAAAATGGATGGGTTGTGAAAGGTCATGTTGTGGAAAACACGTCAAACATATAGATCAAAAGGCAAAGAATAGGTAAACAATCTACTGAAATTGCCATTTAACTAGCAAAATTTCAAATGAGGATTGTTTAGAATATTGAGGCTTGGTACAAAACTTACCCCAAACTTCAACCAAGGCCGCGCAGTCCAAAAAAAATAATGGTATAAATCTTCATTTGTAGAGTGACAAACTGACAATACTTACAAAAGGGGATTCTAAAAACCACCATAAGTTGCTATATTAACAGCTGTCGGGAGGTCATTTCCAGGTAAGTATCTCGAATTTATGAGGGATGATGTTAGCACAGAGCACCTTAGCCGCTTTCGAAATGGGCAATCCGACAAAAGAGAAAATAGTGGTCGTAGATTGGAGCTGGGCTCAAAATTTCAGCAACAAAATTGCAACATCTCCCTTTGTCTTCGTGATAGTAACACAATTACCATGAAACGAAGTCATTCCTTTTTAATGGTGGATCAAGCAAAGAACGCATCTGGGTCGTGAATTGGGAAACTGCAATCAGCAATCATGGACGATCTGAGAGACGACGCTGCTTTTGTTCAATCGGTGGTGGCGGAGGCGACAGGCCCGCCAAATCCCGCCGTTATCGATTTTCAGCAACAACATCCGATCTCGGTCATGCCCACAACTCGCACTCAACCCGAATCCAGGTTTATTTAAATTCGACTTCTTAGCGGTTACACGTCTCAATTGCTGCAGAGATATGGCTTTGTAAGGATGTCGACTTCCCGTCTCTAATCTAATTTTGGCAGCCAAAGAGCTGACGTAGATTGTGCCGCTGCGAGAAAGCTTCAGAAGGCTGACAGAGAGAAATTAAGGAGGGACCGGCTCAACGAACAGTTTCTCGAGCTGGGGAATGCTCTCGGTAAAGAACTCTTATTTGTTTATACAAATTTCAGTCATTTGTTTGGTATGATTTTCATGCTTTTCTGGAGTGTAGCTTTCTTCATTGACAATCTACTGAAGTCTGGCACTGGTTAAATCAGTTTCCCGTGTTTATATGGTTGAAAAGTTTTTCTGGTACTCTCTGTTTTGGTCGAAAGGGTATGTTTAGCGATTGCTGGGCAACAAAGAAAAAATAATAATAATAAACAACAGAATTAGTGTAGCAGGGATGAGAATGTTGCTTTGTATCACCGGATATACACGAAAGGACAGAACTGGGAGCCGGAATATGATGAAGAACGAGAAGGTAGCCCTGGTTGAAGGAAAAATTATGTAAGGTCACTTCAAAAAATAGTTTGGGCATAGTCAACACAAAACAAAAGAGGCATTAGTGCATAAGAGTGATAGCTATGCTTGATACATCAGTGCATGATTTAAGAAGGAATATTGTTCTTCTATAGCTTGTGGAGGAACTTACCTCCAATCAAGCAAAATAGAGACATAAATATAACATACAGTTCCCTAGTAGTTGGGATTGGTAGTTGATTGATATGTTTGGAAATCCTGTATAGATATGAAGCTGTATTTATTTGTAATATGGCTATATGTTGCTTGAATCCCCTTTCTCTCTGAGAGCCAAATTTTATGTTACTTATTGCATTTCCTGCCACTGCATAGCAACACTCACCAATTTGCATTGGTGCTTTTACGCTCAGATCCAGACAGGCCCAAAAATGACAAAGGAACCATCCTTTCTGATGCTATTCAACTGTTGAACGATTTGACTTCAAAGGTCAACAAGCTCAAAGCAGAGCATGCTTTGCTATCTGATGAATCTCGTGAGGTGGTTTTTTAAATCTTGTACTTTGAGCATGATTCTCAACATGCTAATCCGGGTTCAGATCACATCCCCCAGCCCCCATCCCTCATTCTGTCCCCTACCTTCCCAAACAACGCCATGTGGCCATTTTGTTTTATTTTTGAAATTAAAATCACGCTGGGGATTAATGTGAGGGATGGAAGTGGGTTACCTGATCTTCACCCTTCAAATTCCTTTGACTCTTGATTTGCCTTTTTATTCTTTGGAAGCAGTTGACAGTGGAGAAAAACTATCTTAGAGACGAGAAGGAATCACTTAAATCTTATATTGATAGCCTTAATACTCAGAATCAGCAAAGTCTTCGGTCTTTTTTCCCTTGGGCCAGTGCAGACCAGTCAACTGTGGTGGCCCCGTGCGTATATCCATTTCCAGTGCCAGTGGCAATGTCTCCTCCAGGGTCAATTCCCATTCATCCATCTATGCGGCCCTACCCATTTGTGCAGAGTCCTTTTATGAACCAAAATCCTGGAGTTGTTCACAATCCTTGTTCAACCTTTGTTCCATATATGGCCCCTAATGTACTGGTTGAGCAGCATTCGTCACAGGACATGTCTCCCCTTGCTCAGTTAGGTGGTAGGTCGGATGCTTCGTGCAAGCAAGATTCACAAAACAAGCCTTCAGGTGATAGCAAGACTGAAAATGGTGGAGACTCTAATGATGTCACTACAGAGCTCGAGTTAAAGACTCCTGGCTCTTCCACAGAACAGGTTGGTTTGGAGTGTGCTGAATAAATTTAAATTTTAAACAAGAAGAAGAAAACTGCTGATCACCCATAGAAATGGCCGAGTCACTTATTTTAATTGTTCTGTAGAACCTATCATCAGGAACAAGAAAGTCAGAAGAGTCTATGGGGAAGGAAAATGTGGTTGTGGAAGATTCTTCTTCAAGTAAGTGTTCTCCATCTCGCAGCACTCAAGACAGCTCATCCAACAGTGTAGTAGCTAGAAAGGCTGATGCCTCAAAAGAGGGAAAAGACTGATGGAGGCAGCATAGTCAGACCGTCAAATGATTTGTGAGCTACAAATGCTTCATTTCACTTGTCATTCCAGGGATTACGTACACTTCTATTGGGGTCAAACTTTTGGAAAATGATGCCGAAGCTACCTGCTCATGGGAAGAAATCAATGCTTGCTGTTTTCTGTTGAACTCAGACATTACAACGTGATACAACTCACCATGCTTGTCTTATCGCTGAGTAATGTGAAGCTCGTTCCCATTGATGGTTTAACTGATTTGTTAGACTTGCATTTGAGGTGTTGTTTGGGTCAAACAACCCATTAGCTACATCATCAGGACCGTTCATAGAGTTGTTTTAGTTTTTGCATTAACACTGCTCAAGTTTTTGCAGTTGTTATAATGATTTAGCAATCTGCTGATATCTAGACCAGTTTTGCAGGATCTGCATGCTGAAGCTATTGTGCTGACATTGCCGGGTAAGAGATATTGACGGTTTTCCTGCTTGCAGTGATTCATTCATGGTGTACAATGCTGCTTATTTCGGTTTCACAGTAACCTAGGATACGTGCTTTCTACAGCAATGCTAGCTTTCTGGGTGCTGCGGGGCCCTGAATTTGCTAGAATTGTTAACTCTTGGAAGGCCTGCTTGAATGCATAACTAAATGCATGTCCTACCTAGGCAGAACTCGTAACGAATCCAACGAAATAAACTGTTTTTAAGTTTCCACCTTTATATATCCTACTTGTCAGTGATCAGCTGTGTGGCTGAATGGAGTTTTCTTTTGTTTGGTGAGCTTTCTTCTCTCTGAGTGAGATCACTATATCTGTCCTTTCTCTTGCTAAGGTTTCTCAGCCTGATGATTTGTAAATCCTAATTTTGTCTGCTAATAGAAAGCTCGAACATGTGTATGAAGACAAGTAGAAATTTCGAATTTGGCTTCTGAGCAACTGCTGAAATCGCTGTTCCATTCAATTAAGTCGAGAGAATAGCTAGCTTGCTCAACTTGCGCGGGTTGCTCGTGCAAATTTCATCGAATGCCTCTCCCTGTTCTCAAGACCCTAATGAATAGAGCTGTAGAGAGAAATGGTTGGAGAAGCCAAACCATGCTTTCATAAGGAAGAAACAGTTCCATGTACTAGGACGATTTTAGGACAAGCACTGGAGAAACACTTGGTTTAGAACGAGTCATCGATCAATCAATTGAGCTTTATTTCAATAAGTTAAGACCCGTACGACGGGATCTATGTCTTCATTCTGTTTGATCCAAGACGAACTTTAATTGAAAACATACACCTCACCTCTTTAATAATCTCGGAAATGGCCATAGTATTTTCTCGACTATTGGAGAGAGTAACTTTTTGGTTTCCCCTTGGCACAGCACTGGGGCTTCCCCCATCTCACATGACCCGTGGTGGGTAGGGACCATGCGGCCTAGTGCTTTGTTGAGGGGAATATCATACCAAACCCTGTGTGGACGTGCACCCTACATTTTTCTCAGAATCTCATAGGCTTTGAACAAAATTACTTCTTGACGAGGGTGCTTGTCTTTCGTCTTGGGGTTTTCCCTTCACTGCAACTGCAATCGCCTAATCACGCACAATATAAAATGCCAGCGGATCTATGTTAATAATGTAAGCAGTAGAACGACGTCTTTACTAAGAAAAGGCCATCGCTGTACTTAGCACAACAGCAGCAGCAGCAGTGGTAATGGTATTAATTTACATCTGAAAACGAGATTGAGATGAGAAACACAGAGAGATAGTGTGCGTGTAACAGGAACTTACCGGAGAGCTAGAGGAATCGAGAGGCCGACGGAGACAGGCGGCGTTGGGCGGCTGGATTCTTGCGCCACTGCAGACGGCCTGCCGAGACAGAGTGCCGCCGTGCGGTTGCGTTAGGCAGGCCATCTACAGAGGCGCAAGGCTCAGGCGTGCCCAAAATCTCAAATCTCGCTGCATTTGGGTGACTGCCTTCTCCTCCGCGGCGCTTTTAAATAAGCCTAACACCATGGCGATTGGCGAGTCGGCTACTAGTGGATCCAAACCCAACCCTAGCTTTCTGTCCACAGGCTATTGGAATAGGTTCCTTTTACCATTCAAGCCCAGAAGCTGCCCCTTTTTAGTAGTCCACTACCAGCCGTCCACTTTTTAGTAGTCCACTAACAGCCGTCCATATTATTCGCTTGGCAAAAATATCAAATTTGTCATTAATATTTCACGTAGGAGTGAATATAATATTATAGTTTTTTTTAACTCTATTTCTCACTAATATTTTAAAATGAGCCGAATATGTTACTGTCGGTTAAGAAAATAATGAAAAATGATAAAAATAGCAGGTTTTGAAATATTAGGGTTATTATGTATCTTTAATAAAATATCAGGACCTTTGAGATTTTTGTCAAAAAGAGAGTCTGATACCTTTCATCAGTACTTCAACCCTATTGCTATTTCCGTCACTAGCAGCCCAACCCCATTGCCGCTCTTCCTATGTCTCTATTGTCTAATCTCATTGCTGGCATTCTTAAGATTAGGAGAGTTTAATTATGAAAAATCTTTAAAGTTTATTAAAACTTGTATTATCATCTTACAATTTATAAACTTGTTATTTTTAACATTTTTCATTAGTTTTTTAATGTTAAATTTTTAACAGTCAGTGACATATCCACTCTTAAGTTGAAATTTTAGTGGCATATTAAATCCATTCTAAAACATTAGTGGGAGATTGGACCAAAAAAACTATAATGGTATACATGCTTCCAACCCAAAATTTTAATGGTAAATTTGATATTTTTGCATTTTCGCTTTTTCCTAACCCAATCCAACAAAATCAATTTCGGTCCACTTTTACACCCAAATGTGTCCCCCGGGGAGTTGAATGTTTGACAAAAAAAAACTGTAGTTATAAAACTTAATTACCAAACTGCAGTAGCTTTAAACTTATATATCATTTAATTGTACTTTTTTTTAATCTAAAACTGTCATGTTACTTTTTTTTTTTTAATCTCTCATCATATGCCAAGTTACGTTTTCTTCTCTTTTCAAACATAAAAAGAACAAAAAATGCATTAGAAGTTCTAGAAGTTGATGGGAATGTTCAACTCAGTCCTAGTAGTTCTTTTAAATAGTTCACAGTCAAATTTCAGAAACCATACATGAAGTCGTATTAAAAAGAATCTGATGGGACGTTATTATATCCGTTAAACGTCTACCTGAACTAAATTTGACGGGAACCATACTAGTTAAGATAGAACAGGGTATAAACAAATGCACATAACAGGAATCCAACACCCAACGTAACAAGAACGTGGTGGCGTATCTGAAACCAGAGCAATATGTGTGGCTGGCTCTGGTACTTAATTGCTAAATTATGGTCCACTTAATGTCCCCATCTGGTCTACTTCGCAGAGCTGCATTCCAACTACTCTTGTTCCTGTCTGCGAGTTTCGCTTCCTTGAGCTCCCTGTCCCCCACGTGCACTGTAGCTGGTGGAGATCTGGCTCCCCCACGCCGGATTTGACCCTTTCTCTTGCTACATTCATTCGGTGTCGTCTCCATCGCAGTCCTGCTGAGGTAAGCCCCCCCATTCAGCCTATCCACCGTTAACCTCGTCCTCCCCTTATTCCGGTGAGCTTAGCCGTCTAACAACCCCTTCATTTGTTTTGTTATGGAGTCCATTTAGCAGGGGCAGCCGGACAACACTTTCGGAAGTGATAATCCCTCCGTTCGTCGTCTCAGCCGGCTGTTGTCGAGGTAAGCCCACCTCTCCCCTCTGGCCTATTGTTTTTATCCCACTTAATAATTGGAAATGGTAATAGCCGTAATTTTGACAAAGCCGTAATTGGAAATGACAATAGCCGTAATTTTAACAAAGCACAGCCTACTATTACTTATTTCACTGACCCCTATTTTGACCGGAACAAAAAATTTGACCAATTAAATAGATTAATTGGAGATGAGCTGACTCCTGATTTTAAGAATATTTATGCAGTTCGCCCTTTTACTTAACCTGTGGATGGATGTCTATACCTCGATGAAACACATGGTAGCGAAACAGAAGAATTTTGGAATTCCTAGAAGTGCCAGCTGTCGGAACAGAGAGTAAACTGTACAAACCATCTCGTTTGGTATGGTGGTAAGTAGATGAACGCCAAGTGTGGCTATGACCCTCTGCTCCATGGAATAGACTCAACCTGTAGATTTGGTTGCAATTTACTGTACATAAACCAACTTGGATTCAATTGTGAATTAACTCAATTTTGAAATCAACGCTAAATAATATTTTTATTTTATTTATTTTTTAAAAAGAGAGGAGAATGTGACTTGGCGTATTGATGAGGGACAAGAAAGGTAACATGGCAATTTAAGAAAAAAAGTACACTTAAATGGCATATAAGTTTAGAATTTACTTTGTTTTTGTGATTAAGTTTCGTAACTACAATGCTTTCATCGAAAACTCATTGAATGCTGGAGTCTTTTCGCAGGTATCCCTTCCAAATCTAAACACTATAAGTACTGAGATAAGTATAGACACGCTTTTGTTGGTAAGTCAAACATATGTCATATCCCTTAAGTCTATAAAATAAGTGTGAACACATCAAATTCTGTGTGTTCCTATTTAAATTGAAGATATGTACAAACCAAATATTAGATATCTACAAAATTAATGTATAAAAAAAGTGAGAGGTATGTATAAATAATAACATAAATATGTTACTAGTTTAACAACCCATAAAAAATAAGTTTGAACATGTCTAATCTTGCGTTTCATCAAAAATTGAGATATGTTAAAACGAATGATAGATATGTATAAAACTCTCTATATAAAGTAAGTGATAAATATGTATAAAACACGTGCCACATATGTACAAGTACTATCAGAGATATGTTATAGATATATATAATTGTATGTACAAGATTTATATTTTTTGTAAATGAAATGAAAATTGAGATAAAAATTTAAATAGTGATATTTACGAATCAGATATTAGATATGTATGAACTTGATATACAAATTAAATTCTTGATATGTACGAATTTAATGTATAAATAAGATTAAAGATATGTATAAACCGAGTGATAGATATACATAAACCAAAACATACCAAAACTTTTTTTCCTACTAAAATGTGAGATATGTGTGAATCCAATATATAAAGAAAGTCATAAATACATGTAAACATGTAAGACATGTGTATAAACGAAATTCTAAAATTGTCATGAGTATATTCAAGGGAAAATCACAAAAACTCCAATGTGGTTTAGTCTAACTTATACTTTGCCACCTCTATTTTAAAAAACCTACACTTTATCCTGTGCTTCTTTTGTAGTATTTGATAACAACTTCTAAAACCCTAATTTAAACTATCTGATAACCATGTTTCGTAATTTTAATATTTTATATATATTTTTTTCATAGCTAACTGACCTTTAAAAAATACTGGTATGCATTCACAGGAAGAAAAATGCATTTACAGAAAAAATTGATAATTTAAAATGTCTATTAACTATAAAAAAATACACGAAAAATCAAAATTATTGGAAGAATGACTATCATACAGTTTAAATTATAATTTCAGAAATTATTGTTGAACAGTATAAAAGAAACATGGGCAAACAGTAGGTGTTTAAAAATAAATGGGACAAACTGTTAGTTAGGGTAAACCTTATAGGGGTAATTGTAAGTTTCTCTATATTCAATTATATATACGAGTTTAATTGTTTGAATATTTATGTAATACTTACTAATTTTATTATTGTATATTAAACATGCATCTTAGGTTTATAAGATTATTTATACAAATGAGTGTATTTTTTTGTACATATATGGTTATGTTTTTGTGCAATTATGCTTATATATTTGTACACTTATAGTTTCATATTAAAATTTTTACTATATTATTTTTTAGTATATATAATTTTATGATTTGTAGTAATTATTTACTATTTATATATAAAAAAAATTAGGAGCTCAATTGAAAAAAATTAGGGTAAACATAGGTAAAAGGAGAAACAATAAGGGCTAAAACAAAAATAGACCAAAATTATGAAAACCCTTGTGTGAGTAGCATGACCTCTTATTGCCGTTAACCACAAAACCAACGTCATTGTAGCTAGGGATGTCTAAATTACCCTACCTGGCCTTACCCTTCCTGAACCTAGCTACCCAAACCCAAACTTGACACTACTCTTAAAGTCATGGGGAGTGTATGAGTTTAACTTATTCTATTCGATCCTACCCACACTCTTTTTAAATTAGTATATTTATATTCAAAATATGATTTTATTTAAAAAAAATAAAAGTATAATTTAATATAAATTATCTTATATTACTTTAGTTTATGATTTTTTAAGTTTTAATTAATTATGAATATACACATTCATTTGAAAATATATGTAAATATATATAATGAAAGTCTAAAAGGATCAAATATATGTCTTAAAATGGGTTGGTGGGTAGTGCCCACCTATTCGTAGGGTGGATATTACTCAAACCCAATTACTTAATGAAAGGGTTTGGAATTAGCTATAACCGGCCCAAACTTAACCCATTGACATCCCTAGTTGTAGCTACCCACTGTTGCCGACCATAAATCTGCCGATTGTGTCCCTATCGCTATTGTTCTCCCACCATCGCATTGTCTGACAAAGCGGAGGATGAACTTCTAATGGTAATTGGAGATTGAGCGAAGGAGTGAAGAAATTTTTAATAGATCAGAGGTTGACCCAAGGGGTAATGTGACTTAAGCGGCAAATGAAGAGGCATGTTTAGGAAAAAAAACATTGAGAAAGAGGGATGGCCCGGATGCACAACTGAGCGAGGGAAAGGAAAAGGATACGGGAGATATTTCATTTTTTTTAACAGGAACAAACTTGTTTTTTTGCTCGTAGAACACACGGTTGCACATAAAGTTACATGCAAATAGGATAGTTTACAATTTAGTTACACGAACTGACACTTCAAGTCTTTACATTCCAATGAGTATCAATATTTCTTTTGTGATAAAGTTATTTGAAATTTTATTTATTTCATGAAAATCAGTTGATAATTCTTTTTTGGAATTAAACTTTTCTTGTTACAACCAAAAACATACTAAAGCATATGTTGATATACAATTTGATTAAATGATCACTATATATAGAATTAAATATAATATTTTAAAAAAACAAACAAAAACAAGTCTTGATTTTTTTTTTGTACTCAAAATAAAAAAAAAAGAGATAAAAAGTGAACAAAAACTACAAAAAGTAATCATCTAAAAAGGATACTAAATCAATCAAAGGGCCTTTGAAGTTAGCCACAACTTGATATTGCCATTAAGAGGATTGACTTGAGTGCTTTGTGGATTGAGGGGACTGCAACTATGAGCAACCAATGTCAGAGTGAGAACCATTATAGGCGCACCTTTGATGTAATTTCTTGAAAAACCTTTTTTCTTCTAAACCACTTCTCTTGCTCCCAATGCTACTATGACCAAGGTTGGAATCATTTAAACTGTTACTTACCTCTAAGTTAGACGATGCAGTAGTATCTTAGCAGCCCACCAAGTTATTTACCTTATGGTCACCGCCATTGGAATACTTCTATTTTACTTTCCTTAACAATGGTTGACTCTATTGCTCCTAAATCTACCATAAGAATGGTTGGAAGAGTCTAAACCTTAACTCACCTTTAAGTAGTTAGATGTTGAAATAATTTCTTGACTGTGCAACGAGTTCGTCATCTTTGGATCGCCGCCATTGGAATACTTCCTCTTTCCATTCCTCAAGGATGATTAATCAAGATTTATAGTTTGATCCAATTCTGTGTTTATGGAATAAGCCAAATGATGGTTCAAATGAACAAAGTCCATCACTCTTAGCTTTTCGGACGAATATGGTGATCTAAATTTATTATCATGAATTGTTTTAACTGGTGGTTCATGCACAAATAACATGACCCCTGGTGCACTTGCATCCTTAAAGTTTTGTTCATAACTATAGCCAACATATTTAAAAAAGGGATTTCAACCTTTAAGTCTCAAATAACATATCTTTTCTTGTTTGAATATTATCTAATGACTAGCAAAACCTGTTTGAGACACCATGACTCTTAACCTTTTAGCATTCAAATGTTTTTTACTGTCAATAATACTGTAATTAATAGAGGATTTGATGTCTCCTGAGCAGGAGCTACAGGGTGTCATATGTCTTAGAAACTCTAACTCCATATAAAGAAAACAATTAGTGTATTCCAATGCTGCAAGGTTTTCTTGTAAAGCTTGAACATGGATTGTAAGCTCATTTTGATATTGGTCAATTGTTGCAAAAGACTTGAGTTTAAATTTTTTAAGTCAGAAATTAGATCATGGGCGCTATGAACTTTCACATTATGATGAAATTAAAGTTCTGGCAACCTAGACTTTAATAGCTTGATTTTGTTTAGAATAATTGATCAACTATTGCTCAATGAATCAAAGACTCACAAACAAACCAAAGTAATGACTTGTCATATTGATCAAGAATGCTTGCCGCTTATATGGGCTAGTTATATAAAAAACTTATTCGAAGTAGAAGAAGTAATCTAAACCTAAATTATTACATAATCCTGGTTGTCTAATATTGTTTACATGTGACCATGCATACGTACTAAACACTAAACTTGGTCAACTAAAAAGTCCTACATGGATTTTTCTCTACAGATTTCATTACGTAACTCTGAAGGTCCTGGTTTACAAGACCTATTGTGAGAGTTTTGAAAAACAACTGGGAGCAATTTCTTTGAAACTGCTAAGAGAACATCTTGAAATGAAATGTGAGAATCCTAAATAAAGACCACTTCGTTTCTTTTGTCAGGTTCACTCATCAAGACAAGCCTCATCAAAATTGTTCAATTACATCATAAACGTATGCCACAAAATTCCCTCATCACCAATTTTAATGAGATCAAACACAACCTGAAACACTGTCCTCAAACAAAAAAGAACTTGTCAAATTATTCTTCATGAAAAGGACTTTAATACTAAAAGTGTGGGTTTTTTTTCCATTGGTAGACAATTGATGAGAAGATGAAGGAATTGACTTCTCAATCCTTTGAGGATAACTTCTGTTTAGACCTGTAAACTCTGCAACACAAACCCAAAATTAGACGAGAGCAAAATGAAGGAGACAAATGAAAGAAAACTAAGATAGGAATTTAGGCCAACTAGAAATGGCTAGGAAAACAACCTAGAGAGAATAAGAGTACGAGTTTAACCTACAGGAGAACCTACGTATGAAAATTATTCAAACACATGATAAGATTAACAGAAAAAGTAAAGAAAAGAACATGAAATATGTGCTTAAGACCAACTGAGATAAGAATTGGGAAGAGAAATAAAAAACAACTCAAAGGCTCAAACTAAGCAAAACAGGAAGCAATATCAAAGCAAGGACTAGAATTTAACGAACAAAATAAGGTAGCAAATAAAAAAGAACTAAGAGCAAAAGAAAAGCTTAGAAGTAACAAAGATCATGACCAGGTAGAAATGGAAACCAAAAAGGCAAATAACTAGACAAAGAACATTGACTAAGGGAAAATTGAAAAAATAATAAACAAAAGATAAAGGACCGAACACCAATAGAAATTAGACAAACCTTGAAAATTAGGAAAATTTAATACTTAAATGAGGGGAAAGAAATGAATGAAAAATCAAGTAATTGAACGGAAAAAAAAAATTATCAAGCAAAATGAATTGAAGGAAAAATGGCAATGATCGGTGCAAATGGCTATCGTTGGTTTCGCTCATGTTGGTTTGGACAATCCCATTACTGATAGTCAAATTTGCTCTAGGTTGGTTTTAACTTAAGTCAATTGACTTCAAAATATCTTATTTTTATTTTTACGTCTTTTTTACCATGAAATAATTTTAATTAAAAGCCAATATTATGTAACTGTAATAATCAATTGAAAATACAATTTTTGTAATCTTATTAAATTTTTATAAATTTTTCTAGTTTAAGGTATCAAAAAAGGAAAATTCATACAAATTTAACAACATCATGAAAATTTACTTTCAAATGAATTATTACATCTACATAATATTAACTTTCAAATGAAATTAGTTTTAGACAAAAAAAGATGTAAAAGTAAAAATAAGTCAGTTGACTTAAGTTAAAATGAATTGACTATTGAGTTTTAGCCTTCATGAATATGTTAGTGTAATGTAATACTAATTATGTTTTCACTTCGATGAAAATACTTTTGATACTCTCATATACATCCTCAACTTGTTACATGGAAGCTTTGTAGTTTTTAGAGATCAGCAAAAGGAAGCCAAGGATATCACTCAACATCAATGCATGCAAGTCCTAAACTTGCATACAATAATTCGAGAAGTCTTAAATTAGACATCCCCTACAGCGAATTGGCATGTTTTTTCTTTAAAAGGAAAAAAGAAACAGAAAACAAACAAAAAAACCAAGCTTTATACTCAGCCTTCAAACTTGTATAAAACGAACACATAGCCCCTTATACGTTGACTTAGTACACATAACTCATCAAACTCGATAGAACAGAACACTTAAGTCTTTCAATTAGTCACTATTAACCATACAAAAGTACATGAGAAACTTTAATACCGAAGGTCATGTTTTCTAAACTCAAGATGTTTGGAATCAATATGCCAGGACATTTTAAGTTGTATGCTCTCCAGAACAATTTGGCCCATAAGTTCTAAAACTCATCTTCTTCACTAGAATGCTTCACGATTCGGGTACCTTCTCAATCTTCTAGTCTCCTTTGATTGGACATGGTGATGCAAATCAAGAAGGAAATCAACGATGCTAGGGGATCAAGTCAACAGATTTTGGGCATTACAATTTTGATTTCTAACAATTTTATGGTTCAACGAATGAGCAAAGGATTTAAAGTTTGAATGGTTTCCTCATTCTTTGACATCAATAGTACAAGGGTTACTAAGGAATGAAAATGACATGTAAGATGAATGCGGCATCCTGCTTGTGCCATTTAACATCCAAAAGATCTAGGAAGTGGTATGATTAGCAAATGAGTGACAGGGTACAATGCACAATAGAATTTGTCATGTTAACAATGTGCAAGAGCTTTTCTGAGGCTTGACAAGGTGCTGATATTAGCAGATGGCAGCTAGCTGTGCTGTCTAATTTTGAAAAAGCCCTTCACATTTTACATTGTTCTATCTGACTATCTTGTTTCTTGTATATTTACAATGTTCTATCTGACCATCTTGTCTCTTGTGTAGAAGCCAAGGGCACCCCATGTAGTGCTAGAACCAGTGGTAATTTGTCACCCTCAGAACCTTGTCATACCTTGAAAATGCCCTTGCTGGTGAAGACATATTGGAGGATGAGTAAGGGTTATGAGTTGAGGCTTGCCCAACCATTATGGGAAAAAATGTTCTAGACGTTATTTAACTTAAAAATTTATTGGAATTTCAGTCCTAGACATCTCAAAAAGTTCAGAAAACACGACCCTCATTATGGAAGTTTCCAACATGTTCTCATGTGGCTAAAGGAGACTGGCGGATTAGCTTCAGTGTCCGGTTTCACTAAGTTCGAGAGGTTATGTGTTCTGATTCGACATTCGAGGGGCTATCTGTCTTTTTCTCAAGTTTGAGGGAAAATTATGGAGTTTGGCCCAAACAAAACTATCGGCTTATGCTCGTGTCGTCAGTCGATCGAGCGATTCACTAAATTTCGGGCCGATCATTTCATTTCGCTTTAATGTGACTGATATAAAACGGTCGGCAACTGGATGTGAAGCATAATGAACAAGGACTGCAGTGGAGCAGAATCTTAGGTCATGTTCAATTTCAAGGTTTGAATCAGTAAGTACTTGTGTTCTGTTCTAGAACTTCACACACAAAGTCCCTTCCCTTTACTGTGAGCTGGATCTAATTCAACTTCTGATCGCCTTCCATAGATCGCCAATAGGTTTCATGTCGTTACTTAGTGGGGGTAGTTTCGTTAACTCGTTCGGTTATACGGTGGAGGATTGGCGATCGTTCGAACCAGTTGGTGCTGACAGCTCGGAGATGGCGGGGCAGCAGTCGGTTGATAATCAGACGGATCAGTCAAGCCAGTTCCATGTGACTCAGGTCCTATCATCCCATGAAGAAAAAAGAGCCAGAAAAAAGCGTAATGACTGTAATTATCGGCTGAGGAAGAAGGTAAAAGAGTTGGGTTTTACTGGTTTTTGCTTAGTTTCTTAGAATTTGGGAGATAGATGGAATCATCCTAACACAAGTGAAAAATTTCATATGTCTGCTCTAGTTTTCTCATGTTCTATAAATAGTTCAAGTATTTGTCGAATTACATTACTGTTGATCATAGTTCAACCATTTTTTGTTTCCTTAAAGACTAAAGGGTGTGGGTTAGTAATTTTGAATCCACTGATGTCTTACTATGGGGCTACTGGTTCTGGGGACATGCTAGTGTTTCTTTGTCTCACTGCCTCTGCTACATGTGTTAAAGAGACTCTGATAACGCTTGCTGCCTTATTGTACAATCAAGGCAAGGTTTGAGAAGTTAGAAGAAGATAACAAGGATCTGCAGGGTGAAGTTGAAAAGCTCAGGCTTGAGAAAGATGAGGTGTTTAAGAAATACCAAGAGGAAAAGGCACTCTCTCTGTATCCTTGACTCTTTTTTTCTCGGTTTTTGTTGCCTTACTTTTCAAGATAAAAAAACTTAACCTTGTTTCTGCAGGGTGAAGTTCAAAAGGTGAGGGTTGAGAAAGATGAGTTATCTAAGCAATGTCAAGAGCAAAAGGTACTCTTATCTCTTTTTCTCTGTGTTGGGTTTGGTGAGTTGGTTTTTTCTAAATAAAATCTCCAATTTTTTGTTTTGTAGAAAGTATGGGAAAAGCTTAGCATGGAGAAAGAAGAGTTGAGCAAACAAATTAGACAGTTGCAATCCAATGCCATGCTTCCTTCAGGTCATCTACAGAGACGCCAAGTGTATAATCATCGAAACTTTGAGCTAAAGGGCTTCTGGGCTCTCTCTCTCTCACTGACACACACACATTCGTGTAGATTATGACCTTATGTAAATATTCCAGTAATGAACACTCTCAGACACTCAAAGATGCTCATTCTGAGAATAAATATGAATCTGGTTTTAGGCTTAATGTGCCCAAAGAGAGAGAGAGATCAAAATAGTAGTTTGTTGTTAATTTTCTTCTGAACTTCATTTAGGATATGTCTACTTCGTTGCATGGCATTTCATTCTCTAAATTAGATTGCTTTTCAGTGCACTGAGGAATCTATTTCAATGCAATGCCACAAAGTAGACTTACCAACAGCAGCTTCATGCTTATTTACATGACAATAATTACCCTCTTAACTTCTCTTTTGCCAGATGGAAGGAAACGAAGTTAGTTTCATGTCATCAATCATCCCCTATGAATGCTACTCTGATACATTTGTGGCTGAATTCATGGCCAAGCTTGATGACAACGTTAAGAGCAACATCGACACGTTACACTTTACAGAATTAGATGGAGAACGCAGGAAAATTGGAACTTACAATTTTCCGTTATCCTTGGTTCCCACTGCTATGATGATAACTAAGGCCTATGGCGACATAACAGGGGAGTCATTGTTAAATCACCATCTTGTGGAGGATGCCTACATTCTGTTCTGCACCAGCATCAAGGAAATGAATGAGCTGCCGCTTGAGAGAGTTACTGAGGTTACAATGTTGAAGTGGAGAGACACAATTAAGGATGCTATGCGCATCAATTTGAACGTGAGTTTTGCAATGGAGCACTTGAAGAAAATTGCTCAAGCTTACTTTGGGTTGAAAGCGTTTTATGAGCAATGGAATCTCGACAAGCAGATCACAAGGCTGGAAAATCAGCTCTATGTGTTGTGGCAAGAAAATGGAAAGATAATGCAAGAATTAGATGCTTTGAAAGAGAAGAAGGCCCAGAAAGAAGCTTTGAAGTCTGAGCAGCGTGAGGCTTGTATAGCTGCTGCTGAAGACTTCAAGGGCAAGACTGTTGGTTCTGGCCTTTTGGGGTTCTAGGACTTGTCTCTTTGATCTCTTAAACCTGATCATGTTTCCCGTGTGTTGTGTCCAATAAAGAACCAGATGGCCAGCAATGGAGCAAGACACCAGCCAAATATTGCTATTGGCGTGGCCTAACTTGGCTTTGTTTTGAATCTGCTTTTCGCTGATTGTTGTGCAGCTGTTCTTCTTGTACTTGCTCTTTGGTTTGCTTTATGATGCAGAATTGAGCTTTCTTTACTACTGTACTCCTGTTTGCTTTCAAATCAATGCCATGTGGATTAAACAACCAAAAAAACTCGTCTTGCCGATTATAGTTCATGGCTAATACGGCAAAGCGCAATGTTTGAATCCTCTTTACTTCACTCATATGTACTCGAAATAAAACCATGAAGATTACCTGCATACTGTTTGACCACTGCAGCTGATAAGAGAACAATAAACAGGGTTTCAAACCTTCTACAGGTGGGAGGAATTAGGTCGAAAGCAGAAGCCTTTCTTTTTTTTTTTTTCGTCAAGTTACTATTTTTAATAGTACTTCAATTTATATATTATCTTTTGGAAAAAAAATGATAAGGTGAAATATATAGACTTAAGCTCTACATCAATTTGAATATTTCTTTTTGCGAACAAAAAAAAAACAAGAAAGAAAAAAGAAAGGGTAAATTCCATTTATGGTCCCTAACTTTATCGCATCGTCCTAAACAGATCCCCAACATTCATTTTGTCATATTAAAGTCCCTAACCTCCCTATTTGTGTCTCAATCGTAGTCATTCCATCATTTTCATGGTTAACTTTGACAGAATTTTTGTGACAAATGCCAACATTGGTTCTATATTTTTTTATTCCCACTCTCTTCCTTCCTCACCATCTCCAGCCACCACATCCTAGTCCATTGACAGAACTTTTGTGACAAATGCCAACATCATTACCTGAATATTTTCCATCAGTTGTAGCATCCCGCTCATACTTCCAACCTTTCTCCTTCCTGTAATCAGACTTCCTTACTTTACAATTGTAATCATCTTTGACCGTGTTTACTCTATGCCATCTTTCTGGAATGAATTCTCCTATCTCAATTTCATTCCTGGTGCCTCTCTGAGGCCGGAGTTCCTCCTTCTCCGCTTCCCCTTTCCCAGCTTTACTCCATTTCCCCATAATACTCTCCCCGTTAAAAAGCCCCGTCTCTCTTCTCCACCTCCCCTTTTCTTTCATAAACAATCTTCCCTATTTGAAGCTCGTTTTTGCCACTAGACACTAACTGTCCACTTTCTTACTCTGTTTTCCTACATTTCTCAACAACTGAAATCTACCCCTTCTCAGGTTCAATCTTTGCCGGGTTTTCTGGCAAAACTTGCCCATTTTCCGCTTCCTTTGGCCACTTCAGGGTGCCCAACTCACAAAGGAGACCAAGTACCCGGCCGACGGCCGTCAACGTCATTGCCCGCAACGACACCATCTACAATTTCTATGGCTTCCCTGGTCAAATGTACAAGGTGCTCGACCATTTGCCTTCCTAATTGATCGTTTTCTTAATGAAAACTGCCGCTCTTTCTTCAATACATGTTCGTCGATCGTTGAAATGTCTAAAATAGGTTCAATTCTTTGTTTCTCTTTTTTTCCTTTCCCTCTATTCTGGGTCGTTTAAGACAATATATTGTGAATATTTAGAGTAATAGATTTTTGAAGGCTGGCTGGGCATATTAAGTTTTCTAGGTTCGGTGGGAGATCATAAATTTTTGCTAGCTTTTCGCTTGGTTTTTCTCGTAGAAATTTGTGGTTCAGTTTCCAGTCTATGGAGTATTTAACTGATGAGGTACTTATATTCGCTGATTCATTTGAAACAATGAGATTTAAGGGAAAATTATTCTTTGTTCATTTCCTTTAGTAGTTCCAGATGCGAAATCATAAAAAGAATAAGTCTGAGCCAACACTTCCGTGTGCTGCTGCATTCATGGAGGTCAAAAGCTTTTCTTGCAAATATTAAGGAACACTCTTTAAATCTGATACCGGAATAGCCCCGGAGAAAACTTGGTCCATTCTCGATTATCAGGCTCTTTGATTCTCTTTGTTCCAACCTCGCCCTTCTTTTTGTACCCAGTTCACTTTTCTGCTTCAATCCGGGTTCCTTCTTCTCCACCACCTTCTTCTTGACAACGATTACCTTCTTCACCTTAATCACTTTCTTCTTCTTTCGCGGCGGGGGCTGTTGCTGCTGAGTTTCTTAAAGCTTGACAGGCTTGGAATTAAGCCCATTGTTGCTGCCTCCACAAAGCGTCTGCCCTGCAACTGGACACCTCTCCATGATAGCTTGATGTTGATGCTGCTGCAAAGGCATGCACGCAACTCCTCCATCGCCCATGGAAGTCTCCACCAATTCGTTTCCAATTTGAACCCTAGCTCTCCCCTTTTTCAGGGCTATGGATGCTCATACTGTAGCAATCCTCCTTCTAGGGCGGAGATGGTGGGGGAGGAAGAGAGGGGGAGATGGTGGTTATAGTGATAAATTTATTAGTTTAAGGGTTATTTCAGTGAGAATAAAAAAATATAAGACCAATGTTTGCATTTTTTATAATAATTCTGTCAAGGTTAACTATGAAAATGACGGAAGAACTAAGATTGAGACACAAATAGGGAGATTGGGGAATTTAATAGAACAAAATGAAGGTTAGGGACCTATTTAGGACGACGTGATAAGAGTAGGGACCATAAACGGAATTTACCCAAAAAAAGAAATATGATAACAAGTAAGGCTTGGAGGAACAAAATCTAAAAGTGTACTGGGCCAAACTTGTTGGGTTTATTTCTTAAGATTATAATGGGGTCGGATTTAAGCTGAATTTCGATATGTAGGCATGCACCTATTATTATAAGTATATTACTATTATTATATTCTAAAGATAGAACAAAATTACTGTTTAATAAATAGTGAATGGAACGATGCCATTTTTTTTTTTTGGCTTTTTACCATTAGGGGTCAAGTTCCTATTTCAGTCTGTATATATTCTAAACTCTCAATTTTAGGCCCCAAACATCTCATTTTGATGATCAGGTCCCTTATTTTCAGCAGCAATTACCTATAAAGGATGCTTTTAAAAAAAAAAAAAAACTTTTGTGTCTGTTTATGCTAAATTGTTCTAAATCTATGTACCTAAAGACGATTTATCCAAATCTATCTTTTTACCAGATCTAGCTTCATGTTCTACTATTGGAGGCAAGAATTTAGTTTGTCTTTCGTTTTGACAGTTGGTGTGGTGGTTTTGTTGTCTGCTTCGTCATCGTGATTTTGGCTGGATATGTGGATGGAGGGATGATGGTCGGATACTCTTCAATCGATGGGATGACCAATTTGTTGGATGCTGGCTATTTTGTGTAGATTGATTTACCGATGATTGGTTCCAAGTTGCCCCAAACGGTGTGGGCATCGATGGCCGAGAGCCAACTCTCATCTATTTCTTTGGTGGTGAATCTTTTATTGTTGTTTCTGGGTTTTCAATGTTGGCGCTATTGGGGTGATTCATTCGGTTGATTATCTTATGGGTATTGGGTTTTTGATGGCGAGGTCGGTGATTTTTCATGATGTCTGTTGCTATGGTGGTTATGGTGAGAACTGATATTTGTTTTCACTCTTTCAGATAATGTATTGCAGTCATGTGTAATCTGAGCTTCTTGGGGTAAATTGCACAGTTTCTCCTCAACCTTTAATTATTGTTTCAGTTTTAACCCCAACCTCCAATTTGCTCGTTTAGACTTCCTAACCTCGTTAAAACGTTTTATTTTGAACCTTTGGGTGACGGAAGTCGTTAATTCTGACGGAAAATGCCACATCAGTGCAGTATTCTAGGGAAAAATACTAAGTTTAGCCCTGAAAACATTTCTCTTTAATAAAAAAATCCCAAAACATTGAAATCGAACAAGAAAGTTCCTACCTTATCTCAATCTCACTCTCCGACATTCCTCTCCCCACCATCCCTCTCTGACCTTCCTCCCCTGCTGCCCTCGTTCTCCCTTCCCTCCGTCTCGGCCTCCCTTCCTCTCCCTGCCGACGACTCTCTCCCTTCCCTCCGTCTCAGACTCCCTTCCTCTCCCTGCCGACGACTCTCTCCCTTCCCTCCGTCTCAGCCTCCCTTCCTCACCCTGCCGACGACTCTCTCCCTTCCCTCCGTCTCGGCCTCCCTTCTTCTCCCACCTTCGCTCTGCCTCCTCCTCGACGGTCATCACCTACCTTATCAATGCCACCACCATCATGCTGTCGACCTCCACATGAACTCGATGGGGGAGGTGATGAGCGAATCGGGTGAGGTCGAGAGGGAGGGAAGGGTGAGCGCTGCGGGGAGAGGAAGGAAGGCCTGGAAATTGCAAGATCTGGAAATTGTGATGAGAATCGCATGAGGGAAACATGACGATGGGGGAGGTGATGAGTGAATCGGCGGAGATCTGGAAATTGCAATGAGAATTGCATGAGGGAAACTCAATGATGAGGCCGGTGATGAGCGAATCGGGTGAGGCTGAGAGGGAGGGAAGGGTGACTGCGGCAGGGAGAGGAAAGGAGGCCGAAAGGGAGGGAAGGGAGAGTGAGGGCGGCAGGGGAGAAACGCCGGAGAGGGAAGGCGGAGAGAGGAAGGCCGGAGAGGGAGGTTGAGATGAGGAGGGGACTTTGTTGTTAGATTTCAATGTTTTCAGGATTTTTTATTAAAGAGAAAAGTTTTCAGGGCTAAACTTGGTATTTTTCCCTAGAATACTAGGCTGATGTGGCATTTTCTGTCAGAATTAACGACTTCCGTCACCCAAAGGTTCAAAATGAAACGTTTTAATGAAGTTAGGGAGTCTAAACGAGCAAATTGGAGGTTGGGGTTAAAACTGGAACAATAATTAAAGGTTGGGGAGAAACTGTGCAATTTACCCGAGCTTCCTGTATTTGTTAAAAAATTGGTGCTTCTCGTTTCAACTCTTTTTTTTTTTTCTGCCATGATATTTGTCTATGGTAGTTACCGTAAGAATTAATATTTGTTTTCATCTTTGGGTTTCTTTATCGGAGTGCATTATGAGTCCTTTGTTTTCATTTGAAGATTGGTGCTTCCTGCTTCATTTTTTTTTTCATCTCAGAATCCTACATGTGAATTATGTCATGGATTGGCTATTATATAGTGTGTTTTTCTTTGTTCGATATTGTTTCAAGGGTGGAAATTTTGCTATGTGCTCTTCATTTGCAAGATGTAGGGATAATTGTTTTTTTTTTATTTGAAATGTCTTCATCTTTTTTTATATGTAGAAGAATGAGATTATTTATATTCTATTTATATTTTAAATTTTATATTCATTTTTTAGTACTTGGTTTATTATGTAGTCATATCATTCATTAATTGCTATCTTTTTCCCATACTCTATAGGTGGAACACCAGGTACAATACAATGTTTAGGTGGAATACCAAGTACAATACCACATTTTACTGTACTTTTACCTCCAAGCAGATGGCCTGGCCGCTTTCTCTTATCATAATTGGACATTGTGTTTTTTGCTTAAAGATTGGTTGAGAGAACATGGAGCTCCCTGCGATATGGTTCTGGAAGGGTTATGCAAATGTGCTGGCTTGCTAAATCAAAGCAGTTTTTTTATCCTGTCATTTTCTACAGTTTAGCTACTGTGTAAGTTTTGTCTCTTCTTTGTTGCTTAATGCCAATGTTTGGTGAGTGATAATCTGTTATGTTATTTGTTTCTCGGCTTTTGTTGACCGTATTTTCTTCAGTTTTATTTGTCGTAACTGGAGTCTATTTATGATTTTTGTCTTCATGCCCTTTTCCTCCTAACAATCACCTTTTTCTTTTTTGTGCTTTTGAATTAAATGTGGTTGGCCTCATTATGTTTTCTTTTTTGTCTTTGATGACTTTCATTCCTTGCTTGGTTAGTTCAATTTTTTTTATCATTTTCTTTCTTTTTTATGCCCATTTAGCATGTACTATATTACAGGACCTGTTTTGTGTTTCATTTTTATTTCTTGCAAATAATGTTACAGAAGTAGTAGATAGGTTAGATTATTAAATGGTAAACTGTAACTATTTTTTTAATTAAAATGAGAATTATGAAGATTCTAGGAAGACGAAAACATCAACAATATTATAAAGCTCTTTATGTTAAGCACACATTTAAAGAATTTAAGGTTTAAATCAAGCTTTCTTTGTTGATTGCTGTGGACTTTTCTTTGTTGCTTGGTGCCAGTGTTTGGTGAGTGATAATCTATTGAGTTCTTTGTTTCTCGACTTTTATTGGCCGTATTTTCTTTTGTTTGTGGTAACTAGACTCTATTTATGATATTTGTCTTCGTGCCCTTTTCCTCCTGACCATCATCTGTCTCTTGATTGTGCTTTTGAATTAAATATGGTTAGCCTCTTTATGTTTTCTTTTGTATTTTATTTTTCTGATCCTTTTGTCTTTAATGACTTTCATTCCCTGCTTGGTTAGTTCAATTTTTTATCATTTCCTTTTTTTTTTTACACCCATTCAGCAGGTAATATATTATAGGACCTATTTTGCATTTTATTTTTATTTCTTGCAAATAATATGACAGATGCAGTAAATAGGTTAGATTAATTTATAGTAAAATGCAACTAATTTCAATTAGAATGATAATTATGAAGAATCTAGGAAGAAAAAAATATCAACAATCTTCTGGAGCTCCTTATATTAAGTGCACATATAAATAATTTAAAGTCTAAATTAAGCTTTCTTTGTTTTGCTGTGGCGTTTTCACATTTGGCCTTTTCCTCCAGTTTTCATTGTTCTTGCTTTTAACCTTATGTCCATTATTCTTTCTAAGTTTAAGCTACTGTTACGTTTGTTTCACCTTACTTTTCTATTGGGTCAGCTTGCTGGAGGGTTGGCAATTATATGTTTTTCCATTTATACTTTACTTTTACTAATATTACCTTTTTGGATTATATGTGTTACTTTTTATTGTAACCTCATATTTTTGTGTTTGAGAGCCAGTATTTGTGCCATTTAACATCATTTTCACCTGTTGTTGTCGTTGCTCTTATTTGTGAGTACTTCTTTTTGTTTGTATTTTATTTTCTATAATACTATCTTTTTTTAATTGTATCATATACCTTTAATTGTGGCCTCATGCTTATTGCTTGCAAGAACAAGTGTCTCTGTGTCATTAATTACTTATTATTATTGTTGAGTTCTTTTATTTAATGAATTTTTACATGTTTTGCAGTGCACGTTTTCTGCTCTTTATGCTGCACTTCTTTTGCTGCCATCTGCTTTCACTGCATCATTTAGATCAGTATTAAAGGTAAATATGTGTATTTATATATGATACTATATGTTTTTTTTTTCTGAGTTGATAATTTTGATATATATATATATATTCTTGGTCATTATATTAACCGGATGGCTGCATTTTTCCAGATATTGAGTGCCTGTGATTCCTGTTCTATAAGTCTTCCGCTTCCCTGACAAAATTTATCAGTGAGTCACTATTTTTATTTTTTAATTATGTTTCAGCATTTAGCTTTTAACTTCCTGATTGACATATTTACATGTTTCATAAAATGCATTAATATGTTGATCATAATTATGAATGTTGTTCATCTGTTTCACAATGATTCAAACTTTTGCTTTGGCCACATAAATTGAATGCTTTAGAATATGAAAAAAAAAAGAAAAGAACAGTCTGTCATATAGATGAACAAGATAATGCATTATATACTCGACCAATTCAACATGGCCAGTTATATAATGGTCCTCTTACTTCTCCAAGACAAAACCGCGCAAGAACTAGAATGTTGGTTCGTCAGATTGCTTCAGATAAGCCTGTATTTTACCCTCAGTCTGATGGTGAAGTGAATAAATTTGGTTGTGCTACTGCTAATACTCAGACTGAAATAGACAGTATTATGATGAGAAATACCTGCTCCACATCAGATTTGTCAATTCATGGTTTAACTTCACTTCTCTGTTTAGAAGATGATCTTCAATCTGGTCCATCTCAGCTAAACAATGCTTCTACAACATTTCATCATGCAATAAGGGCTGGTGATTTTTCTAACTTAGTCGGTGCATCAGTTTCTTCTCTTGCTTCTTTTGTGGAGAATGTAACATTGCCAACAAATGGTCACTCTTTAAGCTTTCAGCAGTCTGATAGTGCTAATTCATCTGATGGTGTTAACATCCCAGCTGTAATGCCCGGACAATCCAAAGTGATTAGGTCCCGGGTTAAATAGATTTGGAGCATAAGAATTTTTCCTTAATCGGGAATTTAGCTCAATTAAATTGAGAAGACAATATGGCATGTGCATAATTGAGTGTTGAACATCTTAAAAATAAGCTTGGCTTAGGCCAAGAGAAATAGTAATGAAAATGGTGGTTTTAAAAAATGAGGGACTAAATTGAACAAAGGGATTTTTAGTGGTTGGGCTCAATTGCCCAAAAATTAGAAAGTTGGAGGACTAAAGGGGGAATTAGGCCATTTTAATGGCCTAGGATGCCTTAGCCAGCCATGCCCCTCCAATTCCCAATATTTTATGTCACCTTCCTCCAAATCCTATTATTTTAATCCACCTCCCATCCTTAGTCATCACCTTGGATTCTTTCTTCACTTACTTTTGACTTTTTCTATCAAACTTACCCAAAAGTCTTCCAATTAGTCTTCATTTCTTTTAATCTTGTCTCCCACTCATTTCAAACACATTATTAATTTCCTACTATTTTAATCCACCTCTCATCCTTAGTCAAGACTTTGAATTCTTTCTTCACCTACATGTCTCCTACTTTTGACTTTTTCTACCAATTTACACAAAAGTCTTCCAATTAGTCTTCCATCCATTAAATCTTGTCTCCCACTCTTCCAAGCACATTATACATTCATTTTCCTTCCCATATGGCTGGCCATCACCTTCCCACACATTAAAACATAATCAACCCACTCATTCAAAGTCATTTGCTCTCAAACTCTCTCATTCTCTCTCCATTTTCGTCTAAATATTTGTAGATTTAATTGCATATTGCTCAGAATTCTGGAGTAACCACTGCATTAAAAAGAATTGTGCTTTCAAACAGTAGTGTTTTTTATAAAGAGTCAAACCCCTAGCTAAACAGATTATAGTTTTAAGTCCCAAGTACTTGAAATAATTCATTAGAAAATCTTTGCCAGCTGGATGCCAAAACCCTTCAGTTATTAATCTTTCTAAGACAGAGCCATATTATAAGTTATTAAAGTTAATAGAGAGGATATATATAGCATAACGAGAAAATTTTGTGAAGATATAAGAAAAAACCTTCAAATTTGCCACTAGAAGTAATACATCCATTTCAGTTATTAATCGAAAAGGCATCTTTGGGTTGCATGATCAGCTCAGACCAAATCAGATGGCTACAAAAAGACCTGAGGCTTAACTGTGGGAAAATACATATTCAGTCCTAAAACTTTTCATATGTTATCAATTCAGTCCTAAAATTTGTTTCCTTGTCGTTCAAGTCCTATATTTAAAAAAACGTGAGTACCAATAGTCCTAATTTGGACGCTGTGACACATGGCTGACAGAAATTCCTATGTGGCAATTAACTACCGTTAGATTTTTAGCTATATAAACTTCATGAAATGTTTTTCACAAACGCAAAATAATGGCTCCTAAACGTTTAAAGGAAGAAAAATTAAAAATGTTATTCCCTCCGTCTCAATTTAGATGAAATGTATTTTTTTTTATATTCAAAAAAGGTTGAAACGTTTCTTCTTTTAGAAAATTTTAAATAATCAATTTACCATATCATCTCCATTTAAACTTTCACTATACAAAATCAATAAAGATTTTTTTTTAATCTTTATTTAATCTTTTACTGCACAAAACCAGAAATTTATTTTTTTAATCATCATTTAAACTCACCATTCCAAACATATTTCCAACTCTTTTCCTCATCTAAATATTCGTCCATAGCTAGAAATAATCATTTCTCAAATTAAAACAAAGTATTCTTGGTTGAATTCAAGCTCTAAGACCATAAAGAGCAAGAATCAGGTGAAGAATTCAAAGAAAACCAAGGAGGAAAATTCAGCCATTTCCATTTCTTTGAGGTTTTAAACTCCACTCAAGGAGCTCTTTATGTGATTGAGTTCCTAAGTTCATTAGAAGCAAGGAATCAAGAAGAAGCTTGAAGAACATCAAGCACAAGAAATTGGCCTTACCTCTTCTGTGAGGTTCTGTAAGTGTACACCAAGTGTTCTTGGTATTTTGTGTTATTTGAGTTAATCACCAAGTGTTCTTGGTATCTTATGGTTACTAATAAAAATTCGGCCCATCTTGGTTCTTATGCTAGAAAACAATTTTTAGAGTTAACAAGCAAGGAAAACGAAGGAAAATAAGCTTCTAAAGCTTTCAGTGTTGTGGGTAAGGATTCCTATACTCACTTTATTGCATGGCCTAGTTCCATGGATTTTTTGTGTGAGTATTCGGGCCCCTAGGTGATGGTCAAAGAACCATGTGATCCTAGGAGTGCTAAGAGGGCTTAAGTTATGTTATTGCTTCGGCAATTTTGTTTTGCTCATGAGCTAAGTTAAGTAAGCAAGCATTATGGGCTAGGAGTTAAGGCGGCCACCTTAATTCCTATGCTAAGTGAGCTCTCCGAAAACATTAAGTATATGAAATGAATGAATTAAAACTTGAGGGATGCTTGCTGCCCTTCTGTGAACAAAGTGTTAAGTGGCGTGTGTTTGTGTGCTTTTTTGATTTGTTGTGCATGCTAACCCCCGATTATGATATTATTGCTATATGCATGTATCTTTTTGTTTTCTTTGTCTTTATGTTTCCTTTGCAGGAATAAGGATTATTTTGCCATTACATTCTTGGCATATGTTAGGCCTTGGAGGCCATAAGTTAGGCATTGGATGCCACGGAATCCTTATTGAGTTTTATAACTCACCCGCCCTACTCTACTTTTGTAGGTAAAGGTTTGCTTGAAAGATCAAGCTAAGAGTCTTGAGTACTCTTTCTGTATTCTAAGGTTGGATTTATGTATGGTATTGCTCAAAATATTCTAAGTATATAAGTTGCTTGTAAACAAGCTAAAAAAAATGTGGACTTTCTGTGCAGGACTTGAAGTCTTAGAATTGTGGGAACAAGGTCTATTAAGGTGAAAATTTGTGTTCCATGGCTTTGTGGATTTATAGCTTGCTTTTAAGCATGTTTTTGTTGGTCTAACTTTAGTGACCAAATTATGGACTTAGCTAAAATTTGGCCAAACTTGGCTTTGGGCTTGTATTATGGACTTGGACATTTTTGGGCATTTTATTGCTTGGTGGACTTACCAAGGCCCATGCATGAATTTATAGGTTATGTTTTCATGAAACTTGAAGCATGTTGAAATTGGGCTTAAATGTACGTTGTGGGCTTAAATAAGAACTCGGAAAATTTGATTTTATTCTTGGTTAATTTTGGTCCATATGCATGATAAGTACTAAAAGGCCCATAAGCCCATGTCTATGTTGAAAGCATGCAATGTTTGGCTATGTATGCTCACTTAGTAAAGAACATGCAAGTAAACTTAGAAAAAAAAAACATGAAATTGGAAGCTTGTGTAAAGTTTGGCTAATAAGAAATTTAAGTGCACGTATGTGAATTAATACATGCCTAAGCATTAGTTGCATCTAAAGGCATTAAGTGATTATGTGCACTAGTGAACACCAAAACACATAAGCATGCAAAGCATATGCATGAAAATAAGTTTTTAAATTAAGTTGGTGTTTTGGTTGCCATGCATATTCTTGGCTAAGCTTGGTAAAGACCATGAAAACGAACACATGAAATCCACATAGGTGCTAGCTTGTTTCTGAGAGCACTTCAACTTAACCTTAATTAAAGAACTTCACGAGCTAGTACCGATAAGTATCCTGGGGTTCGTGCCCATAAGTCTTAGTGAGTTTTAAAAGCCTCTTCTGTGTAATGAAATCTTCCGCTGCATGTTTTAAGTAATCAGGCCCAAATGGGCTAGGGGCAGTTTAGGGCACGACACTAGCAACATCCAATAGAACAGTTTCTGCGAGCCCCTCTTTGTCATCAGGTATATCATTAAATATTTTTCTGTCATGAATTTTAATTATCTATGTGTACCTTGGATCTATATTTTAATGCTTATGTTATGTTCTGTTCTATAAATAGGTGTTTCCTCTTATTATATGGACTTAGGAGATTGTGACCAAATATGTCAGTATTGCCACACTTTTTTTTGGTTAGAAGGGCGTGTAAAATGTAACTTCTATGCTGGTCAGACCAGATTCAGCCATTGCTGTAGTGGTGGAAAAGTTCTTCTTCCCACTCCTCAAGAACCTCCACAATTTATTAAAGACCTTTATGGTGATAGACACTTCAAGGAGAATATTAGGGCATACAACTCCATGTTCGCCATGACTTCTTTTGGGGAAAATATGGATGAGCTGATTAACAACGGTTTAGGGCCATATGTGTTTAAGATAGGGGGTAAATATTCCATAAAATGGGTTCCCTGTGTCCAGTTCCAAGTGAAGGCCCTCAGTTCCTGCAGCTTTATATTTATGATACTCATAATGAAATCTCTAATAGAATGCATTGTTTTGGAGGTGAAAAACCATCAAGACCTCAGTCTGAAATAGTTGAAGGTCTCATAAAGGTACTTGATGAGCACAACAAATTGGTCAAATTTTTTCGGACAGTAAGAGATAAGTGTTCTGATTGAGATATTCTAGAATTTAAAATTAGATTATATCACAAAAGAGATGATTCTCGATATGGATTGCCCACTTCTGATAATATTGGTGCAATAGTTTTTGAATCTGGCCCAAGAGATAGAAAGGATTATGATGTTGTCATTGAATACAAGGTGGACCTCTTCAAAGAATTTATAAGCTTCACCCATCATACATGTCTATGCAGTTTCCATTGATTTTCATATTTGGTGAAGATGGTTTCCACATCAATATCTCTTTAACAAACATTGTTGCTGATTCATCCAGCAAAAGGAAACATGAAAGTATGAGGATGTTTTATTCCTTTCAGTTGCATGATCAGCTAAATTCATTCTCCTTAATAACTCGAGCAGGAAGATTATTTCAGTAGTATGTTGTGAATGCATATGTATGCATAGAGCAAGATAGATTAGATTATATTGCAGCCAATCAATCAGATTTGAGAAATGAATATTTTCAAGGAGTACATGATGCACTGTTAAGAGGTGATCAAGATAGATAAGATGTTGGAAAAAGAACAATATTACCATCATTATTCACTGGGGGGTCCAAGATACATGTACAAGCATTACCAAGATGTATTAGCCATTTGTAGAGTGCATGGAAATCCAGAATTTTTCTTGACATTTACTTGCAATATTAAATGGCCAGAGATTAGTAGATATTTGGAGAGAGATCCTGAAATGAAACCTGAGGATAGAGCAGATATTGTTGATAGAATTTTTGAACTTAAAGTAAGAGCTTTTGTAGCATATCTTAGGGACAAGAAGCCATTTGGAAACATTACAGCTGGTAATCGATGATTTCTGTTTTGTTACTCGACTTATTTGCTTATCGTTTCTTGGAGCATTTATGATTTCTGTTTTGTTACTCAACTTATTTGCTTATCGTTTCTTGAAGCATTTTCTTTCTCTTACTAATATAATATTTTTTTTCATTTTTCCAGTACTCTATACAATAGAATTTCAAAAAAGAGGGCTTCCTCACTGCCATTTACTTCTTTGGTTGGATATGCTTCATCCAAAAAAGAAACAGCAGATCATATAGATGCAGTAATTTCAGCTAAAATTCCAAACAAAGGAAATGATCTAGAAGGTCATAGAGTTGTTATAGAGTTCATGATACATGGCCCATGTGGCCCTGCGAGGCCCGCAGCACCATGCATGCAAGATAATTCCTGCTCCAAGTCCTTTCCAAAGAAGTATCAACTAGTTACGTCTTTTGACAAAAATGGGTTCATTCAATATAGAAGAAGACATTGGTATATTTGTTGTCAAACATGGAGTTCAGCTTGATAACTCCTATGTGGTTCCTTACAACAGAGAGCTTTGTTTGGTATTTCATGCTCATATAAATGTTGAGTTTTGCTGTGTAAGCATGCTAATAAAGTACTTTTTCAAGTATATCTCAAAAGGAGTTGATAGAATTAAAGCTAGAATTACAAATTTTGCCGATGATAATGGTGCTACAAGCAATGATGAAGAAATAGAAGTCAATGAGATGTAAAATTATCTTGACTATCGATTTATTTGTCCATATGAAGCATGTTGGAGAATCTTCTGGTTTGACATACACAAGAGAAAGCTAGCTATTCAGGTTCTTATTGTACATTTGCCATCAATGCAACAACTGACATTTCGAGCTAGCCAATTACTGCAGTCTGTCATTAATAACCCTTTGAATAAGAAGACAACACTTACATAATGGTTCACAATAAATCAAAAGGATACGGTTGGCCATCATCTGACATACTTAGATTTTTCATTTGAATATGTTTGGCACGATAATGGAAAATTCTGGGCTCGTAGAATATACAAAGGTTAGTGTTCAATTGGAAGATTAATATATATGAACCCAAGTTGTGGTGATTTGTTTTATTTAAGGATGTTACTCTGTCATAAAAAATGTTGCACCTCTTTTGAAGACATATGGACTGTTCATGGCATAATATTTCCTACATATCACCTTTACATGTGAAGCAATGGGGTTACTTGGAGATGGCACAAAATGGAATACTGCCTTTGAAGAAGCTGTTGAATAGGCTAGATCAAAAGAATTAAGGTTATTATTCACTCACATGCTGTTGTATTATAATATTTCAAATCCGCTTACTCTTTAGAGTAATAATTGGCAAAGAATGGGTGATGATCTTCCTACAAGAGTTGAAACCAGCTTGTCAATTCAACATTTCTAGCTGAATGATCAGCATTTGTAGAATTATATTCTTTATGAACTTGAAATACTATTAAACTCATGCTCCAGTTCACTCAAAAACTTTGGAATACCTATGTCTCCTCCAAATTTATTGTTTGAACTTACCAATGGAGTATTGATGGAGGAGAAAAACTATGATACAAAGGTTTTTTTCAAGAGAGTATAAATTCCTTGCCTTTATGTGAATATAAAACAAAGAACCATACATGACATGACGATGGAGGCATGCGAATTAAACACACAACAACTGATCTTTGTGTATGGATATGGAGGGACAGGAGAAACTTTTCTGTGGAAGACAATAATTACTGGATTAAGAGCTAAAAATAAGATTGTACTTACTGTTGCATCATCTAGGATAGCATCTTTACTACTACCATCAGGATGCACTGCACATTCTCGATTTAAATTGCCCTTGGAGCTTACAGATGAGTCAGTTTGTCATGTCAAAAAAGGAACATAGTTAGCAAAGTTGCTGATTGAAACAAATCTTATAGTCTAAGGTGAATCACCATTGAATGATCATTTATGCTTTGAGACATTAGATAGAACATTGCAGGACATCCTAGAAGAACCTAGCAAGATATTTGGAGGAAAATTAGTCATGTTTAAAGGCGACTTCTGTCAAACACTACCTGTTAAACCTGGAGGAACACGTGCTGATATAACATCTTCCTCAATCATATCATCACCATTATGGAGATACTTTAAAATATGTCCTCTAAACCAAAATATGAGATTGCTTCAACTCGAACTTCCTGAAACTGAAAGATCAAGTATAGTTGAATTCTCATCATGGTTACTTTTTGCAGGCAATGGAACTATAGGTAAAGCTATAACTGACACAGACCCTAACTGCAAATGGATATAAATTCCAAAAAAATTCCTTATACAAGATGATGAAAATGGTGTTTAGAACTTGATAAATTTCATCTATGATAGTGATACACTTGAAAATCCGAGTCCATGATAGTTTTTTGACAAAGCCATTATTTGCCCAACGAATGAGACAATTGATTGGATCAATGATCAGGTTCTTTCTTTATTACCTACCGAAATTAGAACATATCTCAGTTTTGATTCTGTCTGTCCACTAATGTTTTCAAATCAAGAGTTTATTAATTTAACCCTTAAAAACCCGCAAGCAAACGGAATCGTCGTGTACTCAGAAGTAAATAAGGGTATCATCCCAAGAGAGTTTAGTGATTCTACCTAGATTCAAAAATCAAATTGCTCAAGCTACTTAACTCCAAAAACATAAGAGAAATGACTCTAAAGAAGGTGAAAGGTGCTAAGAGAGAGAACTTAGAATTAAAGTAACTACCTCCCTAGGATTCCACTCATATCCCTTGCTACCCTAGTAGTTCACCCTTTAGTATGATTCTCCTAGTGTGGTAGAGAGGATCTCACATCAAGAACTTCTTTCTCAAGATGGGTCATTGCTCACCCTTAACTAACTTGGGCTTTACTCAAGCTCCAATTTTAACTTAGAGTGGTTGAAGAATTAAACCTCTTTTTGACTTCTAGTGTTCACCTAGATTATCTCTAATTTAAGTTAACACCATGCATCTTCCATTTCTCTTTATCACCCATAAAACCTTTTTCAAGGATTTAGTGAACTAGCACATTAGTTATGGTGGCCCACCATCAATCAATTAATAAGCACAATGAAAAGGACAACACAAGAGACATCATACATAAACGCAAGACAAACTCATCAAGTAGCAAGGTAAGGAATGTCACCCTAGAGAGATAAAGTGAACTACTCACAATCCATAACAAATGTCAACAACAAACCCATAACCACAATATCCACGAAAATCATACAAATAAAAGAGAGAAGAGAGTAAACCCAAGAAACCCCCTAGAAGATTTAACTCCCAAGATGATCAACCCTTTTTCAAGCTTCCAAAAACGCCTCCTCCATGATCAATAGGCTTTAAGATGGGTTAAGATCGAAATCAGCCAAAAAGCCCCCTTTGGACTCTTTCCTCTCTTTTATTTATACTCCATCTTCATTCAAACCCTAAAGGGATAAGAATCCCTTTTTCCAAGCCAGCTCATCCGGTGGAAAGAGTGGGGGGACCATAAAAAATGCGAGCTTTCGGCAAAACAGAGTAGTGTTGGCGACGCGTCGCCAGATGAACAAAATGTGCTCAGAACACTGATAACGTTGGTGACGCGTCGCTAGCCTTCATCTTTCACTTCTCCTGCTTTTCTTGTCCAAACGCCGTTCCGCTCGAGCTTGCTCATAATGCCTTGTCCGCAACACTTGTCCCAACCTGTGATAAGCCAAAGAAAACAAGAAAAACTAAGACAAAGAGGGAAGAGTCATAAGAAATTGTCGGTCAAAGTTGTCGTTAAGTCAACGCTTTGACCGTGGTTTTACGCACTTAACAACTAACCAGCGATCATGGAGAAGCAAAAATTTTATACCCTTTAAAATATCTTAATACCTTCAGCTTCCCAAGATTCCCACAATATCATGTTCAACTGAAGATTGGAGCACCTGTAATGTTACTTAGAAATATTAATCGGGGAGTAGGGCTCTGCAATAGGACACAGATGATTGTGGCACAAATGTTGACCAGACTGATAAAAGTTCAAGTTATCATAGGTACAAGAATCGATGAAAGAGTATATATATTCCGTATAACTCTGCTACACAAAGATCCAAGGCTTCATTTTATCTTCAAAAAATGACAGTTTCCAATCAAACTTTGTTATGCAATGACAATTAACAAAAGTCAAGGCCAATCCCTCAGTAAACTTGGCATTTATTTGCCAGAGCCAATTTTCAGCTATGGGCAGTTATATGTTGCTTTATCACGAGCAACATCATCGGATAGTCTTAAAATCTTGATAAAGCAATCTGATGACCAACCATCAGATTTCACAAAAAACAGTGTGTACACAGATTTTCTTAAAACAATAGGATTAATACAGGTTTAAAACATTACCTTAGTCATCATTGTATTTACACTGAGCTAATCAATCATACATTTTTTTTTCTATATTACTATACTAGAAATATATATTGTTATACTAATAATAATCTTTATCTAATTTTTTTCCAGGATGGAATCCAGACAAGTGGCTTTTCAAAGAATAGGAGAAATGGATGGCCTAGTAGAAGTTCGAATATACAGAAAATGGGTGCATTATGATGCTAGTAATCTTAATCCCAAAAGCTATAATTGCATTCTACTTGACAAACAGGTTAATTTTTATACTTCATCTGAATATAACATCAGTAATACCTTTGTTTTGCTATCTTGTTATGTTTCTATGAGTTTTTCCATGATCCAAATCATTTAGTCAACTTATATATTTGATCCAAATATGCACTTTGCTAAACAAACATAGTTTTGCCACCTTTCTTCATTAGAACTTATAAATCATAAAAATCACCTTTTATTTATAGCACATTATATAATATTACTCAACCAAGATCAATACACTAATAATTAGAAAATACACTTCATACTAACTAAATCATTGAATTGATCCATTTAGGCTAACGCAATTCATGCTAAAATGAGTTATGCTGATAAGGAGCACTTTGACAGCCAAATTAAGCTCAATAGATGTTATAAAATTGTACAATATATTTTTGTTTTTGCCAAGAAAAGCTACAAAATTGTTCCACATCAAACTATGTTAGAATTTGACAGGGTAATGAAATTTTAGCAAATTCCAAATGATGGTTTCCCACTTCGTAAATTTCAAGTCATTCAATACAATGAGCTTGCTTCCATGGCTGAACAACCATTTTCAACTTTCAGGTTAGTTGGCACTTTAAGTTTATACTCACGAATAGATGACCTATTTTCAGTAGCTAACATCATAACTCTAAACACATATTACTTTGGAAACCTAACCACAATATCAGACCTGATTTGCTCAAAAGTAAAAAATGGCAATCAATGCATACGAAGAGAATTTGAAATAGAAAATTTCATGTATAATACCATAAACCTTTTATTATCTCATACTCTATCATCTTCACTGATTTATTCTCTTTTGTTTAACCATTGCCAAAAGCATCAAATGTACAGTTTGGGATGAAATTGTCACTTCTTTCAATAAAACAGACCTCTTTGACAACATGTCCCAACCTATCCTTGATGCCATAACTTCAGTTAAAGTTACAAATTGGAGAGGTATATATACTGTAACCTTCCAAAATATTTATACATTATTATAAATGCTTTTCGTGCCCTATAATTTATGACAACTGGACACATTCAGCTTACTAGTACTTATACAACTCAAATCTACATCAACCTTGAAATACAAGAGACAATAAATGCACTGCCTCAGTAAAATTATAAACAATGTTTTTATCCATTTTTTATAGCATATACAAATACAAAAAAAAAAATTCATTTGGTCTAACAATTAAATAACAGAGCATATTATTTACATTTTACACAGCTTCCAATCTGCTTATGAGCAAACAACAGCATTGAACATCCAGACTCAGCCTTTTAAAGATAAAGAGAAATAGAAGCACAGAAACAAAGTTATAATAGCTGAACTTCTGCAGTAGAATTTATAAAGATACAAAGTACATATTTACCATTTACACTTCATTAAAATAATCATGATCATTTCTAACAATTCAATTGCCATCATGCAGTCAGTTCGATTTACATGTAGAGCATTTGTGACCAAGATAAATGATCAAAAAGATTGGTACTACAAGTTCTGCACGGACTGTCCACTGAAACTAAGACCAATGGGTGACAAGCTGACATGCATAAATCATGGAGATCCTATACCTAAACCAAGAAACCTGTAAGCCTTCTTTATTACAACCATTATTCTGTTTATTTGTAACATGCCAATAATACTTAACCAAATCGTACATGACCAAACAGATATAATTTTCAAACAACAATTGCTGACCACACATTTAAAATAGAATTAACATTCTTTGACCATGTTGCAAAAAACTTCTTGGGTATAGCTTGTAACAAAATGGTGTGTGACCTTGGATTCACTTATCCATGTATGGTACCACAGCCAATAGCACAGCTAATTAGACAAGTAAAGATTTTCCAACTTTACTTTGGGTAGAACAGCAAACAGCCACATCCTGACATCATCATCTGTGATGTTATGAATCACATTTTTAATATGAACCCTCAAGATAAACCAACCACATTCATACCATAAGAGTATATTCACCAACACCTACAGCCACTGCTTTTTCAATCATTCAGCTCTCACCACCTTCACAACAACAACCTATTAATCAACCACAAACATCAGCAAAAAAGAGGCTTTTCCAGCAAAAGGTAATTATCCATACACTATTTAACATAATACATTAACATGTACACCAGAAACAACTATTGCAATACCTCGCACTCCCACTCAACCAAGCAAAAAATCCAAAAAAGCAGTTGCCTCAGGCCACACCACAAGTCCTTAGCACATATATTGTAAAGTACAGCGGCACCTAAAATTAATAATGAAATTTCCTCTTAAACTAACATGTGCCTTGCTTATTTCATATGTGCTTTACTTTAAGAGATTTTGGCTGCCATCTATGCATTAGGAGCTTCGACACCAAGACAACTCCTCACTTTTGGACAAATATTTCATCTAGGACTTTTCACTTTTGAACCACATCTTCCTCAAAACTTAATGACATGCAGTTGTATAATTCATGCATGAAATGTATGTATGTATGTAAATGTTACATATTATATATGCATCCTAAATTATAACATACTTCTCTATCAATGTATTAGCAATAAATACCGCAGTAACGAGTAGAGCAAGACAAACCTCATTTTATTCTAAAAGATGATAGCATTTTATTGTTCATTGAAGAGTACCATTCTTTTATAGCTTTTCCCAATGCGATCAACATTTTTTTGAAGTGCGTTCCACTTTTGCAAGGTAGTTGTTTTTTGAGGGCATGTGTTATTATTTTTTAGTTTTAGTCTATTTCACATTTTGTTTTGGCTAAAGCTCGTTTCAGTTTTGAATTTATACTCTTTCCCATTTTAGTTCCTAAGTTTAATTCGTGTGATGTTTTGATCCTCAAACTTAATAACTGCTTAACTCGAGTATTTCTATTTGTTCTCTTGCTCTATATATTTTTGTTGTTTTTTTATACAGTACCTTCTAAAACACAACATTAATCATCATAATATGTTTTTTTTTAGCTAAACCATTTCTCTTTTTATTTTTTACCTTTATTAAGTTAGTTTTTAAACTCTTAAACCTAAAGTTTTTCTACTTTCTATTTTGGGCCCAAATTTATTTGCCAAATTTTTTTCCTTTTCTTTTATTTTTACTGTTATTAAGTTAATGATTAAATTGTTAATTAATTAACATAAATTAAACATATTTTTCTATTTCGCTCCTATATTTACCAATTTGTCACTAACACTTTTCACCCGTTTCAATTTTTTTGTCTTTTAAATCGATTATAACTTATTTTTAAATATATAAAATTTTTTAGCACTTTTCCCTATGTAAATATAGTTATCATTGGTCGCTTCGCAAGCATCGTAATCTAGTGTATTTTCTAAATTCCATTTTTAAACACCAACTGAAATTCTTCTATTTTTTTAAATTTTTTTTGAAAAGCTAATTTTAAGCACTATTGTTTTCGTACATTAAATTTTAGATCTATTCACTGAGATTTTATTCCAACAACCTACTTGTACTGAATTGCTTTTTTTCCCCCCGTTAGATATGAAGAAGTCAAAAAGAGGATTGAGGATTTAAACTTTATAGGAACAGTCAATTAAAGACCAAGTGTTGGTTATTGAATTGCATTATTCATCAAGGCTATTGAATAATTCAAATTTCAGATGATTATGAAAAAGGCCTCATTCATCATCTCAGTCAACATTCACTAATTGTGTGTGTGTGTGTATAAAGATACCTGGTATTTGGCATGAAGCAATGACATAAAAATGTTTATACCTTGTACCACATATGAGAAGGGTAAACGAAATTGATAAGTTTGTTAAATTAATCACTCTCAAAAGAAATCCAACAAGTAGAAAATATGAGAAATTGAAGTTACAGTTTTCACGAAGCAGAAAACGAAATTAACCAACCGGTTGAATCAGAAAGATCTGTAACTGAAAAAGTTCATGCAAGTAGTTAGTAATTTTTTTGTTCGATGCAACTAGTTATTTGGCGTTAATTAACGTAGGGAATTAAGTTAAAGTAGGACCAGACGAAAGTGGTACATATAAAAGAAATTCACATAAATATGCCCCTTTTTTTTGCCAACGGGTCATGGCCGATCAAAAAAGTGGCGTTGGACATTTCCGTACATACAAGGCTACAACCGGATTCAAATATTACACTGTTAAATTGCAGTCTGAAGTCATTTAAATTTTAAGAAATATGTAGTTTCCACTCAACTTTCATTAATACTCTCTTATGTCTTTATATGATTTATAATTGCTTCTTAAGTATAAAAAATGTATTGAAGTGGCTAGTAGATTATTTTAATGGTGACTTATTTAAAAAAAAGTTATATAAAGAATATCATGGTAAAGGTGAGCAAATAAAATATGGGTAAAATCCACCTGGGGTCACCTAGCTTATTTTTTTGTCCTAAATGGATACCTTATCTTTAAATTATCCTAGCGAGGTACCTTTATTTCTATTGCGCTTCCTAATCAACTACATTCCGTTAATTCCAACGTTAACCTAGACAGAAAATGCTGATGTGGCATAAATAAAGATTAAAATAAATTGTAAAATAGCACTTTTGATCCTCTAACTTTCTAAACCAATAATTTTATATCTTCAATTTTTGAATCTACCTCACACTACTTGCAAGAAACAAATCAAAACAAATCTAGAAAAACCCAGAACCACCCGGCCCAACCTCTCCGCCGCCGCCGATTTATCCTCCTCCCTCCCCATCATCGCCACCACCACCAGCAAGCTCATGACCCACCGCCCATGGCCTCACGTCTCCGACCTTGCACCTGCGATGCCTCATACGAGAAGAAATCGAGATCCAATTTCCAACCGTTCTTGATCTCGTGCACCTGATCCAATTTCCAGCCATTCTTGATCTCGATCGCACACCCAATTTGATTTGATTTCTGACATCGCGCATCTAGTAAAAAGAGCTTCTAGTCACCCCCGACATCGTGCATCCAGTAAAGAGAGCTTCCAGTCACCCCCAACATCGCGCATCTAGTAAAGAGAGCCTCGACATTGATGACATTGGTGCTGGTTTGGAGATCAGCTTATCATCAATAGTGGCGGGGCTCCGTTTAGCATTGGTTTACGAGCCTCACCTCGCATTGCAACGTTTCAATTTTAGAGTCGAATCGGTCACTTAATCGCCAACCAAGTTCAACGATCCATCCTATGCGGCACTGGAGAGGAATCATTAGTGCCTCACTAAATGACGAAGTCCGCCACTGCCATCGCCACCAATCTACGGTTAAGGGCCAAATTATTGGCGTTTTTGCCAAAACAATCACTAAGTCGCTAATTGTTCAATTGTTAGGAAGCTACATGTGGTTGATTGTTGATTTTTTAAGAGTAGCTTTCTGGGTTGTTCAATTTTTTGGTTGGTTGATTTTTTTTTTTTAAGGAGTTCGTTGGGGATGGTGGGGAATTTGCAGGTGTGGGTAAATCGAGCCATGACCCAGCCCTTCCTCTTACTTCCATCATTGATTTTTTAGGGGGACAATGGGTATGATGTTGTTGTTGAAGTTGTTGTGTGCAACATGCAAAGTTGCAACGATGGTGGTGCGTCGGACAACAAAAGGAGTGGTGGTGAAAAGCAGGAGAAGGAGGAGGGTGACAAGGGAGGTCATAGGAAAAGTTTAGGGTTTAAAATTGTTAATAGGAAAAGTTTGAAAACTACAAGTGTTATTTTACAATTTATTTTAGTATTTTTTATTCCACATCATCATTTTCCATCCTATTTAACAATTAATTTGACAGAAAGTAGTGGAACAGGATGCGCAATAAGAAGAAAGGTACCTTGCTAGGACAAAATAAACGTAAGGTACCCGAATAAGATAAAAAAATAGGTTAGGTGACCCATAATGGAGTTGACCCAATAAAATATTTATTGGAAGACCTATTGCTGGGGGGGAAAAGGGGACAAAAATTGGAGTTGGTTTCACCATCGGGTGGGGAAGCGAAACTATTGACGTGCATCAGTCATTAAGTCACCGCCAAACGAATTTAATTCATTCTTAGAGTAAAAAATTAGTACTTGTTAGTGGTTTATTTGTTATAAAGTTGCTCTGTCGCTGTCATCAATCCATCATTAATATGCTGTTTCCCCGCTCTTAAATGCCAATCATTCCTTGCGAATTTTTTTAGGAGTAATTTGTAACCTTACCTCCTTTTTAATTCTACCCCTCGCTATCATTCTTATGTCACCAAACATTATTGATCATATTAGCTCACAGGAGTACTAATTTTAAGTATTACTTAACTCTTTCTCAACTTACCCATAGGCTGCCACTTGATAATTACCGCAACATAATCTATATTTGGCCAATCTAATTTATATTTGGACTCTTTTTATGGTAATAAGAAATATCTGCATAAATATAAGAGTGTCATATATTTTATTATTTCATTAGGATAATTCATTAAGGGAAGAGGAGGTGAGAGTGAAGTGTGAAAATAAAGAAAAATCTATCATCCCATCAATTCGAGAGGATTATAAAAATGAATATAATAAAATATATGTCTTCAGTTTTTTATTTAACTAAACATGAAAGGAAGATAATGATCTCTCTCCCTCCTCCATTCCAAATAGAGTATATTAGTGGAGGCAATGTTTGAATACCTGACATTTTTTTTTTGTATCCTAAGATTTAACCACTCAGACTTTAAATTTACTAATGCTAGTAATAAATTCTTTTAATAATCATTCACAAAATTTTCCACATCGTATTCTACCTCTTACTTTGGTAACTACATCGAATTCTTTCTGCCTCACCATAGACAAAGGAGTTACTAAAAATTAATAAGACGAATTAACACATGCATGGCGAGGGGGAGAGATTACACTCGGGGGAGCGTTCTGAAATACAGGGCTGTATTGATACACCCCCAATCTCCACAGTCCATTCATCAAGATTGTTTTTTGGTTAAATTACTCATTCACACGTACATTTTTATCTTTTGTCATTCTAACCTCAAAGTTTTATTTCCTTATGATTGGGCCACCAAATTGTGATCAGACAAAAGGGAATTTGGTGGCAAATCCCTTTGGCCGGTTACAGGTGCGGTTCTTCCTCTTCTTCCTCAAATCTTGTCATCTTTTCTCCCAATTCGTCTCCCTCCCCATCTTTTTGAAATCCCTCTCAATCCTGTTGTTTCTTTCCATGACCAACCCTTCGTGCGAAAAAATTTCTTCTCGTCAACCAAGCCGAGTGCTATGTCTTCATCGTGCGGCGAAAATGTTTTCAGGCCAAGCTCCTACCGTCTACAGTGTCGAGCCCACCATGCCTCCTGTCGGTGACAGTGCCCAGCCCGCCATGCCTATTACCGACAACAGTGCCCAGCCCGTTGTCATTGTTACTGTTGGTTACAATAACTGACCGGAGCTTGCCGTGCCTCCTCATCTCCTCCATCGAGCAGAAGGAAGAGGGTCGTGGCAAGGCCGATCACTCACATGGCTGCCATCCGTGCCACTTAGTCTTGCTTGCTTTTTTCGGGAAGCTGAAGTCGACTTTGGTGACCTGCCACCGTTAAAGAATCAAGACAAATCGGCAAACCAAATTTGATTGTTTGACTCCTTAGTTAAACTGTTGTGTGGTCCTGCTTTTAATGTATTTGTTCGTTTTAGTCCCTATTTCCTCATTGTTTTATAGTTCAATCACTGAGAACATTATTTACTTAATCATTTTCTTGCAATTTTTGTTTTATTTTAATTTAAGTCATGAATTGCATCAAATTTTAGGCTAGTTATTCAATTAATTAAATAATTTAATTTATTTAATATTTTTAAGAAGAAAACAATTAATTGAAAGACGCTAAAATACTTAATAAATTTTTAAGCAAATTATTCTTAGTGGATTTGGTAAAGTCCCAAGCTAGGTTTATTTTTTTTTTAAATCTAATTGGTCCCATAGACCACATAACGCATTCAACCAACCTAGGAAAATTAATTGGTGGCAATTCTTAAAAACACATTGATACAAATATGCAAATAAAATTTTCATTTGCATTTTTTTTTACTTGAAACCAATTTTAGTTGAAAGATAATTTTATTTAGGTGAAATAATCCATTGATTGTAAAATTTCTATTATACTATTAATTTTTTATGAATTTTTATTTTATAGGCATTAAAAAAGATAAATTCATAAAAATTTAATAACATCATAAAAAATTTATTTCGAATGGATTATAAAACCTTTATAATATTGGCTTAGTTATGAAATTGGTTCTAGGATAAAAAGATATAAAAATAAAAATAAGTCATTTTAGATTAAGTTGATTTAAGTTAAAATGAATTAACTTAGTTTTTTAGTAATATTTAAAATATTACACTTATCACCCTCTTATTTTAGAAAAAAAAAAAATAAGGCCTACTCACCTCGGGGACCCTTTAACCTGGCTAACTCAAATGAGTTAATCCCTCAAATCGAACTCGTTTTATGTTGGTCGTTTAACTTACAACTTAGTCTATGTCAATCCTCTAACCTTCTAACTAAGTTTGTAACTTGTGACAAGTTAGTCCAATCTCCATCATATAGTTATACTGTAATATCCTTTTTGGAATTTTTAGAAACACAGGAGACTAAAATACAAAATAAGGAAAATAACAGGGATTAGCAAAATATTTAGCAAAAAGAGATTCTAATAGGCCTAATTGATGATTATTTTTAAATCCAATTGATGATTTTTTTTAATCCAAGCTAAAGGAAAAAAATTTATAGCAACCACTAAATATGTTTAATCCAATTGATGATTTTTAATCCCTTTGTTGCTCATAACTGAATGAACTTGAATGAGGTTCTTAGGTATGTCACATATCATGCAAAGGGTTTTGTATGATCAAGATAGAATTTGTCTCTCCTATGTAACAACAGTGATATCTTTGAGCCTTTTGATAGAGCGAGACTAAGAAAATACATGACTATGTTTAGATGAGTTGATACACGATATTAATGTCATCAGTTTAAGTTCATATACTCGGTAATTAAGAAATCATAGATCAGGCTATACGAGAGTGAAACATTCCATGTTTCTTTCTTGGTTTTGATATATTGGACAAAAGGACAATGACATATAAGAATAATAATTATAAAGGATTAGTCGAATCACCGACAATCTTATCACTTGGGTAGCAATGATGTGTTGCTAGACACCGCTTATTATTTATGATCATAAATGTGATTTATGATCATTGCCAATGAGATAGAAGCCTATTGGGTCGCACATATAGAGCTAATTGGATTATTTGAGTGCATGGGCCAAATTATTTGGTCTTGATTTCATGATAATTTCATATTAATGATTGGCCTAAATGTTGAGACATTATTAGGTCTGAAATTAAAACCTAATTGAATTAAGGCTTTGAAACCCATTAGGTTTGGGAGTTGAGTATTACTAAAAATACATCATATAGTGAAAAATTCGTAGCTTTTGCCCTATCCTCCTTAAAAACAAAATTAGAAGAGTTCTGAGAGTTCCAGCCGCACTTTTCTCTTGCAATTCCTTGGAGGACTCAAGCTAGCACTGCGAGCTCAAGAGGAACACATTTATCGGGGTGTGGTGGAGGAGTGGTGATTCCGAGAGGCTAGGAACACATTTATCGGAGCGTGGTGGAGGAGTGGTGATTCCGAGAGGCTCGTATGGATACTTTACAGAACTTGAACATATCAACTGTTCAAGTTTTGTGATTCGACTCAACACTTAGGTAAAATATCTCAACTAAATTAGGTATAAAATTTTGAGCACCCGATTTACCCTGTTTCACTTGGATCCTAGAGGGTTTCGGTTATATTCCGTTGCGCTTACTTGGCTCCCGAAACCCTACACTTACTTATATGAGTTAACCAAGCTAAGGGACTGCTGGGGTGATTAGGCCAAATTATAATAACAATTGTAATTTAATCGGGTCAAATTTGAGATTTTTGTTTTAAGTTGATTTCAGATTAAGTAGATTTTACATTCGGATTTTTTTGCTCGAGTTCAATACAAGTCAGGTCAATTTTTATCTCAAGTAATTTTAGGTCAGGTTATTTAAGTCGAGCAATTATGGAGACTATTATGGATGCCAAAGAAATAGAATTAAATACAATTATCTATTTTTTTTAACTTAAATCATAAAATAGTAACACAAACCAAAAAATAGAATGAAAAATAAACCATAATCTCCAACTCTAATTCCTAATCAATAACCTTAAACCTTAAACCTTAAACCTTAATCCTAAACCCTAACTCTAAACCCTAATCCTTAACCCAAACCATAACCTTATTTCCTAAACCTTAACCTAAACTTAATCCCTAATCCCTAATCCTAATCTTTAATCCTAAACCCTAACATTAAATATCTAACCCTAAATGTAATCCTAAACCCTAACCCTAAATCGTAATCCTTAACCCTAACCATAATCTTATTCTCTAAACCTTAATGTAACCTTACTCCCTAATCTCTAACCCTAAACCCTAGTCCCTAATCCTAAATCTTAACATTAAATCCCTAACCCTAAATGCAATCCTAATCCTAACCCTTTAACCATAAACCCTAATCCTTAACTGTAACCATTACCCTATTTCCGAAACCTTAACTAAACCTTAATCCCTAATCATTAACCAAAACCCCTAATCCCTAACCCAAAACCCTAACATTAAATCTCTAACCTTAACCATAACCCAATTTCTTAAACCTTAACCTAACCCTAAACCCTAACATTAAATCCATAACCTTGAATGCAATCATAATCCTAACCCCTTAATCCTAAACCCTAACCCTAAACCATAATCTTTAACCTTAGCTATAACCCTATTCCCTAAATTTTAACCTAACCTTAATCCGTAATCCTTAACTTTAGACCTTAATTTTTAATCCTAAACTATAACATTAAATCCCTAATCCTAAATCCTAATATTGAATCTGAATCTCATACCATATAAACCTGAATCTCATACCACTTAACCTAAATCTTATATCAGAACAACCTGAATCTTAAACCACATGAACCTGAATTTTATACCACTTGAACCAGAATCTTAAACCACTTAACATGAATCCCATACCACAAGAACTTGAATCTCATATCACATAACTTGAATCTTATACCACATACATACTATATAACCTAAATCTCATATCAGGTGAATCCGAATCTCATACTACTGAGCCTTAATCACATACCACAATAACCTGAATCTCATACCATATGAACCTGAATTTCAAACCATAATAACCTGAATCTCATACCACAAGAACCTGAAATTCTATAGCACACATATATTACATAACCTAAATCTCATACAACATAACCTAAATCACATACCACAACAACCTGAATCTCATGCCATGTGAACCTGAATTGCATACCACAACAACCTGAATCCCATACCACACATCTTAAATCTCATACCATATATATACCACATACCCTGAATCCCATACCACAAGAATATGAAATCCATACCACATATATACCATATAACCTGAATTTTATACCACATATATACCACGTAACCTGAATCTCATACCACATAAATACCATTTTAACCTGAATCTCATACCATATATATACCACATAAACCTAAATCTCAAGTCAAATGAACTTGGATTTCATATTGCATAAACTTAAATCTCATACCACTTAACCTAAATCCTATACCACAGCAACTTGAATCTCATAACATGTGAACCTGAATCTTATACCACAAGAACCTGAATCCCATATCACAAGAACCTGAATCCTATACCACATATATACCATATAACTTGAATCTCATATCATATATATACCACATAACCTGAATTTCATACCACATACATACCATTTCAACTTGAATCTCATACCATATATATACACCACATAAACCTAAATCTCATACTAAATGAACCTCAATCTCATACTACGTAAACCTGAATCTCAAACCATTTAACCTGAATCCCATACCACAATAACCTGAATCTTATACCATATAAACCTGAGTCTCATACCATGGGAACCTGGATTTATACCACTTAATCTAAATTCCATGCCATAACAACCTAAATCTCATACCATATATGTATCGCATGGACTTGAATCGTATATCACTTAACCTGATTCCTACACCATATCAACCTGATTTTCACACCACATATATACCATATAACCTAATTCTTATACCATATATCATACCGAAAGAACTTTAATCTTATACCACATATATTCCACATACCCTGAATCACATATCATGTAACCTCGACCCTATACCATATCAACTTGATGCCACATAAATCTCAATCTCATACCACATTAGTTTGAATCTCATGCCATATGAATTTGATATCACATGAACGTTAATCTAATATCATTTAACCTGAATCTAATACCACTTAACTTAAATCTCATACCGTTTAACCTGAATTACATACCGTGTAACTTGTGACCCATTGTTCAGGTGACATTGCAAATAACTTATTTTGTATGCTGTTGTTGCATTTCTAAACTTAAGTCCTTGATTGATCAACAGACAAAAGTTTGAGGATGAGGCATGAGAAGGGGCATCACTACCCCCACCTGTCTTTAGAACGTTCCACACTTTGGGATTGTTTGTATATTTGCTTGGAGGGAGAGGTTGGTTAGTTTTCATGTCATCTGCGAATTCGCACAGTAACAGTACGCGTGAAGTTGGCATCGATAAAAGATATTCCGGTAACCAAAGTAATAATACTCACTCCATATCGCACAACTTGGTTTTTTGCCTTTTTCAACTAAAATTTAACTTAAATATTTTTATATTAATTTATATTAAAAATTATAATTTTAAAGGTACTATTTTTATATAAAAAATTTATAATTTTACAAGAAGCTTTGAAAAAAGATAAAAAAAATATTAATTAATTAATTTAAATAATAAAGATGACAAATTTTATAAGACGCAATGAGTAATATTTGATACTATAAAGTTACTACTTACTTGACCTAAGCATTTTTCAAGATATAAGGATTAATGTATGTGTAATTTTTACTTTTATTTATATTTTATAGATTAATTTTTAATTTTTTTTGCAGTAAGAGTTTAAATTATGGTTAAAATTTTGGTTTTGTATAGCAATAGATTAAATGACATTAGCAAGGAAAAAAATTTCTAAAAAAGGGAAATTATCAACTTTTTTGAGAAACGTAAAAATAAATATAGTTGATCTCTTTTAGGGCAAAGAAAGTATAAAAAAGTAATGCTAGATGTTAGAATTAATATAATTGAAAATATTTTTTTATTATGTTTTTAAATTTCTATAAATTTTATTAAATGCGTAAAAAAAATTTATGTAAATTAAAGAGACAGGCTTTATATAGGAAAAAAATTGATACAAATCATTGTACTTAATTTATTTTAAAAATGAGCGTTTTAAAAAACTATTATCATTTTTATTGATGATAAAGGATGTGTTTAAACTTTTTTTTTTAAAAAAAAATACTCAGAGTTAAATTGCAAGAGATGGTCACTAAAATAATCTTATTAAAAAGTCTTCCTAAACCCACCCTCACCCCACCTAAATCCATTCTTTGGCAGTAAAAAGTAGAAACTTCTGGTAGAAGCGATAATTTAAATTCTGATCAACTATAAAAAATGATTGGTATTTTGCCAGTTTGCTAGTAGGCTAGCCGCACTGATGATATTTTAATTTGCGCCACATGAAATAAATAATTACTGCCGCTCCCTGGGTTTTTTGAGAGCCAAAATACCGTAGGAGTCCCTTAACTTACCCAACTCGAATGAGTTAGTCCCTAAACTATAACTCGTTTTCTATTGGTCCTTCAACTTGCCAATTTGTCACGAGTTAGTCCCTCAAGTGGCTTGAAGCGGCACGTTAACTCATATGGCATAACAGCACCATCTGCCTCGTTCGATCTTTGAACTTGCTATTGAATTCATTATCTGCCTCCTTTAGCAAATGGAAGGTGAACCATGGCCACGGCCACTGTGACAAATCAACTCAACCTCACCTAGCTTCTTTTAGCCCTATTTGCTACTTCCAGCGTCGAATATGGTCCGCATAGGCCTATAGGCTACTTGTACTGACCAAAGATGTTCAATTCTCCTCTGTTTCATTGTTCTTCTTCTTCCTTCACCAAATCCGCACCCTTAAATTCCCATTCGAACCATTAATTCTCAATGGGGTAGGAGAGCAAAGATTGAGAGAACTTAGATTATGAGGAGAGTGAAAATTTGCCTTGGTCCATCGCTCGATGCCACGGTCAATTGGTGAATGAAGAAGGCCATTGGCTAGTGAATGAAGAGACCTATGGTGGAGATAGACTATGGCAGATGACAGTGTTAGACACGTGACCTCACATTCCACTTCAAGTGGCTTCAGGAATTAACTCGTTAGAACTTGCCAAGTTGGAGGACTAAATTAAACTGAGTTCTGGTGAGGGACTAACTCGTGTGAGTTGGTCAAGTTAAGGGACGCTTAGGGTATTTTGGCCTTTTTTGAGTTAGCACACCCGCATGGAATGGTGTACGTGCAATGCGCGGCAAACACGATGGCAATTTTCTGGATCGGGACATGGAATTGAAAGGATGACAGGAGCTGAGCGACTGCATAGATTAAGTATAATTTCTGCTCCTTTAGACGTAAGCTGTTGTTGATATAATTATTTTAAAAAAGTTGTCCTTTCCTATCTACACAATTAACGCGACGGGTGGAAATGCAATGTAAATTAAACAAACTGGTAAAACGTAGAATTTTACAAAAGGGAAAAGTTAAAAAAAAATCACCATAATTATAGGCATCAACTGATTTGGTCATTATAGTTTTAAATTGTTTCAATTAAATCATTAAAATTAGATTTTGGATCCAAATTAGTCATTAACATTACAGTTTGGTACCAAATATATCATCAGCGATAAAAAATCTAATGGTAAATGGGATAAGTTGTTGGTTTTGATATCTTGGGATACTAATAAAACTTTTAACTAACTCCAAAAACTGTTTATAATTTATCATTTTTATTTATTTTGTGTTTCAGCCACTACATCGATTATCGCCGAATCCACCATTGATGACGAAGGTGATGCTGAAGGAGATAATGTTGGATATCACTATTTACAAACACAAAAATTGTTATATCAGGAAGTAAATAATGAAAAACAAATGAATATTGGATAATTGGGTTTCATTTGATCGAAGTTCGGGTTATCTGTAGTATCAGAATATGGTAACTAATTTGATTGTCATTTTTGGAAGGATAAATGGCGGATCTAATAAATGATAGAGGTGATTATTGCACAAAAAATGAAAATAGTAAATTCTGCATAGTTCCTGAAATTTGTTGAAAGTTACATAAATATCTCAACATTTCAAAACTAACAACTTCCTACATTTACCATTATATTTTTAACGGCTGATGGCATATTCGGTATCAAACTATAACAATAGTTACCAATTTGGGCTCAAACTATAACTTTAGTAATGTAATTGAAATCACTTAAAACTATAGTGACAAAATCCATTCATACCTATAACTACAGTGAGTATTTTTTTACGTTTACCTTTTATAAAACTCCAGTTGCTTACAATTGTGACGTCTGTAATACCCAAAGGCCTAAGCTTCATACAGAAAAGCATCATACGCGGTAAAGGATAAAAAATACGAGGATGCCATTGCTAGGTCGCCTCTGTGCTCGATACTTAAATATTACTTTCTCTGTCCCATATTCTTTACATCATTTGACTTTTTTGCTTAGTTTGACATGAATTTATTCATATTAGTATTTGTTCAAAAAAAGTTTTAAAAAATATATTTATAAACTATATGTCTTGATTTATCATTTTTATATAAATTTTTTTCATTTATATATTAAAATGTTAAGAATAAAAAATTAAAGATTAATTACTGAAAAGCAAATGGTGCAAAGAATATGAGATGAAGGGAGTATATTTATATGCATTTATATATATTTTCCTCTCATTATATTTGATCTTGTTTATACTTGCCCTCAAATGATTCGTTATGTGTATACTCATTTCTACTTTTTTTCTATGTAAAAGGTCTATTTCATTTTAAATCGACACAAATACCATGTGATAAAGAAAAGGGTAAAAAAAAAAAAAGCTAAAAAGGTTATGCGAGAATAGCTTTTCTTTGTTCTTGAAGCTCATATGTTGTGAGGTTGATACTTGTTTTCTTTTTTCCTGGAAATTTTGTAATTACATTTTTTAAGATGCTTTTTGTCACGTAATTCAGTTTTAAATACTTTTACTTGATATCATATTGATAAAAATGAAATCTTAAAGTCTGAAATTCTGACTTCATCAGTAGAAGTAAACAATACGATTTACAACATTAGAGTGTAGTAATTAAAAATTGAATGTATTTTCTAATTAGTCATTGATGGGACAAGCAGCTAGTTCAATTTTTTACGAACAGAGGACCTGGGTTGTCTCCACTGTACAGGAAGAAAGTTAACTTTGATGTAATCCAAGTTGGTAAATGCCAAGATAGTGAACGACAAATGGAATTGATGAAAAATGTCTCTCTTCAGAAAGTAAAATAAAGATACTTTAGATTCAAAAGTACTAAGATTCTATAAAATGCCAAGATAGTGAACAGCAAATGGAATTGATGAAACATGTCTCTCTTCAGAAAGTAAAAGAGGCAAGATGGTTTCATAGCCAAATTTTATAGCTGGAGAAACTTGGGAGAAGACAGGACAACTGGTTTCCGAAGCTGTGGGAGAGCTTTTTAGTACTAGTAAGCTTATGAAAGTTGTTAATACCATTATTCTGGTTTTAGTATCTAAGAAAGTTGGTGACCATCGGCTAATAGCTTGTTGTATAAATGTGTTACTAAAGTATTGCCAGGTTCAAACCACTTTTATTAGTGGCAGATCAATATTTGAAAACATCCTGCTTTCCAATAAGCTTCTCAAACACTATTCCTCGCCAAAACAATGTTACAGCTAGGTGTATGATCCAATTCAATATAAAAAGACTTAAGATTCAGTTATTTGGGACTTTCTTGAAGATGCTTTGAGGGCTTTGAATTTTCCCCTGAGGTTCATTTTGTTGGTGATGACTTGTGTAAATTTTGCTTGTTTTCGATTTGTGTAAATGGTTCGGTGGAAGGATATTTTAGAGGGGAAAAAAAAAAAGCTAAGGTTGGGGATCCCCTATCCCCACTATCTATTTGTGGTCTATATAGAGATGTTTACAAGATCTGTAAATAATATTCGGAGCACAAGAAAATTTAGTTATTACCCTGAATGTTACCAACAAAGATTGGCTCAAACTAGCATTTGCAGATGATTTTTTTTAAGAGAAGATGAGCAATTTGTGGAGTTTTGTGGTTTTTTTTTTTATAAAATCAATTGAGTTATATTTTTTTTTTATACATAACCTTTGATATAAATTAAATCTTCAATCTAATGGTGTAACAATTTTTCTGACGGAATGGTGGAGCAATTTACGTTTAAAATTATAGAATGACGTAAGGAAAGACTTATAATTATATAGGTAAGTTATTTTGATTTTAGGATTAGTTGGACCTATTTGATTCGAAGAATACACTAAGAATATTCAGCAAAGTTATTGACAGTTTCAAAAGTGTCCTATATTCTGAAGTTTCATTTGAAACACGAGTCATATTTATGATATCGTTAGTCGTTCCATCCAAACGATATAAACTAGTAAATTATGTCCGTTAGAGAAACAAATAGCACTACTAATATGAGACCGCAAGATTTTTATGTTGAATATATTAAGAATTTTATATTAAATTTTATATTAAAAATTTTGGGTTAAATGCATTGTGATACCCAGATTTTAAATATTGTTTCACTTTCATCTCTAATGTCTATTTTGTTCTAGTCTCATCCTTTACATCATTGAAATGTTCAACTCTTGTTCTTAACGTCATTAAAATGTTTCATTTTTATCCTAATTTGGACAGAAATATCTCATCTCAATGCAAGATTGTAGAAAAAAAAAAATCAACTTTGACTATTGAAAACTTGTTTTCTCCCTTAAAAATCCTAAAATTTACTCAACCAACAATCTGGCTACTATCAATCTCTTCCATCCTTTCCTCTAAAACAAAACCTCATGCCTAACCATTACCTTCTTTCTTGTCATCATTCCCATCCCAATGTTCCTGTCGTGTTCTGCCATGAGGTGCCCACTTGCTGTTTCTTTGTCATCAATTCAAATCCACCCTTGCTTTCTTATTTCTAAACCATAGTCAATAACCATAATGTATAGTAAGAACTAAAAGAAAAAATCAAACAAAAAATTTCCTACCCCAACCAAATTCAAGAACAAAAAGTTGCAACAAAAAATGAATTCAATCAAGAAAACATGTTTGTCTTCAGATGACATTCCTTACTTGCCTAAGGTCTCTCCCTTTAAGCATTTGTCCCGCTCCCTCCAGCACCCAGCAAGCTAACATTTGTGACTGGGTGGAGCTACTCGCCATAATCTCCTACGATGGCAACATCTTCTTTTCTAATTTCTCCTTCATATCCTAATCATCATCAAAATTATTTTGCTTCCTTATGGCCTTCGCCAGCATCACCATGTCCGGAGGTGTTGATTGAGGATGTCTCCTAGAGGACAACAATGAAGTATGAACTTTCTCCTATGGTGACTTGCAAATGGCCGAAATCATTCGTTAAGATGAAGAAGACAAATAGGAAAGTTTTAGGATTTCTGTAGAGAAAGAATAAGTTTTCAAGGGTAAAAAATTGGGATTTTTCTACAATTTTGGGTTGATGTGGCATTTTTTCACCTATTATAACTTCTTTCTGTCTAAAATGGGAAAAAATGAACTTTTTAATGACATTAGGGATGAGAGTGGAACAAAGTAAACGTCAGGGATGAAAGTAGAACAACATATAGGGTTGAGACGATGAATGTATTTAACCCTTAGAATTTTACATGACATTCCCACACTGATTTTTATTCTGGGTAGGGAGTGAATATGCCATTATAGTTTTTTTTTTGCCCAATCTCCCATTAATATTTTAAAATGAGCCGAATATGACATTATCGGTTAGAAAATAATGAAAAATGGTAAAAATAGCAAATTTTGAAATCTTGTGATTATTGTGCATATTTAAAAAAATATCAGAATCTTTGAAATTTTTTTTCCAAAAGATGGTCTGATATCCGCCATCAGCATTTCAACTTTTCAATCATGTCACTGTTTCCGTCACCAAAGCACCAGACTTATTGTCACCATTTCTTTGTCTCTTTTGTCTAATCTCTCTGCCGGAATGAGAGAGAGAGAGAGTAATTACAAATTTTTTTTGAAGTTTGTTAAAACTTGCATTATCACCATAAATTTCAAAACTTGTTATTTTTTATATTTTTCATTAGTTTTTAACATTTTCTGTTAGCTATTTAACGGTCAGTGCCATATCCATTCTTAATTTGAAACTTCAGTGACATATACTACCCATTTTAAAACATTAATGGGAGATTGGGTAAAAAAAAAACTATAGTGACATATCCACTACAACCCAAAACATTAGTGGCAAATTTGATATTTTTACCATTATTAAATGTATATAATTAATCCTTGGAAAAAAGACCAGTACATAATGAAGATGGTGCAATAATGAATTTCTTTTTAATTACACAATAAGAGATCCAATTTCATATAATTTCTACAAAATAGAGAAGTGAAATGTAAAATCTTCATAAATTTTATTTTCCAATTACAACAGCTTTGCTACTTTCTAGATTTTTTTTATTTATTATATAACAATTAAATATTATGCTTTAAATCAAATTCAAATTACAATGCGATAAAAATTTTCCTGGACACATTAATTTTTAAAATTTTGCATTAATTTTTAGGGCTAATTACAGTTTGTCCCCTGAGGTTTAGGTAAAATCAAACTTTGCCTCTCTTGTTTAAAAAATATATACTTTAACCTTTGCTTTTTTAATACAGTCTAATAGTAACTTCTGAAATATTAATTTAGGCTATATGTTTTTCATTTTCAAGTAATTTCAATATGTATAGTATTTTTTAGAATTAATTGAAATTAAAAGAATTATTGTTTTAAAAACTAAGAGAAAAAAGGAAGAAAAAAAAATTTTAAATATTCATTAACTGTAAAAAAAATATCATATAGATTAAAATTACTGGAAGATGACCCTGTAATATTTAAATTAAGATTTCGGAAGTTGTCGGACTGTATTAAAAAATAAGGGGCAAAGTGTACATTTTTAAAATAAAAGGGGTAAAATGTAATTTTACCTAAACCTTAAAGGATAAATTGTAATTATTCCTAATTTTTAGAGTTTACAGTTAGATTGAAAAAAGATTCAATATTTCCTAAAAATATTAAGAAAACCTAAATAATGAAGAATCTACTGTGGATGTTTTAATTCTTTCACTCTTTTAACAAAGAAAAAAAAGGTAAAAAAAAGCACAACAAGATTGCTATTTGATAAGATTCATCTCATCCGCGTAGGGGACGGTAGGCTGCAAAAATGTTTGTTTCCTCTCATCTTATTAAATTCTCGTTCACATTTAGTTCCTCCAAAAAAAAAAAAAAAGAACATAACAGAAATTAACGAATCTTGGCCATTATTCATTCTGCTCTGTCTCTCTCTCGCAGCCCCACTCGCTGGGCCTGGATGTACCATAACTCTCCGGCACTCCTCTTAACGGCTTCCTCCTGCTCCTTTTTCTACCCTTACCACCAACTCTTGTCTTCCTGCATACTTCCGATGTCAGAGCACCGATCGATCGGCAGGCCCTGTCGCCCAATAAGCCCAATGCCATCGCCAATTGCCAACACAGGAAAACACATATGAGGAATAAGTAAAGGATTGAATGGGTAAACTCGCTTGGTTGGGGATCCACCCAGAGACAGAAAAGCTTACAGATCGACGGCTGCGATGATCTGGCCGGGCCATGGGGGGAATCGAGCCGGCCGGCGGGTGACGATACGGATAGTTTGAGCCGGTTCGGGTCGATTAAGATTGTGTCTCTGTGAAAAGTCTTCCGCCGCAGACACCGGCGAAGCTTGATCAGAAGTGGGGCAGTCTGATTCTCCTGTCTCTGCAGGGCTTCCACAGTCTGAGTTAGAATCTTGGCGGATTCCTGTCCTTTCCGTTCATTTCCTGCTTGCGGTTGCGGAAGACCTACAGAGACAGAGGACTCAGAACTGCCCGATGGCACCGCTGGACCCTGGCCTTTTGTAACCGATCGAGTTTTTTGGACACGAACAATTACAAAATTCGGCCTTAGTTGGCATCGCAGCCCTGGCCTGGCTTGGCTTTTATAATGAACAAATTTTAACATTAATGACATCGCTACTTGCATCCACTAAATCCCCTTTTAGACATATTTACCACTTCTTGGATCCTCCCAGCCCACCACTCATCTCTTCAATTTGTCCAACCCACACCCACCTATCAACAAGTTTCCTCAAAACCACCCTAAATTCGAGAGCTAATTTTTTTTCACTTAAGTTAATTTAATTTAAAATGACTTATTTTATAATTTAATTCAAAATGACCTGTTTTAATTTTTACATTTTTTCCTTAAACTAATTTCATTTGAAAACCAATATTATGTAGATACAATAATTAATTTAAAAGTAAATTCTCATGATGTTATTAAATTTTAATAATTTTTTCTTTTTTAATACCTAAAGCTAGAAAAATTCATAAAAATTTAGTAAGATTATAAAATTTTTATTTTTAATAGATTATTACACTTACATAATATTGACTTTTAAATAAAAGTAGTTTTGGGTAAAAAAAATATAAATATAAAAATAGATCATTTTGAATCAAGTTGAAATGAATTGACTCTAAATTGCAGAACATCTGTAAATTTAATCAAGTAAACATGTCTGGACTCACCGTCTTTCACATGGTCTATTATGCCGTCAAACAAAAACACGTTTGTTATTTGAAACTTTCTACTTTGCTCTACTTTAGCAAATTGAATAACAAAAAATGACATGTCAGTAATTAAGCATATAAAACAAATTAAATTATGAGTCACCCAATAGAGAAGAAGGGCTTCTGTTATATGCTCGAAATCTCTAATTATTTGAAGACTGATCAGTATTTGAGTTTTTTGTAGCTGTTGGGAGGAAGAAAGCTTCTCAGTTTGAATACCCCTTTGAGTAAGTCATAACCAAGCTTACTTGTTTAGAGGTGTCCCTTTTCTCCCAAGTAAGGTGTGGTGTGTTGATCAAGGCAGTCATCCAACCGATGCCAACTCATCTCATGAGTTGCATATTACTTCCCACAAAAATTTGTGATCAATTGAGGGCCCTCTCCACAAGGTTTTGGTGGTGCGCTGACATAAATGAAAAGAAAATTCCTTGATGCTCATGAGTAGAGGTGGGAGGTGGGCTGGGTTGGCCCAGACCGAACCGGGACCGCTCCGCCGGTCAAACCCGCCCCGCAAGAGGCCCGCAATTTTATGGGCCGAATATGGGCTCAATAGGAGGAGGGGGATGCAAAAAAGATCGGCTCGGACCAGAAGAACCCGCCAGCCCGGACCACCGACCCGAACCGGACCGCCCCGCCGCCCCGCACGCAACGGCTCCCTGCATAACGTAAACCTGCAAAAAAAATTTTTTTTAAAAGGGCTAATTACACAGCAGGCCCTCCAACGGTTTTCTGCTCCATTTTAGCCCCTAAAATTTCATTTTTGCCCCTCCTAACAACTAAATTTCAAGGACTTTTTGGTCAAACTAATTTTTCCCCCCCTATAAATACCAATGCCATTTTCACTCAATCCTCAGTCGAGTACTTGCATTCTTTATACAAGTTATATTGTGAGCGGCATTCGAATAAGGTAAGATCCGAAGCTTCTCAAACTGAGCCTCCAAGGAGATCAATCTCCTCAAGATTCAACCCGGCGCTCCAAATGCTTAAACGACCTCGACCGATGACATTGGGATTAGTTGAGGTCGATGACTATCTTAATACATCATTCGAGACAAGCGACCTCGACATCTTGGAGTGGTGGAAACAAAAGAGATCAAGATTTTCGATCTTGTCGATAATCGCACAAGAAATTCTTGCCGTTCCAGTATCGACCGTCTCATCTGAGGCAGAGTTTAGTGCCGGAAAACGGGTGATAACAGAAAAACGGTCAAGATTTACACCCGACGCGGTAGAAGTATGCGTGTGCAACCGAGATTGGGGTCTCGCAGCACTCCGGCATCAAGACCAAAAGAGTTCGGATGATGAGGTAATATCCGATACTGAGAGTTGAATTTTTTTCTTTCAATCATACATGTAGTTTGTATTTGATCTGATTATGCTGTTCAGCACAGATCATAGGTTTCTATTATTTATCATTTTCGGAACGTTTTTGCCATTTCAAAATGTAAGGCACGTTCCGATTATTTGTAAGTGCCGTTTGGCTTTTTAACTTAATAAAACTTACACCGGAGGTGGTGTTTTTTCTTAAAAATATTTATGACTTATAATTAATAATTGTTCTATTATATATATATATATATATATATATTAACAAAAAAAAATGAAACCCGCCTCGCCCCGCCCCGCCTAGAGCCGATCCGTGCCCGGGCCTCAGGACCCAGGCCCAGGACTGGCCGGGCCTGGGCCGGTCCGACCCGGTTCCCACCTCTACTCATGAGATAGGCTATGTATGTCAAAGCAGGCAAGTGACTTTGGGTTTCAAGATATCCCTAATTTTAACAAGGCCATGCTGGCAAAACAAAGGTAGCATTTTATTCAAAATCTGAATAGTCTTGTATGTCAATTGTTCCTGAGGTAAGTACTTTTCCATAACCACTTTCTTGTGCAGCCCTTGACCCTTGTGATACTCAAAATATCTGAAAAGGCATACCAGCTGGTCAGGAGGCTATTCAGGATAAAGGGGTGGAAGTGCCTATTTGGTGGAAGTGTCTATCTAGGAGGATAACTAGGTCCTGGGACCATACATGAAACCCATCATCACTTTCTTGCCAAATATGCTCCACTTCTCTCTAGCTTATCTGATTGATTAGACATCATTCACATGGAGGAAGGCTAAGATCGACGCTATCTTTCATCCCTTGGACGTTGCCTTAATCAAGGATATTCCCTTAAGCCCATATTTGTCGATGATGTGTTTACTTGTGGCATAATGGATAATAGTAAATTCACTATCAAATCATCCTATTATCTAGTATATGCTCTGTTGTACGGTCAAGATCTCTTGGTGAGTTTGAAATTTTGGTGTTGGCTTTGGGGGTTGAGCTTCCCCCCAAGGGTCCATGTTTTCTTTTGGCGTTGTACTAATATTTTGCCCATGACAGAAAACTTGAGTCAACATGGAATTCAAGTGCCAAGTCCTTGTCCCATATGTGACAAAAAAATGGAACCTATCCGACACCTTTTTCTTGATTGTCACTTATCTCGATTGGTGTGCGGGTCACTCGGCCTAAAAGTTCTTTCTCTACCAGAAGATGGCTGGAATGGTCTTTGTGCCTTCTTTCGCAGGGGGACTCGGATGCTCTTAAGTTTACGGTCTTTTGTTGGTTTGTTTGGTTCAATCGTAATAAGGTCGTGCACAAGTTGATCTGCCAAGTACCTTCTTGAGTGGCTTTTAGTATTGAAGCATGACTTGATAGCTGGTAGAAGGCGAACTCTATTCCACAAAGATTATATGGCTTGGCGGGCAAGAGGGTGCCCAAATGTATGAAGCCCCTGACGAGGATTATAAATCTAAATGTGTGGCTTGGCATAAGGAGAACAGGTGAACAACTACAGGCCTTGTTTGCAGTCTTGTGGGTTTGTTTACTCGGACAATCGGGCTCAAATCTTTTATATTTAGAGGTCTTGATAGTATTGTAAGGTCTTAAAAAGATCAGACATTGAAAAGGTTTGATCTGTAATGTTGAAATTAGATTTTTAGGTATTGGTTTTAAAACTTACAATTTCTCCCAATTATTAATTTATTGTAGAGTTATTGTTGATGAGGCTTGTTACTTAGGAAATAATTTTTCGTTATGCTCTTTTTCCTCTCGTAGTTGTTTAGTTATTGGGGTTGCCGACATTCTTACTGGATAGGGCATGGAGTCTTTAGAAAGATTTTCTTCGGAAGAGAGAATGCCCCGTTGGTTTTGTCATGCTCTTATTACTGATCAATTGTTGAGCCATCGGGGTCTTGTTTAAAAAAAAAAAACAAATTAAATTATGAGGAGCTCGTGCCTCCTACCTCATCCCCACGCGCCCCACAAGATTACAATAATGAATAATCCATCCAGGGCCCTCAACTCCGTCATCGCTCAAGTGAACCTGCCCTTTTTCTTGTACCAAATCCATTTCGCATTTTTCTGTTATGCCTTGTTTCCTTCCCCACACCCAAACGGCAGAAAGAACCCAAGAAAACGAGTAAATAGCACCACTAATCCCAAGTATTTAACTTCCATTTCAAAATGGTCATCAACCTTCATTTTATTACAAATTAGTCTCAAATATTTATAATTCTTTCTATATTGGTCTCGAGCACTAAACCAGGCTGAGTTATCACAGAAACCAAATTTGTAGAAAAAAAAACCATATAACTTAAACAGTTCATTATCTATTAACAAATTATGGCAGAATTTAAATTTATGGGAAGATAGTTTCAAAACAATTTAAAATAGAATTTAAAAAGTTGATATTAGATAATTATATAAGAGTTAAGAAATTCAAATTCAAATTGTGCCATATATTTTTGGCAACTAGTAGACCATTTGAACTATTGAATTTTCTTTTACTTAGGATAAGGGGCTAAAATGCAACAACTGAACACAGTATAAAGGTTTAAGACCAAATTACAATGAAATAGAGGTTTAAAACTGATTTGCACATGCATTTAAAGATTTTGGACTAATGATGCTTTTTACCCCAACAAACCTATAGGTTCCACAATTCATGAAGCGACATTGTTTTGATTCCAAAAATATAATAATACCAGTTTTACATGGCAAATTTTTGTTCATGGACAAAGAGACACCGCCCAATGTAGATAGAATAAGTTTTCAGTTATTTGATAAACATGGAGAGTGGGCTAGGTGCTAAGAATGAAGTGCTTCATGCTGAGGGCTCGGTATTGATACATTGATCCCCACTTCGCCCCCCTTTATTTTTACCAGTTTTTACTTTTTTTGTGTTCTTTTTTTGTTCTTTTTCTCTTGTTACATTTTTTCATGCTATCGGACAATTTTATTTTTCTTTTTTTCTTTTATAGCTTTATGTTAACTAATCAATAAAATTAGTCCCCCTGGGGGCCATTTCTGTGATCCAGTTTTCCTCTTTTTTTTTTTTCATAATTATTTTTTCAATTTATCCCCACCATTTTATTTTATTTTTCTCTCTAGCTTCATATTAACTAAAATCAATAAGATTAGTCTAATTAATTTTAGGTCCTATTTTTTGTAATTAGTTCCTTCCTCTGTGCTAGACTGTTGGCAATTAGTTATTTGTAATTTTACTAGTTGGGTATTTATATTTTTATCTATTCATGTTTGTTCTTTTTTATTAGTTCTTTTTTATGATAATTAAAAAAAATCAAACTAAAAGATGTTGAAATTGGTCCTTTCATTTTTGTCAATAAAAAAACTAAAATATGATGAGAGTTGAGAACACTAGATTTTTCTTTTGTGTATTTAACTACCAAGAAAAAAGATGCCTGAGCCTTTAAGTAGTAGTAATAGTAGTAGCAGTATGTAATCTATATTAACAGTACTATACAAGCCTTTCTTAGGCCAAAATATGTTTACGTAACTTATGGCTTACCCAAATATATTTTTTTGTTTTACGAGAGAATATCAATAAACATGGAACTAATATGAAATGAGTATTTTTTTTAGCTAAATAAAGGCGGAATTTGAATGTATATTAACATGAGCATAGCTAAAAGAACAAACGTCAATTGGTAAGAGATTAGGAAGTAAAGAAAAAAAATAAATACTAATAAAAGAGCAACTAATTTCTCTAAAAGAATAAGTAGTAATAGATAAAATAACAGAAAATTGATCTACAAGAAAAAAAAAACAGCTACTAATAAAAGAATGACTAGTTTCTCAAAAAAAAAAAAAAAAAGTAGGAAGTGAAAAAAAGAAAAAATATGAAGTGAAAAGTCAAAAACATATACTCATAAAAGGATAAGCATGAACCGATAAAAAGAACAAACAACCACTATTAAAAGAACAATTATTTTCTCTAAAAGAATAATCAGGAATTAATAAAAAAATAAATAACTACTAGAAATAGAATATAAAATTGGGTTAAAATAACAAATAGTTACTAATAGCATAATTGATAGTTTATCTAAAACAACAAACAATTACTAGTAAAGGAACAAGTTATTACAAAAAAGAACAATAAGAAATTGATAAAAAAAATATCTAGCAATAATCAAACAACTATTGATTAAAAAAAAAGTATTTTTTTTTTTGGAAAAGGAAAAGTATTAACTTAAAAGAGTAAAAAGTTGAGCCAGAAGAATAAATAACTACTGATAAAAAAATAAGAAATTTCTTTTAAAAAATAAATAGAAACTGATAAAAGAATAACAACCGAAGTCAGAGAAAAATCAAAATCAAAGCAAATAACTAAAATCATATGAAACTAATAAAACTTGAGAATGCATAATTAAATGTAAGCAATAGAAAAAAATAGTGTAAGAAAAAGAAATAGATTATTCTTTTTCGAAGAAGAACAAGTGGAGAAAAAGAGAAATAGAAAAATGTCAAAGACAGTTGTTGCCTGTCGAAAAATAGAAAAGAAAAGGTAAAGACGTAATTTTTTTTATAAATAATTTACTGAATTTTTGTGAACCAGTGATTTAATTAACTGAATTATAAAAATCTAATATAAATTATCAGGTACTATGTTATTGGAGGACGACTTATGGCATAAGTGAGACTTACTTACATAAGGACTGCTTATTTTACGTATGCCAATTATTATTTTTCAGACATTTAATTATCCTTTGCCTGGGAAAATAAATAACCCGAAAATAAAAGGAAAATTAAGAACACATATTCCTAGACAAGCAGAAAGGATGAAAACAACCAAGCATGTGAAGTTAAACACGGCTTTGGTTTTGCTGTGGAACGGTGAAAATCTTATACATGAGTAACATGAGGAAAGGATTGGGCAAAAACATATTTCTTGCAAAAGAACTCCAAATTTTTTCAGCAGTTCAAATGGATCAGGGTCAGGCCCAGGCTTGACACAAGTATAAAGGGGGCAAAAAAATAATTTCATGCAAGTTTCCACGAAATTGGGAGCAAGAGGGGGTGAAATTTGTGATTTGTCCAACAAGAGCTCAATCCATGGAAAGAATCGAAGCGACGAGCTGTTATCTTCCCGATAAGTCAAAAAGGTCCATTTCACAGTATTGTTAAAGCCGACCGGCCGATTCATCAGAGGCTGGCAGTTCAGGGTTTTCAGTTTTATTCAATCGCGCTATAAAATTGCACATGGGGATCATCTCAAAATTACCAGTCAAGCAGCAGGGCCGAAGAAGAAATAAACTTCAAACCATGATTCGAAGATCTTCAATTGGCTCGCTCGAGTAAAGCTTCTTTTTTTCTTTAGACTAGTTGTTTTTCCCACAGGGTGGTTAATTAAGCCGGAGCTAATTTGTTTCTTTTTTTTTTTTTTTGGTATTCAATTTGTTTCTAATTTTGATTGGCCTGGATTATGTACATCGTCAAGATCCATGTTATCGCCAGATGGTAATACTTTGCTTGGCTCGCAAGATGTCTCCATGGAATACCTGGACGACTCTTCTTCAGCCCTCTTCCCGCAGATGATTGAGGTTCCGGAGCCTCCGGTGAACAGTAACCAGATGGTACCGCCAGAAGCTCCGCGGCAGCTCAAACAGAGGAGGGTGCGAACGTCTCAGCTTAGCGCGGAGGAAAAGAAAGCTAAGAGGAAGCTGAATGATGAAAAGTACAGGCAAAAGAAGAAGGTAGATTGAAAAGAAAAGAAGGAAAATGATCTCTCATTACATGTGTTTTCTTCTTTTGATTGGTTATTCTCAGGACTTTTTTGCGATGTATGTTTGAAATGAAGGCCAAGATGGAGGCGCTTAAAACAGAGGTTGAAACATTAAGAAAATATTGTGCTGACAGGGATGATGTTTCTCGCAGGCTTGAAGAGCAAATTGTGAGTTTCTGTCTCGTTGCCTGTCTGCCTGTGTGTGCGCTTGTGTCTTCTTTCTGCGATCACAGCTTTCTAATTCCTACAGATTCTGCAGAAACTAGTGGAGAAACTGACCGCAGAGAATGACCAGTTGAAAGAAAAAAGCAAACGGCTGGAAAATTCAGAAGGGCAATACCTAGCGGAAGATCTACAGAGACCATTAAGTTATGTTTCCAATCCAAGTTGTGACCTTGATGATCATGATCTTGAGGTACTACCAGACAGCCCTCATTTGGCTGGAAGGTTGGACTAACCTGTTAGTCACAGTTTCTCATCTTGGCGTTTGCAGGGCTATCAAGGGACGGGTTCAAGTTCAACTCATCAGGCGCTGTCACCCTTGGGTGGATATGAAGGCTATCAGCTACTCTGCAATTTTGATGCAGTAGTGACTGACTTCATCACGAAGCTTGATCAAGATGTTAAGAGCACCGTCAAGTTCTCCGACTTTGTAGGATTAGAAGGGGAACGTGAAACAGTTGGAACTTACAGCTTCCCAGCATCTTTGGTCCCAACTCTTGAGAGCATCACCAAAGCCTTTGGTGATGTTACCACAGGCTGCTTACTGAACCATGATCTTGTTGAAAACGCCTATATTCTGTTCTGTGCCACGGTGCATGAAATGAACCAGTTTTCTCTGGAGAAAGTTACTGAGAGCAGAATATTGAAGTGGCGAGACACGATCAAAGATGCAATGAGAATCAACTGCAACGTCTGTTTTGCCATGGAACATCTGAAGAAAATTGCTCTAGCTTACTTCGGACTAAAAGCACTTGAGGATCTGTGGAGTGTTGACAAGCAGATATCAAAGCTACAGAATGAGCTGTATGTACTGTGGCATCAGTGTAATAAAATGGAGCATCAGCTGACTGCCTTGCAGGAGGAGAAAGCTAATAGGGAAGATCTGATTCATCTGAAGTCTAAGCAGTGTGAAGGTTGCATTGCTTCTGTTCAGGACTTCAGGGGCAAGACTCTTGGATCCGGACTTTTCAATTCTTAGGAGCTTGGTTCTGAATGGAATAAGCACCAGCGCTCATGGCTCAAATAAAATCACGTGGATTTGGCCACATTGCATCTGATTATGATTCGCTGTAGTTTGCCTAAAATCTGAATGAACAGTGAATTGTAATCTAGTGTAAGTGTAGCCAAGTAAACATGTCTTAAAGATTTGCACAATCAACCAAGCCAAGCAGGCGGTGTAGTTTCTCGTTTATCTGTCTAATCTATCTATTCCCAATCTCTCTCTCTTGTCTGTGGGCGTGTTTTTTATTTTTTTCCTTTTTCCGGCCCCAAACTACCTGTGCTTCTTTCTCAAAGCTGAAGAATCCAGCAGTTTATCTCAAATAAATCAATGATAAAGATCTGATGGGTACAGATAAACATTTGAAGGTCCATTAATCCATCCAGTCCAGATAGAAGAATGTTTCCGAAACATACAAAGAACCTATCCCACGGTAAAATCTTGCAAACAAAGCCAGCCACAGCTGCCTATAAACTAACACAGCTAGCGATCTCCGGTAAAAGTATATCCCCTTCTAACTGCACACAAATGCTTGACGTCGATGACTTGGTAAATCATCATAGCCAGCAATCACAGAAAAATAGAATATAATGCACCAAAACCAATAGCAAAAAAGCAGGCCTTGCCCAGCGCCAAACCAAGTGTAGCCCAATTACAGTAAGCCCTTTCGTGCATCTTCCACAGCACAAGGCTGGCAACTTTGATAATACGTTCCCCATTGGCACCAAAACAACCTCTAGTGTCCTCACTCTAATGGTGGCACCAAAACAACCTCACTAATGTCCTCAGTTGTTTTCACAAATGTCTCATAATTCCTTTAAAATAAGACAATAGAAGATTGATGCTGCCTCTGAGACCATAAAACACTGAACGTAGTAGAGGGTTCAACATGTCTATCAGAGGTTAGAGTTTATCGGCCAGGCAAGGTCATCAGTTAATTGAAAAAGGACCTGGAATTTGCCAATAAATTCTTCTGACCACCTATTTGGAGCTGTGTTTTGCTAACATGATACTGATCTACTGAAGGACAGAGCGGGAAGTACACAACTCATGCTGCTTGTGCATTGGCTTGGCTAGAGAATCTCCTGAATGAAACGATGGAGGAAACCACCGATGACTGTCTATCTAATAAGATTTGACTGGACGAAGATTTTAAAAGGAAGCACAAAGAAAAGAATCAAACAACTACATTTCAAAATAGAGCAGAAGAGGCAGATCTAAATAGAATAGAGTTCATCAATCTGAACAATAGCAACGAAACCAAACACACAAGCGAAGCAGGATCGACCTGACAACAAGTCAAACAGATCTAGCGGTTTCTGATGATTCAACCACTTATCAGTCCTTGTTTCGAAGTCGGAAGACATAAGAAAAGGCGAGAGGTACAGACCAGAGAACCGTCGAAAGCTCTGGAGCGTTTATTGTTAGGTAGTTCGTGCGTCCTGTCTGAAGACAACGGACCCCAGAGACAGGAGGCTGGATAAATTGAAAGGTTTCAGGGATAAATTGAAAACATTGAAAGAATGTAAGATGAACAGTGTAAGGATAGCGGGATAGGTAGAGGTGATTCGATTCGACTGTGCCAGCCAGACCCAGAAGTCCAGGACAAACAATGCTAGCCCAGCCCAACAGTTTCGGAATAATAACTGATGTGAACCGGGGATAGTTTTTGGCTGGCTTCAACTTTTTGATGGTTTAATTCGTCATAAACTGAATTGAAAGTGGTTACTTGAGAGAGAACTGAAACACAAGTGGATAATTTGGCTGAAATATCCTCACGCCATCTCGTCAGGTTGGCGCATATGACTCACTTCCGTCGGTCGGTGGAGGGGCAGCAAAGAGTTGGAAAGCTGAGAGGCTTCTACGTAAGGTTTTAGTGGCTAAATAAATGTAGTAGAATATAATCGAAACCCTTGAAAATTCAAGTTAAACGGAGTGAACCGGGCGTTCGAAATTTTCATACCTAATTCGGTTGAAACATTTTACCCAACTGTTCCGTTAAATCACAAAACCTGAACAGTTGACGTGTTTAAACTCTCTACGGCATCCACATGAATATTTCGGGATCACCACACCTCCACCATGTCTCGGCAGATGCGTTTCTCTTGCACCCATAGTACTAGCTTGCGTCCTCTAAAAAATGGCAAGAGAGGAGTGCAGCTGATTTTCAAAACTCTTTTGATTTCGTCCTTTTTTTTAGGCTAGGGCAAGAGCTACAAATTTCTCACTATATGATGTATTTATAGTAAGACTCGCCTAATGGGTTCCAAAGCCCTAATCCAATTAGGTTTAATTTCGGGCTTAATAATGACTTAACTTTTGGGTTAATTATTAATACGAAATTATCATGAAACCACAATCCAAATAAATTAGCCAATGCACTTAAATAATCCAAATAGACTTTATGTGTGCGACCCAATAGGCTCTTACCACGTTAGTAATGATTCTAAATCACATTTATAATTATAAACAATTAGCAGTGTCTAGCAACACTTCATTGCTACCCAAGTGACAAGATAGTCGGTGATTCGACTAAATCTCTATGATCATTATCCATATATGTCATTATCCATTTGTCCAAGATATCAAGACCAAGCACGAGACATGAAATGTGTCACTCTCGTATAACTCGATTTATGGTTTCTTGATTACCGAGTAGACTAACTTAAATTGATGACATTAATATCGTATATCAACTCATTTGAGTATGGTCATGCATTCTCTTAGTCTTACTCTATCAAGGGGCTCGAAGATATCACTCCAGTTACATAGGAGAGACAGATCTCATCTTGATCATACAAAACTTTCCGCATGATATGTAACATACCCAATTGCTCCTTTCAAGTTCACTCAGTTGCGAGTAACAAAGGGAAGTATTAAAGTATGTAATTTACATGTACGGAACCTTGATGACCTTAGGTCAAATGACCACATATACATGATCACTATAAGAATCACTTATTACACTTATATAACAATTCATATAGCATTCTCATGGTAGGTTGGTCCAGTACACAAGTTCTCCAATTTGTACCCATATATGGACTACATATCTTATATTAGTATCTACATATACTAGTCTTTACGTATTATTGCAACTTGCTCCACAATAATATTAGACCAGAGACATTTGAGAATATCATTATTTTAGGGTTATAATTATGTTTATTACATTATGCAGAAATAGAACAACAAACATAATTACTGAATTAATACCTCAATAAAATATCATGCCTCAATGTCCAAAATACAATCATCTTATGATCGGCTTTTGGGCATAACACTAACAATTTAACGACAGAGTTTTAGTTTGAGGACCAAATAGGCCGAGTTGTAAATGTTCAGGCGCTACTATTGTACTTTGGCGTTGGGTAGGCGATCGATCATCAAATGAGTTGCTGGCTAAATCGGCCTATAAATCTGTTTCTCGGAAGTCAAGATTAGTGGAGTGCTTTTCCTTTGGCATAGCAAAAGCTAACATTGTTAAAATAGGGCATGATATGGAGGATTTTACTTTACTGGAGTTAGTTGAGGCTATCTGGCAGAGATCAATGAATAAGACGATTCAAGGTCATTGGGATTGAGTGTCGTAGTCTGACTAGGCTATGAGGAGAGCCCAATTGAGAGATGAAGAAAAAAGAGCAAGGAGAGGATGAAACGACATCAATTATCAGCAAAACAAAAAAGTGAGCTAGAAAGTAAGGAGTTTCACCGAGCTGCTGCAGAAAGTTGAGAAGGAGGTACTGCTTCATTAATCGAGTCATTGAATCTCAATGTCCAACTGCTTCCACAACTGTTAAGGTAGAACACCAGTCGGAACTTACAGAAAAAAAGAAAGTGGGCTTTAATTCAATATTCACACTAAAGCCCTTTTCAAATCGATCCATTTGGGCATTGTTTCTATCCAGTTAGATTCTCTTAATTAAAATTTGGAAACCCAAGCTTTAATTGTTGCTGGGATGGATTTGAGTAGGAGAGCAGTAAAATTGTACTAGTCTTTACTACTTACGCTTGATCAACACCACAACCTCCAAGGAGGATGAAGTCATGTAGGAGTTTTACTCTCCATAAGCCTTGCTCACTGGCCAATAGAGTTCAAGGGGAACCGGGTTCGGGTCCAAATGATTATTTATGAATAGGATTTGAGCTCCCTACACAGCTGTGCAAACAAGGCGCCTACTATCACTATCATGGCAACTGTAGCTCTGTGATGTCCGCAAACAGGAAGATCTCCAACACTGCCTTGTATGGGTCTGTAAGCTAGAGTGTGATTCTAATGTAGTTACTTTTAACACTTTGATTAGTAGCAAAGGTAAGGTCTGAGGTGGAGGCGGAGGTAGATAAGAATGGTGAAGAATGGAAGGAGACAGGTAATCATTAAATGCAGAAGTTGGAAGGGTCGGGGGGTGTAGGAGGGCAAACTTAAGTTTCCCTATTTTCTTTATGATAGTGAATCAATCACAAGTTAAACTTCAGACAGTAAGTGTAAGTATTCTAAACAGTGGTGGTAAAAGTGCAAGTTCGACTGAAAAGTGAAGTTTAAAAGATTGAGGACATGCATAGAGAGATGACGTTGCTCACCAATTTCAGGTTCACATTTGTTGCTTTTTTCTTTTGGTCTGTCTTATTTTGGAGTATACAATAGTTTTAAAATGGCCTAAAGCCATTTTTAACCTTTGAACTCGCCAGACCCAGACACTTGGCACCCTCAACTTGGAGTTAGTCTAACTCACCCCCAGGACTTGCAAATACAGGACATTTTAGCCCTTTTAGCCTCGTATGCACATCACGTGCTTAACACCATTTGCTCTGTCAAAAGCCTCTTAGCTTACTCATTCAGACATTTCAACAAACACTTTCTATGCTTAATCATTATCACTTTTAGCTTCAAAATTTAGGAAATTTCTAGTCTCAATCTCTATACACAACAAACAAGAACATAGTTGTGCATAAACTAGAAGATTTGAAGCAACAATTATAGCCACACGAACACATTATCAAAAAGAAAATAGTCAAGAAACTAACCACCATTTCTCATGAACTAGCCGAAGTCGAGCTCATTAAAAGAACATGGTATGTTTCATCCAAGAAGACAAGATCAATACTTTGTTTTGAAACATTGTCGCCCATTGAAACAAGGAGAAAAAGGAGACGAGAAGATATCAAAATTGAAATTTGCATTTGACTTATTGTCTTGTGAAAAAGCCCTAACAATTTTGCTGTGATTTTGACCTTAGAGGCCAACAGTCATTGGTGATTCTGAGGCGTTTAAGGAGGTTTGATCTGATCGGCCGGTACTGGTCACTACAATAAGCTTATGGGAAGCGGTGTTGTGTTGTAGAGCCAAAGGCAATGGGGATCAAAGCGGGTACAAGACGTGGGTGAGGAGAGAGCAAAGGATGAGGCAGAATAGGCTGAAAGGGAAAAGAGGGAGGAGAGGGGCGATCGAAGTTGACAAGGGAGGAGTGGTCATCGTCAAAGGGCTGAGGGTGGAGAGGGAGAGATGGAGGACCAACGCCGAGAATAGGGTAAGCATAGGGCAAGTCAAGAGATTTGAGATGGAAATAGCGGCGTTAAGTCACGTGATACCTACATGGGGCTAAAAGGGCTAAAATGTCTCATGTTTGCAAGTTTAGGAGGTGACTTCGACTGAGTTTAAATTAAGGGGGTAAAGTATCCGAGTCTAGCAAGTTTAAGGGTTAAAAATGGCTTTAGGCCTTTTAAAATTTCCAAATTATTAGTAGATTCGTAATGAGAAGATTCATATTATTTGCACTCTTTTCTAGTATCCGAATTCAAACCACTAGTAGTATTTTAAAACTTCAACACCCACCATCACCGAAAGCCTAAATCTCGAAACCTTGGTCTACAAGGAGGTCTAGAAAAGAGGCCTTGATTCCCGCTTGCTGTCTTTCAAAACAGAACAAGATGATCACTTTGCTGCACAACTCTCTCTGTTCCCCCGACGCTGCGATGTGTTTCCACTTGCAATTTGACCGTATCTGTGATCCGGTGCTTAATTATTTCTTTTACTAATAAACTTAGAAATAAGCTGATAGAAATAGACAAAATTAAAAAGAACGTGAAAAGTAGTGACCTAACTGCAAATTTGTGTGTGTTTAATTGTGCCCAGAAAGTAGTGAAGGAACTCAGAGAGAAGAATGAGGAGTTAACTATGCAAGTTGTACTATTGCAGTCGGGAGACAAATAACCCTAGCGTTATGTATCTAGAAAGACAGGATTTGAACTTCCAGCTTGGTTGCCATCAATTTGTTGAGGCAGTATGTGTATATGAGGATGTCAAGAGGAATGTTGGTGCCTCGGACTTAAACTGTTGGAGTTTACAGCTTTCCCTTGTCACTGGTCGCGACTGTTGAGGTGATTACCGAAGCTTATGGTGACATTAATGCCAAATGCTCACTGTGCCACTTCTGTTCTTTGCCAGCATCAAAGCAAGGAAGGAACTGCCACTTGAGCAGTTCACTGAAGACAGAACGTTGAAGTGGAAAGACACTATCAGAGATGCCATGCGCATCAACGGTGATGCGGGATTCGCGATGGAGCATCTGAAGGAGATTGCCAGAGCAGGAAGCTGAGTTGTGCGTGATGTGGCAGGAAAACGGCAAGAAGTAAATGAATTGAAGGAGAGGAGGAGAAAGGGAAGAAAGGAGGTTCGGTTCTAAACCCCGAGCAGCCTGAGGCTTGCCGCTTCCCCTGGCTGCTGCCGGTGACTTCAGAGGCAAGACTGCCAGCTTGGGCCTCTCCAGGATTTTAGGGATCGGCATTCCGTCGAGAATTACGTTCGATGCGCTGTTGCTACGTTTCTTCTTCCTGTTCTTGTGTTTTTTTATTCTTGATGTATGATGTTGTTTTACAGCTGTATTTCTGTGTTCCGTCAGTTGTTTTTGGTTTTGCTAATTCATATCGAAACTACTACCACTACCATCACTAAAAACAATCGCAATTATAATAATAACAATAATAATAATAATAATAAATCTTTAGCTGGAAATTAAGTGAACGGCTCTGATATTTTTTACGATCAACAGGAGAGGAAAACTCGGGCCCTTCCCACTATCGTGCTTTTCAAGTGGTATAATATGCATACATCAACTTCTGAATATACTTTGAGCGCTACTTTTAATGCTTTCCAATCCCTCACTGTCACTGCAATAATATCATTCTTAAGCTTAATTAGGCCACCCATTTCATCCTTATCTTTATTTTTGACTGACAATTAGCTAATCTTATCATATCTTTGAAGATATAATTGGTCAAAAATTACAAAGATCTAAAAAGAAAATCTTCCAGTTCAGTTAGGGCTCTTTGTGATTAAGGTTAACACTAATCTTCAACGGATTGCATCTAATTCGGGTTAAACAAGACCAGTTAATTGTTGGATGGGTTCCTATAGAAAATCTTTATGGAGATATACTGATGGGAACTGAATTCTTTTAGTCTCTCATTTTCCTCAGAATCGTCCATCTACTAGACGATATCACCAGATGAAACAAGGTAAAAACAAATGAATTTCAAGTCATATTCCAACCTCATCTACTAATTATATTTATGTTGTTCGCGACAAACGCAATCCTAGTAATTCTGTAATAGTCTACTAATCAAGATCTACAAATACACAAAGGCAGTTTAATTACATGAAAGCAAGCATGTGTCCTGATCTTGGTATATATACGTATCTCATCATCAAACCAGCCAGCTATCTCTGAAAATGGAATGATACTGCACCAAAACCAGCAGCAACACAATAAACGCAGCCACAACCCACGGCGACCCACCCTCCGATGGGCGGCGGTGAGTCCGCTGGCGCCGTTCCCACGGCGACGTGCTGAAAAGCATATCTGAGTTTTCCATTGAAGACAGCCAACGAACCATGACTATTAACACTAAGGGTGTGACCAGAAGCACCCAATTCAGCTGCTCCTCTGCGGCTTCCACAACTGACTCATAATTTACGTACCAGGAAATTGAAAGAAAGATCGAAGCCACCGCGAGGATGAGAAGAACTGGGTAGGGAAGAGGGCTCAGAGTGAGTGAATCAAATATGGAGTTTCTTCTGCCATAGTAATAGGCCATCAAGCTTTGAGTTGGCCTTTTTGGTGTGTGAATTGAAGGGGCCGTTTGGAATTAGGAGGGGCGGTCCGTTTATAGCAATTTGTGGGGTTTCTGATCTGGTGGTTCACCAGCTAGTGAAGCTAGCTATAGCGGGTGCATCTGAACCGTTGAATGATTGGGTTGGTCAAAACTCTACTGATATTCGCTACTTCTACAAGTTTTAATCTACTAGTGGGACGGCGAGGCTCGAGAGGTGTGGAGTTTCTTTTCGTTCTTTAATTTGGTTAGGTAGATATCATTGTCAACCTTCTTGTATTAAACGTTAATAAACGTTGATAGGCGACTTGTAACTTGATCAAAACAGGTGGGTTTCGTTGTTTCCCTTTGTCACCATTATTCTACAGGGCACATCAGGGCGGTGACTTGTGTTCTGCAATTTTTGGCTTGTGAACTCCAATGATCTTTCCGTTCTTTCCGACGGATCAATGTTTTCTCAACACGGGAATAGTTTGAAAGGTGTCGGCTTTGGATCGGTTTGCTTCAAGAAACACTTCAACGGAAGCATAAAAGAGATCAGATTCATGATTTTTCATACTTGAAAGGCATTCTAAGACTGGAACTCCAGGATTTGGGTTGTAGTAAAACATTCCCTCTATATTGAATCATCAGACCTTGAATTACAATAAACAATTCACAAGACCATAGGATTGCTTTAACCAATTCGGTTTCCAAGAGAAACGCCTACCAGATACTTGTCCAGATAGGAACAAATTAGGCACAAGCTTCAATGTTAACCGGATTCAAACCACCAAAGACATGAAAGCATATATGCACGATCAAGACATACACGGGATCCAAAACTCACCAAGCTGCCGAAAGGGTGAGTTTAGTGTCCAAACTTCCAAGGCACGCATTTCCCACATTTGCAACAGTACTTTTTCCCCTCGACAGGTGACAGCCACCGGACAAGGAGGAGCAATACCAAGGCTGTGACCAGAAGCACCAGGGTCATCAGCTGTTTCTCAAAACTTTCTACGGCCACCTCAACCTTGATGAAAGAGGAGAGGCCGAGCAGCGTCAACGCCAGTGCCAGAAACAGCAGAACTGAGTAGGGCTGCGAGCTGCTTCCCCTGCATCTTCCACAATAGCAGTATCCATAATTGCAGTAGCCCATCGAGGAGATCTCTATCACAAGAGGCAGGTGGAAATTCAGATGAATGAGCTTATCTGTTAAACTGAGCACGAGAGCAGTACATATATATTTTTTTGGGAGGGGTAGGGGGGCGGCGGAAATAAAAGAGGAAATATGATCTAGTAGATGATTTCATTCATTTCGTTGGTTGCTCTATAAAGTGTTATCTATTACTTTACTAGTAGCCAAAGAGCGGAGAAACCGACACCTCAGCTCCACTCACGACGGGACTACAAGAGCATTTAGCGTGAAAACCACATAATATCAATTTTCCATGGACAAAACAAGGCTGATTTGACGCTTGCTTTGTAGTTGGTGGTCCAAACAAAACCTATTAACCCCTTCCCACTACAGAGGTAGGACATGGACTGGTTCAACTCGGTATAAATTGGGACTAATCCAGAAATTAAACCTATATTGGTACAGCTTATAAAAACCCGGATATATATGGATTGAAGGAAGAGGAATATGCAAATCAAACCGCCCCAGACTGTGACCTGCCCTGGCCCAGGACCAGCTGGTCCAGTCCGGGCTTGGAGCCTCCAATAACTCTTTCACAATGGAAACCTATAGAAAAAATTTTAAAAAATAGTTTAATTACAAAGTAAGCCATCCAATGATTTTTTGCTTCATTTTAGCTCCCCAAATTCCATTTTCAACCCTTCCAACAACTAAATTTTAAAGACTTTTTTATCCAAATAATTTTTAGCCCTCCCCTATAAATACCAATGTCATTTCCATTCTATCCTTACACCAACACTCAATCGCTCTTCTTCCTCTACTATATTTTCTCAAATATTTGAGCTTTTTTCTTAATCTCTTCTAAAGTTCTTACTAATCTCGGTCTAATATCTTCATAATCTCTTCTTAATTTTGCATTAATCATTGCTATTAGGTTGTGAATTATGGTTTCAAGAGGAAAGGGCAAGTCGACAAAAACTTCATTTTCTTGTACCACCAGCTTTCGAGGCTTGTTCCATCGCCGTTCTCGGCCAACCGATAAAGGCATCTCAATCGAAGAGTTGCATGACAATGATGACAAAATTGATATGACAAATTATGATTTGGGACTCGACGATCAATTATCGAATGATGAAGTTGAAGAGTTAGATGCGATGGCGGCCGGAGATCCATCAACACAACAGATGCCGACAAGTTGTGGACCTGCTGTAGAGGAAACCCAAGGATAAGTTAAATCCTCGAAACTAATTGCTTGGCTTTAGGAGCATTATAAGCTTATACACGAAGGGGAGTCAAGGCACGAGAAATACAAATATTGCGGGAAAAAGTTTGTACATAAAAAGAATTTCGGCATCGGAACGCTGAAGTGCAACATTGAAAATCAACATCCTAATGTCCTCCTTAGTGCCGCGACTAGTTCTAGAGGACAAATATAACTTAGGTCTACAACTGGTGCCGGTGGGCTAGAAATATTTCGTTTTAATCAACAATTTTGTAGATAAGGTATGATAAATTAGATGATACTTATTGAAAAACCTTTTTCACAAGTTGGAGATATGCACCTAGAATCTCAAATAAAATCACAATTAAATCCTGTATTTAAAAAAATGTCTAGGAAAACCCCTAAGAAGGAAAGTTTTAGATTATTTGAAGCCGGAAAATCAAATTTACAAGCTTATTTTTCTGCTCTTGATCATTATGTGACATTCACTTCTAATATGTAGACATCACTTGTAGGTCAATCATTTTATTGTGTTATTTTTCATTGGATTGATTCTGATTGGGTTAAGAAAAAATGAATTTTGTCATTTAGGGTTATTGAAACGGATCATATTGGTTATTACATATTCAATTGTATTTTAGAAACTTTACATGATTACTTTTGTACTAATAAAGTCCTGTACAATTCATTTGATAATGCTTTAAACAATGATGTTATTGTTCGCCTTTTGAGTCAAGTATTGAAACCACCTCTAAACAGTACATTCTTTCATGTTAGATGCATATACCATATTTTGAACATTTGTGTGCAAAAGGGTTTAGAAGTTTTTCAAAATAAAATTATGTCTATTCGGAACTCATTGCCATTTTTTAAATCAATACCCGATGTATGTCGTGAATTCAAAAGATTTTGTTTTGAAAATCAAAAAGAATTTTCTTGGAAACGGTTTAAATTGGCTTGCCTAACCCGCTGGAACTCCACATATTTGATGTTATAAGATGCATACCCGTATACAAATTTGTTGATGCATTTCATAAACTTAAAAATAGGTTGTGAATTTCTTACGCCTGAAGTTTGAGAAAAATGTTCTAAAACTGGTGAATTGCTTACGTTTTTTTTTCGAGGCTACTGAATTTTTTTCTAGTGTTTACTACCCAACCATTCATCAAGTTTTTCTTTATTTAGTGAACATCACATATGATTTACATCAGTTTAAAGATGATGAGTTATTAAAACTGACGATCGAAGCTATGTGAGCTAAGTGACTTCAGTATTTCGAAAACATTCATCATATCTTTTTAGTTACTTATTTGCTTGACTCATATGTCAAATTAACAGGCACAACAACATTGCTTGAAGAAATTTTTTATACTTATTTAGAAATGTCTCATATAAATGTTTTGGCTATATTTGTCACTGCTTTCGAGTACTTGCATTCTTTGTACAATTTATATTGTGAACGGCATTCGGATAAGGTAAAATCCGAAGCTCCTCAAACAAAGCCTTCATGGAGATCAATCTCTTCAAGATTTAACCGGGCCCTACAAATGCTCAAACACCCCTAACCGATAACATCGGGATTAGTTGAGGTCGATAACCATCTCAACACATTATTCGAGCTAATTGACGTCGACATATTGGAGTAGTGGAAACAAAGGAGATCAAAGTTTCCAATCTTGTCGATAATCGGCCAGAAGATTCTTATTGTTCCAGTCTCTATCGTAACATCTGAGACAGCATTTAGTGCAGAAAAATGGATGATATCGGAGAAACGATCAAGATTGACACACAAGGCGGTGGAAGTTTACGTGTGCAACCGAGATTGGTGCCTCACAACACTCCGGCAGTAAAACCAAAAGAGTTCAGATGACGAGATAATATCCGATACTGAAACTTGAATTTTTTTTTTCAATCACACATGTAGTTTGTATTTAATCTGACTATATTGTTAAGCATAGATCATGAGTTTCTATTTTTCATTATTTTTGGAATATTTTTTCCATTTTAAAATGTAAGACCCGTTCTGATTATTTGTAAGTACTGTTTGATTTTTTTACTTAATAAAACTTACATCGGAAGTGGTATTCTTTTTAAAAAAATATTTATTATATATATAATTAATTATGTTTCTAAGTTTTTTGAAAAAATAAAAATATCTCCAAACCCACCCCGACCAGCCATGGGACCTACTCGGGACCACCTCGCCTGGGAACGGTCCAAGCCCGGTCCTACTCAACCTAGACCCGGGCCCAACCTGTCCGGGCCGATCCTAGGTCTGGCCGACCCGACGCCCATCTCTGTCACCACTTTTCCTTTAGTTTTAAGGCCAGTTCGTATAAGATTAATGGACTGCTATTGACATATTTTCCACTGTTGGTAGTGAGCCAATCCATGAAACCTCCATTTTTTCTGACCAATTTGCCCCATGTTTTCGATTTTATTACAGCCTGGTACTTGAGTTTGTAAGGCCACGTGGGCACCCATCCATGCGTCCCCATGTTCGCCCCAATCCTAAATCCAGCTACCAATCGCTTGACCAAGTCACAAATCAGTGACGTAGATCTTTGTGTGATAGGTGGAACAGCCAATGGGTGTGTTTGGGGGAGGGGGGGAGCGGACCTAGATGCAGTCGATTGCCGGAGAAATGAAGCCGATTCAAACTCCACTGCGCCATCAAACAACTCTGAAGAGGCTAACCCTTCACCCCAAACCGGTAGAAGAACACCAATAGGGTTACACGTACGACACTACCTCCTACCGGGAATGCTTCCACCTCAAGACCACTTCCCTCTCTCTCACTGCGATGCCGGAAAGAGTTCGCTGCCCACAAACAAAGGATTCTCCTCCGCACACAGTATATTTGTTCTAGCTATAGAGTGAAAAGATCTGATGATGGTCGGATGGTAACTTTCCCAACATGTTCAGGCAATTGTGATGTCCACCCGAACAAGCCATGTGCGCAGACGGAAAAACGAGTTAGCAGCAGCCCATTAATCTTATACGAACTGGCTGTTAGTTTTTTCCCCCAATATTGGCAAATCACGCAAAACACCCTAGCATCATGATTCTTAAAAATAAACAAAACAGAGAGGAAAGCGAACGTCACGTAGTTGTTTCGTTACAAGATTGAACCAGTTAAATGTGGCACCTCAAGCATGCAGTCATTATTGACACAAGGCCAGCAATGAAGATCCCAAACCTCCCACAGACATAAACATTAATGAAGCTGATCCCAAACCTCCCAGAGACATAAACATTAATGAAGCTGCACCCAAACTCTCACACACGTTTATCTAATATCCATACAGTAGCCAAACTTCCAACTGCCAAATGATTAATTTAAGGGCCAAAACCTAAGCCCAATTACACAGACATCTTCCACCTGATAGGACAATTTAAGGGCCAAACGGAGATGACCTTAGAAAACTGGCCTACCTGGCAAATGAAACATGGATCAGACTTTTCCTTCATACTGGAAATTCAGTTTGTAATCATGCTTCAAAGATGCCAGTATGTTCCGGCATGGACCCTCTACAAGAACACAAGAGAGAATTAAAAGTCAGAACGGGAAAAATAAATAAAAATAAGGATAAATAACTAAATAAATTAATTAATTAATAAGTGAACACAAGGAATCAAGCATATTTCAGAAAGGGGTGAAACCAAGACAGCATACCGCCAAATGCAGTATGAAGATACTGAAGATCATCGGCTGAGCAAGCATCTATCAGAGCATATACACCTGGTCTCAAAACTTCATCTGTGTCCCTGAATTCAATCAAAGGGGAGAAAGCTCTGAATTATAAACAATCTAGACACACCTTTTGCACGTAATAAGTACATAAAGATCACTATGGTACACGTTACAGTAGATAGTGAACTATACAGGTTTTTGCACATTAAATATTACCTCTTGAAGCCAGTTTTAAGTGCACCATTTCCTGAAGAAACCCAAATATAAGTCGATAAAAACTTTACACAGTGCTGGGCAAAAATATCTTTTTGCTGTCTTATCTGCAAAACAAGAAGATAAAAAATGGTCAGAAATGGCAATGAAGAATATGTGCACTACAGGAACAAAATTTTCCGCTCCATGCCCAGTAAAAAACATTCAAGCTTGAATTAGAATCAGAAAATAGTATGCCTCAAGAAAAGAATTGTCATATCTAGAACAACACAAAACCTATGTGGACAGACATCAAATGGCAACATTTTTTTTTTCCTTTTTCTTTTCAACAGGCATGTCATGTAGATGCAGCGTTAGAACAACCCTCAGTACCTCTTCATAAATCCTTCGAAAGGAACGAGCGCATTTCACTTCATCGTCCACTTCCCACAAAGAAAAGCCTTTTCTGACCTTACCACTAGCAGCCTCAAAACAGTGGAGGAGAATAGAAACAGATTCCTCAAGCACAGCAATACAATGTTCACATTCACTGGAAAAGCAGAAGATTGGTAGAATATGATAACAATGAAGTGCCTTAAAAAGGTGAACAAGAAAACAAATACTACAAATCAATCACATACCTCTTGTGATGCTTTATAACTGTATACAACAATTGACAACAAGCAACAAAAAGGCGCACTGAAAACTGCCTGTCTACAACATGGTATCTAGAGTTTGTGACCACTTGATTACCCCGATCAGCTAAAAACAATAGAGCACCTGATCCTGGTTCTTCAGATATTTTTCGATGACAAATATCATGAAAAAGTGCTCCAGGTATATGTAAAGATTGTCCTATGTGCCATGAATCCATCTGGAACAAAGAATGTTTTGCAGAAATTCTTGTCAATACCTCAATGCACATAAGAATGACATAACCAGGATCAGGATCATTGTCGCTTTTACTATTACCAACTTCTCTATAGAAAATAGAAGGACCCTGCAAGTGCAGAACTATGTTGAATAGACCAGCGACAAAGCTCTGAATATGCCTTTTGACCATGCTTATACATTTATGACCTGCTACACAGTTTAAAACAACTCATGATTAGGCGCAAGACACTTCAACTGTCATGATAACTATGATGAGAGATCCTTTCCCTGATAATCTAAACAAGTAAAATACACCTAAGGAAAAACTAAAACGATTCTTTAAGAAAAAAATAACGACAAAAGGAACAATGTGAGCACACAACCTCTCCAAACATCATGGAAATCCACAAATTCTCCTCAAACATGCAATAGCATCAAATCAGCTGATACGAAAAGCAAATTAACAGGAAAAATTAGGTTATAATATTGTGATAGTCTGCTGTCTTTGTATTACCTGTAGCATATTCAAGAACTAGATCTAAGCAGTCAATGGCAGCTGCAACCGTTGAGGAAACCTTGCCGCCATCGGCATCTCCAGTATTTTTATCATAGACCATTTTGCAATCTTCTTGAATTCCTGCCAGTGTTCTCTCTATGGTCTGAAGTGCTGCTAATAGATGCATCTCAGATGAATTTTCCAAATAAACCTTGAATGACATCCTCAACTGTACTTTGATTTCCTGCACACGACGCTGGTAATGGTAAAGTAGTTTCTCAGACGATCTTCCATCAACATGGAATATCTCAGGATTTAGCTTTCTTTCATGAGATTCCAAAGCAGCACTCTTTCCCTGGAGAGAGATGCATTTTCCTACTGCCCTTAAGTGCAACATTATCAGCTTGAGATACACATTTTCACCCAACGCAAGGTGAGGTGAGGGAAAGTGCCTTCCTAATTCTTCCAGGAACTTAAGGACACCATCTAACCAAACAAAAGAAAAAGACTCTACCATTTCAACTGAATTTGAAAATTCAGACAACAAGAACTGTGCAATTGCAATAAATATAGAAATTGACTTTGAGCATAAAGGAATGCTGTCAACATGCCAATTCAGCCTTAGCATTGCTGAGAAGGCAATAAAAACCTGTCTGAGTGAAATTGCTTTCTCCGGAAGATCACCCTTCAGCAACCTTCTAAAAAGATTCTTCCAAGGATCACAAACCTCAATTAAACCAGCCTCTGCCAAAAGAACAGGCCAGTTTGCATTCTCTATTTGGCAACAAGTATCATAAATATGGGTCCTATTTAGTTCATCATTGGTGTTCAATGGCTCTGGAAGGGAGTTTGCTGATTCTGATTCAGTACTCTGTTCATCAGATGGCTCTTGTGGGCAACACTCTGCAGAACCATAAGATCTTCTGTGCTGTGGACTATTCTCGATGCAGAACACTTGCATGAAAGTATTGATAAGATTTACAAAAACATTTATAACAAATTTCAATTTGGGGGCGCCTTTTCTTACAAACTGTGCCTCTCTGTCACCAGACTCACCACTCCTTTGACCCATCTGTTCTAAAGCACATGAAAGGCCCCACAAGTAACCACAAAAGCAGGAAACTGTAAGAGACAATTTGTTGATATGAATAATGTAATCTTGTACCCCGGCTTTCCCATTACTAAGCACATCCTTCAGCAAACTGAGTAAGCATTCTGCTTCTTCCTTCAAACTCTCATCAAAAGCATATGAAGTTATAAACCCTTCACTCTCTTTCAAAATTTTTTCAGCTACTTCACCTGAATTTGGTTCTTCAGCATACTGATCATCAGTTTTTGCACATACAGGGGCTCCACAACCAACTAGATGCTTGGTAATTGTAAGTAAAATGTAAGAAGTGTGGTCCATCAGTGAGATGATTCCCAATTTAGACTGACATTCATGATTGTGTGAAGTAGAACCTATGAGCTGAATCACCAAATATGCTGACTTGGAAATCCATGAAATAAAAAATGAATCCTCATTGACCACTGAGAGAAGGGCAGATGAACCAGCTTCTTGCATAATTATATTTTTTAAGGTCCTCCGGCAAGCAACAAATAAATGCAAAAGTTCATAGTAAGGAAGGTTTAATTTATCATGATAATCCAGTAAACCTGCAATTAAACACCTGAAATGAAGAGTTCTTATCAATAAAGATTTATCATACAACAGTAATCTATTTGCAGATCGATTTATGTGTTTCTTTTTTACAATAAATATTTTTATAAAACATTCGTAAGAATGAGGGATTGAGTCTATATACAAATCACAAGTCAATGTTCAGAAAACAAATCCTTAAAATCTTCTTTGATTGGAAAATGAGAGTCCCTATAGACAAAAGGAGATTTTTACCATTCAAGATTGAGGATGGAAGTCCCAAGTCGTGAGAAGGATTTCAAACTTAAAGACTCTTTTGGCATCCAACACAATAAACCAAGCAGGGCCTGACATTGTCCACTCTTCATGTTAATTAGAGGTAATGCTTCACAATCAGCAGAAACATCTTGATATAGCTTGGCAGATGATTTTGAAATCGATTCTGCCACTAAAGCATATTTGACTTCAAGAGCACTCAAAATGTCCGTCCAGTTAGGTAAAGAACGGAAATTGATATCCAGATTTGGCAAATTGCAAAAGAAAGATAGCACTGAAATTTCCAGCACCTTGCAAAATCTTGATGCCACATTCCTGCGAACAAACTAGTAAAAAGGTATGAACAAATAATGAAAAACAATCAAAATCATAATTTAGTCAGTAATAGGATTGGAACACTACATGAAGGGAGTTGCTAAGCATTCAACTCAAAACCACTAGGCAGTTAACCACCTAACATGCTTTCTCATATAAAAATGGGCTTACAGAAAACAACAAAACTAAATTTAATGCATTTGTAATAGACATAACCACAATCTTTTGGGAAGGGGAGAGAGAGAGAGAGAGAGAGGGGGGGGGGGGGGGGGGGGGGGGAGGAGGTCAGAGGACGCAGGGTTGAGCAATACTTGTGTTTTACATCATTTGCTTACTTGATGCTCATACAGGGTGGCATCTTTAAGAAGTTCTGCAGAAATCTGATGCACTGTAACTTTTCTCAGCTGATGAGTTCCATCAGTTGTATGCTTAGATCTGCTTGATAAACAGGGAATGGAGGTGGAGATCAACAGCGTAAGGAACTTTTTTAATTTCCTGGAGGTTGCATGGGCGCACCAAATATCAACATTTTGGCATAAAACCCACCAAATTGCTGTAGGCAAAGTATCGTTGTTCACAGAACAAACACCTAAATCCCATCCACTGTTCTCATGGGTCTGTAAAGTTGTATCACCATCACAACAGGCATCTCCACAACACAGTTGATAATCATTCACTAAGGAAAGATATCCTAACATAAATTCTGTAAGACCCTCTGCCTCCTGCTCCAAAATCAATATTTGCTTTCTTAACTTTCTTATCTTTTTATTATTTGCTGCTGAGTTAGTATCATTGAGCACTGCAGCCTGGCTCAAACTAACATTGAAGTGCAGTACAAACTTAAGAGACTTGAGTCTTCCATTCAAATCAACAAGCCTCTGGAGAGCTAGCATGAGCAATATATAAATGAGTGGAGAGCATTCACTTTCTTCATCATTTGCATAAATGTCTGAAATACAGCGCAAAAGATCAAGGAGAGATAACAGAGAGTGGTCAAACCAAGAAAATTTGACCTTACCAATCCACTCTGTCTTCGACATCCAATCCCAGCCAGTATATGTAGCAAATACATCTCCCACTGCTGTTGACATCTTCTTCGACATATTGGGAGCCACTACGCTCATGATTTTCCTGGACAAACTTCGCACAGACATGTACAAGTGAAAAAAGAACACAAATATCCAGAGATTGGATATTGTACTGTTCTTGTTTCCATCATGAGCTATTGCGCTTTCAGAACTTCCAGTTATAGAAGATAGAAACTTCTTTACGCCATCAGGTTGTACCCCAGCCAAGTTAGATATGTAGGGATAGATGATATTTATCAGTTCCCTCATTGAAAGTCCAAATAGATTGCAGTTTCCTGTAGTTACTGTCAATGAGTCTAGCAATAAAACATATATTTCAGATAACATTCTTCCCAACACTTCTGCTCTATCACAAACATTCGTGCTAAAATCTGCTACAATGAATCTTCCCTCATCAGTAACTGTATAATTAATTTTCATCCAGTCCAGAGATTCTCTCACATCAACAGTTAACTGTTCTATGAATTCACCCACCTGTCCTTCTGGTAAGGAACTAACAGCCAGATGAATAGCACATTTAGTTTCTTGTGAGCATAACAAAACTGCTACTGCTTTTATAATTGCTTGATTAGAGAAGGATGTTGCACAGGAGAGAACGGTGCCAGCATCCACTTCACCACCATTTTTCTGTTGTACTAGAAGCCTCACTGCTTTGCAAAGCGCAAAGATTGAAGTATGTACCTGCAGTGCCAGAATACTTCAGGAAGCAAATAGAAGACTTCAATTTAAAGCATGAGGGACAAAGAAAACACTGTAAACAACAACCTATATGGAAAACAAATTGGCACTATAATATTCCAATCGAAGATTCATATTTCATACAAACCTGGCGAAGAGAAGTGTAAAGATCAAACAGCTTGCATGTAAGACTCAGTATTGAGGAAGCCAATAGGCTATGATCTGGTGCATCAACAAAAAATGTTCCAAAGCTCAAGCATGCAAGCATCATTAACCATAAGTTATCCAAATCATTTGCCACAACCTTATATTCAATATTCAAAAAATATTGCACAGAAATAAATAACTCCTTGTATGATAAGAAAAGCATCTCCTGCATCTTGTCATCTGAATGGCAATTTGACAAATTGAGTATTTTTGTGGCAAATGAAACAAGTATCCTGTAAGAATTTTTCAAGAAATTGAGGCTTGATCCTTCTGAAACATCCTCTGTTCCAACATACACTTTTGCACTAATAGCGCCAGACAGTATGCTATTGAGGGATCTGAGAATGCAATAAGCATCAGATAATGTACGTCCTTCAAAAACATTAGGATCACTGTAACATTTCATCTCAAACAGAAGAGGCTCCAAAACCTGTACGAAGAAATCAAACACCATTTTTCGCGTATGCGTGTTTAAATTACTTGACCCAATAATACTCTTCACCAAAAGTGAGTTGCTGCTCGGAGACTGGTCGGAAGAATCATGGCTTGATAAATCGTCTTTTGAATGCCTCAAACTTCCAGATTTTCTAGTCGCCTTGGTGCCTCCAAATAGGACTGAATCGCCTTTCTGCTTTCCCACCTGATCTACAAACAATTTAAATAGTTCACCAATACTACTCATAACCAGTACCTGCTTTTCAGCCATTATTTTCTCTAGCTTGTTAAAAAAATGTCTGTGGTAACTTTTAGGGGCCAGGTTTGGTTCTTTTGTTCCCGCAGTTTCTGATTTAGCATATCTTTCTGTCCTGCACAAGTCCAAAAATCCATCAATATGAACTGGATGAAAAAGTGCTTGTGACAAAACTTCTTCAATCAGCTTCAGCAAATCTCTGGATTGCGAAGGAGTTTTTTTGATTATCTGAACATGTGATATTCCCACAAGTTGCAGAAGGGGAGCAATAAGCTTATCAACAAAATCATGAAAACCATTCTTTCGAGTTGGGTGGATCTTTAGAAACTTAGCAAATGGATCAAGCACTAAGCATGACAACTTCAAGGAAAAGGTGCCTATTTGAGCATCCTCAAGGTTTTCGGAAAAGATTTTATTGGTAAGTTCAAGCACAGCAAGTGTTGTAGAGATCCATGAATCCAGATTTTCTTTGGACAAGCCATTTTGGGATGAGAAAAGCATGGAAACACAATCAAGCATGGTATTGTAGAGCTCCAAGCTTTCAGCAGCGAGGAGCAATCCCTTTGAAGAAAAACTTGTCTCATTGAATAATGGCAACACACTTCTAGCAATATAGCCAATTGTACAGAGGAGATTTCGAGCAAAATTCAAAGGAACATGCAATTTCATGGACTCCTCCAGACAAAACTTGAAGATTCTCCAGCATCTAGAATCCAGGCATGTCTCCACAGTTCCATGAACTTTAGCTTTCTTCTTTGGATAAATCAACAGAGATTGTATCCAATCATTAACAAAAACTATTATTTGTGACAAGGAAACTATCTGATCATTATCATCTATGCCATTGCCTTCCTCCACAATCGACAAAATGTAACGGTACACGACCTCCACTTTTCTGCATCAGTATTTCAAGATTGTCGGTCAAATCAGAATGCGAACACATTCTTCTCCAGTGGCATAATTTGTTATTAGGCGAAAGAAAAAAAAAAAAAAGGAGATCAGGTAGGGGAAAAGAAGTTCCTCAGTAGACAATTTGGGGGAGAGTTTTACCTCTTTCATATGACAGGTGAATTAACAGCATAAGATACATGAGAATATTTCTAGAAGAAACACAAAATTGCGGTTTCCGAAAATTTCCGATTCATCAAACCGAGTTCAACAGACTGTAATATAATTTTGTCATACTTCAACCTCACAGTGCATAATCTCCCAGAAACCAGCCGAAGGAACTTCAAGATCGAGTGTTAAAAGAGAGTTACTAACCTCTGAAGCCCGATTTCTTTGTTCTGTATCAGTAGAATAAGCTTCATATTCCTCCACGGTCGTCCTTCTTCGAGATTCAGGTCCTCTTCACTCTCAGTGGAAGCTTCGGCAACTCCCACTCTTCCGGCTTTCTCTTTCGATGAATCAACGCAGTGCTTCTTCTCCGAATTTTGCTTCTCCACAGCGCCGCGCAGCTTCCTTTTGTTCTTCTTTTTTGATTTCACCGAAGAATCAGCCATGGTTAGGAGAATGTTCCTCCCTCCTGCGGGCGCCGAGATGTTTGTGTTGTTATTTTTTCGGTTAGTTTCAAATTCCGCGAGCTCCTCGCAGGTTTCTTGTAGTTGTGGTCTTGTAGGGTTTTGTTTATCATCAAAACGACCCGTTTCACTGATAAGGAAAACCTGGGCAGAACACATAACTGGGCCAGTAGTTGGCTTAAAATGCGTTTCCAGTTTGAGCTGGGCTTTTGTCGATTAACCCGATTCCGTTTAATCATTTTGTTTTCTTTTAATTTATTTTCAGAAAGTTTTATTAAAAAAAGGCTTCGCATTATGCCATTCTAATCTAACCTCTGGAAGTCTTTCCTCTGTTATTTCTGCAGATATATATATATATGTGTGTGTGTGTGTGTGTGTGTGTGTGTGTGAGATGTACAATGATGCTTTATTAGTTTTGATCATTTATTTTTTATCACATAATCTTTTTAAAAATTTTCAATTACTTTATGATAGAAAATATACTGTTGCAGGACACTTGACTTATTACACTCTCGTTTTAAGGAAGAGACCCTCTTCTAAAAATTATATTACCACCATTAGTTTTGTAAACCTTTCAATGAATGATGTGCACGATGAAACTAATTTCGTATTAATAGTTGAATTAATCACGACTCATACATTTTTGCGGTTAGTGGTAAATAATGGGCCAAGTCGACCTAACCCAACGTGGAACCGGCCAACTTAAACCCGGCCCAAGAAAAGAGGGCTGAATATGGGCCTGAGAAGGAAAAAATGAGGCCCGGCCCAAGACTAGCCCAAAACTGACCTAAGTCTGGGCTCAGCTTGGCTCTGCCCAAGCACGCACAGTCCGGGCCTACTGTTTCAAAAAAATTCCAATGGTCACCTGCTTCCAAAAATTGGCAAAATTACACAGTAAGAACCTCCAGCAATTAACTAACGGTTATTTAAGTTCAAAACCTTTTTTACCCTCATTCAACATTAAAAAAAGGCTAGTTTCTAAAGATATTTTCATCCAACCAATTTTTTGTCACTTTTATAAATACTCAGCCTCACTTCCTTACGCAACTTTCTACACTCTCTTCTCTACATCTACTAGTTTCTCCACATTTCTCCTCAAGTTTTATGTTCTTCCAACAATTTTTTTAATCTCCTACTAATTTCTTCTTAATCTCTCTTTAATCCTTCATGAATCTTCCATCAATTTTCTTCAACTCAATGGCTTCAAGAAAAAGTACTAGTTCGGCTCCCGCTAAGAGCTTCTTCTCCCACACTGGTTTGGGGTTGTTTTTCCATCACAAGAATTCTGCACAAAAGAGAATTCACATCTAAGACAAGCCTAAGCCTAGCAACATCGATATGACGAATATCGATTTGCAATTTGATGAACAAGCATCCGACGACGATATTGAAATCCAAGAGACCCTCGCTCAAAACATTGATACGCAAGGAAGGGATGGTGAACAACTGATACCTCAAAGTCAAGTTTCTGAGGGAGGTGAAGGAAAATCTCATCTCAAATCATTCGTGGGGGAGCATTTTGAGACGCTTTGGAAAAAAGATAACTGGGTTTCCAAATGCAAGCACAATGGGAAGAAGTTGGCACACAAGGTGAATTCTGGGACTAGGATGCTTCAACAACATATAAGGAGCGAGCATCCAATGCATTATCCAGAAGCTGAAGAGAGTTCCGGTGGACAGACACAACTCGGATCAATCGGTGGTTCAGGTATCTTTAAATTTAATCATCAAGAATGTAGGAAAGGTATGGTAATTGGATGATACTCACGGAAAAACCTTTTAGGCAAGTCAAAGACATGCATTCAGAAAATTGGATTAGGTTTAATTTAAACCTTGTCTTTAAAAGGATATTTAGACAGCTACACGAAGAAAAGCATTTAAAATGTATGAATTAGGTAAATCTAATCTGCAGGCGCATTTTTCTACAATTGATCATTACATTACTTTTACTAGTGACATGTGGACATCTCCGATAGGGCAGGATTATTTTTGTATTACTACACACTTGATTGATGAGGATTGGGTCATTCAAAAAAGAATTATTGTTTTCAAATGCATGAAATTTGACCACACTGGATATAATATCTATCAATGCATCTTAGATGTACTTCATGAATTTTTCTGTACTAAAAAGTTTTCTACATTAGTTTTGACAATGGCTCTAATAATGATTTTGCCACCCAAAAACTCTGTACTGCATTGAAACCCCCTCGGAATGGTGTTTTTTTCCATGTTATATGCATGTGTCATATTTTGAACTTGTGTGTGCAAAAAGGGCTTGAGATTTTGTAGACGAAAATCTATCCAATCCATGATGCATTACTATATTTAAAGACACAGCCCAAAATAAGTCAAGAATTCAAATACTACTGCCTTCAAAACAACCAAACGTTTGCATGGAAATGTTTTAAACTTGATTGTCTCACCCATTAAAACTCTATATATAAGATGTTGATGGATGCATATCTATATGCATCCTTGTTAATTGTTTTCCTAAACTTGAAATCAAATTTCGAACTTCTAATGATTGAAATGTGTGACAAGTTTTACAAAATTGTCAATTATTACGATAATTTTATTAAGCAACTGTTTTTTTCTTCGGTATTTATTATCCCACTACTCACAAAGTTTTGATGTATTTGGCATACATTGTTTATATTTTGAATCAATACAAGACGAATTCATTTCTAAAGGACACCGTCAAAACAATGAATGAAATGTGGGTTTCCTATTTTACACAAATCCCCTAATCTTTTTACTTGCATCTTCACTTGACCCGACCATGAAAATTACCAGGACTTTATCTTTGCTTAAGGGGTACTGTAGCAATGTGATTTTTAGGAGTCGCTACCAATCAATTTACCTAGGTCGATTGGATACCTATTGTGGTCTGCAAGAGATTCTAAAATCGTGAATCGGTTACGCTAAAATAACTTTATTAAAGCACTCAGAAATTGGTACCATGGGGTTCAGTTTTATCTTTTCTTAAATCTTTGCTTCTTAACCTAATCTTTGATTGAAAATAATTTTAATGAATTTTATTTAATTTAATTCCAAACCGTGAATCTTATCAGACCAATCAGATATGGAATCCTAGATGTCCTTGAAATCTCGAAACTTTATCAAATTCACCAAGAATTTGAAAGGAACATCATGTTCTAGCCCGTGAGTCTTATCAGACCAATCGGATTCGAACGAATAATCTGTCTCGGGATTTTGTCAAACCATCAAAAATGGATATTTAAAGGGTCTACTAAATATCTTGTAATTTGTCTTAATTTAATCTCTTTCTAATCTCTAAGAATTTAAATTACCTATCATAACAAATAATTCTTTATGTGTTATCAAATTTTAAGATGCATTATGTAAATCAAAATAAAAATAAGATGAAACTATTCTAAGAAAACTTAAAAGAAAGTAAAAGATAAACAAAAAGATAAAAAAATAATAAAATAAATAAATAAATAAATATCCTAAGTTACATCCTTATGTGAATTTAATGGTTAAATCTAATGCATGGCTAAACAAACAAAGAAAGAAAGAAACAAAAGGAAAACAAAGAAATAAACTTGCTGTCAGTGACTGATCTGCAACAAGTAGAAAAGTTAGTGGCTTATAGGAACAAAATAGAAAGTTGGAGGACTAAGTTAAAGTTATACCCAAAAGGAGTTGACTGGGTCAGACGGGTCGAAATCAGATCGGGTTCGCGGGTTGAAATCGGGTCTCCTCCGATTCGTCGTTCCTCCGGCGACGATAGAGGGGGAGGCCACCTGGGCTCCACCCAGCGACGATGTGGCGACCTCAAGGGGGGAACGACGACGGCAAGGCTTGGAGCGAACGGGTGCGGGAGACTTTCGGAGACGGCGGCGGCTGGCACGGCGTGGAGGGCGACGGCGAGGGCGGCGGCGGCTGGCACGGAGTGGAGGGCGGCGGCGGCAAAGCTGGAAAGCTAAAGCGCCGGCGATTGAGGAGGCGAAGCGTCGGCTGGAAAAAGGGAAGGCGAAGCGTCGGCAGCAGAGGGGGACAGGGGTGACGGCGGCGAGGGAGGAAGCTTGGGGTTTCTGGGAAGAAGGGAGGAGAGAGTTGGGGCTAAGACTGCTGTTTAACCTTTTTTCACTAGAAGCTTAGGTTTTTCGTTTTTCCTCCTCTTTCATGTCAATAGTGACCCATATTTATACTAGGAAGCCTTAGGCGAGATTAACTAGGTTTTCCAAGTTTAAAACTGATCCAAATTCAATTTTAACTAGTTTTGGTAAAAATACTAATTCAAGTCATAAAAACTTTTAAGTTGCTGTTTTGCCCCAAACTCTATTCGAATTTTCAATTTCACTCGATACTTCTTTAATCTGTCAATTAAGCCCAAAACTTTGCCAAAATTACCAAATTTTTCCTAGAATTTCAGGATTTTCGTCAGATTTTGCTAAACTTTCAATTTTTTACAGATTTACCTCAAATTTTCCAATTTTGACAGATTAACCCCAAACTTTCAAATTTTGCTAAAAACTTTCTAAAAATCCTCAATTTCCTCCCAAACTTTCCTTTTTGCCCAAATTGACCCTACAAAACTTTTCGGACTCCAAATTAGTGCCTACACTAAATTAGTTCCTATTTCTATCCTAGATGATCACTTAGACCAAAATAACAATGTAACCTAAATATGACTAAACCAACTAACTATGCAAAACTCTAAAATGATAAAAATGACCCAACTCCTAACAAATGACCAAATAGCCCCTAAAAATGAAAATGCCCTATAAACTAATTTTATTAACCTAAAACTTAAGCAAAAAGTTAGTGCCCGGATAAAATTGGGTGCCAACAGGTACTATAGTTTCTTGGATATGAATCATATTAGTTGCTTAGCTATGACGCTTGAAATAGACGACCATATGTGAGAGCTGTACAAAGAATATCCATCCCGCTACAAATACAAGTAAGACTAACATCTTCCTCCACCACATGAGCCTCATCCTCCTCCTCCTCTTCCTTATCAGCACCATTTAACCCCGCAAAACAGCTAGTCAAATGTCCACGACCCACATCATCTAGCCTACCGAAAGTAGATAATTACCTCCACACCTCATTTGAAACAATCAAGGATGACATTTTGGAGTGGTGGAAAGTGAAAAGTGAAAATTTTCCAATTCTGTTTATCATCGCAAAAGAAGTTCCCGCGATTTTAGTTTTAACCATTGCATCGGAGTCTGCTTTTAGTGCCAGCAAATATGTAATTTCAGAGAAATAAGCCAAGTTAATCCTCAAAGCAGTGGAGGTCTATGTGGGCAATCGTGACTGAGGCCTTGTTGTCTTAAGAAAACAAGACAAAAAAAGTTCAGAAAATGAGATACAAGATGATGATAGCGCTTCCACATCCTAAATTTTCCTTTTTTCGGTCATAGAATATATTTGATTTGATTATGATGTGCAGCATAGATCATAGGTTTTCATTTTGGTCTGGTTTTTCTAAAATATTTTGTCATTTCAAATGTAAGGCCCGTTGTCACTTGTTTGTAAGTGTCGTTTAACTTTCTTATTAATAAAATTTGCACCGGTTTTTTTCATAAAATTATAAAAATTTTAAACAAAAATAATTAATCATTTTAAATTTCTATAAATTTTAAAAAAAAAATAAAAATAAAAAGCCCCGGCCAGGCCCCTGAACACAACAAGCTCATACTATGCCCAACATGGCTTACACGTGCCATGCCGGGGCTTGACCAGACTAGGCCCGGTTGGTCCCAGGCCGGTCAGGCCAATCGACCACCTCTAGTTGCACTAAAGATGGATTCTACTAAACAAAACACAACAAACTTAAAAAAAACAACAAATTTTTGTATTAATCCATTTAATGTTTCAATTTGATAAAAGTTATATCCCCGATGTTTTATTAGAAAATAACCTATAGACTATACGTGTATGTATATAATAACCCTTCATTTATGTGAATGTTTGTTTAGAAAGGATGTTCAAACTTTCTCATCCATAGTTCTAAAAATAAAACTAATAAAACTGCCTCATCTATATTCTTTTCACATCCTGATAATCACACAATAGTGTACAACCCTTTTTTATGAAAAGGAAGTTGAATTTTGCACAATATGAAAATTTTGGAAGTCTAGGGAGAAAAACAAGTTTTTTTTCTTATAACTTTCCTTCTTTTGGTGAAATGGAGAAGAAACTCTCGTGACGTGGAGTGTTCCACGAGGGAGTTTTACTTTTAACTGTTCTACTTTGTGTTTCATAAAAATAAAACGCATAATGTAGTATATAAAATGTTTGTGAGGTTGAGACTAAAAAAACTCTCATTTTCTTGAGTAAGGTATTGAATTTGAGTATTGTAAATAGAGAAATAAGTTTTATGAGACTGAATTTATTCTAATGCAGCCTAATTCTGAATTGGCTAATGTGAGGGAACCTTCTCGCTTACCCTGATATAGGGTGTTTCCAGGATCTTAGGATAATTAGGATTTAGAATTTTTGCTCTTAATTGCAAATGGCTAAGCTAATACTTGCATTGTTTAAAACTTTATACTACTTGATTTTTTTATGACATGAATCCATGCATGCTTAACTTTGGCATTTGGAAAGAATTAATAAATAAAACTTTTCAAAACATTTTCCATTTTATTCATAAAACACTGGAAACACATACTAAAGTCATATAAACATATTTATTTAAACTGCAAGCATTAACTTATGTACACATAATACTTAACTTATGTACATCCATAAGCGACCACAGTGCATATACAGATATATACTCTAAGTAAGTCCATACACACTAGTCAAACTAGAGACATTTCCTTGGTACCTAAGTACCCAATATATACATAGTCTGAGACTATCAAAATAACTCCCACCTGAGCACAGAAGCTCCAGAAATGAGAGGTCCAACTTCTCCTTGTGCACTTTGCCAGTATCTGTCAAAGCTGCACCAAAACCTTACTTAACAACCCTTCAGTGGGTGTTAGGTTTCATACTACTAGTATCTGCACAATGTGATACTTAAGGGAATGAGAATCATAAATTCTCAGTAAAGAATTAAATACTTGCAAAATAAACTTAGGACATAGCATATATAACATATATACACATCTTAACGTGAGCTCAAAACATTATGAGGTCTTGACTAATGGCCACTAGTACGGGTTCTATGGTGGGGAACCCATCCTCAACTTAGTCCTTCTTACAAGAGCTTAACTCTTGCCTTAGCAAGCTTGGCTTGCCATTACTTCCCTTACTCTTACAAAAGCTTAACTCTTGCCTTAGCAAGCTTGGCTTGCCATTACTTCCCTTACTTTTACAAGAGCTTAACTCTTGTCTTAGCAAGCTTGGCTCGCCATTACTTTCTCTTACTCTTACAAGAGCTTAACTCTTGCCTTAGCAAGTTTGGCTTACCATTACTTGCCCTTATTCACATTATACAGGAGTTCTTGGTGGCTCATTCTTACTAAGCTTGGTAGCTTAGCTAGGGTACTCTTGAGCATCAAAGCTCATCTTGAATATTTAGTACCCTGTCATTCTTACTAAGCTTGGTAGCTTAGCTAGGGTACTCTTGAGCATCAAAGTTCATCTTGAATACTTAGTACCCTGTATACTTACTTAAGGACTATTTATCCTTAAGCCACTTCGTGTCCACCTCTTACTTCCTTAATTAATGCATTGTAGAAAAATTCATAATGCATCAATTTAAACTTGAACTTAAAATCTCTTACCTTGAATAATTACTGCAAGCAAGCACCAACTTCAATATCCTTATGATCTCGATTTTGTATTCTTCTTTGTACCTTTATAGTAGCTTGAGTATTTCTCTTTTAATTGATCATTTAGCTACATAAATAAACCATAATTAGGACAATATTACAACATTCCTTATGGTATAAATGGTTAGGAATAACTTTCTCAATGGATTCCAATTAATCGGCCATTTACTTGACAATACATAAACAAATGTTCCTTGGTCTTCTTTGATTTCTTATTGTTAGTTTAATAATTCTAACAATTAATTAAAAAAATTATTATTATTATTATTATTATTTTTTTTTTTTTTTGTAATCCTTCCCAGCCGAAGCAACCAAAGGAAATGAAATATTTCCTACACTTCCACAATTTCAACCGTAGCCTTAGGTTCCTTTAAATTTCTTGTTTGATTCAAGCTTCCATGCTTAATTCTCTCAAGAAAGATGCTTTGAACCAATTTAATCAATAAAACCAGCCTCTCCACCAACAAAATAAACCAGAAAAATAAGAAAAAAATAAATACTTGCTTGCTTACCAAAAATGAGCTCAAAACTTAGCTCTTTATGCAAGAAATCCCACTTTTCTCCCAATTTTCCTTTGAATTTGCAATTGAATTGGTGGATTGGAGCTTGGATGGTGCGGTCATGGAGGTTTGAAGGAGAGGAAGGAAGCTTTCGGGTGGTGGCAGGATATGGATGAGGAAGACAATGAACAAATAAATAAACCAAAGTCAACTTTTGTGTGCTTATGTCAAGTCACGTATCTGGTCCCTTATTTGTACTAAATAGTACGTTGGGGACTTGTCTGTAGCTTATACGAAATATTAGGACCAAAACCCAAGTTATTCCACGCCTGAATCCTTCTTTACCTTAATTACACGCCCAGTCCTCAGCTTTGACAGACATGCAATTTAGGCCTAATACTTTTGAGGGTTACACATAAACCATTTTCAGACAATTTAGTCAATTCACAATTTCACTAGGATAGAGTGGGAATTACGAAAAACCGTGATACCTTAAATTTAATAATTTTCCGTCCTCTACCCAACCATGAAATAAAAATGGATCACTATATGAAATGACTAAAATGCCCTTCTTGGTCTGGTTTTTCTTAAATGACCAAATTTTGCCATCTTTAAGCTACTATATTTTATTAAACCGACAATTTGCTTACATTAAATATTCTAAGTATATTAAATTACCAAAATAACTAATGTTACCTCAATATTTATGACCCAAATATTTGGAGAGCCGTTACAGCTAAGATTCAATATGACTACTTAAAAAAATGGGGTATAGTATTAAATTATATAACACAGTTGCTCAGAGACACAAGTGTTTTATCATTTAGCTTTGGGAAAAAAAACATGAAATTATGTACTTTTAAAAATGTTTTAAGTGTACATTCTTGATTGAAAATCTAAGGCCTGTATCATGTTTCCTTGATGAATTACTGGTTAAGTGTACTATGTTTGTGTTGAATTGCTTCTCTGAGATTTTATGTATGTCATGTGAATAAATTCAATTTTTTCTTTTTAGTACTCAAAATTGCTATACAACTAAAGTTGAGAATTTTTTAGGAGTTAGGAAAGATGAGGGGTATTTTGAAATTTGGCTATCTTTATGGCAATGAGCGCTCTTATTACTTGGGCTGAGTTATGGAGACATGAATTAATTGATTGGGTATGCGCACAAGATTGTTGATTGAACTTGCACATATTTACTGTTAAAAAATAACATATTTTGTGCTAATTGGTATAGTAGCCGAGATTCATAGGCTACAACTTGAAGTGTTTCAAATGAACAATATGATTAATTATTTTAACTAGTAAACAGGCATACTATGTGATTCTGATATGCTTTTTGGTAAGTTTATATGATGTTATTCTGGAAACTAAACCACTGTTAGTTTTAGGTATTTTACTATTTTCTTTACTAGGTAATGTTAGTAAGAGGGTGGTGAAATGGCTGATATGGTAGCAACGGTTAATCGGCTCATGGGCAGAGCCAAGATTTTAATTTAGGGGATTAGACTTTATTTTGAAAATATTAAAAATTAGAGGGCCACAATAGAAACAATGAGATTTCACCACTAAAATATGTTTTTTTTTTCTAATGGCCATTAGCAACAGCTTCACGTTGGCAAATTTGAAATTACCAATGTGAAACCATTGATATTTTATTCGTTAGAAACCAGTTTAGCAATAGTTCAAGCTTAAATCGCTGATAATTTCCAACTTACAATCGTTGGTGATTCAATTGTTGGTAATTACAAATAATTCATATTCAGACTGGAGTTTCCTATGACCACAATATTTTTCTAACGAGTGAACTGTTAGAAAGTTCTTAATGATTATAACCGTTAGTATTTACCAACAACTCAGACTGTTGGAAACTTACCAACGAGGTTTGGCTATTGGTAAATCTCTTGGTATTAAAAAAAAATAAACGTAGTTTCCAACATGAAACCATTGGAAACTGTTTTTTTAAATATTTTTAAATATAAAAAAAATTAAAATGATTTATTAGCAAAAATTACAAGAATTAAAAACAATTTGAAAACAACTTTAAATTACACAATGAACTTATCTATCATTTGAATCATAAAAATAAAATTTCATATACAAGTTTATTGAGTTAATGTTGAATCATAAAATTTTTTCTAATGACACTGTTTTTTAACTAGCACATCCTAACACAATGCAATGAACTAATTGCGCAAATAAATCCATAAAGAACTAAAAGGACAAGGAAACTCGATTCTTGCCAGCTTTGTCAAAATGTTCCAGGAATACAAGTACAATTTAACTCGAAAAACAAGACATGAAAGTAAGAACAAAAGATAGCAGATTTAGCCCAAAAAAAAAGTTACATGTTTGCTTCAAATTGAATCCAATTGAATAGCAACTACTAACCGTGCAAAATAGTAAGAAAGAAAAGCAAGATTTTGCCCAGCTCCTGAGTCCTGCCCCTCATATTGTCCCCCTCTCAGATCAAATATGCAAAACTAAAGGTTTTTTTGCAATAGTACTAGTAGGGGTGAAAGCATTTAACCCTAACCTAAACCCAACCCTATTTTGCAGGTTAGGTTAGGGTTGGGTTGAAGAGATGAATAAGTGGCATTTTGGGTTAACCCGAAACTGACCCATTTAAAAAGTAAAAAATCGAGTTGGTTCGGGTTAAACCCGAATCCATCCGAAACCTGATCCTATTTTGCGGGTTAGGGTCAAGTTGAAGAGATAAATAAGTGGCATTCAAGTAAACCTGAAAACCGACCCGTTTAAAAAGTCACAAATTGGGTTGGTTCGAGTTAAACCCAAATCCACCCAAAACCAACACAAATATTAGCCCAGCCTACACTTGCTATCCCTAATTCCCTATTCCCGGCCTACCCTCAACCTAATTATTTCCTAACCCATTTTTGGCCGAAGTCGAAGCCCAACCCTAAACCTTAAATTCCATATTTCTAACCTAGTTGCCATACTTTCTTACAAATTCCACCACTTTCACTCTCTATCATTTTAACAGTTTCGCTTGTGTCATTGCTACCTTCATACTTACTTACCTCTCATTCAATCCTTCTTATCGCATTGCCCTCCTGCCACCTTTCCCTCATGCCATCCTTGCACTTGCACACCATTCGGCGTCCACTGTTATTCTACCTTGGTCGTTGCCCTCGAGCAGTTGGTCGTTGCCCTTAAGCAGTCGTTTGTTGTCCCTCGTGTCATCGTTCGTGTTATCGTCCTCCGCCCTTTGCGCCGTTCGTTCGTCGCACTTTGCGTTGTCTATTCGTCACCCTTCACATTGTCCGTTATGTTATCTGTCACGTTGTTCCTCGCATCATCGTTTTCTGACCTATTGGGTGGAGGAAATAGCTACTAGCGGCGGCAATTGAGTATCAGGTTATTCCGACCCTAGCTCAAAATTTTAGGGTTATGTCCGTTTCGGGTTCTCTATCAATTTTGGGTCGGTTCAGGTTAAAATTTTTGGATTATCAAATATTGCATTTATTTTGGGTTTTGGTCCGAACCCGAAACTTTCACCCCTAAGTACTAGCATGAAAATAACATCAATTAGACAAACTATAATTAAAATTTGAAATTCGATAGTTTCACTTAACCATTTATATGGAGAAACCTAGGGGAGATCGAGCAAGCAAAATTGTACCAATCTGTAATTTGAAAATTTTTTATTTTAATTTTAACTAAAATTGAATCAAAATATCAAATTAACTGAACTCAAACCAAATCAATAATCTCCGACAATAGTGAAATTTAAGCACCACTATTTTTTCATTGATGAATTTATTACTAACTACAAACTGAATGTACCAATCAACTTAAAGCAGATTTGCAAACCAATGCAGTACTGAAACCATTAAACAAAAATATATATAAATTAAAATAATCAAAATTTGGAACTTTGAGGTTTGATTTCAGACTTATATGAACCAACTCTTCAAACAAACCATAATTGGGCTTTCTGCTTCTTGACGGACTTGTGGCCATTGAGGGAAGCGCTCGCCGCCAATAGAGGTGTTTGCCCCCTTTCCAACCCACCTATGAAAGATCCCAAAGAAACGGGCTAAAAAATCACCAGTGAACCTAGAAATCGAACAAAAAATTTTAGAGTTTCAAAAGTTCAAACTATGACATACAAAAACTGGTTTTGAAGTTTAATGTACAAAAAATGGTTACAATTTTTTTAAAAAAATTGGCTGTAAAGAAAGTTAAAGAAGAAGAAATAAAGAATTAGAATATGTAAGCCAATCTAAAATCTGGGTAAAAAAATTTCTACCTATCATCGTCACCACCTGAAAAATCATCTTAAGAGCGGTGATGTTGCCTTGACCCAAAATCAGACAACTTTAGTGAGAGGCAGAAAGAGGAGAAGAAAAAATGAAACCAATATGATGAAAGGGAGCTTTATATTGGAGAAAGGAGAAAAATTCCTACTTTAGTGCCATAATTTTCTATCTCTATTTCAAATTGGTCCCTCCATTTGAGTTTAAGCCATTGGTACTATAAATTTCAATTACCAATGGTCTCTAGGCTATTGGTAATTTTCCAACAAGTTTAGCCATTGGTAATAGCCCCATCAGACTGCCCAAGGCCACCCGGACCATTTACCAACATGTAACCATTGGTAATTATTAAATTCTTTTACCAATGGTTTAACGCATTGGTAATTATCAATGATTATTTTAGCAGTGTTTCTTGAGCTTTATTTTTACACATATGTATGGGTAATATACATAATTTGCAATAATTTTTGGGGCCCAAGTCCCTCCACCTTTGAACTAACTAATGCCATATGTATGGTGATGAAGGCAAGGTATAATAGCAAGCAAAACTATTTGATCTGGGTATTATATTGTGGAAGATGTCTATTTTTTTAGATCTGAAAGTTTAGAGTGCTTAGGTTTAAACAGAAAAGGTGGACAGGTAGCAGAGTTAATGTTGTATTTTCTAATAATAAATGGACTAAAAGACCTGACGTTTGAGGGGGGTTAAATGTATATTTTTAGAATAAGATGGGACAAGTGTAAATGGCACCCACTTTCAGAGAAATAAATTTAATTTTTCCCTAAATAATAAACTAACAATATCTCAATTTTTATGGACAACCCAAAAATAGAAAAACATTTTTGTATTAGCCCTATGTTTTCTTGCTAGATAAAATTGTTTTGTTAATTAAAGTGTTATGTATTATACTCTTACCAGATGAAACTGTTACTCTATGCAAAAACTGCCATATAAATGCAATATGTCATAAAAAATTCAGTTCATAAAGAGAAAAAATTAATAATTTAAAATATTTATTAATTGTAAAAGAATATCACATAATTTAAATTTACTAATAGTTGCTATAAAAAATTAACATCATAAAATAATAGTTAATTTTCATTCATTTGTGAGACTAATATAGAACTTTTTTAAGTAAATTTAGGATCAAATCAAAACATTCAATAAATTAATGATAAAAATAAAGATAATAATTACATGTTAGGAACTTTATATAAAATTTAGCATCTTAATACAAACGGTTTTTATTAAGTAAAAATTTATTGTCATGATAAAAATAACCTGAAACATGCTAATATTAGTGATTTCCATGATTGTTGGTTAAAAATTTAAAATAATGTCACTCATCATATATGAGATGATAAGAAGCTCTAGTCCAGTACTCTAAAATCTAAATACTAAAATTAAGCTATCAGTAAACACCTTATTGTTCCTTTTTCTTTCTTTAAAAACTGAATTTTATATTCCTAAACTTTGTAATAATAAGTTGATACAATTTTTTTATTAACCATGTATATATATATATATATATATAATATAATATAGTATAATTTTCGTCTCACTTTGTTGATGTGTTTTGAATCCTCTTTTAATTTTGTGTACATGAAATATAAAATTATAAATCTTTGTATATTTTCTTATTTTTCGCATGATTAGATCCAACAAAGAAAAACTTAAGCCAAATTTCATATACCGAAAAGCCCTATATTTAATCATAAACTAGAGTTTTTGGAATCACAAAAATTTTGTATTTAATCTAACTAATGCAAGCTTTGAGTAGAGAAATTATGAAGCGCTAGAAGCATGCATAAGATCCAGATAAAAAAAGTGGAAGCTTGAGATGTAAATATTTTTCAATTGGATACAAAATAACCATGAAATCTCAATTTAGTTTAGACAAGTTATATAGTCAATAGATTATGTCGGTCATGCGGGTTTTACATGACTTGCTTTAATGTTGAAGAGGAAAGAACTCTAGAGTTGCTCACCTTTACCTTTAATGTGGAAGAGGAAAAAACACTTTTAACCCATATATGTCTTAGATAAGCTTTCATAACACATCACCTTGCTCCCCATCTCATCATGCTAACCAGATATAGTTTCACACCTGAGGGGGTGAGTGGGGCTCACATGAGATCCCTAGTGAATGACACAATTTGGGCTTGATCCAAGCACAAAAATAAGGTGATATTGAAACCCATAGATAATAGTTGGACTCCCTTGCAGTGCATGTAAGACTTGGTGGAGGTGGTACAATGTGGATTTGGATGGGCATTTGTGAGGTGAGGAGTAGGGGTGGACGTGAAATGAGGAGAATGAGCATGGTAAAGGACGTAACTTCAAGTGCTAAGAGGCAAAACCCATATTTGTTCAACCCAATTGGGTCAAATGTAACACACATGTTTTTATAATCTACTTTGTAAGATAATGTGTTCTTTTAACATGTTAACTATAAATAGAGGTCCTTAATCCCATACCATCTCTATTCTTTTTTAACGGCAAGTGAAGATAAATTTTATTAAGATAAAAACAAAAGACACATGACTACTAGCTAGTTGTTGGACTAACTTAAACACAGCCCCCATAACTCCCTAAACTCTAAAAAACCCCTTGACCCCATTTAATAAAACCCAATTTAAACCCTTGGATGAAGGCCCCTTGTCCCCACTAAATAACTCTGTGCTAAAATAGCCTTAAAAAACAACATTAAGACTTTATACTTCATTCCAACTTTCTCAATTTCTTTCTCAAAGCTGAATTTTTCCCCTTGGACCCTTAATTTTTGAGACACTTTTCTTTACCTTTATGAACACTTAGTTCTTCATATAATTCAAGAGCCAAACTTTCACTTCCTTCAAAAGAAACTCCTAATAACTTGCTTACTTTATCCACCCGTCTCTTTATTTGAGAAGATTTTGATTTCTATAAAGCATATGATTTGTAATGAGTATGGAGCGAACATATTATCTTTGGTTGATTGGAATTTGGGAGCAATTTATTTGGGAGGGAAAATTGGCCTACTTGCCTTACTTGAGGATTAATGCGATGCTTTTAGAACATTTACGCCATATATGATATCATCAAGTAATTCAAAAGCACATTAAAAATAAATTTGTCCTCAATTTAGAAAAAAATGTATCCTTCAAATCATAACCTTGCTATAAATACAACATCCTCATTTTCATCATACTAGTTACTCTTAAATTTTGAATGGAATATTGTTATTAGTGGTCTAATTTAGTGGCTAATAGTAATCATTAGACTCAACTTGGTTGGTAGACTGACAAGTAGAAATGAGCATTTTCGGTGGAACCAAACAAACCAAAATAACTATGGTTAAAAAAATCTAATTTGAGAACTGACAATAAAAAAAACCAGAATTATGAGTATGGCTTTTTTGTTCTAATTCCCTATTTTTTTGTGTGTATTATATACTTGTAACAACTTATAAATCTAATAAAATTTCATCCAAACACAATAGTTGAATAGCATAAAAATAACAATATCTATCAAGGATAACCACGTTGAGAAATATTTAGCACAATTTACCACTATATCCAAGTTTAAATACACATTTAATTAGTACAACTTAAAAAAATAGTACAGTAAGTTATAAAATTCATTAAAGAAACAATTATCATATGTTTTAAGTTATAAAAATACCTCATATATAGTTCTAGAAAAATGAATGCATACATAAATATGTAATTTCATAAATTCTATAATATATTTAAATATATACTTTCGATCAGTTACAGATGAAATTAAAACTAACTTGAGAATTGATAAATTTTTTAGTAATGAAACAAATCTAAACCCAGCCACGTTGAGCCCGAACACCCCCAGACTTGAAGCTCAGAAAAATGGGCTCAAAGCTCGGCTTGAAGGAGTTCAGATTCATTTTGATAACTTAATAGGCTTGAAGCTCGAATCGAGCTCGATTTGAGAAACATGTTAAAGTTTTCAGAACAAACAAAACAACAAAAAAAGGACCATACAACTTACATAATTTAGTCCAACTGAACATAAAGTTAACTAAGCATAATCCAAGTTCAACAATCAATAAACAAGCAAGTTCATGAATCATTCAAATTAACAAGTTAATTTAAAGTTTTCAAGTTTATTCCAAGATAGTAAAGCTTACACTTCCTCATTTATTGCCCAGCCAGCAATAACATCTAAATCTCTTTCATGCTAAGTGAATCCCTATAATGGTAGCCATAATTGTCGAGTAAATTTCCTGCAATGTTAAGTGAATGTTGTCCAGCAATAATTATTTGAGCACAAATTAAGAGACATCACAATGAATACCACGTTTTTAGCATAAATCGTGATTCATGTACCCAAAAAAAAATTATGTGCATTATTTTTATAAATTGTGTACATTATTTCTAGCATAAATTGTGGTGCATGAACCCAGATTTTCTTATACATTAGCTCATTGGCACCCACATATACTCATTTGAATCATGAAATATCCAAATAACTTCTCCAAATTTTCTATAATGGCAAGGAATTTTCATCAATGGTTAAAATAATTAAAAGAAGACAAGAAAAAAATAACATAAATGAAAATGATCAAATAGCTAAAGGCAAGAGCATCTGAAGAAGTCTTCATGTAAAACATACATATAAGAACAGATGATCATCTTCCCAAATCAATTAGAGGCCAAAAAAGGATATGTTTAAGCATTATAAGCACTCATGTGCAGACATGAGCACAAAAAAACACCAACACTTTTGATTATAACACTATTTTGCTACCATTAAGAACTAACTAATGTGCAAATAACTAAAGGCAAAGTCGGGACCAGAGGTTGGATTATAGTAACTAAGAGTATAAGGATAATGTTTTCTGCTCCAAACTATTAATAGCTTTTTTTTTGCTCGACACCATGAAACATTAATGCTTTAATGAAGGGAAGAAAACTCATCTTTTGTAAGTTAATTAGTGAAATCACATTAAGAAAAAACGGAGAACAGGACAAAGTCTATTATGCATTTTGATAGAAGTAAACAAGTCTAATGGCAAAACTGAGCTACAAGCATCAAGACTGAGAATATTCAAAGATCAATTTCTTTTCCTAGCTCAGGCTGCTTGATCGTTGAGAAAAACAACATAGTAAATAGTTTCCTCCAAAACTTAATTCAATTCACACACACACACACACACACACACACACACACAATGCTACATTTGTGAACGATTTATAATAAAAAGAGAGCAATATATGGGCCAACAAACAGCCGAATGAAGCTCGAACATTACCAGGCTTTGATGGTTGTCATTGCCGGAGGTTGAATCTCGAATGAAGGTGATTGAATTGCTTGGCCAAAACAAGGTGATTAATTGATTACCAGCAAGTGCCCAAATGAAGTTTGGTGATTAACCGAATCGCCCATTTCCAGTAGGTGCTCGAAAGAAGCTCAAATGAAAAGATAATGGGTTGCGACTTGCGTGTGTATGGGTGGTCGGTGTTGTGAAGGTGGCTGCCAGCCAGTGGGAGCAACGGTGGCGAGTGTGAGTGTGACGTTGGGTTGGCAGCTGGGAAGAGGGATTGATCAAATTGGACTGTGAAGTCTGAACTTTGATGCGAAGGGAGGCAGGGTTCATGCAGGGGAAGCAAGAGAGGAAATAGGAATTTTAGGGAATTAGGGTTATAAAAATTATATTATATTAATTTTTTATTAGACTCGTTAGGTTCAATAAAGATTCAAGTTGAACACTGCTCGTCTCGAAGCTCAGCTTGTTAAAGATTTGAGCTTTTCTTACAGCTCAAGACTCATTAAGTTCGGCTCAATAATACAAAACATAAGCTTAAGCATAAATAGTTTTATAAGTGGCTTGACTCGTTTCCACCCCTAAATAAACCAACTTGATAGGAATGATTTGGATTGAATTTAAGGCATACTCAAAACCATACTCGCCTGCTGGCAAGTTGCACAAAGGTTGGAAAAGGACAAAAAAAAATTTTTTTTTAAAGAAAAGAAAAAATAAATAAAGCATTGGAATCGCTGGGCTGCGTTCATCAGGACGACCGTACACGTGCCACAAACACAGCCACATTGTTGTGCTCTCGCTGATCCAGCAGTACATGTATATATTTTACATCCTCTGCCCAAGTTTTGAGACACGCAGCAAAAATCCAAAGGCCACCATCCCTTCCATTTACTGCCTACCGTCACAGTCCAATCACGTAACTCGGCCTGTGGACCCCGACGGAACTCCTAGGTTCACATGAAAAAGAGTAGCTGATGGACCCGTACCGTTAACGTCTCTATAGATATGTGTCGTCGTTGCGGCGATGAACGTGAACGCTCCGCTGCCGGTCACCCAGAGCCCGGATCTGCATGATATTTACCGGCTTGTCCGGTCACTGCCTTCTTGGACTGGGACCACCTGGATTTCAATCGTTTTCTCTGTAAACGGCTTGCACTCTTGGAGGCAGCTTGTCCTTGTCTTTTCACTGGTTGCCTCTCTTGGATCTTTGGTGCCTTACTGGGCGATTTTTGAGGTTAATTATCTAATCTCTTCGATTCCTCTGGTCTTTACGATGAAACACGGCCATGGTCTTGCTGTTTCTTTATATGTTTGTGCGCGTTTCTTCTGCATGCACACATGGATCTTGTCTCGTTTTGTTTTCCTTGTTTTTTTCCGCTGAATGATTCTGAGAGTGATTGAGAATAAGATAATTGAAAACTTGGAATGTTCTTTTTTCTCTCTCGAATCTTTGACGTGCGCTTACTATTATTTGATCTATTTTCTGTTTGATTGGTGAAATTTCTGTATGGCTACTCTTATTATCTCAAATGATTGGTATCTTCTCCTCCAGGTTACAGGTTACATAGACATTGATTAGCTCCAATATTTGGGCTACTTTAAATCCCTTCCTCATTTTATATCTCAACTGATTTAGTTGGGAACTGGGCTGCTCTTTAGTTAAATACACTAAGTATTGTTGCACATTACCTGTCTGCATAAGAATAGAAGCTCAGCTTTTGTTTCTGCCTTGTAGAACTGCAGGAAGCAGCGCTCTCGATTGTAGGTTCCTCGTAGTTGACTTCAGGACTTTTAGAAATGTCTTCGCTGACTGTGGATGAGAATCGGAGTGGAAACATGAAAAGCACTGATAGCCTCTTTACACAGGCTGAGATTGATGAATGTGATTTCTCCAAGTTACTGGACAAGCCACCGAGGCCTCTAAACATAGATAGGCAGAGATCGTGTGATGAAAGGTCACTCAGTGAACTGTCGATGGGAATTGGAGTCTCTCCTCACCTTACTTTGAGAAATTTTGATAATTCTTCTCGTATATTTGAGCATATGGATTACATACACTCACCAACTAGGAGGACATCAGGTTTCAGTACTCCAAGGTCGCATACTGGGTTTGACCCACACCCCATGGTTGCTGAAGCTTGGGAAGCTTTGAGGCGATCATTAGTTTATTTCCGTGGTCAACCAGTTGGAACTATAGCTGCTTTAGATAACACTGAAGAAAATCTAAACTATGATCAGGTAAAGCAAAAATGTGATTCATCTCCATTGAGCTTTAGTTCACATCCATATAAGTTAATGATCATCACGAGGCTAACATCTATTGGGAATGTGGCATGGATGGGGTCGCAATTTCTGTTAATGAATTGTAATTATTCCAGCTGTTTGCACGTTTTATGCACTTCATGGTGTTTAGGACTGGAACATTTGTGTTTGATCATGAAACAAGAATGTCTTTACGATTTTAGTACGTTGGCTGGTGCCTAACTTGTTTTCTGACTTTATGTGATGCAGCAAATTTTGCCTTTTTATTTATTTACGTTTTTTAGTCTAATTTTGTGTGCATTGCCCCTGGAGACCCGAGACGGCACTCTGTTCTGCAGTCGACTTTGACATCTACTGTAAATTAGAAATTGAAATGCGAGTCCAATCCAACTCACCAAAGGATAGAATCAACCTTCTTCCCCTCTATTCATTTAGTGATTTACGGTGGGGTCTAGTTATATTGTTATCTAGCATTGCTTAGTAGATTTAATCTTCTAGTGCATCGACTTGCAGATTGCTTATATAACTGGTGTCGCTGTTCAATTTCCTGCATAGGTTTTTGTTAGAGATTTTGTCCCTAGCGCATTGGCGTTCTTGATGAATGGTGAGCCAGAAATTGTAAAGAACTTTATTTTGAAGACCCTCCGCCTACAATCATGGGAGAAAAAGATAGATAGGTTTCAGTTAGGTGAAGGAGTGATGCCAGCTAGTTTTAAGGTACTTCATGATCCTGTAAGGAACAATGAGACTTTAATTGCAGATTTTGGTGAGAGTGCAATCGGAAGAGTTGCTCCAGTTGATTCTGGCTTTTGGTGGATAATTCTGCTTCGGGCATACACAAAGTCTACCGGAGATACTTTACTGGCTGAATTGCCTGAATGTCAGAAGGGTATGCGACTAATTCTGAGTTTATGTCTCTCAGAAGGATTTGATACATTTCCTACTCTTCTATGTGCTGATGGATGCTGTATGATTGATCGAAGAATGGTGAGTTTCTGACCTTCATAGTTCATGTTACAAAGTTGGAAAAACAGTTCCTACTTGACTGAGAATTTTGGTTTATATCAGATGCATAATCTCACAATTTTTTCCCCTTTGGTTACAGTGTGTAAAAGCGTTCTTTTGGATTAGCATGTCAATGATTTCCTACTCACGTGTAGCATCTTTTCTGTGGCATTAGTGTTTCTTATGTGAACAGTGTCAATAGTTTGTTGAGTAATTACGGGAGAGGAGACTTTCTTTTTCTTAGCCCCGTACGCCAGTTTTATCCAAAATTCAAAGACTGTATTAATGGAAAAAGAGCCTGCCTGCATCTCCAGATGTAAAGAAAACTAGATGCTCTATTATCGTGTGATAGTTTTCCCATCTGAACTACTGTTTTCATAAAGCTCTGTTTAACTTGTTCCCCGTGGATCTGATTATGTTTCTATTGCTGAATGGTTTCTAAAAGTAATATAGAACTTGAAATCATAAGACAACTGCTTCATATGCACAGGAAAAAGTTGTTTGCCACTGCTTTTCTTATGCATTATGTGATGGTATGATAAGAAGCATCAGGTTCAAGTTGAAGATTTGAGGTTGGTTGTACACCACTAAAAATTAAGGCCACAGAAGAGAAACATTTTGATCGTGAAAGATGTCGCTGAATGGTTGTTTTCAATGAAATGTTTTATTTATTTTTTTAAAAAAATATATGGAATCGCCAGCAAACTTTACTGCTCAATTGTAGATGACAATTGACTTTTGGCTGACATTTTTTTCAGCAAGACTTAGTTGACTTTGCATACACGTCTTAGCTCCTATAAAGATTTATTCCGTCTACCTTCCTGAACTTCATTTGATTGTTACCTTTTATCTGCATTTCAGGGTGTATATGGATATCCCATTGAAATCCAAGCACTTTTCTTCATGGCATTGAGGTGCGCTTTAGTTCTACTCAAGCAAGATAATGAAGGAAAGGAGTTCATAGAACGCATAGTTAAACGTCTTCATGCCTTGAGTTATCACATTAGAAATTATTTTTGGTTGGACTTGAGCCAGCTTAACAGTATTTATCGATATAAAACAGAGGAATACTCCCACACAGCTGTTAACAAGTTCAATGTGATCCCTGACTCACTTCCTGAATGGATTTTTGATTTCATGCCAACTCATGGAGGTTACTTTATTGGCAATGTTAGCCCTGCAAGAATGGATTTCCGTTGGTTCTGTTTGGGTAATTGTATTGCTATCCTGTCGTCATTAGCCACTCCTGAACAATCTACAGCAATTATGGATCTGATAGAATCACGCTGGGAGGAGTTGGTTGGAGAAATGCCACTTAAGGTCTGTTATCCTGCAATAGAAAGTCATGAATGGCGCATCATAACAGGATGTGACCCCAAAAACACAAGATGGAGTTACCATAATGGAGGTTCATGGCCAGGTACGTGCCATGAGTATGAATTCTGTAAGGTTATAACAATATGGTAGGATATCAATCGAACTGCTGAATCTTTTCACAGGAAACTCCCCATCGACATCAGGGCCTGATCCACTGGCTTCTTAAGAACGGAAGTTATTATTACCTATCCAATTCACTGAATATAATGTTATTTCTACTCTTACACAAGAAAAAAAATAAAGCTGTAAGCCTGTAACGGATTTGACGCTTTTAGGTTATACGTGTTATGTCGGATAAATCTCAACACAGACGTACATTAACACTGTCATAAAATTCTGGATTCCAGAAACTTCTGATCTTTTGCATCAACTCTCTGCTTGTACAGTGCTTTTGTGGCTTCTCACAGCAGCATGTGTGAAGACTGGGAGACCTCAGATCGCGAGGCGTGCCTTGGAAATAGCCGAAGCCAGGCTCTTGAAGGACAGCTGGCCTGAATATTATGATGGAAAGCTTGGTCGATACATCGGCAAGCAGGCCCGGAAGTTACAGACCTGGTCAGTCGCAGGCTATTTGGTGGCAAAGATGATGTTGGAAGATCCGTCTCACCTGGGAATGGTGGCACTGGAGGAAGACAAACAAATGAAGCCCATCTTAAAAAGATCAAATTCGTGGACATTATGAGGTCTATCTTTAGAATTCATGCTTCTAGTATATTTATCTAGTTGCTCGACTTACTTATTCTGTAAGTTATTTGTCATAGAAAGTTCTCATCTTCATTCTGTCTTTGCCATTTTCCTCTTCTGATTATCCCAGTTGTCCTTTTCTTTTCATTGTCCCTTGGAAGTTGGAAGTAGATGTTGGTTAACGTTGGGTGAGCCGATTCTGGTGTGGAAATCTGTAAATTATTGGATGAATGCATCAGATCCATCGGCTACACACCTTATATGAGATTTGATCTAACAAATTGATCTATAGTTTATGTGAGGTTTCAAATTTTAGTAAGAATTCTGACTTTTAAGAAACCATTACTTCTGTCGAAAAAAACAAGAGGAAAAAGCAGGAAAAAAAAAAAAGAAAGATCATTAATAGACTTTGGCGCGTTAAGTAAGAGATCCTGAGTTAATACCTGCTTTACGATAATATTTTATTATAAAACTAATAATCTAAACTAATACTATTTTATCATAACGGCCAAAAAAGAAAATATATAGCATAACTATACAATTTTTAAAACACTCGTTTTTAAAAATAAATTTATTGCTATTTTTAGAGAATTTTGCTAAATGTGTAAAAAGCTTGTACGCATTATTTCTACTAAGAATTGGATAGGTGTAGAAAAGTTATCAAATCTTTACTTCTTAATTGCCAATCAAACTGTGACACATAAAACTTTATAATATTTTCATGCAAGTTTTTTAGCACAACTAATGCTTAAAAAAAAAACCTAAAACTCATCTTCACTCTTCAGTCAGAGCTGCACGGGAGAGGTGGATCGGATCCAAACTTGGTGGGCGTAGACCAAACCCGGAGCAGATCCCAAAAGTTCCGCTTGTTCAAATCCCACTCAAATCAAACCAGGACAAATACCGGTTTAGCACCAGAAACAAGTCTCTTAGACACAAAATCCTATTCGTCTCCTAGATTCGTCTTCCCAATTTCCGACCCTTTTCTCTCGCACCTTCAGAGGCACACAGCAGTCGTCATGAGCGCTCCGCGGCGGCCGATCCTGGCGGTCTCCATGTGGGTAAGGCGTCAGCCGCCCAAAGTGAAGGCCTTTCTCGCGGTTGTGTCGGGGATGGCTGCGCTCGCGCTGCTGCGCTTCATCGTACACGACCACGACAACCTCTTCGTGGCCGCCGAGGCTGTCCACGCCATTGGTATCATTGTACTTATCTACAAGCTGACCAAGGAGAAGACGTGCGCTGGTATTTTCTTCAAGCTATGACTTTTTTCTTTATTTTGAACTATTTCCTTATCTAGTTTGATTGACTAGGAACTCTGCTGTGCATCTGATTAGTGATAAGCTTTCGTGTTTTGCCAATGCTTCAAGTCCTTGCCCTTTTATCTTTTCCGCCTTTTTGTGTAAATTGATATTCGGGCATAGAGGCTAGTGAATTTGGTGATTAATTAACCTAAAATTTTCTAGTAGTACCCTTTTGGCGATTCTTGACGGAGGATTTTTTTTCAAAAAAAAAATCTCATTGAGTCTAACTTGAAAGTTGAAATATTTGGTTGCAGCGACTCTGAGCCTTTGATTCTGAAATCTTTCTTTGAATGAAAAACAAGAAAGTTTGAAATTCAACTTTGCAACTTTCCATAGGAAGTTTGAATCTGCAAAACAACTGTGTTTTATGTTTTGGACTTGCTATATGTTTTTCAGCATTTTTTTTTTCTAATTAATGGAAGAATTGATTTCTTTAATCAATTGATTGTGCTTCTCATTATGAAAATGTTCTATTTTACACATTCTGAATATAATCAATAGAGGGCTTTGTATATTGATCTTTATTAGACTTCATCCCTTAGAGATCCTTTGACATATGAGATTACCTCATTTTCCTCAAAATTTTGAGAATGCAATGTCAATGCTTTGCAACTCTTAATCTTGAAATCTTCTTGACATTCCCTCTGTTTGAATGTTTTGTAGGGCTGTCTCTCAAATCCCAAGAGCTAACAGCTATTTTCTTAGCTGTTAGGTTATACTGTAGTTTTGTGATGGAATATGATATACATACTGTCCTTGATTTGGCCACACTGGCTACTACCCTGTGGGTTATTTATACAATTCGTTTCAGATTAAGATCAAGTTACATGGAAGACAAGGACAACTTTGCTATATATTATGTGGTGAGCTTTTGGCGTGTTGAATTGAAGTATTCCCAATTCCATTGAGCATATAAACTACTTCCCTGCCTACCTTAGCAATCGCCTGGAAAAATATTCTTTGTTTCCTCAAAAAATTTAATGTAATTGATTTGAACTTGGATGCAGGTTGTTCCCTGTGCTGTTTTAGCTCTGCTTATTCATCCTTCAACCTCCCATAATTTTTTGAATAGAATTTTATGGGCTTTCTGTGTATATCTTGAAGCTGTTTCCGTATTACCCCAGTTGCGAGTTATGCAGAACACAAAGGTATGGTGACAACAAATATTTGGATAATTATCTCATGAGCATCTGCTTATCTCCAATGGCCACTAATTTTTTTCTTCCTTACAGATAGTCGAACCATTCACAGCTCATTATGTCTTTGCACTTGGTGTTGCTAGGTTCCTCAGCTGTGCGCACTGGGTTCTCCAGGTCTTGTTTTGGATTTCTGGTTTCTGTGCTTCTTTGGTTATTTAGCATGACCTCCAGCAGTGCAGATTTGAACATTTGAATTGTAGTGAAGCAATTCTTTCCCATGCAAAGTAATTGACTAAAGGAAGCTTTTAACTAGCATGCGTGCAAATGCCAATCAGGCTTTTGAGATAGAATTCGAACTTTTGAAACAACCAGGGTCCTACTAGCAGTCCTTAGTTGCTAGGCTTACCCTATGAAAGGGGTCTCTGCTTCAAGCTTTTCTTTTTTATCTCAGAACTCCTCTGTCTTCCCTATGAGCTGAAAAAAACCATTGTTTCCTTCTTCCAAAATATACAATGTTCAGAGGAAGAGAATAGCGGAATTTTTGGTTACCATAGATAAACTCCAGAATGGGTTTCAAAACAAGTTAGCTCCTCCACGTACACAAGGAATATCCCTTTTCCATGGTAGCTGCTTATGACTACCTTGTAATATTCACTTCCTTGTAATATTCAATTTTAGTTTTGTGTGCGTCTGTTCATTTTTCTTCTTGCCTGTTCATCTAATGTCTCAGCAGATAGAGTTGATTTGTTAGTATCTACCCTTGTGGGTTTTTCTTTTCTTCCCTGAATCCAATCTTAGCCTTTATACTAGGTGCTTGGTTAGATTGTGTACATGCTGTATGGTTGCCTTTGTTGAAATAATAAGCATGGCTCAATGGAGCCTTCTGTAAACAAAGTGTCTGTGTGTATAAATTCATAAGTTCTGGCTGCTCCTAAAATTTTTATTGATCTGTTCCCTAGATTGGTTTTTATGGGTGTATGGTCGTATGGTTAGCTATTTTATTTTGCATTAACATTTGATTTGCATGGAGAATTCTGTCCGCTGATGTGGAAGAAGTTTATATCTTTGTAATTCTTGCTGATGCAATAAAATCACAGATTTCTTTTTTGTATTTTGTTAATGTATATATTTAAACTTCAGGTGTTAGATAGTCGAGGACAATTGCTTGTAGCCCTGGGGTATGGATTGTGGCCTTCCATGGTTCTGTTATCTGAAATTGTTCAAACATTCATTTTGGCTGACTTTTGTTACTACTATGTCAAAAGGTTGGTTCCAACAGACAGGTGGAAAACGTATTATTTAGTTGTCTCTCCTAATTATTCATGTTGACCATCAGTTTCCATGCTTTACAGTGTTTTTGGGGGACAGCTTGTTCTGCGTCTTCCGTCGGGAGTGGTATGAGTGATGTTCCACCATGCTGCAGCTGATTCCTTGCCTGCCTTTTGAAATACGTGGAGTGCTTGTCTGTAAGGCCAACTCCATTCTAGCTCCGTATACACACACATTTTTATTTTCATTGGTAGGACCAGAGTTCAGTGGATTATTTTGTAAATCTTGGAATGCAGAGAAATCCGTTGATCTCTATCTTGGAAACTTTGGAATACTTGGATTTTTCTGTTTCAATTATTCTACTTTGCAATCAAAATTTTAAGTTAGCAACCTAAGTTTGGTTAGTGGTTATGTTTACTTGTCGTAAAGAGAGAAAAGGTAGCATATGCTTTACTTTCATCATCTTGCCTGACTGTGAAAAGACCTTTTTTCTTTTTCCCTCATAATAATTTCCCTCCAGGTTTTGCAACAATTGATGGGTATTTGTTGCTGTTTTGTGTGTGTGTGAGTGTGCGCTCGCGGGGGCGCGCATGCATGTATTAATTGAAAGGCACAACACGTAACACTTTGAGTAGAAGAAAATTAAAAATGATTAATTACACATTTGAGTGAATATTACCATAAGGAAAATAATACCAGCATTAAGTTTGCTCTAAGATCCTGTTTTAGAACTTGTGGCATAATTACCCGATCATCCTTCTACCAGTTTCTGAAATCCCTGGGCATCTCGTCAATGTAGACTTTCTGAAAGGTTGTAACCGACCTAAATCCCTCTGGCAGCCTCTTCAATTTCTGGCAGTCTTTTATCTTGACTTTGTGTAGATTGGGCAAGGCTCCCTCATCCACCCTTAACATGTTTACCTTTGTTAGAGAGTCCAAGGTCAGGTATTCAAGCTTTGGAAAACTTCTTTCTGAGATTACCATCCTCTGTCCAGTGAAAGCACCTGCTTCTAGAGCTAGGAGTTTTAAGTTAGGCAAGCTTTCTACGTATTGCAATTGGATCTTCTTCCTGTCCCATGTACTCGCCACTGGATGGGTATTTGGCTGGCTCACTAACGCAGCAAGTTGTACAGTTGCGTTGCAACCTGTAATAGTAGTCTAATCCAATATACGTACTTAGTTCTCTGAGATTTGTTAAGTAGCCAACCTCCAAAAGAGAGGAATTCTTGGTAGGGAAGTTTACCAGTGTTTGCAGGTTTTTCAAGGTGCCTAATTGGAATTTGGTCTTGTAGCTACAGACCTTCGGACAAGACATGTGTCTCGATTGTTCCATCTTCCATATGACATCAGGTATTATGAGTAGCCGCCCTGGAGTAGGTCTAAGGTTTGCTGGCAACTTGGTTTACCTAAAGATGATGGCAGCTTTTTCATATTAGAAAGATTTGCTGGTGACAAGTATCGCACGTGTAGGAGGTTTCTATGTTCTTGGGAGACTGCACACCAAGAACGAGACCCTTTCTCATAATCTCTTCCAGTAAGCACTACCTTTTGCAACAAATCCCAGCTTTTGTCCTCATTCAGGCTTTGTTGTTTGTGGAGGTAGCCTCTTCCATCTACATGCTGAGCAACATCCAACTGGTTACGAGATTTAATATCTTGCTCGGCTTGCCTTTCATGGGGAGCTTGGTTTTAGGGCTTCCCAGTCCCCAATGTTCCAAACATCTTCAAGAACCACCAAACACTTGTTAGCTTTTACGTAATTGTGCAACTTCTCCGCAAGCTCCTGAGATTTCTCCGTTTGAAGATGACACCAGGAGTGCGAGTGTGAGCATTTGGATGCCAAAACAGTATAGATTTTCTTCCCACTTATCTTTCTTGTCAAACTGTGGGTGAACAAAGACCCAAGCAAAATGATCAAAGTGGCTTCTGACTCGATCATCAAGGCAGGTTTTTTTAGCTAGAGTGGTCTTCCCAACTCTCCCATGCCATGAATACAAACAGCTCCTAAGCGATCGCTTTCCTCACCCATCACAAGCGAGACCAATTTTTCCATCTTGTCATCGATGGCCACCAGATTATCTTCAACAGTATGAGCATAGGAATGCTTCTGCTCGTGCTTTGTCATGCGAAAATTGCTAGAGCCTTCACCCTTGTGCTCTGGCGCCACTTGCCCAATCCCACAAGTCTGAAGCTGCCGCATCAATTCATTGATCCTTGCTGTGATTTATTCCATCTCGGAGCGGACCGTGTGGAGCCTCCGGGGACCCTTTCAAGATGCAAAAACATTTTTTGATCAAGGCCTCTACGTCGTAGGCTATGTCTCTGATCTCGAGGACCAATTGGCGCACCCTTCAGCTGTCCTCAACTTGCTTTGCCTCCGCTTCTCGCAACAATCTCTGCATGCATTGGACCTCGCTCTCCAACTTCTTCACTTGGTCAAGTACTTGCTTCGTAGGCCAGCAAATTCGACCTGTTCCGCAGTGGCTGAAACCACAGCCACAACTGCCAAATCACCTACTGAAACTTACAAGAGCCTCTAATAAGTCAAATGTAGACAGACATATCTACTAAAACTATCATTCGTTAAAACTTACTACTACAATTGTTTTGGTAATCAGAATCATTATACAGGTTTAGGAGGTTTAGGAGGTAGTATATTTGAGGGGTAGGAGGAATGCTGATTTCTTTGGGACCCAAAAAGCTACCGAATAGGTGTAAATAGCATTATCTGCGGAAAGTGGATGAGGTAGGAGTTGAACCCCCAACCTTACTTTCTCCTTCTGTCCCCTTTAACACCTCACCAAGCAACTGAAGACTACTACTACAATTAAATTCATGAAATCCCTAGTTTACGAAATGGTGGAGATTAGAAGATTTTTAATTTCAATGTAAACAAAATTTGGTCAAAAATCGTGGGCAAAATATTACTAATTACCAAAATATTACTTGATTGGAAAGGAAATTCAAGGTCAATTCAAAACTTTACCAAAAAACATGCTATCAAGGGTGCTTTTAGAATCTACCACATGTCAATTTCGTATCACATTTGTTAAGCAAAAGCTCATTTTACCCTGAATGTATCTTGCTTAATGCGTGCGCGCGCGCACACACGCACACACAACTTATCCAGTGATTTAAGAAAGACGTATGCTAGTATTTGAAATGATTGACCTGAGAAAAACGACGTATTTCCTTAAAAAGGAGATTCAACAAAAAAGAAACAATATTTTCATTTGTCAAAAGAAGTATGCAAAGGAGATCCCATGGAGGATTGTAGAAGCATGAGTACTCCAATGTGCCAAAAAGAGAAGTTATACAAGGAAGAAGGAGCTAAATGAGTGATGCAACAATCTACAGAAGTTTAATTGGCTGTTTCTAACAACCACAAGACTAGATATTTTGCATGTTGTAAGTGTGTTATCAAGATTTATGAATTGTGTAAGTGAATTTCACTTTAAGGCCGCCAAAAGAGTTGTCAATTATGTTAAGGTGACCTTAAATTATGGTGTCAAGTTTAGTGCTGATAAGGCTTCCAAGTTGCAAGGTTAATCTGATAGTGTTTGGGCAGGTCCTTTTAATGACATGAAAAGTACCACAAGCTACTGTTTCATTTTTGGATCATGAGTGTTTTCGTGATGCTCTAAAAAACGGGAATTTGTTGCATAATTAACAGCTGAAGCAGAGTTTGTTGTAGGCTTGCAGCTACAACAATTGTTAATCAAGCTTGTACATGAGAAAATTCTATTGATTTGCACGTGGAGAAAGGGACGAGTACTGAAGTGATGGTGGATAACCAGATAGCAATTACTATCTCCAACAATCAAGTTTTTTCATGGAAAAATAAAGCATTTTAATGTCAAATTATTTTTTTTTCTTAGAGACGTGCCAAAGGATGGTGCTGTGCATTTGAAGCACTGTAAAAGTGAAGATCAACTCACAGATATCTTCACAAAAGCTCTTCTAAGAAGCAAGTTTGAGTTTCTAAGAGAAAAACTTGTAATGTTCACTTTTCTGATGCAAGGAGGAGTGTTGAATGTGTGCATGAGATGCAGATTCTCAAGACAAAAATATATTATTTTGATTTTCTTAAAATCTTTGACCATATCAGTTTGGTTTTTTGCTTTGATTTTTTGCTTTAATTTTTCTGTCAACAACAACATGCTAGGAGTTTTTCTTGCTTATGTTTTTCAAGTTTAGTTACAAGTCTTTGTATTTAAGTTTTTGACCACTCAATGAAGATCATTCATTTCCAGGAATTATAATTACTTATTCTTCTAATTACTTTCTTTGCTTTCTTAGTACTTAGTTTTGATTAAGTTCAATCATAGCAAAACACAACAACTTGGTGGAATTTAATACTTGCATGACTGTAGTAAGTTGGTGAGCTCAATTAAACCCAAGACTTTTAAGTCTCACGACCTCAAATTGAACTATTGAGGCTCGAAAAGTGTTGATTCATTGCGAACACTCTGGCTTATACACATTTTGTTGTGGCTGCCTCAACAAGCATAGTTGGTGTATTGTGATACGCATGCTAGAGTCTCATGCCTTGAACTCAAAAGCTTAAGCTAAAATGGAGAAAGGTCACCATCCTATATATGGTTTCACTCTAGAATATTTTTCATACATCCGTTTGGGAAAAAGGTTTCACTCTAGAATATTTTTCATACATCCGTTTGGGAAAAAGGCACTTGTTCCGGATCCTCATCAAGATCAATTTCATGTTAATTAACTTCAATTTGTCTTTTTCTATTTCAAGGTTTATTAACTTGCAGTTTGACCTATTAATTGTTCCCACTAGTAAATGTTGTTCACTTTGTAGGTCCAATAATCCCTGGCAGATGGAGGCCAAATTTGTATTTGATGAGAACTTGGGAGTTCTTGAGTTATGTGGAGAGGCTACTGGTTGAGCGAGCTATATTATGATCAAGTACATGTCTACAAATCAATATCCAGTAGATATTAATTTTATTGATGGTAATAAAGCTCCATTAACAGTCCCAAACACACAACATCTATGGTATGCTAGCTTTCGAAAGCAAGCCAGGTTCATTGTCTTGGTCAAATGTAGGAAACAAGCGGCCTCACGCATAGTTCAGGGCCTTAAGGGTTATGGGGCACCCATTTTTTAGGCGAGGAATGAATGAATTTGGGTCCATAGAAAGGTCTTGATCGTCCACCGTCCACCTGTAAATAGTATTACAGAACAAGGCTTGGCACATTTAGTAATTTGTTTGGTGAAATCACTATATGTGGAACCAAGTAGTAATAGGAAGAAAATTAACTCACTTGTATCCACTGGTTAAACGATGTAGAAACACCATCATTGTGACCTTAGCCATGTTTATACCCAAGCATAACCTTGGTCCTGCCCCAAACGGTATAAAACTATATGGCTTTTGCATTTCCTGCAGCATGGTTACGTGTGAATATGTAGACACATGGCAATGCATGCACATAAGATTTACCAAACTAAGTAGAGAATTGGCAATTATCTATATGTAATACCTACCTCAAATCTGGAAGGGTTAAAGGAGGTAGGATCCTTGTAAAGAGTTGGATCAAAGTGTATGTGTGCTGCATCAACATTTACATGCCACCCTTTCTTAATCTCAAAACCTGCATTGAGAAATTACAGACACTAATAAATCAGTGACAACTGAAGTACAATATACATATACTAGTACAAATGATCAGTTATTGCTCAACTCCTACATATATATATATGCTAGGAACTTGCCTTCAATGTTACAGTCATTAAGTGCAACTCGTGGGAACCACAATACAATATTGCACATTCTGAGTGTCTCTTTTATCACCTGAATATATATTACAACCAGTCGATTGATTTAGTGATTAATTCAAAGCTATAGTGTATATATATATATATATATATAAATAAGATAATGTTAACTATATATGTTGATTTGTTGAGGTTTATGTATATATGTAGGTGAACGAAAGAGGACCTTTAAGCCATAATCCATGCTGTTAACATCTTCCATGCTAAGGGGTGCTCCTTGCTTATTTTTGGCTATGTTAATGGACTCTGCCTGCAAATTAAACGAATTAAACATGCACCCAATATCATTTCTAGCAATTAATTAATTTACCTGCAGGATAAGTGCTAGGGTCGGTCAGGAAGTACCCTAAGCTTGTCCTGAACTTGCTGATTTTCATCCAAGAACTTCACACTCCACATCATAGCAGAAGCAGTAGTAGTGCGCCCTGAGACTATAAACGTCATCAGGTTATCCATTATCTCTGTGTCATCAAGCTTCTCTTCTGGTGGATATGATTCTCTCTCCACCATTGCCTGCAGGAAATCTTCATGAACTTCCTCCCCACTTCTCCTTCTCGCAATAATATCTCTGAATGTTCCCATCAGCTTGTCCCTAGCCTGCGCGTGCACTCATATATATGCATTAGTTATTCAACATGTGGCGTTGCATGTAAGCATAGCATATATAGTCAAAGATCATATATTAAAATTATTGAACTATTAATATCCTCTAAGAAGATACTCCATCCGTCCCATAAATTTTGATACATTTGACTTTCTGTTGTATTTTGACTCAATTTTATTCATATTATTGTTTGTTAAAAAAAATAAAAAAAAATATATTTAGAAACTGCATATCTTGAATTATCATTCATATACAAAGATTTTGTATTTATATATTAAAATGTTAAAAATAAAAAATCATAGATTAATTGTCAAAGACAAATGAAGCAAAACTTTTGGGACGGAGGGAGTATTATGAACTAAGATATACCAAAATTAAAGAACTAACTGTATATCTAGGTTTATCTAAAGGCCTAAGTGCTCCAACAGCCCTCAAACTTACTCTACTCGGACGAGTTAGTCCCCCAACTAGAACTCAGTAAAGATAAACCCTTAAACTTTCAAATTTGGAGCGAGTTAGTCCATTTGTAACATGACAAATATGTTGTTAAAACTTAATGCTGAGTGCTGACATGTAATGGATTTCAAATGGTGTGTTGGATTGTATTCAACTTGTTATTTCTTCTGATCTAAATTAGTTGTTCACCTGGGATGTTACTGAAACAAAGGTTAAACAAGCAACCTTTGATACGGGAAGACTGAAAGCACCATGGCCTGATGGTTTTTCAGGCATCTTTTTCTGAACTTACCGGGAAGAAGTGAGGGAAAGCATAGTTAGAACAGTGCAGTTTTTCTTTGTCCAAGGTACTCTAAATCCTTCATGAAATGAAACTTTTATTGTTCTTATACCTAAGGTTTTAGCCCCTGAAACAGTGTCCCGTTATATGCCTATAAGTCTCTACAACTTTTCCTATAAAATCAGCTCTCGAATTCTAGTTAATAAACTTAAGCCTCACCCGGATGATCTTATTTCTCCATGTCAAAAAGAAAAAAAATGACAGAGTTTGCCATCCTACCTTTCTTTATTAGAAACTTTTCCCCAAAACTTTGCAATTCTATTTTTCTCAACCAAATTAAACGTTTCTCTCTCTCTTTCTCTCTCTATCCCCTTTCTCTCCCTTGCGGTCCGATCAATTGACTCCGCCGCCTCTTCCGCCTGGCCGATGCTTCCTCTGCCCTCTCCTCTCTGCCGTGAGCTATCTTCGCGTGCCCACAAACCCGCTACTCAATTCGCCACTCCGTCTCTCCGCCGTTCATCCCGCTTTGCTCGTTTCGGTCATCCTCGCACTGTTTCCCGGTGAACCCGCTTCTCCTCCTTCTCTGCCGGCTTCGGCAAGCCTAGCGATCTCCTCCGCCAATCCGCAGCAATCCCCCGAATAATGGCCGCATCGTCTAGAGCTAGACAGAGATGGAGGCGATGGTCGTCGGGTGAATTAAATCGGGTTTCGATTGCGCCTGGAATCGTGGGAGGGAGATGGCTTAGAGATTTGAGGTGTCGATGATTAAAGCCGGCTTAGCAATTAGGGATTTCGGGCGGAGGAGCAGGGACAGGGTTGCGGTCGAGTTGGGCCCAGATCTCGGGCGGAGGAGCTTCGACGCAGAGGCCGCAAATCCGACAGCCCTCGTACCTCTCCCAGAGACAAAGGAGAAACCGACACTCGCTGGAATCGAACCGATTCCGACGCAGAAGCTGCAAATCAGGCGGCCTTGGTAAGCCAGATCTCCGCCGCTTCTTCAGGGACTTGATGCGAGATGGGTCGGTGGCGACACCGGCGGGAATTGCACCGATTCCTGTAGAAAATCTCCTGGCAATCGCACCGTTCGGACAGAGGAGAACCGCCGTTACCGCTAGCCGTTCACGATCTCCAATGGCGGATAGCAACGGCGGGGGTGGAAGCGAAGGTGGAGGCGGCGGGGACTTAGCTTGCTAGATATAGAAGTTGGTGGGGCAAAATTTTTAGGGAAGAAAGTTAGGAGGGCTACAATAGGAATTTTTTCTTTTCTTTTATAACGGTGGATGACAGAGTTAATTTTCTAGGGGTTAGTGTATGAATTTAAAAAAGAAGGGATACAAGTGTAGGTTTGTCTAAACCTCGGAAGGGTCTAGGAAAGTTTTCCTAATTAAATTGAGTGGCATGAGCCATGAGGTAGTTATTTTCTGAAATGCACATTGCATGCTTGTTTTTACTGTTTTCCACGGTATTTTCCTAATCTTAACTTAATTGTAGTCTTAATTATTTTTTTCCTAAGAGCATCTCCAACAGTTTCCTCAAAATTTTTATAAGATGGGAAAGTAAAAAGTAAAATCTCTATAATTTTTTTGCTTAAATTCCAACAACTTCCCTATTTTGTAGAAATTTGTATTTATTACATAGTAATTAAATATTATGGATTTAAAGCAAATTCAAATTAATGACTAGATTAATTATTGTATAATTAAATATTATTAAAAATGTAAAAAAATTACTCCTTCCATTTTACAAAGAATGACTTTTTTTTTTTTACCCTTTTTACTAAAATTTGACTTAAATATATTTATATTAATTTATATTATAAAAAATTTTAAAAATTATGTTTATAAAATAGAGTCTTTATGTTCAATTTTCATAAAAAAAAATTATAATTCTATAAGAAATTTTGAAAAAAAAATGAAATAATTGTTGATAATTAAATATTGTGCAAAATATAAAAATTTACTACCTTTGTTTTACAAAAAATGACTATTTTAACTTTTTTAACTAAAGTCTGACTTAAAAATATTCATATTAATTTGTACTATAATTTTTTTTTAAAAAATAAATTTATAAAATAGAGTCTTTAAGATACCATTTTTATATAAAAATTTTATATTTCTATAAGAAATTTTGAAGAAAATAAAATTATGAATTAATTATTGTGAATAATAAATGGGATAACCTTTACGCGAAAGAGAGAATGTTATTATTCATTCCCCAAAAATTTTTAGAGTTTTTGCAGAAATAGGGAATGAGATCTTCTCTTTCATCTGATTCCCCACTTTAGAGAATAGGATGGGGAAACTATTGGAGTGAAAAATGACTTTATATTCCCTAAAACGGAGAAAAACTGCAAAATGGGAAAGTTGTTGGAGATGCTCTAATAATTTATCTTTATGTTCAATAAAAAAGAATAATAGATTACAATTAGAGGTCATCAAAACATTTTGGCAGCTTCACATCTTTTATAATATATACACACCATTAATTAATAATATTGACATTAATTTCAGTTAATTTTCTTTTTTTTTTTTTAACGGCGAAACAAAAAACTCTATTAATTTCGGTTTCATGAGTATTACCTTAACACCTTTATAGTATCTGGTGCCTGGAATCATGAGAGGAAAGGCTATCAGAGCAGCTGAAATTTCAGTCAAGTCTTTCTCCATCTTCTGCAGCAGTGGCTCATCTGTGACGCTCATTAACATGGCACAGATTGCATCAAAGGTCATCTGCAAGCGAGCAACAGAATATTTTTAATTGTTTTGGGATATATAGCCAGCCATTAATGAATCTTCATGACATCCGCTCATAGTACCTTCATGCAGAAGTCGAGTGCCGAAAAGCTTTTCCCACCTTGTTCTAGCTTCCTTAGCCTTTCGCAAACCATGGCGTCGAATTTATTCAGATACCTGGATAAAGAGGGCATCGAGAAAGGATCAGAGATAAGCCGCCTGATCCTTTTGTGACCTTCATGCGGAATACAGAACACGCTCGTTTTCCCAACTATGTTTGCCATGGGCTTCAGATATCCCTTGTTGAAGTGAAGGAAATCATTCGAGTACACCATTTTCGCCCCCTCGGTGCTCGGAACAAACACCTGCACCTTCCCAAATATCCTCGTCTTGAACCACTTCCCATACCTGCAGGCAGCCGCAGCCTCGATCAGTACATATATTTCAACTCTCTATCTATCTATATATATACTGAAATTAATTAACCATGTACTAGTGGGTAATTAATACATCACTAACCGTTTTCTCCGGACGGTAACAAAATCATAGCAGCCTTTCTGGCTCTTGGCGGCTGAAAGAAAAGACAAGGTCTCACCGAGGAACGGCAAGCCCAGCCAACCAGGTATGTCTGGTTTTTCATCAGACGATGATCTTGTTTCGTTCCTTGTCTGCAACTTTGAGAGGACAAGTTGAGTTAGGCTTACGCACAGGATTGCAAGCACGATGACAAGCAATAAGTTTGGCTGCACAAGAAGCAAACCCAGGTCTTCCCAGCTTGATAGACTACTTATCATCATCTTCTCGATCGCTTTTCCCAGTCTTCTAACTTAATTGTCAAATGCTACTTTTAGATGCATTGTTTGCTGCACAAATGTCTATATATACATATTCTTGCCAGATTGACTCAACAAAGAAACGGAAGATATATATAATAAATAATTAGTATGCTGTGTGTGTGGGTTTTTATTTTCATAAAAGGTTTTTGTTTGATTGCTTTGCTTTTGGAGTAAACAAAGTGCAGGCCGGCATTTGAAGTAATATATACAGATATATAATAAAAACTAATGTGAGAAAAAATTTCATAATTCAAAATTTTTTTAATGTAAGCAATAGATTCGTTCAGGTGGTCCATATAAAATTGCTTCATTGCAAAAAAAAAAAAAAAAAAAAAATAGTGCGTATTTTAGGCATTAATGTACTATTCTTTTTTTTCCTAATTAAAAATAAGTCTTTTTTTTCGAGTAAAAGAGTAGGCCAACCCACAATGACCATTGAACTCTGAAGAATAACTCATTAGGCCATTAATGATTTCTTCATGTCTGTCCAGTGTCCACCCATATATATATATATATATATATATATAAAACTTTGCAATAGTAGAACTTGTAATAGAAGTATAACCAGTACGTGTGCCGACACGTACGCTTATATATATGCTTTGGCAATAGAGGTGGTGAAATCCATTCCGTAGTGGTATATCATGCACATGGCAATTATATATGAATATTGTGGAGTATTCAATTTTCAGTAAATTAACCTTGCTTTTATAATTCACACGTAATAACAGAACATTGCTTGCTCAAAGTAATATATAGTCAGTCCCGCATGCAGCCTTGGCCAAGGTCATGGATCAAATCTCTTGTCCACTTTCCTTCTCAATAATCTTACAATGATATAATATTGGATTTAGTTGTCTTTCAATCTTAAATAAGTTGTCATTCCCATATTCAATTATATACTATGATTGTAACTCATAAACTTTACACATTCTATTATTGATTTTGCGTACCAAAAAAAAAGTAAGAGTATATTCATTCACTTCATATAAAATTGTGTTTGTTTGTGAATCAAAATTACATGTGTTTAATTGGTTTGCCGTAAAAAATTAACACCCAATTTATTTTTAATTTAAGTCAATTTTACTTAAAATTGTTTACTTTTATTTTTAAATTATTTTTGCTCTAAAACTAATTTCATTTGAAAGTTAATATTATTTAGGTGTAATAATTCATTGAAAAAAAATATAGTGTTATTTAAATTTTATGACTTTTTTTCTTTTTAAGCATTAAAAGGGAAAATTTCTTAAAATGTTAGTAATGTCATAAAATTTTACTTTTAGTGTACTATTGTATTAATAATATTGGCTTTCAAATAAAATTAATTCTGAATAAAAAAAATATATAAATAAAAATAAACCATTTTAGATTAAGTTGATATTAGTTAAAATGAATTGTGTGTAATTCGTTCATTTCAGGCAAAAATGTGTCCATTTTCATATCCATCCTAAAATTTAAGTTACATGTTTGCTTTTGGTACAAGTATTGATTTATAAAGTTGTGTGCAAAAGCATAAGCATGGCTTGAGAAGCCCGTTTTAAGACAAAGGTGTATAAGGCTTCTATAATTAATAAGAGAGAAGGTTGTGCTTGTTGCTGACGGGTGTTCTTTACCTGTTAGAGCAAAATGTATATCGAATGCCAAGGAGCTCTTTTATGTTAGACCGATCACTCCTCACTTTCTCCTCTTAGCTTGTAAAGCATGTGTATTTGGAGCAAGTTCTTGAAGTTCGTGTCTGAGATTGTACCTTTCTCTTCAGTACCACGTAAATAATGTATCGTACCACGTAAATATTTTATATATGTACGTAGATTATTTAAACTTTTTAATATAAATAATTTTTTTTCATACATATAGTTAAATACAATCTATTACAAGAGTTGAGATGAGAGCGAATAATCCACTTTTATGTGCTTATTTTATATCAAATGTAACAGTACTCCTTAAACCTTAACTTTGACTATAGGTGTCCCTTTGCATTACCGTTTTATTTACCAACACTTGTCTAATATAAATAATTAATTGTAAGACTATATTTTTAAGGCATCAAAGAAATAAATAATCAAATTCTTATAATTATCAAGAAAATTTTGTTGTAATTACTTAATTACTCATTATAATTCCACATTTTACTTAAAACAATTGAAAATAAATAAAAAAAAAACTACAAATCCGAAACTAATTATAGCTTTGCAACCGTTTGGAAAAACAATTCTATTGCACTCATCACACGTAATAGAAAAACAAACATGATCACACATGTACATATAATATTTAATATTGTAGTTGGACTTTTAATTAACTTACAATTCATTAATGAAAAAACAAGCTTCATTAATATTGACATTGAGATTACAAAAAAAGAATGCTCATAACTTCTATTGACTATGAGCCAATATCTCCTATATTGAAACATCACATGTTATCTTCTCGATAAACTATGAACTAAACTTAAATAAAATACTTCCACCGTCATATAAAGGATAATGTATTTATTTGAATACGAAAATTAAAGTGTACATAATTTATTATATTTTTTCATTTTTATCCTTGAAATTAAAAATAAAAAAATGGATTATGTGTAATGAGAGTTTAACTGATAATTAAAAAGAAAAAGATTACTTTTGGATTTTATGTAATAGTAGTTTTAATAAAGATTAAAAAAGAAAAGATTCATTTTTAAGTTTTGTGTAATAAAAATTTAAATTACGGTAATAAGGTAAATTAAATATAAACAATTTTTTTTAAAAAAATCCTCCACCATTTTTAAAACGATAAAAAAAATACATTCTATCGTTTATGAGATAAAATAAGTCGTTAAAATCAAAATCCCAAGTAAAATACAACATCTATTCTTTATGACCAAGCAACAAAACGCAGCCGCATGGAATCTCATTGATTTATGAGCCACGACATAGAATGGCATCTTCACAATAGTTATACCTTCAACTAATCACCAAACAGAAAAACAAACAAAATGCTGTCGCACTAAAATTTCCACAACTTAGTAAATTACAAATCAAGTCCTTGAATTTTATATTTAAGCCAAATAAACTCCTATAATCTCCACATGGACTCAAAATTCCCTTTGTACTGACGGTGAGAATTTAAAAAATAATACTCAAAACCACCGTTGATTATGCCGCTCCTCTCTTCAAACCTCACAAATATTTTTATCTTCATTCTGCAAATTCTCCCATGTAGCCAAAACTCTACGATAACTTGTTTATTTATGAGTTACACCAAAACCCAAACAAAATAACAAAACAAAATCCTAACCAAAATGCGAAATCTATTCTTTCTCACAACGCAACAAAAGTATCCTCATGTGGGAATCTCCTCAAGTCATGATCCACGACACATATGGTATCTTCACATTAATTATACATTCAGCCAATCACACTAGGGGTGAGTATGGGTTGGGTTGGTTCGGTTTTATGGTGGAACCGAACCAACCTGAAATTGCATCAGCTCCAAAAATTTTCTAACCAACCAGGGAACCGAGAACCGAATAGAACCAGAACCATAGTTTTGGGTTTCTCGGTTCTGGTTCTCAGATTTTTCAGTTTATACCATATACCTATAACAACACTAAAATTTAATAAATTTATATCCATAATCAGTTTTATGAAAAATTCAACATAATATACAATTAAATTAATATTTAAAAATATGTACTTAGATACATTCAAAAGAGTTTAAAATGTTGTTCTTACAAAAATGGTTCAAAAGTGTTGCTTGTGGCGCATCTTTCATCTCAACTAGTTTACTTCCTTCCAGTAATTCCAATATTGGTATGACATTCAATATGAAAAACTGAGCTTTTAAGATCATCTTCAATATCAAAACTTAAAATATGTTGATGCCATGAATTTTTAATTTTGCATGACTTATAAATGAAAAAAATATCATAATTGTGTCGTAGATAGTAGTCTAGAATGAAAGATTGAAAGCAAAATGACCTAGGAATGGTGGGTTTATGAAGCAAAGTGATTTAAGTGAACATGGAGAAATTTCGTAAATGATCCCATAACTTCCATACTGTTTCAATTTGAAACATTAGTTTAAGAGTTTAATATAAAAACACAAAATGACTATCATAACACTTCAAAGAAATGTGTGTGTGTGTGTGTGTGTGTGTTTAGATATATTAGTAATACTACAATTTTTATTATATAATTATATATATATCTCGGGTTCGGTTCCACCTTAGGTTGGTTCCATATGAAACCAGAACCAACCAAAAAATCATCGGTTCTCCTATATGTGGAACTAACCCGCGAACCATGATCAATTTTTATCCAACCCAACCCAACCCAATGGGGATGGTTCAAGTTGGGTTTTGAGTTTACTCAACCCATGCTCACCCTTAAATCACAAAAACAAAAAATAAACAAAACGTGCCGCAATCAAGTCTTTGAATTTTACAATTTGGGCCAAATGAACCCCAACAATCTTTACCTTGGTCAATTCTTACATGTAAGAGGACATGCTATGACAATCACGGACAAATGATACAACCGCAAACCATGAACATGAATATGAATACAAAGATGAACAACAAACATCATCAAAATACAAATATAATAAAGAACAAAAAATAAGAACGACTTCGGACGCCAACATTATGAGCATTAACATGTATGAACACAATCTACAATCTTCAAACTTGTATTAAACTATTGGTATTATGCCACTACCTAGTCACATTACACACCAAGCCGGCAGTGCTACGCTGCAACTAAAACCAAACATCTTCCCTAGGCACCACGTTCAAAGCAAACAAACTAGTCTACTTAGGACAATTCCCTAGACCTCATTACATCACAAACCATATGCTTCACTATACTAGGATCATATATTACAACCTTTAGTATAACTTGTTAGGAAAAAATCCCAAATACTTATCATGTGTAACGGAAAAACAAACACGAGCAAGTAAGCATATACAATATTAAATGTGATTAAGCTCTTAACTACTATATGTCCGTGAATAAGAAGAAATTCCATTAATATTAATAGTAAGAATTACAAAAAATTTTTTGCTTATAACTTTTTTGACTATGAACCACTCTCCTCTCTTGGAACCTTACTTATTGCCTTCAATTAGCAAATACTTTCTCATATTCAAATTAAGCCCTGTCGCAACATCCATATCTATAAACTACATTAAAAAAAAAAGGAAGAAACTAAATTCTAAGGGGGGAAAAAAACTATTTATTTACACCAAGCAACAAAAGCCAACCCGCATGGGGATCTCCTTGAGTCACAAGCCATGACACATATGGTATCTTCATGTTAATTATACCATCAGCCGCTAATCACCCAAACAAAAGACAAACAAAACATTCTTATTTTTTTGCAATTAAGTAAACTGCCAATCAAGTCCTTAAATTTTTGTAATTTGAGTCTAATGAAACCAAAAAAATATTATGAATATGTGTTTATCTTGAAAAAATGTGCCCTTTTTGCCTGCGTTGGAAAATTACATATTTCCAACACAAAGCCGTTGGAAACAGGCACATTGGAAAATGATGTGTTGGAAAAAAAAATTCCAACGGCTTAATTTCAGGCCGTTGGAATTTCCAACATCTAGCCCTTGGAAAAGCAGCCATATCTATAACAACGGCCTGACCTTTCATGTGTATTTGTAACGATTGTCTTATTTTTGCTATTTCCAACAGTCGAAGCCGTTGGGAAATACACCAACTGCCTAGGCTGTTGGAAAATACACCAATGGCTCTAGCCATTGGAAATTTTCATTGACCAAGGCCGTTGGAATTGGAAAAAAAAAATGACAAACCCTCCGAAAAATAATTTTGTTTATATATTATCAAATTTATTGTTATATTTACAAAAAATTATATTTTTATTTTAATAAAAATAACTATATTTTACAATATTAAAAAAATAAATTCACTAAAATTATAGAAAGCCCCAAATATTACAAAATTAATAAAATTAGGAAAAAAAACACAAAAATCACAAAAATCTTCAAAAATAAAAAAATTCAAAAAATTGAAAAAAAATTCCAACCCTCAATCACAAAATCACAATAGAAAAAAACCCCAAATTATAATCAATAAAATTATAAATTCAAAACAATAAAAATTCAAAATATCTGTTTCGGATCCGACAACTACACCAATTCGAACACACAAATCTAACAAGTTGATCTAATCCAACGAGCAATAATCAATTAAAACATATAGATCCAATATCGAAAAACTTAGATGTAATTACAAATAACTTATATCCCTTGCCAGCCGGAAAGTGAGGCATTCGAGAAGGGCAGGGAAAATGGCGTATGAGGAGGGCTAGAAGAAAGAGGCGCACGAATGACCAACGATGGCAGACGACAACAAGCAGGGATGACTGAGAGGACCGTCGATCAGATTTGCACATCTACACCGTCGATTCGTAAATATATATTATGATATATTATATAAGTATATATAAATATCAATATCAATGTAATATAAATATGCATATATATAAATGTGTGTGTATGTATGTGACATATATATATATATATATATATATATATATATATATATATATATATATATATATATATATATATATATATATATATATATATATATCAAAATATTTAAATTTTTGGAAAAATTCACCAAATGTTTCCAACGACCTCAACCGTTGAAAAAATTCACAAAAATGTTTAGGAGAAATTAACCAAATTGTTCCCAATGGTCTAGGCTATTGGAAAAATTCACCAAAATGTTTCGAAACAATAAATACAAAAAATGGGCCATTTGACTTACATATTTTCTAATGACTTTGACCGTTGGAAATTTTTTCACAAGTTACAATTTTTTTTCATAGTTTCCAAAGACCTTGCACATTAGAAATTTCCAACAGATTGGCTGTTGGAAAATGGGCCGTTGGAAAAAATAATTTTTTTACTAGTCGACATATATTTATTCTTTGTAAATGAATCGTTTATTTGTAGCAAGATATTCAATAATATATATGACGAAAGAATTGGTTAATTAATGAGATAAATCGAGATCAATCCCCCACTTGCAATAAATAATTAATGGTTAAAGTACTGGGTGAGGAGATTTAGATTTGATTATGACCTCTCTATCATTTTTATAAAAAATATTACATACAACTGACTCGATTTTCTTTTGAACACAAAAAAGCTAACATCCTCCTTTTATTTATAATACTAATATATTTTTTCTTAAAATATTAATATCTTTTTTCTTGTATATTTGTAAGTATGCTTCTAAATATTAAAAAAGAAAAAAAAAACAAAGATCGAATGGCATTGTTATTGTGGGCTTGTTTTTTACAATTGTTATGATGCTCACCAATGAAATCATCCTCTAGCCTCTACGTTCCTAGGTGAGAAACTGGCAACAGACTAGTAAAGCATCCCTCTAGAATCCAAACCCTGAGTCGGCCTGTCCCCTTCTTCTTGTCCCCTTTTTTCCTGCTAGTTTTGAATGGTCAAAATCGCCTCCTTCACCTCGCAGTAATTATTACCATTTACCAAGTGTATTTCTTGAGTAAGATGAATATATATAATCTAAATTATCTAGCATTTGATAACTATGAAAAGTCAGCTCAGGTAGTTAAAAATGCTTTGGTTAATAGGACACTAATCAAATGAGTAAGGTTTGAAACCTTGCTGCCCCAATTTGTCTTCTTTTAATTTTTCAGGTTTAACTTTTTTTACTTTTGGTTCTGTTACTTTTTTTTTTGTATTCTACCTATCATTTTATTTTTATTTCCCTATTCCATTTTGTCTTGGCCTTTTCTTCCCAGTTTAATTCCATGTCTCTTTAGGTTTTCTATCATTCATTTTCGAGGTTTGACTTTTTTTCTTTCCATTTTGTTACTTTTTTTTTTGTATTCTATCTACCATTTTATTTTTATTTTCCTATTCCATTTTATCTTACCCCCCCCCCCCCCAGTTTTATTCTTTGTTTATTTAGATTTTTTTATTCTTATTCTTTTTTTTTTTCAATTTTTTTATTTTTTTAAAAAAATAATGAAAAAAAATTAGTTATTTGTTATTTTATTAGTAGGTATTTGTTTTTTTACAAGTTTACATATGTTCTTTCAAATAAACTAGCTCTTCTTTTTTTTTTTTGTCAATTAATTTTTTTTGTGATAATTAAACAAAACCAAACTAACATGTAACTAACAAAGGAACAACTAATTCCCCAGAAAGAACAATTAGAAATTGATGAAAAATAAAGATCTAATAATATGTTTGTTCTTTTATTAGTATATATTTATTCTTTTATCTGTATATGTTTGTTCCTTTATTTGTTCATATTTGTTCTTTAGATGAACTAGTACTTGTTTCTTTATTTGTACTTTTATAAATTCATGCTTGTTCTTTTGGAAAAACTATTTTTATTCTCTTATTAATAATTCTTTGTTCTTTGATGAGTAACTTTTTGTTATTTTATTAGTTGGTATTTGTTCTTTTGTTAGTTCAAGTTTGTTCATTTAGATAAATTTGATATTTATTTTTTTATTAGTAGCTATTTGTTCTTTTAGTAGTATGTGTTTGTTCTTTTGTTAGTTCAAGTTTATTCATTTAGATAAACTTAATGTTTATTATTTTAGTAGTAGCTATTTGTTCTTTTAGTGGTATGTGTTTGTTCTTTTTAGCCCACCCAAAATAAAATGAAAAAATGAAAGTAAAAAAAAAAACACACTAAATCAATGGTGATGAGATATTGCAGCTCATTTTGATTGTACTCTTTTTATTTTATAAGTTTTTTTTATATGTTCTTGCTTGTTCTTTTAGAGAAATTATTTTTTTGTTCTCTTACAAAGAGTTGTTTGTTCTTTTATTTTTTGTTTTTTTATTAGTAAGTGTTTTTTGTTTTGTTAGTTTATGGTTGTTCTTCTAGATGAACTTTATGTTTATTCTTTCATTAGTATCTCTTTGTTCTTTTATCAGTATATGTTTGTTCTTTTATTTATTTATTTTTATTCTTTAGATGAACTAGCTATTTATTCTTTTATTATTAGTCATTTTTACTTTTATAAATTCATGTTTTTTGTTTTAAAGAAACTATTTTTGTTTTCTTATTAATAGTTCTTTGTTCTTTTATAAGTGGCTCTTTGTTCTTTTATTAGTTGGTGTTTGTTCTTTTGTTTGTTCAAGTTTATTAATTTAGGTAAACTTAATGTTTATTATTTTATTAGTAGTTATTTGTTCTTTTAGTAATATGTGTTTTTTCTCTTGTTAGTTCAAGTTTATTGCTCTAGATGAACTTGATGTTTGTTATTTTATTAGTAGTTTAAAGTTCTTTTAGTGGTATGTGTTTGTTCTTTTATAAATTTATGTTTGTTCAATTTGATGAGTTTAATATTTTTTTTATTGGTAACTCTTTGTTCTTTTATTGGTTTATGTTTGTTCTTTTATAAGTTTGTGTTTTTTCTTTTAGTTGAAGTAGTTGTCTATTATTTTATTAGTAGATATTTGTATTTTTATAAGTAGCAGTTTGTTCCCTTTCTAGTTTATTTTTTATTCAATTCTTGCTTAACTACACAAGGAAAAGAGATAAATTTATGTTATTTTGTTTCAAATTTAATATGAAAGAGTATTTGTATCATAAATCTACCAAAAAAAAAGACAAACAATAGCAAAAAAAATAAAGAATAAAAAAACAAGAAAAAGGGTAGACAAATGACTTAAAAGAACAAGAAGAAATGAATAAAATTAAGGTAACAACCTAGATAAAAGAGAAATATGAAAGAGAAGAAAAGGTAAAAACCAGAAAAAAGAAAATTCAAAAAATGGGAATAATAGAAAAATGAAAAGAAGGAAAAAATGGGAAAAAAAACAAAAAGAGCGAAATGAAAATAAAATTTTGGGAAAAGAAAAAAAAAACCATGCTAAAGTGGTAACAAGGATTTGAACCTGAGTAGACAATCTTCATTTAAGTGGCTCCAACCAAATCTTTTAAATTTTTATTTTATCTTAATCATGTTAAGTCTCTATATATATAGTAGCGTATTGTGATGTACATTATGCTGCAGGTGCATGCAAGAGGTAGTGAGGTACACTTATTACCAAACCCTCTGCATTATTTGCTCGAAGGAGAATTTTAACTTTTCTTTACCGGGTCGATTTGACCCGCATGTCCAACCTGACCGGGATGTGCGGGTTTAATTAATTGAGACACTTTAATATGGGCCAACTGGCCCTTTTACTTCCTGGAGCACCTAAGAACTGTCCCCTCGATCTAGGGGCACCGCTCCAGCATCCTGCTGGCTGCTGCTTCTCGGCCAAAAGCCTCAATAACAGACAGAGCAGTAGCAGACTAATTCTTGAAACAGGAAAAGTGAAGTGTAAAATTAAATGAATTTCTCTAATTTGCCAGCTGCCAGAGCAGCATCTAAAACCTTCTGAGCGCAGGAACTTTTATATTTCATTGTTAGCCAACGCATGCATCTTGGATGTTTCTATTAGTCCCAATCATATGACGAATTAAACAAACCCGCTACACAACAACTCTTATCTCCTACTACTATTTTTTAATGCGGAGGTGTTGATTTATGCTTGGCTCCTCTCAGCCATCGAGATATTAGCGATCAAAGCTTTTGCTGCACACCAACAAATCCAAAGTGCTTGTCCTTTAGTTGAAACGAATCTTTGCCTTGTTTACAACGGAATTAGCAGCTGCCCTATAGTCTCTAGGATGTCCATCTTAATCTCATGCCCCAGACTCACGCTGAGTAGGCCCAGTAACTTACTCGCCGGGATATGTACGTATATAATGACACCCACAAACACCATCTAAAGATGTATAGCAGTCCTGAAAAGTTCACTCAAAGAGCCAGAGGACGATGTTGATCATGACACTGTCCGGGGAAGGGCTTGGGTTACTTCTGCGAAGAAACATGCATGTTATGATAGTTGCAGTGTTGTCCGTAGGAGTAACATTTTTCCTGTCAAAGTTTTGGAGAAGGAAAAGGTCAACTGATAAATCAGATATCCCTGGCCACCTGGGATTGCCGGTCATTGGTGAGACCTTCTCTTTCCTTTCAGCCACTAACAGCACAAAAGGGTGCTATGATTTTGTTAGGCTCCGGAGATTACGGTTAGTATTTACTTCAACATTACCAAACATGCATGTGAATTTAGATCTCGAAATTTTGACATAGAAGAAGTTGTCTAACCTTATTCTAGGTTAGGCATAATTTCAACAACCGTTCATATATAGTAGCATTCTGATGAATTCATGCTTTCAATGAATATATAGAAGCTGATGAGTCAAAATGGAACTGCAGGCATGGGAAGTGGTTCAAGACAAGCATATTTGGGAAGACCAATGTGTTTGTCCCGAGCACTGATGGTGCAAGAATGGTTTATGCAAATGAATTCATTCAATTCACCAAGGGATTCGTGAAACCATTGGCGGATGTATTTGGAGAGAAGAGCTTGACCTGTGTTCCACATCAAAGTCACAAAAGGATCAGGCGACTCCTCTCTGATCCTTTCTCCATGCACTCGTTATCCAAGTTTGTGAAGAAATTCGACTTGATGCTTTGTAAGAGGCTAAAGAAACAAGAACAAAGTGGGAAAAGCTTTGTGCTATTACGCTTCAGCACGAAGGTAAACATAGCTCAATTGGACACTACTATTCCTAGGATTGGACACTAGATATGAATATGGGTGCTAGCTAATATTATGTATGCCCATATCACTCATGAAGTGGAGTCCAATCAACAATGTGATTAATCTACTGCATTGTAAATGTTATCTTGCAGATGACCTTTGATGCAATCTGTGCCATGTTGATGAGTGTTACAGATGAATCATTGCTGCAGCAGATGGAGAAAGATTGCATGGACATTTCAGCTGCCATGTTATCCTTTCCTGTGATGATTCCAGGCAGCAGCTACTACAAAGGCTTCAAGGTCAAACTAAAATAGTACTCCACTATAAAAACTGGGATATATGTGTGGAGCTGCTGACCTTACAAGAATATGAACCTGTGCGAATGATTTATGTAGGCAAGGGAAAGTATAATGAGAATCTTCAGAGACATGATTGCCAGAAGGAGAAGTGGGAAGGAAGTTTATGAAGATTTCCTGCAGACAATGTTGCAGAGAGATTCATATCCACCGGAAGAAAAGCTTGATGACTCTGAGATAATGGATAACCTGCTGACATTGATTCTTGCAGGTCAGGACACAACTGCTGCTGCTATGATGTGGAGTGTCAAATTCCTGGATGAAAACAGAGAAGCTCAGGACAGGCTTAGGGTAACAATTTTCATGCTTAACCCTTTGAACAACCAATTATAAACGGAGCATGCAGATAGGTGTTGTAGGATGAACATGATACAGAAGCGAATTGAACGATGAGTATTTTAATTTGCAGGAAGAAACAATGCGCATAGCAAAAAATAAGAAAGGAGAACCACTAGGCTTGGAAGATGTTAACAGCATGGCCTATGGCTTAAAGGTTGGACCCTATTTTCTAACCATTAATTAAGTGTTGAACAGCCCGTAATCACTTTTAGGCTGGATTCTTCAGGTTGTGAAGGAGACGCTGAGAATGTGTAATGTTGTGATGTGGCTCCCACGTGTTGCACTTAATGACTGTAATATTGAAGGCAAGCTTCCTTTCCTTGTTTCCTAAACCTCTTATTTTAAGTCCATTATTAAGACTCTGTTCTTTACATTGCCTCACACCTTATGATCAAAAAGGAGCGTAAACTTTTAAAATGAGAAACAGATTAATATATAAGAAGATGTTAGATCTCTACCTCTCGTATTTTTCACCTTTTTATCAAAGAAATACACGTCTTGTAGAAATTCTGAAGTTTGTTCAAATTGTATTGCTCCTCCTTCGATAGAAAAAGCGGTTGCCTCTGTAGAAATTGTAAATCTGGAACTTCAAGAACAAGCCAATAGGCTGCTTTTTCATTATGCTTACAATTATTAAGACAAAACACAATAGGGCATAAATCTAAAGCTAGAAATTTCAACTATGCTGAACAGAAACATTTTCCTTTCCATCAAAGCTGCATGTAGAACCAGAAGGCATCAAGAAACAATTGCTATACATCTTCCTAAGTAGATGTCCATGTATAGCAGGTTTCAAGATTAAGAAGGGGTGGCATGTCAATATTGACGCAACATGCATACACTATGATCCAGTTCTGTACAAGGATCCTACGTTGTTTAACCCTTCAAGATTTGAGGTACTTGCAAGCTTCTTCATGGATGATAATGCTTTGTTTTCTGATTTTCTTACGTGTCACAATTTTGATTGACATGAAAACTAAGTGCAAGGAATATAATTTCTAATCCTCAGACAGTGCAAAAGCCATACAGTTTTTTGCCTTTCGGGTCAGGGCCAAGGACATGCCTCGGCATGGATATGGCGAAGATTATGTTTTTAGTGTTCCTGCTTCGATTAGCCAGTGGATACAAGTGAGTTGTTTTACCCACACACCAATTAGATTGATTGGTTATATTGACCAAACACATTTAATTTCCGTGGCATGCCCTTGTTTCTGCATTCACAGGTGGGTGGTCGACAATCAAGACCCTTCCTTGGAAAAGAAATCACTCATTCCTCGGCTCAGAAGTGGCTGCCCGATAACCCTTAAGGCCTCGAACAATGAGTGAGGATTTCAAGCTCCTATCCTGCGGCTTGTGCCAACAAAAAAGCAATTGGGCTGCTTGTTCAAGCATCAGGGTATTCCTAATACAAAGTAATCAAAAACTGTGTTCCTGTAAAGCAAATTCTAGAGCTAAAGCGATATAATTATGTGGTTAAGGAAAGTGCTCACCATTTGATTCAGAAACTCCAATCTTTGTTATGCATCCTGCTGGGGAAAGATCCAAAAATTGCTGAGATCATATATTATTCAAGTTTCAACATAAATGGAAATATAAATGAGGAATGAAAAGCTCTTTTCCACATTTGACTTGACTACCTTCCGAAGTAAGTAATATCTTTGGATCCAAGTCATCATAAGTTACTGTTAGCAAATGTTCAAATTTAACCAATAGACGAGTCTTTGGCCAAAAAGGCATACAGATGCAGGGCAATTAACAACTACAAAGGAAATGGCTCAATATCAGAAAACTAGAATCATAGAAATGGACATCATCAGAATGAGGAAAAGGTAGTGACTTTGTTTCACACTCCTACTGCCATTTGGTAGCATTGGGAATTCGTCTGGCTGAGACATTTCGCAGCTTTGACCATTGAAATATATTCTTCGCGGAAAGGCCCACCCGTTTCTCAATGAGAATGTACTTGAATCCTTGTCCAGTAGTATCTCTGTGGTTGCTGAGCCTGTCACAGTCTTGTTGGCCCGCAGCAGCAAATCGTTGTAGCCAGATATCCCCCAGAAGAGAGCAACTTCATCTGCAATAAATCTCTTCATGCTTAAACACAACAGACCTTCTCTGTAACGTTCTTGGTTGGACTGTATGCTTCTTGCTCACCTGCATAACCAACAGTTTGAAGCACTGTTTTGTTAAAACTGTATGCTTCCGCCTTCTGGCTAAAACCGGGATGTTGGACTAGTACATTCCAGTCTGAGTAATTTCTCTTGTAATTGAAGTTTGAGATGGTCAGCTTTACTCTCCATTGTTTTGCATAGTTTTTCATGACATGCCAGTGGACTTGTACCGGGCACTTGTGATCAGTGCATTGCACTAAATCTTGCCTATCAATGGCTTCTACCTGGGATTGAGTCTCGTTTTTTCTAGAATTACAGAAAAATCAGGTAAAAATATGATGAGAACAGCTACTGTATAAGCGCAGGTGCTTCATATAAGATTGGTCGGAGCTGCTTTTTAACCAACCTTACACAGAAATCTGCACTTGGGTTTTCTCCTTTGCAGCCACAGCTACACTTAGGGCATTGAGTGACCTTAGAGTTGTAGAATGTCGAGAGCGAAACACAGCATGTACGTTTCTTGTTGGCCAAGAAATTGTTGTGGGTGCAGGTGGATTTCCACGTTCCTAAGAAACAGGAGAACGTAATTTAGTTTTAGTTGGTTGGGTTACAGGATCAAACCCGAGACAATAAACAAACCTGAATTGTATTTTATCCCCAAAGGCGAATTGATCACTTACTATAAACCTGGACTTGTCTTTCACCACCAAAATCAGATGTAAAAGTTGGATCCGTATCCTCAACCGGGCTGCAGGTGTAGCCAGGACCAGGTGCCACCAAAGTAAGGTTCACTGGTGGATCAACACTTTTAGCATTAGTCCCCAAGTTACGAACCATCATTTCAAAAGATGAGAATGAATTAGCAGGGTTGATGGCCCAGGCAGCAAGAACACCTCCGCGGCAGCAATGTTCTGACCTGTTTTGCGCGGGTGCACCTGACATCAAATCAACAATTACAGGGTCTTTCACGCAGGAGTGAGGCATCTGGTACTTGAAGGATGAACAATCCCCTTGTTTTGTCGTGAAAACTCCAGACATGGACCAGATAATGTCACCATTTGACCATGTCCACCCCAGTCTCCAACCGGGCTTCTCCACAATCCGGTACTGGTAGTTGTTCTGGACTGTAACCCTTGCCTGGAAATTATGCGTTCAATTAATTAACTTATGCTAGCTTGCAAAGGAAGTATCTTCAAAAGGTCACACGAAACAAACACTAACCACATAACCATCTCGCGTCCATTGATGAATGTCAAAAGTAACTGTAATGTTCCCATCTGGATCCATAGGGTCATAACAATCTGCAAGCCGTGATACACATACATAAACATCAAACGAATCGATTATATCAACGGGAACGCAGAAACGGAGAATTAAGAAGTAACGAAGAGTTGGTCCGTAGATGCCTGAAAAACGCCATATAGCAGCCAGTAGTGTGAGCAGTACCAGGGCAAGAGACTGACCAGAGTGAAGAGCCGTTGCCATGCTTGTTGGTTATGGAGACGCCGAGTTGTGGTGGTTGGATGAAGTTTTTATTTTTGTCGAATGAGACAAATTTCGCGTTCATCAACTCCATTACCAAGGAAGCTATGCGCTAGCTGGTTCCAAGAGACGAGGAGACATCTAATAGCTGTACTTTATCATCCATTTTATAGAAACAAAAGCGACGAGTCCCCGACCTGAGTTACCTAAGACTGCCTGGGAGGCAGGCAACCAGGGGCGGAGCTATAGCGTATGATGAGCGACATGGAAAATTTGCACACTTAGTCCATGAGGTTCTGTAAACTTTTCATCAATAAGCTCACTGATTTCCACCTATTGCCCCCTAGCCCCTGTCACTGAAAATTATTCTGATCAATTTGGATAAAAAATTAATTACTTTGAATTTTACCCTGCCATTATAGAATAATTTTGATTACCTAATCCCCAATTTCACTATAGAAGCTAAAGAAAAGTAAAAATTAGAAGTAAAAGAAAAACAAATATTTAGCTGCCCCGGCCAGCAACCACCACCAGCAATAGCATCCAGATTTAAAAAAAAAAAAAAAAAACAGTCGGCTACATGCCAATATGCTCTTTTTCCCTTCTCTTTTTATGACCCATAATTAAAAATTATTATAAGAAAGTTCAATTAAGATGAATTTCCCCAATAAATTGAATGTCTTTTCTCTCTATCATAGCTTGAACTCTAAATCTAAAGTCAGATATTCTTGAACTTATGGAAATTGAGAAATACTGACCTCACGCTAAACTAAGGTTGACATGACATTCTCTATAATTAGTTTAATAAAATTCACAGAAAAAATGACCAAGATTAGATAATTTTAAATTGTAGCAGAAAAATGAGACAATCTAAACATAGGGCCGTTTCCTACATGTATTGTTTAACTACTTTTCACCCGGTAATTCTAAGAACCTTAAACTAATTAAGGTTTGATGCTAAAAGGATATGCTCTCTCCTCTCATAGGATTCTCCATACGGCAACGTGTTGGTTTCTTTTTGCCGTGGTTGTCGAAACTATATCAGATAGGCTGATCCAGCCAGTTCGACCGTAAACAATAAACCTCTCAGTCTAAATGTTGGTTTATCACACTGAGATCAAAATCCAATCAAAGTTAATGAAAAGCGCTCAAAACCGTGAACTGGAAACTGTTTTGAATTGGCAATCTGGAAAAAAAAAATGATCCATAAAAAATTAGATTGAGGAGGAGATCACCAGTTAACTTGATTTTTTCTTCTCCCTTTTCTAATCCAATATTTTCCCAAAGGCTAAACACAAAGCAATTAAGTAGCCAAACAAACACAAACAGCAAAAAAACAGACACTAGGGAAAAAGCAAGGAGGTAAACCGTGAAATCAAATAAAAGAAAATATAGAAGGGATCTACCAAAAGTGCCACATTTAAAAAATGAGATGAAAGGGAAGATTGAAGTTAACAAAAGATTTGAGATTGTCTGCTTAAGGCCTTAGGGCCGAAGAAGCTCTAAAAGTCATGCAAACCCGTAACCAATGTAAATCCTTCAACAAAAAAAGTGCAAAGATGAGATGAAGTAAAACAATATGGAGTTCTGTGTCCTTGCATCATTGTTTCTGTGGCGCGCGCGAGAAGAGAGCTTATGCATCCTTTATAACAGTGTTGATGAAATGGTACAACTTATGTTTCTTTTATTATGATTTTGCCGACAAAGTTTGACAGTGAAGTTTGAAGTGGATAAAGATAAGGCCACATCCCATGCAGTGGAGAAACGAGGTGATTTGGTTTAGTGAAAAAAAGAATAAGGAAAATTTTACTAAAAAAAATCTCTAGTTTATAACATGTACAGTCTCGTGTTAGAAAATTCAAGTTTTCAACTACAGCTCCCTGAAAACTTTCATGTTGGAAAAGAATTTGCCAATGGCAGAATAGTAGGAAAACAAATATTCACTATAAATTTTCATTCAATATTTAATTTAGTCCTATACCTAAAAGGTTAATGATGACTTCCTTGATGATCCACCATAATTGTGTAATACATTTATTGAATACACAACTAAATTTTACATTTATTGAAGTAATATATTTTAAGAATCACTGACTTTTAATCTTTTTTGTAAAAAATAAGTATATGAGTTATTAAATTTTTTTATTAGGTAGGGTAAAAAATTACACAATGTTTATTACCATTTGGAAAAAAAATTACTTAATTAGTGATATAATGGTATGCAATTAATGATGTGCTTAATTAATATACTATTTATATTATATGTTGCTAAGAAATTGTAGAATGTGTAGATTTCTTTCATATGGTAAGAATTAGTTTTCAAAATAAAATTAGATTAGCTAAAATATATTTGTCCTAAAAGATGATATCTCTATATTTGAACTGATTGAAAAATGAATAAAATATTAAACAAGTAAATATTAATATTAATCATAAACATAAAATTGGTTTACAAATATGGAAATGTATTATAGATCTATAAATTATTAGTAAATTTATAAACATAGAAATTATTAAAAAAATGAAAAATTTATTAGAAATATATTATATACTTAGTAAAAAAAATGGATTGGGGCTGACATTCAATGAATATTATGGTTGATTATGATTTCTACAATTTGCAAATCTTATTGGGTAATGTGGCCATTTAGCCCACTTACATAATGGTCAATCTGACTAAGGTGACTATTTCAGGGCAAAATATAAGTTTTCTAAAATAGAGGGGGTAAGTATGGGTTAAGTCAAATATCGGGAGGCTTTTTGTAAATTTTTCTTTAATTTAAGTCCACTTTTTCTTTATTTTTTTTAATGACTTATTCTTATTTTTACATATTTTTTGCTTGAAATTAATTTCATTTGAAAATCAATACTATTATGTAGATGTAATAATCTATTTAAAATTAAATTCACAAAGTTATTAAATTTGTATGAATTTTTTTTAAGGCATTAGAAATAAAGATTTTTGAAAATTAAATAAGATTATAAAAATTGTATTTTCAATGAATTATTAAACCTACATAATATTAATTTTAAAAAAAAATTAGTTAAAAAAAACTGTAAACATAAAAATAAGCTATTTTAGATTTAGTTTCCTTTGATTGTACATATCTTTATGTATCTTTAGTGTATGCCTCTTTCCGAAAAAACAAAAAAGAAACAAAGAAAGATGCTTGTTATGTGCATAGTTAGAGATGGAAAAACTTTCATCACGCATTTTCTTATTAGTATTATTCCTTTCATGATTATAATAGAGTCATGCGGCACTTAATTATAGAATACAAATATAAATGTTTAACAAATTTGTGGTTTAACTGATTAAATCGTGACCAGAAGTCGCTAATGATTTCCGTTTTAAAAACTATGCTTTTTACAATATGAGTAATTTAAGCAAGTGAGCAACATTACAACATATATGGCGTTGTATGTTTGTCATGATATAGTGAATTTCAAAATAATACTATAAGAAACACACAGCAGCTGCTAAATTTAAAATTTTTAAGTTTCTGTTACTGGTAAGTGGAGCTTTCTTCAAGTTCAAGCCTTGAGCCCACGAATCATGGATTTATATGTTTTTGTTTTTGTTTTTTTCCTTTTTCGCCTTCTCGCAATTAATTTCTTGTTGACAGCATTTCTGGATCTGGTTGCTGCAACATAATTGCAGTGATGGGGCCTCATTAATTCTCTTCCCCCGACTTATAACTTATAACGCCAATAAAAGCTATGACCCCTGCACTCCTTCCAAGATAATAATGCACACAACTTTGTTCCGTAGCTTGAGTCTGCATGGAACGGCCACATTGAATGACTGCGTCACAGATTCGTTCAGATCCGCCAATTCAACGTCAAAATGTCTCCTGTTAATTATGGTTATGAGTTACTCTAGGGGGAAATTGTAGAAACCCTTTAACTTATACTTTATTCTTATATTTTTGAAAACATACTTTTTATCCCTATTTTTTTTTTACATTATTTAAAAATATTTTCTGAAATCATAATTTCAATTACATAACAATTATTTTTTAATAATTTTAAAAGGGTAAAGTCCACTGGGTTACCATAACTTTTATTCTTGTCCCAAATAGGTATCCAACTTTCAAATTTGTCCTATGAAAATACCTAATCTCATATTGCATGTTCTAATCGGATACTTTTCATTAATTTAACTGTTAAAATGAATGAAAATTGATGATGTGGAATTAAATAAGGCTGAAATAAATTTAAAATAATAACTTTAATCCTTAAACTTTTACAATCACTAATTTTAACACCTTAAACTTCCACCAAAATCAATTGAGCTCTTCTTCCTTTAACCCCCCAAAACTCTAACCTTTCATCTATCACCTCTAGCCTAGCCGCTGTCGCCAATTGCCATCCTCAAAACCTGAATTCACGTCATCCTCAAATGCTAACCTCTATCCACCCCTACCCTGATGGCTTACCTGACTCCGTCTCCTTTTCAGACCTCAATTTGATCCTTCAACTCAATTCCTGCCCTGACATCGATTTTCTCTCCGATAGCTTAGACTTTCACCATCATGATTGTGCCTTGGGTTTAGGTTTTACCTCTACCGAACATCTTGGTTCCTGTAGTTTCATAGAGAGCGAGGCAGAAGATGTCATTGAAGGATTTGGTTGCCGGTTTCAATTTCAATTTGAGTTTAGGCCACATAATTTACATCTGGGAAGCCTTTGTGTTTCCATGCTAAGGAAGTTTGAGCGTCATGGCAAGTCGGATAGCAAGGACACGGAACGAAACAATGAGCAATCAGCAAAAGTAGGGAGAGCAGCGATTTGATGAGAGCGACGACAGCGACTATGCGAGCAGGGCAATGAATTGAGGTAATCGAGGTGGGTTGGGTTGGGTTGGGTTTAGAGGCAAACAATGCATCGAATCGCGACAGATAGGCCTTAAGGCCATCCTTCTCCCTTTCATTTTTGTGTTGCCAGTGGCTAGGTTGGTGGCCGTGGATGCTGTGGCCGCAGATCAAGTGAAAGGTTAGTTTAGGGGCAGGATTGTAAGTTTAGGCTAGGAATAGTATGTTTATAAGTTTAGGGTTTAGAATTATTGATTGAAAAAATTATTATTAAAATTTTATTTTAATGTTATTTAATGCAATGTCATCAATTTCCATCCATTTTAACAATTAAATTGATGGAAAGTATCTAATTAGGACACACAATATAGGATTAGGTATTTTGATGGGATAAATTTGAAGGTTAGGTACTAATTTAGGACAAAAAAAAAAAAGGTAGGATACCTCCAGTGGACTTTACTCAATTTTAAAATTTTTAATTTTTTTATATTTAATTAATATTTAAAAAATAATGATTTGCATTTATAAAGAAGGAAATGAATTTATAGAGAAGAAAAACAATTACCTAAAATTTATATTAATTGTAAAAAATATTGAAGATATTAAAATTGCTGGACGGTAGTTATCTTATCGTTTAAATTAGGATTTCAAAAATTCTTGTTGGATAGTTAAAAGATTGAGGGGTGAGTTTAGGTTTTAAAAAATAAGGGAGCAAAATGTAAGTTTTCAAGAACAATCAGGCAAAGTGTAATTTTGGCTAAACCACATAGAGGTTATTGTAAGTTTCCATATTTTATACAAGTAAAATCCTCACACGTTTGTTGTGATATTAAGAATAGTAATTTACTATTAAGAGTGTAAGTTTTGACTTAAGACCTGAATTGGAACTTGAGTCAAAATTTTTGAATTTGGTTCGAGTTACTAGGTAGGAAACCGCCATTCGAGCCAATCCAACTCGATTTTATATTTGAGGACTGCAAACATGAGTTGAGTCAGTTTAACTCGATGCAATTTAAAGTAAGCAAAATTTGTTAGCCCATTCCCATAACCCAACCCCTACCCCCCCTAATACTCCTAAATTAACTAAATGTCTAACCCAACCTAGTCCTATACTCATAACCCTAACTTTCTTTATAAGTCATGAGCATCCTTCAATCCTCAGACTTAATCTTTCACTGTTAGACCTCTCAACTTTCACTCCTCAACACGACTCTTATCCTTATGGTGGCTTCACCTTTTTTTCTGTTATCTTGCATCCCTCGTTCCACTCTTACATTGCCCTGTGAAGCTAATCAACCATCAGCACTTACAGTGACCTTTGTCCCTCTACTCAAAGCCTTACCTCTATTTTGATCTCTCACCTCTTGCTCTTGCCCATTATGCATTTCTCTTTCTCAGTCATCTCTCCCCCTTCCTCTACATCTATAATGCCATGCAAAGCCAATTGACTATTGGCACTGGTGATGTTCCTTGTCCCTTTATTTAAAGCCTTACTTCTCTTGGTCTCTCGTCTCTCACTCTCAGTCATCTTGCCTTTTTTTTTTCTTGGTCATTTTGCCTCCTTCCTTCCACACCCACACAACCCTACAAAGCAGATTGGCCAGTGGTGGGACAGCTTCCATTTAATCCAATGATCATTTCGCAACTTGTGGGTGGACATGGGCATGAGTTTTCATTTTTAGGCCTAGGAGTTTTCATATGCTGGGCTAGAAGGCCTGAACTCGATGAAACCTAACCCTTACCCAAATGTTTTCAGTTAAGGTTAATTTAGGTTATCTGTATAATTAAGGTTTATTTGGGTTAGGCTTTTTCAGGTTCTAAACATGCTGTAAAATTTATGTTCTAACTTGAAGGCGACTCTACAACCCAAATTTTCACTCCTAGTTATAGTATTTTTAGTTTTTGTGCCAAAGTTTGGTATGTTCTTCAAAGTTGTCCAAAATTAAAAACAATGACAAAATTACGCAATAGATTCTCTATTTGTGTATGGTGATATATTTTTGTCCTTAAAGTCATGCATTTTGCCATTATGTTTGTTGTAAAACAAGAGCTTAAATTTATAACCTCTATTTATCCGTAAATGGATAGTGTTATTGTGTGTAAATGACGAATACAAGTATTGTCTTAAAAGAAAGTTGTAAGGAACTTCTTACTTAACCCAGTATGGGCATTCCTGGGACCTTTAATTAGTTAGGATTTGATGGTCCCGCACTTAAATATAATTAACTAAGTTGATACTTGTGATACATTAATACTTTTCATGCTACTGATTGTTTAACCTAGCTCAATATGAAATTCATGATTTTGCTTCAATATGCATAAAGTAAACTAAAAATAATACATTTTAAAGTTTGCCATGACATTTATAAAATATTTAAAAATACACACCGAAGTCATAAAGTAAGTAAGAACCCAGTTCGTTTTAACTTAAGTCAATTGACTTCAAAATGACTTATTTTTATTCTTACATCTTTTTTACCTGACACTAATTTTAATTAAAATATAATATTATGTAGTTGCAATAATCCATTGAAAATATAATTTCTATAATCTTACTAAATTTTTATAAATTTTTCTAGTTTAATTCATTAAAAAAAATAAAAATTCATAAAAATTTAACAATAACAACATGAAATTTTATTTTTAAATGGATTATTACATCTACATAATATTAGCTTTCAAATGATATTGGTTTCGGGCAAAAAAATATAAAAGTAAAAATAAGTCAGTTAATTTAAGTTAAAACGAATTAGTAGGCTTTAAGTATCAAACTTCATGTACATCAACATTTAGTCTTTGTGTATCCAAAAGTATTTTTAGTGTTTACAAACACTAGTAAGTTTTTATCTCTTAGTCATACTAGAGGCATTCTTTGTCACATATGATTACCATGTATGTACAACAAATTTAAGATTAACAAAAACTTTCCCACTTACTATAAGCTAGCTATCAACAATGGTGGGGAAGTGATCACTTACTTGTGCACCTTTATCCTGAAATTGTAAAGGACACATTTAACTTAGTTAGCTCTTTAGTAATTTTAAGCCAAACTCTTAAAATCAAGTAAGATTTTATTAGACTAATACTTACACAGAAGCTTGCTAACAACCCCTTAATGAGCATTAGGTTCTCTGGTATCAGAATCTGCACAAACATGACAACTTGAAAGGTGAAAAATCATAAATTTTCAGTAAGCGATTAAATCCCTGCAAACAAAACTTAAGACCAATATGTGTGTGTGTGTGTGTTTCTTAATGAGAGCTCAAATATCTCGAGGTCTTATCCAATGTCCATTAGAAGAGGTTCTATTGTGTGAACCCTACATCAACCTAGTCCTAACCACAAGAAATAAACCTTGCCTTAAACTTAACTTGTTTGTTTTTACCCTTAATCACATTGTACAAAAGTTTACTTAACTTGGTGGTTCAGCTTATTAAGCTAAAATAACTTAATTAAGGTACTTAGAAGTTTAGAACCTCTCTTTCTTATTTGACATCCATAATCTTGCTTGAAGTCTCTTTTCTTTCTTAGAACTCAAGTTATTTCTTTAACCACCCCTTAACTCTCCTACCAGATACTTTAAACTCACTTTATAAGTGGTTCTAAAACTCATTCAAAGGTTCTATATATATTAGGAAAGTCTAGGGAAGCTAACCTAAGCATTTGGAGGTTCGTAGGTAGCACTGAATGTTAGGCCTTAAGGGACCGGTGCCACAGCAAAAACATTTTGTCTAGGTCAGCCTCATCAACACTGTAGTGCCAGCCTTGTCACCGTGGTGCCGATTTTTGTTCTAAACTTTTTCACTTGATAAACAAAATGTAAAAGCATCCATTGAACACTTGGAAACACAAAAATCCCTTACCTAAACCAAGATCACAAGCAACAAATCTAATATACACACATAAACACACATTCTTCAAACTTGTACCTCAATGTAGCAAACTTATTCTAGCCTAGACAAATCATTACCAATGCATTAAAACACATAATATGATCCAAATTTAAGCTAAGAAGACTTAGAACAAGCTCATCCAACTTACCCCTATTTGTATGAAACATTAAACCTTTTACACAAGCTAAATTAGCTTGAAATTCACCTTTATATGAAAAAAATTCAACTTAAGGATTAATTACCCAACTTACCCAGGCTTTAAACAACATTTAAAGATCAACATTAACAACCAAAAACCAAGAAAAAAAAGACCACCAAGGGGGAAATATGGGTATTAGCTTGTCCAAGCTCAAGAGAGCTTATTGCAAAAAAAATCCTCCTAGCTTGAGCTTCCAATCACAAGAAATTAGGTAGAGATATCATGGGAAATGGCATGGGAAGAGAAGAAAAAAAAGAAAGAAAAGCCACTCTTCCAAGTTTATCTCTTGTTTTTACTCAAATGGCACACTACGCCACTTAAGAACTTAACTTGTGTTAATTTGATCTTAGTTTCACACACTTATTTTATTTATTCTTTCCATACATAAAATTGAACTAGAAGTGATAAAAGAGCTTTGAAATATTTAATTCCTTAGTCCAAATTCATTTATGAAAAATTTTGGAGTTTTCTCGGCAAAAATACAATTTCCCCCCTCTTTGACCAACTTTGCTCAAAGGATCATACTCTTAATTCATGCTAAACTATTATGCTAAAATCATTACTTTGTGTGCGAAAATAAGATTTTCAAGCTAAAAAATCACACTTGCCTTACTAATCAAAGTTCAGGCCTAGGAGAGTTATAACACTTTGATCTTTGATCAACTTGCTCTAACCTAAAAAATGAATGAACAAAGCAAGAAAGGATTTAAAAAAAAAAGAGTGGTGTAGAGTGGTAGAAATTGACTATCAAAGTTGACAAAAAGTCAAAAAGTTTGACCAATAAATTATGCAGTTCTCATTGTCTCAATAAACACGAAAAATGTTTTAAATTTTTTATTTTTACATTTCAGGCCATAACTTGCATGAGTTTCTGTCAAGACCCAACTTTATGCTTAAATTTCAAACCAAATTAGTTACCAACAACTTTGAAATATTTCAAATTTTTTAAAATCTTTGAATGAATCATAACTTAGTTTTAAGTTTATAACTTTTTAACACTTTTTTTCCATATAAATGTAATAAGCATAAAACATTTTGTATCTTCATTGATCAACCACAATGAAGTGCTGTCACTTACTAGTATATAAGTAAAACAGTAGGGTGAATTGTGATGTGTTGAATCACAATTAATGATTAAATATTAAATGGGTGAAGTTGGATCAATTTGTAGGTCCCTTTGCGACTTGATTGGATTTAAAACTTTTACCCCTTGTTTTTATTGAATTAATAGCCTTGACTACTTGAACTCTAGCCTATTTCCTGACTCACACTTGATTTTCCATCCCCGCCTCCAGCCATGAACCACCATCAGTTAGAAAGGTATTAGGATGAATGATTATTCACCTATTGTTCCACCTGAGAAAACATTTACCGTGATGACAATTGCATTGAGTAGATCTTCCATGCCTTGAGTTGATCTGGTTGATATGACTTATTTAAATAAAGATAAACTAATAAATTTGAAGTTACCTAATCGAATGGTTGGAGCAAAGTGCCAAGGCAGGGTAAAAAAGTGGATAATATTGGTAACTCTTCTTGTGTTAATGTCATCTTGCCAAATCGTTCACCATGTTTTAGACAGCCCTGATTCAATTTAGTTTTACTAGTGTTAGGTCTGTTGAAGAATAAATTGCATGCCAATCAAGGAATCAAGGTATCATGTCTAAGATTCACTCGTGTTAGGAATAGGAGAGGCGAGATTTTAAATAGATCTAAATTGGCCCTTATGATTTTTTCTCACATAAAATGTTGTGAAAAAATATTTGATGATAAGATTTAACATAAAAATTAGACCATCGTTATTTTTTTGATCAACAGTCTTATATTACACTATATAGATATATATCCATATATAAACTATATCTTATGTTGCACCAATCGTCCTTAAATTATTTAATTGTTGCTGTCTCATCCTACCGTCCATCACATCACCAAGAATGGATGGAAAAATGATGCCACGTCAATAGCCACACAAGCTTTTAAAGTCATGTCATTTTTCTATTCATACTTTATAGTTGTGTTGAAGGACTAAATGAAACAACAACAATTAAATAGTTTGAGGATGATTAAACAGCATGAGATATAGTTTAGGGATAACAAGTGGAGTTTACACACACACACACACACACACCATTCTATATCCTATATGAAAAGTCTGTATGATTTCTTATGTATATATATGACTTTAAGTTTCAAAGTTTGATTACCTAGAACTTATCTTTTTCCCTAATGATAGCCCATGTGGTGTGGATGAGTGTTTTATGGGCCAGATTCGGACTTGAGTCATCATAAATGGTATGAGAACCAATCTAATTTCATGATGGCCTTGTGAATCGCACTTCTGATTTTATGTGGGCCAAGACTTGATTATGTTATATCTATTCCATGTATGGTTTATATTTCTCGCCTACTAGGCTCAACATTATAGATCTGTTTGTGGTTCAACGATGATGTTGGGAATATATATAGGGAGACTATGACACCTCACATCGCACGTGAAAAGTCCATGTGATTGATCACTCAACACTTATTCTGTTCACAAAAGTCATGTGATATGGGCAGATATTTTGAGGACCAATTTTGGACTTATTCGTCAAACGCACACATATATTCAAAACAAGATAATATTATTAAGGAACAAAATACAAATGATAGGTGGAAAGTTTAAGAACATTGTACAAGCTCTTGCACTGATGTCCTTGAAGTTACCTACATATGTAAAATATGCACCTAAAGTAAAAGGCCAAAATACTTAACTTAACCAACTTACATGAGTTAGTCCCTTAACCAAAATTTGGTTTAAATTAGTCTTTCAACTTGGTAAGTTACGCAAGTTAGTTCCTTAAACTATTTGAAGTGGCATGTGATTAATACTGTCATTTGTCTTGTTATATCTCTACCATCAATTCCCACATAGCTAACGGCTCCAGCATGGCACTATTGACCTTTTGCTTCTGTTGGAAGCTGTTGCTTTTTCTAGCAAGGTTTATGATGCTGGTGCTCTCCAGTCGTGGGAAATATGTTAATGGCACTTTTGGCTTAATTAGTGGGCTAGTCTTAGGGTTTTGGTTGAGATCATTCTTGGTGTTATCCGACTTTAGATCTTACTGTTCCACTCATTGAGTCATTAAGCAAAAATCTTCATTTTGAATCAGATGATCATGTAGAGAGCGAGGGATTTAAGTGAGTTTCGAGGTAATCTACATGTTGTGTCCAGCTTTGACTTCTCTAGAGTAAATGGTAGGATTGGTGGTTCTGCCATTGGAGGATGTAGCTACGGTAGCAATCCTTGTCTAGGGAGGTTGATTTTTAGATGTGGACAAGACCTAATGAGTTCTTGAAGCTATTGTTGCCAATCTGGATAACATATTTTGTTCGTCTTCTGCCTCTTTCACTCTCATTCTCCCTTGGCCATTGGACTGGCAGCGAGCATCATTGGGAACCAAGCAGTTCTGTTGACATCTGGTTATTAGTGAAAAGGTGAAAAACATGACTCAATTTAGAAAAGCCCCATGTTTTTGCTAGATTTTAAAGGCCAATTAGTTGATTAAGTTTTTGGTGTTCTTGCAAATTAAACAAAACAGAGATGAGGTTGGGAAAAAGATGAAAATGGTTTAACAGCACTATCACCATAAGGTCATGTGGCACTTTAACTTACTTCAGGGAATAAGTCATAACGATTTACCAAGTTTGAGGACTAACCTAAGCCGATTTCTGGCTGAAGGACCAACTTGTTCTAGTTGGTCAAGTTCACGGACCAACAGGGTACTTAGGCCAAAGTAATAACACGTGTTACAAGGTAATCTGTCGAAGCAGCCTTCTAAGTCACAGGACTCAGGAGTCCAGTTTGGACTTTAATTGTAAATGGGGGAAGCAATGAAGTATGAGAGAGACAAACGTCCCCGCCGATTAAGTGGTTCAAAGTTCACGTCTGTACTATGCACCCAAAAGGAAAAAAAATTCACTTGTGTTACTCTGTAAGTCAACTTTTTTGAGATATGGTTAGATGATTGATCATTTATGTTACTAGTATATATAGGGGCACGGTGGTTAGAATAACAAATAAGGCTACAAGGCTAGCTTAGAGCAGCAGTCCGGAGATGGCCAGAAATGCAGGGCTCGTTGAGGATGAAGAAAACGTGTATAACAGTACCAGAGTCCAGCCCTTCGCCTATACGCCCAAGCAAGTCACAAACTTTGTATTTTTTACTTTTTAACATGCATTTATCCGTACTAATACATGTCTGTACAGTTTAAGTAATACTTATTCTTCACCAATTTTTTCTTTAAATAATTTTTGCAGTATAGTAGAAGACAAAACTGAAGCAGAATTGAAGCAGAAGCCAACTACTTTACACAGGATTTTGGGTCTGGAAGACCTTTTCTCTTCCAAGGTTGGAACTTTTGCATAATTAATGTAATAATTACTTGTCCCAGATTTGGGTTGTGATGTAAAACCATGTTTTGTCTGGTAACCACATCTCTGATTGACTTTAAAATATTAGATAATCTACCATTAATCATGTTTTAAAATGGTAAACAAACATTTCCCATAATCTTGTCAGGTGTGGAGAGCTTCTGTGGCAGAACTGATTGGAACAGCGGCTCTTGTCTTTGCGATGGACACAATAGCAATATCTTCGTACCAGACCGAGACGAAAGCCCCACATCTCGTAATGTCATTTCTTGTGGCCGTGACGATCACCGTTCTACTGCTAGCCACTTCTCCCATCTCCGGCGGCCACATCAACCCAATCATCAGCTTCTCCGCAGCCTTGACCGGCATTATTTCGCTCTCGCGTGCGGCGGTTTACATCTTGGCACAGTGCATCGGAGGCGTGGTCGGGGCACTGGCGCTCAGAGCTGTGGTGGACTCCAAAATTGAGCAGACATTTTCTCTGGGTGGTTGCACGATCAGCATCGTCGTGCCGGGACGTAATGGGCCGATTCTGATGGGCCTGAAGACTGTCCGGGCTCTGTGGCTGGAAATTATCTGCACGTTTGTGTTTCTTTTCGCTGCCATTTGGTTGGCTTTCGACAAGCGCCAAGCTCGGGCCTTGGGGCGGGTCGTGGTCTGCTCCATCATCGGCGTTGTGGTGGGTCTGTTGGTGTTTGTTTCAACGACTGTGACGGCCACGAAGGGCTATGGGGGCGCAGGACTGAACCCAGCCAGGTGTTTGGGCCCCGCCCTTATTAGAGGAGGGCATCTTTGGAGTGGCCATTGGGTCTTTTGGGCGGGCCCGGGTATTGCCTGTGTGGCTTTTGCCCTTTATACGAAGGTTATTCCCCATGAACTCTACCATTAAATGGTCTCCATAAGTCGTTCTACAAATAAATTATATTTTTCAAGTTTTATGATAAATACAAGAGAAGTGGCCAAACTCCTGGCTTTGTAAATTCTCCTCTGTTTTGTATTAGTTGGTTTTTTTATTTTATTTTTAATTAAAGTTTGATTTAAATATATTTATATTAATATGTATTAAAAAATTATTAAAAATGATATTTAAAAATTTTAATATTTAAAGTTCTATTTTCATATAAAAAGTTTATATTTTTATAATTAATTTAAAAAAAATTAAGGTCATAAATTAATTGATATGAATAGTAAAATATATAATTTCTATGAAACAGATGAAGTATATTTTAGTACATGAAATAATTTTTGAGTAAAAAAAGATAAAAGTAGAGTTTTTGACTCATAGAGTGGCTGACTCACTTCGGCATATTTTTTACTGAACAACTCAACGAAAGACAAGGGTTATCAGCCAAGCCAACTTGCAATTTTTATGCCGAGGATAACAACCTTTGTCACTGGTGCCATGACATTTTCCAATTCTCCAAGCCCTCCCTTATCATCCTCCTCATCCTCACCCTTGTAGGCACTTACCTCTCCCAGTCCCCTTCCGCAAGACTTTAGCTTCTAGACTGTCCTCCTTCCTTATTGTCTACACCACAAAACTAACGACCGTGATGGTCAGTCCTTAACTGTTAAAATCCCAATCTCTCGAACTCCAGCATCTACCACAACTTGAAATCAGGATCCAAAGCTAAGGCCACCAAATTCAAGCTCGCTATTTCCCAGCATTAGAACTGTGAGATTGATGGGTGAGAGCTGAGAAGTAGGTGATCTATGTTGCTAGTTTCTAGGCTTAACGGAACAGAGATAGTAGTTATGCAGTTCGTCAAGGGCCTGGTGATTCTGGTAAGGTCAGGGTGTTTGGGAATCAGTAAATATTTGCTTTTTGGTGAGAATGGGGGTTGTGGAGCACAAATAAACCTCACTTAATGAACACAGACCTCATAGGCTAACTCATCGATTGACTCCAATATATACACTATGGAAAACAAGTCACAACCCCACATTTTTGCACCATTTTCACATCAAATCTACAAGTTTTGCCTCTGGTTTTGTAACTCGCAACCTTCATTATTCTGTAACAATCAACTTTTGTTTTCTATCACCTACTCATAGACTTCTATAGTTCTATATATCCCGATTTCTATTAGGAGGCTATGATTGCCTAGCATTAGGATGTCATGGTCACTTTATAATCATTATCCCAAAAGATCATAATTATTTCACATTCATCAAGAATCCAGGCTCCTGCTAGTTTTCCCAACCCTGCCACATTGTTCCCCAACAACAAACCTAACAATGTCGTTTTGGAAGTGACAACAAATAGAACTTTTCACACCTTTGGAGTCTTTTATAAAAGATTATTGTGTGGCAAAAGAATGATAAAATTATTCACTTCCAATAAACACTTTTACTTTTTCTCAAGCTAAGCTAGCTCCATCATCTTGTGTGGTAAAAGAATGATAAAATTATTGGAAGTCAATATCATTTTTTAAGAGATGATGGATAATGGAATCAAGTGTTTGTCAAGTTTACCCTTTTTTAATGGCTTGTAGCTGCTGTTTAAAGGTTATTTCTGCTGAAGTAATTATAAATTTTGTTGAATAAGTATGATCTAGAGCATTGCTATGGCCATCGCCATCAAACACCAAAACCTTCATCGCCTTTATATTAGCTTTTACCTTGACATCATTTCTTTGTTTGGTGTTCGAAGTCTTATTCTCTACAAAATAACAAAGTACAGTTTTTTTTAACTTGGTGATTAAATAAAAGAATCTTAAATCTCAAAGCTTCGTCAGCAAGCACACACTAATCATAGCTTTGAAGTTTTCATCATCTAAGTAGAGAATATACTCAAGGTCGAGTCTCGAGATGCATGTACCTGCAAGAACATATCATGATATTTCTTGATTAATGGAAAGATATACTCATGAAATTCGATCTTTTTCAAAGCACCCATTTCAACCTCTAATAAAAAAATAATAAGAAGAAGGAGAAGCAGGAAAATCAAGTTATTCCGTTATATTTAACTAGAAACCAGCCAAATCCGATGACTTTGCGCTATAGAACGATGATGAGCAGCAAGGGTTTTGTAATGGTAAGGGAGACAGAAAAGTCAGAAAGCTACTGAGCATAGAAAAAGGAACTTTGCCACATCTCATGCCATACCCGCAAGCCACATCAGGTGGGGAGTGGCAGTGCTTGAAAATTTTGGTGCCAATAGCATTTCCATAATTCAATATGTCCTTATAGTCATAAACACATTGACCCATATGATGGTTGTACATAATCACTAATATAATAATTCAACCATGTCCTAGTAATCATAAAAACCTTAACCCATATGAAGTTAGTTCATCTAAGATCACTTCTCCCACCATATGTAACAAGTGGATGTATAAATCGTGGGAAGTCAATATTGTTTCATAAGAGGTGATGGATCATGATAGAGGCGTCAAGCCTGAATGTAGTCATGATTTGTTCATATTAACCCATTTTATTTTATTTTTTATTGGGGTGATGTTTGAAAACAGTGTCAACTTCAAATATTAGAAGTTGGAAAAATTATCTTATCGTAGCTTTTAGCTTTAAAAATTTGAAAAAACTATTATAACCATTAATATATTACTTCAATCTCTAACACTAATTTTAAATATTATTTTCAAACGAAACCTATATTGGCATTGAAAACTATAGAACTTCTAAAAATACTGTAAAAAAAAAGCAGGCATGGTTAAAAGAGAGTTACATTTATTGTAGCCATCCTAATTTACTCTTGACCGTACATGTGCTCTACAGGCGAAAAGACAAACATGTCCTGTAAGAGAAAAAAAAAAATCAATCTCTATCATGCTCTTTCTCTATCAATTCGTTCTCTCCTTCACTCGGCCACCACCACAGCCATTCTCCTCCTTCGATGCTAATTCACTACCATCGGTCACTCCAAGTACTCGTCACCATCGTCCCGCCTTGCCAAATGTTGTCGTTCCTAGGCATCTCCAACCAACAATAATGCTTAATTGAGAAGGAAAAACACAACCCTAGAGTCCTATCGTGTTTTGCACGTTGATCCAGCATTGACTAATGTCACTGCCTTGTAGTCCGCCCACCTACAGGCTACCCAAGGCACTGCCCAAAGCCTAATCGACCAATTGTCTAACCACCATCCCTGCATATGGGATTGGAGGCGAACTCATTTTCAAACTTGTTTGACGTGCTTGCTACCAGTGCACAAAACTAATCCCATATTATATATTGTTAAATCTGGCTGCAGTTCTTTTGCTCTTTTGCCCATTTTCGTTTAAGTCATTACCCTTTGTATAAATATTTAATCACATACGTGCAAATGAATAAAATGATTTGCACAAATAATGTCACATATATTAGTTTTTATATACAAAATTTTATTCACTTTTACATATAGCTTATATGTTTATACACATGTTTATATACAAGGTTATTTATACATATGTCTCACAAAATTTATATGAATATTTGATACCAAATATACATATAAATTGTTTGATTTATGCATATCTCTAACCTTATTTATACATTTAACAACTGATTTATACATATAACTACAATATTACTATTAATGAAATCTTTATCCTAATTTTCATTTCATTTTCTTAAAAAATATAAATCTATGCATAAATTATATGGAAAATATAAATAGTATATGTTCAAATGAATTAATTTTTTTTTTTTGCACATATAACCACTAGTTATGAAATAACGCATATGGTTGAATATTTAAAGGATTGAAGTCTAATATGCATATGAAATAATGTGTATGAAAATATTCAACATGCATATATTTGAATATATTAACAATAGTTTTCAAAATAGCTTATTTTTATTTTTATATCTTTTTTATTTAGAACCAATTTAATTTGAAAGCCAATATTATATAGATGTAATAATCTATTTAAAAGTAAATTTTAATAATGTTATTAAATTTTTATGAATTTTTATTTTTAATTCCTAAAACTAGAAAAATTCACAAAAAGTTAGTAAGATTATAAAAATTATATTTTCAATAGATTATTATACCTACATAATATTAATTTTTAAATAAAATTAGTTTTGGATATAAAAGATATAAAATTAGAAATAAATCATTTTGAATTAAGTTGACTTATGTTAAAATGAATTGGTTCTTATTTGTGCATAGGTCTTCTAAAATTTATACATATTTCCCACTATTTTTTTTTGAATTGTTTCTCTTATTTTATTTGATTCATATATATTTGTCATGTAATTTGTACACATCTATAATTTTGGAGAAAAACATGTTTTGACGCGCTAACACATATTTTGGGGATGAAATATTGAACTCGTACGTATAATTCAATATATCTATAAAATATCTCAGATCTGATTTGTACTTACTTGTCACATGTTTGATACATATCTATCACTTGTTTTGTATATTAAGTTTTATACATATTCGTTATCCGATTTGTACATATATCTAATTTTGGTAAGAAGCGAGATTTAACGAGTTCACACCTGTTTTTTTAGGGGAGATTGAAGGGGAGATTGAACTCTTAACATATCTATAGTCGCATTTGTACATATGTTATACTTATTTATACATATATCTCTTTTTTTTTTTATGTATTGAGTTTGTACATATTCGGTATCTGATTTGTCACATGTCTAGTGTTGGAGTGGATATGAGATTTGATTTGTTCACATTTGTTTTATGTTATGAAGGGTAATATTGAAATGTAAATATATATAGAGATAAAGGGTAGAGCGCATATTTGACTTAACCCATTTATTAGTTGTTAAATTCTAAAATTAGGAGCAAATTGAAACCATTTAATAGGATTCCATCCCAATCTATATAGCAGGAATTTCGCCGTGAGGAACAATTGCTGTAAAGAATATAGTTTAGGTATCACTGGTGAAATGTAGCCCAAGTTTCAGCAGTGAAGTACTGAAAGTATTTGAAATGGAAAGGCGTCCCAGGAAGATTGAAGAGACCGTGGTAGGAACTTCATAACTTTATCGAGCGTGCCATCAGCTATATTTACTTTCATTAGCAAACATCACGACATATATACTAGCACATTAAGCTGCACAAGGTTTGAACAGGTGATGATTTACTTGGACTAGATTTTATTTTTCTTCTCCAAGATATCTACATCTATGACGCACAAACTAAGAAGCCTGCAGAAGCGACGTAGAGGAGACGAGGGGCTCGTGCACGACTGAATTAGTTGAGAACAACACAGGGTTCCCCTCCAGCTGTAGCATTATGCTACCCAGGATTTCTGTGATCACATTCTTGAACTCATCCTCTTTCACCATCTTCCCATCATCACCATTCATCATCTTCCGTGCCTCTTGAACAATCCTATCCATCTGTCCAATTTTACCAGCAGATGCATATCAAAGTTAGCAATACGATAGCAATTTTTATTGCTAATTGACATTATGAATTTCATGCAAGTTTAGTATCAACAATCTGGCACATGAGGATAGCTTCTCTAAGGCATAAACACTTTCCTTTCTTGGTGGCAAGCAGAACTTGTAGTCCTTTAGCCTGCAAGTTCTCTATCTCTATATACCAGCCTAGCTAGCTAGACATTGATTGTTTTGGAGAAATACCTGTTCAATTGCACCAAGTGGAGGTAGACCAGCAGATGGAGCCACTGAATCAATTACCAGACGTAAGTAGTCCTTTGAAATTTTCCCATGCTGATCTCTTGGTATATCTTCCATAGCTGCGTTCAGCAACTGCAGTAAAAGTGGGCTGTCAATTGTCTTCTGTATTATTGGAGGCACTCCATAGATGAAATGCTCAAACTTTAAACAGTAAATCATTTTCTATTGAAGTATTTTTCCTCCAAAAAAGATGTTGAAAGGTGTCTAAAGCTGAAAATATTCGACCTTGTCCAGCTCAAACTTGTTGCCCAGCAGCCTCCTAATCCCACTTCCATCAAAGGTGTTCTCGCTGTGGGCAGCGATAACAGGTTGCTCTTTGAGATGTTGAGCAATGCATTCTGCTACTCTTCTAAATTCTGCCAATAGTTTCTCCTGAGAGATGTTGTCAAGCTCATTCACATTGCATGACTGCAATGCAGGCTCCACTATGTTGCTCATAACCTAGAATAAAGGAAGCAACAAGGGACAATGATTCACTCTTAACTAGGAAAAGGAAAAACAGCTACAAATGAAAAGGTGAGGGAAGAAATTCAGTTACCCAAGAATCTGAAGTGGGTGGCACCCCTTGATCCACTGTGAGTTTTCCCAAAGCCTTGACAATGTGATCGCTTACTTGTGCATCTGAAGACCCAACTTCTGTAAATATGGACACCATCTCTGGCTCATAACTTGGCCCATTGATGAACTCTAGCAGGTCACCACCATCAATACGCAGTATCACAATAGGATCACGCTTCAAGCCAGCAGCCATACCAATAAGAATATCTGAGAGAACCTCCTTAAACTCTGTTTTGCTCACTTTTTCTTGTTTCCCATGCGTAAACTCTTGCAGAACCTGTACATGGCAATGGTTAAAGACACAAGTCCTCAAGGTTCGGAACAAGAAACAGCATCTAAGTTCTGAATAACCACAGTACTTGTACTTATAGCGCAATAAGTAGCTACAGCTCATAAAAGTCCTTATTTTCCCTATGCAATCAAAGGAAACATGCAAATTACAAGGTTGTAATAAATGATTTTATCACACAGGTCAAGCTGAGAATTTATTTAAACTAGGATTAAGTTCCAAGTTCTATTTTGAATTTTGATGCGAAATTCATATTTATGATGTGATCCTTGCTGTGTCATTATACACTCGTCGCTTATTTGAGACAGTATGCAAGTTACAAAACGTAAAGAAGGCGGCAAAACTGACGACATTATCTAGACAAAAAGAGTGGTCTTAAGTCTTGGGTCCAACCTGTTCCTGGATGCATTCGGATGACGTTAGTATTAACCAGGTTAGGTAATAGGACTACCACTGGTTCACAAAGGCAAGCCCTTTAACGGAACCAGCTACCAGTCCCATATATAAATTATAGAACGGGTTAGTGGTATAGAATTCTTCTTCTTTTTTTCTTTATTTTGTTATGTATGAGCAGTTGAGTCCACCAAATATTTAAAAAGAGTTTATGCACATAAAAACAAAATAATGACAGCATCTAATGCCCCATTTCATGATTATAAAACTAAACCACAATTACAACCTTACAAACGCAGCTGAAAAGTAAAGGTCTAAAATCTACAGGCCATATTGTACATCATCGAAGGTGCTGGTTAACTCTGATATTTGAAAATGACTATATTAAAAAACGAAATACATAACAGTGAAGTCAAACAATAAACGTCAGACCTTATCATTTTCTCTCCAGCACTTGAAGCTTACATCAGAAGAAATACTCTCTCATGGTCATGGTTTCTCTTCCTCTTAGAAAACCCCACCGGACCCATTCAATTCCTTTAATCCAATTTCATAAATTCTCTAAAAAGATTAAAAATCATGCTAAAAAGCCTCCATCTTTAAACCCCAGAAGCATCAAGAGCCACTGTGAAGAAATCAATTACAACCACCACCAATACGTAGTCTGCCCAAAAGGGCAGGATTTTTAAGGTGAATGCAAGCACAAATTGGAAATACCCACTTGAGTTCAACACCCAGAACTAGAAAGCACAAGAATTTTTTTTCAAAAAAAAAAAAATGAGAGAGCTGAATCAATAATTACCTCAGAGTAGATGTGATCAGAATCAGGGGAAGAGCCCTGAGCGGGCAGACCAAGGGCAGAGCCAATATCAGCAACGGCTGGTTGAAGCTCGGAGACAGAGAGCCGACCGTCGCTGTCTTTGTCCAACTCCTTGAACTTATGGTCAACAAAGTTGCCGAAAACCTCCTTGTTCCCAACCAACTTCATTATGTCTGAACCGTCTAGAACCTGCTCCACTTTCTTGCTTTGCAGGCTAGTTGTTTCCATTGCTTGGTCCTTCCCGTGAGTCTTTCTTGTGACTTGGTTGCGAGTCCCGTGAGTCGTGCACGAGTTGGTAATTAGCTCGGGCGGATCGCCATATTTTAGTTCGATGTTCTCTGGGGCGTTCTGCCTTGTTTTATATATGGATGCAGATGGATAGTAATAGGCTGATTAATCTGCTCCGTTCTTCCTGGCTAAAGCGAATAGATGGTGGGCCATGTTTGGTTCCGTCCCAGGACTTTTTAACTAAATGGTCGGTACTACAATATATTCAGTTAGAGCATCTCTAACAGCTTCCCCAAAATTTCTATAAAATGGGGAACCAAAAAGTAAAATTTCTATAATTTTTTTGCTCAAACTCCAACAGCTTCCCTATTTTGTAGAATTTTTTATTTATTACATAGCAATTAAATATTATGGATTTAAAGCAAATTCAAATTAATGACTAGATTAATTATTGTATAATTAAATATTATTAAAAATGTAAAAAAAGTACTCCTTTCATTTTACAAAGAATGACTCTTTTACCTTTTTTACTAAAATTTGACTTAAATATATTTATATTAATTTATATTATAAAAAATTTAAAAAATTATGTTTATAAAATAGTCTTTAGGTTCAATTTTCATAAAAAAAAAGTTATAATTCTATAAAAAATTTTGAAAAAAAATGAAATAATTGTTGATAATTAAATATTGTGCAAAATATACAAATTTACTACCTTTATTTCACAAAAAATGACTATTTTAACTTTTTTAACTAAAGTCTACTTAAAAATATTTATATTAATTTGTACTATATTTTTTTTAAAAAAAATAAATTTATAAAATAGAGTCTTTAAGATACCATTTTCATATAAAAAATTTATATTTCTATTAGAAATTTTGAAGAAAATAAAATTATGAATTAATTGTTGTGAATAATAAATGGGATAACCTTTACGAAAAAGAGAGAATGTTATTTTTCATTCCCCAAAAATTTTTGGAGTTTCTGCAAAAATAGGGAATGAGATCTTCTCTTTCATCTCATTCCCCATTTTAGAGAATAGGATGGGGAAACTGTTGGAGTGAAAAATGGCTTCATATTCCCCAAAACGGAGAAAAACTGCAAAATGGGGAAGCTGTTGGAGATGCTCTTAATCCACTCACACCGGTGTAAAGAATATGTGGATTTTCAAAGTTTTTCTCTTCATTCATCTGTTTGGCAAAGAATGACCTTTTTATTATTTTTTATTTTAAGTTTAATTTAAATATATTTATAGTAAAAAAATTTTAAAATTTTAATTTATAAATTATAGTCTTTAAGGTTATTTTTTTATATAAAAAATTATAAATTAATTACAATAAATAGTAAAAGAGAAAAATTTCACTAGACGGATGGAGTAATACTTATTTAGATACTTATGTAGGGGAGAGGGAGAAAAATAAATTGAAATATATTTTACTTGTCAATGAAAAAAAATTCCTAAGGAAACGTATTTATTTCACCATTAACTTGTGTGATGTAAAGAATTGCTAGTAAAAGTGTTATTATGTTTTATCGTTCTCTTATTCTCCAATCCCTAGTGTAGCTAGCAAGCGTGGAGATTTGCCCAGATATCACTCTGGATTCAACCTCCTCTTCCTCCTACAATTTCTACAAAATTTTACTTAATTGGTTCAATCGGTTTTTCAGTTCTCAAATAAATCAGCCTCTCATTCTTTAAATTCTATAAAATATGTCATTCAAACCTTATGCACATGTATACATGATTCAAAGCACTAAAAGAATTATTCACTTAATTTTCTAGCGGTAGAACAAAATAATGATCAATTGAGATTGTAGTTTGGATCACTTCATTTTGTATTAATTTTAAAGTATTATTATGCATTTTTCTTGTATAAAGTGAGTATTTACCCAAATTATCATTTTATTGAAATATTACATTTTAAGAAGGTAAAATGTAATTTGTAGTACCCTTTAGTGAAACAATATATTTTTATTATTTATGATAGATAAATTTTAAAAAATAATAAAAATTACTTATTTTTATAAAAAATTACCTGAAAATTACTTCTTAGACTTCTTAAAATGTAGATTTCAATAAATTGACGTCGTGAATGAATAATTATTTTATTATGTCAAAATTAGTGTAAAATAAACTTATAGATTTTTTTTATGGGGGAGTGAGTAATTAATAAAGATAAGCACTAAATCAAGAGTAAGCGAGACAAACAGACAAACTTGAATGAGTAATGGGGGCCGGAGGGTGAATGTGTGGTGTGGACACACAAGGCGGTTTCCTTTTAGGTTTGGAGTTTGAAGCACAGAGAGCCTTCCAGTCATTTTATTAGACAGCCCAAAATCTCACCGACGTGTCAGCTCATTTTTCTGAGTTACGTTGCTTGCACGTTTTCTCTCGTCTCTACTCACTGCTTCCAAGTTGGGAACTTGAAATAGTACTGGCCCATTACAACTATTTTATTCTCTCCGGGGCTAGGTTTAAGATTCCCTAGGGAAAATGAGAGGAGTAGTACTATTTTTCCTTATGTTATCAGCCAATTGTTTTTTACTTGAATGTATAGTTTTGTACAGGTGGAGTTTTCTAGAAATCAGTGCATGACATGAGTCACATCCGGGAAGTCTCCATCTCCAATTTGCATTTGCCCTCATGCAAAGGGCATAAGAACAGAACAAGGTACATGTGTTAATTATTGATTCGATGCCTTAATATCTTCCATTTCCATATTCTGTGGCGCGGTGACACGGCTTCCTTAAAGGATTTTTCAGTGTCATTAGTTGTCGAATTTCTGTTGTCTGATGAGAAAGAAGGTGATGACACTGATACATGCTCAACTGCCATTAAATCTGCAAGATTAATTCTAGTGCCGAAAGCTAGCTAGTAAGAATCACAAATATGCTATTACGTTGATTGTTAAAGGTCGGGTGATATGAATATATACCTGATCGGGTGGGTTCATTTTGTGATGGGGCAAGAGAAGTACTACGATCCTGCGGAGTCCCAAACATTCTTAGGTGCCCGCAACTCAAACCCTTCTCCCAACACAGCGCTGCAACCTCCCATGCCTTGCCCTTTACCTCAATGAGGCGCTCATCAATTTCCTTCTCGTGTTTCACCACATAAGGCCGGACAAAATTCTTGTACATGTATATTGTTCCCTGAAAATTCCAACCACAGAAGAAGCATGGCCATTTTGACTTTAATAACATATTCGACTTATCTTTGCAACACTAAGCTAGAGTTTTGAATCTAAACCTGCGCATCACGACACTGAATGTACAGAAAAAATGCCAACTTTGCTGCAGTGTAAAGTGGAAACCTATAAATTCAGAAACTGAAAAAGTCAATTTATAAGGGCCTAATAAGTGATACCTGAATACAAGAATCCTAGTTAAAAAATAAAAAAACCTCTTACCATGGAATCAAAACATCTGCAAGGCTCTCGCAAACCGTAAAAACAGCAATCAAAATCCTGCATAAATATTATTTAATCGTAGCAGGAAGGGTCATTAACTAGTTCAGAGCTTTGACTGAAGTTGGATTGGCAAAATCAAATTATGTACCAGTATTGGCACCAAGACGTGAGTTGATGAGCATCTGGGTCAGTCTTCTCCACTGTTTTGAAGCACTGATAAGCCGGGAAACCATAGCCAGCGGCCAAACTGCCAAACATTTCACAACTAGTTTTAGCAACAAATTAGAAGTGGATGGCCAAATACATACCACACTACAAACGAGTAGAATTCCGAGAGTAAGCTTTTTGTCTGGTTACTCACAGAAAGGCTCTTGAAAGAACTGACCCCATTACGAGGATAAATTCGCATTTATAAGGACAACCGCTCGAATTTCAATCTCCTGGAACGACACAAATTTGTCTTTGAATTATGTTTCTCTGGGAATTCTATACGTAACGTAACTAGCAATTAGATTTTAAGAGTGATGAATTGGACCTGAGATCCTTTTTCCCCCAGCAAAACAAACAAGATGGGATGTGAGAAAGTAATGAAACCGTTTTCGTATTTTCGCGTATAACCTGCCGTCCTCTTCTTCTCTCAGTTCTGCACGAACCGTCGCAGATGAGAGTCGGTGGCTGTGAGCGCAGTCTTTTCACTTTCGATGAATTAGGCCCAACTTAGATTAGCAGAAATTCGATTCCTGAACATCTCATAAACCCAAGTGATACGGTCCCTTTTGTATTGTCTTCCGAAGCGGTCTTAAGCCCTTGGGCTTCGCACTTGGTTACGGGCCTAAATCCAAAAGAATAAAGACAGGCTTTTGATTGGTTCAAAGTTTCTATTTTTTTGGGTTAACGCACTCATATGGGAAAATTACAAAAAAACCCTGAGATTTGACGAAATCTCGAGTTTTGTCCTCACTGTTTCAAATGCTCACAACCTAACCCTAAAAAGTTAGCATATCTACACTTACCTCCTCCAACCTTAACTCTGTTAATGACCTGTTAAAACAAAAAAAGAAAAACTTGTTTTCTCCCCCTAGCATTCTTATTTCGATAATTTCATCCCCAATCTTATGCATCTAACTTTGTCCTCCTCTGTCTTTAGCTTCCACATCATTTAAAACTGGGTTTATGAACAGTCCCTCCTCCTCCCCACCACCCTCATCCATTTCTTCCTTATCCATTTCCTCATCTCCATTTCTCAGTCCCTCCTCCCTCCTCATCGATGTTTCGGTTACTAAATCCTAAATCCCCCTCATCGATCTATCCCCGACAGTGCCCTTGATCGAGAACCAACAAGGAAATGAGACGGACTCCTGGATAATGTCATTGGCTTGGTGAACGAGCAAAAGTCCAATGGCCCATCGACAGTCTCCGATTCATCTCCCAAGTCCCAACATATCATCATTTTGATTCTATTCGTCGAATCGCCATTATGAATGTCTTTAGCTTCCACATTGATAGCCGAAGTGCTATCGCCCTATCCACTGACTTCAAAGAAAGAGGGAGCCAAACACATGAGGTATGCGACCTCGGAAGCCCCATCGGACCGACCTCGGGAAATTACCATATCGCCTCTCCATTAGAGGACGAATGAACCGACTTATGAAGAATAAGAACACCCCGAAGAAACAATATCACCTCGGGAAAAGGTCCTTGTTCGTTCCCCCTAAAATATAACGTCGGCTGAAGGGACCTCGGAGGAGCGATGGGTGCCACGAAGGAGTCTCTGACATATTCGCCCGTACGCACTAGACGTCGACCTCAAAGCACTTTGATAGGCCACTGCAGTCTGCACTCTGACACGCTGCGACACACTTCTCGATAAGCCACTGCCCGAGAAAGCCTGCAGGCGGCTGGCCACTCTTCGGGTCAGAGGTACAGGCGGTATCCGTCCATACACGTGTCACAATCCGAGGGGCTCATTTTCTCCTATTTATAGTAGGGGAGCTTTTTGGGGTCGACGGCAGGCTTCCCCCCATTTTTTCTCCTCCAGACTTGCCGGAAAAAGCCTCCGGCGAGATTCTTGCCCTTCTGAGCATATCAGATAAACGCTCTCGGCAAGCATATTTTGTGCTTACTTTTTGTCACCATTTAGAGACACTGACTTGGGCGTCGGAGGCTCGTCCCCGGAAAACCACTCCGGGGACCTCCTGACCCATGTTTTCTGCGTGTTTTAGGTGATGACTACTTGGGGACATTCCCGTTTCAGGCTCTTTCCAGCACCGGAAAACTCTCTTGGCTACTGCTATCCACCACCAGACGGTCCCGCGCAACACACCTCAGGAGGTCCTGGTTATTCCCGTCGTGGAGTCGCGCCAGGGAACCTCTATGATGGCCGCGCCGCGCCATTGGGAACCTAAATGATGGCCGCGCCGCGCCATCATTTGGCACCGTCTATGGGAACTTTTCCAGGCAGCCGTGGTTGAAAAACTCGGCGTTATAAGGACAAAGGCTCCCTGAGGCCCCTGTCTACGCCGGAAATCCGCCCGGCGGCCGAACAATTAAGCGCAAGGACTTCCCGTCCCGAAGATGATTCCTCCTCTGGATATCGCCGTGATTTTTCTGCATAGTTTTCCACGCATCGCCGTGGTCGAAGTAAGTGCAGCGGGTAGACCGAAGATGGTCGTGTGCAAATTCGAGCCGCAGTCCCCTCTCTCAATCCTTTCGACGAAAGAAGTAGTGGTGACCCAAGAGTTCAGGGGTAGAAACAAAGAGCAGTGGGATGAGTATCCAAAGGGTGCGCTTCCCTACGGAACATGATGGATGGAAAACGCAGGGTCAGTGTTATCCAGACCTTCCCGTTGAAAGAGTTCGGGCCAAAGAAAGGTTGTTGCTCCCCCGGCAGCAACACCGAATCCACTACCCTGAAAAGACGCCTACGCTTTGATATTAAACAGGCAAAAGGCTATGATCCTACTCCAACGGACACATTACTATCGTCCAAAAATGAGCCGCCTCGGCGCGACGTCAGGGGGAATAGGGTAATCGGGCAAGTGCACCAAACTTCAAAGATATTACATCGCGCACGAGGCCAGAGGGGCAATATAACCCCAGGCGCTAGTAGACTATTGCCGAAATTCCAGAAACAGAAAAAGTGCAATCCAACGAGGACCGAATATAGATGGAATCAGAAGGAACCCCTAGCCGAAGAAATCCCAGGTGCAAAAAACAATGCGGCGCGGGAATGGTACCTCGGGGGCCCGAGGATAGGGAAGTCACCTGACTTAGCATATTCGGTTAATGAAGTGTTGGACCACCCAAGCTCGGCATTGGCTAGGAATGAAAACATAGCACAAGGGAAGGAAGAACCGCACAAAAAGGCATTTCCCATGAGTCCCGAAAAACCCTCACGAAGCGGTGAAGAATGCAAAAAATGCCCCGCAAAGTGGCATCTCCCAGGAAGCCTGAAAAATCTTCATGAAATGGCGGAAAGTACAGAAAAAAGTTCCACAGTCTTCCTTGATTGAAAAGGAAGGATATCGGTAGGGAAGCTCAGGCTCGCTATAGAAAGGCATCAGTAGAAAGAGGTGTAGAATAGCGCGCAAAAAAGAGGTGCAAGCAAAAATGCGTCCAAAAAAGGACGAGAATGGCAAAAAATACACCAGCACCCGAAAGACTGCCTTCGGAATAAAACACCCGAAAGACTCCCACCGGAGTAGGTAACCCCGATAGACCGCCCTCAGCCCTCTGCAAAAAAGGGCAAATACGGTCCACTGCTAACAACGCCTGAAGTACAACGCTAGGTGAAAGCAGTAAACTACTCCGTTTCGCGAGATAAGATAGAACCCCTACTGATTAAGCAAGCAAAAGGTATACAAAAGCCTACTTAAAGGAATATGACGTACGAAGATGGCATATTATTGCCGGTAGCATAATAGCTTCAGTCCTTGGACGAAGGAGACCAAAAAATTCGCCACTAGCCCCGGAGTCAAATGACATTTCGGTCCACTAGCTTAGTTCTGAAGTAACAAGTAAGTGGAGCCCCCGAATAGAGTTGTACACGAAGGACTACGAAAAAATTAGGGGAAGCAAAAGGGGAGAAGGTCCAGAATGGCCGAGAAAATTCCTTGTAGGAATAATCAGACAAACTTCCCGAAAAATCACAGGGAGAAAAAAACCTTCTTTACTTGCCTAGAAATACCAGTGCCCACTTGGAGCAATATAGTTACCGAGTGAAGCGCAAGTATTCGATGAAAGGAAGAACAAACTCGGGAGGGATGCTCGGTAAAAGAAAAAATAGCCTCGTATTATGGAACAAAATTCGAGCCACTCCCCAAAGCATGAACGAGCTTAGGAGAAGTGTTTTCTCTGTAAAAGATGGTCGTGAGCTCAAAATTGCGCCGAACGCCAAAAAAAGATCTCGTTCTCCGAAAGGCCAAGACAGAACCCCGAGAACTGCCTCAGGGGAGAACTTTGGCCATTAGGAAACAGGACCTCGCTTCTCGGTTTGATGACCGAAATCGACCGGATAGCTAAGCATCGATGGAAGAACAAACTCGGGAGGGATTCTCGGTAAAGGAAAAAATAGCCTCGTATTGGGGAACCAAATTCAAGCCACTTCCCGAAGCATGAACGAGCTCAGGAGAAGTGTTTTCTCCGTAAAAGATGGCCGTGAGAGCAAAATTGCGCCGAACGCCAAAAAAAAGATCTCGTTCTCCGAAAGGCCAACACAGAACCCCGAGAACTACCTCGGGGGAGAACTTCGGCCACTATGAAAAAAGGACCGAAAGAGAAGATTATTAGCTTGGCAGCATCAATGGGAGAAAATTGAGAAATATCCTAGAAGAATTCTATACTTAGAATTTTTAGATGAACAAGCTATACTTAGAAAAATTTCTCTTCCCTCCTGTAACAGGTTACCCGCCGAACAAAGCTGAAGCACACGTGCCCGAAGGATATGATATGTTTTCCTTCTAAAAAAGAAAAAGCACGAAGTCCATCAAAGGCAATCAACGAGGACAGACTAATGTTCGCTTGAAAAGTCTTTGTCAAATCAGAGTGGTCGAAAAAGCCAGATCGGCCAGCAGAAAGAGCAAGGATGGGCTTTCCGTGAAAAGTCTTTGTCAAATCAGAGTGGTCAAAAAAGCCAGATCGGCCAGCAGAAAGAGCAAGGATGGGCTTTCCGAAATCCCCTAGTCGAAAGTAGCCAGGGCAACTGGAAAACAAAAAATTGCTCAAGTAAGACAGAGCGAAGAAATGAACAAGAATCCATTAAAGAAGGTCTTTTTGTACAAGAGGAGTACAAGAGAAGCACGAAAACGAAAAAGCCTAGGATGACTAAGGATCCCCAGTGACGCGAGAAGTTCCGGCTCCCGTGTCTCTAGCCGTCGCCTTCGGTGCAAGTAGAGGAACAGGTGGCAGGTTGAGGTGATCAGCTTTCGACCAAGTCCACCGAGGACCCTCGGGAATGTCCAGGGCCGCAAGAAAGGAGGTCTCGAGGTCCGGGTATCGTTGCAGAAATTGATGACGAGCTAGACAGAAGCCGTCCTGAAAGGACACCTTCGACATTTGGACGGCTTTGTCCTTGTCCACGTCGAGCAAGTCCGCTTCATTCTCAAGACCAGCAACCTCTTTCTTGAGACCTAGGACCTCCTCCTTAAGACCGGCAATCCTCCTCACCAGTCCTTTTGCGTTCCTTCTCTTCATCGTACTCCTCCTCAGAAAATAGACCATGGCTTGAAGAGCCGCTTTTTCGGCAAGAGTTTTCTTCAGAAGGGCAGCTTCTTCTTTTTTCTCCTTCTGAATAACCTCATTGGCCGAAGTCAAGCGCACAACCTCCTCGCCAAGGTCCCGTATTTTTCTGGAAAAGTCCTTGAAGAGGTCCGATTGGCCTATCAGGAACTCATCCCGGAGCTGAGCCACCTTCTCCCTGGCTATGTGCCTCAACTCGACATTAGCTATGTCTGAGTTAATACAGAAGAGTCTGGCTTTCTCCAACTCGCTGTTAGCCCGAGCTCGGGCAGAAGACTGCTCTGCTGCCCAAACTCGGAGGTGCTCACTGTACCCCAAAAGCTGCAAAGAAGAAAGAGAAAATCCTCAGCGAAAGCAGCATAAGGAAAGGCAAAACACTTGGGCAAAAAAGAGAAGGACAAAAAGATCACCTGAGCGGCGTGCTCAAAAACTCTAGCAACGAGGATATTCCCAGAAGCACACTCCTCGGCAACGGCCTTGGAAGAAGCCTCGGTAAGAACACCCCTCGCCATCTGGGGAGCCATATCTTGGCAATCCTTAGAGAACAAGTTCATGTCCTCCGTGAAAGACCAAAACGGCTTCCTCGGAACCTTGTCTTTCGGGAGAAGGGAGTCCCGGAGAGCCCGTCTTCGGGCATGGTCAACCATCCATTCTGAGGCTGCGCGGTCCTCTGCAAAAATGGAGGGGCGCAAGTCAGGAAGGGCTCCCTGGAAACACAAGTCATGAGGGAGGAGGTGTCAAAAAAGGAATTCGACGCAAACCTGGCGCAACCCTAGTACCATTCTCCACAAAAGCCGGAATATGCTTGCCTTTGTCCTTGCGACGTCTATCCAGCCTTTTAACAGTAGGACTCTCAGGCAAAGAGCCTAAAAGCTCCACCGACGAGATAGGACTCGACGGAGTGAAAAAGGTGACTACTCCGGCCGCCACCTCAGCTGCAGCAGTATTAGCCTGAAAAGATGTCGCAGCCACTTCGGAGGGGGCAGCAACCCTGGTGGATATCGGAGTGACATCAACCATGGCGAAGGTCGCAGTAGCATCGGTGGAAGTGGCTATCCTATCGGTTAAGATAGCAACCTTGGTGGAAGTAGCAATAACTTCATCGACCTCCACCACATCCTCCGAGGGTGGAGTAAGGGCCCTCTTCTTTGACTTCTTGGCGGAAGACGGTCCACTCCTAGTAGACTTACATCTTTTGGAACCACTTTTCTTTGCTTGCTCTCCCTTCTCTACCTGACCAAGGAAGAGACTCTTGTAGTAGGCGGCAGAATCGTCAGTCATCTCTGAAAAGGGGGAAAAGCATGAGCATGAGTCCAAAAAGGCACTGAAGCTGAAAATGTGAGTCCAAGAACAGTCCAAAAAGGAGCTTTAAGAAGAATGGAAAACGTCAGCAAAAACCGAAAAAATACGACTTCGGGAGGTTGAGAAGAAAACAAAAACCGAACGATTCTCGAGAAAGGCACTCACAAAAAGCCTTGCCAAAGTCAAGATTCCTGGATGCCGTCGTAAATAATGGCCGGAAATCGTTCTGCCGTATAGACCGTCGCTGGAAGAGATGGAAAAGGCGAAAGAAAACGAGAGCAAGGGCGAGAGCAAAGAAAAAATAAAGGAAAAGAATGGTAGAATGAGGCTTATATAGAGCAGGTAAGGGCAACTGAAAAGGCGTCACAACTGCTGCGTGGGAATGAAACGTCACCGTAATTACTCTTCCCACGCAAAAAGACATGCCAACCCAATTAACGCTTGCCACGTGTCGACCATCCCAAAAAACTAGGGCATGTTTTCTGACATCCTGAAGATATGGGTGCATCCCTAGGTTGACACGCCCAGTTTCAAAGCATGACAGTCCACTAATTTAAGACGGAAAAAATAGGATTAGAAATCTCAAAGATGCCGAGAGGCAGGTGTGCGACATCCGCCTGAACAAGCTACGCGCTTAAAATGGCGAAGTACATTCCTTGCAAACAATATAAGCCGGATCCTCTAAAAGTGCTCCTAAAAAGGTTATAAGCCGAAGTTACACTCCGGCTTTCCGTAGGAGGGCATGTGATAGCCGAAGTGCTATCGCCCTATCCACTGACTTCGAAGAAAGAGGGAGCCAAACACATGAGGTATGCGACCTCGGAAGCCCCATCGTACCAACCTCGGGAAATTACCATATCGCCTCTCCATTAGAGGATGAATAAACCGACTTCGGAAGAATAAGAACACCCCGAAGAAACAATATCACCTCGGGGAAAGGTCTTTGTTCGTTTCCCCTAAAATATAACGTCGGCTGAAGGGACATCGGAGGAGCGATGGGTGCCACGAAGGAGTCTCTGACATATTCGCCCGTACGCACTAGACGTCGACCTCAAAGCACTATGACAGGCCACTGCAGTCTGCACTCTGACACGCTGCGACACACTTCTCGATAAGCCACTGCCCGAGAAAGCCTGCAGGCGGCTGGCCACTCTTCGGGTCAGAGGTACGGGCGGCATCCGTCCATACACGTGTCACAATCCGAGGGACTCATTTTCTCCTATTTATAGTAGGGGAGCTTTTTGGGGTCGACGGCGGGCTTCCCCCCCTTTTTTCTCCTCCAGACTTGCCGGAAAAAGCCTCCGGCGAGATTCTTGCCGTTCTGAGCATATCAGATAAACGCTCTTGGCAAGCATATTTTGTGCTTACTTTTTGTCACCATTTAGAGACACTGACTTGGGCGTCGGAGGCTCGTTCTCGGAAAACCACTCCGGGGACCTCTTGACCCCTGTTTTCTGCGTGTTTCAGGTGATGACTACTTGGGGACATTCCCGTTTCAGGTTCTTTCCAGCAACGGAAAACTCTCTCGGCTACTACTATCCACCACCGGATGGTCCCGCGCAACACACCGCAGGAGGTTCTGGTTACTCCCGTCGTGGAGTCGCGCCAGGGAACCTATATGATGGCCGCGCCGCGCCATCACACATCATTTAAAACTAGGTTTCTGAACAGTCCCTCCCCCTCCCCACCACCCTCATCCATTTCCTCCTCTCCGTTTCTCAGTCCCTCCTCCCTCCTCATCGATGGTTCGGTTACTAAGTCCTAAAACCCCCTCATCGATCTATCCCCCGACAGTGCCCTTGATCGAGAACCAACAAGGAAATGAGTCGGACTCCTGGATAATGTCATTGGCCTGGTGAACGAGCAAAAGTCCAATGGCCCATCGACAGTCTCCGATTCATCTCCCAAGTCCCAACATATCATCATTTTGATTCTATTCGTCGAATCGCCATTTCCCTCATCTCCTTGACCATTTATTTGGCCGAAGATGGCCGATCTTCTTCTCCAGCCTCTTTTATCAGCCCAGAATCAGCAAGTGATTTTGGAGTGAAATAGGAAACCGGCAGAGCAGTCTCAAGATCTCCGTCGTGGGAACCATCGGGAAAAGCAACTTGGAAGAGATTGGGAAAAATCAATCGCCATGGGAACCCGGTGGTCATGCATGGATCGTTGATTTGCGGACGATGATAGTGAGGTAGGATTGCTTAGAGGATCTACTGAGAGTGATCAAGAGACGTGCACAGAGAAGGACATGGCCATTCCGAAGCTGCGCCTTTTCTTCTCGCGACGAAAAACAAAAAAGAATCGATCTCACGAACGGTTGGAATCGATCTTGTGAACAACGAACGGTTGAGATTCAATCTCGTGACGGTGGACGACTGCGACTTGATCTCGCCACGACGGAGATTCGGAATCGCAACGATGGAGGTGGAGGTGCTTCATCTCCAATGCCGGTGAAACAGGGGTAGAGAGTATGGACAGAGATGAAAACGGAAGGCCCTGACGGATTTTGTTTTTTGGGGGGGGGGGGGGGGGGGGGGGGTAGTAGGGCAAAATTACATTTTCTCTTTTATGTTGTGACACTAAGTGACGGAACTAATGTTGCCAGGTAAGTATAGGTATATTAATTTTTAGATGAGGGTAATTGTAGGTATTCGAAATAGTGAGGACAAAACTTGAGATTTCGCCAAACCTCAGGAGAGTTTTTGAAATTTTCCCCACCTCATATCCTAGACTTTGATTAAAGTTGTATCTTTTTCCCATATTGCAAAGTACTTCATCGTTTTTAAAGAGTTTGTAACTTTTGATTTTTATAAATATTATTGATCTTATATAATATAAGCATATCATACATATTCACATAATGTTACTTTTTTACTAGCTTACCTAATTACAATAACGAGCATTTATTGACATTGCTCTGTTTTTTACGTGTATTTGGGGTGAAAAAAATGAGTTAATTTAAAAAACAGGCGGGCTTAACAGGAAGTCGGGTAAGGGGAGCGAGTCGGGTCAAATGCGTCTTCCAGCATAGTTGCTCTTCTTCTCAGCTGCCATTCGTCTTCCCCAAACCTCTCTGCTCCTCCGCCTCCACTCCAGCGCTGCCGTCTTCCCAGTGTGTTAGTCCTTCGTGGAAAGAAAAAGATCAGGTCCGATTGCTCATCGTCAGATCTCTCGGCCGCCATTCGTGCTCCCCAAACATATATGCTCCTCCGCGTCCACTACAGCGCTGCCGTCTTCCCTGTGTGTCGGACCGTCGTGGAAAGAAAAAGAGCAGGTCCGATCATACTTCTCGTCTCTCCCTCTTCGAGTTCCCGTCTTCCATTTCTGGTGTACGTCGCGGGTTCCATTTCTGGTGTACCTCAACCCCAGATTCATAACTGATACATTTGACCCGACCCGCTCCCTTTACCCGGCTTCCTGTTAAGCCCGCCTGTTTTTTTGAATTAACTCATTTTTTCCACCCCAAATACACGTAAAAAACAGAGCCAAAAATTATCACAATTTCACATTTCATGTGTCTAAAGGTTGAATTAAAATGCTTAGTTCAACCATAATATGAAATGAAAATGGCAAAAAAAGAAAGTAATACTAGCACTTTATTCACACTCAAAAGTAATACAAGCACTTTATTCACATTCAATACTGGGTTTTTAGATTTTTCACCTTAGAATTGATGTTAAGAGCATTAAGAAGAAATACAAAAAAAAAAAAACCCATTTTCATTTGTCAACACCTTGAAAACAAAATTAAAATGATGATC